>LR990659.1:6171093-8662746 GCA_905147715.2 Xestia xanthographa | reverse complement strand
ACGCAATGGATTTTCATGCGGTTTTTTTTAATACATAGAGTGATTCAAGAGGAAGGTTTTAGTATAAAATTTATCAAGCGGGCGAAGTCGCGGGCATCAGCTAGTAAAAAGTAGTATAAAGATTGGTATTTTCCTACTTCTAATATTTTATTAATCATTCGACATCATAACCTAAACGAGCCCCCATTGACAAACATTTCATAACAACAATACATCATAATAACATCCAAGGACCATGGAACCTTGAGCACATCAAAATACGTTTATTCAACCATTTCAACGTATATTACCTATATTCGATCGTAGTTCAATGGAAAATGCCCCTTGAAATGCGGTGAAACATGGAACTAAATGGTAATGTATTGACATAATTAATATATCGTTTCTAGTCTTGACAGATTTTCGGTCACGATGGACAATCTTGGCGGAGATTAGCCATTGACGCGGGAGATATCATATTGCACACAAATAATAGTTCTCTTGACCGTGTTCGGTCACGGCGGAAAAGCGTAGGTAGCCATCGGCGCGGAAGATATTATAGTGCGCATGTCTATGCAGGTGAAATCACTCTCATCACATAGTCCGATGGGACGGCAATACTGTACGACCGGAGAAAGAACAGAGGCCCTACTCTCTAACGCTTCGTCCGTAATTCGGATCTATCCGTCTATCTCGCGCACGTCTGCAGATAAGTGCGAGTGAGAGAGATGGATAGATCCGAATTACGGACGAAGCGTTAGGGAGTAGGGCCTCAGGCGCAGGACCAACAGCTTATCGTTCATTCCCAGGCACGGGAGTGCCTATCATACAACACACACACACACACACCCCAAACACACACTACAAACACCAGGACAACACCACAACACACTTCCAAATACCAGGCTGCTACTGAGAAATTCCTAATGGAAAAACTCAATGACACTTTTAACCCGACCCAGGAATCGAGCCCAAAGACCCCGTGGTCAGCAGTCGCAGAATCGTTCATGTTGTATGTGAGGGACTAATACATAACACTGTGCTGGAAGAACAAGAGTTATCTGTTACAATAGATCTTTACGATGTGGACTGATGAAATGTACCTATCTATCTAATAAAATGTTATTCGTGTTTATTTTAGCTAGATTGAACACGCACAAAATAAACAAGCTATTTTGTTGCTTCTTCAAAATAACTTGTTTATTATCATAATAAAAACTCTTCTATACCTCCCTTAATTAAAAATCAACAAATCACAGCGAACGTTTCGAATACGACGAGAAAGTTTTGTGTGAACTTTGGCGATGTTTGTTAGAGATGAAGCTTTGACATCAAATAGATGAGTTTATACGGAACTTACATAAGAATTCACCAATCGCACCGACCATTATTTAGCATTTCATTGATTCTTTAATAAGCGTATCTTTCAGTAAGATGATGCATGTTTACAGGTCGCGGCACGTAACTCTAGCGCTGAACGAAACGTGAAGGGGATAGCTGTGCATGTTATTCGACTGGAGAGCCAATCGGAGCAACGCACGCCCCAAGACATTCTTATTTTTTACAGGTCGCGGCACGTAACTTTAGCGCTGAACGAAACGTGGAGGGGTTAGCTGCGCAAGTTATACGACTGGAGAGCCAATTGGCGCAACGCACGCCCCAAGACATTCTTATTTTTTACTTCTGCGCAATAACGGTCACCGCTAGAGTTACGTGTCGCGACCTATACAAAACTAACAGAAACAAAAGGCGCCACATTAGACTGCGCGGTTAGGTTTATTGATGTAAATGGATCGTCATCATCTAACTTTTTTCTAACTGACCTCTAACAGACCTCAGTTAGTACTGGTAGTCGAACTATTGTTTTTCGAAATTGAGATCGTGTCGAAATAACTAACTGTCAAGTTCAGCATGACACTCTCGGTAATGCGATACCCCTTGGTAAGACTGATGGAGGAAAATATTATAGTGCAACCGACATTTTGTGTGCCTGTTTTGACTTTTATAGGCAAAAATGTCAAACTTCTACACAAACTTGAATTCGGTATTAAATTCCCTTAGAGGAAAGAAATTTTCAAAAAACCAGGAGCAATATTTTAAGCCCCTAGAATCACAGGTTTAGGTAATAAGTAGGTTGTGCTTTGTATGTCAGTGAATTAAGATTATAAAGGTAACAGAACACGGCCTTCTATAAAGACTATTAGGTACCTACGAACGTAAAGTAATAAAGGGCAGATACAGCATTAATAATTTCCAAGACACCAGGTGTCTTGGAAATTATTATTGGTAATTATTATTTCTAGAGTTATACTTACCAAGTAAAAAGGCAAAATTTATGACCGTCGTAAAAGATAACGAAAATATGATCTTAGTAAATAATTAAGTAAGTAGGCATCACGCACGTAGGTACAGGGTGTTAAATAATGTATTTCTCTTAGAGTCCCGAGACACTTACCGACTTAAATTTTAATGATAGGTAGATCTCTAATTAGGTACACATCAGCCCGTATCACGTTGATCTAACTCACTAATGAAGGGTTGCGAGTAATTGCTATTAGCAAAGTAACCTTTAATATAACACGTGTTTATATTATGCTAACTTAATCAATAACATATTATGTTAGTTTAAATAAAACTCACTGATTTATATATAATCTGTGGCAGTTTTAAAAGTTCTAAAATTCTAGTCATTCATTCTGGTCCAACATGATTGCTTTTAAAAATGCACACACATTGCCTTTTAGATATTTCTCACATAAATATCTCTCACGAAACGAGTCGCGTTCTACAATATAATAATATAAAGGTGCACTAGAGAACGTGCATTGAATAAGGAAATATATAATATTCTTACGAGCGTAGGTAAAGACCTGCGACATTCACCAGCTCAGACAAAGGCCGACGTGGTGGATTACTTCCCACTCCTTCTTACAGAAAGAAGGCCCGAGTCCCCCGACCACATTTATGTTGAATTTCAAAGGGTATACTAGGCGCCAAGCAGAATAAGTTCTCATAAAACCTACCTACAAAACAACCCACAGTTTTTGGTGTGAAGTTCAATGACCAATTAGGTGAACTTCACGACTCTTACGTGTAGACCTATTGATTGAACAACTTTTGTTACCACACCCTTCAACACTCATTTGTGTTTCAAAAATATGGCAATTACACAGATATTTTCAGTGAAGCGTTCATGAATAGAATATCCACTCAATAAAGCATTGAGTTCAATAAAAAACTTATAGATATGGCTATACCTATATCTTATTCTTTTCAAAGATACGATGAGCAATATAGCCCAATAGAGTGCATAGAATAGAAAAGTGCTTCACTCAACGACACAATATACATTGTTTTCTTTACTCTATCAAGCGTTCACTTAACATGTCAAAGTTATTGAAGCGAGAACTAAAACTAATTCAGAAATGAAATGCGATGCCTCCACCTACAGACGAATAAGCATTAAAATTTACTTCTCAATACACAGAGCAGGTGGTGCGAGTTTCATATATTTGCAATTCCAATATATTTAGCCCGTAGACACACTGGTTAGTGCTTCGCTCGTGCCAGCTTGGTGAGTAGCGTAGCTCGAACAATTTGTGACCAATTATTATTAGTGTCCGACCGAAGCTTCGGGCTCGGCCACCTTCGGTCAGAAACACCACCGTAGGCCAAAAACACCACCTTCAGCCAATCCTTCAAATAGGCCGAAGCCGAAGGTTTGTAACAAGCGCCGAATTCAACAGAATTTAGATGAATTGTTATGAAGAACAGGGTATACCACATTAGGCCAAAAATACCACCTTCAGCCAAAAATACCACATTAGGCCAATAATACCACCTTCAGCCAATCCTTCGGCTTCCGACAAAATAGGCCGAAGCCGAAGGTTTGTAACAAGCGCCGAATTCAACAGAATTTGGATGAATTGTTATGAAGAACAGGGTGTAAAGTTCTTCATCCCCCTTAGAAAAGGGAGGATCCTCCGACCAGACGGGTGTTGAGTCTGGTGGGCTACTGCCAGACAGTTGTTGTCGGGTTTTTTTATATGGTCTTACGTCGAGGACAACTTTGAATAGCGCTATTTACAATTTTGATGTTAGTTCTTCATCTGTGCCATAGAGAGCTTTAATACTTTTTGTACTACACAGCAACTTACTTCTTGTAGTACCGCTACAGTTATTACGAATGCGCGAGATTGCCATGAAAGGGGCGACGCGTGGGGTAAGGGTTCACACATTTTGAAGTGTTATTATTTTCGACAAAGTTGGTAATTTAAACCTTCTCTTTAATTTGTTTAGGTATATTTTAGTCAACATAAACTTTTCATTTGAAGGTTTAAAATAATTGTATTTTTCACTTTTAGCCAATCTTGAACTGAATTCCTTAGAGTGAATTAAACCTTCGGCTTCGGCTTCGGCCAGAAACCGACGTTCGGTCGGACACTACAATTTAGTCACGCAGCGTAGCATCAAGATGAAGTGTGGCTATTGCAATTCACGAACTATGCGTCGCTTCGCCAGGAGTATATCAAAGAAGGTATGCAGCGTAACACTGCACCAAGCGAAGCACCATCTATAGTCTATACTACAGTGAGACAAGGAACTAGTAAGGCACTTCAAAAAACAAGATTGTGTTAGTTCCGACACACGCCAATAGGTCCTTGTAGTACCTACAACTTTACTTGTGTGACTACTGCCTTAGGTAAAAAGAACACTTTGCGATACTTCGATAGTGTTACGTCGCAATGTTATAAACTTGAGTGAACTTTGTTGCCATATGTTTGAAACAAGAATGCATTATAAGCTGAGTTTTGAAGATATTGTTAGTGTTAAAAGCTTTCGAAGCAAAACCAAACAGATTGTTTTTCAATTGTTGCAGGTCGTTGAACTTGTTTGTTTTTTCTTACAATGTAATATTTCAACCGTAAACACATTAGAACCATATCACCACCCCCCCATCCCTATATCCCTATCATTTTTAACAAAATCACCATGTGCATGGTCTGCATAGAACATTGGAGCTGTAACTACGAACCAGCCCGCTTATCATGAACGCCGTAGACACGAAAGAGAATCAGGAACAGGAAAGTATGAGATGTTAATTTTACTACATCACTGAAAGCTCGGAAAAGGGAAACATCACAAATGTTTAGGGCTCATCTAGGTCTGACACCTAAATAAAAGTGCTGATTAATGCAGCTTGTCCTTACTCTACAAAGAGTTCTTTGCTCTGCAGTGGACAATTACAGGCTAGTAAATAAATACAAAGTGGTTAACGATACTTTAAATAGTTTAAAATAACGAAGGGCAAGTGAAACCACAGGTTGTATCGACAAGCAATGTTAAAATTTAAGGTCACCGTTGTTTTTTTACCTAATGGCGGTATAGCGTGAACATCGAGTGTTCTACTAGAATTGTTTAGACACTGAATAGTAGAAACATATAGTTACTTTTATAGTTTATGTGTATATTGTGTTATTTTGTTTGGACGATAGTTTGTGAATAAAAAGTTCGAAGCGTTCATTAACCCCTGTGTTTATTATTTTAGAACTACGCTATCATGAACATCAAGCAAATAATAAATACATAATATTATTTCATATATGTATGTGTGTGTACACATACATATATGAAATAATATTATGTTATGTGATGTATTAGATCAAAAAAAGTTTGCGATCACTAGCATAAGCTGATTATTTTTTTAAATTGAACTTTATCAAGAAAAAATCTTTGTTGTGTTTTTTTTACTGTTTTATTGTTTTATATTCTAATTCTATATTTTTAAATAAAGAATCTAAAAAAAAAGAAATCGTAATATATCTACCGTAACAAAAAGATTTTGATTTTTCAAAGTGTTCGCAAACTTTTTTGATGTGTCACACATTGTGCCGCCATTGTAGACTGAAACAGTCGCAACAGCATTGAGTGAACTAAACAAGGATCTTGACGAAGGCTCGTGGATCGCTAGCGAGGATCTTAGAATGTGCTTGTGTCTTTGTTTTGTTTGGAAACTTTAATCATTTGATCTCAATATTTGCTGTATGTCGCCTGCTAACCCCAGAAGTAAACCACCGAGACGGATCATCTCCAGTGCTTAAACTCTAAGTTTAATTGTAAAAGCTAACCCTCTAATCCTGTGAAAGCCCTTAGGAGCACGTTAAGCTCCGAACTGTCAAGAGTTGACATAGGGAGGACTTGAGTAAGACACGGGAAGCTCAAGAATTTATGTCAAGTGTCATCTTGTTATTTAAACCCTTCTCTTTGAGAGGTCTTAGACATAATATAATAATATATCACTGTCACAGGTCAGTAGGCTTATTACGTATCTTTCTGATATCCAGTGACTATCAAGCTTCGATTGTACACCGAACTTAGATGACAACCGAGAATGTTATAATATTGGTATTACGTATCGCACTGAGTGGATATCACTTTACGGTGACTAACGGCCCGGGTACGGTGTAACGTATTTCACGAAAGCCACTTCAAACTCAGTTGTCATCAATTTATTGTCTACTATGCTTACATAATCGAAATAATATAAGTATCTATACGAAAGCGTTTGTCAAAATGAGTTACGGTGACTATCAGCCACGATGACAACCAATGACGTCATATTTGATCGCGACTAGTCATACATAATACGAAACTAACCTTTTGACAGTTAATTGATGGTCACTGAGCCCAGTTACTATCATTTCGAGCTGTCAACAGAGATACGTAATAGCCCTACAGGTTGCGGAAATCCTCTGGATGCGAGTCGCACAGGACAGGTCAATGTGGCGACAATTGGGGGTGGCCTATTATGTCCAGCAGTAGACGTCTTTCGGCTGAAATGATCATCACTAAAACATTCTTGAGGTGGGCAAAAGTATTCTAGAACTGTATAGAACATCGACATTTTGCCAGTTATGTTGGAAGTCTCATCTGTCACAGATGTAATCCAAGCTAATACTAAGAATTTTCTATACGTATTACCGCGCTCATTGACGGTCGACCAGTTTTCAACCTTATTACTCATGGCACAAGGGTGAAAAGTGGTCCACCGTCAGTGAACTCGGTAGAACATCGATCTAACTTAGGTATCACAGATTGCAACCACTAGCTAGGCCAATGAAGCAAAGAAAAACCGGCCAAGAGCGTGTCGGGCCACGCTCAGTGTAGGGTTCCGTAGTTTCCCGTCCGTCACAATAAGTGTTCCCACTTATGAGTTTAAAGGTGGGTATCCATTATGTAAAAATGCTTGCATATACGAATATACTACAAACTTAGTCCAGAAATTATTTTGGACAAATTTTTGTCTTTTTTGTATAAAAACTGTTGTTTCCATCAAGTTCAAAATGATTTTCCTAGAAAGTCCTTATAAAGTTCTACTTTTCAGATTTTTTTCATATTTTCTAAACTTATGGTTCAAAAGTTAGAGGGGGGGGACACATTGTTTTTTATTTTTGGAGCGATTATTTCCGAAATTATTGACATTATCAAAAAATGATTTTAGAAAACCCCTATTCATTTTTAAATACCTTTCCAACAATATATCACACGTTAGGGTTGAAATTAAAAAAAAAATCACTTCCTACTTTACATATAGGGGGGCTACCCTAATAAAGCATTTTTTTCCAATTTTTATTTTACCACTTTGTCGGCGTGATTGATATACATATTGGTACCAAATTTCAGCTTTCTAGTGCTAACGGTCACAGAGATTAAGCGAGGACGGACAGACGGACGGATGGACAGACATGGCGAAACTATAAGGGTTCCTAGTTGACTACGGAACCCTAAAAATGTCTCGGTAGTTTAAAAAAAATCGCTGCAGCATTGCAGTTTTAATACGCAATGAACGCGAAGCGTGACTTCCCGGTCAAACCATCGCATCGTGGTGTAAGGATATATCATAATCATCCTCCTGTACCAAACATCTTATTCGTGTTGTTTTGGTATTCAACAGCGTGATCCCGAAATTGGCAGAATTGTAGACACCAGACACGTAGCATTAGAATATAAAATTTTATGCTTTAAACTCTCCAGTCAATTGTGTATCTTACAAGATACATTATATACTATGTAGGTAGATATATTTTCGTATGTACTTACAACGGACCGCATGAAACATACACCACTATATCTATACGAATATGGATCTCCCGAAGGAGAAAACCGTATGCGACGATACTAAATTCACCAAATGCGGTGCAGCCAATGATATTATATAGTAAAAAGAGGTAGATATCGCACTAGCACGCAAAATTGTTGAGGACAAAGTGATACAATTGTTGCACTTTGATAGCTAGCTATCTCTTTCTATCTTATACGTTCCGTATTATCTATCGCTGTCGTAGTTTTAAATTACTCGCAACGATATCTGAACGCCATTCAGTATGAACATGGCGTATCTTCTTTATAATATCATTGGGTGCAGCAGACATTTGTCACACAAAAGTCAGTATAAGGAGGATTTAGTTCGAGATGTCGGGCGCTCAAATGCACGTGTGGAGCGACCATTATCCGCAGTGCCTTCACGAAGAACATTTTTATCTCGAATTCTCGACTCACGTTTTACAATGTAGGTAGGTACTCTAAAAAGATAGACTGAAAAATAGTTTTGAGTTTAGTAAATCTAATTTTAGCCAAATCGTCGACGGTAAATAAAGGTAAATTGAGTCACTATATACGACATTAGAAAACTAAGTTACTGGAATTACGTTGAATAAAACAAAATGGGCAAATACAATATTAAAGCTAGAAACATTAAGCAGTTAATCTAATTATGTAGCAGTATTCAGTAAAGTTTGAAGGCTGAGAGATAAAACGACATGACGGCTGAACTTTACTATACGTAGACCGTAGAACATAAGATGTATCATGAACGTCGGAGACGACACTAAAATAACAGATATAACGACCGAACTCGTAATAAACAGACCAGCTCGACGTCCAATGTTAATATATATGTTTTTGCTCATCACATTTTATTACTTACAAGACAAGTTTGGAGACTGCGAAGTGTTAATAATAACGGGCATCAATAAATTAAACATCGGCATCCATGTCCGTCATTATGTCCATCTTATAGTACCTAAGCAGTTACCTAAGTGTCATTGCATCGAGCCAACAACATCATCCACATACTACGGATATTCAAATGAGACACTTGTTTAAAATTAGGCAAAGGTTTATGTAGCAGATGACAACTCTATTTGACCTTTTTCACTAAGGCTTGTGAGAAATCATCATCATCATCATCGGCCTATTAATGTTCCCACTGCTGGGACAAAGGTCCTCTCTATGAGGGGGAATGGGCTATAATCTACCACGTGGGCCCAGTGCGGATTGGTAGATGTCACATGTCTTCGATTTTTTTTCTAGGACATGCCGGTTTCCTCACGATGTTTTCCTTCACCGTTTTGAGAGCAGTGGTGATGAAATAAATTATACAAAGTACTGCGCCTGTCTGGGTTCGAAACCCACGACTTACTGTTCTAAGTCGGGGCCGTCACCACTGGGCCACCGCTGCTCTCGAGAAATTATCTCTGCTCTGTGAGAAATATGTTTTCGTAACTCGACAGCCTAAATAAAAATCTTGAACGTTATATACTTCCACAAATTACATGGATTTATTTTACTATATTTTTGAGAAACTCTGAATGTCACGCGACGTGATTGATTAAAACTTTATGATTCGTTAAAAGTTCACGACTAACTATGTTATTTCATGGGACGCTTTCATGGCCTTGGCATTATTCGAACTTTTAGTTTTATTTGTGTGTCGAAGATTTACTGCCCAGTTTAAGTTTATACATTAAAAGTTCCAAATGAGGCAAGTTATTAATGTATATATAAGCTTTAAATTGTTAGTATTCGCATAAAAATTGTTGCGTTCGCGTTTTGGTAATGTATGGGAAACGAGAATATGCAGAGCGTTAAATGCAAATTCCTACTATCAAGGTTGCTCCCGATCATTTTAATACCTTTGGGCTGCGTTTCGCTAGATAGAATAAATACCTCAAGCTGTGAAAAAGAAGCGATATTATTGCTTAGCTTCCTTCGATCAACAATTTTAGTTTCACACAGATCCTTTTGTTTTCAGATTCTCGTTCATCTCTGGTACAAACCCAGCCTTAATAATTATGTCCCATAAAGGAACGTACCTACATAACTACATAACACAGTTGGCATGCTCCGTAACGAATCGATAGTCACATATTTCTCTTCCTTATTACTTCTAATGAATTTTCCGCATTTTCCAATAAAATAGGAGGTTTATGACCGCTAAAGGCTCTTCACATTTCACTGACAACTCGTAAAAAACTAATCATGCAAATGCATGAACCTTTGATGGTATAAGTAATGAACTTTAAAGTGGATAGGTAGGTATGACACTGAATATTCATGGGACTATGGGAGTTTATTTTTTATGTGCTTAAGTGGAAGGTCTTGAATTGTTTGCACACGTCAGGCGTATCGCACCCTTGTCAACGAATTTTAAATTAATAGAGGTAAACAATGCTATAAAGGTTCGTTTTTAACTATTTTTGGTAGTATGCTGACTCGCCTCGAGAGAAAAAGGTTTTTGAACCTAATACAATAAGACTATATGCTCGATGCATTGCAATACATCCATGAAGTAGCTCTTCGATACCCGCAATTACAGATACAATTAAAATAACAATGCACCGTACCCGATCGGGTACGGCTGGGGACATACAGCCGCTAGAGGTTCGCCATGCGACGGTAGGTTCGCGACAAAATTTACGTAATGGCGGCTGAGTGACTGGCAGGCGCGTGCGGAAAGCATGAAGCTGAAGATGATTGGATTCGTAACCCCTTTATGGTCACTACCGAGCGATTGAATTTTAGTTTGAACTACCTGACCCGCGCAACTTCGTCTGCGTCACATGAGAGAGAGAAAGGGTCAGAGAGAGTGTGAGTCAACCTTAAAAAATAGATATTATTATGCTATTGCGGATTTTATGTTGAACTTTTTAAGAGGAACAATTTCCTAATACATGATTTTTGCGTAACTTTAACCGTTTATGCAGCGCTCGCAACGGAAGTTTTCAAAAGAAATAAATTTTCCCCGTTTTTGCAACATTTATCATTGATGCTTCGCGCCTATTAGTTACTAAATTTACATCATCACGCTACTGCGTGAGTTGTCGCTAAAGCTCGGTAGTAAAACTACCTCGTATGTAATGGGTCATTTTAGCCCCTTGTATTCATCATCATCATCAGCCTATCAATGTTCCCACTGCTGGGAAACAGGCCTTCTCTCTATGAGAGGGAATGGGCTATAATCTACCACGCGGGCCCAGTGCGGATTGGTAGGTGTCACATGTCTTCGAATTTTTGGTTCTAGGACATGCCGGTTTCCTCAAGATGTTTTCCTTCACCGTTTTGAGAGCAGCGGTGATGAAATAAATTACACAAAGTAATTACTTTGTGTAATTTATTTCATCACCGCTGCTCTCAAAACAGTGAAGCAAAACATTAATCGGCACTGGGCCCGCGTGGTGGATTATAGCCCATTCCCTCTCATAGAGAGGAGGCCTATGTCCCAGCAGTGGGAACATTAATAGGCTAATGATGATGATGATGATTATAAAGCTGGTCAGTCAATTTAAAAGTTATTTGGTGAGCACATTTTTAGTCATTAGTACCATTCTAGCACAAAACACTGCATCTTACATTTGATGATTATTTCTTCTTGAACACTTTAAATTCGTATATCTTCTGATAGAATTAACCGATTACGATGAAACAAAAACTAAATAATACCTCAAGATACGCACAATTTTTATGTATAAAAGTTATCTGTAATGGTTTCGTATATTTTACGTGATGCTTGATCATCGAAACAGACAATCAGATAAACAGACAAACAGACAAGAATTCCAAAAATGCTGGAAAAGTTCTGTTGGTTATCCTTTCACACCCTGGCTATTTTTTTTTTTTAATATTTTCGATGTACAAAAACGATTTTTCAAGAGATTTATTATATGTATATAGATAATGGATATTAAGCAACAGGAGTCATTACTAGAAATGTCGTTGATGAAACTCTTCGAGCTGATTTAAAAAGCAAGTTTTTGATAGATTTTTGGGCAGCTAGACAGGAAGAATATCCTGAATTCTCACGCAAAGCGGTAAATTTCCTTTTACCGTTTGCAAACACAGCAAACGCATTTGCAAATACAACATACTTATGTGAGAGTGGGTTTTCACACTTATTTATGATAAAAACGAAAAGCAGAAATCGACTTGATGCTGAGTCAGAATTAAGGCTTAAATTGTCCAATATTATTCCAAAAATTGACTCAATTTGTGACAAAGAAAGGAGCCCATCCATCGCATTAATATTAATAAAATATTTGTTTTTGGCCTTTATTTGTTACCGTACCTTTTATTGAATTAATCTAATATATTTTATTCTATATAGAATGTTATTCTTTTTTTTTGTTGAGAATGGGAATGAAAGAATGGGGGTACGTGGAGCCAGAAGTTTGAGAAACCCTGCTCTAAATGGATCATTCCCACTAGTTCTACTATACAGTTCTACGGTAGAACTAGTGGGACAATGCTGTAGCCGACGGTTAGACTCACTGTGTCTAAGTTAAGTTAATCTGTTGTTGTGTTCGGGAAGTAATGCAAACGATGACAACAACAACAACACATAACAACAAAACCACACAACACATAACACACACACACATAACATTGATATTAAACATCTTACTTTCTTAAAAATGTGGTGTTGTTGAGTTGAGTAATTGCTACTTGAATATCTAGACAACTCTGTTATAGCAGTGATATCTTAGTGGTGTGACCGTCGGACTGCAAATCATAGGTCTCGAGCCCAAGGCTCGAAGGAAAACCTCGTGTGGAAACCAGCATGCCTGTGAGATATTTCTTGACGGCTTGAAAAGCCAAGTCAGAGGCCCTTGGGCGACATAAAATCTCTGACACCAGGTTAGGCACTCACCACGCGATAAGGAATGACAATGGGGTAGATGACACACTAATCAATTGAGATACTTTTTAAGAGCTGTCAAAACGCGGTTCTCTCATAGATTTTGTATGGCAATAGCAAACTTTGACGTCAATGACTCAACTATTTATTGATTTCAAAGCAACTAAAAATCGAATTTCCAATTAATTGAAAATAAATTGGTTATAAAAAATGGCCCATAATAAAGTGCTTTTTTTTAGAGATTGTTGAATTTGTTTTATAGTGTCATCTGCCCTATTCCGCTAATGCACCTACTAAACGCTAGTTTATGTATTATTTAGACATATAATAAATCTGTAGAAAAGTCATTTTTGTACATTGAAGAAATTGAAACAAAAAATAGCCAGCGTGTGAAAAGATAAGTAACAGAACCCATTTCCATCATTTTTGAAATTTTTGTCTGTTTGTCTGTTTGTTTGTGCGCACATCACGTAAAATCTACGAATTCAATGCTGACAATGTTTATACATAAATATTGTGTGTAGCTTGGGGTATGATTTAGTGTTTGTTTCATTGAAATCGGTTAATACTATCAAAAGATATATGAACTTAAAGTTTTCAAGAAGAACTAATCATCAAACGTAAGATACATACATGCAGCGACATCTGTTGAACTAAAATGATACCAATGACTAAAAATGTGCTCACCACAGTCATAACTTTTAAATCGACTGACCAGCTTTAAAAAAAATTTATAGCATAGGTAATATACTTTAGCAGTTTAACATTTTGGTCGATAGACGGCGTCAGTTGCCTATTTTTTGTTTTTTTTTTTCGGATGGGAAATCATCAAATGACTCCTCCTGCTCTGGGCGGAGCAGGAGGGAATGTCAGACTTTTACTGACTAAAACCCAGCCATGTTCCTTCATCGCCCTTTTGTTCCGGGGCCACGGTATCTCTTTCGAACAGTCCCGCAACCCCGGCAGACATCGGTCCTTGCGGATCGGCCCTTCCTTTTTGCTGACTCTCTTTTAGGCGCGCGTGGAACACGAACGCGCCGTCGACACGGCCTGTCGTCATGAGACGGACGGACGGCGAGCTAGCCCATAGCCCACTGTCCACAGGCCCGCGCCTACGGTGGCCGGGGGCCACGTGGTTGCCCCGGAAGCCCGGGGCGTCTGCCGCGGCGGCCGGGACGTTGAGAGGTTCTCTCCCTCTCACGTTCCGCCACCTCCTTCTCTAGCATTACTGCTTCGCAGAAGGAGGTGACGGCGTCCCATTCCGTCTCGCTCCGGACCATGGCTTGCACCAGGGCCGGACGCGAGAGGTCGCCGCCGCAAACGTGTAAATTGCCTCAAGATTGGTTTTTTAACCGACGAAACAAAAAGAAGGCAGTTCTCAATTCGACGCGTATTTTTTTTATATATGACCACGGATAACTTTTACAGAGAAGTCCGTACATGGTCCTTTTGTTTGTAAAAAGCGTAGGTACATCTCAAAGTTGGTCCCATTTATAATTGAAAAATCGTGTTTGGGCTAATTTCTTGCACCTTTGATGAGAACTTTCGACCTAGCTGGAGTATGACTGTCATCGAGTGTCTAAGGATGAAGGAGGTGGCGGAACGTGAGAGGGAGAGAACCTCTAAACGTCCCGGCCGCCGCGGGAGACGCCCCGGGCGTCCGGGGCCACCACGTGGCCCCCGGCCACCGTACGCGCGGGCCTGTGGACTAGCTCGCCGTCCGTCTGTCTTATGACGACAGGCCGTGTCGACGGCACGTTCGTGTTCGACGCGCGCCTCAAAGAGAGTCAGCAATAGGAAGGGGTCCGCAAGGGCCGATGCCTGCCGGGGTTGCGGGACTGTTCTAAAGAGATACCGTGGCCCCGGAACACAAAGGGCGATGAAGGAACATGGATGGGTTTAGTCAGTAAAAGTATGACACTGCCTCCTGGTCCGCCCAGAGCGGGATGAGTCATTTGATGATTTCCCATCCGAAAAAAAAGGCTGTCGAGGTAAGCCCTTTTTTGGAAAAACATAAGTAGATTATTTTAGCGATTAATTCAAATATATCGAAGAAATTAAATTGTTACCCACTTGGATCTACGTAGGTATATATGTATCTACTAATATTATAAAGCTAAAGAGATTTTGGTTGGTTGAACGCGCTAATTACAGGAAAACTTTTAGTGTTGAATAGTTATCGAGGATGGCTATAGGTTATCTAACATCACGCTATAATTAAAAGGAGCGGATCATCAATGATAAATGTTGCAAAAACAAGGAAAATTTATTTCTTTCGAGAGCTTCCTTTGCGGGCGCTGCATAAACGGTTAAAGTTGCGCAACAATCATGTATTAGGGAATTGTTCGTTTTAAAGCGTTGTAAAAAAAACCGCGATAGCATTATATCTATCTTTCAAGGTTGACTCCACTCTCTCTAACCCTCTCTCTCTCATGTGACGCAGACGAAGTTGCGCGGGTCAGCTAGTTATAATGAATAAGTTTCAAATTGAATTATTAAATGACGTCATCTCAGTTAATCAAGATAATGAAAAAGCTTTTAAAACATAGTCACGTCATTCTAACTGCGTCTGTTAGTGATGCAAAACAAATTGTTCCAATGAAACTATTTAGTCCTTATTAGGAAACTCATTAAATTAATGTTCTACTAGAGTTTCTCGTAAATAAAAGTGTAGGCAAATAGTTAACACTTTCGAGAAAACAAAAAGTGTTTTATTTTCTATAGTAACTTTGGTTATTTCTAAGCACTTTGTCCGAAGAGTTCCAGAGATATTTATTTTTTTGTCTAGCGGAAAGCACCATAGGACATGCTCAGTATAATATAATGTTCCCACTGCTGGGACACAATCCACCATGCACGCGGGCCCAGTGCGGGTTGGTAGATGTCGATGTTCGATTGTTTGGTTCTTGGACACGCCGGAGTCCTCACGATGTTTTCTTTCACCGTTTTGTGAGCAGTGCTGATGAAATAAATTACATAAAATAATGCGGCTACCTAGGTTTGATCCCACAACGTACTCCTCGTAAGCCGGGGTTGCCGTCACTGGGCTACCGCTGCTTCTACTTAGTTTTCTTATGATCTAGTAAAAATAAAGTCGAGATCATTAGGTACCAAAGCTTTTTTACAAACCTGTGTTTACACAAAACTGGATTAATTATACTTAATTGGTCAGACTTAGTTTATTCTATAACAAGTAGAGCTACATTTCAAAAATACTATTCCCTTGTTGACTACACCCTATATATATATATACCCCGCCTAAGCTCAGTAACGCCGTCTATCCATGCGTTTGACAAGCGCTAACAAACAGCCAGAATGGCTTAAAAAAACAGAAAGGTTATGCGCCACTGCCCTTTGAACTATAGAGTTTAAGCCGTGAACTGCTAGTTGATTTAACTTACACAGGGGTCAAAAAAGAGTACAAAGAAACGGGCAACACGTTTTGTTTGTTAGGTTTTAAAATAAAAGTGAAATGAATTGTTTGTTATCTATCAACAAGTTAAGAAATATTGGTGTCGATTCTGATGTGCACAAACTAAACTTAATCTAGGCTTTTGCTATATTTTAGTAAAAGGCAGTGCGACAAAAGTTCGTCTTTAGCTATGAACTAGCTAAGTTAGAGATGTCAAACTATAAGTTTATGCCTTGCGCTTCACCGTGTTTTTAGTCGACATCTTTCTACGTACACCCTTCATTTGTATGGAAATATTAGTTCCAACTAAATTTGACAGCTCTAAATTTTGTCCGTCTCTTTCTCGTTTTATTAGAGAGAAAAAGTTGGCAATAGCCTAAATTAAGTTTAGTTTGTGCACAACAGAATCGACACCATTATTGCCTCGTTGGTTTAGTGGTCGCAAGCTCACTGAGCATGAGGTCCTTCGATTCCCAGGTCGGGCAAAGTGTTATTGGGTTTTTCATCAGGAATTTCTCAGTAGCAGCCACGGAGTCTGGATTTGTGCCTGGTTGATGGCAATAGATTCGTTCCATAAAACATGGGATTTCAACATAACTGCCGAAATGTGGGTGTCCTATTAAGTACACCTCTGCCTAACCCTTCGTGGAATAAAGGCGTGATGTTATGTTTGTGATGTGAGTTTAGCAATACCATACTTACTGCAAATTATGACGGCATCTCAGCTGAGCTGAGCGTTTAAAATCAACACAGCGTTTCTTTATTCAGGCATTCATTGAAGTATTAGTGAAAATATGAACGACTTAAATTATTGTGTTTGGCAGAAATGTACTTAAATAATAATCAGTTGCGCTCAGTAAGGAATCCCCAGTACGTCATGTAGGTATTTAAGAATCATCGACTATAGAGATCTTTGAATACCAGCGTTGTGACTTTTTTTTTTAATGTCACAGCACCTTGCTGAGATAGGAGCCTTTTGGCCTTGCACAGGACCATTTTGATTGTTTTTTATTTTTCTCTTGTTTACTTTTTTATATAATTTTGTCATGTCTATTCTATCTTTTTGTTTCTGGTTTGTCCTGTGTAAGTTCAATAAATACTTTTCTTTCTTTCTTTCTTTGGGAACGAATTCGGGATTCCATTACAACAAATCAGATCCAAATTCATATCCCGCAAAGGAGAACTTCCCCATTGTCCAAGTTTAGTTCTAGTAAAACCTTCACTTGCCCTGCGACTTAGCAGACACGCGTACGTGACAATCCCCGAGGAAATAAGCATTGATGCAAATGAACTTCCGTAGATGCATATCTTAAACTGAACATGACCATTTACAAAATTGATCTTTCGAAAAGCAATTTACATAGTGGGTTAATAGTTAATGGTACGAAGCCACACGCAAGGGATAATACGATTAATATTCATTAGTTGTAACAATTTCTAGAACGAATAGAATCCCAACCTAATTGTTTTAGTCGATATTAAGTGCTTGACAATGACCTCAATTGTGGTCTGTTATTATTTGTGTTCGTGTCAATTATTGGTTATGTCAGTAGGCTTATTATTTAATTTGTTTATCTTTTATATACATATTTTTCACAATCACTACATATTATAAAACAAAGTCCTCCGCCGCGTCTGTCTATCTGTTCGCGATAAACTCAAAAACTACTGCACCGATTTTTATGCTATTTCCACCAATAGATACAGTCATTTTCGAGGAAGGTTTTAGTATATAATTTGTCAAGCGGGCGGGCGAAGCCACGGGCATCAGCTAGTACTTCATAAAAACACATTAACAAAAAAAAATTGTGGCCCGCCGGGAGCTGGGTCCAAATCAGTAGGCTTTAAATTATGGATTGTTTTGGGCACAACTTTAAAATAAATAGTGATACCTTAGTGGCTATTTAGTAAGGGCAAACCCCAATTGCAATGTCAAACGACAGTGACACCGTAAATCTATGAAAACGTTTCCGTTATTTGCTGTTGCGGTCACCTTCGAAATTGTATGTTTAATAAATAGGTGGACTACAAGAAAGTTTGCACCTTGTTTTACCGTTTGGCAATGTGCCAGAGAACTAACCTGCTACCAAATACGTTTGTAGTAACTTTGTTGTATGGCTAATCTAAATGTCAAAGTTCAATCAATTTGCCACCATCATAGTCAAAAACGAAACATGGAGAATGTTGCGTTTTTTACTATGATGGTGGCACTTATTTTAGGTTTGTTAAAAAGGCAACATAAGAAGCAACGGTACCCGGTACCAGTGGACCGTGTGGTTTTCTAATAAAACAACTCATTCTTTGTAAAAAACCTCATTAATATTCAATTATTCATAGACCTGGGCGATTAAGCTTGTACTACAAGTGTATGACATGTGATGTTTTCATTTTTCAGAGTATATGTGACCTTGGTTGTTCGCCCCTGACCCCGGTTCAGTGGTGCCAACCCGACCTTGGCTGATAAACTAGATAAGAGTATGGCACCAGTAAAGTGAGGGTAGCTAAGTAAATGTAACACGATAGTGGGTTTCTTAGAAGTTGCATGTTTTACTTGAGTTGCGGATAATCTTAACACTTAGGCCGCCTAAATAGGTAGGTAATAGGTAGACTGTAGCCGATCTCATTAATTTATGTACAATTTTTTTTTTCCTATACCTGTACCTACATTCTAAGCAAAAAAAAGATCTGATTCTGATTCTGATTTTTAAATATCCGGGGCTGCGGGACTGTTCCGGGGCTGCGGGAATGTTCGAAAGAGATACCGTGGCCCCGGAACACAAAGGGCAATAAAGGAACATGGGTGGGTTTTATTCAGTAAAAGTCTGCCGCTCCCTCCTGCTCCGCCCAGAGCGGGAGGAATCATTTGATGATTTCCCAGCCGAAAAAAAAGGGCGCCTAAATATTCACCATACGAAAGAGGCAAAGAAGTAGGAAATAGCTATGCTACACTCAAGATTAGGAGAGTAAGCAATCTAAGCTGTTGGTCTAAAATGAAACCATTTATCAATATTGCTCAGAGTTTCCACAATATAACATCAGTGACTGTTGTTGAATTTGTGACGGAAAATGAAGAAAGGAGATATAATATATGTGGTGTGTGTACCGAGTTTCCACCGTGCCTCGGAAAGCACGTTAAGCAGTAGGTCCCGGCTGTCAGTTGTAGATCTTTGACAGTCGTTACAGGTGGTCAGTGGCCCAAAAAGTCTGACAACCAGTCTTACCAAAGGGTATCGTATTACCCAGTACTAAGCTGGGTTGTGGAGGTCAGATAGGCAGTCGCTTCCATGCACCCCCATTTTTACATTCTAAACCTTACTTCTGTAGTATTTAAGTTATGTAATCATACCGCCAAATCTCTAAACATAAAAGCCTTTATCGGTAACACAGCATGCCCATTATGCCCAACGAAGGCCACTGTTACCCAGGACGCCAATATTATGCCATTCCTACGAGTATATATTTTGCATAATGCAGTCTATTTTGGTTCTAAGCGAGTGACTGTAAGTGTATCGAAAATACAAAGGCTTTAAAAGAAAGTAAGAAACAGTTTAGGGTTAACTAGGCCAGGGGCGAGATGCATGAATCGATAGCACAGACGTAGCTATAGCTTTGACAAGGGGGGTCCACAAAGTAAAAAAACAGAGCTCTAACGCCAATTAAATCCATCGTTTACAAATTAAACATTGCCTGCGACTATAGCGCAAGTATATTCGTGGGTAATTTATAATACATAACTTAGGATACTCTAAGTAGGTGCTATAAAAAGTTATATCTAATGTATGTATTAAAATATTTATTCAAAAGTAACAAAATTGAAACTTTAAAGTAATAAAGGAGACAGTTTTTTTTAGGCCCTCTTCGATGTTGCGGATATTCATATTACGGATATTCATATTACTTACACCAAAAAAAAGTAACCATTTTATTCTAATAATAAACGAAATATTACATAGAAACGAAACCGGAATCTTAAAATCATAACAAATAAGTTGTAATATGATATTTTTTTGCGAGTCAAATCATTCCTGTTGTGGTCAATGCCATTTGACGGAAAATACTTACGTAAATAGGGGCGTTTTTTCCGTTTACAAAAAAAAAGTACGGTATCCATTGGTACTAATATCTGCTTTAATTAAAGTATAATATAATATAAAAAGAAATAATATTAAACTGTGAGCTTTCTAATGCTATTTTAGAGGTTTCCGCTAAAATCTTGTAGATGGTATAGAAAATCATCATGGCACGGAACGTTGTAAATTCGTCTTTTTGGTGGTTGACTGACAACTTCATTTGACATTTGACGTGTTATTGTTATTGTTTATTGTAAGATTCACGTTTTCATTTTCGAATTTCTCATCATTCCGGTTAGACATGGCTTAGCTAATATTACCACTGTAATCTAGAAATTATAAGGAAGAAATCTATATACGTTTCATTAATATCTGTATGTCTGTTACAATTTTATGTGGGTGGCCTGTTCTCCAAACAAAAAAAAATGTCTCCTTTAGTCTTTTACGTTTTATTGCTAAATTCGGAATCAAGTTTCAAGTTCTCGGTGTACGCTCATTAAAGCCAGACCAGTAAGTCTTTCATCGCCCATTTTATTTCTTAGGTAAGTTTTTAACCTCTTTAAGGTAGAGAAAGATCTTTCAGGGGTTGCGGTGGATACTGAGAGTGTGGCTAAAATAATGAGAAGCTTTTTTATTAAAGGGAAAAATTGATCATCGCAGTTATCGATAGCGTCGATCACAGTTGCAGGTTTTTGTGCTACAGATTTTCTACAATCGGCGCAGTGCATGTAATTTTTTTTCTGTTGGACAAGTAAGATGGATGTGAATGGGGGGGGTCCGGACCCCCCCCCCCCCCCAATAGAGGAATTATATATAGTTATCTGCCAATATCTGGTCATGGTCGATCAGGGAATAAGTAGGTCTAACATGAGGACACGTTACAGTTACATAACTACTAATGTATATGATGAACAGGCAAACGTTAGAGCTGTGCAGGTGGCTACATACTGTTCTATCACAATTTGAGTTCATCGGCACGTAAAGAAGAAGAATGATAAACAGGGCATCTGAATCACGACCGCGTGTCACTCGAATAAAAATGTAGACGTTCACAAGGTAAACATTAGTATCTACATTTAGTAGAAATAATTGTAATAATGGGTGTACGAAGCCGAAAGGCACATACCTATTCTCCCGTCATTGCGATATTTTTTTTGTTCAATACCATTCCTGGGAAAATTCTAGTAACGATGATATTGGAGATCAAAGTTCTTACTTTTTCACAAGTTTTGAGTGTGGTATAACTTAAATTTAAATACCTCATGACCCCAGTGCTATTCAATGCATCCATCAGCGCAATGTTTTGGATGCGCTAAACTGAGTCCTATCGTAAAACGTGATTTTGCATACCAAAAACAAAAGTCGCATCCCAGCAATCAATTTTGCATAGCGATAGATAATAATTAGTGATCATTTCTGGACACGTGGCGCGTCGCGCAGTGCGTCGGGCGGCGCGTTGTGCGGCGCGTCACGCGGGCGCGTTGCTCGTTTTTCCATTTACGGAGAGGCGGCGTGTGCAGCGGCGGCGGCGGTGTCATCTGTCATAATATGTTTGTATTTGCGCGCGCACTACCGCGTGGACCGCGGCGGTGCACGCGGCGGGCAACGCTGCATTTCAGCAAACGCGCGTAAATCGCTTCTCGTAAAACGCTCTCATACATTAATAGAATAATAGCCAAATATTTGAATTTTAAGCGGGCCGCGCCGCACGACGCGCCGCGCAACGCGCCGCGTCTCCGTAAATGAGCCCTTAGTTTGATGAAAGTATGCTTGGTTGACGGCTTCGTGAAGCGTTTGTTTACACCTTGTATTTGTTAAAAGTTAGTAGGTACTATTATTAGTATTAAATGCCTAAAAAATAATGCCATGGCTAGATGGATAATGTGATGGAAAACAAATCATCGTATCATCTAGCCTCTTCTTAACTTAATTGAGTTTGGCTTCTTTTAAGATGCATTTGAATTGAGTATTAAACTTAGTTTTCAAGTATAGTTTGTGCCAGTTATGACGAGAATAGCGGTCATTGACCCACCTACATTTATTAAACTTCTTAACTTTGAAATCATTTTTGTTTTTGCCTTTTCAAGTCTGGAATCGTCATCTATCGTGATCTTCAAAATTTTTTGTAATGAAAAAACGATACATGGTTTATTTGTTTTGGTTCGTACCAACAGATATTACACTACTGCTACTACATCAGCCAATAACGTCCACTGCTGGACATAACCCTCTCCCATGATGGGAGGAATTAGCCATAATCTCCACGCTTGGCAGGCGGATTGGAGATCGCAGTGATGAAAGACTAACAGAAAACGCTGCTGCCCATTCTCTGGTCTACGGAGGCGCAAGGTGTTCTGCCTCAGACATTAGTCGCCTTATACGACACCCGTGAGTGTAATGGGTTGGTTCTATTCTACTCTGCCGGAGACCACACGGCTAACAGATATTAGGGAAAGGGCAATGACCGCTATTCTCATCTTAACTGGCACGAACTATACTACTTACCTATTTTAAAGGATAATCATAGTTTGCTTCAAGCAATTTGACAGCAGGTTCGCCAAAGGGGGTAAAAAATAAACAATAAAATACTACTAGTTATTTCTATTTCCACAACTGTAATTTTACTGTCAAGGCTAAGACATTACGCGAGTTAAAAGCGTAACTTGACATGACTTGATAATATAATAGTGGTTGAACTGAATGCATTGTTGCTATGCAATTTGCTGTGCACGTATAGTTATGGTCCCTACGTTTATCATGTGAGGGAAAACATGATGCATATCAGCGTATAAACACACGCTATCATATTCAGGTGCGTTGCATATGTTACGGCTAATAGCCGAAGTGCGGCTACACCTAGTTTTAGCCGGCTAGAACTAGGTGCAGCCGGCCACATGCGGTTAAGCCTAGATGTATCCTCTTATCTTCGGTTAGAACTAGGTTTAGGCTTCATCATAGCGGCTAGAACTAGGTGCAGCGGCACACCGGTGGTTAAACTTAAGTGGTGTGTCTTATTTATCATCAGCTAGTTCATTACCTAGTTTTAGCCGGCTAAAACTAGGTACTAGGCGGCTAAAACTAGGTAGGCACTTCGGCTATTAGCCGTAACATATACATAAAGATGCTCTGTCGGTCTCGCGGTTGCAAGTGTGACTGCTAAGCAAGGGGTCCTGAGTTCGAGTTTCGGATCGATTAAATAGTATAATTGGGTTTTTCCATTAAGAACTTCTGAGTAGTTTGGAAGTTAGCAGTATGATATCCTGTGCCTCGGAAAACACGTTAAGCTGTTGGTCCGGTGTCTGAACTCTCTCCGATCGTGTTAGATTGCCGTCCCTGAGGAATATGAGTGAGGGAGGCGAGAGTGCATCTGTGCCTGCGCACATAATAGTGCAGTATGATATCTCCCGCGCCGATGGCTAATCTCCACTGAGATCGGCCGCCGTGACCGAAAACGGTCAGGAACGTTTATTGGCTTCCACACCGCAGTTACTTTTTGTAGAGCAGCGTTTCCAAGTGTTATTTATTGTTAGTATATGTTGCCGTGTTAGTAGTCAGTATTTGTGTAATGTTGCCTTTTGAAAACAGTCAACACGTGGTCATAATTGATAACATTTGATAACATATAGAATGTTACGGAACTGTGGATGCATCATATTATTGAATATTTTTTTTAGTGTAGCAGCTTTGTGGTAACGCTACGTCTAAAGTATTGTATCTAAAAACATCGTAAAACTTGTAAGGAGCTTGCTTTTAGCAGTACGACCTTGGAGAAACGGGGCAGCAATTCATTTACAAAAGATAGGTATTTTTAACAAAGATGTGTCAAGAAAGGTCAGACATCATACAAACCAATGAAGGTTTTATAGCTAAAATCAACCGCAACATTTGGAGGGCAGAGGGCAGACTTTGTTTAGGACCTCAATGCAAATAAAATACCCATGTCTAGTCTGTAACACTTCAACTCATCGTTCGCTGGTCCATTTACTATTGATATTTCCTTTATTTTTTCTGATGGACGCCCAAAACAATACACTTTCGAATTCGGGTATTATCAGACACGTGAAAACATCTATCAATCTACGCCCCTAAAGTGTTAGCAAATAAAACGTGCGTTCACAATCTGGGAATCCTTAAATAACTTAAAAGCTTCGAATGCTCCGCCGTCTGTTACATAATCAAAGCATTTTCTCGGTAAAATAAATCACACCCTTACAGCGGAATAATTACGAGTATTAAATATTTTACGACAGCGACAAGGAACCACGCTTGTCAAGTTATAACTTGCGTGCAAGACTCAGGTTATATTAAAGGATTATGAATCAGTCAGGAAACTATTAACTGATATTTCCGACTTTGTCATGCGACATTTTATTTTAATAGGAGTCGTAAAGTGATGTTTTGAGAACGGATTCGTTCGATTATTGATTTTATAAAAAGAATCGTAATTTTCAAAGACAACACGAGAAGGTTCTCAATGGGGAATTTTCCACGGACGTTTGTCACAACGCTTCAGTATATATCAACAGATGGCGCTGATCAGCTTTGGCAATATTTTTTATGCAGCGTTCTAGTATATTATAGGTCAATGGTAAAATCTTTTAGCAGGGCAAAAAAAACTCCCCTAGACACACATGCCAAACTCATTGTTTAGTAAAATTTCTTTATTATTCATTATTGTATATAAAATGAGAACTGTAAATAACCTTTTTTCTGTCAAATATTTTTAACCTAAAAAGTCTACTCTTCTTTTGCATCACTAAACTGAACTACAAGTTTTTGCATGGTTATTGATATTGTTCTTCTGAGTGTTTTTACGTTAAGTACGTCTAAACTCCTGGTGTGTCGAGTCGAGCTCAGGTTCCTCCGAACTTCAGTTAAGGCTTTGTGGACATAAAAACGAGCCATTTTATAATTCCCAAGGTTGATCAGCGCCATCTAGTTCGTTCATAAAACTCTAAAGCACTGGAAACTTCCCCATTCCAATCGTATTGTTTTTTTTTATGTTTGACCAGGACCACGCATAACTTTTTACAGAGAAGTTTGATTCCAACGATTCTCTTTTTTAGGGTTCCGTACCCAAAGGGTAAAAACGGAACCCTATTACTAAGACTTCGCTGTCTGTCCGTCTGTCTGTCCTGGCTGTATCTCATGAACCGTGACAGCTAGACAGTTGAAATTTTCTCAGATGATGTATTTCTGTTGCCGCTATAACAACAAATACTAAATATAGTCAATGGTACGGAACCCTTCGTGTGCGAGTCCGACTCGCACTTGGCCGGTTTTTTATCATTTACAGATATACAAATCACACAAATTTTCACGATTTAAATCACACAAATCCAGTTTCTAATCCCTATTCCAAATAAGGCTTTGTAACTCCACAGTCATTACAAGTCCAGGTAATAGCTACATGTACCGTACATCGAAGTTAAAAACAAAATTGATGTATGAAACCCCTAGTAAGCCTTCAAATCAAAAGGTGGATATACGCCACAAAGTGATATGCAAATGTGTTGAGGGCGGCACGCGACATTAGCATGTCAATTGCGGTTCACCAGTACAAAGCCATTTGTGTATTACTAATACATGCCTATAATATGCTTCGTTATGGGTGTAATATTATACAGCGTACATACGATCTCATCATCATCATCGATGGGAGCAGCGGTGGCCCAGTGGTGGCGGCCCCGACTTACGAACAGTAAGGCGTGTGAGACGTCTCAAAACGGTGAAGGAAAACATCGTGAGGAAACCGGCATGTCCTAGAACCAAAAAAATTCAAAGACATGTGACATCTACCAACCCGCACTGCATGGGCCCGCGTGGTGGATTATAGCCCATTCCCTCTCTTAGAGAGGAGGCCTGTGTCCCAGCTGTGGGAACATTAATAGGCTGATGATGATAGGTACGATCTAGTGGCGAACTTAAGAAGGCAATAATCACCTAGGTGACAGAGAAAAAGATGTGGACCATTTACAAAGTTTTCTTGACATAATACGTGTCTCATGCACATAACGGTAAATACAAGCCGTGAGGCACACAATGTTATCTTTTTAGTTAAGTTTTATTTTATTTTGCTGTTTTATCTGTGTGTGTACTTGTGACATGCACCAAATAAATGTTTCTTTCTTATTACGTATCTTTTGCAGATTTTGACCTTACTTACTTTTAAACATCTGTGTTGGGGTTCACTTTTATCAAGATTAAGAGATGTTCCACTCTCTAATATGAGTCAAAGATATTACGTAGGAGTATTACATGGCATTGGTCTCGGCTTCTCAAGGCGATCTAATTTTCAACTACGGACAGTTCACTAACCTAGATTCTAGAGATCCAGTTAGCGAAATATGTAACACAATCCATGTATGAAAGGAGGTTATAGCACTATGAAACCTTAAATTATTTCACACATCTCTAATGGATTTCAAAGTTGGAATTTGAATTAAGAGCTGGTTAGGTATCTGAAAATCAACGTTGCAAAAATTATTCACATCTATACCTAAAAAACTACATCATTTATGAAAGAAGGTACAATGAAACTTTATTTTTACCTCATCTCTAATGGATTTCAAAGTTAGAATTAAGTGCGGGTTACAATTAACTGAACACAATGTTTCAAAAATTATTCTAAATCTAAAAATAAATAATACTTGTGTGACTGAGCATGCATCCATTTCATTTTCTATTTATAGGTTCAGTATAAAACGAACAGCTAATATTAAAAAAGGTTGGACATAATTGCGAACAATCTCGTTCGTGGAATCAATATTATGGCGGCGTGATTACTGGTAATTCTAGCCAGCAATTGATCGCATAAACTTTTAACAATACAAATTCTGTGGGGTCGCCTTTACGATGTTTTTTTAGAGCTCTATAAAACCCGATGGGGTTAGCCAAAGGTTGTTAAACACTACAGCTTTCTCTGACGACATTATCAGGTGTCATTTTAAGCTTATTGCTTTTTTTAGTAGGAGTGTATTTTATATGGCTATTGTTTTTCATTGATTTTAGGATGTCTACAGAATATTATCGTCTAAACTGACCATTGCATTAAACCTTATTTTTATCGTAATAAGTACTTAGATTTATTTATTATGATACATAATACCACATTTGACATTTAAATCTCAAGTTACGTCTAGGAATTGAACGGTAATTGGTGGTAGCTACGAGCTCGTAGCCATGCGCTACGAACTTCGTAGGTGGCTACGACTTTCGTAGACCGCTGTCTACTCAATTATAATAATGTAACTCTGCAAATATGTTTTTGAATAAATAAACAAATAAACCATAAAAATTGTAGCAGTCCAGTTATTACTAAAATTAATTTCCTATTTTTACGGCGTGCTTTTTTATCAAGATTAGATTTTTGGCTAGGATTACACCTACAGTGAAGTAAATTAAGTCTACTAACTAAAAACAGCGGTGGATTAACTGACCTTTGCCGTTATACAAACCGAAAGGTTTTTGTGTTATGCAAATGCGAAGCTAGCCTACTTCCAAATATCAGTTGGCCAATCTAACTAACGATATGAAAGAGAATTTACCTATGTTTTTTAAACCAGTAGCATAGTGACATTAGTAAAAGGTAAAAAGTGACTGTTGGTATTGAAAACAACTTTGTTTTGAAGATATTTTGTATCCTGAAATAATATCTGTAGTTTTAAGACTGAATGAAATAAATTATTATGAATGTAAGAGTATGCGTAGTAAATACACGACTCATCATGTATGACACAATCTAAAAGTGGTAACCTTTAATTAACTAAAAGTTTGATATAATTATCTTCTAAATAAACCTCAATTATGACGAACGGGTGAATTCAAATTGCACTGCGTCGAGCAATTCTAGTAAAACCGACACCTACACAAGCAATTAATAATTAATGTTTTGATTGATTGTTTTAACTTTCGTACTAAATTGCACAGCTTTCGTGAAAATAAATGTTCACATTAAATATTATAGAAAGAAAAAAATACTTTTTTATTAATGTTTAATGGCTGGGAGAGGAACTTTATTTGCTCAATATACAAAATGTAAATGAACTTATATCCCAAATATAGTAAACATATCAAATAAAACGTCATTAACCGACTTCTATTTTAAGTGAATAATTGGAACAAGGTCAAACGAACGGCCGACGGCGTCTGCTGCGACCGATGTCTTCCTTCACATAAAATCGATATAGTAGCAACGGTCGCATCGCGGCACGCCGCCATAAAAAACAATAAAAACACATCGACACTAGTTAGCAAGTTCGCCCACCTGGTAATCTTGTGAAAACAGCTTGTGAACTTCTAAGTCACGGCGACACAATTCACTTCACGGAACACGTACGCCCGATGTTGCAGCACCGTTATTGGATATCGTTTATCACCAATGAACTATGCTAGTAGACTGCACATGCCTTGCGCGCCTATGCATCTTTTACACTGAAGACAGGGACGTAAGTTATACGTTCAAAAAGTTTACGCGCGCGCCCGGTCAACCGCACTTACAGTACAGCTTTATTTTATGTATTATTTATTATGTTTACTGCATTTAACACACTGACGTCAGTTCACTATATTATTGCAAGTGAGAATGCAACTTTTCTTTTATGATTACAAATACTAGCACGGTGATGACCTAGTTTCAGTGCGCTAGTAAAAAAGGGTTATTTGAGAACTTTTCATTTGAATAAATTAAAATGTTGGGTACGATTTGTACTATACAATTATGTGTAAAACCACAGGTATTGCATGATTATAATTAACTTTCAAAAGTTTTTAATAAAGTCAGTAGATACTCACCGATAGTCCAGGGTTGCAGCCAGAGGTGATGGAATTCTTCCTGAACTTAGGCACGCAGATCTGCATCGAGCTTTTGTTTTTAGGGGGCCCGGCACAACCGTACTCATCACTCCGATTATTCCTCGTAAGATTAATGTTGTTGGTGTTGTTAACTTTCACCAAAATATTGCAAGTTTGCGAAGCAATTTGGAAAAGGCCTTCCTCTAAGTTTCTTTTGTTCTGGTACTGTCTATTGAATTGGAGATATTCCCACCAGGAAGGCATTTTCTCTGATGAAACGTGTAGAGTTGAGCGCGGGCCGGCGAGCTAGCCGCGTGCGTTCGACAGGGCCGCTCAAACGAAGTGACGACTTCTGCCTTTATGTAAGTCTCGACGTAGACTTGCGCGTTCAAGTTTAATTTTTTTGACAATGTAGTTGTACAGTCGCGGTGTAAGGTGTGTGCTTTGTTATTATGGATGTGAAGAGGTTTAGTATATTGCTCCTGCCTCACGGTGTCTCGGATAAACTTTCCTTCAAAGTTATGAGAGGTAGAGAAACTGCTGGAAATTAATCCCACTTGCTATATGTTCTAGTGTAAGTAGGTAAGTATTTTACAACCCACACTAATAATAGATGATGTTCCTTATAATTTACTTTGCAAAGAGATTAGCTAGGTATCGTAAAAATAATGTTGGTACAACACGAAAGCTTGGGCAAACTGAAAGCTGTCGTAAAATGTTTTTCGCGACGCAAATTATTCTTATTTAGGTAATCTATAATTTCATCGTCTTTGTTAAAAATTAGTAGTGTTTTCACGACGACTGTACGTTCCGCAGGTGGATTATTAATTAATTTGGTCTTATTGACTTTTCGACGTTACATTTGATGGTTACATTATGGAATTCCACGTGCATTTCAGATAAGGTCACAAACACAAAAAAAATGTTGAATAAGTAATTGTGGTTTTATTATTTTCTAGTACGGTCTACATTCTGTTAAATTACTTATAGCCAGGTTAGGCTGCCGTCTGCTATAAGTACAGTTAGTGTCCGGCCGACGCTATCAGTACATATTGGTGTCGATTCTGTTATTTTGAATTAAAGTAAATTTTTAGTCAATCGCTCACTTTTGTTAAAGTTTCAGTAACTTTTGGGCAAGCCAGTATCCGCCTACTTAATTCATTATCATACAACATGATATCATTTGTGGATAATAATAAAACTCATAACTACTGTTTAGATAAACTATTGGCATACGCGATAAGTAGTAGTAATAAATTGGCAGGTTTACTTCAGCTTTAGACTACCCGTCTGGCACGTAGAATTTCTTAATGTCGCCGAGAAAAAGAAATCAGCAAGCGTGAATTAGCCTGGCTGCAAGATATTCGTCATGAAAGATACCTTGCCTGACAATAAGCAAGATTACCTACATTACCTTGACCTTATAGACAAAACAATATAAATGAACTTCATGATTTGCTACGCGGGCTACCGGCTACGCGCTACGGTGCTACGGCGTAGCGGAAAGACTTTATTTTACGGTTGAGGTTTTGTTTTGTATTTTGTTCATACACATTACATAGATATTACTAGCTTCTGCCCGCGACTTCGTACGCGGATCCTGTTGCTTATGCCAGCGACAACGGCGTCGTCAAAATCGAAGACCTGAAACGTCTGATGTCGAATTTTAAGAGCCCGGGATGCGCGAGATGATTCGAGACGTTCCAGATCTTTCATTTTTGTAAGTCAACACGATGAAGCGTGGGAATATGGAACCCTAATGGGTTAAACAAAACTCACCAAAACTTTCAATAAAATTTAATTTAGGTCGTGGAATTACAAAAAGCCCGTCATATTATTTTCTGTCAATGGAGGTAGGCGCGTCAAGTACTGCCCTGGCTTGCGCGTAGCTGTATGGACGCTGGAGCCGAGGAGCAGGATGCAGGACCCGCAGGGTAGGTGGTAGCGGTGCCGGATGCCCGATGCCCGTAGAGGCGTCGTTGGATGCCGGATGCCGGTGGTAGCGACTCGTCAGTTGCGAGTGTCGGCACCAGGTGACGCAGCAACGGCACACACGGGTTAAACCCGGTGGAAGAAAATCCCGAACTTTGGTCCCTGGAATTTATGTCCAGTGGTAAGCGTAGGGTTCTCTGCTTATCCTCTCCTGACGGTGACCACAGCAGCGTAAGCGCAAGCGTAGGGATGGGTACTATTGCGCTTAGGGCGTATGTGTGTAGAGGTCACCTTCAGAAGCGGAGTTTACAGAGAAAAAAAAAAAGGAGAAAAAAAGAAAGGAGAAAAAAAAAAGGTGTGAAGCACTTTTAAATTAATATTTACATACATGAACATTGATGTAGCAATTAAGGTTTGAGTACAATAGTTGAAATAGTAGCTAAAATGATGTCTATGAAAAAGATGATGAAATAATTTTGCACATCATTGACCTTGACATGACATTTAGAAACAAGCACTGCGTGAATTTGTCAACACTTAGCCACTTACCCGATATGGGGAATTACACACTGAAGTTATGGTTCCTTTATAGAACTTTTCAAAAAGTAAAATTATTAAAAAAGTTTTGGAAATTATCAGTAGTCCAATCAAAAGTCTAATTCGCGAGGCTGCGCATATGCGTCTAATACATGTGTAGACTGCCCGCGTGTGGATGACGACTGGCCTCTGCAGGTATGCGAGCGTGGTCGCCACTCGCGGCGCGCGGAGAATGATGGAGTGGGAAAAAAAACTGGTTTTAAGAACGCGAGCGAGTGAGACAAAAGTACAGGCGCGATCAGGTGATTTGGTCGGCTGGAAAACGATATTAAAATGACTTCTGATTTATTTGTTTACGTTTTATCAAATTATGAACTAACAACGTTACAATACCCCCGTGCGTAAACAAGGATTTTTGTCATCTCTTAAAATGAATAAAAATCCGCATCAAGAACTTGAGTTATTATAGGTTTACCTTTTATAAGTCATCTTTCATACTTCTCGCTAACATAAACTAGCAGCAGTTATTGTATTTTAACGATACCAACATAACTGACGCACTATAACATAAAAATATAGGTATCTTGTTTTTCTCTAACTAGATACCTTACCAATAAGTGTTCCAATAGAAGGTGGAATATATGCGAGAGGGAATGCAAATCTTGATTCGTAAAATCAAAACTAAATGTGAAAAATTCAAAATAATATAATATCAAAATATAGAGAAGAGAAAAAAAATGCTATTTGATTTTATTTTTGATAATAAGGTACTGGCTATAGGGTAGTTTTTAATTCTAAAAGTTATTGTTATATTTAGAGTAAGCAATTTATGTAAGTTACTATTAGACTAGACTTGTGTACGTAAGCCTTATTGTGGCCTTCCTGAAAAGGGTAACACATTGCCCATAGTCTTCCTTAAATTTATCATCACATGGAATGCGGCTAAGCCGGAGATATAAATGATTAAGGAAATTTTGAGTACGCAGCAATGTATTCTTATCTAATGACGTCGATTCTAAAATGACGTTAACCTTCTCAAGAACATCCAGCACACCATTCAGGTCGTGCGTTAGTTCAAGAGACCAGTGTGAATATCCTCTGTAGGAAATAATAGTACACACTTAGTTACTAGTTTGCGCAACTCCTGCACTGTGGCAGCTGGCGATTCACCCTTAATAGCAACTTCATACTCGGACTTTTGAAGTGACATGAACTTTACGGGATAAGCCATTATAACAATAATTTAAATTGATAGCAAAGAGAGAAAAACAAAAAAAAAAAAATTTTTTTTTTTTTGTGTGGGTAAGTGTTGAAGAATTCCGTATAGTGAAAAAAACAAATAAGTACTAAATACTCCGTCTGTTACAATTTTAAGTTAAATTTAAGTAACGTCTTGTTGTTTTTTCCACTTATGTATAGCTAGCAAAAAACTAAGTAATTTGGTAACTAAAAATAAAAAAAACGCAAAATTATAAATTTGCAACTAATGTGTACGCAGAACTAAATAAAACTAGCTAAAGTGAGAAAAAAAACTTTGTCAAAAATAAAACTTTTTTTTTTCTGACTGTACTTAAGAATTAGCAACGTCAATAAGTAACGGTTAAAAGATATTGAGTTAAAAATTTAATGTAATAAAAATAATAAAAAATATTGCAACATATATCGTGCGCTGACTGTACGACAAAACAGTTACAAGTTTTTGAGCATGACTGTACTTAATAAGCACTCCAAAACTTAATAAATTTCTGTAACGTACACTTTAGTTACGATGCAACAAAAAAAAAACAAGAAAAGCGTTAAAAAATATAAAAATGTTTTGCAACTGGTGTGAGGGTACAAGTAAATTACAAAAAAAAAATGAACTAACGATCCTAATTTAGGCGTCTAACAGTAAAAAATCACAAAGATTAAAATAATACAAAACTAAATTTAATCACCCTGTATACAAAACCAAAAAAAAAAAATGTAGACACTTTACAGTAATTTAAGTGTCGACATAAGACAAAGATGATAATGTCTATAAGTTAGCCAGTACTTACACCCGGCACTCAAACCCTTCAACCAGCACACAGCAAAAACTGCTTACCGGAAGAAAAAAAGGAATGAGGGTAGTACTTCCCCGGGGCGAGCCGTTACTATAAGCTCTACTACTACAAAATGTTGAATACACGGTATTCAAGAAAAAAAAAATAAAAAAAACTAAGTCCGCACCCGGTATATAAAAAAAACACCCTGTATATCAGGCAAATTAAAAACAAACCTAAACTTAACTCTTCACACAGTTGCTGCACACGAAATAAAAAAAAGAACAAAGCGTTATTACAAAAAACAACGAAACACAAAACACACAAAACACCGAAAAATACCACTACCTCCATAAAACAGAAAAAAAACGTATGACCATGAAAAAACCACGATATGGGCGCCAATGAAGCGTGGGAATATGGAACCCTAATGGGTTAAACAAAACTCACCAACACTTTCAATAAAATTTAATTTAGGTCGTGGAATTACAAAAAGCCCGTCATATTATTTTCTGTCAATGGAGGTAGGCGCGTCAAGTACTGCCCTGGCTTGCGCGTAGCTGTATGGACGCTGGAGCCGAGGAGCAGGATGCAGGACCCGCAGGGTAGGTGGTAGCGGTGCCGGATGCCCGATGCCCGTAGAGGCGTCGTTGGATGCCGGATGCCGGTGGTAGCGACTCGTCAGTTGCGAGTGTCGGCACCAGGTGACGCAGCAACGGCACACACGGGTTAAACCCGGTGGAAGAAAATCCCGAACTTTGGTCCCTGGAATTTATGTCCAGTGGTAAGCGTAGGGTTCTCTGCTTATCCTCTCCTGACGGTGACCACAGCAGCGTAAGCGCAAGCGTAGGGATGGGTACTATTGCGCTTAGGGCGTATGTGTGTAGAGGTCACCTTCAGAAGCGGAGTTTACAGAGAAAAAAAAAAAGGAGAAAAAAAGAAAGGAGAAAAAAAAAAGGTGTGAAGCACTTTTAAATTAATATTTACATACATGAACATTGATGTAGCAATTAAGGTTTGAGTACAATAGTTGAAATAGTAGCTAAAATGATGTCTATGAAAAAGATGATGAAATAATTTTGCACATCATTGACCTTGACATGACATTTAGAAACAAGCACTGCGTGAATTTGTCAACACTTAGCCACTTACCCGATATGGGGAATTACACACTGAAGTTATGGTTCCTTTATAGAACTTTTCAAAAAGTAAAATTATTAAAAAAGTTTTGGAAATTATCAGTAGTCCAATCAAAAGTCTAATTCGCGAGGCTGCGCATATGCGTCTAATACATGTGTAGACTGCCCGCGTGTGGATGACGACTGGCCTCTGCAGGTATGCGAGCGTGGTCGCCACTCGCGGCGCGCGGAGAATGATGGAGTGGGAAAAAAACTGGTTTTAAGAACGCGAGCGAGTGAGACAAAAGTACAGGCGCGATCAGGTGATTTGGTCGGCTGGAAAACGATATTAAAATGACTTCTGATTTATTTGTTTACGTTTTATCAAATTATGAACTAACAACGTTACAACGAAATGCCCATCAGACTAAACATTTTTATAAGTCAACAGGAAATGCCCATCAGACCAAAAAACACTTGCTGAGACGTCATTCCTATGTGTTATGGTGTAGCTGGGCTCTTGGAGTTCCACAACAGGTGTTCCAGATCTTTGATTTTTATGAGTCAACAGAGAGTGCTCATCAGATTGAACAACTTTTGCTAAAACTTCATTCCTATATATATGTTATAGTGTAGCTGGGCTCTTGGAGTTCCACATCAGGTGTTCCAGATCTTCAACAGAAAATGCTCATAACGTGGAACAATTTTTGCTATGGTACCATTTTTGTATCTCTTATAGTTCAGCTGGTCTGCTGCGGTTCTGCATCAGGTGTTTGTTTCCAAGATAAAAGTCAACAGGAAATGCCCATCAGACCAAACAACACTTGTTAAGACGTCATTCCTATGTGTTATGGTGTAGCTGGGATCTTGGAGTTCCACAACAGGTGTTCCAGATCTTCGATTTTTATAAGTCAACAGAGAGTGCTCATCAGATTGAACAACTTTTGCTAAAACGTCATTCCTATATATATGTTATAGTGTAGCTGGGCTCTTGGAGTTCCACATCAGGTGTTCCAGATCTTCAAATTTATTCTCTCAGCAGAAAATGCCCATCACGTGGAACAATTTTTGCTATGAAACCATTTTTGTATCTCTTATAGTTCAGCTGGTCTGTTGTGGTTCTGCATCAGGTGTTCAATTTTCCAAGATAAATTATAGCCTATATCTTGCCCAGACTAAATACCTATACAACAACAAAAAAATCATTCAAATCCGTCCAGTAGTTCCGAAGATTAGCGTGTACAAACAAACAGACAAACAGACAGATTTTTTTTTTTGTATTCGTGCTCTTTTACTGTTTCTAAACCCCCCTCAATTATTTCTTTTTTAATATATTCAATGTACAGACACAGTTTTTTTACTGTTTTATTATATGTAGATATATATATATATATATTTACTAGCTTCTGCCCGCGACTTCGTACGCGGATCCTGTTGCTTATGCCAGCGACAACGGGGTCGTCAAAATCGAAGATCTGAAACGTCTGATGTCGAATTTTAAGAGCCCGAGGACGGGAATACAACGGGATGCGCGAGACGATTCGAGACGTTCCAGATCTTTCATTTTTGTAAGTCAACAGGAAATGCCCATCAGACTAAATATTTTTATAAGTCGACAGGAAATGCCCATCAGACTAAAAACATGCTGAGACGTCATTCCTATGTGTTATGGTGTAGCTGGGCTCTTGGAGTTCCACAACAGGTGTTCCAGATCTTCAAATTTATTCTCTCAGCAGAAAATGCCCATCACGTGGAACAATTTTTGCTATGGTACCATTTTTGTATCTCTTATAGTTTAGCTGGTCTGTTGCGGTTCTGCATCAGGTGTTTATGTTTTAAGGAAATGACCATCAGACCGAACAACTTTTGCTAAGACGTCATTCCAATATGTGTTATGGTGTAGCTGGGCTCTCGGAGTTCCATAACAGGTGTTCCAGATCTTCGATTTTTATAAGTCAACAGAGAGTGCTCATCAGATTGAACAACTTTTGCTAAAACGTCATTCCTATATATGTAAGTGTAGCTGGGCTCTTGCAGTTCCACATCAGGTGTTCCAGATCTTCAAATTTATTCTCTCAGCAGAAAAGGCCCATCACGTGGAACAATTTTTGCTATGAAACCATTTTTGTATCTCTTATAGTTCAGCTGGTCTGTTGTGGTTCTGCATCAGGTGTTCAAGTTTCCAAGATAAATTATAGCCTATATCTTGCCCAGACTTAATACCTATACAACAACAAAAAAATCATTCAAATCCGTCCAGTAGTTCCGAAGATTAGCGTGTACAAACAAACAGACAAACAGACAAACAGACAAACAGACAAACAGACAGAACTTTTTTTTTGGATTCGTGCTCTATTACTGTTTCTAAACCCCCCTCAATTATTTTTTTTTTATTATATTCAATGTACAGACACAGTTTTTTTACTGTTTTATTATATGTATATAGATATAGATATATATATAGATTTATTCATGCGTCCTATCAAGTCCTTTCTTAAGCGACGTCAAAAAAAGTAGGATGGGCGTAATAAGAACAATTCATTGTCTCCTCTAGTAAAAATAACTTAGCTTGAATTTAACTGAAGTCGATATTAATCAAGAAAAATAAAACCCACTTCAAAAAATACAAAAAATTGAAAAATAACTTAAGCTTCAGAAGTCGGCGACCTTTGTATGATTCATTTAGTTTTTTTTGTCACCGACTTCTAAAGCTAAAGTTATTTTACACTTTTTTGTGTTTTTTGAAGTCGGTTTTATTTTTTTGCAAAAAAGATTCTTTATTTTTCAATTTTTAGTTTTAATATCCTATACAAAACTATTCCGCATTAAACTAAAGAAGAATCACGTAAATCGGATCATAAATGTCAGCGTAATAAGAACCTCCTCCTTTTGGAAGTCGGTTAAAAATACACAGTGATGTAAGCAGAGGCCAGCCTATGTAACCAAATTAGTTTTGGAATATAAAAGCACCAATAGTAATAAGTAAGAATGCATTAAAATATAGATAAAAAAATATAAATAAATAAATAAATTATTAATAAATTATTTGGAAAAAAAATTGAAGTGTCAAATATTAACGTTTTAATTTTAAATTAAATCCTTAATTCGGAACTGTGCTAAGTAAGAAAAGATATTACCTATGTATTACAAATAAACAAGGTGATTGGTAGTTGGGCGCTTTCCTTGAAATGGGTGATACTTTTTAGGGTTCCGTACCCAAAGGGTAAAAACGGGACCCTATTACTCCACTGTCCGTCTGTCTGTGATAGCTATAGACTGTTGAAATTTTCACAGATGATATATAATAGAAACCGGCCAAGAGCGAGTCCGACTCGCTGTTCGATCCCTAGAAACGGCTATTGCACCAACCGCAAATAATAATCAGTTTGTAATAGTGAAATAATCGCTTTTTTTTGTTATTGCACTACTTATTTACGGTTTCCACATTTTTTTTTGCCAAGCACTTGTTCTCCTCGTCATTGCGATAATTTTTTTGTTCTACACCATACCTGTGACCCTTCTAGTTACGGAGATATTGGGGGTCAAAAATCCGTCTTTTTGACAAGTTTTTTTTTAAATACAAGTTTTTAATGTAAGATTTTTACTTTAAACATCTCCACGACCACCATACTATTCAATCCATCTATCAGCATAATGTTTTGAGTGCGTTACATTGAGTTCTAACACAAAACATGATTTTTCACCCCAAAAAAAAAAGTCCTTTCCCAACAAATAATGTTTGCGTAAAGTTACTTAGTTTGATGTACAGAATGCTTGGTTGACGGCTTCGTGATGAGATCTTTTACACCCTGTATAGGTTTTCGACCCAAAACCTATAGGGTACTTCCGGTTGACCTAGAATTGTCAATTTTGGTTAAAAGCAAGGTCTTACAGCACAAGTAAAGGGAAAATTCCGAAAAATATAAACAATTGAAAATCAAGGTAAATTTTGCCCATATCTTTTTATCGTGTTGACTAAGGACCTTGATTTTTATACACCTATAGGGACCTATAGACCTCGTATCTTGTAAAAATTTCAACTTGCTAGGTCAACCCGTTCCTGAGAAAATCGGTGGTGACAGATGGACAGACAGACAAGAAAGTGATCTTATAAGTGTTCCTTTTTAGGGTTCCGTAGTCAACTAGGAACCCTTATAGTTTCGCCATGTCTGTCCGTCCGTCCGTCCTCGCTTAATCTCTGTGACCGTTAGCACTAGAAAGCTAAAATTTGGTACCAATATGTATATCAATCACGCCGACAAAGTGGTAAAATAAAAATTGGAAAAATGTGTTTTTTTTTTTAATTTCAACCCTAACGTGTGATATATTGTTGGAAAGGTATTTAAAAATGAATAGGGGTTTCCTAAAATCATTTTTTGATAATGTCAATAATTTCGGAAATAATCGCTCCAAAAGTAAAAAACAATGTGTCCCCCCCCCCCCCCTCTAACTTTTGAACCATAAGTTTAGAAAATATGAAAAAAATCTGAAAAGTAGAACTTTCTATGGACTTTCTAGGAAAATCATTTTGAACTTGATGGAAACAACAGTTTTGTACAAAAAAGACAAAAAGTTGTACAAAATAATTTCTGGACTAACTTTGTAGTATATTCGTTTATGCAAGCATTTTTACATAATGGACCTTTAAACTCATAAGTGGGAACACTTATTGTGACGGACGGGAAACTACGGAACTCTACACTGAGCGTGGCCCGACACGCTCTTGGCGGGTTTTTTTACCTTTTGTACGGTACCCTAAAAACAGAATAAAATTAATATTTAAGGGGGTTTTGTCTAATGTTGTATAGATCCGAGTCCGACTCGCTCGCACTTGACCGGTTAGGTATTTATATTAAATTGGCCTACTCTTGACCTCAATGTAGTCCCGAGGACAGAGATGAGATCGACGATGGCACAAGCTACTTAAGACCTAGTAGGCAACAATTTTGGCCCCGACTGGGTTGTTTTGGAGAAATCGAACTTTAAAGTTTTTTGGAACGTTATACCTACCTATCGTTGGACTAGTGGGAACAAAAATTCTCATTAGTTCTACCTTATAAATTGTGTAATAAAACAGAACTTATGGGACTTTTTGTTCCCCCTAGTTCTACGATTTTGTATCACGTGAAATCGTAGGACTAGTGGGAAAAAAAAATGTTCCACTAGTTCTACCGTAGAACTGCGTAGTAGAACTAGTGGGAATGATCCAAATTTTCCACCTCACCACCATAAACCTCTGATTTTAAGAAAATTACGAAGATGAGGACTTTAAACTGATCGTTTTCTGATAGCTTATAAACGAATTCATTGAGAACCAAATTGTTAAAATATACTCATTTTTCGGGAAATTAAGCGTCGTAAAGTTCAGACACAGCGACTTTCTTAAAACTTCCCTTGTCTCGAGGCAATTTCTCAAAATAAATGTGACACTTGTAGGCATGACGACAGATAGACCTGATATCAAAAAATTGCAAATCTATTTAGTCCGTCAGATAAAGTATTGGAAAATAATGGACACGTATTTTTTGTTTTTGTTTATCAATCAATATTTACAAACATAACTCATCAAAACACGGGAGTGCTCGTGACATCAGAACGCACTAAAAATTATACCAAGGCGTGACGTATTGAGAATTTTAAAAGCGTCGTATCTTCGTCAATTTTAGTTTACGTAATAAAAGAAAAAATACGGGTCAAATAGTTTTTGATAATCTAACTGACGGACTAATTCGATTTTTTTTTAGTCGACAAGCCTATTACATTACGGGAACGACTTTCTTGTCTCACTATCATTCTAAAATGGTACACACAGGGCCCACTTTTAGGAAGCGTATCATTTGAAAACAGTGTGGTGGTTGCTCTGCTGGTCGCAAGCGCAACCGCTGAACATGAAGTCATGGTGGCCTACAATGGTTTTATTCTTGTTCCAGTGTGGGTAAGAGACGGAGCTATAGAGGACGTCTAGCGCCATCTCTTTCCCTCACTGGAATAAAATTAAAACGATCCTGCTATAAGACGTCATGGTAGGCCACCTGGGTTCGATTCCCAGGTTGGTCATTTTGTTGGGTTTTCCATCAGCAATTTCTTAATAGCAGCCGCGGAGTCTGGATTTGTGCCCGGTTGATGGCAATAGGCTCGCCCCCTATTACCTACATGGGACTTAAACATAATATATGTGCGTGTATTATTAGACACACGTATGTCTGCCTAACCCTTTGGGGATTACATATAGGCGTGATGTTATGTTACTATACTTTTATTACTTGGACTAGGTTAACAAACATTGAAAACTAAAATAACTTTAAACGCGACCTCGCTAATTCCCATGGCAGTTTCTGTGACACGGTCAGTAATAACGTCACTTACCTTAGTAATAATATAGTAAAACAAACAAAATATTTGCCATTCGTACACAACACGTAAAACTAGACATTTTGTTTGTTTGACTCAAGGTTAAGGGTACCTACTAAATCATTAATGGGTGAAATAGTGTTGAATTAACAATTGCCACTTTCTAGAAAAACTACTCATATACAGGGTGTTAAAGACCTCATCACGAAGCCGTCAATCAAGCATTCTGTACATCAAACTAAGTAACTTTACGCAAAAATTATTGCTGGGAAACAACTTTTTTCTTTGGGGTGAAAAATCATGTTTTGTGGTAAAACTCAATGTAACGCACTCAAAACATTGTGCTGATGGATGGATTGAATAGTACGGGGGTTGTGGAGGTGTTTAAATTAAAAAATAAACTTGTCAAAAAGTTGGAACTTTGTCCCCCAATATCTACGTAACTAGAAGGTTAAGGTATGGTGTAGAACAAAAAATGATCGCAATGACGAGGAGAATAAGTGCCTTTCGGCTTCGTTAAGAACGAACAAGTTAGCGGAACGAACTAGTTGGTGGGCGGGGTTAAAATGCATGCTATTTCATCCGACATCACGAGCGAAAGGGATAGACGCTGTAAAGAGCGGAAGGAAGCTACTGCGCGTACACATACACACTCCTAACGCTGAGTGACGCATACATGCGCAATTTCATTGAAGACGGGACGACATTGTAGCGGTGGATGGCGCGCGGCGCGGGTGCAATTGTGTAGTATCATCGTTGGCACGTGCTGGCGTATATGCGATTTATGTTTGAAGGACAACGTAAACTCAAACTAATAGGTGTTGGAATTTACAACATAGGACAATCACTCAGTGAAACGTAATTATTATGCACCCAATTTAGTTGTTATTATGAAAGGACAAGCTCCGATATTGTTATTTAGTTTAAAAAATAATTTCATTGATATGACTTTATTTCTATACTTGTTTTTATAGGTTGTGCAACTATGTTACTACTTATGTTAAATACCTAGGTATTTACTTAGCTTAGCTAGTTACCTATAATTAAACCACAGGCGACTCCTGATTAGTACAGCCAGAGTCAGGATAATTGCTTTTTCGACAGCGTGACTTTGATGTGACTGTGAGTCTTGTTGTTGATTCATCAAATAAAAAATTATGTTATTTTGTAAATTGTTTATTGGCTGTTTATTTATTAACAATAGCGGTCTGTAATATTGTCTTATTATACATTTATCAACAATAGGCATTGTGCCGCTGACGTAGTATTGTAGTAAACTAGCGTAATGGATGTTGTTAAAATATGGAGCCAGTACCTATTTATTGTGTGGGTCAAGTAGAGATTTTTTAAATATAGGTACCTACCTACTCAGTAAAAAAAATATTTCGTTGCTATGGCTTCGTTATAGCTGTTGGATGATTATCTGAAAATATTTCGTGTATGAATAGGTTGACCTTCTATCCAGACAAAGAGTAAAGTAGGTACCTAAGTAACCATTTTTATCTTTGAAATTTTATTTAAAAATATGACGTAGGTACCTACCTTTTTTTTTCGGATGGGAAATCATCAAATAACTCCTCCCGCTCTGGGCGGAGCAGGAGGGAGTGTCAGACTTTTACTGACTAAAACCCATCCATGTTCCTTCATCGCCCTTTGTGTTCCGGGGCCACGGTATCTCTTTCGAACAGTCCCGCAACCCCGGCAGGCATCGGTCCTTACGGACCCCTTCCCTTTTGCTGACTCTCTTTGAGGCGCGCGTGGAACACGAACGCGCCGTCGACACGGCCTGTCGTCATGAGACGGACGGACGGCGGGCTAGCCCATAGCCCACCGTCCACAGGCCCGCGCCCACGGCGGCCGGGACGTTGAGAGGTTCTCTCCCTGTCACGTTCCGCCACCTCCTTCTCTAGCATTACTGCTTCGCAGAAGGAGGTGACGGCGTCCCATTCCGTCTCGCTCCGGACCATGGCTTGCACCAGGGCCGGACGCGAGAGGTCGCCGCCGCCGATCGCCGCTTCGAGGACAACGTAGGTACCTACCTTATTTGCAGTATTAATCCTTATCCAAATAAGTATGTCCATTATCTTGACAATTGAATTTAGATTAAAATTGTCTTTTACAGCTTAACATTTGATTGAATAGTTTAGAAATTATCACAGAATTAAAAAAAGAAAAACACAAAAAGGTGAAAAATAACTTTTGCTTCAGAAGCCGGTGACAAAAACACAAAATCAATCAAATTGTTTTTTATGTTTGTGTTTTTTTTTAAGTCTGTTTTATTTTTTGCAAAAAATATTTTTACTTAGGTACCTATTTATTTTTCCTTTTTTAGTCGTTCCCAAACAAGCGGAGCTCGTGGCTAAATAATAACAGCCGCTCAGGTCGATCGTTAGGTTAAGCCGTGCTTGCCTAGGTTGGTCTGCGGATGGGTGACCACCCATTACATACCGAGTTTCGTCCGTGCCTCGGAAAGCACGTTATGCCGTTGGTCGGGCTGTCATTTGTAGATCTTTGACAGTCGTTAGGTAGTCAGAGGCCCTAAAAGTCTGACTGCCAGTCTTACCAAGGGGTATCGTATTACACGTTACTAACTGGGTTGTGGTGGTCAGATAGGCAGATACTCCATGTATACTGGTATTCAGCTGCATCCGGTAAAACTGGAAGCCGACCCCAACATAGTTGGGAAAAGGCTGATGGTGGTAGTCGTTCCCAAACCCCTCCTCCTCAAGTCGTGCTCCTCATTACTGAGGGTCGTGATCCTCCCTTGAAAAAATTTTTCCCCTGACAAAGTTTCGCCATCTCCGTCTATCCTTGGCCAAGTGAAACGCATCATGCAATTTTGTTTCGAGAGAAGAGCTTATCTGGTCGGACCATCGCAAAGGGCCAAACAAGTCGCCATAAATATTTATTATACCTACATTATTAACAATACATGTTATGGTAACAGGCTTATCCACTATAAATGAAACATAACATTTATTTCTCTACTTACAACGGTTGTATTTAAACCAATTACTGTAACTAAAACTAGAACTAAAAGAGTAAGAGATAACATTAAAATATACAAAATAACAAAGTAAAGGTTCACACATTCATAAATTGCTCTCACAATACATCTGACATGCCAACAAAATCTCTGTCCATCCATCCGCAAACATAGGTAGGTACCTAACTTTCGAAATCTGGGGGTATTGTACAAATCTGCGTACTCTCTCAAAGCATACAGGCGTGATGTTACGTCATAAACAATAAAAATCCAAGCGACAATGACTACAGATTTCCGTCTATTTTTTTAAGAGTTCTATTGTATATCTCCGAAGATCAGCATCAGATCTTGGCCAAATTTAAATGGGACAAAAAAGAAATAAAAAATAATTTTGAGAATTGGTCCACAAATGGGGGAGAAATCTGCTAACATTCATAATAAATAAAATCGAATTCAAACGCCACCCGTAAATCACTATCAAATCGGAATCCAAAGTCCAATGCCAGGGTCAGTAAAATTTGAAACAAATTCAAAATAATAAACACAAACTATCAATAAAGAAATATCGGTATCCAAAATTCAAGCCAGAGTTCAATGTTATAAAATAGTAAACTCGTAATACGACAGCATGACGTGCCGGGCGGCAGCTAACCAAGTGAGCATGTGTGCACCCACAGACACTGCGCACACTCACGCGCCGCGTGCTTCCCCTCTTCCCCACTGACAGGGGTGGCAACTTGTAGCGAAATGCAATATGATTTACAACGAAAACGGGCGCGCGAAATTCTTTATGCAGACCTTTGGGAGTACGGGTATCATGAAAAATCTATTGGATGAATCTGTTCAAAATAAAAATATTTTAACGTTTGAATAAATTATCTATTCTTGTATGGTTTTAGTTTTTCCATTTTCATACTACTTAGGTCATTTATTTACGCCCAAAGATGAGTTAAAATTAGGGTTGAAATATGAAAGATTCGACGGTCATAACTTCCAAACCAATTTTTTTTTTCCAATTCTGCTTCCATACAGGGCTAGATAATGAAAATACCAGTTGATACAATTTTTAATTTTGAACCTACACCGTCAAACAAACGAGTAATCACCAGACTACGTTTTTATGGAAGAATGACTGACTTGTGCAACCTTAAGAGGTGTTTTACACCCTTTATGATGTTCGGGGAACTAAACTGTTTTTGGGCTAGGTTGTTTTATACTAATTACCTACACTATGAGGCTCATATTGGTTAGGCTAAGGAATTAAATTATCCCACCAAAAACATCTTCATGTAAAATGTTGCCAAGACGAGACTATATGGCTTGCACTGTCAAAAACTTATCAGATCTCATGTAGAGCCAAGCTTTTAACTCTACACGCCCTAACTCTAGAAAGAAAGAAAGAAAGAAAAAATATTTATTTGCCGCAGGCACATGACGTGCAAAACATAGGTAGTCTGGTAAATGAATGATTGTGGTTGGAAAAGTTGAAAGCAGAAAATGTGACTTATGAACTTTGTTTGGACTAGTTAGAAGATAAACATATTAAAAGTCCTGACCCCTCCGAGGTGAGCCCGAGGGGGGGGGGGGGGGCAAAGAAGGTCCCGTTTTTTGGTTTTTTGCTTATATCTCGAAAACGATGCGTCGTATAAAATTTTGTTGTACTACGTAGTGGAACCTCATAAAATTTTCGTCAACTTTGCTTTTCAAATTTTTTATCTATCTCTTATAGTTGAATTGGTATGAGCTCCGAAAAACGAACAATTTTTAAAAAATTGTCCAATTCTCTGTCCCGTTCGTTGTTTTTGGTTTGTATCTCGAAAACGGTGTTGCCCCCCCCCTCCTCGGGCTCAGGACTTTTAATATGTTTATCTTCTAACTAGTCCAAACGAAGTTCATAAGTCAGATTTTCTGCTTTCGACTTTTCCAACCACATACCCCTTTTGAGCACTCATTTACCAGACTGAGGTACAAAGCTTATAAGAAGTTTAAAATATAACAGTATGGAACAGAAACAAGAAAAAAACAAAAAAGTTGACATCTAGCACGTCGTGAGTGCGACAAACAGGTTAAACCACTCAGCATGATGCTGTGCTATGGAGAGCCCACAGCACAGCGCTAGTTTTCAGTGGTCACCCTTAAAAAACGTACGGAAGCCAATATGAGTAACTAAAAAGGTCTCAAAAGGGCTCTACAAGGTCTTACTTTACAAACTCTACACCTTATAGTCAAAACGAGTAAACAACCTAGGCACATGCCTAGGTTGTTTACTCGTCTTGGCGGGGCCACTACCATTCCCCCAGATAAGACAACTGTTTATTTATCAAAAACTTGATAGTTGTTTAATTAAGTAGTAAGTAGGTACTAAAATGGTTCAAAACTGTAAATACACCCTAAAATCTACTTTTTACATTAAACACCTCGAGATTTTGAAGTAAGGGTAGTTAGAAGTAGGCCCGTGAATTGTTTTTGATAACTCTATAATGCCTTTAACTGGCTTATTTGAAATAATTACTTAGATTTTGAGCACATGATTCTGGCAGGAAAACTGTTATTGGTTATTAAATCCATAAATCAAAATAAGTTGCCACATGTGATTCCTAATGTACCTACTATCGAGGACACTCCCGCCTGACCACCACTAAGCTCATTTTTGCTTGCACTCGCAACATAAAAACGCTCTCTAGCCCCGCCCCGTTGACTTTGTGTAGAAAAAATGAATGAAAAGATACCGAATCAGCCGAGCGCACTGACGACGCACGCCAAACGAGGGTTATTGTTATTTTGCGCGCCAAATTTGACGCTTTCCTAATAGGCCCAAACTTTAAGGGGGCGTAGCTCGGCGCCTCCGGATGAATTAAGCGAAAAAAAATTAAAATGGTCAGGCGGAAAAGACCCCCATAGTACCCTAGTGCCTAGTCTAATAAAAACATGCGTTTTTCCGTGTCCCTTCGTCCAGCATACTCACCATGGAATCCTGATATTTCATGAATGTCAAAAAACTGTTCTGAAATAGTGCTAAATAGTGCCCAAAGGAAAAAAATAGTGCTCTTGTACTTGCGAAGTTATAGCCATAGTTCGATGAGTATGCTGGACGAAGGTTTCGCCCAGCATACTCACCTCCGTCCGGAGAATCTGTATACGCTTCAAACATAATTCATACTTCAAAAAATAGTTCCCAAATAGTGCCAAACGGTGCCCAAAAAGAAAAAACAGTGCTCGAATAACTTCGGAGTTATAGGCTTCGTTCAGTGAGTATGCTGGGCGTAGGTTCTACGCCCAGCATACTCACCTCAGTGCGCGAATATCGAACGAGCTATAGGTACAATTTACGTCTCAAAAAATTGTGCTTGAAATAGTGCCCAATATCAGTCCAATTTTTGCTTGACTTTTGACCTAGAAAACCATTAAATTTGATTGTAAACTTCTACATACATTACATTGAGTACAGTCGAATACAATATTATTAACTTTCTTTCTAACAATTTTTGTCTTGTGTAAATTATTAATTGTCTATGTAAGGGAGTATTTACTTTAGAATCGCAATATTATTAATTACACATTATTTTAATAATACTTTATAATAATATGAAGCCTTCGCGCGTCGCATGGGACCCCGGTAGCTAGGAACAATGATTTTATATATTTTGTCTAGATCACGGCGCTTGAAGGATTAAGATATCAAATGAAGTAAATCATGCATGAAAAATAAAGTTGCTGTTATTAATGCTTACATTACAACTGACAAAATTATTCAAAATAATCATTTTCCGGATCAAGGACGGTACCACAACGTTTACGGAATTGACCTGTATTCCTCATGTGATAAAGTTCAATATAGTGTGGCAGTAATGGATGCACGTACGGTCAATAGGTATGGGGCTTACGACGCGCGGCGCCCGCGACGCAAATGAATATGTTTATGTTTAAATACTAGATGGCGCTGCCCTAACATCTTACGATTATTAGACAAGACTGATCTGTATTTTGAAGGTGATAAGGGTCCATTTTGTGTCACAAAGCAATCGAAACGAACAAGCGCTTCTCAGTTTCTTTGTTTGTTTACTTCGTCGCACATCATTATAATAACGCCGGCTTTTGAGTTTGACTACATAGTGGGTTGCAAAACCAAACAATGTGTTGGTGATGTCATTATTTACCTATATAAAATTGTGTATCTAGTACGTAATCAATATAGGAGCTGCACCCAAATCAGTAAGTATATTTCAATTTATAATAGTGGCATTTAACTAAATTGATTTTACACTCATTCATTAATTGCACTGTAAAACTAGGTAGCAAGCGAGTTGTTTTTTACAAAAACACGTTCATTTTTTCGTTGAATATGACACTGTACACTTAAAATTAAGGACATGCTTAAGAAGTTTTAAAAATGGGTACCTACTTAGTTACTTTTTTAAAGGTTTGATGTAGGTAGGTACACACATAATAACGTAATGTAACTTGTTTGTTTATCTAATTGGATCTCAAATACCTATTTATATACCTACTTCTGCGGAGGCCTGGTTTTATCCTCCAATTCTACTGGAAATGAAACACTGTCTTATTTGCTAGGATATAATTTACTTTTCTTCAATTTTTTTATTACAAGCTTGTCCTCGTTACCCGTCAGGATCTGTTCTCGTCTTAAGTTCACGTTAGTTACATTTCAATATCGAAATAGGTAGAATCAGTCAGCGCGAGCGTCGGTAGTAAGTATAAACGTAACTATAGAATTAACACAGATGTATTTTTTAGATAATATGACGTGAAGTGAAGACTATTACCGATTGTCATCCGGCGAATGCACTTAAACTTTTAAGTGTCGTCAACCTATTCATCACATTTTCTATGGGAGTTGTGACTTCGGGAAATCGTCTTCAGCCTCGTGTTTTGCCCCTTCGCTATTTATAATAGAAATCACGCTAAAATAATGGAAAACACGTAAGTGCTTAAGTACCTTTAGAGGAAGGCTGGAGCCTGTCATACCTATATTAAATTATTTAAATACGTGTTATTTTCAGATTATCTTGAAGACACAATGTTTACCACGTTAGAAGACAACTTTTTCTGACTCGTACTGCGTGAGCGGTGGGGCCCGTTATGTTTTTTACATCTATAGTTGGTATTTTCAGGTAATATAGGTAGTATAAGTACACAAGTGTTCATAATGTTATTGATGTTGATTTATATGTTAGTTAGTTAGTTGTTATTTCATATTATGTTAATATTGAAAACAAATGGCATAATAATTTGTGATAATTCTTGTGAATCTAACGACATGGATCAGCAAGGAAAACGAGGGCCTAAACCAAAGGTTTCATTAGAAACGCAAAAATTAGTAATTTCAGAATTCAAAGATGACTTTTTTAAAAATATTCCTTCCGCAAATGACTCAATTTATAAACAAATTCAAACACGGTTAAATTACAAAATGAGTATTAAATCAATCATATTAAGCATAAAACGAAATTACGAATACTTTTTTGGTGTTGATAAAAAAGAAATAATTCGTAATAATGATTCTAATTTGATAAATCAAAAGTCTACATCGTCATCAAACGAAAGCATTAATAGTGTTTCGGAGAACACCAGTACGCATACATTTTATATGGATACAATAACTTGGGATAGTATTAAGCCTCAAAGGTATTTTTATCACCGAAATAGCAAAATCGCCCCTGGTAGTCTGTATAATGTCAGACGTAAATTAAAACCAAACCAATGGACTAATGTAATTCAAATGCATCTATGGAAAGAAATAAGATCTTTATGCACTTGGTGTTTTAAAAATAATATTGTGAAAGACAATTACGAAATCAAATGCACAGGATATTGTAATCAATGTCACGCAAAAATAATTATAACAACTAACTTAGAAACGGAAAATTTAATTAAACTAGAATGTTGCATAATTAATGAAAATAAAAAGTACTCTCATAACACCAGTAAAAAAAACCGATTACGGTATTACCAAATAAGGGAATTAGGTGAAAAATTACAACACGAAGCAGCAGCTTCTATAAGATATAAATTAGCCTCAACTTTAATGAAGAAAAATGACAAGGAACCTCCAGTATTGCCAAAATTACAAACACTACATCGAATTAAACATGAAAATAAAAAAGTTGATGTTTTCCATCCCAACCCAATATTGTCACTTACTTGTATGTGTGTTTCACCACCTTTTGATAAATGTGTTAGATATGTTTCTGCTTTTCCATTTTATACATTTTACTGGACGGACGATCAAAAGAATTATTATAAAAAATGCCAAAAAGAGTTTAATTATATTAGAGTTTCTATAGACGCAACAGGTTCTATATTTAATAAAAATCTTCGGCCTGTCGTCAATGAACACACACAACTATCTCAAGAGTCGCAAAGTCCTATATTTTTGTATGTTATGATGACAGATACAACCGTTAAAAGTAGCGTGCCAATTTCACAGTGTATATCAGAAAGTCACTCTTTAGATACTATTGCTAGCTGGTTACAATCTTGGTTGGCTAATGGAAAACCTCCAAATGAAGTAGTAACTGATGATTCCGCAGCTTTAGTAGGTGCGGTGGTAAAAGTATTTTGTGGTTATAAATCCACCTCTGACTACTTAAATACATGTTTTAATATTTTAGAAAATAGAACCAAAAAAATTCCAACCTGTTATGTTCGCCTTGATACTTCGCATTTCATAAAAACATTGTACAATCAAAGTATTTTCAAAAATATAGACACTAGAGTAACAAAATTTTTTGTTGATTGTATGATTCTGATTAAAAAATGTGTTTCATACGGAGAGGTAAAGAAAATTATAGAAAATGTTTATATTATAGCAAATAATAAACACCGCGGCAGTAGAAATGGAAATTTAACACGGTGTGAAACGGCGATTTTAGAATTAAAAAACCGGATCAAAACTAATTTGCAGGAATGTGAAATACAAAATGTAGATTCGGAAAATCACGTTCCAATTAAACATTCTTTATGGGAGGGATTAGATAAAGAAGAAAACCCGCTTCTGAAAATGTATAAAGATCTTGAGGAGAAAGAAGATTTAATTAAACAATTGTGTGATCAAGAAACTGAAATCGAAAATATTTATTACTTGCCGGAAATAAAGGACACTTTGATTAGGATTCTTAAAAAACTTCCACTATGGGGAAATATAATGATGACTTATTTTAACAGTAATTATTGTACTCCAACCAGTTCAAATGTAGAAAGTTATATGAAAGACGTAAAAAAGTTATTTTTTAAAACAAATTCAAATAAGTACCGCGTAGATGAGTTTATTATTAAACACGAGCCTTTGATAACCGGTTCCATACGCTTAGCCAAAAGTGACTTGATTGATGTTCAAGAAGGAACTGAAAATATTGTCGATGAAAAAAATGAAATAAGTGACCATAACACACCACAAATAAATACTCTCGTCAATGATGAATCATTTTATGAAAACTCAATTTTTAGGAGCGAACCAAATTATATTGAAGACTGGCGGGGACTGGTGTCTAAACAGAAGAAAAATAAAAAACGAATCAATCGTCGTACAAAATTACATATTTTACAAAACGGCAGTGTTTCTACTTCAGGAACATACAGATTCACGTTTATTAATACGTGTGCTTTTGATTCCGTGGTCCAAAGTTTTTCAATTGCATATTTAGATAGACCTAATATTAGAAAATATATCAATGATAAAAAAAACGATCTTTCACAACTGACCAGAAGTTTGATCACGTATGACAATCTAAAGAAAATCACTAAGAAGGCTAGAAAACCAAAAGATATTTACACTACTCGTTCTAAGGTATTGGCTAAAATATATGATACTGTGGAATCCGATTTTAGTAGTTGCAAAAATTGTGAGTGTAATGTAACTTTTATAATAGATAACATACAAAGTTATGGTTTTTATAGTGCTAATAGATACTTAAATTGTACAAACCAGAACTGTGAAATCAATAAAGGTTCTGGCACAAAATGTAGTTGGATTCCAATAAATGTAAACATATTGACGACTCAAGGTATTGGAGCCCTTAATGAAGCTCTATTAGTAAATGATACTGAAAGGAAATGTAAATACCAATTATGTAACGGTAAAAACGCATACAAATATGAAGTACTAGACTTCGTATTTATTGAAATTAATACTTCAATTGAAATAGAAATTGATGAAATTCCTAAAGAGATCATAATAAACGGTGACACCTTTAAAATTCTGTCGGTAATAGATTTTACAAATGGTGAATCAGGACGCATGGGGCATTACAAGTCAAAGTGCTATCGATTGCTAAAGAGAACTTGGAACTGCTATGATGACCTTAGTAAAAAAGTTTGTAGTAATTCCCAATATACTGTACCACACTGCATTATTTATACGCGAATGTAAGATGAAGATCGGTCCTAACTTGTTAGTTCCTATTTTGTTATTGTTTGTTTGTTTTTTTTTTGTTCTTGTAAAAGTTATTTTATTAATAACTTACAGAAATGTGATTATAAACTGTGATTGTTAATTTGTAATTACTATAGGGTATTTAATATTAATAAAAAAAACGTGATTATAAACTGTGATTGCTCAATTTATACTTATTTGTAAGATAATTTTATTGTGATTAAAACGTTGTAGCAGTAAAACAAAGTACAAGTACCTACGTGTTATATTTTAGAAAGTTTTACCAATATTTGGCTAAACATTTTTTTATATGTATATTATATACAATATTAAAACTACAATTTTTTCTATTTACATTGATTATATTATGAATGTTAACAAAAGCTGTGAACTAGTTAACTAGAATTATGATTACTTTGGCCCTTTAAATAGTAATAAATAACGTAAGTAATTAAAAATGTTTTTTATTGCTAAACCTTTCATTGATGAAACTATTGGAAAGAGTTTTAAAAATTTGTATAACTATGTCACAGTACTAGTTTTGACTGGTTATAAGTTTTGCCTGCAACATATATACAAAAAGAAACTGTATAATTTCCTTTTTACAATTTTTCAAGATATTAATTTTATTGGCTGCAAATGACTGTTTTTATTCAGACAAACACACAATGCAATGAACTAATAGACTTCATTTACGCTTAAAGTTTCATTCATTTATTATTATTTATAAAATATATAATAATGCATTTAATCGAAAGTTTTTGACATGTGAGAAAATACCATAATTATTTCCAATAACATGAAGTCTACAATTAGAAAGTTTAATATTTTTGTCCAAAAACATGTGTCGACGACTGTACCCCATTTTACGTTAGTATGTAGAAGTTTACATTAAAATTTAATGGTTTTCTAAGTCAAAAGTCAAGCAAAAATTGGACTGATATTGGGCACTATTTCAAGCACAATTTTTTGAGACGTAAATTGTACCTATAGCTCGTTCGATATTCGCGCACTGAGGTGAGTATGCTGGGCGTAGAACCTACGCCCAGCATACTCACTGAACGAAGCCTATAACTCCGAAGTTATTCGAGCACTGTTTTTTCTTTTTGGGCACCGTTTGGCACTATTTGGGAACTATTTTTTGAAGTATGAATTATGTTTGAAGCGTATACAGATTCTCCGGACGGAGGTGAGTATGCTGGGCGAAACCTTCGTCCAGCATACTCATCGAACTATGGCTATAACTTCGCAAGTACAAGAGCACTATTTTTTTCCTTTGGGCACTATTTAGCACTATTTCAGAACAGTTTTTTGACATTCATGAAATATCAGGATTCCATGGTGAGTATGCTGGACGAAGGGACACGTTTTTCCTCAATTATGTTAATATTAGTATTAAGGTCTGTTTCTCCCTTAATTTACCTACCCTTGTCAAAAAAACTATCATGGTAACCTAGAGCTGGTTATGACACAAAAGCAAAAACTTAAATAATTTTGAACACCATCATAAAATATGATGATGTAATATATTTATCAGCATTGGTCTTGATACAGTAGAAAAGAATCTTAATTATCAATTTAAGTGGGTCTACTCTCAATAGTGGAGCATACAGGCTCATAACAAAACTACTCTCATTACTTTGAATTCAACATTATCTAGAACATAATTATCATAGCTAAAGAGTCTTGGTCAAAATGGCCTTAAGTCCAACAGAATTGAAACAAATGTCAAATCATAATAACTTCTCCCAGTCATAGTATTGAGACAAGGACCAAAGTTGCTGGAGACCAGAGCAACGGCCAGTTTAAAATGTTGTTATTTTCTGTATTTTGTTGAAGATTTTTGATCTATCTTAAAAACAAATGAATGTTGTAGTCATTTGGTTTTTAAGATAGATCAGCTAGAAAACATTTTTCTAAAGCTAAGCACACAGTAATTTTGGGTTTATTTTTAGTCTGAATAATAGGTCAAATCTTTGACAAATACAGTAAAAGGCAACATATTTCAAGTGTCTTTTCTCTAGTCTTATTAGAAGCTACTATTGGAGATACATTTGAATTCTGTTGGTCTTAGGCCCATACTCCATAGAAAAATGCCCATGGTCCTTTAGTTATGGTTTGCATGAGTGTTTTATTAAGATAGGCCTTGATTCTTACATGAGAGTAGATCCACATTTCACCCTTACAATTAAAACTAAAACTAAGGCTCATTCAAAATATCCTTCATATCAACATCGTCAGATACTGACTCAGTATCATCTGGTTCATCCAATAGTGCTTGCAGCTGGTGTATTGAAGTTACCAAAACATGGAACTGTTTCTTTCTCAATGCCAAACGGCTTTCCAGTTGCTGCTTTGTAGATTCTAAATTGGCCAGTTCTGTTTTCAAAGTTCCAAGACGTTCCAAAGTCTCCTTTCTGTCAGGCTGTTCACTTATTACCTTTGCCAGTACATCATACTCAATGCGATTCTTTCGCACTGTCTTTGCTTGAGCAAGATCTGCCTTACTTTTTTCTATGTGGCTCTTAGCTACTTCAATGGATTTCTCCAGCACTTTGGACATGGCCTCGTAGCTTTTTAATTCTGCCGCCATCATTTCTGAGCCTAGTTGCGATTTTGTCACAGCAAATTCGCATTGTGCTAGTTGAGCCAGCATTCTATCGTGGGTAGACTTACTGTAACAAAAAAATTGTTGTGTGTTAGTGCCTAAAGGAATAAGGAATAATTATTTACTTGTAAAAAACAAAGTTAATCGTTTTGTAACATGATTCTAACCTCTCTTCAGGTTTCTCGTCCGTACTGTTACACCATTTTATCAATGTTTTCAGCAGTACATTCAATCTCCTATCGTCTCCAGTTCCATCTCCATCTATCAAAAGTCTTCTACGAATAACGTCCTCTGGAAAATAATTATTAAAAGAACAAAATGTAAACGATTGAAACTTCCAACCATACTATCATAAACTTGTGGATACATGATGTAGCTTACCATCGCCCATATTTACTACAGGGTTGTTTTTAAGATTCCTAAGCGTATATGTCGTGATTAACTCAAAATATTGCAATTATTTAGGTCGAAAATTGATAAATAAACACAACGCTGACCGCGGCAATCAATGACAGTTTTTTTTTTTTTTTTTTTTTCCATTTTCCCTTTTGGGAAGGCAAAGAGATCTAGCCCATGCAGCCTGGATTTTTATTTTTTGTTGTCGACTATCGTCTATTGCGTTCGGAAACTTAGAATCAATTAGATGTTCTTCGAACCTATTAAATAACATATAAAAGGTCTGCTATTTGTACCATGAACCATTGGTTTATTTCACCACCCACATTTAAGTGACCAACATTTTCTACGACATTTTCAACATGATTCTTTGTCCAAAAGAATATGGTAATAGTCTATTAGAAGCATTATGTCTATGTTCATTGTTCTGTGTTGTGTGTAGGGCCGTAGGTTTTGGAACGAAAAATTCAATTGTCAAATTTTGTTTTGCCTTTCAGTCCGTGTGAAGAAAATTATGGATATTTATTGTAATACATTGATTATCCTCGGGGATTATATCCTAAACAAAACAGTATTTAGTTGAATACTCTGTCTACATTAAGGAGGAGGATGGAAGACCCAACTTTTAGTGATAAAATTGAAGAGTACTTTTCGGAGCTCGGGCGATGGCTAGTATTTCGAATTGATTCAATTGTTGCTTGTTTTATAAACAAGAAGTTTATAAGTCTTTTCTTTTGCTTTTAGGAGGGTGTGGCGGAGTATTATATTGGGACAAGTCTTGTCATTACTACTCAGTGGTAAATGTATATTGACCACATTGTTACAAAGTGCTACTTGGCAGTTTCCCACTACTGGACAACTTGTGGTGCCGTATTTAGCGCTCTTTATATTATTCACTCCATCCTTGCTCTGTAATGGGGTCAAGAATTTATCCAAGTAAGTTCATATATTTTAGATAATTATCTAAGCTATCTGTTAAGGTCTGAAACCCTTGTAATATTCAAGTTAACGTAATTCTATAAAAATAAAAATTTCAGTCTAAATACCCAATAAAAAATAATCTAGATAGATTTATTAAAAATAGTTTAATTTTCTCATTTCCAGAAGATGGTGGGTCATAATAATAGCATGTACCCTAGATGTAACAGCAAGCTGGCTTTTGGTCATGTCACAACGGTTCACCTCCGTGCTGAGCTGACAGCTGCTATCCTGCAGTGGTGTGGGAGCCGCACTGGTGGGCGGAGCGTGGCGTGGACAGAGACTTGGTGTGGTCCATGTAGCAGGCGCTACTATGGGCCTCATGGCAGTGGTCTGCGTTGTGTGGGCTGATGTTGAGGGAGCTCCCACTGATGGTATATTTGTATTACATTAATGTTTTTATAATTATTTTATTTTATGATTATGATTTTATAGTTACTTCCTATAATAATTTTTAAGAAATTCATTACATTTTTAAATATTAATTTAAAAAAAATATATGTGACATACAAAAAAAACGAAAAGATGTGGTTTCTACATTATAAATCTCTTCTTTCAGGAAAAAACCAGCTGGTTGGAGACATGCTCTGCCTTGCAGGATCCCTTCTCTACGCCGTTGTCACTGTACTCCAAGAAATGATGCTAGATACCTTATCTTGCTCAGATTACCTTGCATTTCTTGGTTTAATCGGTAGCATAGTATCATGCTCCCAAACATTTTTCCTAGAATTCAGTGAGCTAATGGCTTTTAACTGGTATGATTTAGACACAATCATCCAATTGGGTAGTTACTGTTCTGTGCAGACAATATTCCAGATATTACAGTGTTTCATGTTGAGAGATGCGGGGGCGATAATATTGCATTTGTCATTCCTGTCAGCGGATTATTTTACGCTTATTGCTGGGATGTACATTTTTCAGTTTAAGGTGAGTTTTAGTCCATTCCTAGTTCTTTTATTTTGTTTAGAAGCAGATAATATAATGTTTTTCTCTTGATTTCAGTTTCACGCCCTGTATTTCTTATCGTATATGCTGGCGATGGTCGGCGTGTTCCTCTTCAGCTCGCGACCGACACGCCAGCCGGTGCCGCTGCCTGACAGACTACCGCAGTTAGTCAATGACTCTGTGCAGTCACAAGATAATGTTTCTATGTAAGTCGTTCTCTAAACTAAGCTGTTATTTTTCATCAAACTTTTTGATTTTGTTTTTTTTGATGACTAAAATTAAGGAGTCTTGTAATAAAATTGACAATTGAAATCTTAGACACATTCCAATTCTATTGTTATAGATGATTTCTAGAGTCAACTATAATAATCTGAATCCTCCCACAACTTTTCTTATTCTTGTATTTTCTTTACAGGGAATACACAGTCCCAACTCTGGACTGCATACCTATAGAAGGCTTGGAGCCTCCAATGAGTAGAGACACGACATTCACTTCGTTTTTAGGAGGCCCACAGACTGTTCCTAACGGCACCGTCACATTCGCGCAGACCAACGGCGCGCAGGTCGCGTCGGAGTCCTGTTAACGTGAGTTTGTATGTGTTAGGGACCTTAGAACCGTAGGCTGGAGATGAAATACCTTTATAAAATCACAAGACTTTTTCGTCTAAAGCGGCGTCCTAATTGGCACGATCGTACGAGAAAACGATGCGTTCATCGTCGCACGACGAGATTAAACACACTCATTTCTTTAGTGTGTCCTAATTGAAGCTTGCAAGTCATCGCGCGATCAACGGTAAATTTGTATGTCATTTTCGTCGCACGACGATGAACGCATCGTTTGCTCGTACGATCGTTGCCAATTAGGACGCCGCCTAAAGTTGTTTGTGGATGGCCACATTTTCATATGTCATCCATGCGAGCTTATTTCATCCATGAAAAGACCAGACCCAGATTCGTATATTTTCAAACAAATCATAGTACTTACTTCAAAAGAAAAACAAAGGACTTCCAATGGCCAATACCGCAATATCTCCACCTACATTCTAAGTTAGGGACTATACATTATGTTAAACCGTCACGTATAAATTATATTGAAATAAAAGAAGCATTTAAACTGATTAATACCTATACAATGAAGTAACACGTTATTATTTGGTAAAATACCGCGTTCGTATATTGATACTCCAAGTATTAGAATACTCGTATGTAAGGTCTAAATATCGTCCTAAGAATCCATTGTCATTGTCATTATATGGCTAGTCATTTCCATGTAGAATTAAGACGGTCCGCCTTTTTTAGATGTTTCATTAAGCTGTTTTATATTTGTATGTATTTTTTTACTAATCATCTGTGCAGTCACGGTTTAAGCAAGCATGTTTAATACTATACTATACTAACGACCCGAATGGCGCAGTGGCAGTGACGCTGCCTTACGTTCTTAGGGTCCCGGGTTCGAATCCCGGTAAGAGCAAATGTTTGTGTGATGAGCATGGACATTTGTTTCCGAGTCATGGATCTATGTAGTATATCAACTATCTGGTGTCCACGACACAAGCCTCGTTGCTTAGTGTGGCACTGGATGGCGCTGCTGTGTGTAATGTCCAGCGATATTTATATTTATTATATATACTTGTTTCTTTATCAATATAGCAGTACTGGTAATATTAGATAAAATATCCCACGAAGAAATTGAATTACACAAAAAATAATACATTATCTAATGTACAGTCAGCACATTAAGCTACCCGAAACTGTCAAATTTTCCCAACCAACCTTGAACCTAATACTTTAGCAATAAAGTCGAAAATCTATTGAAGAAATTTACTCAGATAAATTTATTTATTTAATTCTTTGTTGACATTGAATCATAAACTATATACATAATCAACTACAAACTATTAAATAAATAAACTATAAAAGGGCATCGAAAGACTCCGCACCGCTGCGCGCTGTCAGCTGGTAATGTGCCCAGACTGGCGGCGTTTCCAAATTTCGTTTTCAAATTAAAGAAATTTGATAGATTGTAGCAGCTTGATGTGCGAGAAAATTTAAAAAAAAATACTACTACAATACAGGGTGTACCCAAGTAGGCTGCTGCAAATCAAACATAAAATGGGGTATTATTGGTTCCTCCAAGACCGAGTGCGAGTGTGGCGCTCCGGACCAAACTATGCCCCACCAGCTGAAATGTCCCAGGTGTCCATTTACCTGCACTCTTGACGCTGCAATAAACGTGGCCACCTTCTGGGCTCTAACTATTTAATATAGAAGTACTATCGAGGACACTCCCGCCTGACCACCACTAAGCTCATTTTTGCTTGCACTCGCAACATAAAAACGCTCTCTAGCCCCGCCCCGTTGACTTTGTGTAGAAAAAATGAATGAAAAGATACCGAATCGGCCGAGCGCACTGACGACGCACGCCAAACGAGACTTATTGTTATTTTGCGCGCCAAAGTTGACGCTTTCATAATAGGCCCAAACTTTAAGGGGGCGTGGCTTCGCATGATTTAAGTGAAAAAAAAAAATGGTCAGGCGGAAAAGACCCCGATAGTACATCGATACGACAAGAAGATGGGTGGAATGGACATCGTCGCACAAACAGTTACCACATTATCTTGCTTGTTGTTCTATGCTTGTTTGTTCTATCTACCATTGGTTAAATTTTACAGGAGAAGAGTTTTTTGCTCTACTTATTTAAAAAAGTTCTAGTTTATAGATTTGAAGGTTTTTCTTAATAAACGAGTTACCTATGCATAGATAGCTATTATTTTCTTATAATATACTAGATAATTATACCTCATTTTACAGCTTTTTATGTGGAGATAGAACAAAGATGCACCAATATAATTATGAAGGTGGACTTAGGACATTACCTCATTATAGATAGGACATCCAAACAAAATGGCGGATATGGCGCCGCGGGCTGGGATTGGTCGATTGAGTGGACATAGAACACTCTAGCACTCAGCCTGTCTTACGATGTAGGATATAAAACAAACACTGGACATAGAACAGATAAGCACAAAATTGTCATTGCGGTGTCGTGTCACTATTAAAATTAAAATTATTTTTTTGTTGCTCTAGGAGAATAAAGTTTTAAATATTCTATAATGAAATTTAAGTCTTAACACTACTGCATTTAAAGTTAATTTTCGAAAAAATTGGTAGATAGAACAAACAAGCACTGGGGCGACGATAAATAATTTGTTATGCATGTTATTCAGTCATGTTTACTCACGGATATTACTAAATTTAGAAAATATAATTTTAAGATCTAAAACATTTCGACTGGAAGATTATAGCGTATCTAAATACCTAATAATGTAATCATTATACTATATAATTTAAATATAATGTTTAATCTCACCAAATATTAGCGATAGAAACACCGACTACCTAGAATACTAGTCATTAATAGTTTAGTATAAATATATTAGCGCACATTAAAGTTAAATAGTTCTAGTAATTTATATCTAAATGCTCCATTTTATTATACCTAGCATAACTGAATAATCTCGAGTTAAAGGAAACGAAAACTGCCACATATTCGAATTTCGACTCAATTTTTTATTCTCAATATTAAAATAGAAATCTTTATATAACATTTTGAAATCTAGTTTCTATAAATTGTGAGAAATTGTACCTATCGAGATTTTGTAAGATTTAGAACATTTAAATTTAGCTAAGGCTGACGCGGAATTTTTATATAATTCAATAAAATTGAGGATAATAATGTTTTCAGTTATATAAAATACAATTCCTGATTGAGCTTTATAATTTAAACAATAAAAATATGAGTCCGTTACCCCAGCCAGATGTTGTCGAAAATGGTCATTTCAATCTTATAGATAATTAGTTATGCGGCTTCTGTAATTGTTGCGCACATTTTTAAATTTGTTGCGCTTATAGTTTTTTAATTATTTCACAAAAACATTTCCTGCTGGGGTAACGTTACCCCAGCCAGACCTTTTTCTTTCTAATGGGAATATTTAAATAATTACTAGCTATAAAATTAGTTGTCTAGATGAAGTAAATGTTGTGCCTTATTTTGTATTTGTTCTTTCTTCGGTTGCGAAGTTATTCGAGATTTTGCTGGGGTAACGTTTTTGGTTTTGCTAGATCTTTGAAATGGTTAAGCGGATTCTTACCATATTTTGTACATGACTTCTTACGAATTAGTTTAAATTAGTTCTGCAATAAAAAAACCAAAATAATGCATAACTTAAAGGTTATTTCATTAAATAGAAAAACACTTCAATTGGTCCCAGCACTCTCAATAAGAGGTCTAAAGACTTACTTTCAACATTATTTTGAAGCTTGTAACGGCCTTCAAATGTATGTGAAGTTTCATTAGTATCCTGTAAGTATTTAACAAGTTATGATGATATTCAGTTCTTCACGAGCACGGTCTTGATGCGCGCGGTGTTATTTGGCCACTGGATTGGATATATGAACTGAATGTTATGTCAATTATTAGTTGTTTAGTTCAGTTGTATATCAGTAAAATTTCAGCTCAGTACATTGGATAATTAATGAGATAATACGATTAAAGTCATTAGGAAGTGAATGACCCTGGTAACCCGACCAAATTTAGGTGGTTACGAAAAAGCGAAAACGCAGAACATTATACTATCTTTTAAAATATGTAGGATAGTGTTACAAATTTAGTACAGACATGTACACAAGTTTTAAAAAAACTACATGATTATTAAAGACTTTTTATTGACAGGTAAAATAATCATTTCAATTGAACTTTTAAAGTATTAATAAACTTATACTTAAAAACAATCACAGATTAAAATTACAGATATTAATTTAGCTAAAAAAAGAAAATAATAAGTAAGTTCTTAAATTCAAATATTTAAGCCTTAAAAAAATACAGTTTTAGATAAGTACCTAACAACATGTACATATTAATAATAATTTTGCTACTATTTCTGTAGTTACATTATGCAAGCTTACCTTGTTCGTGAATTCATCAAGCAACCCGCACCATAATTATGATCATCAATAGAAGCACTCCACATTAGCAGTAATTCGCCACACTTATTATTATATAATAGCTCTCACGCACTCGATAAATATTTGCAAAAACAGGAAACGGAACTGCCGAAGCGCACGCGCACTCTACAAGATGAATTATGTGATTATGGAGCATGTTTAGTGCGTTATGCAAACAATGTATTACCCCTTCACCCCACCCCTCCCGCGTCCCACCGAACGACATGTTATATCGGTGATTTTTGATAAGTTTGTGCAACTGGAAGATAATAATAATGTTTTCATAGTACAGATATTATTATGTATATATTATTATTATGTATTTAACAGTGTACGCGTCTGTACCGAAATTGTAAGGTGTATTATACTAAACATTTCAAAAGATAGTATAATGTTCTGCGTTTTCGCTTTTTCGTAACCACCTAAACTTGGTCGGGTTACCACGGTCATTCACTTCCTAATGACTTTAATCGTATTATCTCATTAATTATCCAATGTACTACGCTGAAATTTTACTGATATACAACTGAACTAAACAACTAATAATTGACATAACATTCAGTTCATATATCCAATCCAGTGGCCAAATAACACCGCGCGCATCAAGACCGTGCTCGTGAAGAACTGAATATCATCATAACTTGTTAAATACTTACAGGATACTAATGAAACTTCACATACATATGAAGGCCGTTACAAGCTTCAAAATAATGTTTAAAGTAAGTCTTTAGACCTCTTATTGAGAGTGCTGGGACCAATTGAAGTGTTTTTCTATTTAATGAAATAACCTTTAAGCTATGCATTATTTTGGTTTTTTTATTGCAGAACTAATTTAAACTAATTTGTAAGAAGTCATGTACAAAATATGGTAAGAATCCGCTTAACCATTTCAAAGATCTAGCAAAACCAAAAACGTTACCCCAGCAAAATCTCGAATAACTTCGCAACCGAAGAAAGAACAAATACAAAATAAGGCACAACATTTACTTCATCTAGACAACTAATTTTATAGCTAGTAATTATTTGAATATTCCCATTAGAAAGAAAAAGGTCTGGCTGGGGTAACGTTACCCCAGCAGGAGATGTTTTTGTGAAATAATTAAAAAACTATAAGCGCAACAAATTTAAAAATGTGCGCAACAATTACAGAAGCCGCATAACTAATTATCTATAAGATTGAAATGACCATTTTCGACAACATCTGGCTGGGGTAACGGACTCTAAAAATATATAGAAGCACCAACAGAAAGTGACACAATTTTCGACAGTTTGTAACTGTCGTATCCACGATTTTAATTGATAAACAGATTCCGTTCCGATATTATGTACTTTTAGCAAAATATATTTCATTGTTAATATTATTTTATCTAAAATTCTAGCAAACGTTATGACGCTCAATTATTAAACTTAAGTATTAAGATTTTAATAGTGAAAATTTAGTCCATTAGTTAAATCTATCAGTAAATTGGGATTGTCACTTTGGAATTGACTATCACTTTTCATCGTGTATAATTGAATCTAAAAAGATTGACACTGATTCTGCGTTCAAATGGTAGAAAGAGGATACCTTTCTTATTCAACTGCCAAGAAGAGTTATGTTTTTAGACTGTGTCCTCATACGTGAACAGTAAGCGGCTGTTTGCTTCCAGTTCGCCTCCCTTTATTATATTCTAAACTAGCTGATGCCCGCGGCTTCGCCCGCCCGCAAATTATATACTAAAACCTTCCTCTTGAATCACTCTATCTATTAAAACAACCCGCTTCAAAATCCGTTGCGTAGTTTTCAAGATCTTAGCATACATAGGGACAGATGCGGCGGGCGACTTTGTTTTATAATATCATATTATAAAACAAAGTCGCCCTCCGCGACACTCCATCACTACATATTAATAATATGTAGTGATGGAGTGTCAATACTGAGTGTACTGTACGCATATTGCGGTGTGTCACTTGCCGACTCATTAGCGGCCGATTCGCAACAAAATTTGCTCCAGTCGGCGGCGAAGTCGCTCGCTAAGCCGCTACCGGCGAAGCAACTGAGTACCTTTGCCAAGAGTTCTCCAGCGCTGCGGGGCTAATTTACTACAGCTTACATAACTGCAGTGCAAGTACGTAGCACTCGATTCGATAAATCTAACAGTTATTCTCGATAAAATGAGTTTTTAACCAATCGAAAAGTCGGATTTATCGAATCGCGTTATCGATAGTACGTAGCACTCGATTCGATACGATTCGATAAATCTAACAGTTATTCTCGATAAAATGAGTTTTTAACCAATCGAAAAGTCGGATTTATCGAATCGTGTCGATTCGATCGTTATCGATTGCTACGTACTTGCAGTGCTGTTCGCCTAATAAGGACACAGCCTAACATAACAGTCTCAACTTAGTATTATTATTTACGTGGATGTTGACAATATATTATTATATAGACCATAATTAGAACCTCTTCATTCGTGTTTATGTTTGTTTTATAGAAAATAATGGTAACATAATCTTCAATCTTTTCAGTGTTCAGTTATACAACTTGTATAATATTATGTAATACTTATTGTTTTTATAGGAGTTTCTAACAAATGAAGTTATTTCACCAATATGATGGTTGTGTTATGTTAATTGTAAAATATTTTAAGCTATTTATTAAATTGTTGCAAGTTATTTAAACGCTAAACAAAACATTGAGTTTCTTGAATGTAAACTGCGAATAATTAAAAAATGTACTCTAAATTGGGACTTAAATATACAATGTTTTCATGATATTGTTTATTATTTGTGCACTGCTTTTCATAACAGCCGCTCGGGTCGATCTTTAGGTTAAGCCGTGCTTGCCTAGGTTGGTCTGTGGATGGGTGACCACCTTTACTTTCCGAGTTTCCTGCGTGCCTCGGAAAGCACGTTAAGCTGCTCTGATCTTTGACAGTCGTTACAGGTAGTCAGTGGCCCAAAAAGTCTTATCAAGGGGTATCGTGATACCCAGTACTAACTGGGTTGTGGAGGTCAGATAGGCAGTCGCTCCATGTAAAATACTGGTATTCAGCTGCATCCGGTTAGACTGGAAGTCGACCCCAAACATAGTTGGGAAAAGGCTAAATAGATGATGCTTTTCATGCCCTAGGACACATACACGGACCTTATTGGTGAGGTTCTTCAGAGTGGTCAGGAGCGTAGTACTCTCAACCGGGGTGCGTAAGGAGGCAAAAGGATTATTTAATGATCGTAGCGGGTGGCGGTCGTGTTTCCTGCCTACCCCCATGGAAAAAAAGCGTGAGTTTATGTATGTACTAGCTGTGCGGGCAGTTCCGTTCACCTCGTCCTTCAGTATTGTCACCCCATCATGTTACATTCCCTCATTCACGTGTTGCCACATAACCACAGAGTACATTATTATTAACTGGTACTTACTCGAAGAACCAAACTCATACCATTTAAACAAATTATAAGTAACTAGCTTATACCCGCGGCTACCGGATAAAAATACTTTTTAATTTTGATAGGTACCATAATTATGTGTTAATCCAGGTAATAAACTATGTGTGCTAAATTTCCTACAAGTCTTTGCGTGAAAGAGTAACACACATACTCGCATACAAACTTTCGCCTTTATAATATTAGTGTGATGTACTTTTCCTTATTTTATCGTGAAATTATAATCTAACTTCACTTGCAGCCTAAAATCAATCTGTTTCTCACAGTCTCACCTGGTGCTTTTAAAAAAATAACAAATGAAACACAGTATTGGTATTTTCTCTTTTTAATCGATCGCTCTTTAAAAAATCAGAACATAATAATATTGTTTTAATATAAACAGCGGGCCTAAAATGGCCTATTAGCAGAATCCACGCAGAATCTTAGTATGAAACACGTAAAAATTTATAATTCTTAAAATGGACTCTATGGTTATGAGCATAAAGTCCATTTTAAGAATTTAATTACGATTCAGCTAAAGCAGCCATTTTAGACCCCTAGAGCTCATAACTTGAAGTCTAAAACAGTCGAAGAAAACGGTAAGGCCGAGTCCCCACTTTGTCTTTAATCCAATATTTCCAAGTGAATTTCACCAAAAAAATATTTTGTAGGAGACATTCGATTAAAAAACGGATTCAACGCCGACATACGGGAACAGGCTGTTAGGGTCAGCGAAGAGCTTCAATGTGGTGGAAGAACAAATACAAACCTGGACAACCAAGCCTTTACGAACAAGTACAGAACCACGGCGTTACCCGAGGGCCACGAAACAAACGCATAAAGCTTTTTTCGCTCTGCACTTCAAAAGTCAGCCATGAAAACAAAACGAACCTACTTTAGACAAGGATAACGTTGATATTGTATAAATGATTGACGCCTGTAGCGAATAACGCCCAAAGCGATATTTTCGTCGACTTTTGGAAGTGCAGAGCGAAAAAAAGCTATAAGCGTTGTGTCATTTACACTAAAATAGGCTTGGCCACCATCAGGGATTTTAATATTTATATTACAACAAAATTGTCGCTAATTAGTCGCCAAAATCAGAATTTGTCGGTCACTGGTTCTAAAGATAGTTGTTTATAGGTGGCTGATCTGGACTTTCCCCAGCTTGGCCACATTTATATCTAAAAAACTAGGGTACCTAGCGAAGATCTGTTTTCTCCCATTTTTTGTCGCCAATTAGTCGTAATTTGTCGCCAATTGATAACTGTTGTGAATGATAAAGTTAAAGTTCATTTTGTTCTCGAAAATTTTGCTTCACCGCCTCTCCGGTGGCCTGCGCTGACCCAAGAAAGTCAGATTGATTACAGAAGTCAAATTGATTACATTGGAAGATTAAGGAGGGATTCAAAGTATAGTTGTAAAAATATTTTCTAGTGTAAATAATGACAGGAAACTATCAGATAATTACATATTTATAGAGACATCTTACAAGGACAAGAGTATCTCACTCAAGACAACAAATTTCTGTCTAACAGGGTAGATGACAAAAAAAAATCTAATAAGTCCGTCAGTTAGATTATCAAAAAATATTTGACCCTTATTATTTCTTTTGTTACGTAAACCAAAATTGACGAAGATACGACGCTTTTAAAATTCTCAATACGTCACGCCGTGGTATAATTTTTAGTGCGTTCTGACGTCACGAGCCCCCACTCCCGAGTTTTGATGTGTTTTTATCTTTATCAATATTCATTGCTTTACAAAAACAAAAAATACGTGTCCATTATTTTCCAATACTCTAACTGGCGAACTAAATAGATTTGAAATTTATTGATGGTGGAAATTCTATTTTAAATAATTTATTCTAATCAGAGTCAACATGAATAGGACGATACTGAAATTTAATTTAATTTGTCGTATAGAGACGGCGACCATTTCGTTGGCGATCGCCAATTGGTCGTGGTTGTAACAGTCCACGCGCTGTATCAGACAAACACGACCAACTGCCGGCCGCACTCAATCGCCTAACTATTGCTTATCAATTATTAATATTTTATTTCCTGGTCTCATAAATAAGGCGTCATCGTTTCTTTTACCTGTCTATTAGTTTAAAAGAATGAAATTACATTATTGCTAATATTTACTGAACAACTAAAAATGAAGACCATCTTACCGTGTAGGTAAAGAAAATTAAAAGCAAAACCAAAAGTCAAATATTTACAACTTATTCTAAGCCTCGTCTTCACTGGCGGATACGGATTTCCTGGATACCGGTGTGTCTGGTCTGGAATTTCTGGAACCGGATCTCGACCTGGATCCGGAACGCGACCTAGATCGAGATGCACGAGATCCGGCACGAGAACCGGATCTACTCCGGGAACCACTTTTAGATCTGGAACGTGACCTCGACCTTGACACGCTTTTGGATTTCGAACGGGACTTGCTCTTTGACCTGTGGAACAAAATGTATAAAAGGTGTAAAAAAACCTCTTCGAAAGGCACTTGTTCTTCCCGTCATTGCGATCATTTTTTTGTTCTACATCATAACTGGGAACCTTCTAATTACGGAGATATTGGTCAATGTATGACTTTTCCACAAGTTTTTTTTTTTTTAATACGCCTTTTTAAAGTAATACATTTACTACTTTAAAAAGGCGTATACATTTATATATAAGCGTAATGCATTTACTTTAAATACCTCCACGACCCCCATTCTATTCAATCCATCCATCAGCACAATGTTGTGAGTGCGTTACATTGAGTTCTACCGTAAATCGTGACTGGGAAGTCTGGGAAATATTGCTGGGAAACGACTTTTTTTTGGGGGGGACCCCAAAAAAAAGTCGTTTCCCAGCAATATTTTTTGCGTAAAATCACTAGGTTTGATGTACAGAATGCTTGGTTGACGGCTTCTTGAACAGACCCTCCGTTTACACTCTGTATTTAGGACCTTCAAGAGTGGGTAGTTTAACCCCAAAATAATGTATTTAGCAAAATAAGGAGTTTTATACCTGGACCTCGATCTGGAAACACTCTTAGATCTGGAACGGCTCTTCGAACGAGATCTGCTTTTTGACCTGCTCTTAGATCTTGAACGGCTCTTCGAACGAGATCTGCTTTTTGACCTGCTCTTAGATCTTGAACGGCTTTTTGACCTCGATCCACTCTTGGACCTAGAAGTATATTTAAATAAATAAGTTTGGAACGAAAAACAAGGGACTAGCTGCGCTGAAAAATACAAGTCGGAAAAAAAAATCTGGATGACTCAAATACGGACAGCATTTAAAACCGCAATCAGATTTAATTCAAATAATGATAAGAATGGGGAAGGAAACTGTGGAACTAATGGCACTAGCATAGTTGGTTCCCAACATCGTCATTGGTTGAAAATGTGGTAATGTCATTTTATATTTCAAAATAGCTTAACCTCATTGGTCAGATTGAGATCAGCTAAGGTGGCGCCATCTTAGATTATCTTTGCCGGTGTCTCCCCATTGAATGTTGCTGTCACAAAATATGAGGTCCTTTGCATACAACCACAACTAAATTGGCTTACAAAACAACAATTATCTTAAAACTGTTCAAGTCTTACCTATTTCTGCCTTTAGATTTGGACCTTGAACGACTTTTAGAACGAGATTTGCTTTTGGACCTCGACCGACTCTTGGCTGAGCCCGACCGACTCCTGGCTGAGCCCGACCGACTACGAGATTTGGACTTTGACCTCGATCTTGATCTGAAAAAAAAAGCATTATTTTATAAATTTAAATCAATTGCCACATGTAAGAATTAATTCAATTCAATTGCATCACTTGAGGACGGCTCGATCAATTTGGCTGTTTTTTTTGTTGTTAGTAATAGGGTAGATGTCAAAAAAAATCTAATAAGCCCGTCGGATAGATTTCCAAAAAAATATTGGACACATTTTTTCTTCTTTCACTTAAACAAAAAGTGTAGACGATACAGTGCGTCGAAAACTCGTGTGACGTCACATTTCGTGTTGTGTGTCGTACTTCTGTGTGTTCAGTGCGTCGAAAACTCGTGTGACGTCACATTTCGTGTTGTGTGTCGTACTTCTGTGTGTTATGCTATGTCTTTTGTGTTCACTAAATAAATGGTTTATCTATCTATCTACCTATCTACTTAAATAAATTTTTTACTCAAATGTGACGTCACAACCCCCGTCACTCATGATCTTTAACACTTTTTATCTTCGTCAATTTTTATTAATTTGATAAAACAAAAAATACGTATCCAATATTTTTCGGTAATCTAAACAGAATCATATTTTTTTTAGTCAGTCATCATCCCTATTGTCAGGACTAGGCTTGTATGAAAGATTTTTTAAGTGAAAACATCTTTAGACGCGTTGAGCACTTTTTGGGTGAAGGAAAAACATTGAACTCATCGTCACATAACGTAACCTGCGGTGACGCTTCGTAGCCGTTCGTAGCACTCGTAGCATCCGCTACGGCGTAGCACCACATAGGCATACGCGGGGCATAACCAGTGCTACGACTGGGGCGGGGCCTGTGTACTGTACTTTTTGTTTTCACTTCTATCGGCAGTCCTCATACACTGCTCCGACTTTTTTTTTTTTGCTTTTTGCGATTCTCTGTTTGTTCATAGTAAATTCCTAACTTACGAAGTTCGGACGGGTGGCTAGTTTTTTTTTTAAATTAAAAGCAACTTCAACGCACAAACTGCCTTATACAATTGTGTCGTAGAGTTGACTGAAAAACAATCTCACCTATCACTATCAGACGCCGACATAATCCTCTTGCGTCCTTTATTAGCAGGCGGACTTCGACTTCCACCACTCCGGCTTCCACTTCCACTGCGACTTCTACTGCGAGACTTCCTTGAGTTGTCGGATTCCGACTCGGAAGTCGATATCGTTTCCTTGGATACGATTTTCGCGCGTTGTTTCGCGCCCAGTTTGTCGTCGGCGGCTTTCGCAGCTCGTGCCCTTTCGCGCTTTCCGATACCTTTTTCACCCTGTAAAGAAATATTTCAAAAAGTATGAAAAAAACGACAATGTGGATCAATCTTGGGGCTAAATGAGCCTGTTTGACGGAACGTCAAAATATCGTATCGTACAGATTGTTTAAAATGTTTTGAACATCTAAGGATTTTTTAAAAAATGCAGTTAGATAACATATTACCTTGTGTTATTGGACACAAGTTTTGTTTCAGAAGTTCAATTTATCCAATTATACTATCAGCCACTTTCAATAACTTACTAGCCGGTTCCCGTAGGTTGCTATCTCTATCTGTTTGACATTTAGCTTACTGACCGGTTAGAAACAAAACGTCACAAAAAAGCTTTCTTTGATTTTTCTATGAATCAAGTGACAGGTAGTTGACGCGGATAGGATATTCTTTGTTTATAGAAACACCGATATCTACGGAAGTACGCATATTAACCAACAATTATACGTAAGTAAGTTATCGAGATGTTAAAAGAAAGTGTAAAGTAATTAGTCTCTCACCTTCTTCCGCCCTCGTTTCTTGGGCGGATCGCTGTCGCTACCGGAGCCGCGCGTTCTGTTCTTACGTGACTTGCCCTTGCGGCCCTCGCCCGCCTCACGCTTGCGCTTGCGCTGCTTCGGCTCGCGGCTGGAAACATTATTGTTAGTCTAGGTTATTTATACACATTTTAAGTGAGATTTAAAACCTTATAGCTGGGAATTTATTTATCTTACGTCATTCGCTCAAATTATTTTTAAGTGAGATTTAAAACCTTATAGCTGGGAATTTATTTCATCTTACGTCATTCGCTCAAATTATTATAAATATTGTGAGTGCGTATGGGCTATGGGGAAGGTTACTGTGAAACTAATGGCGTTTGCATAGCTAGTTCCAAGTTTTAGCATTCTACATATCAAACTTGATCTCATTGGTCAGATTTGGACTCAAAATCAAAATCAAAGCATTTATTTCAAGTAAGCCAGTTACAGGCACTTTTGAATTGTCGAAACAAAGATGAAAATTAAATGTAGCTACAGTCCCAATCACAAGACATAAAAACTGTGAAAGTACTGTAGTTGCCCATTCCCTAGCGTAGATCTCTATGGAGAAGAACGGGCAAGAAACTCCATGGACACTCTTTTAAATCAGAATATTGTTACAAAATCTTGGTTACATCATTCACGTTGAGATGGTATATTATGTGAGAACAATGTAGAAAGATGTGCACGGTAAAAGTGTCCACAGCAAAAACACACAAACAAAAAAAAAAAAAATACAATTCAAAATAATTCATTCAAATAAGCCATGGCAACCAAGAGATGACCAGTCACAACTGACAGCGCCCGTTCACGGACATGACGCATGGATCAGCACCATTCAACTCAACCATTTTGAAGGGAACTATAGATCCGACACATGCGCCACCATCAGCGAGACAATTGAGTGAGCATGACATACTCCAAACCGCCAGGGCACATTCAAGTCAAGAAAAGACGTAGGTTTCCAGTGAATGATAGCTTTCTAGTACATAGTACTCACACAATATGGGCTATGCATTTATATAATACTAAAGAGATTGATTCTATACAATGCAAAGATAGTTGTACAATCTTCAGCAGCTCCAACAATACAATTTAATGCTATCAATTTATGCGCCCCTGTCCATGTGGAGCAGGACCAGCATTGAGCCAAGCATTTTTATCAGCGATATAATCGCTCAACTTGTAATATGCTTGCTTACATAGTGTGCGTTTAATGCATGTTTTAAATTTCGTCTCATTCAGTTCAAGAATACTTTGTGGAATTTTATTATAGCATCTCAAACAGTACCCCATGAAAGATGAGTCTACTTTAGCGAGTCTGAAACCTGGCTGAACTAGTTGGTCCCTATTTCTAGTACTGTAATTATGTCTGTCACCCCTTTTACCAAAAAGGTGCAGATTTTTTCTGACGTACATTATGTTTTCGTAGATGTATAGACAATGTACCGTCATGATGCCAATATCCTTAAACAGTTCCCTTAGAGAATCGCGCCTACGAAGATTATATACGGCTCTGATGGCTCTTTTCTGCAGAATAAATATAGACTCAATATCTGCAGCCCGTCCCCACAGCAAAATGCCATAAGACATTATACTATGAAAGTAACTAAAATAAACCAGTCTAGCGGTATCTACATCAGTATACTGACGGATTTTTCTAATGGCATAGGCTGCTGAACTTATTATATATAGCTGCCGCCCCGCAAGAGATGTCAAATGAGAACCCCATTGTAGCCTTGAATCAAGCGTAATCCCCAGGAAAACCGTTTTATCTACGAATTCAAGTTTCTCTTTATTCAATATTATATCACAATCACTACTTTTAACATTCGGTGAAGCAAATCTTATGCATTTGTTTTTTTTTTCATTTAATACCAAATTGTTTGCTGTGAACCAATTTTGGACCTGAAGTAGGGCATTATTCACGTCATCTAGATTTTGGGCCCGCCTATTTATCTTAAAAATTAGGGAAGTGTCATCGGCAAATAACACCATATTTTGAGGTTGGTTTTTCATTAAAAAGGGTAGATCATTTATATATACTAGAAAAAGGAAAGGACCCAATATTGAGCCTTGTGGAACCCCCATTTTTACTTTTAACCCCTGTGAATTAACACCATATTTGAACATGTTGTTGTCTATCATTCAAATAAGATTTTACCAAACTAAGTGCAAGTTTACCCAGTCCGTAATGCTCAAGTTTCAAAAGTAATGTGTCGTGATTTACGCAATCAAACGCTTTGGAGAGGTCACAAAAAATTCCTATGGCGTCTTGTGACTCTTCCCACGCAGTAAATATGTGCTTTAATAAGGTTACACCGGCGTCAGTTGTACAACGTCCCTTGGTGAAGCCATACTGTTGATCATGTAAGATTCTGTTGGTGTTAAAATGATAGAGCATTTGATTAAGCATTACTTTTTCAAAAACCTTGCTAAAAACTGGTAACACGGATACAGGTCTATAATTATTAGTATCTTTACTGTCCCCGGATTTGAAAAGAGGTATGACTTTACTGTATTTCATTAAATCAGGGAAAACTCCTTGGTCTACACATAAATTAAAAATTAAAGCTAAGTAAGGGGCTATAGTCTCAAGTATGGATGTACAAACTTTGACAGACATTCCCCATAGATCTTCGGTTAGTTTGATTTTTATTTGCCGGAAAGTTCTAATAACAATCATAGGGTTAATGTGTTTAAATTTAAATTCAACCAGGCAGCCAGACACATTCGCCTTTAATAACCCAATTGAGAGTTCAGGTGAGGAAATAAGAGCCTCCGTTGTTTTTTGTGGTATATCGGTAAAGAACTTTACAAATTCTTGAGCTACTTCCTGATTAGAGCTTTTAGGACCACATGCTGTATTTAATGTGTAGCTAGTGTTACGTATTTTCTTCCTGTTAGTCTCGTTATTTATAACTTTCCAAGCTGTCTTTATTTTATTTTCTGCTGTTTTGATCTTGTTGCTAATGTGCAGTGCTTTAGCAACCTTGCATGTATTTCTAAAAATGTTTGAATACTTAGCAACATACTTGTTAAAAGTTTCAGTGTTTATAAAAGGCTTAAGGCCATAAAGCTCAAATAGTCTTTCCCTACTTTTTCTGATACCTCTAGTTGCCCAATCACTAAATATGAATTTAGGGCAAATACTTTTTGTCTTCTTTTCAAAAGTTTTATTGAATTCCGTGTGAACTATTGAAAAGAAACGATCATACAATTGATCTATATTAATATCATCAAGGCCCATAACGCTTAACTTGTTCTGTAGCAAAATATTATACCTATTTAATCTGCTAGAAGTTATAGGTCTAAATTTAATTTGAACTTTTTGCGATGGGGGTGTATTACACCTGAAGGTTACAGTTTGTCCGCTATGGTCAGAGGGTAGACAAGTTACTATTGCTTTATCTAAGTAATCACAATCGCAGAAAATATTATCTATACAAGTAGCAGAAGATGGAGTGACTCTAGTAGGTTCTGTAAAAGTGTTGGTCAAGTCAAATGACTTAAAAAGATTTAATAAGCGACTGCTATTTGCACATTCTTCTAAAATATTGATATTAAAATCACCACAAATAATTGTAGATTTATTACTGACTGCAAGCTTTGCCATCACATCTTCCATTATTGATACAAATAAAGAAAAGTTTTGATAGTTTGGGGGTCTGTACACACACACAATTACATGCTTATCTAGCTCAACACAGGACAGTTCAACGCAATGTTCAACCGAGAGACCTACTATGTCATTACGTTGCTTATATTTAAAACAATTTCTTATTAATATTAGGGAACCTCCACGAAGAATAGTTTTACGGTTAAAGCAGCTACCCACCATATAGTTCTCATAATTGATAAGCATTTGGTAATCCTTAAGCCAATGTTCAGTAAAACAAATAATGTCAAACTTACTATTTTCTAAAAACAATTCAATTTCTAATAATTTGGAAGAAATGCCTTGGATATTTTGGTGGAATAATTTCAAAGTGTTCTGCTGAGGCCCTTTTTTACTAACTAATTGAGTGCAAGAAGATACGTTGGTAGGATTAACAATATTGTTAATCGTACCTCCTGTTGTCTCATTTCCTAGTTTAAATTAATTTTTGGAGTGAGGCTGGAGACACCCATACCATCCTCAGACAACAAGACCCTATCACTAATACTAATATACCCTAATTGAGAATTCTCCACGGTGACACATGGATCCTCCTCAGTACAATGTTTGTAAACATTTATAGCACTAGTGCTATATTCACTTAAAGTCACCTGTATATTAGTATTACTACTAATAGTCGCAGTGTTAATAATAGAACTAAACTTAGACATACTATTTATGTCTGTGTGAATATTATAAGCTAATAGCCGAGCTATTTTGTGTCTACATCTAATAGGTAGATACACCTTACCCCGTGTCGACTTCAGTTTACCAACAATAGTGTTGATATCCAGATATATAAGTCTGTCACTATAGTGAACTACTAAAAAATGTACATGGTTATTTAACATATGTATATAATTGTTTTTTCTATTACCCAAATTTTCAAAAAATGGAAAACCACACAATATTATTTTGTTACAATTTAACTTCAACAACTCTGAAACACAGTCAGTGATGTCTTCCTTTTTAATCTTAGAACTTAGACTTCAATGTTAGCTTCATAATTATGGTGTGACATATTGACATTTCCAAAATTAAGCTACAGCCGTTGCCGACGACGTGTCGTCTATGTCATGCACGTAATACAGGGTGTAAAAGACCTCATCACGAAACCGTCAACCAAGCATTCTGTACATCAAACTAAGTAACTTTACGCAAAAATTATTGCTGGGAAACGACTTTTTTTTGGGGGGTGAAAAATCATGTTTTGTGGTAGAACTTATTGTAACGCACTCAAAACATTGTGCCGATAGATGGATTAAATAGTACGGGGATCGTGAAGGTGTTTAAAGTAAAAATCTTACATTAAAAACTTGTATTAAAAAAAAAAACTTGTCAAAAAGTTGGATCTTTGACCCCCAATATCTCCGTAACTAGAAGGTTCCCAGGTATGGTGTAGAACAAAAAAGTGGTCGCAATGATAGGGGCAACAAGTGCCTTTCGGCTTCGTTAAGAGGTGTTTTACACCCTTTATAAATAAGTATTTATTTTTTATTGACGCTGTTATTAACTTGGCCACATACTGCGCCCAACTACTTTAAAAAGTACCATCGTCTCGAAAATAAGTGTAGAATTTAACGATCCAGTTTATCCATAGGTCGATGATTCATATCCGGCTCGAAGGACCGCGTAGAATTTAGCGCTGGCTTGGTTTAGCTCTAAATTCTGGGTTGGTTGATATTCGGTTGATTGGTTATGGTTTGGTTGTTGGTTTATGACTGGTTAAACTATACGAAATTATATGGTTTGTTTATATTGAGACTGGTTATAAAATGGTAAATCTAAGCTAAATCAGCACTAAGATGGTTTGATATGATTTGGTTGAGTTACGCGATTGGTCCCCGAACACGCACTAATTTGGTAATACTTGGGATACATGCATTTATGGAAATGCACGGAGGCAAAAGTGCTGAGATGTTCGGTTGCAAATATTGTACCGAAACAGAAGAAAAAGTCAGGGGTATTAAAGGCTGTATTATTTGTTTCCACTCACCCATCTTCCCTAGGTCGGTCGCTCCCGCTGCCCGGTGAGTCTGACACATACTCGTCTCGCCTCCTGCCGCGCCCGCCTTTCGACTTGTGCTCAGACGGCATGTCGGCGAATAGCAGCGCGTTCTTTGTCTTCTCCATGTATTCTTGACGTTTTTGTGACGCCACCACTGTATTCTTTGCCATTTCCTCTTCGCGACGTTTGCGTTCGTCTTCCTGTTACAAAAATATGATGCAAATGAAATGTGTTGTTTAGACAAGGTTTTATAGCAGTAGTGATTAAATATGTTGGGTATTTTGGTGAAATGAAACATCGTTAGCAAACACATATACGATAGGACGTTGCGACGTCAACTGACGGTGCAATCTTGCACTAATGATGGTTGCGATATTTTCTATTATATATCGCGACCCCATTTCGATATCAAGTCGTGAATTTTTATGACGCTACTCGTAAATTTTTACGTCGCATCGCGATATGACGGCTTCACGACGTTGTAGCGAACATGATCAGATCGTCACGCCACCATCGGCTACATGAGTTATCTATACATATAATAAAACAGTAAAAAAACTGTGTCTGTACATTGAATATATTGAAAAAGAAATAATTGAGGGGAGTTTAGAAACAGTAATAGAGCACGAATCCAAAAAAAAAAATCTGTCTGTTTGTCTGTTTGTTTGTACACGCTAATCTTCGGAACTACTGGACGGATTTGAATGATTTTTTTGTTGTTGTATAGAAATTAAGCCTGGGCAAGATATAGGCTATAATTTATCTTGGAAACTTGAACACCTGATGCAGAACCGCAACAGACAAGCTAAACTATAAGAGATACAAAAATGGTACCATAGCAAAATTTTTTCCACGTGATGAGAATTTTCTACTGAGAGAATAAATTTGAAGATCTGGAACACCTGATGTGGAACTCCAAGAGCCCAGCTACACTAACATATATATAGGAATGACGTTTTAGCAAAAGTTGTTCAATCTGATGAGCACTCTCTGTTGATTTATAAAAATTGGAGACCTGGAACACCTGTTGTCGAACTCCGAGAGCCCAGCTACACCATAACACATATAGGAATGACGTCTTAGCAAAAGTTGTTCAATCTGATGAGCACTCTCTGTTGACTTATAAAAATCGGAACACCTGATGTGGAACTCCAAGAGCCCAGCTACACTAACATATATATAGGAATGACGTTTTAGCAAAAGTTGATGTTCAATCTGATGAGCACTCTTTGTTGATTTATAAATATTGAAGATCTGGAACACCTGTTCTGGAACTCCAAGAGCCCAGCTACACCATAACACATAGGAATGACGTCTTAGCAAGTGTTGTTTGGTCTGATAGGCATTTCCTGTTGACTTTTATCTTGGAAACAAACACCTGATGCAGAACCGCAACAGACCAGCTGAACTATAACAGATACAAAAATGGTACCATAGCAAAAATTGTTCCACGTGATGAGCATTTTCTGTTGAAGATCTGGAACACCTGATATGGAACTCCAAGAGCCCAGCTACACTATAACATATATATAGGAATGAAGTTTTCGCAAAAGTTGTTCAATCTGATGAGCACTTTCTGTTGACTCATAAAAATCGAAGATCTGGAACACCTGTTGTGGAACTCCGAGAGCCCAGCTACACCATAACACATATAGGAATGACGTCTTAGCAAAAGTCGTTCGGTCTGATGGGCATTTCCTGTTGACTTATAAAAATCGAAGATCAGAAACATCTGATGTGGAAATCAAAGCTATCGCTAATTTCAATGTATAATTATAAAATAATATAAGCTGGGAGTACCTCCACGCGGTGAAGGTGGTAACAGTTTAGGACTGATTTTCGATGATGATGGTATATCATTGAAAATTTGAGTCTACTGGCCAAAACTATGCCTTCCGGCTTATGTTATTTTAGTGTTTAATTTCCTTTTCCATTTATCTACGTGGCACGGTAGCCTACCCGGTAACGCAGCGGAGCTTAATAAAACTATAACCATGCCTAGAAAGAGGTCAAATCTTTCCCAACGTTCCAGAGGAGCTAAAAGATTGAGGATCAAAATATCCCAAGAATATACCGAATAGCGTCAGAAGAGACTTGATGCTGTTCGAGAACATCTTCTTCAACTCGCTCCGTGGAAACCTCTTCGGATCGCAAAGCACGCCTGCGTTCTCAGCGTATTTACGCATCTACATCCAGGTCTCTAGAGACCAGTGAAGAATATGATGCGCGACTGACCGCTGATCGTGAACGTCTGCATTGTCTCGCGAGTTGGAGACGTTCACGGAAAAAGAATTACGCTTGAGTTCTCAGCATATCTACACATCGACTTCTAGGTATCTAGAGACAAGTGGGGAACGAAATGCGCGACTGACTGCTGATCGTGAACGTCACGCATTGTCTCGCGAAGTCGGAGACTTTCACGGATAGAGAATTGCGCTTCGACATCAGACGTATCAGATCTTCGATTTTGACGACCCCGTTAACGCTGACATAAGCAACAGGTTCCGCGTACGAAGTCGCGGGCAGAAGCTAGTTAAACATATTCCCACTGTTGGAACACAAGTTTCCTCTCCGTGGGTGGTTCATAATCCACCACAATATGGACCAATCAGGTACGATGATATTTATTCAGATCGTCACACCAACATCGGCAACATGAGTTATGGAGCGCACTGCACACGGTGGTGTTTGTGTTTGTAACGCGATCTGTTCGCTTGGCACCTACTCTCTAACGTTTCGTCCGTATATTCGGATCTATCCGTCTCTCTCGCGCACGTCTGCAGATGAGTGCGAGTGAGATGAAACGCTAGAGAGTCTCTACTCTCGTAGCGCAGCTTATCTCATCTGATATGCTGCGCTACATAATTATCTCGCTGGCAATTCTTGAGTTTAGAGAATGGGGACCGTTTAAGAATGATGTAAGCAATATAGGAGGGCAGGGGGTCTTTACTTTGCTTATTTTTAATGACATGGCGGATGGGGGGTATCTGGATGGTGATGACGTCAGCAGTTATTATTTACTATTTTACACATGGCAACACCCACACATTGTCTATGCTTGAAAGCGAAACGCATATTCGGGGATTCCCACAAATAATGAATACGTTTAGGTACTCGCTTAAAACCGAGTAGCTAAGCTTATTTTCTTATTTCGCTGCGTCACCTCCTCGTCGTGCTGCCTGCGCGCGCGCGCCGTAGGTATACCATACCTGTTGCCTGCGGAAGGCCTCCCTCTGCTCCCGCTGCCGGTCGCGCAGCGTCACCTCCTCGTCGTGCTGCCTGCGCGCCGTAGGTATACCATACCTGTTGCCTGCGGAAGGCCTCCCTCTGCTCCCGCTGCCGGTCGCGCAGCGTCACCTCCTCGTCGTGCTGCCTGCGCGCCGTAGGTATACCATACCTGTTGCCTGCGGAAGGCCTCCCTCTGCTCCCGCTGCCGGTCGCGCAGCGTCACCTCCTCGTCGTGCTGCCTGCGCGCCGTAGGTATACCATACCTGTTGCCTGCGGAAGGCCTCCCTCTGCTCCCGCTGCCGGTCGCGCAGCGTCACCTCCTCGTCGTGCTGCCTGCGCGCCGTAGGTATACCATACCTGTTGCCTGCGGAAGGCCTCCCTCTGCTCCCGCTGCCGGTCGCGCAGCGTCACCTCCTCGTCGTGCTGCCTGCGCGCCGTAGGTATACCATACCTGTTGCCTGCGGAAGGCCTCCCTCTGCTCCCGCTGCCGGTCGCGCAGCGTCACCTCCTCGTCGTGCTGCCTGCGCGCCGTAGGTATACCATACCTGTTGCCTGCGGAAGGCCTCCCTCTGCTCCCGCTGCCGGTCGCGCAGCGTCACCTCCTCGTCGTGCTGCCTGCGCGCCGTAGGTATACCATACCTGTTGCCTGCGGAAGGCCTCCCTCTGCTCCCGCTGCCGGTCGCGCAGCGTCACCTCCTCGTCGTGCTGCCTGCGCGCCGTAGGTATACCATACCTGTTGCCTGCGGAAGGCCTCCCTCTGCTCCCGCTGCCGGTCGCGCAGCGTCACCTCCTCGTCGTGCTGCCTGCGCGCCGTAGGTATACCATACCTGTTGCCTGCGGAAGGCCTCCCTCTGCTCCCGCTGCCGGTCGCGCAGCGTCACCTCCTCGTCGTGCTGCCTGCGCGCCGTAGGTATACCATACCTGTTGCCTGCGGAAGGCCTCCCTCTGCTCCCGCTGCCGGTCGCGCAGCGTCACCTCCTCGTCGTGCTGCCTGCGCGCCGTAGGTATACCATACCTGTTGCCTGCGGAAGGCCTCCCTCTGCTCCCGCTGCCGGTCGCGCAGCGTCACCTCCTCGTCGTGCTGCCTGCGCGCCGTAGGTATACCATACCTGTTGCCTGCGGAAGGCCTCCCTCTGCTCCCGCTGCCGGTCGCGCAGCGTCACCTCCTCGTCGTGCTGCCTGCGCGCCGTAGGTATACCATACCTGTTGCCTGCGGAAGGCCTCCCTCTGCTCCCGCTGCCGGTCGCGCAGCGTCACCTCCTCGTCGTGCTGCCTGCGCGCCGTAGGTATACCATACCTGTTGCCTGCGGAAGGCCTCCCTCTGCTCCCGCTGCCGGTCGCGCAGCGTCACCTCCTCGTCGTGCTGCCTGCGCGCGCGCGCCACGTGCCACTGCGCCTGCGACAGCAGGTCGGCACACGTGCGCGCTTCCGCCGCCGCCGCGCCCGCAGCTCCTGCTTCCGGTCGTGCAGCTCCTTCGCCCGCCTGGTACATAGATACGAATATTTTATGACAGTTTTATGGAAAACGTTGTTACTTGTAATGGATCTATGGAGCAATAGTCACATTAAAATGATAAAATATTAAAAAAAGAATCATCAACTGCCCAGCCTTTTCTCAACTATGTTGGGGTCGGCTTCCAGTCTAACCGGAAGCAACTGAATACCAGTATTTTTATGGAGTGACTGCCTATCTGGCCTCCAAAACCTAGTTAGTACTGGGTAATACGATACCCCTTGGCCTTGGACTGGAAGTCAAACTTTTTGAGCCACTGACTTTATACCTGTAACAACTGTCAAAGATCTACAAATGACAGCCAGGACTAACAGCCTAACGTGCTTTCTGAAACACAAAGGAAATTCGGTATGTAAGGGTCCAGACCAAGAGGCAAGCACGGCTCAACCTAAAGATCGACCCGAGCGGCTGTTATTATTTAGCCACGAGCTCCGCAAAATATAAAGAAAGAATACAGGTTCAAAATGTAATTAGCTATGTTACCTCAACCCCCCCGAGGCGCGTGAAGTGGCGGTGCGAGACGTGCAGCTCGTGCACGGCGCGCAGCACCAGGCGCAGGTCGGAGCGGTCGTCCTTGAGCACGAGCGCGGCGCGGCGGCGCAGCGTGAGCGCCGTGTTGTAGGCCAGCGCCGCGTCGTGCGGCGCCACGCGGCGCGCGCGCAGCAGCGAGCCGCGCGCCGCGCCCGCGCGCCCCGCCAGCGTCTGCGCGCGCGCCACCCACGTCAGCCACTCCACGTCGTGGTGCATGCGGAACTTGCGCACGCAGTTCTCGTACTGTGCGAATTTACATTTTATCTGACACCAGATGTCGCTACGTAGGCGTCTGGTATAGACAACTGTCAAATTGTACTGAATTGTATGCTACTGAAACTTTTTACCGAAATTTCATCGTATTTGCACTGTTTTACAATATAAATATGCATTACGGACAAAGAAAAGTAGCTAAACTAAAGATTAAGCTTCTTAGTACTGCAAAAGTCAGTGGTACAAGGAAAAACTTAATGAAAGATAACTTATGCGGCACAATACTGACGCATTTTATTAACGAATTAAAAGATAATTAAATGAAAAAAATAATCGTAAACTACAAGAAACTCGTGTATTTTGACAGATGTTTAGACCTTACGCCAGTGCTGCCACTTTGTGTTTTTTTTCAATTTGAAAAACCCTCATTAAAATTTAAATTACTTTAATTACATTTTCAAGACTAAAAGCAAAGGGCAAGATTTGAAATCCCGCATTTGATGAAAAAATAAATTTAATAGTTAGGATAGCACGTTTATATGGTACGAGCATTAAATACATAATATAAACTTATTGCTATGCAAATTATAGCAAACAGACAATGGGACTGTCATTTGCATTGCGAATATATATAAATGTCTTTTATTAAATGTAGCTCTTCGATACCCGCAATCACAAACACAATTAAAATAACAATGCACCATTCCCGATCGGGTACGTCTGGGTACTATCGTGGTCTTTTCCGCCTGACCAGTTTAATTATTTTTCGCTTAAATCATGCGGAAGCGCCGAGCCACGCCCCCTTAAAGTTTGGGCCTATTAGGAAAGCGTCAACTTTGGCGCGCAAAATAACAATAAATCTCGTTTGGCGTGCGTCGTCAGTGCGCTCGGCCGATTTGGTATCTTTTCATTCATTATTTCTATACAAAGTCAATGGGGCGGGGGGCTAGAGAGCGTTTCTATGTTGCGAGTGCAAGCAAAAATTAGCTTAGTGGTGGTCAGGCGGGAGTGTCCTCGATAGTGAAGGAAATAGATTCGCTTCGATTAAAGATAAAATAAAAATGTAGTCCACTCACCATTTGTATAGCATTGATATACTGTTTCTGTTCAACATAAATGTGTGCTATGTTCATCCATACATCGGGGAAGTCGGCCGTCGCTTCACGCACTTGTGCGAATATGTCGCGAGCTTCGTTTACACATCCCTGCGAAAAACTAAACTTGTAAGTATATTTTAACACCGGAGAGACATGGCTTCGATTAAATATCGCTCTTATTACGAATGTATAGAAGTCATAATAACACCATAACTATTTATGCTGCCAAATAGCATATTGCTGTGTTCTGGACTTCTGGTTTGGCAGTTACAAGTGGTACAGTGTTATGGAATTAGTTAAATGAGACACGTTAATGCACCTCCAATACCTTGGATATTACGACTACCACCAGAAGACCAATAATTCCCGTAACTAAAAACGTTAAAATCTTTTCGTAATCTCAATTTAGTGACAATCAATGTCAAAACCTTGTCAAAACTGTTTATTTACAGTTTATAGTTATATATAGTTTATATGACCCTTTTTGACAGATTGAAATTAAAGTTAGAACGAGATTTTTTTTTAAAGTACGGAACAATGTTTTTTGTTACCAGCATGTATAAAAAATAGGCAACTCCAGAAAAAATAATCTGTATTTTTATCCCATCTTTGATCCTATCTTCAAAAATAACTGAGATATTAAACGTTAAAACACAGCCTCCACGTCAAAATCCGACGTCACGCTGCGAGTGTGCAAAGGAACGCAAATGAAAAAAAAAAGTAGTGAAACTTTACAACGCTGTAACTTTACGTTGTAATAATAATAGGTTTTGTTTAGTCTACAGTGTCCACTGCTGGGCAAAGGCCATCTCCAAATCCTATCAGGATCTCGTTTCTAGCGCTATTTCAAAACTGCCCTTGCGGTACGCATGTAAGTCATCGCCACCAGAAACTATAAAAAAAAGCTATACCTTGTGAGCCAGTACGCAACCAATGCCGTTGGCGGCCCAAATGTTCTTCGGATCGTTCTTGAGTACTTGTTTATACATAGTAAGCGCTCGCTCTTGATGTCTCTTCTCTCTGTCTTTCTCTCGACAAGGTTGGTGAAGGGTTTGAAGCCATACATTACCTGTATAATTTAGACGAAAATAATTTTATTAACAGTTAAATTGGACACCCTGAATAACTACTGAACAAATGAACTTTTGACCAACCCGCGTAAGCATGACCGCTGTGGAAACGGGTTTTGTCTACAAAGAATCGACAAAATGGCAGATGAACAAAAGAAATCTGTCATTTTGTCGATTCCTTCTTTGAAGAAACCCGTTTCTTCGGTGGTCATGCTACGAGGGCAGTTGTTAAATGAAACCAGCTAAAGAGTAGACACACATCTGACGGTAGCTGCGTTTGTCGGCCGACTGACGATGCGCAGCGTATCTTCTATCAGATCTGCATCCACCCTAATAGTAGTTGCATGGACCATTGACATAAGATTCAAATTGCAATGACTTACGTGAAACACAACAACTACACACAGAGCAAGATTAGATATTCTATTTTATCTTGATCTTAAATTTTCTATTTTACTCCAAAACAACTAGTTTCTTACCGGTTCTTCTCCATAGCAAACGATCAACCCAAACCGTGCTTTTTTCGACGTTTTATAAGTGCCCATGTAGGCCTATGTGAAATAAAATATTTTGATTTTGAACTTACCAAGAGCGATAAGCGAGTAAGCATCATTCGACGTGCTAGAGTTCTGCAGGATCCTCTCAAACTTCTTCTGGCCCGGCCCCCACTCCTGCTGCGCTAAATGCAGGTTGCCTAGCAACGACCACGTGTCGGGGTGCTCCGTGTTCACTTTGAGGGCTTCCTTGAACCAGTCCGATGCCTCGTAGATCTGGCCTTTGTCGCGAGCCATGCAGCCTAACCTGTAATGGAGATAGTGTTTTAATTTGTTGATATTTTTGAAGTGAAAACTTCTTTAGGCGCGTTGAGCACTTTTTGGGTGAAGGAAAAACTTTGAACTCATTGTCACTAGACGTAACGTGCGGTCACGCTTCGTAGCACTCGTAGGCGATCTGCTACGGCGTAGCACCACATAGGCATGTGAGGGGCATAACGAGTGCAACGACTGGGGGAGGGGCCTGTGTACTTTTTGTTTTCACTTCTATCGGCAATCCCCAAAGACCCCGATTTTTTTGTTTTTATTTTTCTTCGATCATAATTATTATGTAGGTATGTACTGTAATAAAATTATAATATCTTCGCGATGTGCATAATTATGTGTCCGACGACCAAAACAGGCGTTGCTGTAAATGTATGCAATTTTGCATAAATTTAAGTAATCAACTCTGATAAGAAGTTTTGACTTTGTTGTTCAATGTTTAAAATTTTATACAAAAGCGCATTTTTTTATTCTAGCTTGAACAAGCTTAGCTATTAAAGCCAATAATAAAGAAATTGAGCCTGGCTTTAAATATCGTTACAAAAGCAATATGCACATTAATCTTACTGCAATAAACATTAGCATTCTTCACACAACATTAACAAACTGTGACAAGCAAGAAACGACTAACTCAAAATTTCACGAAAATAATAGTACATTTTGATACAAGTGGAGAAAGTTTGTTATTGCAATCGAGGCGGAATTATAACTCCCGAGCCGCAGGCGAGGGTGTTTTTGAGCCGAGAATTGCAATAACAAATGTCCACGTGTATCAAACGACGTTTTTCAATACACTTTTGAAGAAATAAAATAAAATAACGAATATTTTTTTTGTCACGAACTATGAAACTATGATTTAAATTTTCTTTTTTTTTCGCGCTTTGGTCTCGCCAGGTTAAAAGAGAGGCAATGGTATGAAGTCGCTAGACAGCCTAATATAAAAAATAGATTTATTTTATATTTTTGAATTCAGAACACAAATAAATGTTAATTTGTGTATAAAAGTAACTATTAGTTTTAAATAATCATGTTTATCTATGATATTCTATTTATAAACACAATTTGAATATTCAAAAAATATTTATGCCGTAAAGACGCGTAGTGCTTTGCAAAAATTAAAAAAAAAACATTCACCTCAGACTATAGGCATTGAACCAATTTGGACTAAGTATAGGTATAGTTATCTGTGGCAATTTTCATTCCTGCACACGTGCGGGAAAGTGGAAAAAATCGCACGCGTGTGAAATACATTGCATGTTGTACCTAATCGTAGTGCGTTAAGGACCAGTTTTCGAGGAAGTGTATTGAAAAGATTATTCTATTCTGTGGTCGTCTTCTTACCTCAAATAACAGTCAATATAGTTGGGATGTTCCTTCAATATGTCCTTGTATAGTTTCTCTGCCTTATTATACATACATAACGCTTCGTTCAGTCGTGCTAGATTATACATAGTTGTCACGGCTATAGAGTTGTAGTACTGAGCGTCCAATGTTTCCGCGTCCGCTTTTTCTCTAGAAAAGGTTAAAGGAATTTAAAATAATCGGAAATAGTGCATATCCTTATGAACTAACGTTAAGAAGAGCCGCATAAGAAGCCGTGTGGTATCCAGCAGAGTAGAATAGAACCAACCCATTACACTCAGGGGTGTCGTATAAGGCGACTAATGTCTGAGGCAGAACACCTTGCGCCTCCGTAGACCAGAGAATGGGCAGCAGCGTTTTCTGTTAGTCTATTTATCACTGCGATCTCCAATCCGCCTGCCAAGCATGGAGATTATGGCAAATTCCTCCCATCATGGGAGAGGCTTATGTCTAGCAGTGGCCGTTATGGGCTGTTGTTGTTGTTGTTGAAACGTTAAGAACAGTTTGGATGATTAACTGTACCTTTCAAGTGCTTCTTCTAAATAGTTCTTAGCTTCGTTCAAGTTCCCAAGTCTGTAATGTAGGGCTGCAACATTGTTTAGTATTTCAGCTGGAATATCTGCATTCACTTTCTCTTTGAGAATCTTCATTGCAGTAGTGTACGCGTTTAAAGAACCCTAGAACGAGAATAAATGTTGGAGATAGTAGGCCAACTTGGTGACCAAACTTGGACAAATTTTAGTTGGGACTTTAAAATCTTTGTTCTTCTTTCGTGAAGTTGTTACCTGTAAATCGTTTTGTTCTAATATTTGAGCCAACTCTATCCAAGCTTCCACATCATCAGGGAATTGTTCAGTGACTTTCTTTAGATGCTGTCGGGCAATATCTCTCTTTGATTGTGAAGGCGAGTTGGCGTAAAGGGAACCTAAGATCTTCATTGTTTCATAGTTCCCTGGTTGGACTTTCAGTACTTTTTCGAAGCACTGGGCTGCCTAAAACAGAATGAGAGTTAATAAAATGCGGTCAAACGGCGATTATTTCATTTAAATGCATTCGTTTGATTCCTCCTTAGCCTTAGAATTTTTTGAGACTTGTAAATATTGGCTACTGTGTCAATCTGTAGCCAAAATTTACAAGTAAAAAAAAAAAAAAAATATTTTTTCACTTCTCATGCTCTAAAAGTACGCCAATATAGCCCTACGAAGCGGGACTAAAGTGACCCTTTTAGTCTCTAGGGAGTAAAATAATTAGTTTTTTAATTTCTTTATGTGACATAGACAAACTCCAAAGGGTAAAAATGAGACCCTATTACTAAGACTCCTCTGTCCATCTGTCTGTCCGTCTGACTAAATTGACTATTTTTCTCGCACTCAAAGTGAAAAGTACAGTGTAACACATGGCGCTAAAATCCCATTATAACTCGGTTCCTATTTACTACCTCGTATATAATGGGTCATTTTAGCCCCTTAATAATAGATGTAAAGGCAACTGCAAAATTAAGACAAGTCTAAGGATTAGAACATACATTACCAAATTAAAATGCTTACATTTTCTGTATCCCCTCTATAGATATACATCTGTCCTAACCCGTAATGCGGCAGCACAAAGTTAGGCGGCGCGAACTGCGTCGCTTGGTAGTAATACTGGAAGGCCTGATCGCAGTCGCCTTGTGCGTGGAACGCTCGCGCGAGGTGGTGACAACTTTCGGCCCTCATCGCTTCGTTCTCCGTGTTGTGAAACGCGTGTAAGGCTAAGTGTTGGACCTTGCTGTAGTCCTAGTAGAAAAAATATTATGTTTTCAGACAAAAGGAGATTTTTTCTAGGTTTCATGCTCCAAAGGTGATATTGAGACAATGGTGTCGATTCTGTTGTGCACAAACTAAACTTAATTTAGGCTATTGCTATCTTTTTCTCTCTAATAAAACGAGAAAGAGACTGACGTAATTTAGAGCTGTCAAATTTAGTTGGAACTAATATTTCCATACAAATGAAGGGTGCACGTAAAAACATGTCGACTAAAAACACGGTGAAGCGCAAGGCATAAACTAGTTTGACATCTCTAATTTAGTTCATAGCTATAGCCGTCCTTTTCTCGCACTGCCTTTTAGTAAAATATAGCAATAGTCTTAATTAAGTTTAGTTTGTGCACAACAGAATCGACACCAATATTACTAAGGGTCAACTCACACCGAAAGAGCGGCGAAGGGCAACGAAGCGGAGTGCACATATGAATTTTAACTTTATTTTCATTACCATAATACTTATTACCGCATGAGAAACTCGAACGAGTCGCGGATGCCCGCGGCGCCGCGGGAATTCCGGCGAATTCCATAAACGAAGCGCCATAATAAGTATTATAGTAATGAAAATAAAGTTAAAATTCATATTTGCGCTCCGCTTCGCTGCCCTTCGCCGCTCTTTCGGTGTGAGTTGACCCTAAGCCTTTGTTACACTCATATCACAGGATGAAATATGAATTTTAACTTTATTTTCATTACTATAATACTTATTATGGCGCTTCGTTTATGGAATTCGCCGGAATTCCCGCGGCGCCGCGGGCATCCGCGACTCGTTCGAGTTTCTCATGCGGTAATAAGTATTATGGTAATGAAAATAAAGTTAAAATTCATATGTGCACTCCGCTTCGTTGCCCTTCGCCGCTCTTTCGGTGTGAGTTGACCCTAAGCCTTTGTTACACTCATATCACAGGATGAAAAGATGAAGATGGACTTTCATGATTTAAAAGATACAGGCCACAAAAGCCATAATAGCATGTAAGTATTATAATTAAAGTCCATATTGCTCAACATCTTATATTCCCATTCATAAGTATGGTAAGAAATGGAATAGATAAATTACTTTAAACATTATATAGAGTATAATAGGGAGGTAATACAGTTACACAGTTAATCTTCCTTAAAGACTTACCTTTTTGAAAAAGAAATGGTTGGCCAAATGGTTCAAGACCATTGGGTTCTTGGGGTCAATAGCATACGCTTTTGATAACATAATCACAGCCATTTTGTTTGACTCATTCTCCTGTAGATTCAGTTTGAGTATAGATAAACCGACTAGTGCGCCAACACATTGTGGGTCTAGTTGTAACGCTCTTTCAAACGCCATCCTAAAAACAAAAGGATTGATGAAATATGTGGTTGGTTGATCTAAGGAAGATTTTTCTATTCCAGTGTTTTTCAACCTGTAAGTCGCAACCCCCTGGCGGGTTGCGGAGCCTCTTTAGGAGGGTCGCAACAGGTCACGAAAAAAACTTCAGTAAAAGATCAATAAAAAAAAAAAAAAAAAAAAACTAAAGGTTATAAACATTTGTATCTTCATACAAATTACCAAAATAAAACACATGCCATGCCATCTTAATGCGAAGGTTGCGCTTGTTTTTTTATTAACTCATTTAATTACTCCCATTGAGGTTCCATTTTTGCATAGTGACTTAAATAGTTTTCCAAATTTAAAGTGTTGTGTGATTATGTATTTATCTGAATTTTAATAAAGCAAATGCATAAAAATGTTGTTACATAATAAAAATAGTACATGAAAAAAGCGAAGGGTTGGGGGTCGGGAAATATATTTTCATATTTTGGGGGTTGTGTCATGAAAAAGGTTGAAAAACACTGTTCTAGACCATGCTAGGCTAAGGTATCAATGTATACTGATGCAGTCATCTAAAGTCTTTTTACCCGACTGCGCCAGAAGGAGGGTTATGTTTTTCGAGTGTATGTATGTATGTGGGTATATTTCTTTGGCACGCTCTGCAGCCTAAACGGCTTGATGGATTTTAACTTGAGAGGTGTCGTTAGATTCGTCTTAAACGTGAGAGTGTCACTGGGTACATAAAACTGGCCAAGTGCGAGTCGAACTTGCGTGCAAAGGGTTCCAAACAATTTTTTTTTTTTGAAATCTCTCACATTCTGTCAAGTGGGGTATCAAAATGGTTTACCAAAATATATATAACTTATATGTTTCAATTTAATTTGGACTGATAAATGCTAAAAACAACAAAATATTTTAAAACAAAAACTTAAGATAATAAATATACCAATATTGCCGAGCTTTTCGTTGTTGTCCCTGTGTGTGAGCAGACAACATTTATATACCCTGGGCAACTGACAACAAGCGTGCGGCGTGTGCGCAGCAATATTAATAACATAAGCTGGGAGTACCTCCACGCGGTGAAGGCGGTAACAGTTTATCTGGCTAAAACTCCCATTAAACTCATTAATGCCTTCGGGCTTATGTTTAGTTGTTGTGTATTTTGGATCTTCCTATTTGGCTCTGCCATCCCGGTAACGCAGGGAGGCAGCCATCTAGCGAACGTTTGTGTTTAAACTATTTACTTTTAGTATCAATATTAGAATCACTTGAGGATAGGTAAATTTTATTCGAGAGTATGTATGTATAATTGTTTGGCACGCTCTGTGGCCTGCACGGCTCGATGGATTTTAGCTTGAGAGGTGTCGTTAGATTCGTATTTACTGTGAGAGTGACACTGGGTATATCAAAATAAAAAAAAAACAAAATGGCGGATTTTTCGCGCCAAATTCAAATGTTTGGCCGGCTTTGCAGACTGAACGGCTCGATGGATTTTAACTTTAGGGGTGTCGTTAGATTTGTATTTACTGTGAGAGTGACAGTGGGTGTATCAAAATAAAAAAAAAACATAATTGCGAATTTTTGGCGCCAAATTCATGTTTGGCACGCTCTGCAGCCTAAACAGCACGAAAAAAGAGCTCATCATGAGGATTTTAAAATGGTATATCTAAGTAACTAAAAAGTGTAAAATAAAAAAAAATATTTAAAAAATTAAAAAACCCGACTGCGTTAAAAATAACTAATAACTTTAAATAAAAACTGAAAAGAAAAAAAAACAAGTTCAGGAAACAGGACATATTGACTGCATCAGTCGGGACCCAATATAATCTAGACTAAAATCATTACATCCAATATGGGTCCCGACTGTTGCAGTCAATATGTCCTGTTTCCTGAACTTGTTTTTTTTTTTCAGTTTTTATTTAAAGTTATTAGTTATTTTTAACGCAGTCGGGTTTTTTAATTTTTTAAATATTTTTTTTTTAAATCTCTGTTTCCAATAGATGTTATTTCCAGTTTTGTTTTACGAAAAAAAAAAATTGTTTATATGTAATGCAGTATTTAAGGTAGTGAAATATCTTAGACTTTAATTTACACAGCAAATGCATGAAAATGTTCTCATTGAAAACCATATTTAAATAAAGGATATAAAATTCTTACCTGGCCTTTTCCTGGTTATTCAGCTTCATGAAACAGTGTCCCATTCCCAACCTTAAAGCAGCTGGGCTATCCGGATTAGTTCTCAAAGCTTTCTTATAAAAAGCCAAAGCTCCTCTGTAATCCTTTCTGTTGAATGCAATACAAGCTTTGCCAAGCAACGAGGGAACATTGTTGGGAGACTGGTTGAGTACGAAGTTGAATTGGGCATCTGCCTGCTCCATTTTATCTCCTTCTAGGAGACAGAAGTAGGCTCGGCCAAGGAGATGGTTCTGGAAGTAAAAAATAGTTGTTTATACCTTACTGGTACACGACAAAATGGTCTGGCCCACTGGGAAAAAGAAAAGTGGGAAGACCAAAGAAACCATGGCGGACAATATCACAGAAGTTGCAGGCAGGAACTGGTGGAATCTCAGTGGAGAAAAAGAGGACGGAAGAGGATGGAGGAGGCTTTTACCCACTTGTAATGGATCTCTTTTGATCCATTACAAGTGAAAAAAAACAAAGAAATACTTGAAAAACATAACTATGTATACAGGATGTAAAAGCCCTCATCACGAAGCCGTCAACCAAGCATTCTGTACATCAAACTAAGTAATTTACGGAAAAAATATTGCTGGGAAACAACAGTAGTAAAGGGGTCATGAAGGTGCTTAAAGTAAAAATCTTACATTAAAAACATATAAAAAAACTTGTCAAAAAGTTGCAACTTTGACCCCCAATAGAACAAAAAACCGGCCAAGTGCGAGTCGGACTCGCGCACGAAGGGTTCCGTACCAAGTATTATAAAAAAATCACGTTTGTTGTATGGGAGCCCCCCTTAAATATTAATTTTATTCTGTTTTTAGTATTTGTTGTTATAGCGGCAACAGAAATACATCATCTGTGAAAATTTCAACTGTCTAGCTGTCACGGTTCATGAGATACAGCCTGGTGACAGACAGACGGACAGACAGCCAAGTCTTAGTAATAGGGTTCCGTTTTTACCCTTTGGGTACGGAACCCTAAAAATGATCACAATGATGAGGAGAACAAGTGCGTGAGTTTGAGTTTTTTAGTAAATATTTCTTAACCCATTTAATGCTGATAGTTCACAGCAGACTGTAACATGGGAGCCACCATACAAATGGTTTACTATGTTACATCACATATGCAAATGCAAAATTATGTTTTTGGTGCGAAACTTTTTTTTATGAATATTATTATTATTTCATTTGAACAGAAGTTCAGATATTATGTAGTCCACACCCAAACCATGTGCCAACTAAGTGATATTATGTGGGCATTCAATTGGTTCAGGTTGCATTTCTAAGTCATCATCATCATCAGCCTATTAATGTTCCCACTGCTGGGACACAGGCCTCCTCTCTATGAGAGGGGATGGGCTACAATCCTCCACGTGGGCCCAGTGCGGATTAGTAGATGTCACATGTCTTCGAATTTTTTGGTTCTAGGACATGCCAGTTCCTCACAATGTTTTCCTTCACCGTTTTGAGAGCAGTGGTGATGAAATAAATTACACAGATGAATGCACCTGTCTGGGATCGAACCCACAACTTACTGTTCGTAAGTTGGGCCGCCACCATTAGGCCACCGCTGCTCTCACCATTTCAAAGTATTGTTTTTACATTAAGCAATATAACAACCACCTAAGATACGTATTTTAGTAATAGATCAAAAACTCACTTGATCATACATGATGATTTTATCAGCCATAGTGTAAAGAAGAGTTGCTTTAGTGAACAATTCCTTTTTCTTGTCTTTCAACTTCTCTTTGTTGGCCTCCTGAACATAGTATGCCGCCAACATATCGAGGGCTCGCATCTGGTCTCTTTCAAAGTCCCTATAGTCAATGTTGGCTTCCGTACGGGACGCCTCCAGTATTTTGAGGAAGTCATCAATCTTCTTTTGTTTATAGTATGCAAGCTGAAATAAATGACTGATTAGTACTAAAGTTACACAAGTTACATTCAGTCTGTTCTGTTCAAAATGCTGGGCATGGGGGATGTTTCATATTTATCTCCCAGCTCCATCTAATGTCAGGTAATTTTGCCTTTTCTGTCTACTTCATCATCATCATCATCATCTGCCTAGCCTTTTCCCAACTATGTTGGGGTCGGCTTCCAGTCTAACCGGATGCAGCTGAATACCAGTATTTTACATGGAGCGACTGCCTATCTGACCTCCACAACCCAGTTAGTACTGGGTAATACGATACCCCTTGGTAAGACTGGTTGTCAGACTTTCTGGTCACTGACTACCTGTAACGACTGTCAAAGATCTACTAATGACAGCCGGGACCAACAGCTTAACGTGCTTTCCGAGGCACGGAGGAAACTCGGTATGTAGGGGTGGTCACCCATCTACAGACCAACCTAGGCAAGCACGGCTTAACCCAAAGATCGACCCGAGCGGCTGTTATTATTTAGCCACCTTTTCTGTCTACTTACTACACTTATTTTTTCTTTAACTTATGTTCATAAACGCAATAGGTAAGATATGGAATCGTAACTATAATATGGCTATGTCAACTCAAACCAGGCAATATTCATTCAATTGTTTAACTAAAAGGCAATTGTCCCTGCGTTAATGTTTTTTTAAAGATGTGATTCCCAAGGCTAAGCGTCACATCGATTGCGGTGTATTCTGTGTTAGAAGTTTTACGAGCTAAAATTTATGCTACAGGCTACTTAAAAAAAACAATATATTTTGAGGTTAAGTTTACTTACACCAACATTGATCCAGACACTAAGCTGAGATCTTTCCTGTTGTAATATACTAAGCACTTCATCGCCAGAGGGTAACTGCTCCGGATCTAATTCAATCACCTAAATAAACAAAAATAAAATATGATTACGACACTGACACTTTCAAACGAAAAAGTTAATCGTAACTTCGTATCAATTATTTTGCACATTCACCTCATCGGTGCTCATCAACGGGATTTCGAGCGACATTTTGCTGCTTTTTAGTACGATCCACTACATCACAAGAATTATTAAAATTGTAATATAACCAAAATAAGACGCTGCAAGTTATGGCAGAACTCAAGCACTACGCAACAGTGTTGCCAGCTTGGTTTTTGAAAAGGGGCAGTCAGCAGTGTTGCCAGTATGACTTCCCAAAAAATGCAAAAAACGTATGGTTGTCTTTTAGAAAAGGTACGGTTTTTAACTTCAAGGTACGGTTGGGTCGGGATACTTCTGCAAGAACTAGATCAGTCTTTCTTTTTTTTTCTTCTGCGAGTTGGCTGTCTGCGACCATAGGTTGGAAAAAAGTGATAGGGAATCGAATATTCAAAGGGTTAAGCTATAGTAGAATATTATTACCGATTGCCAATATCGAACAAATTCATTTGTGAATCAATTAAAGATTAAAGTAAAGTCATTAACCTCGTTAATGATGCAATGAATATTTTTTTTATATACAAATTTATCATAGGAATAATGTGATGAGGAAGTTCAGAGAAGAAGCGATAAACTAGTGTGACATTTAGCTGTTGAGAGGTTAATATTATCTATGTTTATAGGAACAAAAAGTATTGTTTTATTTGATTGATTTTAAACAAGTGTGCAAAATTCTGTTGTTTACTTAACTGTCAGATACTTGAAACGAAATTACAATATTTTTAATTCAATTACCGGTAAAAAAATTATATGTAAGTAATTTGATATTTTTTCTATCTAAAAACAAACACTTTGTAAATCGAAGTTCGAATCAATCGCAACTCGAAGAAAAAAAAACTGATCTAGTTCTTGCAGAAGTATTCCGACCCGTACGGTTTTGCTAGAATTTTGAAAAATATACATGCTATAGTCCACTCTTATTCTACAGCGAAAACATTGTGTTGTCGTTGTTTGTCAAAAAAATTATGAAAATAATGTTTTAGGATTTATGAAAATTCCATAGTAATTTGTGTCCTTATTTTAGTGTCAACAAATGTGACAGGAAGTTGAAGAAAGTATGAGTCTCATTATTTTCTATTACTTTGTCGACAGACTGTAATCGTAAAATAATAATTTAACTTACCACGAATTTTTAAATAAATAACTTGCTATTAAATGCTTGAAGCTCCAATAGTTTGGATATGTGTCATTCTGTCTGTAGATATGCTTTGCTTCATTCCAAAATATTTAATACATAGCCTGCACCCATGCTCAATGCTAGTTAATAGTTTTCATTTCAATCTACGAAATTAGTAATATTTCTCTACAGATAAACATTTATTTATAATGTTGAGAAAAGCAGGAGAAGGCGATTTTTTTTTGTTTATTTTTACCCCTAGTAATTGAAAAATAAATCACTAGTATAGAAAAGGTACGAAAAAGGTACGGTCTACACTGAAGTACGATTATGTGATGAATAGCATGGAAAACCGTACTTTTTGGTACGGTCTGGCTGGCAGTCGGACAAGATATAATGAGCTAGATTTAGCAAATATTGCCAGAAAAAGAGCTAAAAACATAAATATAAATGCAAAGGGTTAAAAATTGTTTATTTGAAACGTAATTGTAAAGTAATTTAAGAAAGTGCAAAATCTAATTTTATTAAATTGTTAAAAATCAGAGACTTCATCAGAATCTTCCAAAATCTTATCTTCTGCTGAGCAGAAGTCAAAACATTCACACATGATGTTACAATAACAAAACCCAATTAATCATGTTAGAGTGTGAACTGACAAAATCTTATACTACATGGCGCTCATTGATTCATAACTTGGTAATCGCGATGCGAAGTTTTCGTATCACTTGAAAAGGGCTAGATTGCTCTTTTCAGGCTAAAAAGCACGAAAAAAGTTTTACGTGACAACGACTTTGAGTGGTAAAATAAACTTTTTATGTCTGTCTCTCTCGCTCTTAGGCGGGCTCTCACTCGCTCTCATTGTGAGCGCATAACGTGAGCGGAGCGTAACGCAGTTTCTTGAAGTGTCACCCGGCAAACCAATTTATAAGACGTTGTCACGTCAAAAAGGAGTTTACCCACAGTAAAAAGTGCTAGATCTAGCCCGAAAAGAGCTAAGGTGGCAACACTGCTACGCAAAACTGGCAGTGTTGCCAACTTTATTTTTAGAAGATCGTACAATGGACTAGAAAAGATCGTATTTTACCAACATTTCAATGAAAAAAATAAGTACGTAATGAAATTTCAATAAAACAACGTAAATAATTTAAAACGGAATGTAATTATAATTTTGAATCAACATTTAGCATTAAGATTACGATAAATGATGTTTATTTTGCAAGTAGGTTTTATACACTTTTACACGAACTAGATGGGGCCGGTGTTTCGTACCTGACTACTCTGAGAAGAAACAGCCGAAACAAACTCAGAGGTCCTTTAAAGTCCAGACAATCTTGCTCAATTCACATGAGGACTATGCAGATTAGTGTCAGAGATGGTCTTTTGAAGAAAGAACCATACAGATTTGAGTGGACCTGTCCAGTCAGTGCAAGCATTTGTCAGTTAACGTGTAGCTCGATTTATAACTCAAGGAGCTCAATGAAATGACGATCAATATCAAAGAAAGGACATTTGGGTAGGTCGCTTAAAGTATTCAAACTGCCTGACAGTTGTGGGAAAAAATAAACAAAAAATATAAATGTGACCCACATGGTCCCCACATTCACAATTTCGACATTCACGATTTGTAGCTGAATTTTTATATATTTTTGGATATGAGAAAAGTTACATAATTACGGCATAACACAGATGAAACCATGATTAGGTTTCATTGCTAAAGATACAGATTTAAAATGTATCAGTATACGAACTTTTTAAGTGAAGTTCGATCATAAAACCTCTCGGTACCGGAGTGCCGTGATTCGTTCCACATAACGAACATACCGTTGAGCCCCGCTGGCATGAATTCGTTCCACCTCGTACGAACAACTTCAAACCTTATTTTTACTTAACATACGATTCTAAATCATAAGGCAATTTTTACCTCTGGTGCCTGACATTAGTCGATTCGAACGATGCCAAACACTGAACTCAAAACGGGCAACTTAAAAAAAATATATATATAGAAGCGCGTCAGTCATTTTGGTTCATTGTTCTACCTAAATATCTTGCTACAAAGTAGCATTATACAATAATAAGGTAATAAACATTCACTTCACAAAGTTTTCAAGCACTTATTTATCTAAACAAAAACATAATAAATCACTCGAGTGGCACTCAATGTTTACCTGCACTGACGTTTCAACGACTGACAGTCTTAGTCTACTTATTATTGTATAATGCTACTTTGTAGCAAGATATTTAAGTAGAACAATGAACCAAAATTATTTTGTGAGCCAACAAAATTTTCGTCGAACGATTTTTTTGTCAACATGGAGTGAACAATTGAAAATGTGAATTTGACTGTTCTAAAATGAAATATGGTCTTGGAAACAGCATTAGCAAGGTAAGAATTAGTGATAATTCATTATTTATATGTAACCGAGGCATAAATATACATATCTAAATAGATTGCAAGTGTTTTCGAGTCAAGGTAAATGACAGTTCGCCGTATACGAACTTTTTGTTAGATCTAGTTGAAATCTGATTAGAATGTATCTCTATGATTCTTATATGAATTATGTATTAGGTTACTTGTGTATTTGTTACATTCGTTCTAAAGTTTCGTGTAAATTGAATCAGTAGTTTTACCAAAAAAAAATAAGATATGGCCACAGGTAAATTCTCCCATGTCATCTATGTTATAACTCATGTTTTTAATTCTGAAGTGGTTTTACAAGTGTTGTTTATATTATAAAACGCAGTCTGATTCATAACGAAGACGACAATATTTACGGTTCGAGATAAGGATTAATAGAACTCGAGCGCTATGTGTTTTAGTTAGCGGTGTCAGATGACGCATGCAATGACGTAACTAAGGGGTGCGGCATGGTGCGGCAGGGAGATAAACCGTACTTCGCGCGGGTACCGAAACGATGGCTTCGTCCGAAGATTAAACGGATAAAAGTTGTCCACTACCTTGGTAACCTCTGATGCTAACAATTCTCGATTTCAGTTGATTGAAATCGTAACTTTTGCGATTATGTAAGTACAATATGACAGTTTTAGTTGCTTACAGCATTAAGGCTGATGCTCCAGGGTAGCCCACGAAATTCAATTTTTTTTACGTTTTTTGCAAATTGCAGGCCAGTGCTTGGTTGTAATAGTATGTTGATTAAAATATTGTTCGCGATTGTAAGACGATAACAATAACACATTGCTAGTAACTGAAACTGTCAAAATAATCGAAAATTAATTAAATTCGTCATCTATTTTTGCGTTAAGGTGGATGCTCAAGGGTAGCCCGCGAAATTCAAATTTTCTTACGTTTTTTGCAATTTGCAGGCCAGTGCTAGGTTGTATGTTGATTAAAATATTGTTTGCGACTGTAAGACGTATGTAGTAACACAATTATAATCATCAAAATCATCAATACAACCCTCCAAGTTCATAATGGTGCAAGAATGATTTTGACCTTGGAAAAGTAATTTTGACACCAATATGAACTTTGAGGGTTGTATTGATGAGTTTGATGAATATAATTCTGTAACTACATACGTCTTACAGTCGCAAACAAAATTTTAATCAACAAACAACCTAGCACTGGCCTGCAAATTGCAAAAAACGTAAGAAAATTTGAATTTCGCGGGCTACGCTTGAGCATCCACCTTAAGATGATGGGTCTAAGATTTGAAAAGAACGTATATTTGTCTACGATTTCGATTACTCGATCGTACATCGTACAAAAGCCAAAAAGGTCATATAAACACGATTTAAATCGTACGGTTGGCAACACTGGTGTTGGGTGGTATTGCCAAGCCAACGTTTTCTCCCGATACCTACTCCTCCGATAGATTACTCTCCTCTATGGTTTTCTCCGCTAAACACGACCGTCTCGCGAAGCCTTTGGCTCCTGACATTCCCGGTGGCGCGAAATTTGAATCACTCGCTCTTGCATCCGGGTCGAGAGTCGGCGGTTTCGTGGGGCTCCTACGGGGTTGGGTTTTTGTTTGTTTGAGGTTGATCGATAGGTTTAAAAAGCGTAGTCGACGCTCAGCAGATGGTCGGAAATGGCAAAAAAAAAACGTTGCCACTATCTCTCGTCAACCATGTCGTCGGAGCTCTACCGGCCTTCTGCCTATGCAGCATGCTAGCGCCATCTGCTTTCAGCCATAAATGTATAAAGGGCCAATGGCCAATCCCATTAAAATGTGTAAGATTTTCTCACAGATAACAAAATAAAATACAGCTGACATAGGCATATGTAGTGTATAAATAAATACCGTCACGCCTTACTGGTGGGGCGAGCAGTGGTGGGGGTGCGGTCAGTGAGTTGCTTCACTGACAGCACACTCTTTGCTTGTCCGCCGTGCGAGTAAGACGTGCGCGTTGAAACCAAACTGTGTTGTTTTATTTTACTACGTGCCTAATAGTGACCTGTACAAGTGGCGACCCTGCCAGGATACAAAATATAAGGTACGTGTAAAGTAACCAAGAGGTAAATCGGTAGCAAATCAGTTTGTTGTATATTAATGCCATAATAATTTTCTAATTTGTTACTATACCTAAATTATTTTAAGCGATCCTTGAAATAAATATTATAATGGTTTTTAAGTTGTTTAATAAATTGTTAAAGGCAGTTATTATTCCAAAACGAAACTGATTTAGTTACATTGATTGGTACCTAAATATTCGTTTAATAACGAAACTTGTAGTACGTCAATTATAGATGCTGTGATTATTGGCAGAAAAGAATTGGAGTGTTGTTAAGAACATTAAATATACATTTTGAACATTATAGTGATATTATGGGTATAGGTAAATAACTGTAGACTGTTGTTATCTAATTATGATCATAAGGAAGTTAGATCAATATATTATTATGCTTGTTATACTGTGTGGCTCCATAGGATTACCAATGATTAATTATTTTTGCATTCTTAAGTAACCTTGATCCCAGTGATAGACATTCCCTGTGTTCAAATTAACCGATTTTCTTCTGTCAATAATTAAAGTTAACATTGTCGTCAGAGGTAGTTTGCTTAAGCAAACGGTACCTAAATGATCTGGATATGGATAACAGTCTAAATAGACTGGGGTAAATACCATAAGATCAAGAGGTAGTTCGATTAATTCGGAACGGTACCTAAAAAGGAAATTAATCCTTCCTTCCAGGTAGACCACAAGTATGTCGCACATACCACCTCTAGAGTCTTTGGACTGTGACGGTGACCCAGCTTCAGTTGGTTTACGCTGGGAAAAGTGGAAACGTGCACTAGGATTGTACCTAACGGCCACCAATGTTACCACACATGAGGCAAAAAGGGCTTTGCTCTTACACATGGGTGGGTTACCCCTCCAAGAAATATATATTCCTGGTGCACATGTTAAAACTACTAGTGATAACAATGATGTATTCACTGTTGCTGTCAACAAGCTTGACGAATATTTTGCCCCTAAACAAAGCCGTGTTTATGAGCGTCACTTGTTCAGGCTCATTAAACAAGAAAATGGGGAAAAATTTGACAAGTTTCTCGTCAGACTCAGACACCAGAGCTCCAAATGCAAATTCACTGCCCCTGATGAACACATGATCGATCAAATCACTGAGAAGTGTGATTCAGCCAAATTAAGAAAAACAATTCTGACCCTTGGTGATGAGGTTACCCTTGACAGGGTTATTTCCGAAGCTAACGCTTTAGAGACTGTAAATCGACAACTTAATAACTTTGGGTTGCCGGGATTCAGTCAAGATCTGCCAGTTCATCGAGTGGAAGCTTCTAAAACGACTTCAAATGCAAATTCATGTGTGCGTTGTGGTGGCAGTCATTCAAGTGATTTTAAATCTTGTCCAGCTCGAGATAAGAAATGTTTTAAGTGTGGGTTTGTTGGACATTTTCGCAAACAGTGTAGAACTAGGGCGGAAAAACGTAAAAATAATGATATCTCTTCTAAACCTAGTAAGAAATCCAAAAGGAAGTCTGAAGAGGTAGATTATATTTTCCATATTGATAATGACGACACCATGTAATGTACGCTAGGGGGTGTTGAAATTGAGATGTTAATAGACTCTGGCAGTAAATGTAATATAATTAACGATGTAACGTGGCAAATTCTCAAGAACAAAGGAGTCCTTGTTGAAAATCAAGTAAAATCTCCCAACAAGAGATTTATGGCCTACGGAAGTCGTAAAAGATGGCACTAGAAATTTACTTGGGAAAGACACCGCCACGTGTCTTGGTGTTCTAAAAATTGGATTAGGAGTAAATGCAATCGATGGTAAGTTCCCTAAATTTAAAATGTTCAAATTCATATGGCCTATAGATAAATCAATTAAACTAGTTGCTCAACCTTGTCGAAGAGTCCCTGTCCAGCCAGAGTCTAAAATTAATAAAAAAAAAAAACGATGACTAGGAGTTAAGCCTCTCGACAAATATGTTAAGGCAATAGAGTCGTTTCGAGAACCAACCGTCATTGAGGAAGTACAAAGCTTTTTAGGGTTAGTAAATTATGTGGGAAAATGGATCCCTAATTAAGCGACATGGACCGAACCTTTGTGCGAACTTCTAAGACTAAAACTAGGCAAAGGTGTGGATATCACCTCTTATTGGGCTTTTGATGGGTTGAAACGTGCCATGACTCAAATGAAAACTTTAGGGTACTATGATCCGCTTGACCGTACCCAAGTCTATGCCGACGCTAGTCCAGTTGGTTTGGGAGCTGTGCTCGTCCAACATGGCACTAATGGTCCCTGAATAATTGCATATGGCAATAAGAGTCTAACAGACCGTGAGAAACGGTACTGTCAGACCGAGTAGGAAGCTCTTGCATTGGTTTGGGCAGTGGAACATTTTGACATGTACCTATTTGGTAAGGATAGTTTTGAACTTGTTAGTAACCACAAGCCTTTATAGGTGATATTCGGAACCGACTCTGACTCTAACCGTGTGCGAGAATCGAGCGTTGGGTACTGCGCCTACAATCGTACTATTTTAAAACAGTCTATAGCCCGGGCAAGAAAAATATTACAAACTCACTGTCAAGGCTTTGTTCGAATTATAAGTCTCCACAGCCTTTTGATGATGATAATTATTTGAACCTAGTTGTTGACCACTATTGTCCTATATCAATTACTTTGCGTGAGTTAAGGCAAGCTTGTGAGGGAGATTCAGAGCTAAAGTTAGTCAGGAATGGAATATACAACAATAGCTGGGACCACCTATAAGGTCTTTGAACAACAACTTTGTTTTCAATACAATTTACTGTTGCGTGGGAATAAAATAGTTATCCCATCATTTTTGAGGTCGAGAGTTTTAGCAGCTGCTCATGAAGGCCACCCGGGCATTGTGGCCATGAAAAATGAGACTACGTTCTAAAGTGTGGTGGCCCAAAAATGACAGAGATGCTGAACATTGTGTTAGAGCTTCTAAGGGTTGCACTCTGGTTTCGGCTCCAAATCCTCCTAACCCTATGCGCAGAAGAGAACTGCCAATACAGCCCTGGATTGATATAGCAGTAGATTATGTTGGCCCCTTACCTACCGGACATTATTAGTCATTATAGACTGTTATAGCTGATATAAAGAAATTAAAATAACTTAAAACATAGATTCTGCACACACCATTAGAATGCTTAAAGAAGTATTTTCTCGGTTAGGCACACCCGTAAGCGTTACCGCTGATAATGGTCGGCAAAACTGCTGTTAGTTGTTAACCGTTGTTAGTTCATAAATTGAAAGTTTTGCAAAAAAAATAATTTAGTATTCAATTGTTTCATACTATTCCCTATAGGCCTCAACAAGATGGCGAAGTTGAGAGGTAGAACCGTAGTACATATATTGAAACGTTCACGGATTAGTCAAAGCCAAAAATCTAATTGGCAAGAAGTTTTGCTCAAATATCTCACTATGTATAATAGCACCCCCCACTCCGCCACAGGTAAAACTCCCGCAGAACTCTTTTTCAGACGTCAGTTTAGATATAAACTGACTTCCGTTGTGGATATAGAATTTACTGATCCAGGAGCTAGTGACAGGGATAGTGAAATGGAAAGTAAAGGAAAAGAATATGCCGATAGGAAGAGGCAAGCGACGGAATCTAGTATAGATGTTGGAGAAAAAGTATATGTCAAAAATACATAAAGGAAAACAAGTTGTCTACCACATTTAAGGATACGGCACATACAGTGGTAAATAAAGAAGGGAACGATGTCGAATTGGTAAATGATGATAGTGGACAACGGTTACGTAGAAATATTGTACATTTGAAGAGAATTAGAGGAAAGTGGGAAGTTTGCACAAATGAGGATGATAAATCTTCAGGAAATAACGATACCGTCAATAACAATGTATGTGAATAAAATTAATAAGTTGATTGTTTTTCAGACCATTATTAAAGTTATTTGATAATTGTTCTTGAAATAAATTGATTTGTATTTGATTATACTTATACGAAATAATGCTATTTTTTCTAATTTTGTAAAAGGTAGATGTAGTGTATAAATAAATACCGTCACGCCTTACTGGTGGGGCGAGCAGTGGTGGGGGTGCGGTCAGTGAGTTGCTTCACTGACAGCACACTCTTTGCTTGTCCGCCGTGCGAGTAAGACGTGCGCGTTGAAACCAAACTGTGTTGTTTTATTTTACTACGTGCCTAATAGTGACCTGTACAGCATAGATAATACATAGATTTTTAGTCGACTATTTAGGTAACACACTATTTTTCTATCAATCTATGTCTTGTCTATGGGTCAAAAACCAAACAGACAACAAAGTCATTAAAGTAAAGTCGTTCAAGCAAAGCAAATCAAAATATCAAAATAATGTCCTACAGTCGAGATGTGAATGAAATTATTTTGTCAAAACTTTACCAATTTTTTTAACTGAATGATGATGAATGTATTGAATCTTTTTTTTAATAAAAAGGCTTACATAATGAATAAGACTGACTACTATTCCTCGCGCAGCGAATACACTAGTGGAATGTGATATTTACACCAAGATTTATTTATATTTTAATGAAACGGTCGCGTTCGGCGAGAGACAGCTTCCAAGATGAATAACAAAGTAACCTGCACTCGGGTCAGACCAAATCCTATTTTTGAAGAATGGGTTTCTAAAATGTATGAAGATTCTAAAAAATCTAAAAGTCATCTTGAGGATATGCTTATGGAGTCATTGGAATCCCTTATGAAATACCCTTTGCCGTTAAAATCAGGTGCCGAATGTATAATACTGAAAGGATTTGATAGAAAGCTGTGTGTCTATCTCGATAAGTTATTAATTGATTACAATAGCAATGGATCTGAAAGTTGCAGTGCATTAATAGCAACTGGTTCTGACAATTCTATACCAAAAACATCACCAGTATCTTCCAGCAGCAGCAATTATTTAGCTGTAGACAAACGCTTGAGGGTTGATCTGACGCAGCCAGAATTGTCATCAAACCAAGATAATGAATATCATGACACAGCACGGCATGAGGAAGTTGAAAATGCTCAAACGTCAAATACTATACCATCTGTCAGTACTGAAAGTACTGGCAAGGGAAAGGGAAAAGGTAAAAAGGGGGGAAAAAAGAGTAATAAGTATAAACCCGCTCACAGATCTGGAGGTTATGCACTACTAGTTGCTCTACTAGAACACAGTCTCGAAAACCCAGATAAACCTGTACTAACCAAGGAAGAATTGATAGAAAAAGCCCAAAAACATGCAGATGAGTCATTACTGCAACATGCACCTAATTCTTACTATAATGGCTGGTCTAATATGTCGACTCTTCAGAAAAAGGGATTAGTCAAGTCTGTAAAACAGAAAAAGACTGTATACTCTCTAACTGAAGAGGGTAAAACAGTGGCCAAGGAGATCTTAGAAGACGGCAAACATATACCAACAATAAACAATGTTATTTTTAAAGATATACCGCCATTAACCAATGGTACTGTTGAAAAAAATAACAATGTTCCTAAGCAATCTCAAATTCCTTCTACTTCTGGGAATATAGATAAGAGAAATGTCATTGACTTTACACCTGACTCATTCGACATCATACTATTGATTGATAAGAATGAAACTGGCGGGTATGTGTATAGTCTTTATAACGGAATGAGAGTATTAGCATGCTATTTAGAACAGTGAACTTCTGTTTTTAAATGTTGTGGAATGAGCCATTTATTAGGGATTTACCTTAACTTTTCATCATATAGCTTGGTTGCTTCTTAGCTTCTTAGTGGCCAATCATAAATAGTCCCCTAAGGAGGTACAACAAGGCCATTATGTTTCAAATTACTTTTACAGGGTTAGAAAGAAGAATGATCCCACAGTAGCTCAGTTCAACAAGTATCCGGACTTAAAGCATGAGTATAGGAGCCTGAAAGTTGGTGACTACATTTGGATAGCTAAACATAAAGTACACCAACACCTGGAATTAGTTCTACCTTTTATTGTAGAACGGAAAAGAATGGATGACCTTGGTGCAAGTATAAAAGATGGAAGATTCCATGAGCAGAAATTCAGACTTCGTAAATGTGGAATCAAAAATGTAATTTACTTGGTGGAAAAATACGGAGAGAATACGAATTTGGGTCTACCGATAAATAGTCTGATGCAAGCTATAGCTAATACTAGAGTCCAAGAAGGATTTAAAATTCAAATGACTGATTCTCTTACACATTCTGTTAGATTTTTAGCTATGATGACTAGCAGGCTGGCAATCAGATATAAGGTAATTGAAACAAATATAATTAAATTTTAATAAATTTTAATAAAAAAAATATCGCTGTACACAGCGCCATCTAGTGCCAAACTAAGCAACCAGGCTTGTGTCGTGGACACCAGATAGTTTATATACCTACTACATACACACATCAAAAAAAGTTTGTGATCACTAGCTTAAGCTGAAATAATTTTTTAAATTGAACTTTAGCAAGAAAAAAACTATGTTGTGTTTTTTTTTTTAAATAGAAATACCCTGTTTGAAATTAAAAAATAAAACTATTTTTTATCTACACTAATATTATAAAGAGGAAAGATTTGTATTTTTGTGTGTATGTTTGTAATGAGTAAACTCAAAAACTACTGCGTCGATTTCAAAAATTCTTTCACCATTAGAAAGCGACATTCACTCTGATTAACATAGGCTTTATCCCCGTACTACCACGGAAACGGGAATTACGCGGGTTCAACCGCGTGACGTCCGCTAGTTTTTTTTATAAAAACGTAACAAAAAAGATTTCGAATTTTCAAAGTGATCACACACTTTTTTGATGTGTGTAGATACTTTTTGTTTGTAATTAAATAGGTAAACATCCATGACTCGGAAATAAATGTAATGTTATGGTTGAAGCTGTGTTGTTATAAACAAGTGATTTTGTATCTCCCTCTCCCTTTTTCAGGCAAGACATCTACAAGGCTGCGATGATGATCCCAATGGTGAAATGCTGATGACATTTGAATACTTCAACAAATCATCTGCCAAATCCAAGCCGCTCTCAGTTACGGAAACCTTCATCAAAATGTTACTTCAACTCAAAGGAATGTCAGTAGACAAAGCTTTGGTAATAACTATAAAATACCCAACACCCAATTCTCTGAGAGTTGCTTACGCTAAATGCGATAGGAAAAAAGGCGAGAGTCTTCTAGCGGTTTTGCAATACGGCGATTATCATCGCAAAGTTGGCCCCGCTATTAGTAAGGCCGTTTATCAATTATTTTCAAGCAATGGTGCTGTGTAAGCTTGTAGCATTAATGTGCGTTTGAAACGCCCCACTGTATCTACCTACTTATGTCGTCAAACTAAAAGTTTGGTGTTCTATTGTAGGTAGTACTTGTAGTAGAAAGACTGGAAAGTTAATCGAATTTATGTAGGGAGCTTAATAACCAGTGTTGGGTACCTATATTTATTACCTAATTTATCAAATTGTGGCAATAGGCGTAAGTCTATATAAAATGCGTATAAGCTGCCCTAACCCAGTTGAAAAACTTTACCTGTATAATCACGTGGGCACATTGCACAGAGACGGTTTTATCATGATGTATTGAACTAGGTAGATCTACGAAAATTGCTTGTACTGGAATCACTGACCAAATAAAAAACCAAGACAGGTAGGTAGCGTTGTGATCAATAAAGTGATGCCGGTTTCGTAAACGTGTGTGCATTTTTGAGCGTAGTCTACACTAATAATAATAATCTACACTCATCTACATCTACACTTATTATTCTAGAGAGGAAATATTTGTATTTTTGTGTGTTTGTGTGTATATTTGTAATTAGCGGACGTCCCGCGGTTTCACCCGCGTAGTTCCCGTTCCCGTGGGAGTACGGGGATAAAATATAGCCTATGTTACTCAGGGTGAACGTAGCTTTCTAATGGTGAAATAATTTTTGAAATCGGTTCATTACTTCCGGAGATTACCCCCTACATACAAACTTACAAACAAATGTTACCTCTTTTAATATTAGTATAGATGAATAAACTCAAAAACTAATGCGCCGATTCCAAAAATTCTTTCACTATTAGAAAGCTACATTCACTCTGAGTAACATAGGCTATATTTTGTCCCCGTACTCCCACGGGAACGGGAACTACGCGGGTGAAACCGCGTGACGTCCGCTAGTGTTAAATATTGTAGTTTGATGTAAATGTGTGCGTGTGAGCGTGTATGCACAGGGCGGAGCTTAGTTTTGCGCTGGCTTCACTCTATTGTTCGCAGCGCTGTCTTGGTGTTTTTTGGTCTGAGTGGAATCAGAATATAGGCTCTTATCATTCTGTCGTATAGCGAGACGAGGTGCGAGTGCGATTGTGTAATTCCTGCTTTACTTACATAATTTTGTAATTCTAGGTAACTTAACGTTCTAAACGTAGGTACTTATTAATTAAAAAGAAACCGTCCAATTGCGAGTTGAAATCGCGCTTTTATGGTTCCGTACCTACCACCATAACACCCAATATGCATTTTTTGTGTGTGTTGGTGTTAAATTAATGCTTGTAATGTAACATTTTTTTTGTGTTGTTGTCTAAAGAGCAGGGACAGGAAAAAACAAAACATTATTTATCGATGTTCTTTTTGTTACATCACATTGAGTTATTACTACTACGTAGAAGACAGCGCGAACAAAATCTGTGCTCCGTTCAACTGCCGTCAGCCGGCTGCAGTTCACTCACGTATAAGTCCCCAGCAGTTCCCGAAAGAGAACAGAACATTGTTATTTTAATTGTGTCTGTAATTACGGATATCTACAGTCGCTTGCTCGCCACAGCATTATATATACCTACCTACTGCGCACAGATTTTGTTCGCGCTGCGCTGTTGTGGCGCTGTCTGCTCTATATGTACGTATTAGTAATAGCTCAATGTTACATCATGGGATATCGGGGATCCATTTACTTATATTTGATTTAGACTGTCGGCTAGCGTCTGATGTAGTATTTATTTATATAAACAACACAAGAGTAGTAGGTACAGAGGCGGACTTGGTGCCATATGCATTTAGAAGTACCTACCTACCTGATTCATGAAATCGGCTTATTGCAATCCACTGCCGGATATTACGCTCTCACAAGCTTCCCCACAACACCGTCCTCGACTTTCCGAATTCGATCTGTCCCAGCCACTTTTTAAGTTGTTGCTTTTGAATACAGAACCCTAAAAAATCTGAGATCACAAAGTACTTATTTGACCTATCTCTAACGCTCTAGAAGCTAAAGGTTAAACGATAATGGATGGTTATCATGAAACTGATACTTACCACATAATGGCTTTTGATTTTTTTCCGTGATTTGCATGTGGAATATTTTTAGTTCGCGGCCAGTTTTAATAAATCTGTTGTAATTATGAGTATGCATACGGGTATCGTTTATATTCCATTTTAATGGTCTTGGGTATATAATACAGAGTGTAACATATTGAAGGTCCGTGGTGTCTCAGACCATGAAACAACATTATGGCTTAAATTACCTAAATTGTTTAATGTATATCAATAAGTTATGTATGATTGATCTGAAAGCTCAAAACTTTTACAGCGTTACAAATAAACGTGGCATAAAGTTATACTCGAGAATAAACAAAGAATAAGCAAAATGTCTACTAATAAACAAAGCATAGCTTATAACAGGTATAACTTTGACATTTGTATTCATACAACCGCTATTACGAAGTTATTCACGCCTCCACCCTTGTATAAAGCTAGTTTAACCTTAAAAATGCCACGGTTTGTGTTTGATTACGCGAATTTAATTATTTTACGTTCGTTTTGATTATGGAATTAGATGCAATAGAAGAAGTAGAACCAGTAAATATCATTCTAAATCTATTTAGTGCAGGTTCAAAAAAAAATTAATATTAAAAAAAGAGAAAATCCTTTTGATTTATCTAACGATGAGCAGTTAAGAACGAACAAGTTAGCGGAACGAACTAGTTGGTGGGCGGGGTTAAAATGCATGCTATTTCATCCGACATCACGAGCGAAAGGGATAGACGCTGTAAAGAGCAGAAGGAAGCTACTGCGCGTACACATACACACTCCTAACGCTGAGTGACGCATACATGCGCAATTTCATTGAAGACGGGACGACATTGTAGCGGCGGCGGCGGCGCGCGGCGCGGGTGCAATTGTGTAGTATCATCGTTGGCACGTGCTGGCGTATATGCGATTTATGTTTGAAGGACAACATAAACTCAAACTAATAGGTGTTGGAATTTACAACATAGGACAATCACTCAGTGAAACGTAATTATTATGCACCCAATTTAGTTGTTATTATGAAAGGACAAGCTCCTACATACATCCTATAATATTCCTAATAGGTAGACCCGCGACTTTGCGAGACGTGGCAATGAGTTCGCTTGCGAAAATGTAGGTAGGTAGTAATGTAGGTAGATATTGTTATTTAGTTTAAAAAATAATTTCATTGATATGACTTTATTTCTATACTTGTTTTTATAGGTTGTGCAACTATGTTACTACTTATGTTAAATACCTAGGTATTTACTTAGCCTAGCTAGTTACCTATAATTAAACCACAGGCGACTCCTGATTAGTACAGCTAGAGTCAGGATAATTGCTTTTTCGACAGCGTGACTTTGATCTGACTGTGAGTCTTGTTGTTGATTCATCAAATAAAAAATTATGTTATTTTGTAAATTGTTTATTGGCTGTTTATTTATTTACAATAGCGGTCTGTAATATTGTCTTATTATACATTTATCAACAATAGGCATTGTGCCGCTGACGTAGTATTGTAGTAAACTAGCGTAATGGATGTTGTTAAAATATGGAGCCAGTACCTATTTATTGTGTGGGTCAAGTAGAGATTTTTTAAATATAGGTACCTACCTACTCAGTAAAAAAAATATTTCGTTGCTATGGCTTCGTTATAGCTGTTGTATGATTCTCTGAAAATATTTCGTGTATGAATAGGTTGACCTTCTATCCAGACAAAGAGTAAAGTAGGTACCTAAGTAACCATTTTTATCTTTGAAATTTTATTTAAAAATATGACGTAGGTACCTACCTTTTTTTTTTTTTCGGATGGGAAATCATCAAATAACTCCTCCCGCTCTGGGCGGAGCAGGAGGGAGTGTCAGACTTTTACTGACTAAAACCCATCCATGTTCCTTCATCGCCCTTTGTGTTCCGGGGCCACGGTATCTCTTTCGAACAGTCCCGCAACCCCGGCAGGCATCGGTCCTTACGGACCCCTTCCCTTTTGCTGACTCTCTTTGAGGCGCGCGTGGAACACGAACGCGCCGTCGACACGGCCTGTCGTCATGAGACGGACGGACGGCGGGCTAGCCCATAGCCCACCGTCCACAGGCCCGCGCCCACGGCGGCCGGGACGTTGAGAGGTTCTCTCCCTCTCATGTTCCGCCACCTCCTTCTCTAGCATTACTGCTTCGCAGAAGGAGGTGACGGCGTCCCATTCCGTCTCGCTCCGGACCATGGCTTGCACCAGGGCCGGACGCGAGAGGTCGCCGCCGCCGATCGCCGCTTCGAGGACAACGTAGGTACCTACCTTATTTGCAGTATTAATCCTTATCCAAATAAGTATGTCCATTATCTTGACAATTGAATTTAGATTAAAATTGTCTTTTACAGCTTAACATTTGATTGAATAGTTTAGAAATTATCACAGAATTAAAAAAAAAGAAAAACACAAAAAGGTGAAAATAACTTTTGCTTCAGAAGCCGGTGACAAAAACACCAAATCAATCAAAGTGTTTTTTATGTTTGTGTTTTTTTTAAGTCTGTTTTATTTTTTGCAAAACATATTTTTACTTAGGTATTTATTTTTCCATTTTTAGTCGTTCCCAAACAAGCGGAGCTCGTGGCTAAATAATAACAGCCGCTCAGGTCGATCGTTAGGTTAAGCCGTGCTTGCCTAGGTTGGTCTGCGGATGGGTGACCACCCATTACATACCGAGTTTCCTCCGTGCCTCGGAAAGCACGTTATGCCGTTGGTCGGGCTGTCATTTGTAGATCTTTGACAGTCGTTAGGTAGTCAGCGGCCCTAAAAGTCTGACTGCCAGTTTTACCAAGGGGTATCGTATTACACGTTACTAACTGGGTTGTGGTGGTCAGATAGGCAGATACTCCATGTATACTGGTATTCAGCTGCATCCGGTAAAACTGGAAGCCGACCCCAACATAGTTGGGAAAAGGCTGATGGTGGTAGTCGTTCCCAAACAAGTCACCATAAATATTTATTATACCTACATTATTAACAATACATGTTATGGTAACAGGCTTATCCACTATAAATGAAACATAACATTTATTTATCTACTTACAACGGTTGTATTTAAACCAATTACTGTAACTAAAACTAGAACTAAAAGAGTAAGAGATAACATTAAAATATACAAAATAACAAAGTAAAGGTTCACACATTCATAAATTGCTCTCACAATACATCTGACATGCCAACAAAATCTCTGTCCATCCATCCGCAAACATAGGTAGGTACCTAACTTTCGAAATCTGGGGGTATTGTACAAATCTGCGTACTCCCTCAAAGCATACAGGCGTGATGTTACGTCATAAACAATAAAAATCCAAGCGACAATGACTACAGATTTCCGTCTATTTTTTTAAGAGTTCTCTTGTATATCTCCGAAGATCAGCATCAGATCTTGGCCAAATTTAAATGGGACAAAAAAGAAATAAAAAAATATTTTTGAGAATCGGTCCACAAATGGGGGAGAAATCTGCTAACATTCATAATAAATAAAATCGAATTCAAACGCCACCCGTAAATCTCTATCAAATCGGAATCCAAAGTCCAATGCCAGGGTCAGTAAAATTTGAAACAAATTCAAAATAATAAACACAAACTATCAATAAAGAAATATCGGTATCCAAAATTCAAGCCAGAGTTCAATGTTATAAAATAGTATACTCGTAATACGACAGCATGACGTGCCGGGCGGCAGCTAACCAAGTGAGCATGTGTGCACCCACAGACACTGCGCACACTCACGCGCTGCGTGCTTCCCCTCTTCCCCACTGACAGGGGTGGCAACTTGTAGCGAAATGCAATATGATTTACAACGAAAACGGGCGCGCGAAATTCTTTATGCAGACCTTTGGGAGTACGGGTATCATGGAAAATGTATTGGATGTATCTGTTCAAAATAAAAATATTTTAACTTTTGAATAAATTATCTATTCTTGTATGGTTTTAGTTTTTCCATTTTCATACTACTTAGGTCATTTATTTACGCCCAAAGATGAGTTAAAATTAGTGTTGAAATATGAAAGATTCGACGGTCATAACTTCCAAACCAATATTTTTTTTCCAATTCTGCTTCCATACAGGGCTAGATAATGAAAAAACCAGTTGATACAATTTTTAATTTTGAACCTACACCGTCAAACAAACGAGTAATCACCAGACTACGTTTGTATGGAAGAATGACTGACTTGTGCAACCTTAAGGTAAAAATACAAATTTTCTAAAGGGTGTAACGTTTTTAGACCAATTGATTGGTAGATCTCTCAATATGGACACGTGCGGAGGTAGATTATCTTCTGTTTTGAGGTATTGGGGACGTAAATAAAGATTATTATATTCTAAACGTTCTCCCAGGTGATTGATCGGTCTCTCTTAGCCATTTTAATATTCAGTTTTTAAATTATATTTCTCTATCCACAAAAATAAACAAATTTAATTACAACTGTATTGACTCAGTTCACGCGCAAAGAATAGAACAAAAAAAAAACCGGCCAAGTGCGAGTCGGACTCGCGCACGAAGGGTTCCGTACCAATTATTGTAAAAAAATCACGTTTGTTGTATGGGAGCCCCCCTTAAATATTATTTTTATTCTGTTTTTAGTATTTGTTGTTATAGCGGCAACAGAAATACATCATCTGTGAAAATTTCAACTGTCTAGCTGTCACGGTTCTTGAGATACAGCCTGGTGACAGACAGACGGACAGATGGACAGACGGACAGACAGCGAAGTCTTAGTAATAGGGTTCCGTTTTTACCCTTTGGGTACGGAACCCTAAAAAAAAAAAGGTCGAGAATCGTCAGGTTGACAAAGGGTCCTTACAGTTTTTATAGACATACTGCTTTTTTTCTGCTAGTTTCTCTTCGGTCGCGCTGTTGCCACATCGTGCATTTTGACATAACGGAAGCGTTGTTATAACAAAGATAATATACCTGGTTTATTTGTAAAAAAATATTCTCGACTTATTCTTAAGTTATATCTGTTATAGCTATATTTAGTTTAGGAATGGTATAAATGCGGTATAACACATTTTTATTTGTTAGGCTGTTACTGTTGTTGTAGTAGTTTATGTAAAGACTAGCTCACATTAGGGCGGGCCGCGTCCCAATTAGAAATTGTTGCAAAAAATCTACAGCATTTATTATTTTGGCATGGAGAATTGCACTAGGAGGCCCGATGCAGCTGTAATTTGAGATAGTCATTATTATTATTTAAGCCTGACAAATTAATAAACGAAGTAGTTTTTGTCTAAATTATGTGATTTAATCAATTTAACTAAAGTGGTCACGATCAGTCGCGGTTAGCAGGTATTAAATCAGTATTTTTGTTATTTATAATTAGGCAACATGAAACCTCACATTTCGTGGCGAAATGGTAGTTTTAAAATTTTAGTGAAAGAATGAAAATAAATGTTTTACGTGTATGTATACCTTTATTTAACATAACCATTGACAGACATGAGTAAGTAGCAGTAGTAAGATAGACAGAATTTTTATAGTGGCATGAAAACCTTTCGAATAACTATCCATAAATAGTTCAGATTTAAGAGCACTTTAGGATGGAATCAACACTTTCCCCAGTTTACAAATAGCGTGTTAAAAATCACAAACAATAAAAACAAAATATACAGAATTGGTTATGGTTTGACACAAAAAAGTTTTGAGATTAGTATTGTTGAAAATTTACGAGATTCTCTGGCGAGCTTAACAATGAGAAGAAAAAGGTTGTATTTTATTTATTCCAGTGGTTGTAAGACGAGATTCAATAAACTTGATTATGCCAAACCAATATAGGTACTACTTTAGACCCTTATTTTCATCATCACATTGCGTTTCCTTACAATAACACTTAACATTAATAAATATACTTAATAGCTACATCTTTGAAATATAGGTAGTGTGTATGAAGCTGTTTATAAATTTTACCAAATGCAGTGTTCCACATTGAAATCCGAAACATGGCACAGTTTACAAGAAAAAGAACATCAACACTACAACTAAATTGCACTCAAAGATGAATAGTACTATGATAATCATCAGTTGCTCCTTACGGCTTTATAATATTTTTGAATCTTATAAATTTAGTTTATAAACATCTATAGATTCCAAATGTACAAATCACAATATATTTTCATATAATATTACGAATGTAATAATTCTGGTATAAAAACCTGGCGGATTAAAATAATAGACAGAAACATACATGCTTACTTACTTACTTAAATTAAAGCATGCAACATAGAAAAATAAATGCCAAAGAAATCTTCTAGAAGTTACAAAATCTTACGCTATTTTAAAAGAGAACAAATTTGAAATTCGAATTGTAAAATTAGACCTATCAACCAACCACCTTAGGGATACTTTAGACTAGCGTTTGTCTGGCTTAGGCTTAGTAGACGCTCGACGAACGCTAGTGAAACACCACCCTAATATATAAATTCGGAAAAGCTAAATTACGTTATTAAAATATTGAGATGAACAAAATTTACATGCATATTATACCTGTATTTACTAAAGTGCACTCGAGAGTTTGAAAAAGTAACATAAAATAAATCCCCTTTAATAAAATAAATCTTATAGTTATACGTAGTTTGGTGCACTTAGAATAAGAGTGAACTTATAAATATTTAGAGAGTGTGGTAGTTCCTCTCGGTTTGGTTCTTATAGTATTTGAAGCCCATGAAGCCGATGGCGAGTAGACCCAGAGTCAGTATGATGCCGCCGATGAAGCTAGGTCCATCGAATCTGGAAACATCAGAAAACAATTAATGAGGTTGTTTTCGGTTTATTGGTAACTAGCGGATGTCACGCATTTTCACCAGCGTAGTTCCCGTTCCCGTGGGAGTACGGGGATAAATATATAGCCTATGTACTCAGGGTGAATGTAGCTTTCTAATGGTGATAGAATTTTTGAAATCGGCGCAGTTGATTTTGAGTTTATTCATTACAAACATAGTACACACAAAAATACAAATCATTCCTCTGTAGAATATTAGTGTAGACTATCTATTAGTGTACGCCTGCTAAATGTGTGGTTCTGGACCACCTTCGAGGGTGAACTATGCTAGTGGATTTATTTTCAGCCTGAATTCTGGCTGTCTGTACATGTAAACTAAACTGGCAAAATAATAGGCTAGTTTCCACCGTCAATAAATTGTAAATCTATTTAGTCCGTCAGTTACGAGTATTGAAAAAAAAATACACGTATTTTTGTTTTTGTAAATCAATGAATATTGACAAAGATAAAACACATCAAAACTCGAGAGTGGGGCTCGAGACGTCACAACGCACTAAAAAAATTGGATGCCTGTAAAGTCGGTATACGGGCGAAAGTTTTACGTGACAACGACTTTGAGTGGTAAAATAAACTTTTTATGTCTGTCTCTCTCGCTCTTAGGCGGGCTCTCACTCGCTCTCATTGTGAGCGCATAACGTGAGCGGAGCGTAACGCAGTTTCTTGAAGTGTCACCCGGCAAACCAATTTATAAGACGTTGTCACGTCAATTATAGCACGGCGTGACGTATTGAGAATTTTAAAAGCGTCGTATCGTCAATTTTGGTTTACGTAACAAAAGAAAAAATACGTGTCAAATATTTTTTGATAATCTAACTGACGGACTAATTAGATTTTTTCAGGACACAAGCCTATTATGTACCTACTTACTACACTATTCAGTTAAACTTTCGGGGAATACAAGTCAGATGTTATAATTGTGGGCATGTAAAAACAAGTTTGGTTTCTCAGAAACAGCCAATCTGTTTGTCTTACTGTAAACATTTTCGTCATTAACACTTCAATACCCGCAATTACAGACACAATTAAAATAACAATGCACTGTGCCTCTGGAGGCACGGCCGGGAGCATACGGGTTAAAAAACCCAATGTGTTGGAAATAACTTTGCGGTTAAACAAATGCTCAGCAATTACTTAATAATTGCTGGATCTTGTGAAATGATTTTTAAACAAAAAAATATTTAACATTTAAATAGGGTAGACTAGACACCTATCTCTAAAAAACTCTTTATTTTGGGCCTGAAAACCCGATTTATTTTTAATTAATTGCCAAATTCGATTTTTTGATACTTTGAAATCAATAAATAATTGAGTCATTGAGTTGAATAAACAGTGACGTCACAGTTGGCTATTGCCATACAAAATCTATGAGAGAACTGCGTTTTGACAGTTCATAAAAATATCTCAATTGATTGGTGTGTCATCTACCCCATTATTACCAGAGGAATATTCAATGCCCCATTGGTCTAGTGGTCGGAAGTAGTGACAAGCACTACTGCTGAACATTAGGTTCTAGATTAGATTCCCAGGTCGGGTAAAGTGTTATTGGGTATTTCCATCAGGAGCAGCCACGGAGTTTGGATTTGTGCCCGGTTGATGGCAATAGGCTTGTCTTCCATTACAAAGGACTTGAAACCAAACTGGCGAAATGTGGATGTAGTAAGCTACTGAGGCACACCTCTGTCTTACCCTTTTGGGATAACAGGCGTAATGTCAAGTAAGTATAAATCTTTTCAAAAAAGTTCGCAGCAAGCCTTTGGGGGTAAAAAATAGTTTTTACAGCTAGAAACTGGTTTCACGAGCAAACGGTATTTTGTTGACGATGACGTCACAGTCTCTGTACAGTAGGTTCATTGTCATCTCCATGTAAATCATATAAATAAATACTTATAAAAAGTCGGTATACGGGCGAAAGTTTTACGTGACAACGACTGAGTGGTAAAATAAACTTTTTATGTCTGTCTCTCTCGCTCTTAGGCGGGACGCGTGCCTCTCACTCGCTCTCATTGTGAGCGCATAACGTGAGCGGAGGAGCGTTACCCAGTTTCTTGAAGTGTCACCCGGCAAACCAATTTATAAGACGTTGTCACGTCAATATTATGAGATAGATAACAAATGCACAGTTTTCGTATTACAAACGTGCCATTAACCATACCATGATAACCTTTATTTATTTTATCATTATCACTTCCTGGAATATTGACAGAATACCAATATTATCAGAAGCATTCTATTTTAGCATGTTCAAATGAATGAAGGAAAGGTAACGTCTTTATAAGTGGCTTGGATGACGCACGAAAAAAATACTAAGAAACAAGAATTGAAAAGACAGCAAAACTAAAGGTTTGCGTAATTTTTCTTTCTTTCTTTCTAAATGTGCATCTTATCCGTGCAGAACAACCATGGACATGGTTGCACCACCAAACTACTTTTTCAGAAGCATTTTGCATTACCCTACATAATTATGTACTCGACAGTATTGAATAGGTCGATAAAAGTATGACCTTTGTTGTGTTAGGTTTTGAAGGTCAAAGTCAACAATTTGATGGATGCAAAACAATACGCTTTATACCGTATTGTTACAAATAACCTAGCGTAGAATCGGTTTTGTTTACACAACAAAACATTTGTCACACATACTTATCGGATAACAAATTCAAATACTCAGTGCGAAGATATTGAGTTGTTAAGCACACTTTAACGTACAGTGCCACTTTTATACTCTAAAGATAGCACAGTACGTCAATGTCCTGCGCGATTGTTCGGTGGTGTGCAATAAATCGATACCTGTGTATGAATTAGTAATGGACACGAAACGAAACAGTTGAATGAGGCGGTAGGTATAAGGTTTTTCCCAGTGAACGAAATCCTCGTAATGAATCAAATCGGAATCGTGTCCTTGTTATATAAATAAGTAAACCGATTGCGAACGACTGGTCTTGTTAAAGCGTCGGTCACACACAGCGAATACTCGCTGCGAGTGCATTCGCTGCAAATAATGATCGCAGCGACATTTCGCTGCCTGCCTGTCACGCAGCGAGTTCTACACTAGAATTTCGTTCGACACTGTTGGTGCGCAAATTCAAAATGTCGTCTGCTTGTCGCACACGTCAGTGTATCCGGTTGGCAAGTTGGCATGTGCAGAGTTAGCAAACCAAATGCTGCACAAGCGAATTATATCGTTATTCCCCACTTGAGAGAATCTTTTTTTGGTTGACTCATCTTTATATACTCGTATCTGCAGCAACGAAACGACTTTTAGCATAGACGTGTCTAGTCTATAGCGGCGCACTGAGCGGAATGGCTATTCGCAGCGAGTGCCCTGTCACACAGCGAATACTCGCGGCGAATGCGCATTCGCCGAGAGTTAAATCGAACATGCTCAATTCAAATCGCGGCGACTGAATCTATTCGCAGCGAATAGCCTGTCACATACAGCGATATAGATAATACGAGCTTAATCAGCATTTGCTTTGCTAATTCTGCACATGTCAACCGAATACACTGACGTGTGCGACGAGCAGACATTTTGAATTTGCGCACCAACAGACTCTAAATTCTCGTGTAGAACTCGCTTGTGTGTGACAGGCAGGCAGCGAATTGTCGCTGTGATCATTATTTGCAGCGAATGCACTCGAAGTGAGTATTCGCTGTGTGTGACCGAGGCTTTACTAAGAATCTATGCAATGCAGTCCTATTTTAAGGGCTGGGGTATCTGCTAAATTAGCAACTCTATTTGTGGTGGTTAAAACTTCGTTTGAAATGCTGTTAGAATAAAGTTCTAATCAGCTTGCACAAAGTGGTTGTTACGTCAGTCACTGCGGGTGCGGCCGAATAGTGCGAAATGAGTAGTTTATATTCAAGAGGTATTCCATGAAGCACACCCAAACGAAGCACACCCAGACGAAGCACACCTAAAGTATTCCACTTAGCACACCCGTAGGTGGGCTTCAAATAAAAATTTAAAATAATTAATTTCCTATCCACGAAGCACACCTACGAATATCACTCGCATAGTGCGGGACTAAGAAATAAAAATGTCGATAGGAGAAAATATTTATTATTTAAAAGACTAACTTAGTTTGTGAGAGTTTACTATCCTTGTTTACGTTTGTTCCCGTTCAGTTACACCATAAGAAGAAGAAGAAGACAAACTACCAGGATCCCAGAATCATGAAGAAGTATTTTCTACATTGCATACTGCATGATAATCGAAATGTATATGGATTGATTACGAGATCCCTATTAAAAATATATAATACCTCCTTTATGGTTCTGGTCTCCTGGTAGTTGGTAGATAAATAAAAAACCAATAAACCCGTGCCTAGTCAAATTATGCAATCACTCGTTACCCGTGGTCCCGGTGGGATATGTTATGCTATTATTATGGATTTGTATTTTCTATCGATACGTTCAGAAGTCCAGGAAACAATCCCTAATGCTATGGAACCACGGCTAATTAAAATTACCCATGGACCCGGTAATGGGTCAACCCACCGGGACCACGGGTAACCACCCAATGTAAGTAAGCCATTACACCCTTTTTTAATACACCACCACAAGGCATTACCGTTTTTATAAATCTTGTGTTTACTATATTGTTTGCTATTAAACACTAACACTTGTTTCTCCTTCCGGCCAAGAACGTAATTAATAGATGGGTTAAAATTTCTACTACTTGGACCTGCCATCGGCTCCATTATTTTGTTTGAATAAATTGCACGAAAAACAGAAAAAAATCACAATAACAAGACCGGTGGAAACGCTCGGCTAAATTCGGATTGGCTCGGGAATTCAGTGGCGGGCGCACGCGTTGACTATTAGCGCATCATGTATACGTCAACGTCTTATCTATGGGATTTATATATGAACACTATGAAAATTACAAGTATTGTATCACATTATTATAATGAAACTGAAAGATGTTAGATATTTAAGTTAGTCTTTTATATAATAAATATTTTCTCCTATCGACATTTTTATTTCTTAGTCCCCACACTATGCGAGTGATATTCGTTGGTGTGCTTCGTGGAATAGGAAATGAATTATTTTAAATTTTTATTTGAAGCCCACCTACGGGTGTGCTAAGTGGAATACTTTAGTTGTGCTTCGTCTGGGTGTGCTTCGTTTGGGTGTGCTTCATGGAATACCTCATATTCAATTGTAGCTTATTAAACCGTTAGCTCAAAATGCCAATTGTACACTTTGTGAAGAACAAAGTGACAAATATTTGTGTGAAAAAAACTAAAACTTAATGCCGTTTAGGAGTAGGAACCCAGTTACGAAATTTCGAAGAAATATTTTTTCATTTAGGTAGTAATAATAAAGTTAGAATTATTTCAATTGTACCAATTAAAGTTTAGAGTTTAATAGGCAACACATTTTTTTTTCACATTTATATTCAGTCATTGAGGAGTTACATGGAGAAAACCTCTCGTTGGCAGATATAATATTATACCCCAGCCTTAAATTAAACGCTTTGCCGGGCGGCATAGTGTTTAGCTCGAGTACGCAAAAAGCTACGACGCTTGAAAACCAATAATATATTTTTTTTTGTTTGGACTACGTACATTAAAGTAAAAGGAATACTTACGCTCTGGATTTAGCTTCGACTGGTGCTGCAGTGGGGCTAACATTTTCGCCCTTAGGCGTCGTCGTAGTCTCATTCTTCATGTTGTTCTTGCTATCCGCATTAGTACCGTTCCCGGGCACAACAGGGGCGACGGGGCCAGGCTTGGTTTCATTATTTCCCTTCGCTGGGTCTACAGGTTTCGCCGGGGCATTAGTACTAGATGAATTATTGGCCGAAGTGGTCTTCTCAGTTGGTTTTGTGTCGTTGATTATTTTAGTGGACGTCTCGTTTGAGGCTTGCGTAACGTTAGCTGTAGTAGAATGTTGACCCTCTGTTGTTTGTCCTACTACGTTCGTAGGAGTTACAGCCGCAACTGCCGGATGGTCTGTGTTTGTTTCTTTCCCCTTCGTTTCTGTTAAGTTAGCGGCCTGCTGAGACACCGGAGGTGTTCCCGGTGCTGCGGCGGCGTCGGCGGCTAAAAGTTAAGAAAAAAGGCAATTTTAAATTAAGCAAGATTTGTCCAAAGGAAAAAGAATTTTCTGAATTTTTTTGGTACCTCTTGTAGTCTTGTATGGTTATCAATTTCTTTTTGCTAAAACTTCCTTTTTTCATGTTGAGCGTGGGCGTCTATCATGCAAGCTAATTAGTAGTTTAAAACTCGTAAACGAATCATATCAAATCTATTGTGTAACCTTGAAAAAAAACCTGCTCCAAGTCTGTCGTAGTTTTTGCTTAGCAAGACTGGATTTTAAGCTATAAATACATTGTCATAGTACGTTCCATTATAGGAAATACCTAATTTACAACTCTAGGTAGGTAAGAGGATAATTGATTCAAATCACATCTGTGAGTCACTATGAAAGTTTTACTGAAGGCGAAATTAGCTTCAATTTGGGCTAAGTGCTGCCTTTATTGACGTGGTAAACATCTTGCCTTCGACGAATAATAAAAGCATCAATATTGGTCATGCTGCTCTGGTCTAGATAATTATATTTTACAGGTTCTAAGACTACCTACCTAATAAAGGGTGCGAAAACCACTTTAAACCAAAAGTCTCTCTATCTTTTCTAGACATAATACAAATTGTTTTTTTTTTTAGCAAATTGAACCAGGAAAACATTATAATAATACTTCTAAAACCCCGATAACGTCTACCTCTACGTATATCCCTACGAAGGTAGTAACGCAAGTATTTTACCGATTTTAATTAATATTAACAGGATACAAATATTTTTAACATATTACCTACTATTATTAACAATTTTTTCCTGGGTTCAATAATATATATTAAAAAGTAGATTGGGGAGATTTTTAATCTATCGCATAATGTAAGATAACATCTGTGAACCTAATGAGATGAGAGTATTAAAAACTTGTTTTCTCTAAAATCAGATCAGAAATATCAAAATAGTAAAATTTAAAAAACCCAATCTTGAGAGCAACTAAATTATAATAAACTAGCTGTGGTGCACTGCGAATTTACGCGAAAAAGATGAAATGTTGTTATCAACGTTTTACTAATATTTATTTCACAACAATTTCATATTATTTTTTTTAGATTCCCTTTGATGGTATCATTTGCTCTCCACCTTCTACCACCGAGACCAGAGTCCCAGCAGTGGGAGTTATAGGCTGATAGGTTTATTAATTATTGTTTACACATACAGTAAGGACTGACTACTAGCTAATCGGAGTGGATTAGCTAGTAGTCAGTCCTTACTGTATACAGGGAAAAGAGATAATAGTCTAACTCTACTACTTTGGGGATTCCCCATAACTGTATAACAATTATTATGTTTCTTTCAGGGAATTCCTCCAACAACAAACTAGGAAATGTGTTACAATCTGTGTTTTTAAATAAATACTTTTTCTATCTTTCTTTGTATTCTAATAAGTAAGTCCTAATTTCCTTCCTCCTACTTACCTTCCCTCTTGTGTTCTATTTTGAGATTAATAGTACAGAAATCTATTGGATTTAAAACTACCTAAAAGACTTGGACTACAACTACACAATAGATCAATAAAAAGTTGTTGGAACCAGGTCTTAACTGGAATAAGTGGTAAATGGCTAGGGTGCACTTTTTTTCAATAGCACAGAGTTCACAGAGGTATTCATTATTTTACTCCATGATATCGCATATCTAGTGCTATCTATAACCTTGGGTAAAATAAATGCTAGAATAGTACAGTTAGCGGTTGTTGCAGTGTGGGCTCAGCTCATTACCACTCATTTATTCAATCACATTAGATCCAATTGGCTTGCAGATGTAGCGAGAAACTGGGAAAACAACTGTTTGTCACACTAAGTGATGGTTAATTTACTGTGATGCTTATATCTGCGCCTTAATGGATGTTATAGTCAAATACCTGAATGGTACTAAGTTTATATTCATTTGAGTATCATGTTGACAGAAATACTCTTCAGAATATCTTTAGATTTTGTAGTTATTGACATCAATATTCAGGTGGAAATATTGCCTAACATTTTAGGTAGCAAGTGTTCTATACCAAGTTGACATTTAAATCACCAATACCTACCATATAATATAAAAAAATGAATGGTTTCGTTATGAATTGGCGCAACAGTGCCCTAAGTTAGTGAAATTAATATTCTGATTGAGAAACTGCTTTAAGTAGTAAACTAGTAAGAGGTGTCATATTACAGGTAAAATTATTTCAGTGAATCAAGAGATATGAGCAATTGCATCCCATAGGTACTACAAATAAACATTACTGGTAAAATGTGGGTTACTATATATACACTTAGGCTAAACACTTCAGGAAAATACAGGGGATCAGAAATGGCTACTTTAGCATAATCATAACTAGTAATAGCAGGATAATAATCACATTATTATAATACTTAAACAGATACCTACAGTTAATATTAAGAACTATCACTTTGTGACAGTATCAGTATGGTCAACAATTGGACAATTCATATGAATTGTAACATAATTCTTATTCTTATCCTATTTAGATTCTGCTGTGGCCATTTTAGGGTCCCAAAGTGTGATGTTTTTCTGGAATGATCATCATCTGCCTAGCCTTTTCCCAACTATGTTGGGGTCGGCTTCCAGTCTAACCGGATGCAGCTGGATACCTGTATTTTACATGGAGCAACTGCCTATCTGACCTCCACAACCCAGTTAGTGCTGGGTAATACAATACCCCTTGGTAAGACTGGTTGTCAGACTTTTTGGGTCACTGACTACCTAGTTGTTACTTAAAATGATGGTGCCCAAAGCAGTGGCATAGCTAGTCCTAGTAGGGTCCTGTATCAATGTTTTTTGGAGTCCATTTGAAACCGAGTGCGGAGAGGCCCAAAAAGAGGAGAAAATCACAAATTATTTTTGTAAAAATATGAAATACCTAGCACCATGACTTGCATCAATTTAGCTGTCATTCATTTTACTAAGAGAATGTGTGAGCGAACAAAGTGATACACAAAAATGTGTAACTGTGATCATGACTAGCATAGGTTATGGCTTAAGAAGAGCTAAAATAGAAAATTACAGCATCCTGAAAGGATTTAAATTTTCATAGAAAAGCGAGTGAAACGAGTTTGATTTGGTGCTTTCTGGACCATGACTGGTGAAACCTTTATCAAAGAGCGAGCAAAGTGAGCTCGAAAAATTGGAGCTCCCTGGACCGCGATAAGTTATATTTTCGTTTTATGTTTTATCAAGAAGAATATGTGAGGTTGGGAGAAGATTTTGTGATTTTTTTCCTCAACAGAGGCCCCATTGATACAGCTGATACGGCGATAGCTATGCCCCGGGCCCAAAGGTTGATGACTGTTTCATAATGCACGATGATAGCTGGTTAGGTATTATAAAACAAGAAACACATGCTGGCAACAACAACATCTGTGTGGGTTATCTAGAAAAGAAACAATCCTCTTTTGTATATAAAATGGCAACTAATGTAAACAAAACATGTTTTATTGTTTTTGTAACAAAGTTTACATTTACTCAATGTCAGTTTTGAATGTGTATTTTATTCTAGAATTTTTGATAGCAAAAAGTTTAGTTCCTGTATCGCCATATTATGTTTTGTTGTAATAGTGTATTTTTTTCTGATTTGATAACACCTGCATGTTGGTTTGCAATTAGAAATTGTGGTAATGGATTTCTTGCATTAAGTGTTGCAATATACAGTTTTAAAGACATGTAAAATGTCTCTGAACAGGCAATGTTACGTATTGGAGTTGGCATGACACTTTGTCATGCGGAAGGAATTTTAGTGAAAAGAAAATTGCTGTAAAAAATCTTGGCACCTTATTAGCATTAGTTTAACCAGCCCATTGAACCAAGTTATTGAATTACTGCCAATACAAATTTTTGCACGAAAAAATTGTAATCAAACCAAAAATGGGACATTCATTTACATAAGTTTGGATCTGTTTAGACATTTCAAATGTGATACATAAAATGGTAACAACATTAACAAATACTTGTGCAATAACCACGTTCTTCAGCTTGATAAACTGGATTATTCATTACGTATCAAGAACGGGTAGGTATTTTAAGTTTTTTTTTTACCGTTATCAAAACGCTAATTAATATAAGCCTAGTTTAGATGTGGACACTTATTGAATTATGTTTAATGCTGTTTATACAATATTGCCGCGTCGTAAAAGATTTTAGCGATCAAGTGGCACAGGAACAACGAATAGGTACTTCCTTCTTGACCTTGACAATACTACGTGGAATACCAATCTCAACATAAATAAAAAATCGATAACACATTTGCATGCAGCAATATTCCAGACGCTCAATGTTCAACAGAACACATTCCTCAACGTCAGAACTACGCATCTTAGCGTCAGAAAAATCTTATGAAACATTAGTGGTTTTGATCTCATTGTAATTAACCTTTACTTACCTGGTGCATTTGGTTGGCTGAAGCACACAGACAGCGACAACAAACAAACAAATATTACTTTCTTCATCTTTGAATATTGCTAAATATCAGTCAATTTTAATATTTATCAAAAATTCTAATACTACGCTTCCACTGATTGCCGACAAGACAAGAGAAAAAACGAAACGATTTCACAGTGTTGCCAGATGATCGTTTCGCGTTCTCCCCAAACCTTATCCGATATCCCACCAAAATTGAGGTTTAGAAGTCTATAATAAAAATAATATACCTACAATTTTAAACTATTTTAATAAAAGCTTCCATTACAGAATCTGCAGATGACCCGCGTGAAGATGCTGATTCTATAATGGAAGCTATTACTGAAATACATAGTATAAAATTGTATAGGTATTTAAATAATAAAAAAAATCTCGTATTTCGTTATCTAATCTTCATTCGCATCGTCGGCAGTTCCGTACATTTTTTCCGAGTTAAATCTCTTTAGCGTATATTGAACTGGTTATTTTCAAGATGATTCGGCAATGTAAATAGCTAATCTGTGTTTCCTGAGCTTGTCTTTAATAAAATAATTGCTTGTACTTGGGAGAAAGCTCTTTTCACAACCGCGTTAGAAAAAGGTAACGGCAAAATTACTGGCAAAAACATTATAAAAATCCCCCAATTCCCTCCAAACCCACGAATTTTCCCTCCACTAATCCCCCCAAAAATACGGTCCCCCCAATTTTCCCCCATAACTTAAAAAAAACCCCAGAATTGGGGGATTCCCCCCAATCTGGCATCACCGATTTCACATAATAAAAACCAGTGATGTGACTTATAGTAAACAATTTTTAGTCGATTATTGAGCCGCTCTAGGTGATTTGCGTGGAAACGATTCCGAGAATAATAAAATGGCGTTTTTTTTAGTAATAATAATATTGCGTGGTAATAAAACTTTATTATGGTTATAAATATAAAACAGTGGTTCGTTTATTTATGAATTTTAATTTTATTAATTTCACATTTTCTTGCATGTCAAAGGTCGATGCAGATAGAAAAAGAGTGTAAGAGTCGTAGACAGAGTAACTCTTACCTGTCTACGGTAAGAGTTCTAGTGCACAGACCACATAGAGCTTGTTCTAGTGTGTCTCACTATGGTCTCACTCAGTTCTTCTGACTTCTTCTGGTGTTTGTGAATGACATTTGTCACACAGAGCATCTCTACTCTATATACGGGGCGGGGATTGTCAGCAGGAGACGACCCGTCTCGTGCCACTCCGTGCCAGTTTGATGTGTTTTTTTGCACTTTTGCGTTTGGCACATAACCTTTGGAAGTTTGGAATGATGTATTCGGTATTCATTCATTATTTTTATGAATTTGGGTTGGTTTTTCGTTTGTTTGAGGTTGATTGATATGTTTAAAAAGCGTAGTCGACGCTCAACAGATGGTCGGAATGAGCAAAAAAAAAACTGCCACCCTATCTCCCGTTAGCCATATCGTCGTCGCTCCGCGCGCCCCCGGCCTTCGGCCTACGCTCCTCATGCCCCAAAGTCTGACTTTTGGGACCAAATTTTAATTCTGGGTGCAAACACATAAAATAAATGAATAAATTAGATAAACACTAGAAAATAAAAACAAAATGACTCGATGATTCACAAAAAAAAAAAAAAAACTTTTTATGTCTGTCTCTCTCGCTCTTAGGCGGGCTAACCATGCCCGAGTGGAAGGGACGCGTGCCTCTCACTCGCTCTCATTGTGAGCGCATAACGTGAGCGGAGCGTAACGCAGTTTCTTGAAGTGTCACCCGGCAAACCAATTTATAAGACGTTGTCACGTCAAAATCCATAAGCTGATAGAACTCGAAGTCAAGAGATTATAACCCAGCGATCTGTGGCTTGAAAATTATTACGACGAATATTAGATTTTAAGCTGCTTCAACAGGTCAGTAATGTTCGGTAATGATCGAGATTGGTCGGGCGGGCCAGAGAGTGTGACTCAACGTCAACCAAAATATAGACATAATGCAATCGCGGATTTATTTTAAATGGGACCAACTTTGAGATATAGCTACGCTTTTCACAAAAAAAAGGATCATGCCTAACGGACGTCTCTGTAAGAAGTTAAAATATACACGTTGAATGGAGAACTTCCTCTTTTTGTTTCGTCGGCTAAAAAGCTAAACATGAGGCAACTGACACGGGCTAGGGTCATTCTTGCACGGAAAATCTTAACACCGCGATTTAAAAAATGGAGTGATATCAACAACGCCGTCTATCGACCAAGATGTTACACTTTAGTTTCTTGTATTATATAGTGTATTATCTATGCTTTAGTTCAACAGATGTCGCTGCATGTATGTATCTTACATTATTGATGATTAGTACTTCTTATCTTTTGATCGAATTAACCGATTACGATGAAACAAAAACTAAATAATACCTCAAGATACGCGCAATTTTATCTATATTGGTTTCCTATATTTTATGTGATGCTTGATCATCGAAACAGACAAACAGACAAAAATTTCAAAAATGCTGGAAATGAGTTCTGTTGGTTATCCTTCAACACCCTGGCAATTTTTTTTCGAAATATTTTCGATGTACAAAAACGATTTTTCTACAGATTTATTATATGTAGGATAGAAGATTGAAGGGTGCACGAAAAAACCTGTCGACTAAAAACACGGTGAAGCGCAAGGCATAAACTAGTTTGACATCTCTAACTTAGTTCATAGCTATAGCCGTCCTTTTCTCGCACTGCCTTTTAGTAAAAGATAGCAATAGCCTAAATTAAGTTTAGTTTGTGCACAACAGAATCAACACCAAATATCTATAATAAGTTTGGTAGGTAAGTAGGACTGGCTTCAAGTCGTTTTACATACCTATGTTATAAGTTATAACATAATGGCTAGCTACATTTCATAGACGATGACAAATTGAGGTTCATCCCGATCCCAAGTGTGACACTTTTATTAGGTATTTAAGTACGATCTAGGGTGGTATATATATTTTCAATACACTTTCTCGAAAACTGGTCCATAACGCACTACGATTAGGTACAACATGCAATGTATTTCACACGCGTGCGATTTTTTCCACTTTCCTGCACGTGTGCGGGAATGAAAATTGCCACAGATAACTAACTATACCTATACTTAGTCCAAATTGGTTCAATGTCTATAGTCTGAGGTGAATGTTTTTTTTTATTTTGTCAAAGCACTACGCGTCTTTACGGCATAAATATTTTTTGAATTTTCAAATTGTGTTTTTATATAGAATATCATAGATAAACATGATTATTTAAAACTAATAGTTACTTTTATACACAAATTAACATTTATTTGTGTTCTGAATTCAAAAATATAAAATTAATCTATTTTTTAAATTAGGCTGTTTAACGGCTTCATACCATTGCCTCTCTTTCAACCTGGCGAGACCAAAGCGCGAAAAAAAAAGAAAATTTAAATCATAGTTTCATAGTTCGTGACAAAAATATTATTCGTTATTTTATTTTATTTCTTCAAAAGTGTATTGAAAAACGTCGTTTGATACACGTGGACATTTTGTTATTGCAATTCTCGGCTCAAAAACACCCTCGCCTACGGCTCGTCTATACTAATATTATAAAGAGGAAACCTTTGTATTTTTGTATGTTTGGCTCAAAAACTACTGGACCGATTTTAAAATTTCTTTTACCATTACTTAGAGGAATTCTTCCGAATCCGTATAGGCTATTTTTTATCACCGTACTCCCACGGGAACGGGAACTACGCGGGTGAAACCGCGTGACGTCCGCTAGTGTGTTATAATTCCGCCTCGATTGCAATAACAAACTTTCTCCACTTGTATCAAAATGTACTATAGTAGTTAGTATTTCGGGCTGGGCAATTTTTGTTCCGGGTTTGTGTTTGCTTGTGGTACTGTGGTAGGTCTACTCTAGTTGCACAAAATAATAAGACAGTAGGTACCTAAAGTAGGTGCGGTGTACGTTGGGGTCGAAGGTATACTACTCTACTCACCTGCCGTATCCACAACGCTTCGATTCGATTTCGATTCGACAAGTCTTATAGCTTTCGCTAGCGTAGTCGCAGGCATAACTACTCCCGCTGGGAAGCCAGTGCCTGAAAAGGTTGATGATTCGGGCTGATGATGGTTTCGTGACGGTGGTGAGGAGGAAGCGCCGCCAACGTACGAACAAGAACCGCTGTGGCACAGCTCCATCGGAGCCCAACGTGCGTATTCGTGCCGCGAAGCCGGACACACCGGTGTACATCTCCCGCCTACACTACACCACTACAGCGTCTACAGCGGAGAACATCGTGGAGTACGTGCGTCAGAAGACCAAGTAGGTACCTATGTGGCGAGAGTGCAGCTGTTGGAGTCGCGCCGCAACGTCAACTTTAAGGTGAAAGCGTCAGGGTAGCCCGCGTAATTCAAATTTTCTTACGTTTTTTGCAATTTGCCGACCAGTGCTAGGTTGTATGTTGATTAAAATATTGTTCGCGATTGTAAGACGTATGTAGTTACAGAATTATAATCATCAAAATCATCAATACAACCCTCCAAGTTCATAAAGGTCTAGCAATGACTTTGACCTAGAAAAAATCGTTCCTCGACTTATATGAACTTAGAGGGTTGTTTTGATGATTTTGATGATTATAATTCTGTAACTACATACGTCTTACAACCGCGAACAATATTTTAATTAACATAAAACTTAACACTGGCCTGAAAATTGCAAAAAACGTAAGAAAATTTGAATTTCGCGGACTGGTTGGAGCATTCACCTTAAGGCGTTCGTGGTGCGAGTGCCAACGTGTTATCTGCACCTCGTCTTGAAGGAGGACTTTTGGCCGCAGGGAGTGGAGTTCCGTCGCTTCCACGGGCAAGTGCCACATGAACGCACGGTGACAGTGCACAAGTGAAGTGATACTAACGTAGTTTTAAGGTCCTTTATACTAACACAGTTTGTATTTTGTCACATGTATGTTAGTCTGTAAGGAATTTATCTATGGGCCAAACTTGCCCGAAAATAAAGGTTTTATTATTATTATTATTATATTTATCTCGCTCGCTTTCGTAATGCCAAAAAAAATATAAAGTTATCGATTCGAAGCGTTGTGCATACGGCAGCAGATAACATAGGTACCTAGATAGGTACCTATGTTATCTGCTGCCGTATGCACAACGCTTCGCGCATATGCGCATCATCAGATAGGTATGCAAAGGTTGTAAAGTACCCAATAATCACATTATGACGGCCAATGGGCCGAAACTCTGATAACCAGTATTACCTACCAAGGACTATCGTATTACCCATCAGTACTAACTATGTTGTGGAGGTCAGCTAAGCAGTAGCTCTATGTAAATTATAGATAGGTACCTATTTAGCTGCATTCGGTTAGACAGGAAGCCGACCTCAACTTATCTGTTGGGAAGAGGCTAGCAGATGATGACTGAAGTGTCTTATAATGTAAGTGAAAACTAGTAAGTAATAGTTTCACAAAGATGGCGCTGAAATATTTTTTTATTTTAAAAAGCATGATTAGTTAAATGGCCTAGTCTAAATAAAAATGAAAGAGAAAAATAAATTGAATCAGTCTAACTAAATAAACTCAGTGGCGTAGAGCGTCGACGCTAAGTGAATTACACATTGAAATTCACGAGCTCGCATGTAGGTATATATGAAGTGCCCTTTCCTACTGAGTCACTTATTGTGTGAGCGTGGGTAGGTACTGTAGGTAGCCTACCAGAATACTCTCTGGCACGTTACCTCTATTTGAATAAAAGACTAACAGAGACTTTATCTAGACTTAAAAATAACTGTAGATATTCTTCAAGGATATTATTTTAGCGTTGGAGCGATTTCATAGGTACTTCGACTGAGGTCAAACAAACGAGTGATACCTAACCACTGCATGTTCAGGTGTGAATCTTGCAAGAAATCATTAAAATACTATTAAGTTGGTCTATAACGACTAAATAGCTTATTTATTAATTATTATCACGGTCTCAAATGACCTACATAAGATGACGTATGAATTACGAAGCCCTAGATTACAGTCCATTACTGTAGGTAGGTACATACAAGCAATAGTTGATATTTGAAAAAAAAAAACCAGCCAAGAGGAGTCGGACTCGCCCATGAAGGGGTCTTGCTAAAAACTCATGACGTAGCTTGGGAGAGACCTACCTTTTATGCAGCGGTGAGTGCTCAGATTGAGGGCGTGTTCGCATGCTAATCCTTTGTGAAATGTTGTTACGTCGTGAATGATATCGTGTTATATGCCAGCTGTGTCAGACGTTGGGTAATGGGTAATTAATGGTGCTGTGACATTTTAAGCGAAATTTTAAAATTTCTCGATATCAGGGAGGTAAGATTATTTCAGGGTAGGTTTACACTGAAAATAATGCGTAGATCAAGTAATAAATTAGTAACTGGTTTACAGGCGAGAAGGCACCTATGAAGCCGATTCATGCCGGCTTATACATTATGTGGGTATCACATCTCAGTACAGACATTTAATACATCACATAGCCAGTAGTTAAAAATCCTAAGCGAGTCCGTTACCCCAGCCAGATGTTGTCGAAAATGGTCATTTTAATCTGATAGATAATTAGTTTTACGGCTTCTATAATTGTTGCGCACATTTTTAAATTTGTTGCGTTTATAGTTTTTTAATTATTTCACAAAAACATTTCCTGCTGGGGTAACGTTACCCCAGCCAGACTTTTTTCTTTCTAATGGGAATATTTAAATAAATACTAGCTATAAAATTAGTTGTCTAGATGAAGTAAATGTTGTGCCTTATTTTGTATTTGTTCTTTCTTCGGTTGCGAAGTTATTCGAGATTTTGCTGGGGTAACGTTTTTGGTTTTGCTAGATCTTTGAAATGGTTAAGCGGATTCTTATCATATTTTGTACAAGACTTCTTAGGAACTAGTTTAAACTTGTTCTGCAATAATAAAGCCAAAATAATACATAGCTTAAAGGTTATTTCATTAAATAGAAAAACACTTCAATTGGTCCCAGCACTCTCAATAAGAGGTCTAAAGACTTACTTTAAACATTATTTTGAAGCTTGTAACTGCTTTCAAATGTATGTGAAGTTTCATTAGTATCCTGTAAGTATTTAACAAGTTATGATGATATTCAGTTCTTCACGAGCACGGTGTTGATGCGCGCGGTGTTATTTGGCCACTGGATTGGATATATGAACTGAATGTTATGTCAATTATTAGTTTTTTAGTTCAGTTGTATATCAGTAAAATTTAAGCTCAGTACATTGGATAATTAATGAGATAATACGATTAAAGTCATTAGGAAGTGAATGACAAGCTTTAAAATAACGTTTAAAGTAAGTCTTTAGACTTCTTATTGGGAGTGCTGGGACCAATTGAAGTGTTTTTCTATTTAATGAAATAACCTTTAAGCTATGCATTATTTTGGTTTTTTTATTGCACAAGAAATTTAAACTTATTCCTAAAAAGTCATGTACAAAATATGATAAGAATCCGCTTAACCATTTCAAAGATCTAGCAAAACCAAAAACGTTACCCCAGCAAAATCTCGAATAACTTCGCAACCGATGAAAGAACTAATACAAAATAAGGCACAACATTTACTTCAACTAGACAACTAATTTTATAGCTAGTATTTATTTAAATATTCCCATTAGAAAGAAAAAGGTCTGGCTGGGGTAACGTTACCCCAGCAGGAAATGTTATTGTGAAATAATTAAAAAACTATAAGCGCAACAAATTTAAAAATGTGCGCAACAATTATAGAAGCCGTAAAACTAATTATCTATCAGATTCAAATGACCATTTTCGACAACATCTGGCTGGGGTAACGGACTCATCCTAAGCTTATCTAAGCTCGATTTTCATTTACCTTTTAATCTGTGGGTATCTATATGTATGTTATTTCATCCTCAACTTAAGCGTCCTATGCAAGATGCGAGCATTATCACCAGATAGCTACATCTATTCAGTATTCACAGGCTAAGCCTGAAAGCCTCGTCGCCCATTAATTAAGCCGATGAGCTCACGATTTACACTGATGCGCTTTTGTCATTTGAATTGTTAGCTACATGCATAATAACTGTGACCGCGGCTTTACTCATTCTCAGTTTATAGTATATAGTCTATGTTACTCATGGTGACTGTGTAATTTTTTTAAATTACCTAAAACGGAAATGACTGCGAATGTGAAGGGTACGTTCCCAACATCTTCTAAAAAATATTAAACTGACTGGCTGTTAATTTAAATACTAAAACTCGTTTTAATGCATGCTAAATGCTCGAATTATTTCTAGTAACTCGCATTTGTAAATCTATTTTAAACTAAGTAATTATTTTCAAGCGATATTGCCACGAAAACTCATCGTCACCAACATCTATACATATAATAAATCTGTAGAAAAATCGTTTTTGTACATCGAAAATATTTCGAAAAAAAATGCCAGGGTGTGAAAGGAAGGACAACCAACAGAACTCATTTCCAGCATTTTTGGAATTTTTGTCTGTTTGTCTGTTTATCTGTTTGTCTGTTTCGATGAACAAGCATCACGTAAAATTTACGAAACTAATGTAGATAACTTTTATACATTAAAAATGTGCGTATCTTGAGGTATTATTTAGTTTTTGTTTCATCGTAATCGGTTAATTATATCAAAAGATTTAGAATTTAGAGTGTTCAAGAAGAACTAATCATCAAATGTAACATACAGCGACATCTATTAGCGGAATATGGTACAAATGACTAAAAATGTGCTAACTGGATAACTTTTAAATCGACTGACCGGCTTTAAAAAAAAAGTTATATCTTATGGTACTCTAGATTAGTCTACATGATGCTGCTTTGAAAATTTACGCAACATGATTTCCGTGCATTCTATTTTAGCAGTTTAACATCTTTGTCGATAGATGGCGTTGTTAATTTCACTCCATTTTCTGAATCGCGACGAAACAAAAAGGAGGAAGTGTATATTTTTTATGTACGACCCCGCATAACTTTTTACAGAGAAGTCTGATACACGGATACATGTGGTCCTTTTTTTTGTGAAAAGCGTAGGTATATCTCAAAGATGGTCCCATTTAAAATTGAAAAATCGTGTTTGGGCTGATTTTCTGCATCTTTGATGAGAACTTTCGACCTAGATATAGTACTGTCATCGAGTGTCTAAGGATGAAGACGTAGGTAAGGCTGTCGAAAAAAGCCCTTATTTGGAAAAACTTATGTAGATTGTTTTAGCGATTAATGTAGGTACGTAAATATAGAGAAATTAAATTGCTATCCACTTGAATTTTTAATAATATTATAAAGCTCAAGAGTTTGTTTGTTTGGTTGAACGCGCTAATTATAGGAACGAATTAAAAAAAAACTTTTAGTGTTGGATAGTCCATTTATCGAGGAAGGCTATAGGTTATCTAACATCACGCTACAACTAAAAGCAGCGGAGCATCAATGATAAATCAATAAATGTTGTTAAAGTTACGCAACAATCATGTATGAGGGAATTGTTCCTCTTAAAACGTTCTAAAAAAAATCCGCGATAGCGATCGGTATGTCTATCTTTTAAGGTTAACTCACACACTCTCTAAACCTCTCTCTCTCTCTCATGTGACGCAGACGAAGTTGCGCGGGTCAGCTAGTCCCCAATATAAAGGATAATGGTGTCGATTCTGTTGTGCACAAACTAAACTTAATTTAGGCCTCATCGTCACCAACATCCCCAATATAAAGGATAATGGTGTCGATTCTGTTGTGCACAAACTAAACTTAATTTAGGCCTCATCGTCACCAACATCCCCAATATAAAGGATAATGGTGTCGATTCTGTTGTGCACAAACTAAACTTAATTTAGGCCTCATCGTCACCAACATCCCCAATATAAAGGATAATGGTGTCGATTCTGTTGTGCACAAACTAAACTTAATTTAGGCCTCATCGTCACCAACATCCCCAATATAAAGGATAATGGTGTCGATTCTGTTGTGCACAAACTAAACTTAATTTAGGCCTCATCGTCACCAACATCCCCAATATAAAGGATAATGGTGTCGATTCTGTTGTGCACAAACTAAACTTAATTTAGGCCTCATCGTCACCAACATCCCCAATATAAAGGATAATGGTGTCGATTCTGTTGTGCACAAACTAAACTTAATTTAGGCTATTGCTATCTTTTACTAAAAGGCAGTGCGAGAAAAGGACGGCTATAGCTATGAACTAAGTTAGAGATGTCAAATTAGTTTACACACACATACACATGACACAGGACATGTTTTTACGTGCACCCTTCATTCGTATGGAAATATTAGTTCCAACTAAATTTGACAGCTCTAAATTACGTCCGTCTTTTTCTCGTTTTATTAGAGAGAAAAAGATAGCAATAGCATACATTAAGTTTAGTTTGTGCACAACAGAATCGACACCATTATCAGTAGAAACCTAAGTCGCCATAACGAAGCCACGTGCACAGAAACAGTAGCTCACGTAGTTTCACTACTTATAATAGTAGACGATACATAAATTGATGCTTTATGAGAAGCTTTATAAAATCGAGTGTTCATTGTTTGAAAATTCACATAATGCTTTTTTGGGTCATTATAGGGTGTTTATAGGGGTATGAAGAGGGTGTAAAGTTCTTCAGGGTCCTCGGACCAGACGGGTGTTATGTCTGGTTGGCTACTGCCCGACTCTTGTGTCGGGTTTTTCTATATGTTCTTAGTCGTAGATACAATTTACTTACCCACGTATAACTGTTAGTTAATATGCATGCCTACGTCTCGTAGCTATCTGTGTTTTTATAAACAAAGTTAGCTTGGAATATCCTATACGCATTTCGTACCTGTCACTCGGAGGACTGTAATTCATAGAAAAAACAAAGAAAGCTTTTTTGTGTCGTTTTATTTATTTATTTATTTATTTATAAGATAAGGCACACCAACGATATATTTACAATATTGGTTCCATAAGGTGATTATAGGTCTACAGTGCGTGTCAATACGTCACTTATAGGTATGCACAACATTCACAACAATACAATTAAATTAAAAAAATATTAAAAAACCGAACGCGGTTTTGAACGGTTTTGTTTCTAACGGTCTGTAAGCTAAATATTAAACAGTTAGATAGCAACCTTCCGTTACCTGTTAGTAAGTTATTGAAAATGGCCTTCAGAATGTTGATGTTAGTTCTTAATTTGTGTCATAGATGGCGCAGTATACTTAGTAATGCCGCTACAGGGTTGAGGTTTACTAGCTTGTGTTCGTAAAACTCCCTATACCTAAAAGATAGCTTGATCTCTGCGACACATTATGTCAAACTCATACAACAAACTTCAAATTTGAAGTTTGTTGTATGAGTTTGACGCATACAACTTCATATTTGAAGTTTGTTGTATGAGTTTGACGCTTACAACTTCAAATTTTGTTTTTTTTTGTATGAGTTTGACATATATGTCGCAGAGATCAAGCTATCTTTTATGAAGTATAATCTTAAGATCGCATTTAAGTAACACCTCGTACCTACAACATTGTAGACAGATGGATAATTTAATTTGAATACAAACTACAGACGTTACCAAAGAAGAAGAAACTCAATCACAATTCACAACTAACATAGTAATATAATATATATAATAATAACGTTTGATCAGGGTCCCGTCCAATATTCTCACCCAAATTAAGTTCAGGAAAACTTCATTGACATGAAAAGAGTAGCTGTCACGAAACATGGTATTAAAAGAACCGAATAATAGACGAAAACATACAAGTAGGGACCCTTAGTCCCTTTACTGAAAGGATTTCGGTAAACACGTAAAACTTTTGACAGGATTCGGACACCCTTCAATTCAGGGTCCACGTAATACGTAAATAAGAAAAAAGTGAATAAAAGTGAACCGGATTACTTTATAGAGCTGCCGGATCAAAACTTGATATTTAAGAGGTCTGCGTAAAAGGATTCCGTTTGGTTTTATATTTCAAATTTGGTACGAAAAGGTACTGATTTCTTTTTATTTCTAGAAAATGTTCTACGAAGTGAAAAGGGTCTACGAAGATGGTGACTAATAGAGAAATATGGAAAGAGAAGACATGTTGCGAGGTTGCGCTAACCGCAAATAAATTATGTCAAGGGAAGAGAATTCTAATTTGGTGCTGGCAAATGAATGACATGTGAAGAGCATGATGAGAACCAGGATTCTAGGTAGAAATAGTTATCGTGGCTAGCTATCCGATTCATCATCATCATCATCATCATCAGCCTATTAACGTTCCCACTGCTGGGACACAGGCCTCCTCTCTATGAGAGGGAATGGGCTATAATCCACCACGCGGGCCCAGTGCGGATTGGTAGATGTCACATGTCTTCGATTTTTTTGGTTCTATAGCACATGCCGGTTTCCTCACGATGTTTTCCTTCACCGTTTTGAGAGCAGTGGTGATGAAATAAATTACACAAAGTAATGCGCTTATCTGGGTTCGAACCCACGACTTACTGTTCGTAAATCGGGGCCGCCACCACTGGGCCACCGCTGCTCGCTGCTACCCGATTACCTGGAAATAACTATTGGATAAGTTTGTGAAATTAAACACCCACCTAGAGGTGAAATGCATTGCAAAAGGATCCTTGATTCTGAATCGAAACCAATTTGATTCAAATTACCTGTCAAACGGACATTAGGTAACTCGATGTCGGGAGTAACAGTGTGCTATTTTTACAGAGTAAGCAACAGTAATTGGACTGTAAATAAACTTGTATTTTTATTTTATTAAGAAAGAGAGGAACTTATTTAGCCACATTTCTCTATTATAGACAAAAACATGCAAAGGAATCGCTCGCTACGACCGTACCTTTGCCGCAACTTACATTCTGCCTTGTTAGGCAAAGCTCAAAGGTTCAAACGTTTGTGATCAGTGGAGGGAAACGACGAAACTATTATGAGACTTTAAAATGGTTCGGCTTTGAGTTAGGAAGTATATTTTAAACCGGATTACTCCAGTAGCTAAGTCTGAGTCGATACTCAGACTTTAGTCTCAGACATAGTCCGATGACTATGTCCAATCCATTACTGTGTCGTCAATGACGGTTTTTGTATATTCAGAAATTTACATAACCAGTGGTTATAGACCTATTTAGCTCCGCGATGGTTTAGCGATGATTTAGATGTGTAGGGAGGTACGAGTATGTAATGTAGGAACGGTAAGATAAATTACTTTTCTTGAAGCTCCATATAGAACGGAATAAAACGTGAAAAACTTTCGGCGTACGAAAGTTTGCTAGCCAGACATACAGTTCTAAAAATATAACCCAAAACAAAAAAAAAAAATGAAAGCATCCAGTACTTCCAGTATGGCTTGTAGTATGGTACTGTAACTAAAGGGTTTTATTCAAACAAAAATATATCACGATGGAGTGGAACAACCAGACTTCCTGACACACGGTTAATTTCCCGCCGTATCGAGACAAATACAATTTGTTTGTTTCAGTCATCGGGGCTCTAGAGACTCTGTTTTCCGACACCAATGTATTGCACCAGTGGGTTTTATGGACTGTGTGATTTTTGTTTGCAGCCACTATACTCGGCTTTTAGGTGTTAGGTACTCTTTTATAAAATAACTGATTTAGGAAATCTCCATCCTAAAATAAAAAATAAAAAACTGGTTAAGTGCGAGTTGGACTAGCGCATGAAGGGTTCACGACGGTGGTAGGATCTTATCCGCCAAACCGGAGCTTCTGAGGGAGATCGAGAGCTTCTATGGACAGTTGTACACGTCAACCAGTAAACCCGTCGTAGATCTAGCAAACGACCCAAGAGCTAGACTGACCCGACACTATACCGAAGACGAGATTAGGATGGCTCTGAAGCAGCTCAAAAACAACAAGGCACCGGGGGATGACGGAATTACGGCCGAACTCCTGAAGGCGGGTGGAAAGCCAGTACTCAAGGCCCTTCAGAAGCTGTTTAATTCCGTCATACTTGAGGGAAAAACGCCACAGGCATGGTGCAGGGGCGTGGTGGTGCTCTTCTTCAAAAAGGGTGACAATGCCCGGCTGAAGAAGTATAGGCCCATCTCACTTCTAAGCCATGTCTACAAGTTGTTTTCTAGAGTCATCACTAATCGTCTCGCGCGCAGGTTTGACGATTTCCAGCCACTCGAACAAGCCGGTTTCCGAAAAGACTTTAGCACCGTGGACCACAAACATACGCTGCGGCAAGTTATACAGAAGACCGAAGAGTATAACCTGCCTCTCTGTTTAGCGTTTGTGGACTACGAGAAAGCCTTCGATTCGATCGAGACCTGGGCTGTACTGCAGTCTCTCCAACGGTGCCAAATCGACTATCGGTACATCGAGGTGTTGAAGTGTTTGTACAAAAACGCCACCATGTCAGTCCGACTTCAGGACCAAGCCTCGAAACCTATCCTCCTGCAGCGAGGTGTGAGACAGGGAGACGTCATATCTCCGAAACTGTTCACCGCTGCACTGGAGGATGTCTTCAAGGTTCTGGACTGGAGAGGGCTAGGCATCAACGTCAATGGCGAGTACATCACTCACCTTCGGTTTGCCGATGATATAGTGGTAATGGCTGAGACCATGGAGGACCTCAGTACAATGCTCGATGACCTCAGTAGAGCTTCCGGAAGAGTGGGTCTAAAAATGAACATGGACAAGAGTAAGGTCATGTTGAATGCCCATGTCACACCCACTCCTATCAAGATCGGAGACTCTACTCTCGAAGTTGTAGACGATTATGTGTACCTGGGACAAACGGTCCAGTTAGGTAGGTCTAACTTCGAGAAAGAGGTCAATCGTCGAATCCAACTCGGTTGGGCAGCGTTCGGGAAATTGCGCGGTATCTTCTCGTCCAACCTACCGCAGTCTCTCAAGACGAAAGTCTATGACCAGTGTGTGTTGCCAGTGATTACATACGGGACCGAAACGTGGTCGCTCACAATGGGCCTCATCAGAAGGCTTAAAGTCACCCAAAGGGCAATGGAGAGGGCTATGCTCGGAGTTTCCTTGCGCGATCGAATCAGAAATGAAGACATCCGCAAGATAACAAAGGTTACCGACGTAGCCCGAAGAATTGCCAAACTTAAGTGGCAGTGGGCAGGGCACATTGCTCGCAGAACGGATGGCCGATGGGGCCGAAAAGTTCTGGAGTGGCGACCGCGAACCGGAAGACGTTGCGTTGGAAGGCCTCCCACTAGGTGGACCGATGACCTGGTGAAAGTTGCAGGAATCCGCTGGATGCGAGTCGCACGGGACTGGTCAATGTGGCGACACTTGGGGGAGGCCTATGTCCAGCAGTGGACGTCTTTCGGCTGAAATGATGATGATGATGATGATGAAGGGTTCCGTGGCATCGTAGTAGTAGCCTTTAATGTTTTTTTAATTATTTGTAGTTTTAGCGGCAACAGAAATACACAGTCTGTGAAAATTTTAACTGTCTACCTATTACGGATCATGAGATACAGCCCGCTGGCAGACAGACGGACGGACGGACGGACAGACAGCGGAGGCTTAGTAATAGGGACAATGTACCTTACTATAATGAAATAACAGAATCAGATCATGACAGAATTTTCAGACAATGGTGTCGATTCTGTTGTGCACAAACTAAACTTAATTTAGGCTATTGTTATCTTTTACTAAAAGGCAGTGCGAGAAAAAGTCGGCTATACTATGAACTAAGTTAGAGATGCCAAACTAGTTTATGCCTTGTGCTTCACCGTGTTTTTAGTCGACATGTTTTTACGTGCACCCTTCATTTGTATACTTAGAAATATTAGTTCCAACTAAATTTGACTGCTTTGCGTTTTATTAGAGAGCAAAAGATAGCAATAGCCTAAATTAAGTTTAGTTTGTGCACAACATAATCGACACCAATAAAAACCCTTGTCACTAAGTTAATGACTTGTGAGTCATTAACTATTGCTTTTGCTTGTATGTGTACAAGCACAGTATAGTTCTGTTAACCATCCGCAACCTTCACTCAGGTTACTGACCAACCCTACTAAAACGAACATGTATTTTATAACTTGGCAGGGGCCTTAATTTCAAGCCGTGCCCAAGGCGCTCGTTTATAAACTAAGTTACACGACTTATAATGGAAAGGGCTAGGTTAAATAGAAAAACAACGGGGACCCTGTCCTCGAAAATTACGACACGTTACACGTAAAAGATTTTCACTTAGAAAAAGTTTCAATGGAGTTGTTAAGTTCGGGGTTTTTTTCTTTTAATAAGATGGGTTTGGGTGGTTGTTTTTTAGAATTATAGATAGAGGTATAGGGTTGGGGTTTTGTGGTCTAGCCTCTAGCTACTTATTATACCACCAACAGACGAATGCTGTTCTTAGCTTTCACGGTTAACTAAACTTATACTGTCTGTCACTTACTCGATATTCTCTGTGATTATGATGATCGCGGTATGACAACATTACCTACACACATCACAGTCATCCCGCGACCATGGTGCTTGCAACAGCGAGGGTCGAAATATCGGGAGCTCAGAATAATGGATAATCACGGAAGATTTACCGTAAGTGACAGTATAAGTTCAACAAAATACAGTTCAGAGGCTTCAGCTTTAAACACTCGAAAATGTCTTGAATGACGACTTCTTTGAACGGTTTAGGGCTATCCCTTAACCGTTCAAATACCTAAGCCTTATCAGCCCTATCAGCAGTCTTATTATTTAATTCAAAATAATATATTTTTCATCTAGACTTGTTTGATAGTTAGTCCTTCAATGTATTGTTTTACTCGGGTCGTAATTTTGGACTGCTTAGACAGATTCAATCAAAGTTTGTTAACCGACTTCAAAAAGGAGGAGGTTGTCAATTCCATTTTTTTTTCAATAGTTTAGTATTCTGTCTGCGAAAATAACTACCTATTAGAGCATTTAATAAGGTAACCGGTTTCCGGCTAACGTCAAGTTATCGGCTGACAACCATATTACCGGTATCCAATTAACCGCGGGCTCCGCAGCGGGTACCTTTTACCTGCGTGGCCGCGATGAAATTCTACGGGTCGGCGCGATCATCTGCCGTCCGTCACCCTACCTGGCGTCTGCAGCGTGGCACACCGCTACTTTCATCGTCACGCCATCGCCGGGCTGAGCCAGGAGAGTACCGTGCAAACCCCCGGGCGGGCTTGGAGAAACTTGTGACCATAAACCTACCCACACCCGTTTATTTATTACTTAATATATTTTATGTTGACCTGGGTCCGTGGTTTCCTTTATTTACCCCCCACGGACACCCTTTCCGTCACATTACTACTCTATTAAGGTAGTTATTTTATTTAATTTTCTAGAAGCTTAGCAAATAACCAAGTATATTGTATTTATTTAATTACACGCATACAGACTTAGATATGTATCGACATGGTATTATAAGCAGAAAAGAATGAAAGGGCTATTCGTGACCAGAGGGCTGGCCTTTTTCTTGGTCAAAGAATCAGCATTGCCATCCAACGTGGCAATGCTGCCAGTTTTCTGGGCAGTTTCCCATTAACAGTGACGCGGAAAAAAATTCAAGAAGCTAATTTGAACGTCAAATGATTTTAGTGGAAAATTCAATAAAAATATCATATCAAACCTTTGATAGATGACGTTGACGCTTGCATTGTGAGGATCGACCGGAGGACACGGTGGAACACACGGTGGAGGTGTGCCCCGCGTGGGCGGAGCACCGCTGTGTCCTCGAAGCGGCGATCGGCGGCGGCGACCTCTCGCGTCCGGCCCTAGTGCAAGCCATGGTCCGGAGCGAGACGGAATGGGACGCCGTCACCTCCTTCTGCGAAGCAGTAATGCTAGAGAAGGAGGTGGCGGAACGTGAGAGGGAGAGAACCTCTCAACGTCCCGGCCGCCGCGGGAGACGCCCCGGGCGTCGGGGGCCACCACTACGTGGCCCCCGGCCACCGTAGGCGCGGGCCTGTGGACGGTGGGCTATGGGCTAGCTCGCCGTCCGTCCGTCTCATGACGACAGGCCGTGTCGACGGCGCGTTCGTGTTCCACGCGCGCCTCAAAGAGAGTCAGCAAAAAGGAAGGGGTCCGTAAGGACCGATGCCTGCCGGGGTTGCGGGACTATTCGAAAGAGATACCGTGGCCCCGGAACACAAAGGGCGATGAAGGAACATGGATGGGTTTTAGTCAGTAAAAGTCTGACACTCCCTCCTGCTCCGCCCAGAGCGGGAGGGGTTATTTGATGATTTCCCATACGAAAAAAAAAAAAAAAAAAAAAAAGGTAGATCTACCTTCAAAATACAGTTCAGAAGTTTCAGCGATAGGTAGGTACACATTTAAAAATATTTTGAATCTAGTTTTAAACCACTATTTACTTATTTTGGCTATCCCTGATACTTCCTACTACTTCCTCCGAATTTCTAGCCGAAAAAGATTTTTCTGTTTGACTTAATATATAATTTTATCGTTTCTTGACACTAATACTAAATTTATATGACTACAGAATTTTGACATTATCACATTAGAATATTTTTTTTAATTTATAAGGTTGTTAAATTATAAACTTTGCATGTGCCTATTCTAAGTAATTTTTAAAACAATTTCTTATTGTTATTTTTTTTTTTCTCTCAATGTTAAGGCAATTTGTACGCCGTTACTTACGGCTAAACATTCTGGACTAAACCAATGTAATCTTGCATGCTCTTGTATGTATACAATGTTTAAACAAATAAAGAAATTTTACTTCGTGGCAATCTTTCAAATAATTATTATAACTTGGTAGTATTTCTTATATCTACGTTACTTCACCGCGGTTTTTAGAGAATTAAAAAATAATATTTTTTAAGATTTGCAACCTTCGTATGCATCTCTGATCTGACACATGACGCGGTACGTCACTTTTCTTTTCGCGCGTTATCGACACCGCAAGAAAAAATCTTTCTCGTCAAATTATTCATTTAAAACTAAGTTTACATTACATTTTACCAAAATAACAAAATGTCGAGTGACAGGAAGTGTACTAAGTGCATCTTTAGTGAAAATCGTAAACTCGAAACAGAAATCCGAGCATTTACAAATAACGCTCGCTACCGACCACGAAATTGGAAGGACATTAATTATCAGAAGACATCAGAACTAATCAGAAGACATCAGAGACGAAGCAGGAAAAGTGTATTCCTGGCAACAACTTGGATGCCCGACTTTAACTGACCCCCGGATACGCGATATCCACAGTGCTCATTGAAGCACTAAGGGGGTTGTAAGCTCGTTAAAGCTTTTTTCCTCCAGTGGGTACGCGATACCCCAGTAACACTACTACTGGTTACTAGCTGGATGGTAAACTATCAGTGGAGATACGAGATATCCTTTAGCTGAGTCTTTGAACGATGCTAACACTGAAAATCTAATGGCATAGCATTCAACGGCAGGACGCAGGTAAGTGCCATTTTCAAGACCAGTAACACCTCATGTTACTAGCTGCATGGTAAACTATCAGTGTGACACGCGGTGTCCAGCTAAATTTATTGAACAATGCTAGCACTGAAAATCTAATTGGCATCGCAGCCAAATTGTCAGGTAAAAAAGCAGGCATTTTCATTACCTTGATCAGGTAATTACAAAATTGTGCTATATATCCATGACCATGCAGGTCGTAAGACGACCCTGCTTAACTTAGCACATCCCATGTGTGTTATAACCTTGTAAATGCATTATACTCTCGCAGTGAATGTGGAACCATTCCTTGCCTGGATTCCCATCAGCGAGTAAAGTTGCTGGCTGGCTGACATACATTTGTCAGGACCACACATTCTTAAGTACGAGATACTAACAGCATGTTAAGCCCATATAATGTGTTTTTAATAATAATAATAATAATTTATTTATTTCGAGCAACAAGACTCATAGCGTTAGTAACAATATACTTACAAACTATGTCAGTAATACATTTACAAACAAAATAAAACAGAAAACAGATGTGACATCATTGCTGCAAGGTGACAGGCGCAGGTTTAGCTTGAACATCAAGTATAAATTAATGTTACACATACGTTTAACTAATGAAAACACCAGCCCAAAAAGTGTATGTCGGCGTCACATTGTAAACAACACGTGTATCAGGCCACGCGGTAGCGCGCTACGTCATTCGAGGCGGAGCTAAGTGAACGCTACGTCGGCGTCGTAGCATGCTACGTTGTTCTCCCACCTCCTCGCTGCGGGGCGGAGTTAATGCAAGCTACGTCGTAGCGCGCTACGCCGTTACCCCACCTCCAAAACTAGCGTATAAAAGGGGCCGCACAGCGGCGAATGGACATTCTGACTTCAGGCGTGGCCCGGTGCACAGGTTGTATTACTCTTAATTATTGTTACTCTGCTTCTCTGTATATTGTTGCTCTTTTGTCTGAACTAAGGTGTTACTGTATTATTGGGTGTCATTGCTATTGTGTGAAAGTATAATGTCAAGTAATTTGTTAGACTCAGTGTATCTGTTTGAAAAGAGTAACCATGGAGTTTCTTGCCGGTTTTTCTCCATGGAAACTACCATGCCGAACCGTGCAATGTGAAATAAAATAGTGTATCGCATCCAGTGTGTTTTCATAGACCCAAACCCGTATTCTGCCCACATAAGCTCGAGCCTAGCGAAATAAATTCCTGACCATTCCGATATCAGAAGTGGGATGAGACCCACTCCCACCTTTATCTGGGACTGCCGGCAATTTAATACAGGCACAAATGTCATTTTTTTGGCTAGTAGTATAAAATCGATTAAAAAAGAAATAGCAGATAGTATGACACCCCGTCGCATGACACCCAGCATGCAGACGATGCTGGTTCCTTTCGATTCTGATGCACCTGTAGCTTACATTATCAACTGTTGTGCGTTAAGTGAGATCGTAATTGAAAGCTAAAGGAACGATACTTGTTCGGCCTAGCTAAGTCCGGTCCAGTTTAACTGAAGGGACACACCGGAAGGGCAAAAAAAGAATTGCCAGACTAGGGGGTTGATCTTGTAAGTCTTGGAGTCATAGCTGACTGGACCAAGTGTTTAAATATCTGAAGGGTCTATGTAGACCGGTCCAGGAACAAAATCAGGATGACCAAACGATACTTGATCAGTTTTTCGTGTTTACACATTAGAATTTACTTAATTCACAAAATAAATAACAATCATTCGTCAATAAAAGGAAAATCATTCTTTAAAATCTTAAGCTAGAAATGACATCAATAGAGCCATATCAATAAATGAATGATAGATAGAAATGAAAAAATATTTGGTTTTTTAAAGAATTTATTTCCTTTTTTTACAATGTGTGTTATAATAATAAACATACAATACAATACAGCCAAAAAGCACCTAAAGGCCGTCTTTCTCGGCATCTTGCAAGTTTCGTCGAATTCAAATCATAAGGTAAAATCAAGGTCCCAGTATACACGGCGTTGGGTCAATCGATTACGTATCTTATCACAGGGTCCAAGGGTCCAACGTTTATAGCAGATATTAGCACAACAAGCACAGTATTAGGTTCTAAAAAAGCACAAAACAGATCACCAGAACACTACGAAACAACGAACGTAACATTAAAAAGTTTTCAAAGTACCTACTGTTACTGTGTATAAACTATACTACTTGAAGTGAAAACGAAAAGATATTATTTATTTTACTATATTATAAAATTTATTTGTAATGTAAAACATGTTGCAATAATAATAATAACTAATACTTATTTATATCTATTATTATTTTATTGTCCTGTTATCAACTAGCTCTATCTATTGGCAATAATGTAAAACTATGGCCAAACTAGCGTACCTAGCCACACAGATGGCAGCACTGTCTATGAAAATTTTGTTTGAAGTCAATGTATGGAAGTTTCACCCCCCTGGCCTGTACTCTCGTTTCAGTGTCCGCGTTTTGTGTAGTTAGGTATTCATGTAAATTAATATCATGTTATTTTTGTGATGATTGATACGATATTCCTTTCCTTCCTCCATCCTTTGTTCCAACTCTGCCTGTAAGAAATGTCAACCTACTTATTAAATTCAAATTTATGCCGTTGGTCCCAGCTGCCATTTGCAGATCTTTGCCAGTCGTTACAGGTAGTCAGTTACCCAAAAAGTCTGACAACCAGTCTTACCAAGGGGTATCGTATTTCCCGGTACTAACTGGGTTGTGGAGGTCAGATAGGCAGTCGCTTCATGTAAAATACTGGTACCTATTCAGCTTCATCCGGTTAGACTGGAAGCCGACCCCAACATAGTTGGGAAAAGGCTAGGCAGATGATGATGATGATGAGTAGATCCAGTGGCCACCACAGGCGCTTTTCTTGAGTCAGAAAATGGTTCGCCAATCGGTAAGGAAAAGCTGGTGCCTCAGTGCAGTCAATGGTGTTGATTTTGTTGTGCACAAACTAAACTTAATTTAGGCTGTTGCTATCTTTTTCTTTCTAAAGAGAGAAAGAGACGGAAGTAAATTAGGGGTGTCAAATTTAATTGGAACTTATATTTCCATACAAATGAAGGGTAGACGTAAAAACATGTCGACTAAAAACACGGTGAAGCGCAAGGCATACACTAGTTTGACATCTCTAACTAAGTTCATAGCTATAGCCGTCCGTTTCTACCACTGCTTTTGAGTAAAAGATAGCAATAGCCTAAATTAAGTTTAGTTTGTGCACAACAGAATCGACACCAATGTCCTGTAATACCCAATGATATTATATAGTAAAAAGAGGTAGATATCGCACTAGCACGCACAAATTGTTGAGGACAAAGTGATACAATTGTTGCACTTTGATAGCTAGCTATCTCTTTCTATCTTATACGTTCCGTATTATCTATCGCTGTCGTAGTTTTAAATTACTCGCAACGATATCTGAACGCCATTCAGTATGAACATGGCGTATCTTCTTTATAATATCATTGGTAATACCTGACTCTTCTTCTTTATAGGTAGGGTGAAGTAATGCAGGGCACTGACAATGACCAAAGACCTAAATACTGGTTGGACACAACAGTATTATTATTCTCAAGCTCTTATTTTACCCTCCCTGCATTGTTGGTCTAGTCTCAAGCACGACTGCTGAATATGAGGTCCTGGGTTCGATTCCCAGGTCGAGCAAAGTGGGTTTATCCATCAGGAATTTCTCAGTAGCAGCCACGGAGTCTGGATTTGCACCCGGTTGACTTAAACATGACTGGTGCAATATGAGTGAACTATTAGGTACCCTTCTGCTGAACCCTTCTGGGATTACAGGCGTGCATGGTTTCAACAATAATTAAAATGTCACTTACGGGTTATCTTCCGTGATTATTGATTATTTTTGAGCTCCCGATATTTCGACGCTGTTGCAAGCGCCATGATCGCGGGTTATGAACCGTGAAAGCTAAAAACGGTGTGTGCATGGTTACATGTAATTCTATGTCTTCATGACTGAAAATTTATTGGGAGTTCTCTCTCTGTGGGATTCATCGTTTGCGTTAGATTCATACTTCACATCACATAATTAATTGACACAACGATTCATTAGTATTGTTATGTCGTACTCGTACAGACAATTACAAGTAGGTAGGTAGGTAGTAGTAGGTACGTAGGACGTGTCTCGAATGATGTAGGCATAGGAATTGTCATTGTAATTTCAACCGTACGCCGAGGGCATAAGGTACCTACTTCTTTATTTTGTACAAGTTATGGAAGGACAATATGATCGACTATGTAATTGTCTAGAATAATTCGAGTAAGTCGTGGATCTTTCTAGAAGGGTTGGTCACCATACTCACCATATAAATAGCGGACATGTTTGCGGGAGCGGCAGTCTGATTTTGGCTACGCAACGAAGCGAATCGAAGTGAACTAGTAAGTGCGATATCTAAGCGAATAGTGATCAGTAGTGTATTTGTGATTAAGTTTGAAGTGTTTTGTGATTACTAAAGTTATATTAAAGGTGTTGTAGCGGATCGTTGCACTGTTGTTGGTGTTAAAAGAAAACTACGAAAATATTGCTGAAATTGGGTGGCTGCGCAGACGTATACGGTGCGCGTACGATTCCGCCCTCACGGCGTCGTGTCTAGCCGGCGACTGTCGCCTGTCGGTGGCGCGGGTGTGCGCGTGATCGCGCTCGATTCTGCCTCGCGCGCATTTAAAAAATGTTTATTATCTGTATCGCGACGTTCGCAACCACCCCGCCTTTTATTAGAATAATATTCAAAATGTTGCCACATTAAATTTACGATTCAGAGGAACACAATATGACATAATATTATTATGTAGGTACACAAACACAGACAGTAAATCAATTATGGATTCTTAATCTAAAGTAAACACTAAGTAGTTACATTATTCTTTCAAAACAGTACTGAGCCGTCCATCATCGCTAACATCCTGCCCCTCAGTGTCGTCATTACGACACTCATCAACACTCTGAAGTAGAGCTATACGCGATGCTGGACGCTTCATTATACCGGTTTTTGTTCTAATATCTACGACTCGAACCCGTCCGTCAGGCCCAGGGTATATTGTCTGAATGATGCCCTTCGGCCATACGTTCCGCGGTGAAGCGGGGTCTACCACCACAACAAGATCTCCTACCTTCAATAGGGCGCCTTCGCGATTCCATTTTTTACGCGGAGCTAAGGTAGGTAGGACTTCTCTCATCCACCTAGCCCAGAATAAATCGGCCAACCGCTGAGCTATACGCCACTGTTTTCTTAAAAGTAGATCTTTGTCATCAAACCTGCCAGGTTGCGGTAGATTTGATGACGAACCTAATAGGAAGTGGTTGGGCGTTAATGACTCTGAGTCACGAGGGTCAACGGACACGTGAGTTAATGGACGACTGTTAATCATATTCTCCACTTCGCATAGGAAGGTGGAGAGCGCTTCTTCCTTAGGAGCGCGTTCTTTTAAAACAACTTTTAAGGCAGTTTTTACACTGCGAATGAGGCGTTCCCATGCTCCTCCCATATGGGGGCTAGCAGGGGGAATAAATTGCCACTGGACTCCTTTATTTAACGCTTCTGTCACCAGTTGTGGCTGATGGTCTATCAACTCCTGGTATGCCTTCTTTAATTCGACATCAGCGCCTCGTAAGTTGGTGCCATTATCAGAGAACACTGTGTGTGGCCAACCTCTGCGTGCGGCCATCCGGCGCAGAGCCATTATCATAGAGTCGGTTGTGAGGGACGAAACTAATTCTAAGTGCACAGCACGTACTGTAAGACAAGTAAACAGTACGCCGTACCTGCGTACCCTTTGTCGGCCAACTACTACTTCCAGGGGACCAAACAAGTCTACACCACACATTGTGAACGGCCTCTGATGATGGGTAAGTCTGCACTCAGGTAAGTCACCAAGGCGTGGAGGGTTAGGTGAAGTTTTTCTAAAACGACAAATCAAACAATGTTTGGCAACAGTTCTAACAGTAGGCCTTAAATTTACGATCCAGTATTTTTGTCTTAATTCGTTAATAATCATCTCGTTACACGAGTGTGCAGCATTTACGTGATAATGCAACACTATGAGCCGCGCTGTATGGTTTTTACCATCTAAAATAATAGGAAATTTAGTCAGCTGATCAACATCTTTCACGTTTCCGATTCGTCCGCCAACACGTAAAAGATTATTATCGTCAATGATCGGGGTAAGTGTTCGTAAACGACTTTCACGCGTTATCTCTTTATTTGATTTTAACAAATTAATTTCACTACGAAATGACTGTAACTGTGAATGATGAAGTAACAACATCTCTGCTTTATGCATTAAATCTACGGTAATACAGGTAATTGAACTTTTCTTACATTTTTCAATAAATAATAAAACTGTAGCCGTAGCACGTAATAATCGCAGCCAACGGGAGAATCTACTTGGATCCGGTACAGGTAAGTCACAACTTATTTTATTATTATTATCGCACACAATGTTTATTCTTTCTAATATTTTATCGTCACTAGTACTTATTTTTATTTCAGGTTGTTGAGGCCAGCACGAAGGCGGTTGGTACAAAAACGACGGTCCGGAAAACCACGTGGAATCACTACTAAGCACGTAATCTGTATTCTTCGTCCCCAAGTCAGCTACGTTTAAGTCAGTAGGCACATAGTGCCACTCGTCCACCTTGCTTAACTCATCAATTTCCCCGAGTCTATTTGCAATGAAAACTTTATAGGTTCGACATTGATTCCTAATCCAATACAAAACCGTAGTCGAATCCGTCCAATAGTGTACTGAATTTGGTTGCAAACGGTGTTCTTTTTTTATGCTATTAACTAATTTACACGCTAACACTGCTCCCTGCAACTCCAATCGCGGCACGGAGACTGGCTTCAGGGGAGTAACTTTGCATTTGCTCGCGATGAACGATACCGTAACGCGTCCGTTGATGCTTTCGCGCCGCCAGTAAGCGACCGCGGCGTACGCACTCGGTGATGCATCGCAAAATATATGAATTTCCAAACTCGCTAAACTATCGCTTGTCGGGTCAGCCGAAAAATACCATCGCGGAATTCTTATATTATTAATTTCCTGAGCTTGACTAATCCACTCTCTAAATAAATCATATAAATCATCGCTTAATTTATCATCCCAGTTAAGATTCTGTTCCCAAACTTTACGCATTAAAATTTTCCCTTTAATTGTGAATGGACTTAGGTAACCGTGAATGTCATAAATGGACATAACTATACATAATAGTTCGCGTTTTGTCGGTATCCGTTTCAGTAGTAATACATCTTGCGGTATCCGTTTAAAGGACAAATCAAAGGCTAACATATCGGTACCTGGAAACCATAACAGCCCAAGTGCTCGTTCCGGTTGGTTATCTATATTGAACCTTATTGCCTTGTCATTAAGGGTTTCTTTGGGGACTTCATTTAATACGGTCGGTACGTTACTTAACCAATTACGCATCTCGAATCCACCTTGTTTGTGAATATAGGAAACGTCTTTTATTGTTTTTGAAGCTATCTCTAAATCTGTAAAACTATCTATGTAATCATCCATATACTGGTTAAGTTTAATTGCGCTAACAGCGTCAGGCATTTGCTCTTGAAAAAGAGAAGCATTCTTATCTTGGTTTATGAATTGCGCTATAAAGGGAGAACAATTAGCACCGAATATGAGTGACGTCATGGCGTATTTATTGACCTCGTCGCTCCCTTTCTCTCTCCATAAAAATCTTAATGCATTTTGATCATCATTTTTAATTTTAATTCTTAAAAACATATATTTTATATCGCCAATTACACCTATACAATTTTCTCGAAATCTAAACATTATGCCGTACAAGGAATTTAATAAATCAGGTCCTTGCAGTAAAAAATCGTTAAGTGAAAAATCATTACATTTGGCAGCGGCGTCAAATACTAACCTCAGCTTCTTTTTATTTGGGTTATCGACCCCAAAGTGAGGTAAGTACCAAGTACGATTAGTGAGCGTGTCCCTACACTCAGACTCGCTAAGTCTTCTAGCGTAATTATTTTCAAACAAATGTGTAATCCGTTCTCGATATCGCGATTCATATTCCGGGTCGGATAACATCTTCCGTTCGACTGATTTTTGTCTTTTCAAAGCGACGGAATACGAATCGGGCATAACGCAAACATCTGATTTCCAGGGAAGACCCACTGTCCATTGACCCCCGATTAACTCAGCTGATTCGTTAAGTATGTTTAGAGCTCTTGTTTCTTCGATATTTTGACGCGGATTATTACAAATCCCGATAGAGTCAAGCGAGAAAGAACGACGTATTAATTCGTGTAAATCTATATTATCGTTATTTTGTTTGAAGATAGGAAGATCTCTGTTGTAGATATCTAGCGGTTCGAATGTGGGCGGCTGACGCTGTGGGGAAGTTGTGCACGCGGGTATGGTAAGTAAATGCGAATCGCTCGCGCCGCTTGAGAAGCGTGCGCGCGCACGTTGTTTACCATTTTCATAAAATAAGGCTCCGTGCACACACCACCCGAGCAACGTTTGTGTAATAAACGGCCCATTAGGTTCAAACTTTTTACAAACAATTGGCGCAATCAAATCATAGTTATCTTGTCCTATTAACAATGTAGGTTTTATGATATCACAATTGCAAGGATTAAACTTAATGTTATACAAGTTTTCGTATTCACTAAAGTCCATACAAGAAGTCGATTGCACAGGTAAGTTCAATTCTTTTAATTTGCGAGCACGTAATTTAAACTTATTACCGTCACTGTTACTAATGTCCAAGTTTAATATTTCAGTTTTACATACCAACTCGCTGGAGTCCCATGCACTCGTGGCACGCATCGTGACGCACTCACCGTGTAACCCAGCCTTATCCGCGATATCAGCTGCGATAAGGCTCACTGTCGCGCCGTCGTCTAACAGCGCGTGCGTGTGAACACTTTGTTTGGGTCCGTGTATGGTAACCGGCACTATTTTAAGCACTATTTTTGACACGTTAAGCACTTTACACTTTTCAGGATTATTATTTAGGACGGACACTTCAGAACATCGCGTTTCGATCGTGTGAGCTACGAGTTCGTCGCTGCTAGTGCAGGCGCGCGGCGCCGCGTCCGCGTCGGGCGGCTGAGACTTGCTCAGCGGCTCGGTTGCGGCCTGGCGCGCTGCCTGCGGTTTCACCCAGTGAAGCAGACGATGATGCGGCCCATCACAGGCGTCGACGTCGCAGTTCTCGGCGGTGCACTCCGACTGATTTTCATGTCGATCTCCGAGACACTTGAAGCACAGTTTGTTTATGCGAACATAGCGCCATCGGTCTTTGCGCATAGCGTGTTTGAATTTGCTGCACTCTGTTAGTTTGTGAATAGGTTTCTTGCAGTATTTGCATTTATCAGATGTGGAGGGGTTGTTGACCTCCGCACACACTAACACTGATTGCTTGTGATTTTTATATTTCTCGGAATTAGATCTCGGTTTCGAATCGATTTGACTGTGCACGTAGCTTACTCCTGTCATTGCAACTTTCTTGGCTTCTTGATGAAGAAACTTGGATAATAATTCTAGTTTTGGTGTGTCGTCTTGATTAACATACTGATATAGGTAATCGGCCCATTTATTAATCAGTTCGGTGGGCAATTTGGAGACAACAATGGTTACTAGTTCGGGACTTCGTAGATAATCACTTTGTTGCACAGTGCGAGTAGCTGTGACATAATTCTTGACTTTGATGGCGAAGTTTACGATCTCCGTATGATATGCTTGTGGTAGCGGCTGTAATTTTCTTAACTACTGCGTAACAGTTCTCATTATGTTTTCAGGTCTACCAAAACGAAGTTCCAATGTCTCAAGTATCTCTTGAGGTGATGTGGCGCTCATCAGTAAAGATGACGCTGACTCCTTTGCTTCGCCGCGGAGACACTTACGTAGGCGCCATAAATTCTCGGAATCACTATAGTTGCAAAGGCGCGTGGACTCGTCGAAGGCTCCTTTGAAATGTAGCCACTCCATCGGATCTCCGGAGTATATGGGCAGGTCTTTGCAGATAGCTAACCTTGACAAGAGTTCCCTGTTTGTTGATTTTGAGGTTGAAGCACTGATGGCGTCCTTTATGGCGTTAGTGAGCGCTTCAATTGCAGGTTGAGTACCGGCCGACTGATCTGTGGGTTGCCGTGCGCGGCGGGCGCTGTTTTCACAAAATTCGCCGCCCACGTTCCGTTCAAGCGACGACCCGGGTGCGGCAACGGAATGTTCCAACCACTTTTCTACTTTACTTTTGCATGATATAGACGAAGATTGCTTTGAACATCTGGAATCTTCTAGGTGTGCCAAATCGGCGGCAAATTTTTTCTCTAATAACTCCTTTTCTATGCGAGCTTTAGTCATCGTCATTTGGGCTTGAGCCTCTTTTAATTCGATGATGGCTCTGGCTTGAGCTGCTTTATATTCGAGCCGCTTGTGCCTCGTGGCCGATGAGGAGGACGCGTGGCTCGTACACGTGGCGGCTTGTTCGCGGCTACGCACGCCGCCATCTTGAGTCGCAACGATGTCGGACAGGATCTTTCCAGCGCTTTTCCTGTTGTACTGGATGTCTGAACCCGCTTCTAGCTTCATTTTCGTTTCGTTAGCCATTATTTCTCTCGATTGTGCACGTGTTCTCCCGGAACGCGGCGTTTGAAATAATGGCATCCTGCCACACAGGGTTTGTGTTTCCTTCCACTGAACACTGCTGATCCGGCTCGAATGGACCACTTTTGTAGCGGATCGTTGCACTGTTGTTGGTGTTTAAAGAAAACTACGAAAATATTGCATAAAATTGGGTGGCTGCGCAGACGTGTACGGTGCGCATACGATTCCGCCCTCACGGCGTCGTGTCTAGCCGGCGACTGTCGCCTGTCGGTGGCGCGGGTGTGCGCGTGATCGCGCTCGATTCTGCCTCGCGCGCATTTAAAAAATGTTTATTATCTGTATCGCGACGTTCGCAACCACCCCGCCTTTTATTAGAATAATATTCAAAATGTTGCCACATTAAATTTACGATTCAGAGGAACACAATATGACATAATATTATTATGTAGGTACACAAACACAGACAGTAAATCAATTATGGATTCTTAATCTAAAGTAAACACTAAGTAGTTACATTATTCTTTCAAAACAGTACTGAGCCGTCCATCATCGCTAACAGGTGTGTTCCTTATTTTATGGGGTTTTTGCAAATCAGGTATGACGACTCTTTCCTCTGCCGTGACCACCAAAACGAACTGAAGTCTATCCTGTGTGCTTATTTTGTGGTCGCGGCAGAGGAAAGAGTAGAAAAGAGGTCGCATGGAGGTCGTCGTCGGCTTTTTATATCCGCGGTTCAGCGCCATCTCGTCGTTGTTGGGTGAACTACGTAGTTTGCTGCTTGGCTAGTGTCGCGTGCGCAGTGTGTTCAAGATGTTGAATGTTTCGACGCGAGGCCCTCGTAGTTCCTCCCGATGTGCACAGATGGCGCTGTCCTCAACAAGTTATTTAGTTGTTTAATCGGTAGTGATTAATTTATCCCGTACCCAGCTCGTAACAGTATCTTCCTAGTGTTACGTACTACTACTATTAGCCAAGTAAATTAATCCTGTCGATATCACTAAATGCCGACTTAATAATGATGATTGACGATCTCATAATGGAAGTTAAGTACGTTCAGACTGACCGTTCTTGACGTGATTGCGTCGAGGTTATTAATGAATCCGAGACGGAACCGTCATTGCCGTTCTATTGGTTTGCTTAGGCCATTTGTTATGAGGATTCTCAGTACTACGAAACTTACTCTTCAGAGACTGAATTAGGTAAATAATATTAGGCGATTTTTGTTGGTTTTATGCTTCGCCCGACTTGGTTAATTGGTTTGTGAATTTGGCAGCTAAGTAACTTAGCTGCCAAATTTTGCTTGCTTAGCATGCGTTCCTCTCAAAATAGGTAGGTACACTAGCCTTTTTTATTATTTTCAAAGGAAACTAGTTCTTTTATTCTGGTAGGTATGTTTTCGGTACAGACTGGTTGATGTACAAACATGTCCTCAATCGTGACACCTTCAAATCTACCCTCAACTTTAAGTTTAGTCTATCTACCTACGTTATTGTAGAAGGTATCAGTGCGTCTTACGTTTTATCTATACTAATATTATAAAGAGGTAACATTTGTTTGTAAGTTTGTATGTAGGGGGTAATCTCCGGAAGTAGGTAATAAACCGATTTCAAAAATTCTTTCACCATTAGAAAGCTACATTCACCCTGAGTAACATAAGCTATACTTTATTCTCGTACTCCCACGGGAACGGGAACTACGCGGGTGAAACCGCGTGACGTCCGTTAGTATCAAATATTTTCATAAGAATGTGCCCATTGTCCCCATTTGAGCATGGCATGTTGTTTACTAATAAAAAAAAACTATTTAATCTTTTCATTAAATAATTTTCAAACTCCCTAGTCTCCACCAAATAATACAAGTCATTTCATTTTCCTGTGGTTACTTAAATCTTGGACATAAATGGGTGTGATTACTTAGGATATAGCATACCTCTCACCGTCACCTTCCCAAAAATTTAACTCCAAACATCCAGTACAACGTTTAAAAGCAATGTTAAAATCAGAATTATACAAGACATTCATACAATACCTACACGTAAACATGTAGACCTTTTACCACAATAGAAGAACGAAGTCTTTATCACGGTCTATATGAAAGTAACTTCTCAGTTGGTAGGGTTTACGATAAGTACTGACCCTTTGCAGAGTATTCGTAAAAGGCTTGGATAAAGGACGGCTAGCATTGTACACACTAGCGAAGCGGGGAAATGATAAAAAGAGATGGCTTAACTGTTCTGTTAAAGGATTTTTTTCTGTTTGTTTTACTACATACCTAACCTAATATTTATAAGTGTACCTACGTAGGTTACATGCGGCTTACATCCCAGTAAAATGACACGTGGCCATATTTAAAACTGATGCTGCCATTTAGTTTACAAAAGAATTACTTAGAAAAAGATGGAAGAAGAATACGTGTTGCGCGGACCCCAAAAAGAATTGGACTTATGGGATTTATGCTTACAAAATGGTATTTTTGTTATTTATTTTTTATTGTACTCTATCGCAAACGCAATGCTATCCTATTTGAGCCAAAGATTGACTGGTAGAGAATGCCTTGTGGCATTAAGTCCGTACATGAAGTTTTAAGGTAAGAACTACTCTTGTATAAATTACGTGTCACGTTGTTTGTCCGCGATGTACTCCTAAACTACTTAACCGATTTAAATCAAATTTGCACACCATGTGCAATTTGATCCAACTTGAAAGATAGGATATTTTTGACCCGATTGGTGTCGCCGTGCGAAGCCGGGGCGAGTCGCTAGTAAATAAAAAAATTGGACAAGGGCAGCGCCACTTTGTCGATACTTTTGAGCGCCAGAGATCCTTATGCAACTTTAGACTCTTTAGGAATTTAATATACCACCTCTATGTTTGGCCCATGAACTAGACTATTATCTGAGATCTCTCATACGATTTGCGTGATTCTATTATTATTTCACAGACATTACATGGATTCTGGTTAGGTTGTAAAAGGCCATTAGTGCGTGCGCAGCCTTGGGTAAGGTCAGTCAATGAATAAAGCAACTGAAGCTTTAACAGGGTAATATTTTATTCCAACTATACCGTGAGGCTACAAAGGCTTTTTAAAGAAAATATTCCGCTCGATTTCCACGACGCCGTGAATAGAAACGGCGTTTAACAACTATTTAAATCGGCATTGTAAAATGTCATTGCACGAGCTAAAGTATATACAGAACAGTGTCTCAACATTACAAGCTTCTGAAATAGCCAGTTGTTTTCTTTCTTTCTTATTACAAGTTTCACGCCAAAACTTTATAGGAATAGATTTCTACAAAAGTTGGCAAAGTGCTAAAAGCCTCGGAGAAGAGCCTAAGGCATTGAAAAAGGAATACGTATAATAATATAGAAATAAAATTGGATCTCCCAGTCGGTATTTGTTCCGAAACAAGTTATTTTTTTTTGGTCTTTCCCGGCGTTAGACACGCCCAAATTCTTCCAATTTAGACATAGCTGCCCCGGAAAACGTTTACTATGCAACCACGAATATTAAAAGTTCTTTGGTCACATCACTAAAAATTACACCAAACTTAAGTGGCAGTGGGCAGGGCACATTGCTCTCAGAACGGATAGCCGATGGGGTCGAAAAGTTCTGGAGTGGCGACCACAAACCGGAAGACGTTGCGTTGAAAGGCCTCCCACTAGGTGGACCGATGACCTGGTGAAGGTTGCGGGAATCTGCTGGATACGAATCGTACGGGACCGGTCAATGTGGCGACACTTCGGGGAGGCCTATGTCCAGCAGTGGAAGTCTTTCAGCTGAAATGATGATGATGATCAATAAAAATAAAAAATTCGTTGGAGATACTGGTGGTTCAGGCCCAGGTGGTGGGCAACAGATCACGCGGTCGATCACTGACTGCCGATGGCCGACTGACCTGATCAAGAAAGCTACTGGGTCCACTATGGTCCAGTGTACTCGCAACGTCTCCAACCAGCAGAAATGGAAGCACATCGCTGAAAGAACAATCCTCGGGGAAGTCAACGACCACCGAACATCTCTCCGTGTACCTCGTCTGCGCAACCACGACAACTCTGACAAGAGTGTCTCGACTAATAAGAAGAGCCCCGGAAAAATACATTTTGTAGGTACTTTATTAACAGTAAATATGAAAATAATATGAATTTCAGAGAAATCTGATGTAATGTTAACATCAAGACAGCATAAACAGACTATGTAAAAAAAGAACCTTCTGAAATCGCCAGCCAATCTTTGAAAATCTTTCGCTCTATAAAAGTCTATCGGAACGGACACTATACTCGCCCCGCTCATGAATATGATATAAGCCGCTCGTTCAGTCGGTAACGTGTGAATCTGACACTTAGCATTATTTGTATGTACCCGTAAAGCCCCTAACCCTTGAAGATTTCACAGCTATTCAATTTCTAGCTTTTTGTGAGTCAGGTCGTATTACCGAAATCAATGTGGTCTGTAAATAAATGTTTAGTAGATTAGGCTCTTCATTATATTTGTTTACTAGCTGTTGCCCGCGGCTTCGCCCGCGTGAAGTTCGGTTACTGTCCCACGGGATCATACTATAGGGATAAATAGTATCCTACATGTTAATCCAGGTTATAAACTATCTATGTACCAAATTTAATAATCATCACGATTATAATCATCACAATCGCTATCACAATCACCATCACTATCACCATCATTATCACTGTCACAATCACAATCACCATCACTATCACCATCATTATCACTGTCACAATCACAATCACCATCACCATCATCGTTATCACAACAACCATCACCATCACTATTCCAATCACTATCACTATAACAATCAATATCACAATCACCATCATCGTTATCACAATCATCACAATAAATCAACAATAATCCTGTATGGAAATCCAATCCACCATCTTTTGGATCTGATGATGATGATTAAGCACCACACCCAGCCAGGAGCAAGCCTGACCCGGACAAGCCGGATACACCAGGGGGCACTTTTTTGTAAGGAAAGACATGCTCTGGGATGGGAAAGGAAGCCCGACCAACCGCAGCCAGTCGGGCACAATCAGCCGACTATGCAGCCTCGAGCCAATATAGGAATAGTGGTAAAGACAGGTACAATTTATAGGGATGAGCATTGGTGTTTTGACCTTCGTTTGATTGGTCTCTTCTATCATTGGAGAATCATATACGTTTCTGGCGGTTGGGATTCCTTTTGGTTTTGGCTCGCCTTATGTAACAATATTATGTTTGCGTATAATGTTTCATTGTCAGTAGTATTTGTTTCACTGTCAGTTTCGCTAAGGTGATATATTCCTTGGGTGGCTGATTTGAATTTTTCTCTATCTGCTGCTAACTGAATCCATTCTTCTTTGCTTTTATTGAAATAATCCATGTCTTGTTGGAGTGACTCGTTCCATGTACCTATATATTGGTCTTCCAACTATTAGCCGTTTCGCCTTGTTTCTAATAGCTGCGTGCAGTAAGTGAGGCTCTGGTCGTCGGAGGATGTGCCCGTGGCTGCGTGCTTCACCCTTAATACAGTTTCGCAATCATGCCAAGTTCTCAATCGCGGTAAACTAGTAAATGCTCGATGAGTCGACGTACGCCGCTTCGAACGGCATCCACTCAATGGCCGCTCCCGTGAAGACAGGTAGTTCAGTCACTTGTTGGGGCGGCGGTCGTACTCGCATCATTTTGTCTAACATATCGGCAAACTGTTTTATCCCTATGCGACGCTCTCTTCGGATGGGCGACTGCGGGACCGATCGTTGTCTTCTTTATTCATGTCTGGCGGGGGTTATGGCGTCGACACATGTGGCGGGCTTGTTGCATGTGGTATTTCCTTCGCACGTGGTAATTTCTTAAAACGCGTGCGGGGCGGCGGGACGCTGGGGCTGCTGTTCTAGTATTTGTTTCGGGACTGAGAGGTGGCTCCGGTTGATATTTTGAAGCCACTCGTCCACCCGATCCTCACTCTTGTGCACTGAGCCCTCTTCTCGGGCCTCTGCTTCCGCCTCAATCACCGATACTTCGTATTCGTACCGTTTGTTGACGAGCGCCTTTTCAATCTCTAGTTGCTCGTTACGTATCGCGGCGATGCTCTTTTGTGCCTCGTATTTTGCCTTCTTAACTCGTGCCACTTCGCTGCTGTACGATCTTCTCGGACGTATTGTGCTTGCCGTATTCCTCACAGAAACTTCGCAGGCGGCCGTCATAGTTCTATCCGAGTCCTGTAGTATGGGGTTTTGTGCGGGAGAATAGCAAGTGGACGGCGTCGCGATCGATTCCCCGTACTCTTACGCGGTCGCGGTAGCTCTACTCGCCTGGGGGCGTAGAGCAGGTGCGGCGAACGCGCTTTCCGACATGGTCAGAGCAGCCCTCCTCGCAGCGGCGGTAGCGGGGGGCGCGGTCGCGAGCGCGGGGGCGGCAGGATCGGTCCCAGCCACGGGCGCACCGTACGGGGTGCGCGGCAACGCGGACGCGATGGTCGACGACGGTGACCTTGGCAGCTCTTCAAAGTCTTCAAACGTACTTACGTGGCCGCCGACTATTATAGCCCGACTTCGATTCACTCTCTTTTCTCTTCTTCTTTGTTTCTTATTTTTTTTTTGCAGATTGTGTCCTGCTTCGCCTTTGCTTGATTGTGAATGCTTCTCTGGGGTAACAGTTTTTGATACACTTGGCTTGTGCAGTTTTGCAAGCGCGATTCCATGTTCTTATTAACCGAATGTTTGGATTTCTATTTGTTGGTTTGACAAGTTACCGTAATTAATAGCGCAACGTTTTTTGTTTGTCCGCTTGTCCTTTCTAGAATTGTAAGACAACGTCGGACTACTCGTAAAACGATAAATCCCATATTTTAAAGGGTAAACGCACTGGGGATTGGACAGGCCTTTCAAAGAATTCTAAACGTTACAATATCCGATTTCTCCGAGCAAAAAACAATAGCCAAGCCACATCTGGAAATAGTAAACCATGGTTAAAGTAATACATCCAAATGGATACTTAAAACAATCGATACATTCGCACAAAAACGGTCGTAAACTGACCCTGTAAAAACGTGAGACAAGGCGGCCAGCCAGGCGCCGGGAAGTGTGGCTAGGAACAGCCACATGTTAATTTACACAAATGCATTCGTTGATGCATTATTACAAAATATGTTATATATTATTTTTAAACATTAAACGGTATACGCAGAAATACTGTTGACGGGAGGCCCCAATATATTCTAGGTACATATATGAATATGTTGTTATTCATGCAATTAGTATTATACCAGTATGCGGTCGGTGCAGGCATGAAAACTGGGGAAGTCTCCGAGCTGGGCTTTTATCTCTGTATTGATGGCCGTTCCAGGCCAGATTGGGCACATAATACAATATCGGAAGAGTACTCAATTTACAGGGAGAGTGTTTGATGCATTGCAAAATTATGACTGTCGTGTGTCCAGCATGGTGTGCAACCTCAGACCCGCACACACTTGTCACCGCCGCGCCGGTTGGCTGAAAAACAAACTGTGCTCATTCAAGATCAATAAATTCAACGAGTTCACCGAATTTCAGCTTCAGACGCAGAAATGCAGGACACGCTGCTGGTCGCTGTGCCTTGCTCTCGATGGCATCTGGGGTGCTCGTATGCACAAAGAACACAAACACTACACTGCAGCACTGCACTTGGATAAGCGAACGTTTCAACCCTAGTCTAATTTAATCTAATTTTAAATTCACGACATGCCCCTCAAATTTATTTATTTATTATAAACTTCAAAACAAATAGAATCAATAGTAATACAGTATCTATACGAATTCACTCACAGAACAATAAAACCTTTGTCGCAAGCGCACCAGATGGGCGACCATTCACGACCGCTGTCCGAACCGAACTCCCAATCCACCATCTTTTGGATCTAAAAATAAATTCCATATTCGTAATCAGCACCAATGATAATCTCGGAATCGACACCCATATTGATTTTTAGACATTCCGACCCCATCGCACCCCAACAGGGGATGATGGTATTTCAGGTCCGCCACATTAAATCTTAAAATTACTGTTTTTGTAATACACCCGACCCGATACACCATACACACAATACCAATCCCATTTACCCCTTTAGGGGTTGAATTCTGAAAAAATCTGAAACCCATTTCTACCCATTTATCGATAGGAGTACTCCTGTGAAGTTTCGAATAAAACAGACTAACTAATCTTGTTTCCCCATACAAACTTTCGACTCCAGTTTCACCCCCTTATGGAGTAAATTTTGAAAAATCCTTTCTCAGTGCACCGTTAGACCTCTTAAGAAACCTACGTGTGCTAAATTTTAAATCTCTAGACCCAGTGGTTTGGGCTGTGAGTTGATTTTTATACTTTGTCACCCCATTTCCCTCTCTTGGGGGTTTAATTCTGAAAAAACCTGAAACACAAATGTTTACTTAATTATCGATAGGAGTACTCCTGTTAAGTTACGAATAAAACAGTTTAACTAATCTTGTTTCCCCAAACAAACTTTGGAGCCCTTTTTCACCCCCTTAGGGAGTGAATTTTGAAAAATCCTTTCTTAGTGCACTCATTGACCACATAAGGAACCTACTTGGCAAATTTGGAATCTGTAGACCCAGTGGTTTGGGCTGTGCGTTGATATGTCAGTCAGTCAGTTTCTTCTTCTTTTATATATTTTTACCCGACTGCGCCAGAAGGAGGGTTACTGTATAGATTTTTACTAAAATAGAAGTAGCCTAAGTTACTCCTTATTTCATCAGCTATCTGCCAGTGAAAGTCCCGTCAAAATCGGTCCCGCCGTTCCAGAGATTAGCCGGAACAAACAGACAATAGACAAGAATTGAAAAAAATGTTATTTTGGTATATGTACCCTATATACATTCATTGCATGTAGTAAAATGCGGTTGTTTTAATATTACAAACAGACACTTCAATTTTATTTATATTTACAGATAAAGCCCCCTTTTCATCTTTCACCCCCTTAGGGGTTGGAATTTTTAAAAACACCGTTGCGTTAGCTTCCAAACATAAGCCTAGATAATAAATTTAGTGAGTTTTACTTCGAAAATTAAGGACTTTCCATAAACAACTTCATTCTCCTTTTTAACCCTTCGGGGGTGGTATTATGAAAAACGCTGAGACACGTATCAATTAATTTTTAATCATCAGCCTAAACACAAAATTTGAAGATCCTAACTTTCAAACTGATGGACTTTCATACACAACAGCTTCATCCCCTTTTTAATTGGGGGTAGAATTATGAAAAACGCTGAGACACGTATCAATTAATTTTTAATCATCAGCCTAAACACAAAATTTGAAGATCCTAACTTTAAAACTGTCGATTTTCCATATACAACTTCATCCCCCTTTTTAACCCTTTGGGGGTGAAATTATCAAAAACACTGAGACACGTATAAATTAATTTTTAATCGTCAGCCTAAAAACATAATTTGAAGATCTTAACCTTAAAACTGACGGACTTTCATACACAACAGCTTCATCCCCTTTTTAACCCTTTGGGGGTAGAATTATGAAAAACGCTGAGACACGTATAAATTAATTTTTAATTGACAGCCTAAACACTACATTTGAATATCCTAACTTTAAAACTGACGGACTTTCATACAAACTTCCATCCCCTATTTAACTCCCTTAGGGATGGAATTTCTAAAAATCCTTCCTTACTCCTTGTCTACATTATAAAGGGAACCTCTGTGCAAAACTTCAGCTTTCTAGGTCCAAGGGTTTGGGCTGGGCGTTGATGAGTCAGTCAGTCAGTCAGTCAGTCAGGCCTTTTGTTTTTATTTATATAGATTAATAAAAGTTTTATAGACATTTCTAATTTCATACATAATATAACATCCCACCTGTAATCCCCGTAGCGTTAAGCAGAGGTGTCCCAAATGGTACACCACATTTTGCCAGTTACGTTTAAGTCTCATGTAATAGGGGCGAGCCTATTACCATCAATCTGGCACGCAGCCAGACCCCGTGGCTGCTACTGAGAAATCCTTGATGAAAAAACCCAATAGCACTTTGCCCGACCCGGGAATCGAACCCAGGACCACATGCTCAGCAGCCACGCTTGCGACCACTCGACCAACGAGGTCTAATTCTAATTTCAATTCTTTTGAAATCAATGTGGCTCAAACAAGAACAACTTGTTTGTGGCTGTTGATCCTCAGATTCTATTCCTCTAGAGCAGCGGTTGGCAACCTTATGGCAGACAAGGGCCACATAGTGAAAACAATTGATAAAAGGCGGGCCGCACATATACATTCAGTCAAAAAAGTATCGGGAATTGATGATTTGTTGATGGTTCCAAATTCAAATTTTTGTTTTTTTGTAGTTGTTAGATTGGCACAACTGTTTTCCATTTTGGCGCGGAGTTTGAGTTGCATCTGTTATTTATATTAAATACAGTGCTGGTTTTAGTAATATCATTATAGTGTGTATTGCGAATTTCATAATGGACAAAAATATCGAACAAAGAGTTTTTCTTAAATTTTGCATCGCCAATGGAATTTCGTGTTCGGAGTCACTGAAAATGTTACAGAAGGCTTACGATGAATCGACTTTATCAAAAACTCGTGCTTATGAGTGGTTCAAAGCGTTCAAAAGCGCTCGAGATGTGATGGAAGATTTGCCTCGCTCTGGTAGGCCGTCAACGTCTGCAACTGAAGTTAACATCGCAAAAGTGAAGAAAATAGTGACTGAAAATCCCCATTAAACTCTGAGAGAGATAGCCGCCGAACTTTCTGTATCTCACGAGTCGATCCGTACCATTTTAACTAATCATTTGGGTATGAAACATGTTGCTGCTCGGCTAGTCCCAAAAGATCTGAATTTTCTCCAAAAACTCAATTGCATGAAAGTCGCTGAGGACATGCTAGAACGAGTCAGTTCGGACCCAACATTCATGAAACGCATTGTTACTGATGACGAGACGTGGGTTTACGAGTTTGACATGCAAACTAGTCAACAAGCTTCGGAGTGGCGCCTTCCAACTGAACCGAAACCGAAAAAACCACGCCAAAGTCGATCAAAAGTCAAAGTCATGTTGACTGTTTTCTTTGACTATCGCGGTGTTGTGCACTCTGAATTCTTACCGGAAGGTCTAACGGTAAATAAAGAATATTATTTGAGCGTTATGCGGCGTTTAAGAGAGCAAATTCGACGAAAAAGGCCAGATTTGTGGAAAGAAAATTCTTGGATTTTGCACCACGACAATGCGCCTTCGCACAAGGCTATCATTGTGAACGAATTTTTGACCAAACACTCAACAAATACCATCCAGCAACCACCATATTCACCAGATATGGCTCCTGCTGACTTTTTTCTTTTTCCTAAACTCAAATTACCACTTCGTGGCACCCGTTTTCAATCGATAGAAGACATAAAGGAGAATTCGCGGCGAGAACTGAACTCAATTCCGGAAGCAGCGTTTAAAAAATGTTTTGATGAATGGATTATTCGTTGACGCAAGTGTATCGTTTCTAAAGGAGCATACTTTGAAGGTGATAAAATAAATTTGGATGAATAACAGACATTTTGTGTATTATTGATCTTTTCCCGGTACTTTCTTGACAGAGTAGTATGTTGGCGATAAACCTGCGATATTAAAATGGGACTGGGTGGGTCACATTTCCAGTTGCGAATCGTCAAACACTGGTCTGAAAACTGTCGTCGTCACAAGGACAGGCCCAAGGGACGCTGATTAAATTTAACTATAATAATTAAACTTTCATTTACAAAGCAGTCGCGGGCCGCAAGGAGATAGGTCTCGGGCCGCATGCGGCCCGCGGGCCGCGCGTTGCCGACCGCATCCAGCGGATTCTCGCAACCTTCACCAGGTCATCGGACGTTTTATAATGAATTTTAAATATGGACTTGGTACGAAATACATTTTATTATTATTATACACCATTATTTTTGGGTCGCTCTGGAACCGAAAGCCATAGACTCGATCATTGAACTCGGAACGGATTAAAAAAAGAAAAGTAAAATAATTTATTTAACCAAACAGTTTTCCTCAGAGACTAAAATCTAATAAAATCTAATTAAATAGTGTAACCAGTAACTGGAGACTTCTCTTACAATGAATAGTAAATAGGTTTGCAAGAAATTCGGTCTCCACTTTTCTATCTAGGGTTCATTTACTTGTACTTATTTAAATCCTTTGAAGGTACAATTTTATCTCGCAGCATTTTAAAAAGAGTTTCCAAAGAAAACATCTTCTTAAAAATCGCTACAATTCAACGCCAGTTTGCCATTAAGAAAGTAATTTTATTATTTTGAATACTTAGGTTCTAACCCTATTTTACTTTCAAAGCAGTACTTATTAGCATTTTTCCCCTATTTTGTAAAAATATATAGATTACCTTACAAAGCCTGCCTCGTTAGTCAATGGGGAATTTTACAGTGCTTTTATGAATGAAAAATGGCTCGTTCTTATGTCCACAAAGCCTTAACTGAAGTACGGAGGAACCCAAGCTCGACTCGACGCACCAGGAGTTTAGATGTAACACAAAAACACTCAGAAGAACAATAGCAAAAACCATGCAAAAACTTGTAGTTCAGTTCAGTGATGCAAAAGAACAGTAGACTTTTTAGGTTAAAAATGTTTGACAGAAAAAAGGTTATTTACAGTTCTCATTTTATATACAATAATGAATAATAAAGAAATTTTACTAAACAATGAGTTTGACATGTGTCTAGGAGAGTTTTTTTTTGCCCTGCTAAAAGATTTTACCATTGACCTGTAATATACTAGAACGCCGCATAAAAAAATATTCCCAAAGCTGATCACCGCCATCTATTGATATATACTGAAGCGTTGTGACAAACGTCAGTGGAAAATTTCTCATTCGAATCTCTAGTCAGACTTATTCAGCCAGTGTTATTTATTAAGTTTTTTCATACCGAGTTCCTTAGTTTGGACTTGTGCCCGTTTGCTAAAACATGGTCTGAAATACCTATAATAGGCGAAATGAGATTGTACAGGTCAGGTATACCTCTGCTTAATCCTTTTCAGGGAATCAATATGTATGTATAGCTGAGCCACACCAACCACCAATAACCAGCCAACCAAACAACCATAAATATAAATATTGATGTCTATATAACTTGTACAATATAACTTTTACCAAATAAAAATGGATATTTCAATGCCTTTATTCCCAATCCACGCGACATTTCTCATGCATAAGATTTTGGAATTGCATTGCGCGTCACTCAATTGTCCAGACAAATAAAATGCATCCAATATCTCAAAATCTCAATATTCCTTGCAATCTCTACAATAATATCGTCGTTTTATAGCCCGTCAATACCACTGCTGAATGCAGCTTATGAGAATAGTCACTTATGGAATATTGTTCGCCGAAAAGGAAATCAGCAAAACCATGCTTGGACAGACGGATTAGGGGTCACAGTGTTGTCGTTACAAACACACAAGATATTGTTGCTGACCATAGTCGTGGATTAGGATTGATGGACTGCGTTTGTGAGGAAAGACGAGCCGAAACCACGTAAATCCTCACAAACGCAGTCTGTCAATCCTCAAGTACGTACGTACAATTGCCAGCATATCAAGGTACCACAAAAATGAATTCTCCAAATGATTTTGAACCATAACAAGTTGAAGGTTAAGTTCAAAATCAAATGACATTTGGCAGTTTGTGGTAACTTGATGCGCTGGCGACTGTATTTTCAAATCTCGTCGCTGAGCCGATGGCCGAGCCTTGAAAGTCCAACCGCGCGGTGTTAGTGAATACGGTTATTAAACTCATATTTTCTTATCGGCCAGTACGTAATGAGAGGTTTTCCTTTTAGAGGTTTTAAAAAAAAACTTAGTTTCTAAGAACTCTATAGATGGCGTTGAACTTACTATGCCAAAGCCAAAACGATTGAAAAACAAAACATTGTGTCTCGTCACATACTCTCGTTGACTGACACTTTCATTTGCTAATATAACCAAAATTTCTCGCGCTTTGTTAAAATCAGTTTTTTTAGGTTCCGTTCCTTGCATTATCATACTTACTCCTAGCGCCATCTATCCAGCGACTAGGGAAGAGCTAAAAAGAAAATCCCTCATTAAACTATCACGGTAAATGCTTCTTCTAAGAGAAGGCGAGAGCATTCCAAATTTAAAAACTAAATGGGTCCAAATTAACACAAGTCTGTGGCGTTAACATTTTTATCTACACCCATGCTATAAATCCTCTATAAAAGTATCTGAAACAGTTAGCTTATGGCCAACATTAAAACAGCCAGTGTCATAATAACCATTATAACACCCAAACGGGTGTTTTAATGTTGTACTGAATTTCATTATGCAACTCGTTTTAAAAAAAAGAACATTGTCTAGCACGTGCGATTCACTACCACAGCTAGTTTATATATCATTGACCACAGCGCCGTAGAATTCACGTCGTATCCCGCCATTTTTGTTCGATATTTGGATATTAGTATTGCATTATGTAGGTACTTTGTTGTTTACAAAAATGAGTGATACAAGCTTTGTGCATTTTAATAATAGTACAATCCAACATGTAAATAATTTTATTATTACCTATACATGGTTTCTTTGTAATAAATACTCAGCAATTAAACTTTCCATGAATTTACATAGACTTCTTACAACACTACAAAAGGTTTCAGAACCTTTTAAGGAGGATTCATTTCATGAATGTAGATATTAAAGTCTTGTATGCAACTGTACATAATTAGGTATTAAAACACTCATGTGATACTATTATATATACTCGGCTTCGCCTCGTGTGATAAACCCACATTCGTGTTTTAATACCCCTCATTATACAACAGTTGCATAAATAACTATTGATATGTATCCTCTGGCGTGTATGAGTACGTGAATATTAGTTCCAGTCAGCAAAGCTTGACCCAAAATCTGTCAATGATTTATTTAAACAATAATGTTCGGTGATATAACAGCAGTTATTTATTAGCGTAGTATACGCGTTGACCTTTCTATTAGGCAAACGGATGATTGATAGTGCGCTGAATTGTATAATTACAGGATTTTCTTGTCTGTTTTAATAATTTATGGTCAGGATGTGATTTGATTGGAATCACTGCTGTGAAGATATTTTTGGTTGATGAAAGTTGACAACTTTCAGTTAGAACGTTTTTGATTTTGCAGGAATTCTTTTTTACAGGACTGGCTCACTTCAGTACGCATACGGTCCCTTTATAGTTACCTCTAACAGCCGCAACCAAATAGCAACCTTATGATAACGAAATTAGAATTCACTTTGATTTCAACAGTGATGCAAAATAAAAGGCACAATACTGTGAAAGGGCTGTACAATGTACATTTTGTACATTCGACGGCCAATCAAGCTATGCAAAACCAATATGAGATCTTTCTCTGTGCGGGAAATCTATACAAATCGAGGCCCTGATATATTGGAAACTAGCTGACCCGCGCAACTTCGTCTGCGTCACATGAGCTGCCTACCTACTACCTACCTACTACCTACCTACTACCTACCTACTACCTACCTACTACCTACCTACTACCTACCTACTACCTACCTACTACCTACCTACTACCTACCTACTACCTACCTACTACCTACCTACTACCTACCTACTACCTACCTACTACCTACCTACTACCTACCTACTACCTACCTACTACCTACCTACTACCTACCTACTACCTACCTACTACCTACCTACTACCTACCTACTACCTACCTACTACCTACCTACTACCTACCTACTACCTACCTACTACCTACCTACTACCTACCTACTACCTACCTACTACCTACCTACTACCTACCTACTACCTACCTACTACCTACCTACTACCTACCTACTACCTACCTACTACCTACCTACTACCTACCTACTACCTACCTACTACCTACCTACTACCTACCTACTACCTACCTACTACCTACCTACTACCTACCTACTACCTACCTACTACCTACCTACTACCTACCTACTACCTACCTACTACCTACCTACTACCTACCTACTACCTACCTACTACCTACCTACTACCTACCTACTACCTACCTACTACCTACCTACTACCTACCTACTACCTACCTACTACCTACCTACTACCTACCTACTACCTACCTACTACCTACCTACTACCTACCTACTACCTACCTACTACCTACCTACTACCTACCTACTACCTACCTACTACCTACCTACTACCTACCTACTACCTACCTACTACCTACCTACTACCTACCTACTACCTACCTACTACCTACCTACTACCTACCTACTACCTACCTACTACCTACCTACTACCTACCTACTACCTACCTACTACCTACCTACTACCTACCTACTACCTACCTACTACCTACCTACTACCTACCTACTACCTACCTACTACCTACCTACTACCTACCTACTACCTACCTACTACCTACCTACTACCTACCTACTACCTACCTACTACCTACCTACTACCTACCTACTACCTACCTACTACCTACCTACTACCTACCTACTACCTACCTACTACCTACCTACTACCTACCTACTACCTACCTACTACCTACCTACTACCTACCTACTACCTACCTACTACCTACCTACTACCTACCTACTACCTACCTACTACCTACCTACTACCTACCTACTACCTACCTACTACCTACCTACTACCTACCTACTACCTACCTACTACCTACCTACTACCTACCTACTACCTACCTACTACCTACCTACTACCTACCTACTACCTACCTACTACCTACCTACTACCTACCTACTACCTACCTACTACCTACCTACTACCTACCTACTACCTACCTACTACCTACCTACTACCTACCTACTACCTACCTACTACCTACCTACTACCTACCTACTACCTACCTACTACCTACCTACTACCTACCTACTACCTACCTACTACCTACCTACTACCTACCTACTACCTACCTACTACCTACCTACTACCTACCTACTACCTACCTACTACCTACCTACTACCTACCTACTACCTACCTACTACCTACCTACTACCTACCTACTACCTACCTACTACCTACCTACTACCTACCTACTACCTACCTACTACCTACCTACTACCTACCTACTACCTACCTACTACCTACCTACTACCTACCTACTACCTACCTACTACCTACCTACTACCTACCTACTACCTACCTACTACCTACCTACTACCTACCTACTACCTACCTACTACCTACCTACTACCTACCTACTACCTACCTACTACCTACCTACTACCTACCTACTACCTACCTACTACCTACCTACTACCTACCTACTACCTACCTACTACCTACCTACTACCTACCTACTACCTACCTACTACCTACCTACTACCTACCTACTACCTACCTACTACCTACCTACTACCTACCTACTACCTACCTACTACCTACCTACTACCTACCTACTACCTACCTACTACCTACCTACTACCTACCTACTACCTACCTACTACCTACCTACTACCTACCTACTACCTACCTACTACCTACCTACTACCTACCTACTACCTACCTACTACCTACCTACTACCTACCTACTACCTACCTACTACCTACCTACTACCTACCTACTACCTACCTACTACCTACCTACTACCTACCTACTACCTACCTACTACCTACCTACTACCTACCTACTACCTACCTACTACCTACCTACTACCTACCTACTACCTACCTACTACCTACCTACTACCTACCTACTACCTACCTACTACCTACCTACTACCTACCTACTACCTACCTACTACCTACCTACTACCTACCTACTACCTACCTACTACCTACCTACTACCTACCTACTACCTACCTACTACCTACCTACTACCTACCTACTACCTACCTACTACCTACCTACTACCTACCTACTACCTACCTACTACCTACCTACTACCTACCTACTACCTACCTACTACCTACCTACTACCTACCTACTACCTACCTACTACCTACCTACTACCTACCTACTACCTACCTACTACCTACCTACTACCTACCTACTACCTACCTACTACCTACCTACTACCTACCTACTACCTACCTACTACCTACCTACTACCTACCTACTACCTACCTACTACCTACCTACTACCTACCTACTACCTACCTACTACCTACCTACTACCTACCTACTACCTACCTACTACCTACCTAATATTAATGTGACTTTACATGCCCTTGTTTTATTATTATTTATTTATATCGAACACAAGTGATTCATATTGTTGTTAGTAATACTTACAAACTATGTTAGCAACATTCTCATTAAAATAATATTAATATTAACCAATGATCATCAAAATAAAATAAAATAATAATCAATTCAAAAACCTATAGCTATAACTAAGTCCTCTTCCCGATGCACCAGACCTGCAGCTGTGTATACGGGTCCAGTGCCCCAGGAACGGACAGTCAGGTTTATCCACTATTACCTTTAAGATGCTGTTGGTGCTCCCCCGAAGCCGCCGCATCAAGGATGCTGTTCTTTTTCGCATAATTGCTTGAAAGCTATCTATACCTGCTTCAGCAAACATGCCCGACGCGCTACAGAACCGCGGGAGCCCCAACAGCACCCTAAAAGCGTTATTGTACTGGATGCGAAGAGCGCTGTAGGCCCTCTGTGTATGTCTAACCCATAGGCTGCACGTGTAAAATGACTGGCAAAACGCCTTAAACAGAGTGAGTTTCACTTCCTTAGTACATCGTGCAAACCTACGGGCCAGCATATTACATCGGACTGACAGCGCTCTTCGCTCCCGCTCCATGTCACTCTCATCAGTCAAGTCCTCCGTCACTATATGGCCAAGATACCTAAATAAAAAGGCATACTGGAGGAACTGTTTCAGGCTTCTAAGTACCGACTCTGAACACCACAAGCTCACTCTTCCGAACATTGTACAATAAACCATGAGACATGGCGTACCCCTCACATATTTTAATCATCCGTCTGAGTCCATCAATCGAGGGACTCAGCAGCACCATATCATCTGCGTAACTTATACTATTAATTGTCTTACCATCAATAGAGCATCCGATACCAGTGCTACTGAGTTCCTCGATCAAATTATTGACGTAAAGATTGAAAAGGGCCGGGGAAGTCAACCCGCCCTGTCTCACCCCACACTGCAACCCATACGCCCCCGACAGAGCACCCGACCATCTGACCTGGTTGATTTGGTGGTCATACCAATAATCTAAGAGTTGAATGAGCTCATTTGGAAGACCTTGCTCACGCAATTTCGACCATAAGATCTTATAATCAACCAGGTCAAATGCCTTGGAGAGGTCCAAAAACGCAGCATAAACAGGCGTGTTTCTATCAGTGTAGTACCTGACCGTGTGCTTGAGCGCCAGAATAGCAGTTTCCGTGGACAGCCCAGCTCTAAAACCGAACTGTGCATCATGTAGGTAGATGGAGCTGTCCAGTTATCCTCCGCTCAAGCACACCGTCAAGAACCTTTGCTGTTACAGTAGCCAACGATATTGGCCTATAATTATCCTCTTCTGAGACATCGCCGGTCTTGTTCTTGACTATGGGCACAACTATTGTCTTCATCAACTCAGGTGGTAGATATGAGTGCCTCACACAAAGATTATATAGCATTGATAGGACCCTTGGGAGATGCGGACCGGCATGTTGAAAATGTTCTATACTTAGACCATCATGACCCGGAGATTTGCCCCTGGTCATTGACTGTATGATGTTCCGTATCTCTTTTGATGAAATATTAATCGGAACACCAGACAATCTACTCTCAGCGACAAAACCCCGTTCCTCCGGTTGCAGTCGCGAGGTTACTTCAAAATGCCTCCTGAACATGTTCGCAATCTCCCCAGGCTCAGTCATACCATTAACGCTCACCGGAACCACAGGCTTTGGGTTCAATCTTTGAGTGGATTTCCAGAATTTATGTAAATGCTTGCTCCTATGTTCGGTTGCCAAAATGTTAATTTTAATTTGTTCCTCATTGTCTTGACAAAACTTTAATTTTTGTTTAAAAAAAATTCTAGTCTCGCACATTTCCACAAACTGCTGCCCAGTGCGAGGTTTCCCATACCACACCCAGTTAAGAAAGGCCTTTCTCGCGTTCCTGTGAGCGTCCCTGACATGCCTGTTCCATCCAGTCACTGTGCGCCGACGAGCCTTCCCATCTTTTACTAAATTAGAGCTGCCAGTTTTCTTACAATCTTTATCCTTTACTTTCAAAGGGTGACAGAGTGAGACAAAAGATGTACACATTGCCCTGAAACTTGCTAAACCAATTATTAAGTTCGTCACGAGAGTTCTCTGAACTATTTATAAGAGGCAAAAGTTATTTCCTATTTTAAGAAACAAGAAGTTTCATCGTAATTGCTCAGAGTGAGGTGTTTGTAATTAAATTAGGTAAATATAAGAAGAAAATTCTAACTAAAGTAAATTTTAAATTATTGTTTTCCAAATAGCATTATGCCCCATCAATGAAACAGGCCAGACGATTAATCAGAAGTGTGTTCAAGAACGAATTCATTTATTCCAAGGAAAACTTACAGGCTAACAACGTATAAAACCAACATGTAGCCATTTCTAGTAACACACACGTTACTAAAAAATATTTGCAAAATGTTTTCGTCTTTTCTCCGTATTCCATTACTGTTGTTGATATTCCACTGGCAATATGAGTACCTCTACGTTAGTAAAATCCTAGTGTACGTGGGTAAATACCACATCTAGTTTAGTGAAATATCCCTGTTTCAGCAGGCTACAACTGAAGGTTTTATGAAAAATTCCCCGAAATATTTCAGGCAAATTCATGCGTGCTGTTTGCTGTTCTACTTTTTTTTTGGTTCTGTGACATTTTTGAAAGTAGAATAATTTATTTTATCTGTTTAGAGGTAGAACGACTATTGAGTTTGCAAGGAAAAGTATTTTACGTCGGGGTCGATAAACTTTTTATGTGGGCGTGGTGTTGTGGCTTAATAATAACAGTCGCTCGGGTCAATCTTTAGGTTAAGCTGCGCTTGCCTAGGTTGGTCCGGGGATGGGTGGCTACTCATAATATACCGAGTTTATTCCATGCATCGGAAAGCACGCTAAGCCGTTAGTCCCACCTGACATGTGTAGATCATTGACAGTCATTACAGGCAGTCAATGGCCTGAAAATCAGACAACCAGTGTTATTAAGGGGTATAGTATTACCCAGTACTAACTAGGTTATGAAGGTCAGATAGGCAGTCGCTCCATGTAAAATTCTGATATTCAGCCGCATCCGGTAAGCCTGGAAGCCGACCACGAGATAGTTGGAAAAAGGCTAGGCATATTATGGTGTTCCGAGGCCCTACTCTCTAACGCTCCGTCCGTATTTCGGATCTATCCATCTCTGTCACTCGCACTCATCTGCAGACGTGCGCAAGAGAGACGGATAGATACGAAATACGGACGGAGCGTTAGAGAGTAGAGCCTCTGGCCCGTTTGTTATTTGATTAGTTTGACAACAAAAAAACAGTATAGGTAAGTACATATAGGTACTTAGTAGTTTTCGGTGACAATTCTGTTAAAACTCAGTTTTGCTTTAATAAACTAATTAATGAGAGCATAACATAATCTCCTTATTTTCGGACTTTTTGAAGTAGCGTTTTTGAGACAATCCGTTTTCAGCCTAGCCTTTTCCCAACTATGTTGGGGTCGGCTTCCAGTCTAACCGGATGCAGCTGCCGCCGCCTACCTGCAGAGCGACTGCCTATCTGACCTCCACAACCCAGTTAGTACTGGGTAATACGATACCCATTTTCGACTACTGCTTGTGTTAAAAACATTCGCAGAAAATAACATCATAGATTATATCGGATCAAAACGATTCCGGGAAATCGCGAGAAAATCCGATAAAGCCAACGAAACTCTGGTTAATTACGACTTTTTACCCTAACTAATTAATGAAGATAAAAGCTGAAAAACATCTCACCTGAGACTGAAGAAGGGTCTTATTTCGGTAATATACTTTTTATACCCTGTAAAACGGGTTCTTTTGGCGAAGTTACTTTTTGTTAGGGTTCCCTTATCTAGAGATTTTAAGACGATTTAAGGGTAGGACGTAAACCACATTTCCTGTTAATAGGTACTGTGGTGTATGTTCTGTCTAAAGTGTTGACTTACTTACTGTAGATTGAACTGGTTGCAATGGTGGGATTTGGTAAAGAATTATGTACCTTTAAAGAATACTACGGGATAACTGGTTATGAACATAGGCAGTCGCTCCATGTAAAATACTGGTATTCAGCTGCATCCGGTTAGACTGGAAGCCGACCCCAATAAAACTTGGGAAAAGGCTAGGCAGATGATGATGAACTGGTTATGAACAGTGAACAGGCATACTTTAAACTAGAGCTTTTAAAATACTAGTGTCGATTCTGTTGTGCACAAACTAAACTTAATTTAGACTATACTAGCTGACCCGCGCAACTTCGTCTGCGTCACATGAGAGAGAGAGAGAGGGTTAGAGATAGTTTGAGTGGACCTTCAAAGATAGACATTATTATGCTATCGCGGATTTTATGTTAAACTTTTTAAGAGGAACAATTCCCTAATACATGATTGTTGCGTAACTTTAACCGTTTATGCAGCGCTCGCAACGGAAGTTCTCAAAAGAAATACATTTTCCCCGTTTTTGCAAAATTTATCATTGATGCTTCGCATGTAGACTAATCTAGAGTACCTTATGCTATAATAACTTTTTCACTTCTCATGCTCTAAAGTTCGCCTTTGTGTCGTGCGTAGGCAACATATCGCTTTTTATGCTATAGAGCATAAAGTAAAATCTTCGTCGAAGACCAAGGCAACGAACAACTTCAACTTCATAGAATAACCTCTTTATTTTAATTCGTCTGTCTGTCCATATGTCTGTCTATCCGTCTGTCTGACCGTCTGTCTGTCCATCTGACTGTCTGTCCGTCCATCTGTCCATCTGACTGTCTGTCCGTCCGTCTGTCAATCTGTCTGTCTGTTCATCTGTCTGTACATCTGTCTGTCCGTCTGTCTGTTCGACTGTCTGTCCGTCTATGCTTCCGTCTGTCTGTTCGTCTGTCTGTCCATCTATGCACCCATCTGTCTCTCCGTCTGTCTGTCCATCTGTTTGTCCGTCCGTCTGTATGTCCGTCTGACTAAATTGACTATTTTTCTCGCACTCAAAGTGAAAAGTACAGTGTAGCACACGGCGCTAAATTCCCATTATAACTTAGTACCTATTTACTACCTCGCTAAAGCTCGGTAGTAAAACTACCCTCGTATATAATGGTTAATTTTAGCCCATTGTATTACAATGTACTATTATAAAGCTGGTCAGTCGATTTAAAAGTTATCTGGTGAGCACATTTTTAGTCATTAGTACCATTCTAGTACAATAGATGTCGTTGCATCTTGCATTTGATGATTATTCTTGAACACTTTAAATTCGTATATCTTCTGATAGAATTAACCGATTACGATGAAACAAAATCTAAATAATACCTCAAGATACACACAATTTTTATGTATAAAAGTTATCTGTATTGGTTTCGTATATTTTACGTGATGCTTGATCATCGAAACATCATCATCATCATCATCATTCTCTTGCCCTTATCCCAATTCATTTGGGGTCGGTGCAGCATGTCTTCTTCTTCCATACTTCTCTATTTTTCGTCATCTCATCAGACACTTCTTTTCTTGCCATATCATTCTTTACACAGTCCATCCATCGTTTCTTTGGTCTTCCTCTACTCATATACCCATCCACATTCATACTCAAAACTTTCCTCACGACATTTTCCTCATCCCTCCGCATCACATGCCCATACCACGACAACCGATTACCACACAACTTTTCAGTCACTGGCGCCACTTTCAGACTTCCTCTTATATACTCATTTCTAACTTTATCCATTCGCGTAACACCACACATCCCCCTTAGCATCCTCATCTCCGCTACATGCAAATGCCTTTCATTCATCCCTTTTGTGGCCCAACATTCTGATCCATACAAGACAGCAGGTCAGAAAAACGAAACAGACAAACAGATAAACAGACAAAAATTACAAAAATGCTGGAAATGAGTTCTGTTGGTTATCCTTTCACACCCAGGATTTTTTTTTTTTATATTTTCGATGTACAAAACGATTTTTCTACAAATGTATTATATGTATAGATTATGTATATAGTAGATAGATATAGATAATATATTTGCTATATTTTACTAAAAGGTAGTGCGAGAAAAGGACGGCTATAGCTTTGAACTAAGTTAGAGATGTCAAACTAGTTTATGCCTTACGCTTCACTGTGGTTTTATTCGACATGTTTTTACGTGCAGCCTTCATTTGTATGGAAATATTAGTTCCAACTAAATTTGACAGCTCTAAATTACGTCCGTCTCTTTCTCGTTTTATTAGAGAGAAAAAGATAGCAATAGCCTAAATTATATTTAGTTTGTGCACAACAGAATCGACACCACTATCTACCATTTTTACTATTAAAGTTTTGTTTACCATCTAATATAGGTACTATGTTTTCAAGCAAATAAAATATTAATCTGTTCTATTCTATAGAACAGCTTAGGCTTACCCGGAATCTCTTCCATTTCATTTTCCTCCTGCTTCCTCACGATGTTTTCCTTTACTGAATCATCTGCCTAGCCTTTTCCCAACTATGTTGGGGTCGGCTTCCAGTTTTACCGGATGCTGCTGAATACCAGTATTTTACATGGAGCGACTGCCTATCTGACCTCCACAACCCAGTTAGTACCGGGTAATACGATACCCCTTGGTAAGACTGGTTGTCAGACTTTTTGGGCCTCTGACTACCTAACGACTGTCCAAGATCTACAAATGACAGCCGGAACCAACGGCTTAACTTGCTTTCCAAGGCACGGAGGAAACTCGGTATGTAATGGGTGGTCACCCATCCACAGACCAACCTAGGTAAGCACGGCTTAACCTAACAATCGACCCGAGCGGCTGTTATTATTTAGCCACGAGCTCCTCATTTGCCTCCTGCTTGAGCCCCTAAATACTTTCTCGTTTATTATTGAAACAATTAATTATCCTGCCTCCAGAGCCTTGTTGCCATGGCATCGGTCACCAAGGGTGCACTCTGCAGATGATCTTGACACTTCCAAAAGATGGATGATATTTACGTCAAACCCTTTCCTAAAATGCAATACGACTAAGGTCTTTTAAGCTGGAATGCCAAGCACTTTATCGCTTTACCACACAATATAAGGAAGCTTCACATCACCCTCATTTCTTGCCATTTACTATGCTGTATAATATCGTGGAGGAAGATCGCGAGGAACGTCAATTTTTGCATCGGAACTTCGTCGTGTCTGCGGCCGGCGGCGTTCATCGAAATTCCATCACGATCCGAGGATAGCGGTTAGACGTCTACCTGAGCAAATGGAGAAATATATGGGCGGACTTATAATGCACGGAATGATTTTGTGAGGACACATTTATAGCGATTTTTGATTTGGAACTGGTGTAATGAAAAGAAAAATATTCATAGAATACCTAATCTGTGTTAAGGACGCACTCTACAAATTACAGATGTAAATGTACTGACGCAATCTTAGCGCTACAAGTGATCTTCAAAACTTTTGGATGAACTAAAAGGACAAGGAGAGAACATAGCTAGCTATGGCTCAGTAGGCACATCGTTGGAAGATGATGCTTATCATGTTATATTGATAGTCTGTGATATAGTATCCCCCTGTGATTAAATTAGCCTGTGCTTAGTGTAAAATGCTAGTGAGTACTTATTACTCAGCAGCTTTTCTATAAACCAATATCGTTAAAGAGTTACAGACAAGATGGATGATGATGAAGTGCAGTGTTAATGTAAACATGTAAACACCATGAAGTTATTTTAAACTAGCGGACGTCATGCGGTTTTACCTACGTAGTTCCCGTTCCCGTGGGAGTACGGGGATAAAATATAGCTGTGTTACTCAGGGTGTATGTAGCTTTCTAATGGTGAATGAATTTTTTAAATCGGCTCAGTAGTTTTTGAGTTTATTCATTACAAACATACATAAGTATACACACACACAAAAATACAAATCTTTCGTCTTTATAATATTAGTGTAGACTTACGCGAAGAACCTTTAAACCGATTAGTGATCGTAAAGTTGATGGCAAAACGGGTTCAAAGTTGTTAGATAGTTGCTATGTTACCACTAGGGACGAATATATCTACCATCTTGAATTAGAACCCCTAATTTAATTAATAATATCCATCAAATAAGGTGAAGGAAAGCCGAAGTTAGGCTCTTAACAACTTAAGGAGAACTCAATTTGCATTTGAAAAGTTAAGGGTTGTACGATATTGGATGATAATTTTCAATTCTAAACTCGATAATGGTCTTCATCTTTTTGTTTTAACTTACTTAGATAAAACAAAGTTTTAATTTCACTGTTATTTGAGAGCAACGAAAATAATTATCAGACTAAATGTCACTAACATCCTATCTTTTGCAGCGTAAAGTATTTGGAAAAGCTTACAGTATCTTATCGACCTAATAATTTATATTGTGCCATGATATTTTATGTAGCTCTGCTTCTGCTCACCTTTTATCATCATAATATATTGAGTACAAAGGTAGATATTATTCACAGGACCTTAGCTAGACCATTGCCCACAATTAAATCTACCTAACTACGGCCCTGATTATATTTGTATCTTTCTGAAAGAAAACCTACTACCTTCTTTATTCAGATTTTTAGTCAAACTGTCTCGTAAAAGCAGCGTATCCACTTGAGGCAGCCTCGGGTCGAGCGGCCGCCTCGCTCCGAGGTTGCGCAAGTGGAGACGCTGCCTCAACCTGAGGCACGCCGCGACACGAGGCATATTCGTTGCCGCGAGTCGAGCCATATTTTGTCGGTTTTTTGCCGTGCTCAAAGGCGCCTCAGTCCGAGCCGTGCATTTGATGGAGACGGGCGTGTCGCCTCGAATCGCGATGGACAACGAAACTAGCATTAAACTGATAAAATTATATGAGCTTCACCGTGCTCTCTGGGATCCATTACATAAAAAAAATCCTTTTTCTTCCTTCCTCTTTACTATAGCTTTTGGTTGCGTCCTCTTTTTTTTTATTATGGTAAGTAATTACTATTAAAGCAGCAACTACTCGACGCGCGTCTGGTGCCATTGCGTTTTGGCTTTACTGTACACGTTGTGGATCAAGCTGAGGCGTGTCGCCTCGTATTGATCTGCAACGTGCCTCGAGGGAGCGAGCAACCTCAACCTGAGGTGTTTTGCTTCAAGTCAAGGCTGCTCAGCCTGAGGCTGCTCTAATGGATACGCGGCTTAAAGAAAATTTTAAAGCATATTCATTGAAGACGAACTTAGTTTGTTCCAAAATTCTAGACTAATCGGCTCAAAATTTCTAAATAAGGCGTCGGAACCCATCTTTTTATTGGGTCAAAGTCTCAAAGCCCTCACCTAAGAAAATTTTAGTGAATTTATCTCTTAAATTTTCACAAAACTTGGGGCGAAACTCAGTTTATCTTCGACAGCGAATGGAGTTCGTATATCAATTGCTTGTGTCTTCAAGTTAGAATGTTTTGTGCGTGTTCGGTGTCTTTATTAAATTCTTATCAGGAATATTCTGGAGCTTTGTTCTTGAATAATATATTACAGAGTGAATTTTCACTGAGGTGCTTGCTACTCTATTTTAAGATATCAGAATCTTCACGCGCAATGTAAGTTCGAGGAGTGCAGTAAGAAACTACTCATTAATACCTATTATAAATTTTCTCACTCAAATGAGTGCAGCGCTTTGAGAGTACAACATGGCATGTAAAAAATGTGGAAGAAAAATAAAACATGTGAAAGGCAGAATAAATATTCATCAAACAAAAATAAAACTTAAAAATCAGAAATGAACATTCTGCCGAGGTGAATGGCGGCACAGTAATTCAACGCCAGAATACCGTTCGCGCCCTCGTAAATACTACCTTTCAAAATCACACAAATCAATTGGACGTCAAATCACGGCATTTGTGAATGTTTTTCCGGTAATACTTAGAGCAGTGTTTTTCAACCTGCCGACCGCGACTCCCTGGGGGGTCGCGAAGCTTTTGTGGGGGTTGCAAGCCCTGGGGGGTCGCAAGAGGTTGCGATAACTGCCTCAATAAACAAAACAATGAAGCTTAGAAAGATAGATTTAATAATAAAATGTTAACTAAAAGATATAAACATTTGTAAGTTCATACAAATTAACAAAATAAAAACCTATTACCTAGTACTCATCTATCTTAGTGAGGTTTCGCTTGTTTGTCATTAACTCATTTCAATTATTGTGGATCCGTTTTAGCTACATTGAGAATTAAATCGAATTCCAAATTTAAATAAAAAAATGTGTTAAATACATAATTATGTTTATCCGAATCCTTAATATGCAAATGCATAAAAAATTTGTATGAATTTAATAATATAAAAAAAAAAAATATAAATAAATATTTGTATTTAACACATTTTTTTATTTAAATTTGGAATTCGATTTTATGTAGGTAACATAATAAAACAAACGAAAAAAAGTGGAGGGTCGGTGGTCGCCAAATATGTTTTCATCCCATCTATTTGAAAAGGACGACTTGGTTCTCCTTAAGTGCACTCAAAGGTGGTGTTTTCTATAAGAAACTTTTAGCGGGCAGTAATGAGTTTTTAATCCTCTTTATAGGTGCGCCGCAATTATCTTTGCCGCGCACTTTTTGAATTTGGAACATCTTAGTGTTCAGCACCAAAGAAATCGAACTCAAATATTGTTTGAATAAAGACTGGCTGGTATGACGGCCCTTTGTCGCGCCGCCGTCTGAATAAAAAAAAGAAATCAAATAAAAAACGCGCATAATACAGCCCGCGTTTTCGTCAATTTTCAAGGATTGTGATAAATTCATGGTTTTGTTTTGAAAAAATAGTTCTTCAAGTGACAGTGAATAAAATATGAGGCACCTTTTATTTTCTCATAGTGGGTGATGAAAAGTAGAGTGTATCACTCGGGCGCAAAATATATTTTTGGCTCGGGCGACGTACTTTGAATCCCTTACTACGTTCAGGACTCTACTCTAGAATCCTTCACTTCACTCTGGATTCAAAAAAGCGCCCTCGCCGTAAAAATATTATTTTGCTCCCTTATGATACAATCTACTATTTCATAGGGGGGTCGTGTCATGAAAAAGGTTGAAAAACACTGACTTAGAGGAATAAAAAAGTTTGTTCTTGTATGTATATTCGCTGGGGACGAGGGCGACCGTTGCGGGTAAATGGGCCAAGTTTTATGATCACTTACCAGATGCTGCGTAACACGGAATGTTATTTTAGGTACTTAGGTGTATGTGTTTTTTAAGGGAGTATATTAGGAGTAAGATGGTATTGCAACTATAGTTCATCATTTCATCATTTCAGCCGAAAGACGTCCACTGCTGGACATAGGCCTCCCCCAAGTGTCGCCACATTGACCGGTCCCGTGCGACTCGCATCCAGCGGATTCCTGCAACCTTCACCAGGTCATCGGTCCACCTAGTGGGAGGCCTTCCAACGCAACGTCTTCCGGTTCGCGGTCGCCACTCTAGAACTTTTCGGCCCCATCGGCCATCCGTTCTGCGAGCAATGTGCCCTGCCCACTGTCACTTAAGTTTGGCAATTCTTCGGGCTACGTCGGTAACCTTTGTTCTCTTGCGGATGTCTTCATTTCTGATTCGATCGCGCAAGGAAACTCCGAGCATAGCCCTCTCCATTGCCCTTTGGGTGACTTTAAGCTTTCTGATGAGGCCCATTGTGAGCGACCACGTTTCGGTCCCGTATGTAATCACTGGCAACACACACTGGTCATAGACTTTCGTCTTGAGACACTGCGGTAGGTTGGACGAGAAGATACCGCGCAATTTCCCGAACGCTGCCCAACCGAGTCGGATTCGACGATTGACCTCTTTCTCGAAGTTAGACCTACCTAACTGGACCGTTTGTCCCAGGTACACATAATCGTCTACAACTTCGAGAGTAGAGTCTCCGATCTTGATAGGAGTGGGTGTGACATGGGCATCAACATGACCTTAGTCTTGTCCATGTTCATTTTTAGACCCACTCTTCCGGAAGCTCTACTGAGGTCATCGAGCATTGTACTGAGGTCCTCCATGGTCTCAGCCATTACCACTATATCATCGGCAAACCGAAGGTGAGTGATGTACTCGCCATTGACGTTGATGCCTAGCCCTCTCCAGTCCAGAACCTTGAAGACATCCTCCAGTGCAGCGGTGAACAGTTTCGGAGATATGACGTCTCCCTGTCTCACACCTCGCTGCAGGAGGATAGGTTTCGAGGCTTGGTCCTGAAGTCGGACTGACATGGTGGCGTTTTTGTACAAACACTTCAACACCTCGATGTACCGATAATCGATTTGGCACCGTTGGAGAGACTGCAGTACAGCCCAGGTCTCGATCGAATCGAAGGCTTTCTCGTAGTCCACAAACGCTAAACAGAGAGGCAGGTTATACTCTTCTGTCTTCTGTATAACTTGCCGCAGCGTATGTATGTGGTCCACGGTGCTAAAGCCTTTTCGGAAACCGGCTTGTTCGAGTGGCTGAAAGTCGTCAAACCTGCGCGCGAGACGATTCGTGATGACTCTAGAAAACAACTTGTAGACATGGCTTAGAAGTGAGATGGGCCTATAATTTTTCAGCCGGGCATTGTCACCCTTTTTGAAGAAGAGCACCACCACACCCCTGCACCATGCCTGTGGCGTTTTTCCCTCAAGTGTGACGGAATTAAACAGCTTCTGAAGGGCCTTAAGTACCAGTTTTCCACCCGCCTTCAGGAGTTCGGCCGTAATTCCGTCATCACCCGGTGCCTTGTTGTTTTTGAGCTGCTTCAGAGCCATCCTAATCTCGTACAGGCTGACGTCCGGGATGTCTTCGGTATAGTGTCGGGTCAGTCTAGCTCTTGGGTCGTTGGCTAGATCTACGACGGGTTTACTGGTTGACGTGTACAACTGTCCATAGAAGCTCTCGATCTCCCTCAGAAGCTCCGGTTTGGCGGATAAGATCCTACCATCGTCGGTCTTCAGTTTCGTGAGCTGGCTCTGCCCAATAGCCAGATCCCTTGCAAATACCTTGGAGCCTTTATTCCGCTCAATCGCGTCTTTAATACGCTCGGTATTAAAGCGGCGGAGGTCGCTCTTCAAGGATTTAGAGATCCGTCTATTGAGCTGCCGGTATTTACACGCCTCGTCTGAAGACTGCAGGATCATCTCACGCCGCTCCTTCATGAGCTTGAGAGTGTGATCGGAGAGCCTCTTGTTCTGATCTGTACGACGCGCCTTGAAGAACTTAGACCCGGTCGTATGGACAGTTTCCACGAACCCATCGTTGTATTCGTCCACTGAGCTTCCTAGGCATTCGAAACGGTTCTGGAGTTCAAGCTGAAAGCTCTCGGGGTTTTGGATTTGGATCTGTGCTGGACGGAGCGTAGACTTCATCAGTCGATACCTTTCAAGCTTGATATTGATGTTCAATGTGCCTCTTACCATGCGGTGATCGCTCCCGGTTTTCACCGAATTGATCACAGAGACATCATTGAACATTTGTGTTGACAACCTTCTTGGTATGTTATCTTAGTTGTCTATTTTTGATTTTGTTTCAAGCAATGATATTTAATTAAACAGATATGTTATGAGCGCGCAATCGTGAAGACTCGAAAACGTGTCAATTGGCCTGTTTTTCCTTTATTCTGCGTCACTGCGTGTATGTGAGCTGGCTCTCCCCCGCGGCACACTTTTTTCGGTGGTTTTGTAGGTGTATGTCGTATCTGTTTGTTAGAATATCATTGGTTTCAAGTGATTTTGTCAGTGGTCTTCCCTTCAACACATTGTATAGAATATTCCTACTTGCTTATTAGATTTATATTGCCATTACTTGGTTTTATTGCACCACACCTCACAATCCCATACAGTCCATTCCTATCGTCAACATTTTTGGTCCTTCGACGGTTTTATTTCATATACATTTTGTCATTTTCACATCGGTAAGTACCATTTTTAGCATTACGACATGAACACGCGTAGTAAAACCAAAGCCTTGGCAATGTCATCTCATAGTATCGCCCGTGATTCACCTGTAGAACCTTCAACAACCACTCACGAGCCCGTAGCGTCTAGAGTTAGTGCCGGTGACGATGCGAACAGCATGCGCTCTGCGCAGACTAATTCTAGCGCTTCATCCACCACGCTGAAAGCACGCAAGGCCGCCGCGGAAGCCGCGTACAAGCGCCGCCAGTTCGAAAACATGAAGGTGCTACAGCAGCAGCTCGCGGAAGTGGAGGAGGCCGAGTACCGCGCGGAGATTGAACAAATTGAAGCGGAGGTTGAAGGTAAAAGTAGGCGAAGTACTACGAGTCAAAAACGAACGCAAGAATGGGTAAGAAGTATTTCTACAATTCAAGTAAACGAAGGAAATATACCAAAAGAGGTCTCACAGCCTGCTCATTTATCAATGAACCCTCAGGCTGCTGCTCCATTATTAGCAGCATACCTCGATAATCAGGCAGGTTTCGTTCCCCAAGTACCCGGGCTGGCCGCCACGGTGTTGCCACCCTCTTATACGGGCTTGGAGGAACAGCGCCACAATATACCTGTATGTAATAATGAGTTTTCTCCCTTGCTTTTACAAGCAGTCGCAGACACTGCCGCTGCAGCGAAGTCTTTGGCTGTCGCACAGAATAAAACACAAAAAACAAAAATAGAGCTTTTCGCATTTACTGGAAATGCGTCTCAGTGGCTTCAATTTAGAAAACTTTTTGACACTACTAAACTCTCATACACCCCCGCAGAGAATGTTGCGCGCTTACAAAGCGCGCTCCGTGGGGCCGCACGCGAGTCCGTCGCGTCGCTGCTCATCTCTGCAGAGGACCCGGAGGAGATCATGCGCGCCCTCGAGCGAAGCTTTGCGTGCCCTGAGATGATTGTCTTCGGTGAGGTACAGGTGTTGAAACAACTGCCACGGCTCGGTAATGACCTCAAAGAAATAGGTACCATTGCGAATAGAGTCAGAAATAGTCTTTCTACGATAAAATTACTCAATCATCATGACTATTTACACTCACCAGAACTTTTTCACATTATACTAGGTAAATTAAACCCTATGATGAAAATGAGATGGTCTGACTATGCGTCAGAGGTATCAAACCCTCTGTTATCAAAATTAGAAGTTTTGTCCGAATTTTTAACTCGTGAACATGAGCGTTATATTAAGTTTGCTTTGTCTCCTGACTTAAGTCTTTCGCAAGCTACACATCAATCGCACGTGATTCAGTCTGTCAATAAACCATTAAAACGCGAGAACATTCATTCTGTGTCACACAATAAAATTAAAAGTAACGATAAAACAGAATGTGTTTATTGTAAAAAAAACCACAACGTTAAAAACTGCGACGAAATTAAGTCTTTGTCAGTTGACGAAAGATGGCGTTGGTTACGTGAGAACAAGATTTGTTACAAATGTCTTAGGCGAGTTTCCCATCAATGGAAATCTTGCAAAGTAAATCCTTGTGGGGTCGACGGTTGTTCTTTTCGCCACCATCCTCTTTTACATGGTAGGCAGGATACGTTAACGTCATCGCCTGCATCCGAAAAGCAGTCGTTTAACAACACTGTGTGTGCAGCTGCGTCTCTTAGTGACGTTCCGTGCACGTCACCCTCATCAGCCGCCCCGCTCGCGCTCCAGCCAATGGAAGAAAAGGTAACGGTTTCTAATACAGGTATCCATGAACATTTCAAGATGTCATCACAAACCAATGCGTTTTTAAAAATAGTACCAGTTGTTGTGTCTGGTCCAGCCGGCGACTATGAAACATACGCTCTTCTTGACGACGGCAGTACAGCGACATTGATTGACTCAAACGTGGCTGCTCGTATAGGGTTATCAGGACCGCAAGAACTTATAACTATCAACGGTGTCGGTGGTTTACAGAAAAGTACAAACATTTCATATGTTAATTTTTACATACAGGGTAAACATGAAAATAACAAATACTTAGTTAGTCGTGCTAGGGCTATGCAAGCACTAAATTTAAGCACACAAACACTGTCCAACCAAATGGTTGAATCATACAACCATTTAAAAGACTTAGCTCATTTTCTAATTTATAGTGACGCTGTACCGACCGTGCTTATCGGCGCTGAGCACTGGCATCTATCGATAACTCACGAGGTCCGCACTGGACGCCGCAATGAGCCTGTCGCTTGTCACACTTTGTTGGGTTGGACATTGTATGGAGTAGCTTCTAGTAAAACTAAACCAGTCGTATTTATTAACCACTGTCAGTTAGACCAAGCCGAACTATCGGAATACGAACGTTTAGAACTTCTCATAAAAGAGCAGTACAAACTTGATTCACTTGGTATTTCCAAGCGTGAGACTCTTCATAGTAAGCAGGATTTGCGTGCTATTGAGATTTTAGACGCGACTACTACACGTTTGCCAACTGGTAGGTACGAAGTAGGACTCCCATGGCGAGATGACATTCAGTCTATTCCCGACAGCTATCCTCAAGCTCTCTCACGTTTCTTGAGTCTAGAGAAACGCATGCTCCGAGAACCAGAGTTTGCTGGTCCTTATAAACAGTTTATTGATAATATGCTTACTAAGGGATATGCGGAGGAGTGTGATCCTACCACTTACTATCGTAATTTTACTGGTCAAGAAAATCTTAATAATATAATCAGTCTCAATTCAGGGTGTTCTAAACAGAATGCGCCCTTTTCGACAACAAATCGTCCTGGAGCAGTTTCTAGTTCTAATTCTAGTATGAGGATTAGGTGGTACTTGCCACATTTTGGCGTGTATCACCCACAAAAGCGTAAGCTTCGGGTTGTTCACGATGCGGCTGCTACGAATCAAGGAGTGTCTTTGAATTCCTTGCTTCTCCAGGGGCCTGATCTATTAGAGAACTTATTAGGTATTCTTTTTAGATTCAGAGAGGGCCGTGTCGCAATGTCTGCTGACATTAAGGAAATGTTTCCTCAAATACGAATTCGAGAGCAGGAAAGGGACGCATTACGGTTTCTTTGGCGTGATGTTCAATACAAAAATACAAAGCCTATAAAAGAGTATCGTATGACTGCTGTTATCTTTGGAGCGTCGTCCAGTCCATTTACTGCTCTGTACATTAAAAACAAAAACGCCAGGTCTCATCAAGATTTGTATCCAGAAGCAGCCAACGCTAGTGTTTATAGTTGTTATATGGACGATTATCTTGATAGTGTGGACGACGTCACCAAGGCTGCGCAGCTGTCATCGGATATAGTCACTATCCATCGAAACGCCTGTTTCGAAATGCGTGGCTGGATCTCTAATAATCAGGAAGCGTTACGTCTTATTCCAAAAGAATTTCATGCCGCACAACCGACTGAAGTGAAACTTGGTAATAATTCCACTATTATAAATAATGTCTTAGGCGTTTCATGGGATCCTTTATCAGATACTATAGGTTTTAGGACCGGTTTAGAAAGTTGTAGGTTTCAAGGCTCTTTAAATAAGCGAAAAGCGTTGTCTCATCTTATGAAAATCTATGACCCGTTGGGATTACTTGGGCCAATCATTGTTAAGGGCCGAATCCTACTCCAGGAGGCCTGGAGAAAAAATATTGACTGGGACACACCATTTCCACCCTCAGAGGTTATGAGGTGGAGTGAATGGTTAGAAGAGCTCGTTGAAGTATCATTTTTTAGTATTCCACGCTGGTACGCTAATGAAAATGGTGAACCTTTATACAGGGAATTGCATGTGTTTGCTGATGCGAGCGAGCTTGCCTATGCCTGTGTTGCTTTTTGGCGTTTTACGTATGCTAACGGCATCGTCAAACTCGCCCTTATTGCCAGTAAGGCGAGAGTTTCGCCATTAAAACCAACATCAATTCCACGCTTAGAGCTGCAAGCTGCTTTGATTGCTTCTCGCCTTGCTGTCACAATCAAAGATTGTCACAAAAAGAAGCCCAAGCGCACATATCTGTGGTCGGATTCGAGAACCGTTCTTGGTTGGCTGAGGAGCGATGCACGAACATTCAAGCCGTTTGTGGCTCATAGAGTCGGGGAAATAACCGAAAATTCATGCGTTCAAGATTGGCGATGGGTCCCAACCGACTTGAATGTTGCTGACGATGCCACTCGTATAAAGCCTCTGCACCTGAATCCCAACCATCGATGGTTTTCGGGTCCTTCATTTCTTTTAGAGGCCCCAGAAGATTGGCCTGTAGAACCAGCTGGCCAGCCTATGGCTCGGGAGGAGTATAAACGTTCTCCAGTGCTTTTGGTTGCTCATCTGGTTGCGACAGTAGATTTCAGTCGTTTCAGTGACTGGCTTCGTTTGCTCCGCGCTACTGCTCGCGTTTTGCAGGCTGCGGCCAAACTCCGTTCATTTTTGGACCGTACTAGACTCACTGTCCCTAACACCGATGTTAGAGACCGCCATTGTGCAAGTTTACCTGCGTCCATCACTCTATTATTGCCTTTGTCAGCTGAGTTAATGGAAGCCGCAGAAAGGCATATCCTGCAACGCCTACAGGCAGAAGCGTTTGCCGAAGAAATTCAGTGCATCGATCGAGACGAAACGATACCCAAGTATAGCCGCTTGTCAAAGCTTTCACCAATGATGGGAGAAGATGGTTTGTTAAGATTGGTCGGAAGAATTAGAGCCGTCGAAAATGTCAGCTCCGATGTGAAGCGCCCGATACTGTTAGATGGTCGCCACCATGTCGTCCGTTTGTTGGTGCAATATTTCCACCGCAGAGCTGGTCATGCCAATAATGAGATGGTAATTAATGAGTTGAGACAAAAATATTGGATTCTTCGAATTCGCAGCATCGTCCGGAGTGTAGCCAGCCAATGTTTGTTCTGCAAGATAAGGAAAACAAAGCCAATGAATCCAAAGACAGGAGATCTCCCGGCACAAAGGCTTGCTCACCATCGCCGTTCTTTTACATTTACGGGCTTGGATTATTTTGGCCCCATCTCTACTGCAATTGGCCGAAGAAGAGAAAAACGTTACGTTGCCCTTTTTACCTGTATGACTTCCAGAGCCATTCATTTGGAGCTGGTGCATTCCCTCTCTGCTGATTCTGCAATTATGACTTTGCGTCGCTTTGTTGCAAGAAGAGGAACTCCTGACACAATATATTCGGACAATGGCACGTGTTTTGTTGGTGCAAACCGAATTCTTCGTGATTTTTACCAACCTGAAGTCGAAAACTTTGCTGCCAATAGAGGAATAAAATGGAAGTTTATTCCTCCCGCCGCACCATTCTTTGGTGGATGTTGGGAGAGGTTGGTGCGCAGCGTGAAGGTGGCTTTAAATGCCACTTTGAAAGAACAAGCCCCCAAGGAAGAGGTCCTTATAACTCTCTTGTTAGAAGCCGAAGCGATTGTCAACTCTAGACCTCTGAGTCACGTTTCGGTTTGTCACGAGGACCAAGAAACATTAACTCCATTTCATTTTTTGCTCGGCACGTCATCTAATCAAGTTCTACCTTCGACTCTAGATGACCGGGATTTATTAAGAAGAGCGGACTGGCGAAAAGCTTTAAGATTGGCTGATCATTTTTGGCATCGCTGGGTCAGAGAGATTCTGCCCACTATGCAACCACGGCAGGTCGGGGACAGCAGAGAACCAGCTTTGATTTGAAAATTGGTGACATTGTATTCATCGTGGATGAGAACATGCCGAGAGGAACTTGGCCACGAGGCCGTGTTTCTGGAACTTTTCCCGGCAAAGATGGAGTAATTAGAGTGGTGGACGTAGCTACTTCAGGTGGCATACTTCGTCGGCCCACCAAGAGGATTGTCAAGATTTCCACATAGGAGACCCATTGCATTATTTTGTGCACTATCATGCACAAGGGGGTGGAATGTTGACAACCTTCTTGGTATGTTATCTTAGTTGTCTATTTTTGATTTTGTTTCAAGTGATTTTGTCAGTGGTCTTCCCTTCAACACATTGTATAGAATATTCCTACTTGCTTATTAGATTTATATTGCCATTACTTGGTTTTATTGCACCACACCTCATAATCCCATACAGTCCATTCCTATCGTCAACAATTTGCTTCTTGGTTGACATGATGAAGTCGATCTCATTTCTAGTTGCACCATCGGGGCTCTGCCAGGTCCACTTCCTGTGCTCACGCTTTCTGAAGAAGGAGTTCATCATATAGAGGACCTCCTTCTCCATAAAACTAGCCAGTTGGTGACCCCGGCGATTCCGATGTCCAACTCCAAATTGCCCCACCTGCAGCTCATCCCCGTCTCGTTTGCCCAGTTTCGCGTTGAAAACTATAGTTTTTCTGTAAACTATAGTTTACAGATATTAATATCAGTTATAGATGGATTATCTAAAAAAAACTATAATTTAAAAATGTCCTGATTTACTAATGAGCGTAGATTATTAAGTTATCCCTTCTAAGAAAATCGATTGAAAAACACAAGCTCAAATCTGTCACAATCCATTTTTTACACTACATTTACACTCACAAATAGTTAGTCCCTATTTGATAATAACTTTATATCGTGAAAACTTTCCCTAATTTGAGAAGGAATAAGTATGAGGTTTCCCAAAATATAGACATGGGTTCTTCCAACGTGTCGTTTCAATTTCGGCGCTTTCATAATTTGGTTGCCTAGTGACGAATTTCCATAACGCACGGGTTGTCGAAATTTCTTAGAATTGAAGTACAGTCACGAGCCCCAACATGTATGACACTTTTTTAAATTTAAAAGAAGTAGGAGTTTTTTTTTAATAAAAATATGAATTCCAGAATACTTTGTTCGTAACAATAACAACACAAAATTTTAGTCAGAACAGTAGGAGAAAAACACTTTTAAAAGTTGTTAATTGTTTACATATTGGTGCTCGTGACTGTACGTCGCGTCATACACAGTGGTTGTTAATAAATGAGGTAACAGAGCTTATTTCCTAAATGACGTCATAAGTTCGTAACAGTTTGAATTGAATGTAAGTACATACGTAGATGTACATTAACTTCAAACTACCTACAACACTGACTTCTTCTTCGGAGTTGATTGTTAATTTATTCTTTGTTGAAAATTGTAATTAGAAGTTGTGACGGTAACTTTGGTTGGAGTTGTTTTGAGAAAGTATTTTTGATTAAGTTCGTAATGTGTTATAGGTTAAGTTTATTTATAATTAGCTAGGCGGTCTCCAATTAAGCCTTCATTCTCTTTAGAAAGGTATAGTTTCTTAAAAACAACTTTTGTCTTGTCAGCCAGTTGGCTTATTTTTGCGAAGTATTTGCAGTTTTTGATAGCATTCGCGACTAACTACGCTAATTCCTTTTCCCATTGACTGAGCCAGCTGTGTCAATGAACTGTCGATATTCCGCAAAAAAATCCAATAACATTGAAAGTGACTCGATATATCCACCGTCCACATTTACATAAAACAAAAAAAAAGTGCTCGCTCCGAACCGCGGCTATATTTTTACTCACTTCAACATTTTTTCAATTCCGGACCGCCTAAAACTGTTAGATTCGAAACGTGGTAGGTAAGCAAAAATAAATTGTGAAAAAATCTCTCTAAATTCCAAAACTCAACCTTACGACTTCCATATTATAAAGTTGGCAATCGAATGCAGTAAGCTTTTTATAGTGATGTACCTTGTGTATGTACTTGGTGGCAGAGCTGGAACAATGGCTGGAACGTTTATTGCGATATTTGCTTTATAAGATATTGATTTATAGGTACATGAATGTCATGACTATACGTAACTCATAATGGAACTCATTTTTAGATCAAATAAAGTAACGTTTACCTACTTGTACGTCTTTTGAAGGCATAAAATAATATTATTGGGTATACAATGGAGCAAGCAATACGTATTGTCCTTTTTGATATTAAATAGGTTTGGAAATTTTGCGTATTTGTATTATGTTTTTGTTTTAAACCGTTAGATTCACACTTTTTTTTTTTTTTTTCGGATGGGAAATCTATTTTAATATATATATATATATATATATATATATATATAGTATTTGATATATATATTTATAGTGTTTGATATATATGTACAGTATTTATATATCCTTGTAGTATATCGTAGTATTAAATAAAATTATTCTCTCATTTTCAGAAGTGACACCTACCACTGCTTGTCTCTGCACCACCTAAAGGTTGACTGGTAGAAAATGCCTATGGCATTAAGTCCGCCTCTGTACTTTGTGCTTGAAGTGTTAAATAAATAAATCATCAAATGACTCCTCCCGCTCTGGGCGGAGCAGGAGGGAGTGTCAGACTTTTACTGACTAAAACCCATCCATGTTCCTTCATCGCCCTTTGTGTTCCGGGGCCACGGTATCTCTTTCGAACAGTCCCGCAACCCCGGCAGGCATCGGCCCTTGCGGACCCCTTCCTATTGCTGACTCTCATTGAGGCGCGCGTTGAACACGAACGCGCCGTCGACACGGCCTGTCGTCATGAGACGGACGGACGGCGAGCTAGCCCATAGCCCACCGTCCACAGGCCCGCGCCTACGGTGGCCGGGGGCCACGTGGTGGACCAAGACGCCCGGGGCGTCTCCCGCGGCGGCCGGGACGTTGAGAGGTTCTCTCCCTCTCACGTTCCGCCACCTCCTTCTCTAGCATTACTGCTTCGCAGAAGGAGGTGATGGAGTCCCATTCCGTCTCGCTCCGGACCATGGCTTGCACCAGGGCCGGACGCGAGAGGTCGCCGCCGCCAATCGCCGCTACGAGGACACGGCGGTGCTCCGCCCACGCGGGGCACACCTCCACCGTGTGCTCCATGGTGTCCTCCGGTCAATCATTCAGTCAAGTGGAAACACCCGGGCGTTCCCTCCCGCCCGATTCGATGCAGGAACCTCCCGAAAACACCGTGTCCGGTGAGGACCTGCGTCAGGCGGAAGGTGAGGACGCCGTGGCGTCTCTCAAGCCACTCCTCAAAGAGGGAACTTATCGCCACAATCGTGGCGTGCCCTATTAGATTCACCCTGCCGCGTCGCCCTTTTAGTGAGAAAACTTTAACGCGACCTAAATCATCATCCGCCTAGCCTTTTTCCAACTATGTTTGGCTTCCAGTCTAACCGGATGCAGCTGAATACCAGTATTTTACATGGAGCGACTGCCTATCTGACTTTCACAACCCAGTTAGTACTGGGTAATACGATACCCCTTGGTAAGACTGGTTGTCAGACTTTTTGGGCCACTGACTGTCTGTAACGACTGTTCAAAGGTCTACAAATGACAGCCGGGTCCAACTGCTTAACGTGCTTTCCTTAAAGCACGGAGGAAACTCGGTATGTAAATGGTCACCCATCCACAGTCCAACTTAGGCAAGCACGGCTTAACCTAAAGATCGACCCGACCGGCTGTTATTATTTAGCCACGAGCTTCTCTTTAACGCGACCTAAATACGGCGATTTAAATCTTTCGTTGCTCTAGGCCGTTTAGTTTTCCAGGAATTTTCCAGTAGCTCTCTGAAGACAGCTCGCCTCCTGGTAAAATGTAGGCAATCTAGAATACAGCCTTGGTGATATTGATTTTTTATTATTAGTTTTTACTTACATGATTTACCTTTTATTGACATGTTTTTTTTCTATTAGCATGATTTTATTTTTTTTGACACCATTCATTTTTATTAACATTTTTTTTATTACCCGACTGCGGTGAAGCCCAAAAGGAGGGTTATGTGTTTGCCCTGTATGTATGTTTGTATGTATGTATGTATGTCCGTTTCTTTGTTCCCTCGTAACTCCTCAACGCATGGAGGGATTTGGATAGTTTATATGTCGTTAGATTTGTCTTGATGGCGCGAGTGTCACTAGCTACATTAAAATCAATAAACAAAGAAAATCGCGGATTTGGGGAGCCAGATTGTGGAGGTCGTTTTCTTTTTTCTTCTTATGCCATCGAGTGGGGTATCAAAATGAAGGGTTTTTAAAGGTGATTACAAAAATATATGCAACTTATATGTTTGAATGTAATTCGAAATAACAAATAGTATAAAAGTAAATAAAATTCTAATTTTTGGCACGTTCTGCAGCCTGAACGGCTAGATGGATTTTAGCTTGAGAGGTGTCATTAGATTCGTATTTACTGTGAGAACGAATCTGGGTATAGAAAAAAAAATCTAAATGGCGGATCTTTAGCGCCAAATTCAAATGTTTGACACGCTCTGCAGCCTGAACGGCTCAATAAAGGGGATGCGTACCATTTGATATAATAACAAAAGTTCTAATGATCACATGACTTAATATTTAGTTGGTATAATATAAAAAATCTGTAGTAACGTTTAATATCATTTTGAAACGTCTACTTTGTTTTGTATGTGTCGCAGCCAACTAGTTTAATTAGCCGTTCAATCAACTCTTAAATCTCGTCTAAACAGCTTTAAGTTCGGGACTTAGGGCACCCCGATGTTAGGTTAGTTAGGTTCCTTCAAACCCTGCAAGACAGAAATAGGAGCTCCGCACAGCGGGGCTCCGTCGTCTATACGCTTTTTAAGTGAATAGAAAGTGGTTCGGGACTTGGGGCACCCCGATGTTAGGTTAGTTAGGTTCCTTTAAACCCATGCCAGACAGAAATAGGAGCCCCGCTACGCGGGGCTCCGTCGACTATGCTTTTTAAGCGAATATAAAGTGGTTTGGGACTTGGGGCACCCCGATGTTAGGTTAGTTAGGTTCCTTTAAACTCTGCAAGCCAGAAATAGGAGCCCCGCATAGCGGGGCTCCGTCGACTACACTTTTTGGCCAATATAAAGTGTTTTGAGGTTAGGGCACCCCGAGTTAGTTGAACGGCTAATTAAACTAGTTGGCTGCGACATATACTTATGCAAAACTGAACTCTTACTACTGAACTACTTTCTCACTCTACTTAACTGATTCGATTATAGACGCCTGAGATTTTCGTGCTCCCCCCGATCCCCTCTATTCTTGGTGAATCATTTGGGTTTGGTGATGATGTTTTGTGTTGTATGAAGTTTCCTGATATTTACTCTATTCATTACAGAATTTAGGCTGAAAATTAGTAAATTTGAAAATTATATCAAATGAAAATAGGTCAACTAAATGTTATACTTATATTAAAAAGAACATACAAATTGAAAATTATATACAATGCATGTTATACTAAATGTAATTAGAGCAAAAGAAGTTTATATGAAATGTAACATTAGATGTCATGAAATTTGGTTATTTGTTTTTATAGCATATGAAAATTATATCTTATGAACGTTATTTCAAGTGATAATGTACTATTTGTTATTATACCATAATATTACACACCCCAATAAAAGGTACTCCCTTATATCTCCTAAAAAATTTTGTCCGAAAATCATTATCCATAAAACGTTTGCTATAAACTTCAGTTACCATAATGTTCAAAATCCCGAAATTGTGTTTTACATAATTATCTTTATTTCTAAAACTGTTCTGTCATAATATCGAATACTATAATAATTGAATCTTCTAATTGTATATGCCATAAAGTCAATTATCCTAAGTATTATATTATATAATGTGTATTATTCCTAATGTCCATCTAAGTGTAATAAAATTTTTGGTCCTAAAACATTTGCTAAAAATTAGGTTTTAGTGACAGAAACGAATCGCTGTAAATCCGACCCCACGCAGTCTTGTCTGCCCTACCCCTAGAGTGTAATTTAAAATCGCGTAGGCGCGTAGGGGCGAGGCGGCCCGCGAGTTGAGGAGCAGGTGGTTGTAACACTCGCCGCCGCTGCTGAGGCTGGCCGGCGAAGCCGGCCAACAAGCCGAAGCTGCGGTGGTGAGCGTTAAACACATCTGCGACGATAAGCTCGCGTGGGACCGCCGGAGCTCCGCAGCGCCGGAGCCGTGACAGAAACCATGCCTGCTGCATGTTGCTTGCTCGCTTGCATGCTGCATGCTTGCTTGCATACTGTATGCGTGCTTGCATGGTTGCTGCAAGCTTGTTGCATGCTTGCTGCATGCTGCTTGCTCGCTTGCATGGTTGCTTGCATACTGTATGCGTGCTTGCATGGTTGCTGCAAGCTTGTTGCATGCTTGCTGCATGCTTGTTGAATGCTTGCTGCATGCTTGCTGCATGCTTGCTGCCTGATTGCTGCATGTTTGTTTGCATGTTTGAATACTTATTACAGGGAAAAATAAAATCCACATAATTATGTTCACACTCAACTGTTTTATAATGATTGACGGTTTGATTGATTGATTTTCTGCCTTTTAGTGACTACTTATATGAAATGTATGCCAAAACAAAAGAAGATTCTAACTATGAACTTTCTGCGATATGATGGTTCTACTTTTTAACTCTTACAAATTTCCTAAGAGCAATATTGTATAAAAATGTGTTGTGTTGAGAGAAGTTCATAGCATAGCAAAAGCTAAGTAATAGTAATACTTACTTTACTGTAGGTACCCGTAATTACAGACACAATTAAAATAACAATGTTCTGTTCCCTTTTGGGAACGTCTGGGAACATACCGGTTTGTTTTAAAAATATTATTAACATCTAAACTTTTTTTTTTTAATTTAGGATTTATAACTATTATTGAAAACGATTTTAAGTGTTTTGTATATTATTGATTGTAATATTTATGACAAACGGGTTTAAAGCATATTGTATTTAGGGATTTCAATTTTATGGCAAGTGATATTATGTGATATTAAGTTCGGGTAAATTATCATTCGGACAAATGATGATTAGGACAAAAAAAGTTATGGCACTTTAAATTATGAATAAAATAGTTAGGTAATACAATAGAGAACCCAATAAAAGGCTCATCATGAGGATTTTAAAAGTTTATAATATCTAAGTAACTAAAAAGTGTAAAATAAAAAAAAATAATAAAAAAAATTAAAAAACCCGACTGCGTAAAAAAACTAATTACTTTAAAAAAAAAACTGAAAAGAATAAAACTAGTTCAAGGGAAAGGACATATTGACTGCAACAGTCGGGACCCATATTGGATGTAATGATTTTAGTCTAGATTATTTAATGGGTCCCGACTGTTGCAGTCAATATGTACTTTCCCCTGAACTTGTTTTATTCTTTTCAGTTTTTTTTTTAAAGTAATTAGTTTTTTTACGCAGTCGGGATTATTTTAATTATTTTTTTTTTATCTTTGAATTGTAAAGCTTAACCTCGAAGCCGTGTTGTGTTATTTTTTAATGAGATTTCGATACAATGTAAAAATTGTTAACGAAATAAAAAAATCTTATTTAAAGTAATGTCGCTCGTAGGTAACCAATTCCGTTTCAAAAATTTCCGCCATCATTTACCGATACTGAATTCCAGCCGACTTTGCTAATTAAACGAATAGTCCAGATTCCGTTAATTTGGTAATTTATCAGTGCAATAAATCTGAGCGAGCCCTTACTTTTCACATTATCAAGTTTCATCATTTCCGCAGTCGAGTAGAACAAGTGAACCATTTGGTCTGCAATTAATTCATTTATAAGAGTTACTTTTGCATAACTTTAAGGATTACGTTTAAAGGTCGAGCTGTTTGAAAGAGTCACGATTTTAAACACTAAATTCGGTATGTATAGTTCGTGCCAGTTAAGATGAGAATAGCGGTCATTGACCCGCCTACATTTATTAAATAAACTTCTTAACTTTCAAAACCAAAAATAAGCCTGTTCAAGTCTGGAATCGTCATCTATCTATCTTCAACATTTTTTGTAATAAAAAACGATACATGGTTTATTTGTTTCGGTTCGTACGAAGAGATGTTAGGGAAAGGGCAATGACCGCTATTCTCATCTTAACTGGCACCAACTATAGTTACTAGTGAGGAGAGCACCTAGCTGCTTGTCCCAGTCATGATGTGCAAGTTGTCAACTTTTTTTGTTCCGTCCTGTTGTATTTATTATAAATATTTGTTATGCGTTTAATGTTTATTGTGTCTGCGACAAATAAATATTTTTTCGTTCTTTCTTTCTTTTCACTTCTCTTCTTCTTAGCGTGCCGATAAATAATTTAAATTGATGCAGCCCAAAATTTGGCGACGTAGTAGCGTTTCACCTTATTTTAACCATAGCAAACTAACTCTCAAAACGTTGAAGGATATCCTATAATAACCATCATTTTTAAGACGTGACATTCACCAACACAGATTTGGCCCTCTTGGTGGATTTTGGGCCAGTCCCTCTCACACAGCGCCAGGTCTATGTCACAGCAGTAAAAACATTGAAGGATAATTAGGGTAACCATGCACCTCAAAAGATAGGAAAATATCTACTTTAACCGTCCCAAACGAAATGCTAGGTTCCAGTTTGGTTGACATGGATACCAACCCAATTACCAGGCCAAAACAACAAAGGTTGACATAGCATAGCCAGAACTTTTAGTCCAATGTATTCTACCATCTAGTAAATAAAAAATCGAATCTAATAGCCACCGACTCTGATTGCAAATAAAAAACTTCGGACCAATGATTCAAATAATAAAAACAACTGCCTAATTTACCGAAAGCAAAACAAAGGACTTTGATTTACAAAGGGCCGACCCCGAAGATAATTCAGTATAAACTGTTTAAAAGAAGATGATAACGCAGAATATAATACTTTCAAAACCTTTGAACATAATAAAGGGTAAAAAAGAAAAAAATGGGACTGATATGTGCACAATAACTTTAATTAATTATTTGCAAGAACAATGTAGATTTTATATTGTAAAAATGTTATTGGCACTATCGATGACACTCCCGCCTGATCACCACTAAGCAAATTTTTGCTTGCACTCGCAACATAGAAACGCTCTCTAGCTCCGCCCCGTTGACTTTGTATAGAAATAATGAATGAAAAGGTACCGAATCGGCCGAGCGCACTGACGACGCACGCCAAATGAGAGTTATTGTTATTTTGCGCGCCAAAGTTGACGCTTTCCTAATAGGCCCAAACTTTAAGCTTGGCTCGGCTCGGCTCGGCGCCTCCGCATGATTTAAGCGAAAAAAAAATTAACTGGTCAGGCGGAAAAGACCACCACTGTACCTAATCAGGCCCAGACCTCTGTCTGGGTCTGATTACGTACCAGTTAAATAATAACATGTTGAGAGGAGAGCCTCTCATGCAGGGCAACAGTACCTACAAAATAATATCATACCTTATTATTCGTTAGAGGAGCTCGTGACTAAATAATAACAGCCCGTCGGGTCGATCTTTAGGTTAAGCCGTGCTGGCCTAGGTTGGTGTGTGGATGGGTGACCACCCATTACATATCGAATTTCCTCCGTGCCTCGGCACGTTAAGCAGTTGGCCCCGGCTGTCATTTGAAGATCTTAGACAGTAGTCAGTGGCCCAAAAATTCTGACAAACAGTCTTACTAAGGGGTATCGTATTATTTATTTATTTATTTATTTGCTCTCATGCACATCACACATTTCACAATAATTATTATTGTCGGTTTCCGCACATGAACCCCGTCAGGGCACCACAAAGTACAATGTTGGTTGCTGTTGAGTCAATATAATAAACAAATTGAGTCAAAACCCGTCAATAACACAACAGATCACATTTCACTTAAAATATGTCCAAAAGTCGTCATGATGTCCAGGTAGCAGTAATAAACACTATACAATAATACACATAAGGTCACAAATACAAGTCAAATTTTATTACCCAGTACTAACTGGGTTGTGGAGGTCAGATAGGCAGTCGCTCCATGTAAAATACTGGTATTCAGCTGCATCCGGTTAGACTGGAAGCCGACCCCAACATAGTTGGTAAAAGGCAGGCAGATGATGACTGTATTATTCGTTATACAGGATTGGATTGCCTTGTTGATCTAGTGTCTACGCACAAAGTGTTATTGGGTTTTTCCATCAAGAGTTTCACAGTAACAGTCACGGAGTCTGGATTTGTGTCCAGTTGATGGCAATAGGCGCGCCCTCAATTACATGGGACTTAAACATAACTGGTGATATGTGGCTGTGCTATTAGGTACACCTCTGCCTAACCTTTTGGATATTACAGGCGTTATGTTATCTACACTAATATTATTAAGAGGAAAGGTTTGTATTTTTGTGTGTATGTTTGTCTATACTATAATAATATTATAAAGAGGAAAACTTTGTTTGTTTGTTTGTAATGAATAGGCTCAAAAACTACTGGACCGATTTAAAAAATTCTTTCACCATTAGAAAGCTACATTATCCACGAGTAACATAGGCTATATTTTATCCCCGTACTCCCACGGGAACGGGAACTATAAGCGGGTGAACCGCGGGACGTCCGCTAGTAATGAATAAACTCAAAAACTAACGCGCCGATTTCAAAAATTCTTTCACCATTAGAAAGCTAAATTCACCCTGAGTAACTGCATAGGCTATATTTTATCCCATACTTCCACTGGAACGGGAACTACAGTGTGAAACCGCGTGACGTCCGCTAGTGTTATTTAAAATACACGCCTTCAGGATATTTCCCACAGCCAAAAGCTGTATATGCTTTCCAAACGTTGATGTGAACATTTTTACGTCGACAGTACTTACTACAATACAACCAACAACCCTATTTTTATTTACTCTTTATCTGCGTGGCAGAGCGATGATTGCAGTACATTCCTTGTAGGCGCTTATGAAATATGTGGCCCATCCCCTACGTATAATTTCGATTTTTTCCTCTTTCTCCATAGAAAATGATAAGAGCCCTTTTGTTTACTTTCAGTAGCAGAACCGAACAATAGATGATTTCATTAGGTGGATTTATTATGTATCGTGTTATTTATAGATTGTTGAAACTTTTCTCCACACTAGGAATTTCTCTTGTATCGTAAGTGCGTTTACAAATATTGAAACTCACAAACGCAAACATCCAGACCCGGAACAACTCTCTGTAGGTCATACAAATATTTGTTCCGTGCGGGTATCGAACTCGCGACACGCAACGCAGCAGTTAAACTCAACCGCTGCGCCAACCGTGCTGTCAAAATATTGGTCCAAATAAAAAAAATCTTATCTGAAGTATGTAGAAACTTGAAACGAAATAAAATCTGTAGAAATATTTTAAGAATACCTATTTGTTACTAAACGGACCTAATGTTTGACCGTTTAAATCTTCATCAACAACATTTTATTATTAAAATTCTCGTAAAAGTAATCCATCTAGAAACAAAAGATTGTGAATTTATTGTTCTGTTTTATTTCATTTACGGATAACGGGAATTTCCCATTTCAGAGACAAATTATTATTTCAATAATTCCAATGGAATAATCGTGAATAATTTGTCAACATAAATCTAGGTCGGGGTATGCTATTGTGATTACAACAAATATTGATATTGAGGTGATGAACAAATTGTGGATAAAAAGATGTCACAGAAAATTGAAAAATGGTTCTAGAAATGTTATTGTTGAAGTTAAAACCGGGATATATACGTTAAATAAATGATGTATTTCTTTCTACGGTTTCAATTTTCTGTCTGCGCGAGACAGTGTATCAGGAATGATATTATCACACCACGACGGTGTTTAATTTCAAAATTGAACGCAGAGAGACGAATACCACAACGAGCTAGACGTTCAGTAGGGTTGTTTAGGTTAAGGAACCACTTGAGAGCTGAATGGTCTGTATATACGATAAACTTTTTGCCATTATCAAGGTAGCATCTCCAGTGTTCTAAGGCTACTAGTACAACGAGAGCTTCTCTTTCAGTGATGCTGTAATTCCTCTCTGACCCTGTCAAAGTTCTGCTTGTGTATTTCTATAATATGTGATTTTCATAAGTATGTCATTTATGTTCCTGAAAAAGCTAACATTTTTATTTCAAATCAAATGACTGACTATGTAGCAGTTGTTGACATAGATATACGATTCATAAACGCTTTGTTCACATTCTGTTTGTTAAAACCTTGTTGTATTTTGATGTTAAATAATCACTTTTTGTTAATAATATATGAACGCATGTGTGTTATTTCTTTATGGTTTTATAATACTACCTCTACAATGAGGTCTTTGGTATCTACGTTCTCTCCCACCGGCTCCGTGACGCGTGTCAATCTGTTATCTAGTATTAATAATGTTTAAATATAATAAAAATAGTTAATTATGTAATCAAGTGCTTTATTTATATACAACACTTTTGCTACAAATAGTAATAACGTGATTTAAAATCTTCCTGCCCTTGTTCCATGTTATTTGGGGTCGTCACACATTTTTTCTTCCATTCTCTCTTGTCAACCGTCACGATAATATAATTTACTCCTTTTTCCTTCATATAATTCCTCACACAATCCATTCATCGTTTCTTTGGTCTTCCTCTCCCTCTCCATCCATCAACATTTATATTCATCACGTCATTCAATCCGTCTATTCTCATCACATGTCCATACCACGACAGTCGATTCCTTTTCATTTTTCCTGTAACTGGCGCAAATTTCAAACTTCCTCTAATATACTCATTCTTTTATTAATAGGAAATGGTCACTTTCCTACTAAGTATCGTAAGTTCCTACAAAGTATATATAACTAAGATCTCAACTAATTAATAATATGTTCATAGTCACTCACAGTAATGCAGTTTTACAGAAAGAACGGTGAATGGCTCCATTTATGTGCTATGCCGATCCCGTGCAGTACTTTACGTATTTGTTGAGCTCAACACAGATTTTCTGATCGGCACAGCAGCTAGTACTTCAAAATAAAACTGCTCTTTCTGTAACCCGACTCGTTGCAGCAGTTCAAAACACGAGTTCATAAATAAAATGTAAATAAGTCGATGGAACAGATCGATCCGTGCATCCCAAGAGTTTATACTGATATCTACTGTTTTATTCAACACTCTCATCGAATTTCAATTGCATTCAGCTTGTATTTTCGAAACGTTATCTCTTGCAAAATGGCGGTTATGTAAAAGTTTAGAATATATTTACCTTTTGGAAAATGGCTATTTTCATGAGTGTATTTTTGGGAAGTGTAGATGAAGGGAGAATATCCTAGAGGTACCGTTGAACTGGCCATCAATGATTCGCTAAATCATAATTTTGTGCCATTTTTGCTAAAGATAGATATATACCGGTGTCAATAGACTGATTGTAGCCAGCACCCCTAGCCAAGTTGACAATCTACAATCGTTAATGCTTGTAGAAAACTATTCAAATAAATGGGAATGACATCATCTCAACGTTAAATCACGTGATCAACACAAACGAATAGAAAATTCGCAGACAAGTTTACATTGTTCAAAATGATAGAATAGAATGTTATCGTTTCTACAATGTTGATCGCTATACTCTTTGGTAGAAACGCTCACTATAGACTAAAGTGTAGGTTTTTTCTACAGACATTAGAGGAGTGATCGACTCAGTCGTGTCAACTTAGCTACCAATTTAGCGCTTTCTACAATCGCTTACACCTCGGCGTTTACGATTGTAGAAAGAGAATCGATACGAAACGTTTGTAATTTGGCTTGGGGTGCTGACAATTAATATAATCGATACATTTAACAAGACACGAAGTTAAGATATTATTTATTACAAGGCAAGTTCAGTCCTTCCTTTTTCGGCAAGGAGAAGCCAATTTTTTCGTTGAGTTTATTTTAATTACTGTGCTTCAAATTATGTCACCATTTACTAACTTAAAATGCGGTTTAATTCAAAACAAATTGCTTTAAGAAATGTAAACGTGGCCGTCTTCTTATAATTGTTGTGTGGGCTGAAATTAAATACAAAAGTATGAATAATGTATGGCAAGTAACGCGCATGTATGGAGCATGACTGGCGGCGACCCATTACCATATTTCCAGCTCAACGCAACGCATTAAGGACAAGGGTCAGTTTTATTGTTCGCCTACCGTTTTAGCATTTTACGTGGTTACTCTGGCTTGAAACCTAATGGGTTATGGAAACAGTATTCTGGTTATGTCTAGGCGGGGCGGTGACGTCAACGCGTAGCCCGCGTAGCAACGGAGCTACGCCGTAGCAACGGTACTACGCCGTGGAATTTGGCGTAACCGTTTTGTAATACTACGAGGAAATCGTTGATTTTAGTTTAGCGAAATTGTTTGTAAAGGCCACCGCCGACTGTGATACGAAAAATATGCTACAGGAAGACAAATATTTTTCGAAAATGACTCTTCTTCGATGTACTCATACTGATTGTGTAGCCAACTCAGCATTTACGTGTCAAGGATCAAGGAACTGCAAGAAAATTAGGTTTATTTCATTTTTGCGTGGTATTGTACGAGTTAGACGGTATATTTTTATGTGGGTACATAAATGTCAGAAATTCACGACTTTGGCGTCTGTTCAAAACATAAAACCGTCAAGTTTTGCGTGGCTTGCATATTAACCAGGAGTTGCAGCGAAACAAAACGTTGGGGAATAAAATAATATTGTTGTGGCACTATATTTTACGAAATATCGCATCAGCCGGACACAAATGCTGTGCGTGTCAAAAATAAGTTTTTTGTTTGTGCATATTTTAGAATAGCTGTGGACACCGGACACTGACAGGTTTGTAAGTATTTTTATTGAGGTTTCCAGGTCCGGAGTTTGTTCCTTACTGGTTTAACCAACCTTCAACTCAATAGCTATTGCAGGTCTCAGGTGCTAAAAATTAAATTAAAGACTTTTATTTTGGAATTCATTCTGCATTCATCAAATTCATGTAGGATGCTTTAAAACTGTATAAAAGTAGTCTCATGATAGTACCTACGACATAATAATATGAAATGCAAACAATCCATTTCTTAAACTTATCTTAGACTTAATGGTATAATTTCCTTTAAACAACGACAAAATCTCAGTCCCAGTTTAAGCCTGTTTTCGCCTCGGTAATATAAAGGGCAATACAGATAAAATATAGTCAGCTTAAGTCTAATTAATTTTATTTGGAACCGTCGAATTCTTTCAAGGAATCAAATGGAAAAACCGCTTATTTATTATATATAAGTTAATCAAATGGAAAAACCGCTTATTTATTGCTGCTAACATAGTACACTGTCTAGGTGCTATGTTTTAAATTAGGTACCTAATTATAATTGTAGGATTTTTCTTAGTTTTTAACTTACTCTTTCTTGTATGAAATTAAATCTTAGATCCATCTACCACAAAATTACCTAAAAGTAATCAGGAGTAGCCAAAATGTCACACACACACAACGTGTCATCATCATCATCATAATTTCAGCCGAAAGACGCCCACTGCTGGACATAGGCCTCCCCCAAGAATGGGGGGGGGGTTCATGTCCAGCAATAATCTAATATAAGCAGCTAATCATAATATAGTAGTTAGTCAAGTTGTACGGTCTACGTACATTAACCTTACTTCTGGCTGACAAGGCGAATCAATAGGTTCACTTGTCACAACAAATATAACTACTTAATAAGTGTGCAACTTACCAACACGCGAAACAGACGTACGTGTCAGAATCGCCAACTTTACAACACTAGTACTAATTCACTTCTGGGTTACTGTGTGAAGTGTTTTAAATGTTGGACACACTCGCTACTTATAAACATATGGTAAAGTTGAGGATTAATGCTAGGTACTATAATATGTACATTCAGAAACTAATCTGTCCCGTACACGAGTCTTGTTTGGACGATAGGCCAACGTATTTTGTATGTGATTCACGCTGTGTAATGTAGGTAATGAACATCATCATCATTTTCAGGCCCTTATTATTTGTCATCTTCTTCCTTCATCATCATCATCATTTCAGCCGAAAGACGTCCACTACTGGACATGGGCCTCCCCCAAAGGGGTTTTTTTGCCATAATCGCCACGCTTGGCAGGCGGGTTGGCGATCGCAGTATGGTTGTTACAAAAGCACAGAGAGCGCTGCTGCCCATTCTCTGGTAAGTCCCTTAGTCGCCTCTTACGACACCCACGGGATGATATGGGATGGTGCTAGTCTTTACGTCCGACACCATACAGAACAATCTTCTCCCATACTTCTTTTCCACTCGTCATCTCAGCAGTCACCTCCTTCCTACCCACAAAGTTTACCTGAATTTGTTCCTGATGATATCATCATGAACAAAGTCAGGTACTTAAACTTTGTTTCCTATTATTTTGCTAAATGAGACCTACAGAACATTTAGAGAGGAGCTCGTGGGTAAATAATAACAGCAACTTGGGTCGATCGTTAGGTTAAGCCATGATTGCCTAGGTTGTTCTGTGGATGGGTGACCGCCTATTACATACCGAGTTTCCTCCGTGCCTCGGAAAGCACGTTAAGCCGTTGGTCCCGGCTGTAATTAGTAGATCTTTGACAGTCGTTGGGTAATCAGAGGCCCAAAAAGTCTGACAACTAGTCTTACCAAGGGTTATCGTATTACCCGGTACTAACTGGGTTGTGGAGGTCAGATAGGCAGTCGCTCCATGTAAAATACTGGTATTCAGCTGTATCTGGTAAAACTGGAAGCCGACCCCAATATAGTTGGGAAAAGGCTAGGCAGATGATGAGACCTCGAGTAGAGAGATGAGACCATTTTATCTCGTAGTAGCCAGCAACAACAAATATGACACGAGTTCTTATTTGTAGATTATGTGTAAAAGTTATTCTCATAAAAATGAACACGTATATTTTTCTATTCACTCGAGAACTTGATAAGAATTCTTTTATACACATACAAAAGTTTTGGGATTTGAATAAAAATATCACCGTTGGAATGAATAAGTCAGTGCGTGTGACAGATTATAAAAGTTTTTTTAGGGAATGTTCCTGAATGTTCTGCCTTGGTCCAAAAGCCACCCATGATAAACAAAGCACTTGGTCGTGACTAGACTTTACGTCGTCGTCTTAGTTTTTTTATAATCAATATAAAAATCCAAACAAGAGAACGTTTCGAAGACTTGGCACGTGGACATGTTTGCTCCCATTAATCGAACCTCTTTACTCAAGACTACGTTATGACGTCACTTCAAAAGATCAACATAAATCCTACGCAGAAGTTGATAGTCCTTCAAAAATAAGTCGTAAGTGACGCTTCAACTTCAAGCTAACTTGTGTTACAACTTATCGTTCACAGACGGTAGGTACCTACCTGGTACACAAGTTTGATACCTTGATTCATGTTTGTTCCGACAGTTCTTGAGTAGTTTTATTTAGTTGAAGACTTGGGTATGTGAATGGATCATTGCTTGTAGTTTGTGAGCAATTAAACCTGTTTGGAAGATAAACAAAATTTAGTTTCTGAAATTGAATATGATGTAGATAGGTTTGGTTCTATCATAATCAGGTTGATTTTCCAAGGTTGTTATAACATACTATATTCATCATCTGCCTAGCCTTTTCCCAACTATGATGGGGTCAGCTTCCAGTCTAACCGGATGCAGCTGAATACCAGTATTTTACATGGAGCGACTGCCTATCTGACCTCCACAACCCAGTTAGTACTGGGAAATACAACATAATATTATATAACATACTATATTATGTATACGATATTCATTCATTGTATTTCTTTACTTTATTTCTTTCAAATTGGCTCCGATATAAGTAATTTATAGACTACGTTCAAAACACATAAATTCGTTCAAAACTATAGCAGTTACTGATTTAGAAGGCACTAATGGTCGGCAATCAAATAAATTATTTTTCTTCGCTAGTCCGAACTAAAAAACAATAAAATACCTATCGAACGGTTTTAATTGAAGTCTCACTTCAATGAAAATAAAAACTTTTAAGCGTTCTTCGGTAATAGCTTCTGCATTTAATGGCTTAATAAATTGCATCGAAACCATTTAATAAAATTACTTCAAAGTTTTTCGATGTGTTTTACAGTTTCTCGATAAAGTTGGTATTAGTAAGTTGGACTATTGTTTTCAGGTCTATAATTTAGCTTTAATCTTTGGGCATGAACAAAAAAAGAAATGATTTAGAAACGTGTTTGTGAAGGCTTTATTTTTTACAGTTTTTTAGTTATTGAGATTTGGGTGGGCAAATCCTGTTTTAAGATTACACGGTTAAAAGTAAACTTATAAGTACTGTTACTTACGAGTCGGGTTCATTTTTGAATATTCACAGAGGATTCCCATAAGTAACAGTGTTAGTTTGGATAGGTAAGTTGTGCTCATGCTTTTATCCTTATTCTGCTTTATTTTAAAACCTCGTTTATTTTATACTAGCTGATGCCCGCGGCTTCGCCCGCCCGCAAATTATATACTAAAGCCTTCCTCTTGAATCACTCTATCTATTTAAAAACCCGCATCAAAATCCGTTGCGTAGTTTTAAAGATCTACGTAAGCATACATAGGGACAGCGGCGGCGGGCGACTGTATTTTATAATCATCATCATCATCAGCCTATTAATGTTCCCACTGCTGGGACACAGGCCTCCTCTCTATGAGAGGGAATGGGCTATAATCCACCACGCGGGCCCAGTGCGGATTAGTAGATGTCACATGTTTTCGAATTTTTTGGTTCTAGGACATGCCGGTTTCCTCACGATGTTTTCCTTCACCGTTTTGAGAGCAGTGGTGATGAAATAAATTACACAAAGTAATGCGCCTGTCTGGGTTTGAACCCACGACTTACTGTTCGTAAGTCGGGGCCGTCACCACTGGGCCACCACTGCTCTCATGCTATTTTATAATATGTAGTAATAATGATTTACTTATTGACAATCTTGCTAAGAGAACAATACATACATATAATTACGAGTATGTTTTAGTTGCGGATGGTAGGAAAACAATTAATTTAAAAAACTTCTATAGCCGTAGTACGTTCAGTACAAAGTTTTTTCAGGACTTGAAATTATTCTACTGCGCGTTGTTTAAAGTTTCTTTCTGTGTTACTAATTGCCATGTTGTTCCAAGCCAGGTCTTAAACCGTGTTTTTAAGTAGCTAAATAGACGCAATTATAATTAAACAAAGTCCTTTTTACGGTCTCAAGAATAATGACGACGTCACACCCTAGACTACTAATTACGTTGTACGAAGTTTTTAGAGTTGTTTCCTTCGTTATTTCAGTGTAGGAGGAGAACGTGCAAAAAGTAAAGTCATACGAGAATTACTTTGCATGTTAATAACGTTTTGTGTGTAACATTTTCTGAAATACAAAATTGTGAGGAAACAAGTTAGGAAAGATAATAAATAACAAAAAATTAAGCTAGATTCGACAAAACAAAGCGAAACAATGGGACTTTTATGAAAGGCAACAACGATGCTTGGCGATGCCTTGGAAAATTTGAAGTATGCAGTATATAACACAATTTAGAACTTACCAACGAACGCCGCTAAACATAAATAAACTAAGTAATAAATTAAAAATTTCAGAACGGGACGATCTAACGCTCCTTGGCTTAACATTTGACAATAATCTAACATGGAAAAAACATATTGAAAACTTAAAGACTAAATTATCGAGATTCATATACGCACTAAGCAAATTAAAACAACAACACAAACTATGAGACCGCGCTCTCAGCATACTATGCATATGCTTATGCATGGTTTAACTATGGCATAATATTGTGGGGCGATAGTACAAACTTTAATGACATATTCATCATGCAAAAGAAGTGTATACGCATCCTTATGAATATTAAACCATGGGAAAGTTGTAAACCACATTTCATAAAAAATAAAATAATAACGTTACCCTCCCTTTATATATTACAAATAGCTACCTTCATCCAAAAACACAGGAATTACTTTATATCAAACATATAAGCAAACCAAAACTATAACCGAAGAAATAAAAACAAGTTGATTACACTGACACCAAAATTAAAAATAATGAAAAATAGTCCCAACTATAGAATTGCAACAATTTATAATAATTTACCTAAATACATAAAAGATGATGAGAATACAAATTCATTCTATAATAAACTTAAATTACTTTTAATAGAGAAATGTTATTACACTTCTCTATTAATCATGTACAAAAACCGACACTAATATTGTAAAATGTGTGATGTGCATGAGAGCAAATAAATAAATAAATAACTCACATAACATACACAAACAATACAAAAAATTTACATAAACAATGCAAAAAGCAAAAATCTTGTGTCACAATAGTATGGTAAAAAAATGTTGGCCAGTAGCCTAACATACACAATACACGACTGGTGACAGGATCCTCCCTTTTAAATGGACGATCAAGAACTTTGCACCCTGTTCCTTATAATGTGTTTTATACAGGAGTGCTAAGATTTTTTTTCTGCGTACCTATAAGCGAAAAAAACCTTGAGATAATTATGTAGAGACTGTTTGTGGCAGATAAAGAGAGAGTTTGCAATATTTTATCTCTTTAAATTCCTGCAAAAGCCGTGTTTCGTAGAATAAGTCTTCTTTTTTAATGTCTCTGTAATTATAATTAAAAAAATTAAGTCTTACAACTGCTACACTGCTCTCTCAAAGGTGATCAAAGTTGAGTCAGTTGCAAGCTCTTCGTAAGTTAATAAAAATGTTTTAAAGTAGCCTGCTCCGCTTTATGGCAGTATTATATTACACTGAAAAGATTAAAAGCTTAATTAATAACATAGCTCGTTAGACGATTCCTAGAAAAACTGTCTTTGAAAAAAAAAACTCTGTTATATGCTGTTAGTCCGGTAAAATGAAGTAAATTCAAATTCAAAAACTTTAATTCGAGCGGAGGCTCATATAGGGTTAGTAACATATTCCTTAAAAACTAAGTGTTAGAAAACAACACGATACGGTGGAACATGTAACTGACTGCAGCGAACCACATAAGGACAGTCCACTCTGCCAGCAATCATTTTCAGAACCCTGTTAGGACTGGCCATGACGCGAGCCACCATTGATGCTGCGCGCTTCCGCATTATTGCGTAAAAAATCTACACGTGCCGCCCGCCGCAAACATCCCTGACGCACTGCAACGCCATGGCAACCCCATCAGTTTCCGGAACGCATTATTGAATTGAACACGAAGGGCTCCATACGACGCTAACGAATAATTCTCCCACAAGCTGCAAGTGTAGAAGGTGGTACAGAATGCTCTAAAGAGTGACACCTTTACGTCCGCAGTACAACGAGCAAACCTGATATTCGCGCGTACGGACAGAGCCCTCCGTTCCCTTTCAATGTCAGCATTGTCCCTAAGGTCAGTGGTGACCAAGTGGCCTAAGTATTAAAATTATTCCACTCGCTCAAGAGGAACACCGCACAAGTAAAACAGAGCGAACATAATTATTTCATGTTTTTCGTTCGGTGTTTACGTTAATGTATGGAGTCGAGACTTAATGAAGTTTTTTGAGGAAAGCAAAGTAGCCTCCGTTTTTATGCTCTAAAATGTTGGTCAAAGAAAAATGGGAGTATGAATAATGTGTACCAACATGTTTACTACCTCCACACTACTTAAAACGTACATTTTTACATCTGTAGGTGTGTAGGTAATATGAGGAAATTGAGGGCACTTTACGATATGTTTCATTTACTTCTCAGAACGGTGAAGAAAAAACACTTACGGCTCACTCCTGCTGGTCCAGGAGATGGTTGTGTCCCTGCATTACGAAAGTTCTAGACTGATATATGCTACCTGCACGTATACTCTAATTACATAACATTAAGGTACGTCGTCTAAGAAATGCATAATATCATGTAAGCACAAAGTTACAAGACCACAGACTACCTCGAGAATGCTGTTTTGTAAAACTATGTACAAACGGTAAAGTAAGTAGTATGCAAGCAAACAAGAGACATCTTTGAATCATGTCACGTCATTAGTGTATTCTCGGAATAAGATAATGTTACTAGCTTTTGCACGCGGCTTTGCTCGCGTTATGTACAGAAATTGACCAGCGAGATGAAATAACTTTTGGAATCGAATCAGTAGTTCCGAAGATTACTCCCTACATACAAACAAAGCTTTTATTTGATTCCATTAGGATGAGTATGAAAATGGAGATGCGTGCAAGCATGAGTCTTAAAGAGAAGAGAAGTAGTGATACTGTTCAAGCGATTTCATTCTTCTTTTTGGGGCACGAGACAGAAGCAAATTCGATTATGGACGCTGTGTTCGAAAATATTTTTGTGCACAATTCACCCAAAGACAAGAGTAAGTGAGACAAAACTTCTGAACCGATTACGAAATCCCTAGAATAAACCTGCCAAAAATATTTGCAACAAGTTACAAGTACCTGCTCGCTTGCATATACCTTACTAATTTGTTTGGCGAACTGTACCTACAAAAGTACCAGGGACGCAGGAATGTTCAAGACGTGTTATACATAGTTGTGAGTAAAGTATGTGGAGCCGGACTTCGGTATGAAAGCTTCCGGCATGCGTGCCGTAGATGTCATTGTGTCCCGGCAATATTCGTGGAATTCAACCTTTGAATGATTCTGCCTTTGACTATAGGAGAGATTCTTATGTTAACGATATAAAAGAAGCGAGAGGAATCAGGATTACGTTTATAGATGCACAATATTTCCAGGTAGATTAAACGGCAAGTACTTTTATCGTCCAATGTCGTATTCTCACTTTCTTTAGACTTATCTTACGTCATGAAGACACATCACAAGAGCACGTGGCAGGTTACCCATGCGTTGGACCGGCCAAGTCAAAATTGCACTCAATGGTTCACTCCACAAATGCACAAGAAAAGCTACAGTACAGGAGGAATGGCCACCACCCCTGATGTGTCGACCTTGACCACTCTGCCAATAGTGGGACAGCGAAGAAGAAGAACCAGAGGCCCTACTCTCTAACGTCCGTCCATCCATCCGTCTCTATCCGTCTGTCTCGCGCACGTCTGCAGATGAGTGCGAGTGAGAGAGACAGATAGAGACGGACGGACGAACGGACGTTAGAATAGTAGCTTAGTGCAATGATTTAAGCGTGATGACGTCGTGAGGTACTAAGTATAGTTCTATTCGTTCTGATTGTGTTCCTTATTTTTGATTAAGTGGTGGTCAGGGGTTGGGAATGATTGATTGGCAGATTGGCAGTCTATTGATTATGTTCTCCATAACATAATTCACGCCTGTTTTTCTCAAAGGGTTAGGTAGAAGTGCACCAATATGTAGTACACTCACATTTATCATTACTTGCGCAAATTGTAGTGAATATCGTCTTTGTTAATTTTGTAAATCGTGGTGAAGAATTGGAAATGAACGGGTGTGAGTTCATAGGATTTTGTGATAGTTTGATTCGGAGAATTTCAACTGTCGTTATCCAGTTATGTTTAACTAAGTGGATAGATTATCCACGTACTATGTGAACAACTTAACCTATTAGTAAGTACATAAAGCGACCGAGAAATTGGAAAAATAAATATCTTTCACATTTGTAACTAAAAGGGAGTTATGTTACTTTGTTTTGTCTCTTATTGTAGCTATTTTTGGAACAAAGCTCGTCACCATTGAGATTTGAGAAAGTTTTACGTTTTCATAAACAGAATCTGTTTTTTTTTCTTTGAAATATTATGACACTAGCTGACGTCTCGCGGTTTCACCCGCGTAGTTCCCGTTCCCGTGGGAGTACGGGAATAAAATATAGCATATAGCACTCACGAATAATGTAGCTTTTTACCAGTGAAACAATTTTTAAAATTGGTTCATTACTTCCGGAGATTACCCCCTACATACAAACTTACAAACATACAAACTTACAAACAAAATGTTACCTCTTTATAATATTAAGTATAGATTGAGACGTTAATTTTATAAAGGGTGTAAAAAGACCCTTAACGAAGCCGAAAGGCACTTGTTCTCAACGTCATTGCGATTGCATTTTTTTGTTCTAGTCTGGACCATACCAGGGAACCTTAGATATTGGGGATCAAAGTTCTAACTTTTTCACAAGATTTTTTTATATACTTTTTTAATGTAAGATTTTTACTTTAAACACCTCCACGACCACCTACCATTCAATCCATCCATCAGCACAATGTTTTGAGTGCATTACATTGAGTTCTACAATAAAATATGATTTTTCACCCCAAAAAAAAAGTCGTTTCCCAGAAATAATTTTGGCGTTAAGTTACTTAGTTCGATGTACAGAATGCTTGGTTGACGGCTTTGTGGTGGGTCTGTTTACACCCTGTATACGTAATAGGTAAATAATTTAACTTTTTGTAACTATACGAATGTTTATATTATTATTATTACTAGTAAACGAAATTAACCTTCATATTACTCCATTTTGCCAAACTAAAGCGTAATCAGCAAAACATCGGAATGCGACTACGTGCGTCAAATGATTTCATGACGAGCGCGAACAGTTGCGTGAGATTATCGCGCGACTGTTCGCGCAAGTTTGTCATAAAAGTTGGTTGACGGGAACAAGGGATTTTCTTTTTAGCTCTTCTCTAGTCGCTGGATAGATGGCGCTAGGAGTTAGTATGATAATGCAAGGAACGGAACCAAAAAAAACTGATTTTAACAAAGCGCGAGAAAACTAGGTTATATTCGGAAGGTTAAGCAAATGAAAGTGTCAGTCAACGAGAGTATGTGACGTGACACAATGTTTTTTTTTCCAAGCGTTTTGGCTTTGGCACCAACTATCATAGTAAGTTCAACGCCATCTATAGAGCTCTTGGAAACAAGTTTTTTTTTAATACCTCAAAAAGAAAACCTCTCATTGGCGTGAGCGAATTTCAGACGTCATCACTCACTACCTCGTCGGTTTATTGGTCGCAAGTGCGATTGGCTAAACAAGCGATCTTGGGTTCGATTCCCAGATCGGGCAAAGTGTTATTGGGTTTTTCCATCAGTAATTTCTCTGTAACAATCACGGAGTCTAGATTATTGCCCAATTTATCACAATAGGCGCGCCCCCTATTATGGGGGCGAGCCTATTGTGGGGCCCCCTATATGGGCCTTAAACATAACTGAGTTTCTTCCGTACCTCGGAAAGCACGATAAGCTGTTGATCCCGGCTGCCATATTATGTAGATCTTTGACAGTTGTTAGGTACAGGTGGTCAATGGTCCGAAACCCTGACAAACAGTCTTGCCAAGGGGGAAACCCCTTGGCAAGACTGTTTGTCAGGGTTTCCTGACCTTCACAACCCAGTTAGTACTGGGTTATACGATAATATAACCCAGTACTAACTGGGTTGTAAAGGTCAAAAGATTCTTTTACCACGTTTTCATGTCAAGAAATATGTCAGTTTAACCAGGAACACGTCTGGCGTCGCCATTATTGAATATGAAATGAAATCACTCAATTCGTTAGATATTCATGACCATGATTTCGTTTGCAAATATGTGTCATTTCATTAAAATTTGAGTGAGGGGTGGTACCCGGGTAACCGTGATTGAGAGATATAATATTTTTGGAGGTCCGCGAAACGAGTCTTTATATTGATAAGTTACACTATTATGGGCTCTTTCACACATTCTGAATATTCAGAATATGTGAGTCCAGCCCATAAGACCCATACATTGGGCAAAGTTTTTTTGGTGTGGCCAAAACCGGAACTATCGCCGTCATATTGTTATAATCCAAACATTTCACAATGAGGTTTTTTCTAGGTCAGCTTCCACTAAAAAAACGGTAGATGGCGCTGTACATGACTCTTAAAAATGTTTGTTTGGCTATATAAGGTGCTGGCGTTCATTGCCTTTCAAAAGTGTCCCTTCCTAGTTTGTGTGCGTTCGGCTTTCTTCGATCGATTTGCGTTTTTGTTGCAATGCAACTTACTTTTTTCAGTTTGGGCATAATTTCTAGATAAAATACGACCTAGCACCGAATATTTGGACAACGATATCTGCTGCACGTAAAAACTTGATTTGGCTGCAACTGGCTGCAACCGGACATCAAAAGTCATCTGTCTTTTTTTAATAGAAGCTGGCCTAGAAAAAACCTCATTTAAGCGTGGGCCAGACTGTTACAAGCTCCCACATACCTCCACATCGGTCTCCACCGGCGGTTTATAACAGCACGCACTGTTGTAAACCGCTGGTGGAGACCGATGTGGAAGTGTGTGGGAGCTTGTTTACAACAGTCTGGCGCGGGCATTAGGATTTACTAAGCTTGTGTAAACTATGCATAATGCAAGAAGTTAAAAGAAAAACAGTGATAGAAAAACTTCTTTGCAATTTTACATAATTAATTCGTGAAAAATAAAACAAATGACTCTTTTTGTCACGTAAGTCAACAGTCACTTTTTAAAGAAAATGTAACAAATAACTATGACTGAAATCTAGCAACTTAGTCTGTTTAAATCTTTAGTAACAGCATTGAAGAAAATTTTAGTATACATAAAAGTACCAGAGTCATCATGCCTTTTATTCAAAGAACCGAGCTGTGTGCGGTGAGAGCCATGCGTGTTGGGCTCAGAAACACGACCACGAACAGATGGGGTGGCTATAAGTACCCATCTGATCAGCAGTCAATCGAGGAGACTGGTCCGGCACCTCGTAAGTCTAAGAAGATTTGTTTATTTGTTCTTCACCACCTTTTTTTTGTTCCGTCCTGTGGCTGGCGGAGGACATCTGAGTCTGTCACTACCGGTATCATACTGGAGATCATGGGAACTAGTGCGCCTTCAACGATCGCCGGCTAGTGGCGCCTGCGTTAGCGGACCTCCTCAAGTCCGCGGGAGGAGTGAAGTGTAAGACTCCCCCCGCGACGTCCAAGAGGGCCGCATGTGGGATACTCTGCGCTGCCGACCATCGAACGAGCGATTGCCGGCAGCGAAAGGTCGGCTCTGACTTCTGTTACCAGAGCACGGCGTAGCTGCACCCATGTGGCATACCCTGTCAGCGTAAACCACGCCTTGTCCTCCAGACTGTGGATGCAGCTATATGACAACTAGCGTTTGGCTCCCTGCAGTTTATGCGACACAGGTACTTCCCAAAGCAACCATGCCCCCAAAATACACATGCGTCACCCGAAACGAGAGGGAGCAGTGCCTCATCCCGTGCCATTCGGCGAGCTCTAGTCGGATCGCCTGGATGGTAGCGAGGCCGACGGTAGGTCGCAAAAGCCTGTCCCGCCACTCACCCACCAGGACCTCGCGGAGTTGTGAACGACGCAGCTCGATCTCTGGCTTCATAGGTTCACCACCACGCGTCCATGCGTCCTCGGGCCACCGGGTCAGGGATTCGAGGACTCTCGGCTCTAGGTCTCAGGGCGGCGACCCGGCTAGTGCACAAGCCACTTCGTAGGAGATTCTGCGATACCCCCTGAAAGACCGGACGGCCATCGCCCTACCATCATACATCTGCCCCACCATCATTCATCTGCCCCAACTGAATAGGTTCTGAATAGGTTGGTAGGCCAAAATAAAACAGCCTATCAATTAATAATACTCAAATTGCCCCCTGTGGCTGGGCACATTTCGTTCCTTATGAAGCTCCGAAGCTAGGTGTGTGGTTCAAATTGGTCTTATGTAGAAAAATCGGCAATAAACTGACTTTAATATTGTTGTGGATAATGATCTGGGTTCATTAAGTCGCCCCGTAGCACAACACAAATGTCCGAATACACTCAGGTATGAACCGTCGTAGACACACCGGGGTTTTTCACAATTGGAATGTGATTCGCTCAGATTATTACTTAACCAACCCCCATATCAGAAAATGTATTAAATCTATTTGGCAGTATCATTTTAGGCACAAAATTGGGCTGCCGGGTGGTCAAAGCCAGGTTGCGAAGCGCTTCAGCCGTGTTTTTGCCCGAACGTATACCTGATAATGACAATAAAGTTTACAGATAATTTTAGAACTTGGTTCATTTGCAGGTGAACAAATCGATCCGGCAGCGTTGGAACGAAAGCAGCAGCTAAAGGAGCTACACAAAACTCCAAAAATTGAACAGAAACCGGCAGATCCAACAAAACCCTCAAAACCAGTGAAGCATGACTAAAAAGCACGTACCTAGTACAGTCAAACGGAGTGAGTAGGGAGGGGGGGGGGGCTAAAAAGCGAAGAAACTTTGACCGGTATTACCACGTGGAATATAAATACTTTGCAACTAAAAGGAATTATAATTATTGTTTTAATTTTATAAACAATGGAGTCCTTTTAGGCTACCAAATTTAATAAATGTGAAAATACTTTTCAAAGTCTCGTCCTAACGTCCTCGGTTCTCCCCGTTTGACGTTACTCATTATTCACAACGCGTACTGTATCGACCACCTATATCGACCACTAGCGAAATAAAATAATAACAAAATAATCGATTTTATTTTATTTAAAATACTTCTTAGTCTTCAAAAGAAAAGTTTGCAGAATAATGGGGTACCAACCAGGTATCTAGAAGAAGCATCCATTGCCATCTTCCGGCCTTTATCTAACCATGTTGATGTCGGCTTCCAGTCTAAAGCCGGGTATTTATTAGGCAACATTTGTTAATAAACTGTTTGCGACGTGTTTATTAAGTTTACCCTAAACACTGCTTCTGAAACTTGGCAGTCCACACATGTCAGTTGTTTGCTAGGATGTCGCACACTACTTCTATGTTTATTAACTCGCGCAACACACGTCCACACCTGTTGATTTTTGCTTAGAAACTAGATGGGAAACACGGCAACATGTTTAATAAAGAATGTAATATCACCTTTGTTTATAAACTGTTTCAGAGATGTTGAAACATTGTGAAACACTGTTTATGAACAAATGTTGCCTAATGAATACCCAGATTAGCCGGATGCAGCTTGTTTTTTTTTACATTGAGCGATCGTCTATCTTAGCTCCACAACCCACTTAGTAAATTGTTAGACATGGACTCCATCAAAGCGGAGACGTGGAGATGTACGAAGTGGAGTGGATGCTTAAGAGCTAGGTAGGGTGTATTCATCGAAGCTGTGCAGAGATGCGTACTGGCTAGACCAGAGCAAAGATTCGTGTAACTGTTTACAGGCTCACGCCCAGTTTAAGGCAGTGGTCCGCCGACGATGAACGAGAAACGAGTAAAACTAGAAACTATAAACGAGTTGGCGATCAGCGGGAAGCGAGTGTTGTTTCGATAGATTTGTCGCCGGGCTATAAGCGAGTGTGCAAGTGCGAAGAGCGATTACTCGCACCACTCGCCCGCGGTCGCTCAGTCGGTGCATCAATGCCGCATTGTAAAGAAATGATCAAGCGAGCGAGCATCGCTGAACGAGTATCGCTGAGCGAGTTTATATTTGAAAGCTCGTCGCTTAGCAACAAAACTAGTAAAGCGAGTCGTCGCCGGCAGTGTGAACAGTCAGAGAGCAACTTTTAATATATGCATCTCTTTCGTTTACATGGAATGTATATTTATTGTCAGTTTGTTGAGAAAGAAAATCGGCCGATGGTTAGTCGTTTTCTCACCGGGGCGCGGCGGTCGGACCACTGCCTGAATGACCGCCGCACTTTGGTATCAAGTATTCTACTCTTTGCGTCGCACACCGCTCACAGAACGCCGCTCATCTCCACTGCGCTTGCGCACTGCTGCCGAGTGCTAAAGCTGGCCTTAACAAATAAGTATGAAACCTTTCCACTCTGCTCAACCGTTGACACTAAAGCTTAAATTCAGGGCCTCCACTGCTTTATATTTACTTACTTTTAGGTGAATGAAAACCTAATTTTACAGATCATTTTAATAAAAATAAAAAATGCCTGAATTTTCAAACAGGTTTAAAAGAAATTCTCTCACAAAAGACGAAGTGGCTTCACTTCCTGTGACTGGCCACTTTAAAATGTTCAAGTCTTATAGAAAGGAGATGAATGGAATTTTAAATTGTTCTCAACTAGCTTCGTGATATTCAGATTTTTTAAATTAAAACTTTCGCTATGCCCTTAGAACTTAAGAAATTATAATAGTCATAGCATAAGCACTTTCTTCTAGGTTAAACTGGTTGGAAGTTCAAAACAAAGTTCGAAACGAACAAAAGTAGGTAATTGCAGACGTTCCGCATCCTGCTAAAATTATGGCTTTTAGGGTTCCGAACGATAAACACAGAACTTTTGCATTGTGAGAACATTTTTGTGTTCGTCCAGAGGATTTTCTCCAAAAGAAACGTGTAGCAAATGTTTGTTTGAAGAGGTGCATTTTCAAAGAAAACGTAGTTACAGATTTATATATTGTATATTTGATTCCAATCTACTATAATTACAACAATGTGTGTGTTATGATACGGATGCCGATAGAATAGATTCACATAATATTCTATGTAATTCTTTACTGTTAAATGGTATTGTACCATTCTAAATTATTTCATAATGTCACCGTTACCTACTTTTCAAACTAAATAGGTAACAACAATAATATTTGCAACAATATTGTACAAAATATGGACCAGAGACTTTTGCTTAGCAATTGGACATAACGAGCGATTTTTTGTATCTAACCTACACCAGGTTAGATACAAAAAATCGCTCGTTATGTATTGTTCACAGTAGTAATAGCAGTAGTAACTGGACTCTTTTTCATTCTCTTCAGATAAAAGTCGCGCCACAGTTTTCGATTACTTCTTAGTAAAATAAGGAATAAATCGATTACTATTACTTGAAAATCTAATAGCAATGATTGTACTATTTCTGGAACATCTATTAAATGGTTCATTAAAGCAACGGACAGAAATAAAACATCGCAGAATAGAAATATTACCGTAGCTATGTAGAAGCGACGCCAGTTACTAGTAGCAGTACCCGCGCTCCCCTTAGAACAACCAAACAGAGAACATACTATTATTATGTAAATGATCACGTTTACGAATATCGGTAATAATACAATAAAAACTCTAATGATATGACAAATTTCGAACGATACAAGTAGAGGTAATAAATAAATAGAAAATGAAGTGGTTAGTATAGGCACTCCCCAAGCAAATATGGAACTTTTTAGATATCTTCTTTGAGTCTTCCCATTAAAAACTTGAACAATGTCAACGTAGAATTTACAACATATCACCAACAACCAATAGCCCTGCACCGTACTGATGTAATACATAAACACTTCATACGCAATAAATGTGGAGTTTACGATGTCAGACAATGACGGTATAGTGAACACTTGAAAGATCACAGAATACGCGAATATTCTTAAAAAATATGCTAGTATTGCGTTCAAGTACACATAGTTTTTGAAGTGGCGAAACTTTTGTATGAGGCACCATGACGTTACTCCGTACATGAGCACTGCCAGAGACACTGCAGCTACACAACAGTCGAAGATTAAGGCATTGTAGAAGTCTCCGGCGGCGGTGGCGTTGGACATAATGAATGAGGAGATATAACATCTGCTCAGAATGCGAACGAGGTACGTACTGAGTCGCAAAGCTGGATAAAGACTAGATATAGGGAAACTAAAATAACTAGTTGCAGTTCTAGTTCACTCATCTATATTTATGTCATTGGTTATTTATAAGTCTAATGAAATGAGGCGAACGTAAAATAGTGCTGAGCGTCGAGCTGTTTTTAGGTTTTTCTCTGCAATTTCTCGGGAGCAGACGCATTGACGATAATTTTATAATACAGTACTCCAACTTCATACAAACGGACGAAACGCGAGCTATACCTACGCGCCTCGATCTCGGGGTGCGCTCGGGGCGCAGACAGTCACGGTTTTACCCATAGATAATACACTATATAATACAAGTTTTACCGCAGTGTCGAACGGACGGTGTGTTGTTTTTTTCACAATAACCGCGCGATTTTTTCTCTAAAAATCAGGTAATATGACGAGTAGGAAATATTGTGCTGTTATTGGTTGTATGAATTCGTCAATAACGCATCCAGACATAAGTTTTTTTAAATTACCTGGAAACTCGGAAAGGTAAGACTATAAAATAATTTTACTTACTAGTAGGTAGGTACATAATGTGTGTTTTTTTAATGGATAAGTATTTTCTTTTATCTCACGAAAAAAAAGGTGTTTGGATTAATAAATAAAGCGAATAGAGTAACGGAAAGTTATTGAGACGACTGAAATAGGTAGTTATATGCGGTTCTGAATGAATCATGATACGGTAGGTACCTACCTACTTACGCTTGTGTTAAAACTTCGGTGCATGTGTGTTTTGTTATTTTTTATAATTCAAAGTAAAGACGTGGTATTTTATTATTTATAATATTTGTTTATTATCTGTGTGTGTGAATAATACTAGAAATTTTTTTTTACCGTCTGTGTGTCATTAGATAGTTTTCGAAATTTTCACAGTGTTTCTGCTGCTGCTATAACAACATATACCACTAAAAACTGGTTTTATTTTCTCGGTATTAACAACAACAGCTAGACTCATATATAATATTTAGATGTTTGAGGGTTGTGATTTTAAAACATTCGTAGTCAGGTGTTCAGCTTTTTAATAATTAATTAATTGGTGACCAAAGAATTTTTGTTTTGAGTTGTTGCGAGTTGTAGTTGTAGGTACTAAGTATTTTATTTATTTATATAAAAAGGATATTTACAATCACAAAGTAGGCAAATGTAATTAAAATGCTGGAGACGGGCAGCCCTAACGCATGTTCAATGAAATGCTAATATCTTTGAATCTAAGAGACCTAGAGACGTGCAAATGATTTTATTGCAAGGGTCGACGCCGAGGCTATCAAATTATTGAATAAATTTTCCTGAAGTTAAGCAAAACGAGCCGAAAATAATAAGAAATTAGAAAATTTTACAGAAAAATTACTAAATGCTTTTGATGTAATAATTTTTATATTTTTTTATTTTATATATTTTTTTACTAACCTTTGTGGGAACTACATTTTCGAGCCGTTTGGGGTTGAAACTCTGGGGCCGTGGGGTCCGAGTGCCCATAGCCTGTTCAAAGAACTTTCACTACGCCTCGTTAACGCGTCCCGTGACCCAATAGCTGGCTTTTACCTTGGTCAGAGGCTAAGTGTTGCTATACAACGTGGCAACGCCGCCAGTCTCTTGGGCACATTACCAGCTGACAGCGTTGAGGAGTTTTTCGATGCCCTTTTATATTTTGTTGTTAGTTTATTTATTTTCTGGTTAAAGACATTTAATTCTCATAAACAAATTTACATTTCACTTACATGAGAATAAATTTAAACAAAGTATAAACTAATCATTGTCCTTCGACACTCGGACTTACAAATTAACTTGATGTATAAAAAAATTTTTGGCAAAAAAATAAAACCGACTTCAAAAAAACACAAAAAAGTGAAAAATAACTTTAGCTTCAGAAGTCAGTGACCTTTGTTTGATTGATTTAGTTTTTTTGTCACCGACTTCTGAAGCTTAAGTTATTTTTCACTTTTTTGTGTTTTTTTGAAGTCGGTTTTATTTTTTTGCAAAAAAATTTTTTATACATCAAGTTAATTTTATTTTTCCGTCTTTAGTTGTTCCCAAACAAATATTTGCCATGAATTTATTTGACATTGTTAACAATACATGTCATAGTAATAGGCGTATCCCCAATAATATATGGAACTTAACATACCTTGTTTTTTTTCGGATGGGAAATCATCAAATTACCTCTCCCTCTCATAGAGAGGAGACCTATGTCCCAGCAGTGGGAACATTAATAGGCTGATGATGATGATGACCCCTCCCGCTCTGGGTGGAGCGGAAGGGAGTGTCAGACTTTTACTGACTAAAAACCAACCATGTTCCTTCTTAGCCCTTTGTGTTCCAGGGCCGCAGTATCTCTTTAGAACAGTCCCTTTTGCTGACATCTCTTTGAGGCGCGCGCGGAACACGAACGCGCTAACTTAACATACCTAACTGTCGAAATCTGGGTGTATTGTACACATCTGTTTACCCCCTTAGAGCATACAGGCGTGATGATACGTCATGATGTTGTATGAACAATAAACATCCAAGCGTTTGCAACATTCTCGGCAGATTTGCCGTCTATTTTTGAAGAGTTCCATTGTATATCTCCGAAGATCAGCATCAGATATTTACAAATTTTAAATGGGACCACACGGAAAGCACCAGCTTTCAAACAAAAAAAGAGTTATTAAAATCGGTTCACCCAGTCGAAAGTTCTGAGGTAACAAACACAAAAAAAAAAATACAGTCGAATTGAGAACCTCCTCTTTTTGGAAGTCGGTTAGTCGGTACTCCCAAAGATCTCACACTGAGCCATTATGCGTAATTACCCTACCTTGACATAAAGAGTGCGATCCCGTTGTCACAATACAGATACATTAGTCAGTAGTACAACTTTTTAATTATTATTATTATCAGCCATTTGTGTCCCACTGCAGGGCCCTTCTCCCTTCCTTCCTTCCACTTATCACTATCTAGTGCTGTTATGCGCCAATCCTTGTGATAAGAGTCGAGTTCGTCCCGCCATCTCCTTCTGGGCCTGCCGCGTTGCCGTTTGCTGCTGTTTGGGACCCTTTGAACTTTGAACTTTTTAATTAATTCTGATATTTTTAGGAATATATTTTTTTAATTTGGTTTTAAAAATATTGATCGAATTCGCACCCTTTATCTCATCTGGCAATTTATTGTAGAGTTGCACTCCCTGATATACAAGTGATCTTTTACCTCTAGTGGTTCGCACTCGAGCACACAGTTTATTTAATACTTAGTTTTAATTAATTATGTACTTAAATAAGATTAACGTGGGGCCACCACGTGGCCCCCGGCCACCGTAGGTGCGAGCCTGTGGACGGTGGGCTATGGGCTAGCTCGCCGCCCGTCCGTCTCATGACGACAGGCCGTGTCGACGGCGCGTTCGTGTTCCACGCGCGCCTCAAAAGAGTCAGCAATAGGAAGGGGTCCGTAAGGACCGATGCCTGCCGGGGTTGCGGGACTGTTCGAAAGAGATACCGTGGCCCCGGAACACAAAGGGCGATGAAGGAACATGGATGGGTTTTAGTCAGTAAAAGTCTGACACTCCCTCCTGCTCCGCCCAGAGCGGGAGGAGTCATTTGATGATTTCTCATCCGAAAAAAAAAAGGTCCCGGGTTCGAATCCCGGTCGAAGCAAATGTTTGTGTGATGAGCATGGACATTTGTTTCCGAGTCATGGATGTTTATACATATGTATAATACATACTGTATTTACAAACAAAAAGTATCTATGTAGTATATTAACTATCTGACTATAAAAACATATGCAACATTCAATGGTTAATTTTCCACTAGAGTAGAAAATAAAATAAAAAATGTATTTTTTGTGTAAAATTTCGTATATTCTTAATATTTTAGGCTCTTCGCTCATTTTTCAGGAAAAATTATGTAATAATTTGATAGCCTCGGCGTGGGATCCCTTTTTTGCATAATATTCTTTTTCCTAATCTACTTTGGCATAAGTAACTGTTTTGGCATAATTTGTTTTGCCATAATAATACTTTGCTAAATTTTTTTTGGCATATAGTTTGTTGGCATAATCATCTTGAAAGCTAATTTGTTTTGGCATAAATTGAATTGGCATAATGTTAATAGGCATAATAGTATTTAGGCATACAATTAATAGAAATACCGTAATCAAATTTCGAGTTAGTTTTACGTATTTATTTTGAACTAGCTGACCCGCGCAACTTCGTCTGCGTCACATGAGAGAGAGAGGGTCAGAGAGAATGAGAGACCTTAAAGTATAGACATTATTATGCTATTGAGGATTTTATGTTGAACTTTTTAAGAGGAACAATACATATTGATACATGATTGTTGTGTAACTTTAACCGTTTATGCAGCGCTCGCAACGGAAGTTCTTAAAAGAAATATATTTTCCCCGTTTTTGCAACATTTAACATTGATGCTTCGCTCCTATTAGTTACTAAATTTACATTATCACGCTACTGCGTGAGTTGTCACTAAAGCTCGGTAGTAAAACTACCTCGTATATAATGGGTCATTTTAGGCCCCGAATTACGAACAGTAAGTCGTGGGTTCGAACCCAGGCAGGCTAAATGGAGACATGGAGAGAGCGACTTTCGCAACCCCGTGCAGGGCACGCCACAATAATGGCGATAAGTCCCCTCTTTGAGGACTGGCTTGAGAGACGCCGCGGCGTCCTCACCTTCCGCCTGACGCAGGTCCTCACCGGACACGGTTGTTTCGGGAGGTTGGAGCGAAACCTCTCAGCGTCCCGGCCGCCGCGGGAGACAACCCCGTAGGCGCGGGCCTGTGGACGGTGGGCTATGGGCTAGCTCGCCGTCCGTCCGTCTCATGACGACAGGCCGTGTCGACGGCGCGTTCGTGTTCCACGCGCGCCTCATAGAGAGTCAGCAATAGGAAGGGGTCCGTTAGGGCCGATGCCTGCCGGGGTTGTGGGACTGTTCGAAAGAGATACCGTGGCCCCGGAACACAAAGGGCGATGAAGGAACATGGATGGGTTTTAGTCTGTAAAAGTCTGACACCCCTCCTGCTCCGCCCAGAGCAGGAGGAGTCATTTGATGATTTCCCATCCGAAAAAAAAAAAAACTTTGTGTAATTTATTTCATCACCGCTGCTCTCAAAACGGTGAAAGAAAACATCAATCCGCACTGGGCCCGCGTGGTGGATTATAGCCCATTCCCTCTCACAGAGAGGAGGCCTGTGTCCCAGCAGTGGAAACATTAATAGGCTGATGATGATGATGATGACTATAAAGCTGGTCAGTCAATTTAAAAGTTATCTGGTGAGCACATTTTTAGTCATTAGTATCATTCTAGCACAATAGATGTCGCTGCATCTTACATTTGATGATTATTTCTTCTTGAACACTTTAAATTCGTATATCTTCTGATAGAATTAACCGATCACGATGAAACAAAAACTAAATAATACCTCAAGATACGCACAATTTGTATGTATAAAAGTTATCTGTATTGCTTTCGTATATTTTACGTGATGTTTGATCATCGAAACAGACAAACAGACAAAAATTCCAAAAATGCCGGAAATGTGTTCTGTTGCTTATCCTTTAACACCCTGGCATTTTTTTTTCAAAATATTTTTGATGTACAAAAACGATTTTTCTACAGATTTATTGTATGTATAGATAGATAGAATAGATAGATTAAAAATTCATTAAGTTGTGCAACAAAATTTAGTGACAGAAACGAATCGCTGCAAAACCGACTCCACGTAGTCTTGTCTGCCCTACCCCTAGAGTGTTATCTAAGCCCGCGGAGGGGCTTATGTTATGTATTACATGCTTCAGGAGATATGTTTTTTTTTCAATCGTCAAAATAAATTGGTATATCCAATCAGGTTCCCTATCCATTTGCATAAAATTTTAAGACCTAATATAACTTGGCATACTTTTGTTACTACTAATTATATTTTTGCATAACATTTTTACGCATAACAGCTTACGCATATTTTTTTTAAGCATAATTTATATGCTAATATAATATTTATCATATAATATTTATACATATAATATTTATATGCTAATCGTAAATCGTGATCGGTTAATTCTATCAGAAGATATACGAATTTAAAGTGTTCAAGAAGAAATAATCATCAAATGTAAGATGCAGCGACATCTATTGTGCTAGAATGATACTAATGACTAAAAATGTGCTCACCAGATAACTTTTAAATTGACTGACCAGCTTTATAGTCATCATCATCATCATCAGCCTATTAATGTTTCCACTGCTGGGACACAGGCCTCCTCTCTGTGAGAGGGAATGGGCTATAATCCACCACGCGGGCCCAGTGCGGATTGATGTTTTCTTTCACCGTTTTGAGAGCAGCGGTGATGAAATAAATTACACAAAGTTTTTTTTTTTTTTCGGATGGGAAATCATCAAATGACTCCTCCTGCTCTGGGCGGAGCAGGAGGGGTGTCAGACTTTTACAGACTAAAACCCATCCATGTTCCTTCATCGCCCTTTGTGTTCCGGGGCCACGGTATCTCTTTCGAACAGTCCCACAACCCCGGCAGGCATCGGCCCTAACGGACCCCTTCCTATTGCTGACTCTCTATGAGGCGCGCGTGGAACACGAACGCGCCGTCGACACGGCCTGTCGTCATGAGACGGACGGACGGCGAGCTAGCCCATAGCCCACCGTCCACAGGCCCGCGCCTACGGGGTTGTCTCCCGCGGCGGCCGGGACGCTGAGAGGTTTCGCTCCAACCTCCCGAAACAACCGTGTCCGGTGAGGACCTGCGTCAGGCGGAAGGTGAGGACGCCGCGGCGTCTCTCAAGCCAGTCCTCAAAGAGGGGACTTATCGCCATTATTGTGGCGTGCCCTGCACGGGGTTGCGAAAGTCGCTCTCTCCATGTCTCCATTTAGCCTGCCTGGGTTCGAACCCACGACTTACTGTTCGTAATTCGGGGCCTAAAATGACCCATTATATACGAGGTAGTTTTACTACCGAGCTTTAGTGACAACTCACGCAGTAGCGTGATAATGTAAATTTAGTAACTAATAGGAGCGAAGCATCAATGTTAAATGTTGCAAAAACGGGGAAAATATATTTCTTTTAAGAACTTCCGTTGCGAGCGCTGCATAAACGGTTAAAGTTACACAACAATCATGTATCAATATGTATTGTTCCTCTTAAAAAGTTCAACATAAAATCCTCAATAGCATAATAATGTCTATACTTTAAGGTCTCTCATTCTCTCTGACCCTCTCTCTCTCATGTGACGCAGACGAAGTTGCGCGGGTCAGCTAGTTCAAAATAAATACGTAAAACTAACTCGAAATTTGATTACGGTATTTCTATTAATTGTATGCCTAAATACTATTATGCCTATTAACATTATGCCAATTCAATTTATGCCAAAACAAATTAGCTTTCAAGATGATTATGCCAACAAACTATATGCCAAAAAAAATTTAGCAAAGTATTATTATGGCAAAACAAATTATGCCAAAACAGTTACTTATGCCAAAGTAGATTAGGAAAAAGAATATTATGCAAAAAAGGGATCCCACGCCGAGGCTATCAAATTATTACATAATTTTTCCTGAAAAATGAGCGAAGAGCCTAAAATATTAAGAATATACGAAATTTTACACAAAAAATACATTTTTTATTTTATTTTCTACTCTAGTGGAAAATTAACCATTGAATGTTGCATATGTTTTTATAGTCAGATAGTTAATATACTACATAGATACTTTTTGTTTGTAAATACAGTATGTATTATACATATGTATAAACATCCATGACTCGGAAACAAATGTCCATGCTCATCACACAAACATTTGCTTCGACCGGGATTCGAACCCGGGACCTTTTTTTTTTCGGATGAGAAATCATCAAATGACTCCTCCCGCTCTGGGCGGAGCAGGAGGGAGTGTCAGACTTTTACTGACTAAAACCCATCCATGTTCCTTCATCGCCCTTTGTGTTCCGGGGCCACGGTATCTCTTTCGAACAGTCCCGCAACCCCGGCAGGCATCGGTCCTTACGGACCCCTTCCTATTGCTGACTCTTTTGAGGCGCGCGTGGAACACGAACGCGCCGTCGACACGGCCTGTCGTCATGAGACGGACGGGCGGCGAGCTAGCCCATAGCCCACCGTCCACAGGCTCGCACCTACGGTGGCCGGGGGCCACGTGGTGGCCCCACGTTAATCTTATTTAAGTACATAATTAATTAAAACTAAGTATTAAATAAACTGTGTGCTCGAGTGCGAACCACTAGAGGTAAAAGATCACTTGTATATCAGGGAGTGCAACTCTACAATAAATTGCCAGATGAGATAAAGGGTGCGAATTCGATCAATATTTTTAAAACCAAATTAAAAAAATATATTCCTAAAAATATCAGAATTAATTAAAAAGTTCAAAGTTCAAAGGGTCCCAAACAGCAGCAAACGGCAACGCGGCAGGCCCAGAAGGAGATGGCGGGACGAACTCGACTCTTATCACAAGGATTGGCGCATAACAGCACTAGATAGTGATAAGTGGAAGGAAGGAAGGGAGAAGGGCCCTGCAGTGGGACACAAATGGCTGATAATAATAATAATTAAAAAGTTGTACTACTGACTAATGTATCTGTATTGTGACAACGGGATCGCACTCTTTATGTCAAGGTAGGGTAATTACGCATAATGGCTCAGTGTGAGATCTTTGGGAGTACCGACTAACCGACTTCCAAAAAGAGGAGGTTCTCAATTCGACTGTATTTTTTTTTTTGTGTTTGTTACCTCAGAACTTTCGACTGGGTGAACCGATTTTAATAACTCTTTTTTTGTTTGAAAGCTGGTGCTTTCCGTGTGGTCCCATTTAAAATTTGTAAATATCTGATGCTGATCTTCGGAGATATACAATGGAACTCTTCAAAAATAGACGGCAAATCTGCCGAGAATGTTGCAAACACTTGGATGTTTATTGTTCATACAACATCATGACGTATCATCACGCCTGTATGCTCTAAGGGGGTAAACAGATGTGTACAATACACCCAGATTTCGACAGTTAGGTATGTTAAGTTAGCGCGTTCGTGTTCCGCGCGCGCCTCAAAGAGATGTCAGCAAAAGGGACTGTTCTAAAGAGATACTGCGGCCCTGGAACACAAAGGGCTAAGAAGGAACATGGTTGGTTTTTAGTCAGTAAAAGTCTGACACTCCCTTCCGCTCCACCCAGAGCGGGAGGGGTCATCATCATCATCAGCCTATTAATGTTCCCACTGCTGGGACATAGGTCTCCTCTCTATGAGAGGGAGAGGTAATTTGATGATTTCCCATCCGAAAAAAAACAAGGTATGTTAAGTTCCATATATTATTGGGGATACGCCTATTACTATGACATGTATTGTTAACAATGTCAAATAAATTCATGGCAAATATTTGTTTGGGAACAACTAAAGACGGAAAAATAAAATTAACTTGATGTATAAAAAATTTTTTTGCAAAAAAATAAAACCGACTTCAAAAAAACACAAAAAAGTGAAAAATAACTTAAGCTTCAGAAGTCGGTGACAAAAAAACTAAATCAATCAAACAAAGGTCACTGACTTCTGAAGCTAAAGTTATTTTTCACTTTTTTGTGTTTTTTTGAAGTCGGTTTTATTTTTTTGCCAAAAATTTTTTTATACATCAAGTTAATTTGTAAGTCCGAGTGTCGAAGGACAATGATTAGTTTATACTTTGTTTAAATTTATTCTCATGTAAGTGAAATGTAAATTTGTTTATGAGAATTAAATAAAGTTTGTTTATGAGAATTAAGTAAACTAAAAACAAACAAATTTGATAAGAGACAACGGTTTCGAGATATAAGCTATCAACGTTTTTTGTCCATTCACTGATGTCATCTTCAGCGCAACTTTGATTTGACCAGCTACGCATATTACTTGTATCAATTATTAGCAGGCAACAATACAAACATGAAACAAAATGTTCCAAAGTGTCATGTTTCCGAGATATAAATAAGCTATCAAAGTGAAACTGGTGACGCCATCAGTAAATGGATTTAAAACTAAAATATACGTACGAATTGCCCTCCTACCTACTGTAAGCCATTTTGGTTTCCTTGATTGGAAATGGACTACTGGAACCACCGGACCAATGCATTGTCTCTTATCATGGATGTCGCAAAAGGCTTAGGCATCTACTACTGACTAATGGCATGGAAGTCTAATACTTTCAAGGCTGGGACGTCCCCCACACGATCAAAGGATGTGGCGCGGGAGCACAGGCGAGGCGGCGCGTTGCATATAGCTTTTCTTTTGTAATAAATGACAGTGCGGTCATAATATATCGAGTGGGATGAGGTAAAGTCGTCTTTTTAAAGTTCCTGCTGTATCATTTTCTGTTATTTCCCGGAAAGTGATCGCCACGCATGTGCATAAGAAGCGTCAGGAAGGACGTGTCATTAACATCAACAGAGAATACATCTCACACTTGAGATTTGCAGATGACATGACTGACTGAATGCTGCAGGCTGCTTTGCAGCAGATGCTGGATGGGCTAAGTGCTCGGCCAGAGTGGGAGCGCGGTGCGTGGTGCGGTGCGAGTGCGGCAACGCGCGCGTTTTGCCTGGCCAGACTGGCCGCGCGGTGCGACGAGCGGCGCGGGTTCGGAGATCCCCGCTCCCGCCAGGGTTACCAACATAAGGGTTTTCCCCCCAAATTTAGGGGTAAATAAGAGGATGTGATTTTTTTAGGGGTACTTTTAGTGCTGGGGTAGACTGAAAACGCGGGCACGGATCGGGCGCGGGGCGTCATACTCAAACATATGAACTTGAACACGCAAAGACGCCATAGCTGCATAGCTCGTTCATACAAGTGGCCGCAGTGAGTACGTGGGCGGCAAGCGACAACCGCGCGTGACCACCGGGGTTCTCAAACTACATAGTTCGAGCCGTGCTATGGCAACTAGAAGTAAAACAAAAATTCACGTTTTTAATTTAAAACAGCGCTATCTTAAAAAAAATATATTGTTGCTATGGCTAAATATATTATTGTTGTGAATTAAAATATATATAAAAAAAGGATTTTCAAGTAATTGTGGGAATTTTGACTTAGCTTGAGGGGTAAATATTTTTGGGAGTTGGTAACCCTGGCGCCCGCACTTGCCGCCCGCGCCCTCACTGCGGCCACTTGTATGAACGAGCTATGGTTTGAGCTGCCCGCACGCGATTCGCGTGCGGCCCGCGCCAACTAGCCCGCGCCGCAGCCCGCACCCGCGTGCCCACTATGGACACTCCAATGAAGTTCATATGTTTGAGCTCGTCGCACCGCGCCCGCATCGCACCCGCGTTTCCACTCTGGCCGTGGTTTAAGTAGTTGATTCTACAAAACTAATGGTTTCCGATTGAACTCAAACCTTAAGGCTATGTTCAACGAACACGTCAACCCGAGCTCAATTGTTATTAGTGTCGGTTGTTTCGAGGTCTTTAGAAATCTCTGCAGTTTTGTAAGAATAACTTTGAGAGGGAGGCTAACAGAACAATTCAGCTGGGCTGGACAATGTTTGGGAAGCTTTGACGTGTCTTTTCGTTGCGTTTTCCATATTGCCTAAATACTAAGGCAGTGCGTCCTGCCTGTTAAGACTTATTGGGCCTAAACGTGGATACTGACAGTACGTCAAGTTAACAATACATGGACACAATACAAAGTGTGGTGAATTTAAGAGTCCATAAATTATCGCTCAGCAATATGGAGTTTTCAAGCATAGCTCACGCTCAGCCCAAAGCTATCCAAGTGAACAAAATAAAAATTACGCGGTTTGCGCGATAAGTCACAAAATAAAATAAAAACTTTTGTTAACTAAAACATTGAATTTAGAAATAAAAATATTAAATCACACTAACAATAAAAATGCGAAAATTTCTATGTGTGTATGTTTGTTACTCTTTCACGCAGAAGCTACTGAATGGATTTGGATGAAATTTAGCACACAAATAGTTTATAACCTACTTACTTTTTATGTCAGTAGTATGATCCCGTGGAAAATGATCGAACTCGAAGCGGGCGAAGCCGCGGGCATAACCTATTTACATATAAATACTTTATACGGAAAGACTTATTACGAAAAATAGACGATTTATTTTTTCTTTTATTTTTGGCTTAAATCTATTTATTGTCATCGTTGTGGTCGCTATCAGCAACTTTGATAGCTTAAATCTCGGAAACGTGGTGCTTTAGAAAATCTTGTCTCATGCAAAGCTTGTTTGTATTGATAGATGACAGCTATTGATTAGACAGCATCAATACAAATAAGTTTTTTCTGAGACAAATACTTCTTAAGCGTTACTTTTCCGAGATTTATACTATCAAAGTTGTGCTGATAGCAATCAAAACATTTTGTTTCAGACAAACCTTGTTTATATTGATAACAGCTATCGATTGATACACGTTTTATGCGTATCTGATCAAATCAAAGTTGTGCTAAATATGCCATCACTGAATGGCCTTAATAATAATAATAATCAGCAACAGCAACTTGCCTTGAAATATAAACTTGTGGAATCTGAGGTACCGTACTACAAGTATGTGCCCGACCCAGTTCTCGAAAAAGACCATGTCACGCTGTACTGGGATCGGTCTATCATTACTGACAGGACTATTGTCGCCAAAAAGCCTGACATAGTGATGATAGACCGATCAGCGCGCCTCGTAATGATAATCGATGTTACCATTCCGCATGACGAGAACCTCGTGAAAGCTGAGAAAGAGAAACAAATAAAATATCTCGACTTGGCACACGAGGTTCGCGACATGTGGAATGTGAACTCGGTTATCATTGTGCCGATTGTCGTGACGGCCAATGGCCTTATAGCCAAGAGCTTCGATGACCATCTATCGAAGCTCTCTTTAGGCGGTTGGATCAAGGGCCTGATTCAGAAGGCAGTACTCCTCGATACGGCTCGCATTGTGAGGTGGTTCCTGTCTCTGCAGCCCTAACCACCGGTGGCTTGGACCCTGCTCCCGACACCGGGTGGACCTCTATTTTTTTATATTTTTAAGTGTTTTCTTTTTTTGTGCTTTTATTTTAATAAATACTTAAAAATTTAATTAAGTAAGAATTTGAATAAATAAACGAAATAATAATAATCATTTAATTATCAGGCAACAGAAGGCCCATACATAAAATAAACAAAATAATATTTAACAACAATAATATACTAGTACATATTTTAAACCTTAAGAGACTAAAACTATACACGCAACGTCGTATGCGTCGTGCTTCGCTGCGTGGTGTCGCGTAACCGCCCTAGGAAACGTCGATATACGACACCCTTCGGCCAAAAGTCCTCCTTCATGCAGGTCTGTAGATGGTGGGTTGGAACTCGTACCACAAATGCCTTAAAGTTGATGTTGTGGCGCGATTCCAACCTTTCGACCCTCAGAGTCCAGTTGGTCTTCACTTTGAAATACTGTTTGACTTCCTCAGTTTTACTGGAAAAAGCCTCCGGGCCTCCGTTTCGGCCACGCTTCATACAAAAATATTCCAACCCCTTTGGTAAACGCGACACTAACCAAGACCATGTTACTACATAGATGCAAACACGTGTTTTGAGCTTATGAAACAGGAATTCGTCCGTCTGTCACAGAGGTGTACTTCAAAAGCGATGTGCAGATTTTTTTATTTGGCAAAGGTACACTGGCAAAAAGGAGAAGTTACTGATTTTAATATTGAACTTAAATCAACTATTATTAAAACAACAAGAAAATTATTAATAATATTTATTGACCTAATGTACTCTAAATTGTGACGCGGTTGTAGATCTATAACATGAATGTATATAAATTCTGTTACGAAGTATTTTTCCTGTATTCGTTATTTCCAGATTGTTTAAAATTAAACACGTTTCGTGTCAATCAATCGTTACAATATTTACAACAATTTATTCAAATAATTTCACTAGGGTGCATTCATATTGGTGGGTACATTATTTTTTATTCTCTTCATGTAAAATTCGTGCCATAATTCTCGGATACTTCTTAGTAAAGGAAGGAATAAATCAAGTAGTATTACTTGAAAATTCATTAGCAATGATTGTTCTATTTCTGGAACAACTATTAAAAAAGACAATACAGCAGCCAATGACGTATTATATAGCAGCGGACAGAAATATAACATCGCAAAATAGAAATATCACCGTAGCTATGTAGAAGCGACGCCAGGTACTAGTTAGTAGCAGTACCCGCGCTCCCCTTAGAACAACCGAACAGATAACATACTATTATTATGTAAATGATCACGTTTACGAGTATCGGTAAAAATACAATCAGAACTCTTATAAAATAACTAAATATATATTAGTGAAAATAACTAATTTCAGACGTCACAAGTAGAGGTTATCTATATTAACCGACTTCCAAAAGGAGGAGGTTCTCAATTCGATTGTTTTTTTTTATGAATGTACACCGATTACGCTGACATTTATGATCCGATTTACGTGATTATTCTATAGTTTGATGCGGAATAGTTGCTATTTGGTCCCATACAAATTTAACATAGTTTGGCCCAGTAGTTTTCATTTTATGAACATTTTTACTTCAGTTGTGTAGTATAATTTCATGTATGTTCAACGATTTCTCCTCTATTTGTGGAGCGATTCTCAAAATTCTTTTTTTATTTGAAAGAATATACTTCTGAAATGGTCGCATTTAAATTTGGTGACGATCTTCGGAGATATACAATAGAACTCTTCAAAACTAGATGGTAGAGAGTAGGAGATACAATAGAATACTTCACAGCAGTCCACAGTTCTGCTACGCTCACGTGAAAGTTCAGAGCTGGCCACGCACTGCTACGTACAAAAGAAATGCTAGCAAAATGCGAACAAAAATATCGGTGCAGACGCACAGCCTGCCTGGCAGACAGGGTGTTCCACGGGTCAGAAAGGGATGTAAACACGAATCTTATGCTAATGAAACAGCAAATTGTAGATTCGTTTTTCATATTACTATCAATCCCTAGGTCATTGGTTCATATTTTCGCACGAGTTGCGCAATTGATCAATACAAAATAATCATTGATTTAGAAATGTTGACTGAAAACTGATAATGGGAAATGAAACTTAATTTTGGCCCCAAAACTAATAAGTTTGTTGCAAAATGATTCTATTCCCTTTCCTCATTCTTCATAGCCTTTCTTTATCTATCTAAATATATAAAAGAAGAAACTGACTGACTGACTGACTGACTGACTGACTGACTGACTCATCTATCAACGCACAGCCCAAACCGCTGGGTCTACAGATTCCAAATTTGGCAAGTAGGTTCCTTATATGGTCTAGGGGTGCACTAAGAAGGGATTTTTCAAAATTCATCCCCTAAAGGGGTTAAACGGGGCTCCAAAGTTTGTATGGGGAAACAAGATTAGTTAGACTATTTTATTCGAAACTTCACAGGAGTGCTCCTATTGATAAATAAGTAGAAACGGGTTTCAGGATTTTTCAGAATTCAACCCCTAAGAGGGGGAAATGGGGTGGCAAAGTATAAAAATCAATGCACAGCCCAAACCGCTGAGTCTAGAGATTCCAAATTTGGCACAAAGGTTCTTTATGAGGTTTAGGGGTGCACTAAGAAAGGATTTTTCAAAATTCACCCCCTTAGGGGTTGGAACGGGAGTCCAAAGATTACGTGGAGAAATAACATTAGTTATACTACTTTATTCGAAACTTAACAGGAGTACTCCTATCGATAAATGAGTTAACGTTTGTGTTTCAGTTTTTTTTTCAGAATTCAACCCCTAAAGGGGGAAATGGGGTAACAAAGCCTGAAATTTAACATAGGTATTGTTTTTATGGTGAATTAGGTCGGGTGTATTACAAAAACAAAGATTTTAAGATTTAATGTGGCAGACCTGAAATACTCCCTGAAATATTCCCTGTTGGGGTGCGATGGGGTTGAAATGTCTAAAAATCAATATGGGTGTCGATACCGAGATTATCAGGGGTGCTGATTACGAAAATGGCATTTATTTTAAGATCCAGATGATAATGATTGTGATTACGATGATGATGATTGTGATAATGATGACGATGATTGTGATGATGATGATTTTAATTACGGTGATAATGATTGTGATTACGATGATGATGATTGTGATAATGATGATTGTGATAACGATGATAATGATTGTGATTACAATGATAATAAGTGTGATAACGATGATGGTGATTGTGATAGCGATTGTGATTGTAATGGTGATTGTGACAGTAACGGTGATTGTGATGGTGATAGCGATGGTTGTGATAACGAGGACGGAGATTGTGATGATGATGATTGTGATTAAGATGATAATGATTGTGATTACGATGATAATGATTGTGATTACAATGATAATAAGTGTGATAACGATGATGGTGATTGTGATAGCGATTGTGATTGTAATAGTGATTGTGATAGTAACGGTGATTGTGATAGTGTCGGTGATTGTGATGGTGATAGCGATTTTGATGGTGATTGTGATGGTGATGGTGATTGTGATGGTGATAGCGATGGTGATGGTGATTGTGATTGTGATTGTGACAGTGATGGTGATTGTAATAATGATGTAGATTATTGTGATTACTATGATAGTGATTGTGCTAACGAGGGTAGTGATTGTGATGGTGATGGTGATGGTGATTGTGATGGTGATTGTGATTTTGATTGTGATAGTGTTGGTGATTGTGATAATGATGGTGATTGTGATAATGATTGTGGTTGAGATAGTGATGGCGATTGTGATTAAGATGATAGTGATTGTGATTACGATGATAATGATTGTGATTACGATGATAATTATTGTGATAACGATGATGGTGATTGTGAATGTGATAGTGATTTTGATGGTGATTGTGATGGTGATAGCGATGGTGATGGTGATTGTGATTGTGACAGTGATGGTGATTGTAATAATGATGAAGATGATTGTGATTACGATGATAATGATTGTGATAACGAGGATAGTGATTGTGAGAGTGATTGTGATGGTGATGGTGATTGTCATTGTGTTAGTGATGGTCATTGTGATAGTGACGGTGATTGTGATTGTGATAGCGACGGTGATGGTGATCGTGATTGTGACAGCAACGGTGATAATGATGAAGATGATTGTGATTACGATGATAATGATTGTGATAACGAGGATAGTGATTGCGAGAATGATTGTGATGGTGATTGTGATTGTTTTAACTTGATTTTGTGATAGTGACGGCGATTGTGATCATGATGATTGTGATTGAGATGATAATGATTGTTATTACGATGATAATGATTGTAATTACGACGATAATTATTGATTGTGATGGTGATAGTAATGGTGATGGTGATAGTAATGGTGATGGTGATTGTGATTGTGTTTGTGACAGAGATGGTGATTGTGATAATGATGAAGATGATTGTGATTACGATGATAATGATTGTGATAACGAGGATAGTGATTGCGAGAATGATTGTGATGATGATTGTGATTGTTTTAACTTGATTTTGTGATAGTGACGGCGATTGTGATCATGATGATTGTGATTGAGATGATAATGATTGTTATTACGATGATAATGATTGTAATTACGACGATAATTATTGTGAAAACGATGATGGTGATTGTGATAGTGATTTTGATAGTGATTGTGATGGTGATTGTGATAGTGACGGTGATTGTGATGGTGATAGTAATGGTGATGGTGATAGTAATGGTGATGGTGATTGTGATTGTGTTTGTGACAGAGATGGTGATTGTGAAAATGACGAAGATGATTGTGATTACGATGATAATGATTGTGATAACGAGGATAGCGATTGTGAATGTGATGGTGGGTGTGATTGTGTTAACGATGGTGATTGTGATAGTGATGGTGATTGTGATAATGATTGTGGTTGTGATAGTGATGGCGATTGTGATAGTGATTGTGATAGTGATTGTGATAGTGATTGTGATAGTAATTGTGATAGTGATTGTGATAGTGATTGTGATAGTGATTGTGATAGTGATTGTGATAGTGATTGTGATAGTGATTGTGATAGTGATTGTGATAGTGATTGTGATAGTGATTGTGATTGTGATAGTGATAGTGATTGTGATAGTGATTGTGATAGTGATTGTGATAGTGATTGTGATAGTGATTGTGATAGTGATAGTGATAGTGATTGTGATAGTGATTGTGATAGTGATTGTGATAGTGATTGTGATAGTGATTGTGATTGTGATTGTGATAGTGATAGTGATGGTGGTTGTGATAGTGATTGTGATAGTGATGGTGATAGTGATTGTGATAGTGATAGTGATTGTGATTGTGATAGTGATCGTGATTGTGATATAGATTGTGATTGTGATTGTGATAGTGATAGTGATTGTGATAGTGATTGTGATAGTGATTGTGATTGTGATAGTGATAGTGATTGTGATAGTGATTGTGATAGTGATTGTAATAGTGATTGTGATAGTGATTGTGATAGTGATTGTGATAGTGATTGTGATAGTGATTGTGATAGTGATTGTGATAGAAATTGTGATAGTGATTGTGATAGTGATTGTGATAGTGATTGTGATAGTGATTGTGATAGTGATTGTGATAGTGATTGTGATAGTGATTGTGATAGTGATTGTGATAGTGATTGTGATAGTGATAGTGATTGTGATAGTGAATGTGATAGTGATTTAGATAGTGCTTGTGATTGTAATTGTGATAGTGATTGTGATAGTGATTGTGATAGTGATTGTGTTAGTGATTATGATAGTGATTGTGATTGTGATTGTGATAGTGATAGTGATTGTGATTGTGATAGTGATAGTGATTGTGATAGTGATTGTGATAGTGATAGTGATAGTGATTGTGATAGTGATTGTGATTGTGATAGTGATTGTGATAGTGATTGTGATTGTGATAGTGATTGTGATTGTGATAGTGATAGTGATTGTGATTGTGATAGTGATAGTGATAGTGATTGTGATAGTGATTGTGATAGTGATAGTGATAGTGATTGTGATAGTGATTGTGATAGTGATTGTGATTGTGATAGTGATAGTGATTGTGATAGTGATTGTGATAGTGATAGTGATAGTGATTGTGATAGTGATTGTGATAGTGATTGTGATAGTGATTGTGATTGTGATAGTGATTGTGATTGTGATTGTGATAGTGATAGTGATTGTGATTGTGATAGTGATAGTGATAGTGATAGTGATAGTGATTGTGATAGTGATTGTGATAGTGATAGTGATAGTGATTGTGATAGTGATTGTGATAGTGATTGTGATTGTGATAGTGATTGTGATTGTGATAGTGATAGTGATTGTGATAGTGATTGTGATAGTGATAGTGATTGTGATAGTGATTGTGATAGTGATAGTGATAGTGATTGTGATAGTGATTGTGATAGTGATTGTGATAGTGATTGTGATTGTGATAGTGATTGTGATTGTGATAGTGATAGTGATTGTGATTGTGATAGTGATAGTGATAGTGATAGTGATAGTGATTGTGATAGTGATTGTGATAGTGATAGTGATAGTGATTGTGATAGTGATTGTGATAGTGATTGTGATTGTGATAGTGATTGTGATTGTGATAGTGATAGTGATTGTGATAGTGATTGTGATAGTGATAGTGATAGTGATAGTGATAGTGATTGTGATAGTGATTGTGATAGTGATTGTGATTCTGATAGTGATAGTGATTGTGATTGTGATTGTGATTGTGATTGTGATAGCGATTGTGATAGTGATTATGATAGTGATTGTGATAGTGTGTGATAGTGATTGTGATTGTGATTGTGATAGTGATGTGATAGTGATTGAGATTGTGATAGTGATAGTGATGGTGGTTGTGATAGTGATGGTGATTTTGATGATAATAATAAATTGTGATGATTATGAAATTTGGCACATACATAGTTTATAACCTGGATTAACATGTAGGACAATTGTCCCACTGAATCATAATAAAGGGATAAATAGTAATTTATCCCTTTATTATGATTCAGTGGGACAATTACCGAACTTTACGCGGGCGAAGCCGCGGGCAACAGCTAGTCTAAATATATAAAAGAAGAAACTGACTGACTGACTGACTGACTCATCTATCAACGCACAGCCCAAACCGCTGGGTCTACAGATTCCAAATTTGGCAAGTAGGTTCCTTATGTGGTCTAGGGGTGCACTAAGAAAGGATTTTTCAAAATTCACCCCCTAAGGGGGTTAAACGGGGCTCCAAAGTTTGTATGGGGAAACAAGATTAGTTAGACTATTTTATTCGAAACTTCTCAAGAGTACTCCTATTGATAAATGAGTAGAAACGGGTTTCAGGGTTTTTCAGAATTCAACCCCTAAAAGGGGGAAATGGGGTGGCAAAGTATAAAAATCAATGCACAGCCCAGACCGCTGAGTCTAGCGATTCCAAATTTGGCACATTGGTTCCTTATGTGGTCTAAAGGTGCACTAAAAAAAGTTTTTTTAAAATTCATCCCCTAAGGGGGTTAAACGAGGCTCCAAAGTTTGTATGGGGAAACAAAATTAGTTAGACTATTTTATTCGAAACTTCACAGAAGTGCTCTTATTGATAAAAGAATAGAAACAAGTTTCAGGTTTGTTCAGAATGCTACCCCTAAGAGGGAAAATGCGGTGGCAAAGTATAAAAATCAATGCACAGCCCAAACCGCTGAGTCTAGAGATTCCAAATTTGGCACATTGGTTCTTTATGTGGCCTAGGGGTGCACTAAGAAAGGATTTTTCAAAACTCACCCTCTAAGGGGGTGAAACGGGGCTCTAAAGTTTGTATGGGGAAACAAGATTAGTTAGACTATTTTATTCGAAACTTCACAGGAGTACTCCTATTGAGAAAAGAGTTTCAGGATTTTTCAAAATTCACCCCCTAAGGGGTTGAAACGGGGGTCCAAAGATTGCATGGGAAAACAAGATTAGTTAGACTATTCGAAACTTAACAGAAGCAATCCTATCGCTAAATGAGATAACATTTGTGTTTCAGGTTTTTTCAGAATTCAACCCCTAAAGGGGGAAATGGGGTAACAAAGCCTGAAATTCAACATAGGTATGTTTGTATGGTGAATTGGGTCGGGTGTATTACAAAAACAACGACTTTAAGATTTAATGTGGCGGACCTGAAAAACCATCATTCCCTGTTGGGGTGCGATGGGGTTGAAATGTATAAAAATCAATATGGGTGTTGATACCGAGATTATCAGGGGTGCTGATTACGAAAATGGCATTTATTTATTGTTGATTTATTGTGATGATTGTGATAACGATGATGATGATTGTGATAATGATGATGATGATTGTGGTTATGATGATTGTGATAACGATAATTGTGATAACGATGATAATGATTGTGATGACGAGGATGGAGATTGTGGTGTTGATGATTGTGATTACGATAATAATGGTTGTGATTACGATGATAATGATTGTGATAATGATGATAGTGAATGTGATAGTGATTGTGATCGTGATTGTGATTGTGATGGTGATTGTGATGGTAATTGTGATGGTGATTGTGATGGTGATTGTGATGGTGATTGTGGTTGTGATGGTGATTGTGATGGTGATGGTGCTGGTGATTGTGATGGTGATTGTGATTGTGATGGTGATTGTGATGGTGATTGTTATGGTGGTTGTGATGATGATTGTTATTGTGATAGTGATGGTGACTGTGATTACGATGATAATGATTGTTAACGATCATGGTGATTGTGATAGTGATTTTGATGGTAATTGTGATGGTGATTGTGATAGTGATTGTGATGGTGATTGTGATGGTGATGGTGATTGTTATAATGGTTGTGATAATGAAAGTGGTTGTGATAGTGATTGTGATGGTGATTGTGATAATGATGGTGGTTGTGATAGTGATAGTGATTGTGATAATGATGTTGGTTGTGATAGTGATGGTGATTGTGATAATGATGTTGGTTGTGATAGTGATGGTGATTGTGATGATAATCATAAATAGTGATGATTGGAAATTTTGCACATAGATAGTTTATAATCTGGATTAACGTGATTTTGATGGCAATTGTACTGTATGGTGTCGGACGTGTACTGTATGGTGCCGGACGTAAAGAATAGCACCATGCTATATCTTCCCGTGGGTCTCGTAAAAGACGACTAAGGGACTTAACAGAGAATGGGCAGCAGCGTTCTCTGTGCTTTTGTAACAACCATACTGCAATCGCCAACCCGCCTGCCAAGCGTGGCGATTATGGCAAAAGCACCCCTTTGGGGAAGGCCTATGTCCAGCAGTGGACGTCTTTCGGCTGAAATGATGATGACGAATGATGGCAATTGTGATTGTGATGGTGATTGTAATGGTGATTGTGATGGTGATTGTGATGGCGATTGTGATTGTGATGGTGATTGTGATGGTGATTGTGATGTTGATTGTGATGGTGGTTGTGATGGTGATTGTGATGGTGATTGTGTTGGTGATGGTGATTGTGATGGTGATGGTGGTTGTGATGATGATTGTTATTGTGATAGTGATGGTGATTGTGATGGTGGTTGTGATGATGATTGTTATTGTGATAGTGATGCTGATTGTGATTACTATGATAATGATTGTGATAACGATGATGGTGATTGTGATAGTGATTTTGATAGTAATTGTGATGGTGATTGTGATAGTGATTGTGATGGTGATGGTGATTGTTGTGAAATTTTGCACATTTTTTTTTTGATAGTTATATAACTATGTATATAATCTATAGTTATGTTATATAACCTAGATTAACATGATTAACATGTAGGACACTATTTATCCCTTTAGTATGATTCAGTGGGACAGTTACCGAACTTCGCGCGGGCGAAGCCGCGGGCAACAGCTAGTCTAAATATATAAAAGAAGAAACTGACTGACTGACTGACTGACTGACTCATCTATCAACGCACAGCCCAAACCGCTGGGTCTACAGATTCGAAATTTGGCAAGTAGGTTCCTTATGTGGTTTAGGGGTGCACTAAGAAAGGATTTTTCAAAATTCACCCCCTAAGGGGGTTAAACGGGGCTCCAAAGTTTGTATGGGGAAACAAGATTAGTTTAACTATTTTATTTGAAATTTCACAGGAGTGCTCCTATTGATAAATGAGTTAACATTTGTGTTTCAGGTTTTTTCAGAATTCAACCCCTAAAGGGGGAAATGGGGTAACAAAGCCTGAAATTCAACATAGGTATTGTTAGTACGGTGAATTGGGTCGCGTGTATTACAAAAACAACGTAATGTGGCGGACCTGAATTACCATCATTCCCTGTTGGGGTGCGATGGGGTTGAAATGTCTAAAAATCAATATGGGTGTCGAAACCGAGATTATCAGGGGTGCTGATGTCGAAAATGGCATTTATTTTGAGATCCAGAAGATAGTGGATTTAACTTCTATACAGGGTTATTGTTGATTTATTGTGATGATTGAGATAACGATGATGATGATGATTGTTATAATGATGATGTTGATTGTGATGATAATGATTATGATTAAGATGATAATGATTGTGATTACGATGATAATGATGGTCATTGTTGTGATGATAATGTTGGTGATTGTGATTGTGATTGTGATAATGCAATCATTATCACAATCACAATCACAATCACCATCGTCGTTGTGATAATGATGGCGATTGTGATCATGATGATTATGATTAAGATGATAATGATTGAGATTACGATGATAATGATTGTGATGATGAGGATGGAGACTGTGATGATGATGATTGTGATTACGATGATAGTGGTTGTGATTACAATGATAATGATTGTTAAAATGATGATAGTGATTGTGATTGTGATGATGATTGTGATGGTGATTGTGATGGTGATTGTGATGGTGATTGTGATGGTGATAGTGATTGTGATGGTGATTGTGTTTGTGATGGAGATTGTGATTGTAATAACGATCATAATGGTTGTGATTACGATGATAATGATTGTGATGGTGATTGTAATGGTGATGTGACGGTGATTGTGATGGTGATGGTGATTGTGATTGTGGTTGTGATTGTTATTGTGATAGTGATAGTGATGGTGATTGTGATAACATTTGTGGTTGTGATAATGATGGCAATTGTGATCATGATGATTATGATTAAGATGATAATGATTGAGATTACGATGATAATGATTGTGATGACGAGGATGGGGATTGTGATGATGATGTTTGTGATTACGATGATAATGATTGTTAAAATGATGATAGTGATTGTGATCGAGATTGTGATGGTGATTTTGATGGTGATTGTGATGGTGATTGTGATGGTGATTGTGGTGGTGATGGTAATTGTGATAGTGATTGTGATTACGATGATAATGATTGTGATAACGATGATGGTGATTGTGATAGTGATTTTAATGGTTATTGTGATGGTGATGGTGATTGTGATAGTGACGGTGATTGTGATGGTGATAGCGATGTTGATGGGGATTGTGATGGTGATTGTGATTGTGATGATGATTGTGATGGTGATTGCGATGATTATTGTGATAATGATGGTGGTTGTGATAGTGATGGTGATTATGATGGTGATTGTGATAATGATGGTGACTGTGATAGTGATGGTGATTGTGATAATGATTGTGATAATGATGGTGGTTGTGATAGTGATGGTGATTGTGATAATGATTGTGATAATGATTGTGGTTGTGATAGTGATGGTGATTGTAATGATAATAATAAATTGTGATGATTATGTAATTTGGCGCATATGTAGTTTATAACCTAAATTAACATGTAGAACACTATTTATCCCTTTAGTATAATTCAGTGGGGCAGTTACCGAACTGCACGCGGGCGAAGCCGCGGGCAACAGCTAGTAATGTATATATTCAAAATAAGTTTCGTACTTGTAGGATGGACAATTGTATTGAAAATGGAAATTAAGGGTGAAACAAGCTATTGTGTGGTATCGTCTAGGGATGCGTTCCATTGAAAAACTCAAGTTGTTGCTTAGTTGGAGTTTTCATCCCATGAAAACGAACTAAACGTGATACGAACTTATCGTAAAACCGATTTAAAATTAGCTACAGTTTTCTATACCGTTAAAATTTAAGGTGTCTAGACCTTAAATTTTACATTTGTCCTCCCTATCCCTTAAGGCGAGTACAGGAGCTAAATTAGCAACTCTATTTATGGTGGTTCAAACTTCGTTTGAAATACTGTTAGAGTAAAGTTCTAATCAGCTTGCACTACAAAGAGGTTGTTACGTCAGTCACTGCGGGCCGAATACTGCGAAATGAGTGTTTTTTTGCGATTTACAAAAAATCTATTGATTGGACTCAAAAAGTAAAACACTATGATGCTAATGTGTTGCTTATAATATTGCGTATTTGCCAAAAAATCAGAATGATCGCATGTATTTTAGTATGGTTTATACTCGTTAAAATATTTTTTTAGAGATAAGTTCGAGATTTTTTTATCGAATATAATTTGTTGTATTATGTTTCCAAAACACTATCGTACTAGCATATATCCTAAAGAATATCATATATTTTTCTGGTTTTGTTTATTGCAGTGAATCATATGTTTTTTTGCATTCTAAAACTCGGGTTTAGCTCCTGTAGTCGCCTTAATATATCTAAAAAATCTTGTTATTTCGTAAAATCATTTATTAATTGTGACAGACAGTATACATGACATTTTATTATTAGATAAAAAGCTTTCTGATGTATTTTTCTGACAGTATTGGCAATTGAATTCACAGTTAGTGTAGTAAGTTTCTTCAACTCTGCGGCGAACTGCGCTACAGTTTCATCAGCTTTTTGCATTATTGTTATGAATTTATGTTGTAGCGCCCATTTGCTAGGTTTTGGGTCTAAGTAGTCGTCAAGTATTTCTGTAATATCAGCAAATGACATATTCATTGGTTCTTCCGGGGATGTTAAATCGCAAAGTTTTTCGTGGAGCTCTGGTGATAATGTTTGATTTCATGTGTGCTTCTGATATGTCGTTTAATCGAAAATATACTTCTAGTCTTTTTTTAAATTGTTTAAAGTTTCTGATTGTTGTAGGGGTTGAAATTGTATCTTCGGTGTATTACCATGCCTAGATTGACTTTGTTTTATGTGTTGTTGCTGTTGCTGGCCCTGTTGCTGACCTCCATTCTGTGTCTGTTTTGTTAAAAGTTTAGTTGTTATCGTTGTATGAAGTTCTTCGAACTCGTACCTGTATTCTTGTTCTTGATCATAAGCGTCATCGTCCTTGTCGTCGACGGTCTTGTTCTCGATTTTCTCTTGTACCTCCCGTAAAGCCAGGATCGTCACCTTCAGGCCCGGGAAGCGAGCAGTAATGTCTTCGTCAGACATCGTTACCCTCTAATAACACATCGAATCATCATCGTATAGGTGACGAGTCGCGTGAGCATCCCGCGTAGGGTGCCGTGATATTTTCTTAGTTTGTCCATTTCATGTATTTATTTACACAATGTTTAATTGGCTTTTTCTCGTCGCCAATAACAAATCTTGTTATTTTGTAAAATCATTTATTAATTGTGACAGACAGTATACATGACATTTTATTATATGGCCTCTAGCGAGTTAGCTTAGCACAGAGACAGCTGTCCAAAGGAGTTTCCAATATACCACAATATCCTACTAATATTATAGATGCGAAAGTTTGTGAGGATGGATGGCTGTTTGTTACTCTTTCATGCAAAAACTACTGACTGGATTTGGATTAAATTTTACACACAGATAGTTTATAACCTGGATTAACACATATGATACTTTTTATGCCGGTAGTACGATCCCGTGGGACATTACCGAACTCCACCCGGGCGAAGCCGCGGGCATAAGCTAGTCTCCACTAATATTATAAAGAGGAAAGATTTGTATTTTTGTGTGTGTGTATGTTTGTAATGAATAAACTCAAAAACTACTCCGCCGATTTCAAAAATTCTTTCACCATTAGAAAGCTACATTCACCCTAAATAACAAAGGCTATATATTTTATCCCCGTACTCCTACGGGAACGGAAAATACGCGGGTGAAACCCCGTGACGTCCGCTAGTATTTAATATGAATGTGCGACGAGTGTCCTCACCGTGTCTTCACACATGTCACAGCCTTGTAACAAAACAATACAGCTAATCATAAATTTATAAGGAGTAATCAATAGAAAAGGCAGCCTACTTAAAAGAGCTAACCGCCTTCTTTTTTTCTTTATCGTGTGGTTAGTGCCTAACATGACGTCAGAGTTTTTATGCCACCCATAAGCCTCTGACTTGGCTTTACAAGCCGTCGAGAAATATCTCTCAAGCATACAGGGGCCCAATTCTGTAACTTTGTGTTAAGCAACACGCCATTGACACTCTATCGACACACTACAGTCATTATGTTGCCACTGTTGCAAATTTGGTATTCTGCAAAAACTTCAATGGCGTTTCAGTGGTGTCTCAGTAGTGTGTCGATAGTGTGGTGGTACAATATTTTTTAGTGTTTTCGTTGTTCGATGGCTTCACAATGGCGGTTCGATGGCCAAAACACTTTTCAAACACGCTAGACACAACTTTCAAATACACTTAAAATATTTTTGACGACCCGAATGGCGCAGCGGTGGTGAGGCTGCCTTACGTTCTTAGGGTCCCGGGTTCGAATCCCGGTTGGAGCAAATGTTTGTGTGAGAAGCATGGACATTTGTTTCCGAGTCATGGATGTTATATGTATAATAAGTATGTATTTACAAACAAAAAAGTATCTATGTAGTATATCAACTGTCTGGTGTCCACGACACAAGCCTCGTTGCTTAGTGTGGCACTAGATAGCGCTGTGTGTTACATGTCCAGCGATATTTATTATTATTATTATTATTTACAGACTACCGTAACTTTGGCCATCATGATGACATTGACACATTTTAGTGGAGCAGAAAACCAATTATTACAATAGTCTTCTATGGCGTTTCAATGGCACTACAGTGGCAGTGGTAAGTCAATGACCATAGATAATTTCGAGAATCCGAGGTGCGTGCCTTTGGTTCGTGAAAAGAAACCAAATCTGAACCAAAACGTACATCACAAACTCGAACGTATGAACGGTGAAGAATTCTCAAACTTTAATCAAACTTTTACACACAGTTCACAAACTTACATGATTTTACACATGGTAAATATTCGTAAACTTTAGAGTGCCTGCAAGGAAGCTACGTTTAAACTATTGCCACCAGGAGTTAAAACGGTAACAAGAATCTTGAGTGAAGTATATTCCTTCGAGAAGGTTCCCTGGGAATCACGGCATGCAGGTATTGCGACGAAAGTACATTCTAAGTTTTAACTCCGGAGCGAAGTAAGACGGGGTTTATGAAGTTGTATTAGTTCTACGGTCGGATTTTTGTGTTGGTAGTGGGACTCTGATTAGCTGAAAGTTGTCCGTTACGTGTTGTTGAAGTCCCTTGGTCTTTGGGAATAAGGGGAATTTAGGGTGGGGACTTAAGGTCCCATGCTCCAACTGTTGACGTTATTGTACAGTGATGCAGTAAATGTTTTCCTTATTTATATGATTCAAAACATCTAAACAATTATATGACTCAAATGATGTACCCCGAAAGTACTAGGACAAGTTCAAGGTGACTTTAAGCCTTCTGATGAGGCCCATTGTGAGCGACCACGTTTCGGTCCCGTATGTAATCACTGGCAACACACACTGGTCATAGACTTTCGTCTTGAGACACTGCGGTAGGTTGGACGAGAAGATACCGCGCAATTTACCGAACGCTGCCCAGCCGAGTCGGATTCGACGATTGACCTCCTTCTCGAAGTTAGACCTACCTAACTGGACCGTTTGTCCCAGGTACACATAATCGTCTACAACTTCGAGTGTAGAGTCTCCGATCTTGATAGGAGTGGGTGTGACATGGGCATTCAACATGGGGTCTACCCTTTATAGCAGAACTTTTTATGTCATAATATTACTTTGCATAACAGTAGATGGCATAAACTTCATTTAGCAGAAAATCGTGTGGCAGACACTCATTTATCATACATTCAAAACTCATAATTTTGTAAGTCAGAATCATCTTTAGGCATAAATTTCATATGCATAAGAATTAAAAGTAGAACCATCTTATGGCAGAAAGTTCACAGTCAGAATCATCTTTTGGCATAAATTTCATATCGATAGTCATTAAAAGGCAGAACTATCATATTACAGAAAGTTTACAGTCAGAATCATCTTTTGGCATACATTTCATTATGATAATTAAAGGAAAGCCTCATCTGATCTATCACATAACAAAACAATCATAGTTTTAATCATTTTGTATTTCTTACCATAATAATAAAATTAATAGACAAGGGCCTCACCTCGCTCTCCCTGGCTAACGAGAACTGGCGCAAGCCTAAAGTATTAAACACTAATGACCGCAAGGAAGAATGGCAGAGCAAGGAGCTTCACGGACGCTTTTACCGGGCCTTACATGGCCCCGATGTAGACTTCTTAGCGTCGGTATCCTGGCTACGCTTTGGTGGGTTCTCTATTGTATTACCTAACTTTTTTATTCATAATTTAAAGTGCCATAACTTTTTTTGTCCTAATCATCATTTGTCCGAATGATAACTTACCCGAACTTAATATCACATAATATCACATGCCATAAAATTGAAATCCCTAAATACAATATGCCCTAAACCCGTTTGTCATAAATATTGCAATCAATAATATACAAAAGACTTAAAACCGTTTTCAATAATAGTTATAAATCCTAAATTCAAAAAAAAATATCGTTGTATTGATCTTAATAATATTTTTAAAACAAACCGGTATGTTCCCAGACGTTCCCAAAAGGGAACAGAACATTGTTATTTTAATTGTGTCTGTAATTACGGTAACTACAGGTTAAGTGTTACTTGGCTTTTGCTATAACACATTTTTAAATAATATTGCTTTTATGAAATTTGTAAGAATTAAAAAGTAGAACCATCATAATATTGCAGAAAGTTCACAGTTAGAATCTTCTTTTGGCATACATTACATATCGGTAGTCACTAAAACACAGAAAATCAATCAATCAAACAAACATACACCAAACAAACATAGGTACATCATGCATTCAGCAAGCATGCAGCAAGCATGCAGCAAGCATTCAGCAAGCATGCAGCAAGCATGCAGCAAGCATGCAACAAGCTTGCAGCAACCATGCAGCATGCAAGCACACATACAGTATGCAAGCAAGCATGCAGCATGCAAGCAAGCAAGCAACATGCAGCAGGCATGGTTTCTGTCACGGCTCCGGCGCTGCGGGGCTCCGGCGGTCCCACGCGAGCTTATCGTCGCAGATGTGTTTAACGCTCACCACCGCAGCTTCGGCTTGCTGGCCGGCTTCGCCGGCCAGCCTCAGCAGCGGCGGCGAGTGTTACAACCCCCTGCTCCTCAACTCGCGGGCCGCCTCGCCCCTCCGCGCCTACGCGATTTTAAATTACTCTCTCGGGGTAGGGCAGACAAGACTGCGTGGGGTCGGATTTACAGCGATTCGTTTATGTCACTAAAACCTAATTTTTAGCAAATGTTTTAGGACCAAAAATTTCATTATACTTATATGAACATTCGGAATAATACACATTATATAATAAAATACTTAGGACATTTGACTTTATGGCATGTAAAATTAGAAGATTCAATTATTATAGTATCCGATATTATGACAAAACAGTTTTAGAAATAAAGATAATTATGTAAAACAAAATTTCGGGATTTTGAACATTATGGTTACTGAAGTTTATAACAAACGTTTTATGGATAATGATTTTCGGACAAAAATTTTTAGGAGAACTAAGGGAGTACCCTTTGGTGACCTCTTCGGGGAAACCGAAGGTTTTGTCTGTGCAATAATGGACGAAGTTATGATGACGAATAACTACCGGAAATACATTGTGAAAGATGGCACGGTAGACATATGTCGGGCATGCCACCGTCCGGGAGAATCGATCCGACACATTATTTCTGGGTGTTCTAGTCTCGCTAACGGAGAGTACTTGCATAGACACAACCTCGTTGCCAGGATTATCCACCAGCAACTTGCTTTGAAGTACAACCTTGTGGAATCAGAAGTGCCATACTATAGGTATGCGCCCGACCCAGTTCTCGATAATGGTAATATCACGTTGTATTGGGATCGACCTATCACCACTGACAGGACTGTTGTTGCCAATAGGCCTGACATTGTGGTGATAGATCGATTGGAGCGTCGCACAATGATTGTTGATATAACGGTCCCGCATGATGAGAACCTCGTGAAAGCAGAGAAAGATAAACAATTCAAGTATCTAGATCTGGCTCGCGAGGTTGTTGACATGTGGGACGTAAATACAGCAGTCATTGTGCCGATAGTCGTGTCGGCCAATGGCTTAATAGCCAAGAGCCTCGACCAACATCTTAGGAGGCTCTCGCTTGGCAGCTGGATCAAGGGCTTGATTCAGAAAGCAGTACTTCTGGACACGGCACGTATCGTTAGGAGGTTCCTCTCTCAAGAGCCCTGACCACCGGCAGCTCGGACCCTGTTCCCAGCGCTGGTGGGCTACTGTTTTTTATATTTTTAAATGTTTTTTTAAGTCGTTTTACTAAGAAATATTTAAAAATGTTAAAAACATGTGAATATAAATGAATAAATGCAAATTAATAGTACATTATTTTTTTTCGCCACAAACATACGATGATAATGTTAATTGCTGCATATTTCTGATCAGGCAAGCATACATCATGCATGCAGCAAGCATGCAGTATGCAAACATGCAAACGTGCAAACAAGCATGCAGTATGCAAACATGCAAACCAGCATAGACCATGCGTGCAGCCAGCATGCAGCATGCAAGCAAGCATGCAGCATGCAAGCAAGCATGCAGCATGCAAGCAAGCATGCAACATGCAGCAGGCATGGTTTCTGTCACGGCTCCGGCGCTGCAGGGTTCCGGCGGTCCCACGCGGCTACGGCGGCGAGCGTTGAAACCACCTGCTCCTCAGCTCACGGGCCGCCTCACCCTTCCGCGCCTTCGCGGATTTAAATTACACTCTAGGGGTAGGGCAGACAAGACTACGTGGAGTCGGTTTTGGAGCGATTCGTTTCTGTCACTAACTTTTTTAGCGTAACATATTGTCTTTGTAGAACAATATTTTTATTCTAATTTAAGGTTAAAATTGCTATTTTATAGAAATGGCAATAATTCCAAATGGAATTCTGCCATCTTCATAGTATGCCAAGTGAAATTGTACCAAATAATAGTCGCTCTAAATAATCATTATTCTAAACGAAATTATGCGGAATTTGAACATTGCCAAAGGTAATTATGCCAAATAATATTCTGCCATCATATGAGTATGCCATTGTAAATTCGGACATACAAACATTCGGCCAAACAATAACTATGTTAAATATTGTTTATGCCTTAAAAATATTCGTTTAAAGAAGATTATGCCAAGTGTGTTATGCCAAATAAATTTCGGAGCATCAAGATTCTGCCAGATAGAAGGAACCCTTCAACATGACCTTAGTTTTGTCCATGTTCATTTTAGACCCACTCTTCCGGAAGCTCTACTGAGATCATCGAGCATTGTACTGAGGTCCTCCATGGTCTCAGCTATGACCACTATATCATCGGCAAACCGAAGGTGAGTGATGTACTCACCATTGACGTTGATGCCTAGCCCTTTCCAGTCCAGAACCTTGAAGACATCCTCCAGTGCAGCGGTGAACAGTTTCGGCGATATGACGTCTCCCTGTCTCACACCTCGCTGCAGGAGGATAGGTTCCGAGGCCTGGTCCTGAAGTCGGACTGACATGGTGGCGTTTTTGTACAAACACTTCAACACCTCGATGTACCGATAGTCGATTTGGCACCGTTGGAGAGACTGCAGTACAGCCCAGGTCTCGATCGAATCGAAGGCTATTGTCTTTTTTAAACTTTCACGATCAAAACACATTATAAAACACATGTAAACGGGTATTTTCGCGAATTTTTACCTTTAATATTAGCCCGACGTTTCGACCGGATTGCACCAGCCGGTCGAAACGTCGGGCTAATATTAAAGGTAAAAATTCGCGAAAATACCCGTTTACATGTGTTTTATAATGAATCGAAGGCTTTCTCGTAGTCCACAAACGCTAAACAGAGAGGCAAGTTATACTCTTCGGTCTTCTGTATAACTTGCCGCAGCGTATGTATGTGGTCCACGGTGCTAAAGCCTTTTCGAAAACCGGCTTGTTCGGGTGGCTGGAAATCGTCAAAACTGCGCGCGAGACGATTCGTGATGACTCTAGAAAATAACTTGTAGACATGGCTTAGAAGTGAGATGGGCCTATAATTCTTCAACCGGGCATTGTCACCCTTTTTGAACAAGAGTACCACCACACCCCTGTACCATGCCTGTGGCGTTTTCCCCTCAAGTATGACGAAATTAAACAGCTTCTGAAGGGCCTTAAGTACCGGTTTTCCACCCGCCTTAAGGAGTTCGGCCGTAATTCCGTCATCACCCGGTGCCTTGTTGTTTTTGAGCTGCTTCAGAGCCATCCTAATCTCGTACAGGGTGACGTCCGGGATGTCTTCGGTATAATGTCGGGTCAGTCTAGCTCTTGGGTCGTTTGCTAGATCTGCGACGGGTTTACTGGTTGACGTGTACAACTGTCCATAGAAGCTCTCGATCTCCCTCAGAAGCTCCGGTTTGGCGGATAAGATCCTAGCATCGTCGGTCTTCAGTTTCGTGAGCTGGCTCTGCCCAATAGCCAGATCTCTTGCAAATACCTTGGAGCTTTTATTCCGCTCAATCGCGTCTTTAATACGCTCGGTATTAAAGCGGCGGAGGTCGCTCTTCAAGGATTTAGAGATCCGTCTATTGAGCTGCCGGTATTTACACGCCTCGTCTGAAGACTGCAGGATCATCTCACGCCGCTCCTTCATGAGCTTCAGAGTGTTAGCCTCTTATTCTGATCTGTACGACGCGCCTTGAAGAACTTAGACCCGGTCGTATGGACAGTTTCCACGAACCCATCGTTGTATTCGTCCACTAAGCTTCCTAGGCACTCGAAACGGTTCTGCAGTTCAAGCTGAAAGCTCTCGGGGTTTTGGATTTGGATCTGTGCTGGACGGAGCGTAGACTTCATCAGTCGATACCTTTCAAGCTTGATATTGATGTTCAATGTGCCTCTTACCATGCGGTGATCGCTCCCGGTTTTCACCGAATTGATCACAGAGACATCATTGAACATTTGCTTCTTGGTTGACATGATGAAGTCGATCTTATTTCTAGTTGCACCATCGGGGCTCTGCCAGGTCCACTTCCTGTGCTCACGCTTTCTGAAGAAGGAGTTCATCATATAGAGGCCCTCCTTCTCCATAAAACTAGCCAGCTTCAGCGAATATCTTGAGGATATTCTGAGTATAAGGCACGCCACCCTGGTCGACACACTCTCGATCTACACCACGTTATTCACAAGGGACTTGTGGACGATAAACCCAACACCACCCTGGGACTGCCGGTCACCCTCTTGGAAATAGAACAGGTTGCCGGATTTCAGGATTATCGTGTCCTCCCCCTCTCTTCGGACTTCAGATAATCCTACAATACTCCATCGCAGCCTGCTCAATTCCTCTTTCGAGGATTCTTCTTCCTCTTTCTCTTTCGAGTTCCGCTATCTTCTCGTCGGTCCGGAGTGTGCGCGTGTTATATGTTGCCAGGTCCAGTCGTCGGTATTGGCAGCCGGATCCCTTCCGGAGATTCTTCGCACCCCTTGCCACGTCGTAGCCTCGACCGCTGCCGTAGTCGAGGGTAGACGGGCTGCCGGGCACTAGGGTCCATTTCTTTGTTGCGCTATTCATGTTGGGGGGTTTTGCCATAATCGCCACGCTTGGCAGGCGGGTTGGCGATCGCAGTGAGTGCAGTTCTTACATTAGACACAGAGAGCGCTGCTGCCCATTCTCTGGTAAGTCCCTTAGTCGCCTCTTACGACACCCACGGGAAGATATGGGATGGTGTTATTCTTTACGTCCGACACCACACGGACGATTTCTTTCTTCGATTTCTTTAGATATAACATTTATATACTATAAAACTTATTTCGTATAACGTTATTGAATATAACGTTTATTTTAATCGAAAATCATTTGGTTGTAATGTGTATGTTTTTTACATGGTGTTTTTGGGTCTACCCTTTATAGCAGATTTTTTTATGTCATAATATTACTTTGCATAACAGAAGATAGCATAAACTTCATTTCGCAGAAAATCGTTTGGCAGACACTCATTTATCATACATTAAAAACTCATAATTTTGTAAGTCAGAATCATGTTTAGGCATAAATTTCATATGCATAAGAATTAAAAGTAGAACCATCTTATCGCAGAAAGTTCACAGTCAGAATCATCTTTTGACATAAATTTCGTATCGATAGTCATATTACAGAAATATTACAGTTAGAATCATCTTTTGGCATACATTTCATTATGCATAATAATGGAAAGCCTCATTTATCACATAACAAAAAATTCATCGTTAGAATAATTTTGTATTTCTTACCCTAATAATAAAATTGATTTAACATATTTTTTTTCTCGGCGCAAACATACGACGATAATGTTAAATGCTGCATATTTCTGATCAGGCAAGCATACGTCATGCATGCAGCAAGCATGCAGTATGCAAACATGCAAACAAGCATGTAGTATGCAATCATGCAAACAAGCATGCAGTATGCAAACATGCAAAGCAGCATGCACCATGAATGCAAGCAAGCATGCAGCATGCAAGCAAGCATGCAACATGCAGCAGGCATGGTTTCTGTTACGGCTCCGGCGCTGCAGGGTTCCGGCGGTCCCACGCGAGTTTATCGTCGCAGATGTGTTTTACTCTCACCACCGCAGCTTCGGCTTGCTGGCCGGCTAAGCCTGCCAGCCTCAGCTACGGCGGCGAGCGTTAAAATGTAGGTTATGCTTATAAAAATTACAATCGAATCCAATTCCAATTTATTATATTAAATGATCGTTATATCGAATAAAATTATAGATTCAGTTGTTATGTTTTGTTAATATTAGAGATTTTCTAATTATATGATATATTACTTACCCCATTCCTATTCGTCTACTACTTACACGCACGATACGATGATTATCAAGAATGGCAACAGAACTGGCGCGGCGTTCTAAGTGTCGTTCGCAATAACAGGTATATGGGATCAAGAGTAGTTTATACTATGTCATAAAAGTACCAGAATTGCTCCACAAAAATGTTTGAGCGTTTGAAGTTCATTTATGAACAATGTGTCGCGGGATTTATGTGGGCTATGTGGCTATAAAGAGAAGAGTTCATTTGTATATTTTTGTCAGTATTATGTAAAACTGTTTCCTTTTTAACACGCTTTTAAGTATTAGCTTGATGATGTTGAATATTACTTCAGCTTCTGGTTTTATCACCTTTTATAGATTGCAGCGTGTATACGGTACATAGTGTGATACAAATTTTTACGAAGTAAAAGTATGAGAGGAATTAAAGAAATACTGATTTTCTAATTGATCGATTCAAATTGGTATAGGATAGTACGTAAAAGGAAATACTTAAATGTTGAAATAATGCGGCCTGCAAAAACATAATGCAACATTATATTGTATTCTGTTGCAATAAAACAGAATTAAACGTATTTATATTAAACTTATCTATTTAAGGACTGTAAAATATTTTATTTGAGATCGTAGCAGATCTATGCGTTGAAGAAGGCGTGATGTAATCTGGTTTTACTTTATTTATCCGAACTTTTCAAATCAATACTCAAATCGTAAAGTTTCGAGAATTCCCGATGGGTGCGTTCGTTCCAGGTTCAAAGTCTTCAAAGTTGACTTGTTGACTCTCCTTTCACTAAGTTATTGGGGCGAGCCTTTTCAGAGCTAACGCGCGAGGATTCATGAATTATTCATAAGTATAGTTAGTACTTATTGTATGAGGAATGATTAAGGGGACTACTGGAGCTAAACGGGAGTTTTATAATGCAAAAAAGCATATGATTCACTGCAATAAATAAAACCAAAAAAATATATGACATTCTTCAGGATAGGCTAGGATATGTTCGTCAAAATATTTTTTTAGAGATAAGTAAGTGTTATGTTTTCAAAACACAACTGTTTTGAAAACATAACACTTACTTATCTCTAAAAAATATTTTAACGAGTAAAAACCATATTAAAATATATGCGATCATTCTGTTTTTTTGGCAAATAATTCACAAGCAATATATTAGCATGATAGTGTTTTTTTTTATAGATTTTTTTTAAATCGCAAAAAAAAACACTTATTTCGCACTATTCGGCCCACACTGACTGACGTAACAACCACTTTGTAGTGCATGCTGATAAGACTTTATACTAACTGTATTTCAAACGAAAGTTTGAACCACCACAAATAGAGTTGCTAATTTAGCTCCTGTAAGTTTGAAATAATAGGGAGTTAAGTATATAAGAAATAAAAAAGAAACTACTGGGTACAATTATTTTGCTCTATATCTATGCAATACAATATTCATATTACATTATTTTTTTTCCAAAAATAGTAAATACACAGCTTCATTAACAATATGTATCTACTTAAATCAAATTGAGTTTAATACAAAAATAGTTATGTTTTTGAATAGGTAATGATTTTTTAAATATGTCTGAAGTGTTTTCATTGGTAGGTATATGAGAAAGAGACACAACTTTCTTGTAAATTAAAAAAGAAAAAAAAACTTTTTAAAAACAAGCTTTTATAACTTATTAATAAAAAGAACTAAAAAGTTAAAAATAATTTAAACCTGATAAGAAAAATAAAAGCGTGTTACATTTTTCAGCAATACACCTTCATTATTTTTCTTTTGCAATCAAAATGTAACACGCTTTCATTTTTCTTATCAGGTTTAAATTATTTTTAACTTTTTAGTTCTTTTTATTAATAAGTTAAGTTAATAAGTTTTTAAAAAGTTTTTTTTTCTTTTTTAATTTACAAGAAAGTTGTGGTAACTGATACTTTTTCATAGTTAATTGGATGTTAAAATAATCAAGAAAACCATGTTTACGATTGAAGTGACTAAAAGTGTCACAATTATCAGGAAATCGTCTATATAAAAGTTAAAGAAGGCCATTTTTCTAAAAATATTTCTATGACGGTCAACGTAAATATTATTCTGAAAGTTTCCTTAATATATTTGCTATCCACAAATAACAAAAACTTTAAAAAAATTAAAAACTTTAAATGTTGATTATTGCTGACGAAGATGGAATGGGGCCGCTGGTAAATTTACAAAAAATATCGTAATTATAACGTAACCATTTTTCACGATTTCTATCTAAGATAAGTTGCAAGCTTGAGTCTCTGCGCGCAATTTAATATCAATACCGATACCGATACCACTCCCATTTCTTAGCGGCAGAGGCCTGTTGTCATGTTTTACTTTTTCGGCAGTAACCAATATTTAACAAGTATCCTTAAATAATTTTCTAGTTATTATAACTCGTTAGATAGCTACTAAAATGAGGATTAAGACAACAATTTGCATATTGAGTTTCATAGCAGTATTTGGAAAAAAAAAATGCTTTATTAACATAGACGATTTTCTGACATTTCCGAATGAATTTTAAGCCATTACACTCATGAAAGTGGTCTTCATTAATAATTTCTGATCCATTTATCTGTGAAAAAGCATCAGTTACCAATTTCAAAAGAAACCTTAGTCTTAAAATTCGATACACTGAACGCTTAAAACACCATTACCTTGTCTTCATCTTCAGTCTGCGCCATTCTAACAGTCTGTGATGGCGTTCCATTTGACCTTGAGTTGAAGCCTCGACCTCTGCTCCTCATGCCTCTTGAGTAGCATCGTCCTCTTGTGTTTGGTCGGTCTGGTTTCTTACATTGGTAGGCTTTGTGGCCATTTTTACCACATTTAAAACAGGTCAAAAAAATGTGGGCATCTTCTGATACTACCGGTTGACTCTGAGTTTTCAACTCCGCATCCAACAATTTACTTTTGACATATTCCGTCGTGAATTCCATATTGATTGTTTCCAGAGCAGCAATCGTCGTATCATAGGTTTCAGGTATGGTCAACAATAGATGACACACCTTATCTTGCTCTCCTATTGTACCTCCAGTTTCTTCTAATTGTCTGATCAATGTGTCAAAGTTGTTAAAGTGGTCACACAATTCCTTATTGGCCTCACATTTTAAGGTAAGTAATTTCTTTCTTTTACAGATAGTGTACTCTTCCTCTCAAATACCTTCTTTAAGTTTTCTATCATTTCCCTTGCACTTTTTGCATCTCTCACGTATTCCAAGTACTTGTCGCTTAAGCTGTATACTATTAAGCTTCTCGCTTTCGCATCTCTTTTTCTGAAATCTTCAGTATTTGCGATCTCCGACTTTATATTATCTTCTATAGTTTCTTTGCACTCTTTCTCTTCCAGAATGCATTTCATTCTAAATATCCATGTGCTATAATTCGTAGCTGTGAATTGCGGCAGCATTTTTTTCACCGCTTCATCCGCCATATTTTTCTTCTTTTATTTTTCTCAACTTTTCTACTATTATACTTTCGTAGTAATATTTATTATCGGCGGCGCTTAGCGAACTTTCCACATTTATCGCAGTGGAAGCATATTGATTCTTTACTATATTTAGATAATAAAACACTAAAATATGTGGGCACCATTTTAATCAGCAGAGCACACGGGCCAGAGAGAACATAGAAGAAATATAGTTTTTGGAAGAGTGAGCAACCAGATAACACGATTAACACCACAGATAAACAATCCTCAATAGTTTTCTCGCCGGTCGGACCACTGCCTAAACGACCGCCGCACTTTCTTTGGTATAAAGTGTAATGTGTATGTCTTTTACATGGTTTTTTACTTACATTTTTGGATATTATTAACCTGAAAATTTAAGCATTCATCCTCCCTAGGTAGCTTCATGGTCATTTATTGGAGGCTTAGCAACGGCTTTGGCCTTTTTACCTTGTAATTCATGTTATTTAAGTTTTTATCTTTATTAAATCTTTGTTTACTTTTGTGATGTCAGTTAGTGGCAACCCTAGTTTTATTTTTAATTTATTGCTGGAGTTAGTTGTAGGTTGTATAGGTAAATCACATCGACCTCATTAGATTGTCTTTTTAATTTGTTCAAATTTTAAAATGTAAATTATCTGGAGTTGACAGGAGCCTGGTGGTGGAATGGGCAGTCTACGTTCAGAGCTGAGAGCAGGAAGACTTCTGAGAAGCTCTATAAAAGTGTATTTAAAGGGCAGTTACCCTTATGTTCTGTTTTAAGTCGGCCTCTCTCCGTGCCGCACCCTCACCTAGAACACCTGGAAACCTTGATGCTTGAGCTGCACAAGCCTGATGATGAAGATTTGATGCTCCTCGGTCCTCCACCACCGTCTGAAGACATATGTCCTCGGCCCTCCTCCTACGGCCTGAGGATTGACGTTCCTCGGCCGTCTACCACCGTCTGAAGACGGATGCCCTAGGCCCTTCTCTACGGCCTGAGAGTTGATGGTTCCTCGGTCCTCCTCCACAGTCTGAAGACGGACGTTCTTCAGTTATTTATTCCATTCTGCGCTCATCTTCAGTATTTTCCGCCAGCTTCACTGGCATTAGTGATTAAGTAGCTTCAGCCTTTAGGTTAGGATCTTTGTTAATAAATTCTTATAACTCGTTCCCTTGACTATTTCTTGTAATAGTGCCCCCCTCCAGACTGAAAGTTAAGTAGGTGAGTGCTCAGAGTGACCTTACAGTTTTGTGGATCCTATCCAGGAAAATGTAACGTTACAAAAGTATTCTACTCTTTGCGCCGCACACCGCTCACAGAACGCCGCTTACATGTGTTTTATCTATGCTGATAAAGACCAATATTGAGATGTAGTAGTTGTAAGGTATATAATAAGGTATCTTTATTCCAATATAGTCAGTGTATTCTCGAACATCATTCGTTTCATTTGTCTCCTAAACACCCGACCTTACATGGCGACCCTGCCAGTAACAGTAGCCGGCACGGGCGCGCGCGCGTGTGTACCATAAAAGGACAAAATATTATAAACAATCAGTGCAGTTAATGTGGACTTTAAAATGAAGCAAAAATACACTGGGCTCCCTGAGCACAAAGCGTGTTTTACTGTTGCGTATTCGTGCATGATTTATAATTTTGAAAAATGGGAAACACAAACAGCAAGGAAGAAGTGGTGATTGCTCAGACCGCTGGAGTCGGTAGTAATACGGCTCGTACGCAGCAGCTACAGGAGACCTCAAATACTATTTTGGTGGTGATATGTACCATATTGGCGATCGGCCTTTTAATAATAGTATACAAGCTTTATAATCGTTGTCACAAAAAGCAAATACAGCGTCGCATAGATGAGGTGACCTTGAAGCGATACTCCAGTATTCTACGCAGGCAACAGGCATACATGGGTGCTATGCCGCAGCCTGGCAAGGCAGAAGTTCTCGATGTATAACTACGACGGCGAAATCCATGGCATCTTCAAGGCTCGTAATTCTACGTTCTACGTGCTAGTGTAGTGTTGGTGTGAAAAAGTAGGCAGTGTTGTGATCATTCTTAATATCTATATCAGTGCCAAAAAGTAATATTAAGTGAATCAAGGTAATAATGAGGTATTTTACAACCTATTTTGTGAATTTTAGGAACTACCTGTCTCATGATGATGGTATTTAAGTTTTATATTTACATTTATGTTTTATTTTAAAGATAGTTTTCTAAGTAACTAATAGTTTCTGCAGAATTATTATGTGCATTTTCTTGAAATTACGAATACATGAAATACGTAGCTTAAAACAAGCACTGGTGACTAATTTAAAGGCTAGTGTGTTATGGCCGAGGATTTAGGTATAATATTAAACGAGTTAAAATTTATAAGAAGCTACTTGATAAAAATTGGTCCTAGCCGCCGACAAGGAAGGATTTCAGATATAAAAAGAACAGAGGCAAATTCTGTTTTATTTAAGTACAATAAGTTTTTAGAAATCTATAAAGAAAACTTAAAAAATTATACAAGTTCCGAAATTACATTAATTAAAAAGATTTGTGAAGAGTTCGATAGGTTATTTTTAGAAATAATTTCTTTGTGTAGTTTAACAGGAGAGAAAGATATCCCACTACAAACCATTTGCGACGGATTCATTCGATTTAAAAACTGCGCTACATCTTATGCCCGTTATGGATGATAGCATTAATAACACTAAGCAACTGATCGAAAATATCGAATATTACGATACTATGTTAGACACACCGGGATGTAAAAACAAACTAATTCAGTTTATATTGAAAAGTAGGTTATCCCAGCGTGCAAAGTTATTATTGTCTCCAAAATATGAGACTGTCGAAGAGCTTACAAAGGATATGCGTAAATTACTACTACCCCAAAAAAGTTACATTGCTATTCAGTCAAAATTACAGTTTTGTAAACAAGACAGTAAAACAATCACAGATTACGGCAAAGAGATGTCAGAACTCTTTGTAGATTTGACGATATCGCAAGCTGACAGTGATTCAGCCAAGTATGCCTTATTGAAACCCATGAATGAGAAGTTAGCAATCAAGCGATTTGCGGATGGTTTGCGGGATCGTCGGTTAAGCACCATAATTGCCGCGCGTAACTTTTCTTCTTTAACAGAAGCAATCCAGGCAGCTCAAGACGAGGAGAAACCCGGTCCCAGTGGCTCATCAGAACTTATAGGTACGTATAGACAGTCACAATACCAGGGTCGGCGAGCCCAACGAGGTTACCGAGGTCAACGAAATTTCGGTGCAAGAGGTGGTGCACAAAATGCACACCAGCATCGGGGTCATCGGCCACAGGTACCACATGGTTATATTAATAGCAATTATTATCGTGGTAATTATAATAGTCGTTATCGCAAAACCTATAGACCACCGTGTAGTAACCGCGGCCGGGGTGTCGGGTTGAAAAAGGATATCAATGTCATAACAGAGAATAGCCAGGTAGCAACGAGCACTTCGAATAATGAGTCATTAAATCATTTTTTTCGTGACTGATGTCATCTTCACGTGTAACATTTTAAATAAGGTGTTGTTTAAAATTGGTAACTATAATCATAACATGCTAATTGACACGGGCGAGTTGGAATGTTTAGAACGTTTACAGATTCCTTACCATAAAGAGAGAGTTAGCGTAAAAGGTATTGGTGGATATTTGTTTTCTGAAGGTTATGTGTACTTAACTCTTAATTATAATGAGTATAGTTTTCCATATAAATTTACAGTATTTAAAAATTTACCGTGTATTAATGACGGCATTTTGGGTCAAGACTTTTTAACACATTACAGAGCTATTTTAAATTTCGAAGTCAATACGTTACAATTGACCCATGACTATAAGTTAATAACATTATCGTTCGAAAATAATCAGAAAACGCGTAACGGCTACTATCTAACTATACCAGCTCGTAGCGAATCCACGCATTACATCCTGTGGTATCAAATCAACAATTATGTGATGGTGTTTATTTAGCGAGTAGCATAAATAAACCGATTAACGGAAAAATGCCTATTCGTATTTTAAATACTCGAGACACAGATGTAAATTTAAATTATTTTCAAGTTAGCACTAGTAAGTTAAATGAATACTATATTTGTCAATTTAATAGGAATACTTTGGATTCTGAAAGGGTGAAAACTTTACTTTCCACATTAAACTTAAAAGGCTTAAATGTAGAGGAACAGAAATCGATAGAATGTATTTGTGCAAAATTTCCTGATATTTTCCATCTACCAGGGGATAAATTATCCACTACCCCAATTTATGAACAGACAATTGACATGAAACCACATACTGCTCCAATCTATACCAAACCATACCGAGTCCCTTATTCTCAAAAACCGGAAATAGAGAAACAAGTCAAAAACATGTTAGATGACGGCATAATTGAGCCATCCCGAAGTGCATGGTCTAGTCCATTATTGTTGGTCCCCAAAAAATGTGACGCAGCCGGTAATAAAAAGTGGCGTGTCGTAATTGACTACCGCAAGTTAAATGAAAACATACAGGACGATAAATTTCCCTTGCCCAACATCACCGAAATACTAGATTCTTTGGCAGGTGCAATGTACTTTACTCATTTAGATTTAGCTCAAGGATTTTTTCAAATTACATTAAAAAAAAGCTGCAGACCTTACACGGCATTTACTACAGGTAACAATCAGTATCAGATGACTCGCATGCCGATGGGGCTCAAGTCTAGTCCCAGTAGTTTTAGTAGATTGATGACCATTGCAATGTCTGGCCTCAATTATGATAAATGTCTCGTTTACCAGGACGATTTAGTAGTAATGGGTAGAAATTTGAGTATTCATAATCAAAATTTGATGGATATTTTTTCTAGATTACGAAAAGTAAATTTAAAATTAAATCCCACTAAATGTACATTTTTGCGAAAAGAAATTCTTTATTTAGGACATACAGTCTCCGGAAAGGGTATTTTACCAGACCCAGAAAAAATTAAAGTAGTAGAAAGTTATCCAAGGCCACAAAATGTAGATGAATTAAAGCGTTTTGTAGCTTTTGCAAACTATTACAGAAAGTTTATTAGAAACTTCGCCGAGTTAGCATTTCCTTTAAACAAATTGTGTTGCAAAAACGTTAAATATAATTGGACCAAAGACTGAGCATTCTTTTCAAATGTTAAAATCAGCCCTGATAAACCCACCTGTCCTCCAGTATCCAAATTTATCAGAAAATAATGAGTTTGTATTACAAACCGATGCCTCAGGTATTGCAATCGGTTCGGTGTTATGTAACGGAGATGGACGGCCAGTGGCTTACGCAAGTCGAGGTTTGAATAAAGCCGAAATTAATTATCCTACTATTGAAAAGGAACTCTTAGCAATAGTATGGAGTGTTAAATATTTTCGACCTTATTTATATGGAAGACGGTTTAAGATACAGACTGACCATCGACCCCTAGTTTATTTATTTTCAATGAGAGATCCATCTAGTAGATTACTGAAATTTAGACTGCAGTTAGAAGAATATAACTTTACAATTGAATATTTGAAAGGACAATCAAACACAGTGGCAGACGCACTGTCGCGAATAATAATTACGTCGGAAGACTTAAAATCAATGAATGAACAGATAGTTAGTGTAATGACTAGGGCACAATTACGTCAATTAAATATGAAAAATGATAAGAGCAATAATCAGTCGGTTGATAATATAGACACAAGCTCGAGGCCTGATCAACCGAGAGTTGTGGAAATAATTAAAAAACCGAAGGATATTGTTGAATTTTCTTTAATAAACTCTAGGAAATTAAATTATTTACAAAAAAAGGGAATAACAGTGGAGAGATACAAATATTTTATATATGTGCCCAGTAAATCTATAATTTATTTACAAACAATTTCTCGATCTCCGGTTACGCGAGTCGAATTGGTGAGAGACTTGTTATGTTTATGTAAAAAGTTATCTATAAATGAAATATGCATAATAAGAAACGACTACAATAAAGATTTTATAAGTGGGCTTATAAATGAAATAAAAAGTTATGAAAAGTGGTCCGGACCACGAATTTGTGTAGTCAGTAATGTCCAGAGAATAAATAATATAGAAAACAGGCGTGTGATATTAAATGACTTCCACCTATTGCCCACAAGTGGCCACGCAGGCGTTAGGCGGATGGTTATAATATTAAAAAGTATTATTTTTGGCCAAGTTTGGAAAAAGATGTCGCTGATTATGTCTCTAAATGTGAGCAGTGTAAGAAACAAAAACATTCTAAACACACCAAGCAACCAATGCAGGTCACAACGACTGCCAATTCAGCACTAGAAAAAAATATTTTTAGATATTGTGGGGCCGCTACCAACAGATATACATAACTACAAATATATTTTGACTCTACAGTGTGAGTTATCGAAATTTACAGAAGCGTACCCTCTACACAATAAAGATACAGTAAGTGTAGCTCGTGCGTTTGTTGAGAATTTTATTTTAAGATATGGCATACCTAGAGAAATAGCGACCGATCGTGGGTCCGAGTTTATATCAAGTACTATGAGAGAGGTATGTCAAATCTTAAAAATCAACCAAATTTCGTCTACAGCATACCATCACGAAAGTATTGGGGCGCTGGAAAACAATCATAAAGCGATGGGTGCGTATCTTAGGATTAATTGTGAGAATCAAACAAGTACGTGGAGTACTTGGTTGCCGTATTGGTGTTTCTCATACAATAATACAGTACATACGGAGACCAAGTACACACCACATGAATTAGTGTTTGGTAAACGCTGCGTGTTACCGACAAATTTAGAAGGACATACGGTAGATCCTTTGTATGCTCATGACAATTACGCTCTTGAGCTAAAATATAGGCTACAAGTAGCACAAAAAGATGCACATAGTTATTTAATTAGGAGTAAGGTTAAGAGAAAGAATAACTATGATATTAATATAAACCCAGTATATTATAAAAAGGGTGATTTGTTATTATTAAAAAATATATCAGATAGTAAAATGGACCCTATATATTTGGGACCTTATGTAGTTATTGATGACATGGATACTAATGTTAAAATTTTGAAAAGTGGAAAAGAATATGTAGTACATAAAAATAGAACTAAACTTTATAAAAATGACTAAAGTGACGTGTAAATTAATATAGAATATTATATTCTTATGTTATAATATTACGATGTAGTTTTAAGCCATTATTAGGTTAAATTAATATTATGATAAGCAATATACCCTGCGCAGGTATACCATATTAAAATTTAATAATAATAATTATGTAATTTTATTATTTTTTTAAATAAAGGGGAAGGTGAGATGTAGTAGTTGTAAGGTATATAATAAGGTATCTTTATTCCAATATAGTCAGTGTATTCTCGAACATCATTCGTTTCATTTGTCTCCTAAACACCCGACCTTACAATATAAAATACGGGAACAAACCAAAAAATATTTTGATAACATAGTGAAATGGTCACATGACAATGGAATCATTATAAATATTACAAAAACTAAGGGAATGCACATTTTGTCACCGCATAATAGGAGCAGGACTGTAAATTATAAAGTAATTGGACACTCGTATGAATGTATGCATAAAGATATACACAACTGTAAATGTAATCCGTTGGAGTTTGTAGAAACGTTCAAATATCTAGGTTTAATAATAGACAGAAACATGAGCTGGAAATACCACGTGGAACAAGTCTGTAATAATTTAAGGAGCGTGTTGAGTAAATTTTACCTTTTTAAGCAGAATTTGCCTAGATCACTTCTTTATACAGTGTACTATGCATTAGCTGACTCACTGTTAAAGTATGGCCTGGTAGCTTATGGCAGAACAGTTAAAACCTACCTCGATAAGCTGAGAAAAATGCGTCAGCTAAAAAACGCTGTAAAGGAGACTATGAACAATTGTTCGCCATATGGCCAGTGGCCTAATGGGCGTTTTTCAAATTTTTTGACCATTGCCTTAACATAATGTCCACTGACCTATCAATTAACTTATTAAATAATTATTAGTCAAAACATCATGTTTAAAATGGCAATCTATAGCACATTTCAAGAAAAGTAAATTAAAAAAGAAAAATAATTTAAAATATACACTCAATTAAAAAAAAAAAAAAAAATGGACTAATGCTACCCCAATTTCACGATGTCCCATGCATACTTTCCTAACTTTGAAGTGTATAATCCGCAAATATTCTCATCATACTCATATAAAAATCACTAGGCTCGTGGTAAAACAATATGAAATCATGTTTTTTTATGTCTTTGAACTGGTTGTTATATCAAAATAATAAAATAAATCAAATTTCATTTTGTCCTAGAATTTTGGTTATACCGGAATTCCCAGTAAGTTACAACGATTTTCGTCGACTAAAAGAAAACCAATATTCCAATTGTTGACAACCTTCTTGGTATGTTATCTTAGTTGTCTATTTTTGATTTTGTTTCAAGTGATTTTGTCAGTGGTCTTCCCTTCAACACATTGTATAGAATATTCCTACTTGCTTATTAGATTTATATTGCCATTACTTGGTTTTATTGCACCACACCTCATAATCCCATACAGTCCATTCCTATGGTCAACATTTTTGGTCCTTCGACGGTTTTATTTCATATACATTTTGTCATTTTCACATCGGTAAGTACCATTTTTAGCATTACGACATGAACACGCGTAGTAAAACCAAAGCCTTGGCAATGTCATCTCATAGTATCGCCCGTGATTCACCTGTAGAACCTTCAACAACCACTCACGAGCCCGTAGCGTCTAGAGTTAGTGCCGGTGACGATGCGAACAGCATGCGCTCTGCGCAGACTAATTCTAGCGCTTCATCCACCACGCTGAAAGCACGCAAGGCCGCCGCGGAAGCCGCGTACAAGCGCCGCCAGTTCGAAAACATGAAGGTGCTACAGCAGCAGCTCGCGGAAGTGGAGGAGGCCGAGTACCGCGCGGAGATTGAACAAATTGAAGCGGAGGTTGAAGGTAAAAGTAGGCGAAGTACTACGAGTCAAAAACGAACGCAAGAATGGGTAAGAAGTATTTCTACAATTCAAGTAAACGAAGGAAATATACCAAAAGAGGTCTCACAGCCTGCTCATTTATCAATGAACCCTCAGGCTGCTGCTCCATTATTAGCAGCATACCTCGATAATCAGGCAGGTTTCGTTCCCCAAGTACCCGGGCTGGCCGCCACGGTGTTGCCACCCTCTTATACGGGCTTGGAGGAACAGCGCCACAATATACCTGTATGTAATAATGAGTTTTCTCCCTTGCTTTTACAAGCAGTCGCAGACACTGCCGCTGCAGCGAAGTCTTTGGCTGTCGCACAGAATAAAACACAAAAAACAAAAATAGAGCTTTTCGCATTTACTGGAAATGCGTCTCAGTGGCTTCAATTTAGAAAACTTTTTGACACTACTAAACTCTCATACACCCCCGCAGAGAATGTTGCGCGCTTACAAAGCGCGCTCCGTGGGGCCGCACGCGAGTCCGTCGCGTCGCTGCTCATCTCTGCAGAGGACCCGGAGGAGCTCATGCGCGCCCTCGAGCGAAGCTTTGCGTGCCCTGAGATGATTGTCTTCGGTGAGGTACAGGTGTTGAAACAACTGCCACGGCTCGGTAATGACCTCAAAGAAATAGGTACCATTGCGAATAGAGTCAGAAATAGTCTTTCTACGATAAAATTACTCAATCATCATGACTATTTACACTCACCAGAACTTTTTCACATTATACTAGGTAAATTAAACCCTATGATGAAAATGAGATGGTCTGACTATGCGTCAGAGGTATCAAACCCTCTGTTATCAAAATTAGAAGTTTTGTCCGAATTTTTAACTCGTGAACATGAGCGTTATATTAAGTTTGCTTTGTCTCCTGACTTAAGTCTTTCGCAAGCTACACATCAATCGCACGTGATTCAGTCTGTCAATAAACCATTAAAACGCGAGAACATTCATTCTGTGTCACACAATAAAATTAAAAGTAACGATAAAACAGAATGTGTTTATTGTAAAAAAAACCACAACGTTAAAAACTGCGACGAAATTAAGTCTTTGTCAGTTGACGAAAGATGGCGTTGGTTACGTGAGAATAAGATTTGTTACAAATGTCTTAGGCGTGTTTCCCATCAATGGAAATCTTGCAAAGTAAATCCTTGTGGGGTCGACGGTTGTTCTTTTCGCCACCATCCTCTTTTACATGGTAGGCAGGATACGTTAACGTCATCGCCTGCATCCGAAAAGCAGTCGTTTAACAACACTGTGTGTGCAGCTGCGTCTCTTAGTGACGTTCCGTGCACGTCACCCTCATCAGCCGCCCCGCTCGCGCTCCAGCCAATGGAAGAAAAGGTAACGGTTTCTAATACAGGTTTCCATGAACATTTCAAGATGTCATCACAAACCAATGCGTTTTTAAAAATAGTACCAGTTGTTGTGTCTGGTCCAGCCGGCGACATGATACGCTCTTCTTGACGACGGCAGTACAGCGACATTGATTGACTCAAACGTGGCTGCTCGTATAGGGTTATCAGGACCGCAAGAACTTATAACTATCAACGGTGTCGGTGGTTTACAGAAAAGTACAAACATTTCATATGTTAATTTTTACATACAGGGTAAACATGAAAATAACAAATACTTAGTTAGTCGTGCTAGGGCTATGCAAGCACTAAATTTAAGCACACAAACACTGTCCAACCAAATGGTTGAATCATACAACCATTTAAAAGACTTAGCTCATTTTCTAATTTATAGTGACGCTGTACCGACCGTGCTTATCGGCGCTGAGCACTGGCATCTATCGATAACTCACGAGGTCCGCACTGGACGCCGCAATGAGCCTGTCGCTTGTCACACTTTGTTGGGTTGGACATTGTATGGAGTAGCTTCTAGTAAAACTAAACCAGTCGTATTTATTAACCACTGTCAGTTAGACCAAGCCGAACTATCGGAATACGAACGTTTAGAACTTCTCATAAAAGAGCAGTACAAACTTGATTCACTTGGTATTTCCAAGCGTGAGACTCTTCATAGTAAGCAGGATTTGCGTGCTATTGAGATTTTAGACGCGACTACTACACGTTTGCCAACTGGTAGGTACGAAGTAGGACTCCCATGGCGAGATGACATTCAGTCTATTCCCGACAGCTATCCTCAAGCTCTCTCACGTTTCTTGAGTCTAGAGAAACGCATGCTCCGAGAACCAGAGTTTGCTGGTCCTTATAAACAGTTTATTGATAATATGCTTACTAAGGGATATGCGGAGGAGTGTGATCCTACCACTTACTATCGTAATTTTACTGGTCAAGAAAATCTTAATAATATAATCAGTCTCAATTCAGGGTGTTCTAAACAGAATGCGCCCTTTTCGACAACAAATCGTCCTGGAGCAGTTTCTAGTTCTAATTCTAGTATGAGGATTAGGTGGTACTTGCCACATTTTGGCGTGTATCACCCACAAAAGCGTAAGCTTCGGGTTGTTCACGATGCGGCTGCTACGAATCAAGGAGTGTCTTTGAATTCCTTGCTTCTCCAGGGGCCTGATCTATTAGAGAACTTATTAGGTATTCTTTTTAGGTTCAGAGAGGGCCGTGTCGCAATGTCTGCTGACATTAAGGAAATGTTTCCTCAAATACGAATTCGAGAGCAGGAAAGGGACGCATTACGGTTTCTTTGGCGTGATGTTCAATACAAAAATACAAAGCCTATAAAAGAGTATCGTATGACTGCTGTTATCTTTGGAGCGTCGTCCAGTCCATTTACTGCTCTGTACATTAAAAACAAAAACGCCAGGTCTCATCAAGATTTGTATCCAGAAGCAGCCAACGCTAGTGTTTATAGTTGTTATATGGACGATTATCTTGATAGTGTGGACGACGTCACCAAGGCTGCGCAGCTGTCATCTGATATAGTCACTATCCATCGAAACGCCTGTTTCGAAATGCGTGGCTGGATCTCTAATAATCAGGAAGCGTTACGTCTTATTCCAAAAGAATTTCATGCCGCACAACCGACTGAAGTGAAACTTGGTAATAATTCCACTATTATAAATAATGTCTTAGGCGTTTCATGGGATCCTTTATCAGATACTATAGGTTTTAGGACCGGTTTAGAAAGTTGTAGGTTTCAAGGCTCTTTAAATAAGCGAAAAGCGTTGTCTCATCTTATGAAAATCTATGACCCGTTGGGATTACTTGGGCCAATCGTTGTTAAGGGCCGAATCCTACTCCAGGAGGCCTGGAGAAAAAATATTGACTGGGACACACCATTTCCACCCTCAGAGGTTATGAGGTGGAGTGAATGGTTAGAAGAGCTCGTTGAAGTATCATTTTTTTAGTATTCCACGCTGGTACGCTAATGAAAATGGTGAACCTTTATACAGGGAATTGCATGTGTTTGCTGATGCGAGCGAGCTTGCCTATGCCTGTGTTGCTTTTTGGCGTTTTACGTATGCTAACGGCATCGTCAAACTCGCCCTTATTGCCAGTAAGGCGAGAGTTTCGCCATTAAAACCAACATCAATTCCACGCTTAGAGCTGCAAGCTGCTTTGATTGCTTCTCGCCTTGTTGTCACAATCAAAGATTGTCACAAAAAGAAGCCCATGCGCACATATCTGTGGACGGATTCGAGAACCGTTCTTGGTTGGCTGAGGAGCGATGCACGAACATTCAAGCCGTTTGTGGCTCATAGAGTCGGGGAAATAACCGAAAATTCATGCGTTCAAGATTGGCGATGGGTCCCAACCGACTTGAATGTTGCTGACGATGCCACTCGTATAAAGCCTCTGCACCTGAATCCCAACCATCGATGGTTTTCGGGTCCTTCATTTCTTTTAGAGGCCCCAGAAGATTGGCCTGTAGAACCAGCTGGCCAGCCTATGGCTCGGGAGGAGTATAAACGTTCTCCTGTGCTTTTGGTTGCTCATCTGGTTGCGACAGTAGATTTCAGTCGTTTCAGTGACTGGCTTCGTTTGCTCCGCGCTACTGCTCGCGTTTTGCAGGCTGCGGCCAAACTCCGTTCATTTTTGGACCGTACTAGACTCACTGTCCCTAACACCGATGTTAGAGACCGCCATTGTGCAAGTTTACCTGCGTCCACCACTCTATTATTGCCTTTGTCAGCTGAGTTAATGGAAGCCGCAGAAAGGCATATCCTGCAACGCCTACAGGCAGAAGCGTTTGCCGAAGAAATTCAGTGCATCGATCGAGACGAAACGATACCCAAGTATAGCCGCTTGTCAAAGCTTTCACCAATGATGGGAGAAGATGGTTTGTTAAGATTGGTCGGAAGAATTAGAGCCGTCGAAAATGTCAGCTCCGATGTGAAGCGCCCGATACTGTTAGATGGTCGCCACCATGTCGTCCGTTTGTTGGTGCAATATTTCCACTGCAGAGCTGGTCATGCCAATAATGAGATGGTAATTAATGAGTTGAGACAAAAATATTGGATTCTTCGAATTCGCAGCATCGTCCGGAGTGTAGCCAGCCAATGTTTGTTCTGCAAGATAAGGAAAACAAAGCCAATGAATCCAAAGACAGGAGATCTCCCGGCACAAAGGCTTGCTCACCATCGCCGTCCTTTTACATTTACGGGCTTGGATTATTTTGGCCCCATCTCTACTGCAATTGGCGGAAGAAGAGAAAAACGTTACGTTGCCCTTTTTACCTGTATGACTTCCAGAGCCATTCATTTGGAGCTGGTGCATTCCCTCTCTCCTGATTCTGCAATTATGACTTTGCGTCGCTTTGTTGCAAGAAGAGGAACTCCTGACACAATATATTCGGACAATGGCACGTGTTTTGTTGGTGCAAACCGAATTCTTCGTGATTTTTACCAACCTGAAGTCGAAAACTTTGCTGCCAATAGAGGAATAAAATGGAAGTTTATTCCTCCCGCCGCACCATTCTTTGGTGGATGTTGGGAGAGGTTGGTGCGCAGCGTGAAGGTGGCTTTAAATGCCACTTTGGAAGAACAAGCCCCCAAGGAAGAGGTCCTTATAACTCTCTTGTTAGAAGCCGAAGCGATTGTCAACTCTAGACCTCTGAGTCACGTTTCGGTTTGTCACGAGGACCAAGAAACATTAACTCCATTTCATTTTTTGCTCGGCACGTCATCTAATCAAGTTCTACCTTCGACTCTAGACGACCGGGATTTATTAAGAAGAGCGGACTGGCGAAAAGCTTTAAGATTGGCTGATCATTTTTGGCATCGCTGGGTCAGAGAGATTCTGCCCACTATGCAACCACGGCAGGTCGGGGACAGCAGAGAACCAGCTTTAAAAATTGGTGACATTGTATTCATCGTGGATGAGAACATGCCGAGAGGAACTTGGCCACGAGGCCGTGTTTCTGGAACTTTTCCCGGCAAAGATGGAGTAATTAGAGTGGTGGACGTAGCTACCTCAGGTGGCATACTTCGTCGGCCCACCAAGAGGATTGTCAAGATTTCCACATAGGAGACCCATTGCATTATTTTGTGCACTATCATGCACAAGGGGGTGGAATGTTGACAACCTTCTTGGTATGTTATCTTAGTTGTCTATTTTTGATTTTGTTTCAAGTGATTTTGTCAGTGGTCTTCCCTTCAACACATTGTATAGAATATTCCTACTTGCTTATTAGATTTATATTGCCATTACTTGGTTTTATTGCACCACACCTCATAATCCCATACAGTCCATTCCTATCGTCAACACCAATATTTTTTGATGTGGTTTGAACCGTAGTTTGACAGTTTCAAATCGTTTGGCCGTTTTTTTTTCGGGCCTCTATGTTTGTTATTTTACCGTTACTTAGTGTGCAGAGCAGTGTGGCGATAACAACGTGTTCCGATGAGTACAGGGATTTTGAAAGGTAAATGTTATTGTTTTAATAAGAACATTGTTTAAAGATTTGCACAAATTATCTAAAAATAACTGAAGTATATTAGAATCATAAGTTTTAGTGTATTTAATGTAAAATATTGTGATGTGAAGTCATAAAATGTACTTTCGTAACGTCAGGTGAGTAACGTTTTAGATAGCCGGAATGTTAATGTTAATAATATAATAATAATAATAATTTATTAGCTCAGACAACAAAGATCCACGTGTTAGTTATAAAAAACTTACAGAACTATGTTAGTGTATAATATTATTAAGCTCCAAGAAAATTCGTACATAAACAACAAACAAACATTACAAAAATCATCGATGATGCATCATTCTTGCCTCACCAACACCTGCATGAAATGGTTCATCATCGGTGAATCAAATTTATCCATTAACATCCTCAGAATGCTATTAGAACTCGACCGCATTCTTTCTAATAGTGACGCAGTTTTCCTTCTCACCATTGCGTGGAAGTCGTGAACACGCGCCTGAGCGAACATGTCAGAGGCACTACAGAAACGCGGTAGACCCAAGAGCATTCTGAAGCTGTTATTGTATTGGACCCTCAGCGCGTCCATTGTTTTCCGTGTGTAGCTGGCCCACAGGCCACTTGTGTAGAAGGTCTGGCAATAAGCTTTAAACAACGTAATTTTAACCTCCTTACTACAACACACAAACCTGCGAACCAGCATATTGCCTCTTACAGCAAGAGCCCTACGCTCACGTTCAATATCTTCATGATCTTTGAGGTCCTCTGTTACACAGTGCCCCAAGTACTTGGCCTGCTTTACCCGCTGTAGGGGCTGGCCATTGAGGGTAATAATTGGCTCGTATGACTGCGTCCTACCGGTGGCCTTAAAGATCATGAGAAGGCTCTTCCTACAATTATACACTAGACCGTGGCTAGCAGCGTATTCTTCACACAGCTTTAAAAGTTCCCTTATGGAGCCAGCCGTTGGACCCAGCAGCACCATATCATCCGCGTAACTGAGATTATTGACGCAAATGTTGTCAATCCAACAACCAATCCGTTTGCTGCTGAGTCCATCGATTAGCTCATTTACGTAAAGGTTAAAAAGCTTGGGCGAGGTCAGCCCCCCCTGCCTCACCCCACATTCCAACCCATACGCTGCAGAGAGCGAATTGTTCCACTTTACATAGTTCACTTGATTGTTATACCAATACTGGAACACACGTATAATTTCAGCTGGCACGCCAGCCTTCCCGAGCTTTTGCCATAATACGTCATAGGACACTAGGTCGAAGGCTTTAGAGAGGTCGAGAAAACAAGCGTACACAGGCGTGCGTCTGTCAGTATAATATCGGACAGTCTGTTTCAGGCTCATTATTGCACTTTCGGTGGAAAGTCCTGCCCGGAAGCCGAACTGAGCATCGTTTAAATTCAAATAATTATTTAGAGTTTTATCTAACAGACTGTCCAATACCTTGGCTAGTACAGTAGCAAGTGATATTGGTCTGTAATTATTTACATCGGAGACGTCACCAGTCCTACTCTTCACTATTGGTACTACTATAGTGTCCGTTAACTCGGGAGGAAGGTATGAATGACTCAAGCATAAAGAATAGAACGTGGATAACACTCTCGGACAATGTATACCAGCATGTTTCAAGTGCTCAATGCTGAGACTATCATGCCCTGGAGACTTGCCTCTGGCCATTTTTTGGATCGCAGATGAAACCTGCTTGGCTGAGAAACGAATGAGAGGGCTTTTGTGACAAGTCTCAGCATTGACCATTGAGCAAGAAGGCCCTAGCCGCGAGGAAACGCGAAAGTGATTCAGGAAAGTGTTTGCAATATCCTCCGGTGCACTACAGCCCGCCACTGTCACTGGCAAAGCTGGTTTAAGATCAAGTCGGGATGTCGACTTCCAAAACTGGCCAAAATTTTTGGACGATCTTTGTGTTGATATTATGTCCATTTTGATTTGCTGTTGATGGTTTTGGCACCATTTAAGTTTGCCTTTAAATAGCCTCTGACTCTCGCGCATCTCTTCCCAAACCCTACCGGAGTTAGGTTTATTGCAAGACAACCAAGCCTGATACTTAACCCTCGCGTCTATGTGAGCGGTGCGAACATGCTTATTCCACCCAATAATACGTCTTTTTCCTCGCGGCCGATCACCCCCCTCATGTGTCTGTATCGCAGCCTTCGACAAAATACCCACAATATCTTGGTACATTATTTGCAAGCCACGTCTATGTTCCGCATTATCACAAACTTTGTCAGCACAGTTAATAAACAATTCTGGAAAGTGCATATTTCTGAACTCACAGTTACATAACTCGCGATATTTTTTGATCTGATCACCTCCACGCTCATGCCACCTCACTTTGTCTTGCAATACCCTTGTTATTTCAACTTTTTCTGGGACCTTAGAAAAATTACATTCTATAACTAGGGGTAGGTGATCAGACCAGAAAACATCATATTGTATGCTAACACTCAACACGGACTGCCAAGCTATTTGCGTAACGAAACAATGGTCTAACCAACGCCTGCTGCCGTTCATGTCACTCACATACGTGTGACTCTCTGACGCTAAACCTAACTTCTCCACATCAGCGCATACCCACTGTTGATCTAAACTAAATTTACATAACTCAGTCCAGAAGGGTTGATGCGGATGAGAATTGAAATCACCTAATATATAAACTGCTTCTACCTCACTAGCCTCAATAATGGCACTAACTTCACTCAAACACTCAGTAAATTCAATTAAGTTATCAGTCGAGTCAGTAGGCATGTAAATACTGAACACTAAAATCGCACGATCCTCTAAGCACGCTTTAATAGCCGAGATTCGAACACTACTGCTCTGCACTACACACACCGACTTGAAGAGCCCCTTACGCCACAACAAAGCTACGCCTCCATAAGGTCGCCCTATGAGCAATCCGGCCGACGTGTCTACCGCTGATTTCCCAGTGTATTCAAAATCCTTATGAATGGTGCCAAGTAATGGCAAATCATGTGGCAGGAGCCATGTTTCTTGCAGTGCCAGTATGTCAGCTATATCACACGAACGTCTTACACTTTCCATTGAGCGCTTCACCGACTTACAGTTAAACGAAATAAGCGTATTAATACTACTAGTCATCATGATGATATCATTCCTTTATTAATAATAACATTATTGCTTATCGCTTTGTCTCGAAACTGAACAAAGCGCCTAAAACAAATGCCATCTGGCCACATGTTATCATTCAAGTATAATCTTAACTTGTGCCGAGATACATTGCATATAAACGAGTTGTAATCTCTGTCTTTTTTCATTTTAATTTTTTCTAATGTGATTCTGTCCTGTGTTTTATTCCAAATGTATTCTATTATATCCTCTTCTTTTGATTCCTTACTAACATTTGAGATATATAATGGTACTCTAGATAATGGTGCTGCTTTAAATTTATTATTTTCGTTAGTTGCTTTTCCTGTGTGGCTAATAAACCGATTTCTTATAGACTTTTTATATTGCACTGTTACCCACTCATCCGTGTCTACTTTGTGCTTATATTCACTACTTGCTTTAAGTACATCTGCCATCGACGGTCTCGAAACAAACTCAGTTACATTATTCACGCTAGTAACCGGTGTATTAACAAATGAGTTAGAAGAAACATTAGTAGCGAGCTCTGCCAGCGCACATACGGAAACCAGTTCTGAGTTCGGAACCGCGGTTGGGGCCTCCACGTTCCGGATAGTTGTCGCTTCATCGGTGTCGCTAGCAATAACAGGTTTTAAGTTACTCACCGACGAAACCGCAGTGCGGGCCTCCACGCGCCGCGGAGAATGCTCAGCTGTTAATGATTTGTTTGTGTCGGTAGGTGGTGTGTTTTTTATGTCGTTATTTTTCAATAACTGAGAAGATTGTTGGGATAGGTCAACGTTTGCAACACAGATATCAAAGTTGGATGGTGGTGATACAGTGATGTGATTTAAACCCATAGGCCCACTCTCACATTCGAAGTTTTCCAATAAATGTGCTCCACGCTTACGATTAACCGGATCAAAATGAAACTCACTCAGTGATTGTGTTCTCATAGCAATCTGAAATTCATCCAGTTGCTCCCTCGTAATATACTCGGTTTTTATGTGCTGTATTTCTTTTTGTAATATTAATATATCTTTAAGCAACCTAGTTGCATCCAAATGATCAAAAGTTACAGGGGGTAGTCGGTGTAATTCTTTAGCAACAAAAGTGGGAAGCCTCTCAGGGTCGGTGGCCTCAGTGTGCTTAATTAATTCTACGATATCTTGTAAATCTCTGTTCGACTTACCCGCCTGTTTTCGTGTCTTCATTTTTCTGGTCGGCACCGCTTCGAAAAGCAGTTTCTTAGCAGCTAAAATTTCTTCTGGTGAAAAAGCTGTCTCACATATCCGTATTAGGGACACCTCATCCATCACACAAATTTTATTATGCATAAATGCGAGCACTTCATTAATTACAATATTACACGAGCTACATTTCACTACATTCGACGTCATTGTCAAACGGGTGCGCGTGCGCGACTGTTAATGTTAATGTTTTGTTCAATTACAAAACAATTGGTATTTTCAAAAAGCTCATTTAATAAGCTATCCAAAATTAAAAAAATAAATACAAAATTATTTAAAAAAAATATAGCGTTCCGGTTCCGTAACGGTCAGCTTTTTTGAAAAACGCCCTAATACCAATACATGAGCAATTTAAAACCACTTTTGCCACGAGTGGTAAATATTACAGTATGCTAGAAAAGGTTATGCAGAATTTTAAAATAGCCAATGTGAGGCGGCAACCTAAGCTTTTTTTTTTTTTAAATCATATAAAATAATTATTACGAAGAAAGAACTTATCAGTATTTAGTACCTACCATATATAATACCAGTGCAATGTATTAGGAATTGTAATTCAATAAACCATTTTAAAAATAAATTAAAAAGAAGCATGTTAGAAAGAATACTCCATTCCAGATAACATTAGAAAAGTCTAAAACAGTTATTTTGTCAATTATTTTTCAAAGATATTTTTAATTCTATCTGAAATAAGTAGTAGATATATTTTAATAGGTCATAAATAGTTATGTTAGTAAATAGTTGCATGTGTGTTAGTAAAAATAAGCAAAAAAGTATGTATTATAGACTAAAGGGCTGATACTGAAACGTCACTCAGGCTGCTTAACATTTGAGCAGCTTCTAAATTTAAAATTTTGTGTGACGTTTCAGTATTCGGGGGTAAGAGTGTGAAAATGAGAGCACAAAATTGTATAGTCTGCCAATAAACTGCTGCGCAGTTTGGCAGAGTATTACTAATGTAATTGTATAATTTTCAATGAATAAATTATTTACATATATACATCTCCGGTGCGCTTACGCACTGCTGCTGAGTGCTAAAGCTGGCCTTAACAAATATGAAACCTTTCCTCTCTGCTCAACCGTTGACACTAAAGCTTAAACTCAGGGCCTCCACTGCTTTATATTTACCTACTTTTAGGTAAATGAAAACCTAATTTTACAGATCATTTTAATAAAAAAAAAAATGCCTGAATTTCAAACAGGTTCAAAAGAAATTCTCTCACAAAAGACGAAGTGGCTTCACTTCCTGTGACTGGCCACTTTAAAATGTTCAAGTCTTATAAGAAAGGAGATGAATAGAATTTTAAATTGTTCTCAACTAGCTTCGTGATATTCAGATTTTTTAAATTAACCTTCGCTATGCGCTTAGAACTTAAGAAATTATAATAGTCATAGCATAAGCACTTTCTTCTAGGTTAAACTGGTTGGAAGTTCAAAACAAAGTTCAAAACGAACAAAAGTAGGTAATTGCAGACGTTCCGCATCCTGCTTAAATTATGGCTTTTAGGGTTCCCAACGATAAACACAGAACTTTTGCATTGTGAGCACATTTTTGTGTTCGTCCAGAGGATTTTCTCCAAAAGAAACGTGTAGCAAATGTTTGTTTGAAGAGGTGCATTTTCAAAGAAAACGTAGTTACAGATTTATATATTGTATATTTGATTCAAATCTACTATAATTACAACAATGTGTGTGTTATGATACGGATGCCGATAGAATAAATTCACATAATAAATTATTCTACGTATTTTTTTACTGTTAAATGGTAATGTACTGTTCTACATTATTTCATAATGTCACCGTTAGCTAATTTTGAAACTAAATAGGTAACAACAATAATATTTGCAACAATATTGTACAAAGTATGGTCCCGAGACTTTTGCTAAGCAATTGGACGGGTGTAGGTTAGATACAAAAATATCGCTCGTTATGTATTGTTCACAGTAGTACTAGCAGTAGTAACTGGACTCTTTTTCATTCTCTTCAGATAATATTCGCGCCATAATTTTCGATTACTTCTTAGTAAAATAAGGAATAAATCGAGTACTATTACTTGAAAATCTGATAGCAATGATTGCACTATTTCTGGAACATCTACTAAAAGGTTCAATAAAGCAACGGACAGAAATAAAGCATCGCAGAATAGAAATATCACCGTAGCTATGTAGAAGCGACGCCAGTTACTAGTAGCAGTACCCGCGCTCCCCTTAGAACAACCAAACAGAGAACATACTATTATTATGTAAATGATCACGTTTACGAATATCGGTAATAATACAATAAAAACTCTAATGAAATAACAAATTTCGAACGATACAAGTAGAGGTAATAGATAAATAGAAAATGAAGTGGTTAGTATGGGCACACCCCAAGCAAATATGGAACTTTTTAGATATCTCCTTTGAGTCTTCCCATTAAAAACTTGAACAATGTCAACGTAGAATATGCAACATATCACCAACAACCAATAGCCCTGCACCGTACCGACGTAATAAATAAAGACAACATATGCAATAAATTCGGGGTCTCCGGAGTCAGTCAATGTGGGTAAAATAAACACTTGAAATATCACAGAATACGCGAACATTCTTAAAAAATTTGCTAGTATTGCGTTTAAGTACACATAGTTTTTGAAGTGGCGAAACTTTCGTATGAGGCACCATGACATTACTCCGTACATGAGCACTGCCAGAGACACCGCAGCTACACACCAGTCAAAGATTGAGGCATTATAGAAGTCTCCGGCGGCGGTGGCGTTGGACATTATGAATGAGGAGATATAACATCTGCTCAGAATGCGAACGAGGTACGTACTGAGTCGCGAAAACTAAAATAACTAGTTGTAGTTCTAGTTCACGCATCTTTGTCATTGGTTATTTATAAGTCTAATGAAATGAGGCGAACGTAAAATAGTGCTGAGCGTCGAGCTGTTTTTAGGTTTTTCGCCGAAATTTCTCGGGAGCAGACGGTAGATTAAAAGGCGTCACTCCACAGCAGTCCGCAGCTCAGCTACGCTCGTGTACTTTTATTTCATAACGTGAAAATGCAGGCGGTAAAGTGCAGAGTCCACGGGAACGCTTTACGCAAAAGAAAGGCTAACGAACAAAAATGAACCGTAACAACCATCTCCGTGCACATCCTGCCTAGTATCGAACAATTGTGGATCGTTGACTTTCTCTCCTTGCCCCACACCGAATGGCAGGCATTTTTTTTAATAGCTTGATCTAGGGTATGTTTAATGAAATGCTAATATCTTTGAATCTAAGAGACCTAGAGACGGGCAAATGATCTTATTGCAAGGGTCGACGCCGAGGCTATCAAATTATTAAATGATAAATGAATGATAAATGATAAATGATGTTTATTTTGCAAGTAGGTTTTTACAAACACTTTTACACGTCATTTTTTAAAACTAAATGGGGCCGGTGGTTTGTACCTGACTACTCTGAGAAGAAACAGCCGAAACAAACTCAGAGGTCATAGTCTCTTTTAAAGTCCAGACAATCTTGCTCAATTCGCTTGAGGACTATGCAGATTAGTGTCTGAGATGGTCTTTTGAAGAAAGAACCATACAGATTTGAGTGGACCTGTCCAGTCAGTGCAAGCATTTGTCAGTTAACGTGTAGCTCGACTTATAACTCAAGGAGCTCAACGAAACGACGAACAATACCAAAGAAAGGACATTTGGGAAGGTCGCTTATAGTACTCAAACTGCCAGACAGTTGTGGGAAAAAAAACAAACAAAAAATAAAAATGTGACCCACATGGTCCCCACATTCACAATAATCAAATAAAATTTATAACAAATTCTTTTCAAATGAATGAAAGTAAAAAAAAAATCACAAAAATCATTAAATGTCGCAATGATAATAAAATAAAAAAGTAAAATACTTAATAAAATAAGTATTCATGTCAAATCAGTAAAAGTGACATAAAAAAATAAAAAAAATAAAAGTAAAATAATAAAATACATGTCAAAAAAATTCAATGTCAGAGTGTATAAAAGAAAGGAATCAATAATAAACCAGCGAAGTCCGAAATTTCGACATTCACAGAGCAAATTTCATTGGAGCAGCTTAATCCCAAGCTTTTTTATCTTCAAGATAGTGATTAACATGATAGTAGGCTTTCAGGCACAGCTTCCGTTTTATAAACGATTTGAATTTATTTAGACTTAGTGCTTGAATTTGGCTCGGAAGTTTATTGTAAAAGCGTATACATTAGCATCTGAACGTACCTCCTATTTTTTTGAGCCTCGTTGCAGGAACAACAAATTTGTGTTTGTTCCTCGTGTTTATGTTGTGAATATCACTGTATTTTTTAAATAAATTTATATTTTTGTGGGCGTACAAAAGGTTTTCATAAATAAACTGAGAGGGCACAGTAAGAATATTAGTCTCTTTAAATTTTTCTCTGAGGGAGTATCTGGGACTTAATTTATAAATTGAACGAATTGCCCTTTTTTGCAAAACAAATATTGTCTGAATATCGGCGGCATTGCCCCACAAGAGAATACCGTACGACATCACGCTATGGAAATAACTAAAGTAAACTAAACGGGCTGTCTCTAAGTCAGTTAAATCACGAATTCTTCTAACGGCGAATGCTGCAGAGCTAAGTTTCTTCGACAATTTGTCTATATGCGGGCCCCACTGAAGCTTGGCATCCAAAGTTATGCCTAAGAAGACTGTGCTATCTTCCGGTTTTAACTCTTCATCCTTAATTAGTACAGTAGTTTCCACTTGTCTTACATGGGGTATCGTAAACTTAATACACTTAGTTTTTTTCTCATTTAGGAGTAGATTATTAACATTAAACCAATTAACGACTTTCGCCAGGGCGCTATTAACATCATCCGTAGCTAACTGCTGACGTTTGAGTTTAAATAAAAGAGAAGTGTCGTCTGCAAACAATACTATGTCATGATTATCCTTTATGAGGTAAGGCAAGTCATTTATATAAATAAGAAACAAAAATGGACCAAGAATTGAGCCCTGGGGTACCCCCATTCTTACTACGGATCCGGGAGATCTTTTCCCTTTAACATCAACTCTCTGAATCCTGTCACTCAAATATGAAATAAGAAGAGCCAGGGAGGCGTTACGGATTCCGTAGTGGTGTAGTTTCCTGATTAATGTTTCATGAAGAACACAATCGAAAGCCTTAGATAAATCGCAAAAAATGCCCAAAGCATCGCATTTGTCCTCCCAGGCATTATAAATGTGTCCTAAAAGTTCAACACATCAGTAGTTGAACGACCCCTTGTAAAACCAAACTGTTTTTTTATGTAATAACTTATATTTATTGAAAAAACTTTGCATTTGTGCCAAAATTAATTTTTCAAAAATTTTACTAAAGGTGGGTAGTACTGAAATGGGTCTATAATTAGTGGGGTCTGATGTACTACCCGATTTAAACAATGGTATTATTTTACTATATTTCATTAGATCAGGAAACTCACCACGGTCAATACAATCGTTAAATATTACAGCTAATGAAGGAGCTACAATGTTTATAATGGATTTAGCAACTTCCACAGAATGACCCCATAGATCGGCGGTCTTTTTAACATTTAAGGTGTGAAAAGTTTTAATTATATCTTTACAGGTGACATATTCAAAATTAAATTCGGAATCACAGACTGAAACGTTTTCCCTTAGTAAAGACTCGGCAGCAGCAGGTGACGAGTTTAGCGATTTAGTAGTCGATACGGGAATATCCGCAAAGAAATTTTCAAAGGCTGTGGCAACTTGAGTGTCTGAATTTAAAATTTTATCGCCAATAGTAAGGCTGTAGTCACTGTTTCGGTTGCAAGACTTTCCCGTTTCGCTATTAATAATATTCCATGTCATTCTAATTACATTACTACTATTTTTAATTTTTGAACTCAAGTAACGTGACTTTGCTATAAAACAAACTTTTTTAAATATTTTAGAATAATTTTTAACATACAACCCAAATTCTCCAGTGTTTATAAAGGTCCGCTCTGCATACAGCTCATAAAGTCGTTTTCGACTCTTATGAATACCAATAGTGGCCCAGTCGTTGAAGGAAGCGTTACTATTAACCGAGATTGTCTTAGGAATAAATAATATTGAATAAATTTTCCTGAAAGTTAAGCAAAACGAGCTGAAAATAATAAGAAATTATAAAATTTTACAGAAAAATTACTTTTGATTTAATATTTTTTTATATTTTTTATTTCATATATCTTTTAAATAAACTTTGTGGTAACTATATTTTCGAGCCGTTTGAGGTTGAAACTCTGGGGCCGCGGGGCCCGAGTGCCCATAGCCTGTTCAAAGAACTTTCAAAACGCCTCGTTGACGCTTCCCGTGACCCAAGAGCTGGCTTTTACCTTGGTCAGAAACTAAGTGTTGCCATACAACGTGGCAACGCCGCCAGTCTCTTGGGCACATTACCAGCTGACAGCGTTGAGGAGGAGTTTTTCGATGCCCTTTTATATTTTGTTTTTAGTTTATTTATTTTAGTTTATTGAATACTTTGTCTTTAATGAATTATGTACTTAAATAAAATTACTGGAAATTACTGGAAGCCGACCCCAACATTGTTGGGAAAAGGCTAGGCAGATGATGATGATTGAATACTTTGTTTTTAATGAATTATGTACTTAAATAAAATTTTATCAAATACATATAGAAACATATGCAACATTCAGGGGTTAATTTTGCTCTAGAGTAGAAAAAAAAATATGGCAGGCTTTTCGCTTATTTTTCAAAATTTATGTAATAATTTGATAGCTGCAGCGTTGACCCTTGCAAGAACATCATTTGCTTGTCTCTAGATCTCTTAGTTTCAAAGATAAAAGCGTTTAATTGAACATACTCTAGATCTGAGGATTAAAAAACAAAATGGCTGCCATTCGCGGGGTGTGAGATTAAGAGCCTTTATAGAAATGAGTATATAATATGGACTTAAAGTATTGGTAAACACACTTAAAGTATTTACGGGATAATATCCCGTATTAAACCCCCCCGTCCCGTTTTCCCGTATATATTTAAGTGTAGTGAAAAACCGTGAAAGTCTAAAACAGTGTATCGGTAACCGGTAGCCAAACACACTGTATATTACAAAAAATTGGCAAACGCGACACTAACCAAGGCCATACTATTTTGCTAGATGTAAACACGTGTTTTAATCTTATGAAACAGGAATATGGGATCATTGAATTGTTTTTGTTACTTCAATATATTTTTTAGGTCATTGGTTCTTTTCACACGAGTTAACGATTTGATCAATATAAAATAAATAATAATAAATATCGCTGGACATTACACACAGCGCCATCTAGTGCCACACTAAGCAACGAGGCTTGTGTCGTGGACACCAGATAGTTGATATACTACATAGATACTTTTTGTTTGTAAATACTTAACAAACATCCATGATTCGGAAACAAATGTCCATGCTCATCATACAAACATTTGCTCTGACCGGGATTCGAACCCGGGACCCTAAGAACGTAAAGCAGCCACACTACCGCTGCGCCATTCGGGTCGTCAAACCATTGATTCAGTTTTAACTAAATAGTTGCGTCTCATGATGTGGGGCGTGCCTATGTTGGGAATTTGGGGGCTATGGATGGCAGAGAAAGTCCAAATACGCTATCTGCTCATTCAGATTGCCATCAACGTGATTATTAATTTACTTTAAATACAAGTATTATAACGTGTCCACTGCTGTGATACAGGCCTGCTCTCTGTGGGAGGGAGTGGACCATAATCCATAATGCGGTGGGTCAGCAGGTGCAGTTTGATAGATTTCACATGACTAAATTGTTATTTCTGGTACATTTCGGTTTCCTCGCGATGATTTATTTCACCGTTTTGAGAGCAGTGGTGACGAACATAAATAACACTAAGTAAAGTCCTTGCTTGGGATCGAACTCACCACTAAGTCGGGGCCAATGCTACTGAACGTCCACTGCTTTAAATTTACCTACTTTTAGGTGAGTGAAAACTTAGGGGTTCGGAAGATTTTTGGACTGATAAGCAGACTTGTTAAATTAAATTTTAATAAGGGAAAGATAAAAATACAGCTAGTTATAAAAAACCTACCTAGCACGCACTCTAGGATAGTTACGTAGTAGTTTTATAGTTCACGCACTGTAGGAGAGACAGGAACAGGCATCAGGGTAACAGGTCAGTTATCAGGGCAGCTTCGAGGATCAGCTTCAGGAAAACTCTGCTGGAAGGGCGTCGTGCAGTTCTTAAAGTTACGCACAGGTCAGCTCTGTAGTAAGGCAGTGTAGATCCCAGGGCCAGACGTCAGGATAGCTTTGCGAGACAAGTAGTAAGTCAGGCACGTAGTTAGCTTCCGAAGATCGGGAGTAGAAGTCCCAGGTCACGACGACAGCTTCCCAAGATCGGGAGTAGAGGTACCAGGCGGAATCTTTAGCTTTTTTTGTAAGATAGATTTTTTTCTAACTAAAAATACTTATTGTACGAAAAATACACGATTCGTTCTTTTATTTTTAGTCATCGTTGTGGTTGCTACCAGCATAACTTGATAGCTTACATCTTGGAAACGTGGTGCTTTAGAAGATTTTGTCTAAATATAGGTTTTATGCGTGGTCACGACTTTGAAAAAAAAAAGGAAATGGCGGAAGTTAGGCCGGCTGGTTTAATTAAAGGTAAGCGTCCACCTGTCCGCATCGTATGCATCGAACGCATCGCATCAAACGGATCGTAGTATTATTTTTATAATAAAGTCACACAAGTGCGTCCACGGATCCGCAGCGAACGGATCGCTCGAATCTGATTAATAATACCTACTACGATCCGTTTGATGCGATGCGTCTGATGCATACGATGCGGACAGGTGGACGCTTACTTTAAAACTTTCGCTATGCGCTTAGAACTTAAGAAATTATAATGTCATAGCATAAGCACTTTCTTCTAGGTTAAACTGGTTGGAAGTTCAACACAAAGTTCGAAACGAATGAAAATAGGTAGTTGCAGACGTTCCGTATCCAGCTTAAATTATGGTTTTTACGGTTCCGAAACATAAACATGGAACTTTTTCATTATGAGAACATTTTTGTGTTTGTCCAGAGGATTTCGCCGTTTCAGAGGTTTTTCTCCAAACAAAACGTGTGGAAAATGTTTGTCTGAAGAGGTGCACTGGCAAAGAAAACGTAGTCACATCTTTTTATATTGTATATTTTGTTTAAATCTAGTAAAATTACAACAATTTGTATGTAAATTATGATACGGATGCCGGATAGAATAAATTCACATAACTATTTTATGTAATTTTTTTACTGATAAATGGTATTGTACCGTTCTACATTATTTTACAATGTCATCATTAGTTGATTTTGAAACTAAATAGGAAACAACAATAATATTAACAAACTATGATGATCCCAAGGCTTTTGCTCAGCGATTAGACAGTGTAGGTTAAATCCAAAAAAACTTTTTGGCTAAAAATAAAACCGACTTCAAAAACACAAAAAGTAAAAAAATAACTTTAGCTTCTGAAGTCGATGACTTTTGTTTACTTGATTCAGTTTTTTGGTTTTCGACTGCAGTAGCTATTTTTCACTTTTTGTGTTTTTGAATTCAGTTTTATTATTGCAAAAAAGTTTTTTTTATTTTTCCATCTTTAGTTGTATCTACATCTTTATATGTGTCCTATACAAATATTTGCATCATCATCAGATCCTGACCCGATGACCATGATACCACATGGGAATTATACTGTTTCAAACAATGCCCATAAAATTTGAGGGTAGCCCTTAATTTTCCTGGGATCCCATCATCAGATCCTGACTTATACCTTTCATCTTTAGTTCAGCAACATAAGATGATGATTTCCAGTCAAAAGTATCTGAATTACCGTAGAAACTACATGTATATAAAAAACATTGGATGTGCCTATAAAATTTCAGGTTTGCAGTTTGCATTCGATTTTCCTGGGATCCCATCATCAGATTCTGACATGATGACAATGGAACTACCTATAGGCTTTCGAAAAGAAAAATAATTTTGAAAATCGATTCAAAATTGGCGGAAATATCGGTGAACACAAAAAAAATACATACAGTCGAACATAGAACCTCCTCTTTTTTTTAATTCGGTTCAAAATTGTCAAAGAAGTATTGGCGAAATATTAGTGAACCGTTAACAATACATGTTATGGTAATAGGCTTATCCTATTCCCCAATAAAATGGAACTTAACACACCTAACTGTCGAAATGTGGGTCTACTGTACAACTCTGCGTACCCCTTCAGAGCATACAGGCGTAATGTTATGTTATGGTGTTGTGTAAACAATAAACATCCAAGCGATTGCAGCAATCCATTGATATCTCCGAAGATCAGCATCAGATTTTCACCAAATTTAAACGGAACCACCGCGAAACAATATTCTACTAAACAAAAGATTAATCATCGAAATTGGTTCACAGTTGGCGAAGATATCGCTGAACATAAACACCAAAAAAAACTAACGAATTAATAACCTCCTCCTTCTGGAAGTCGGTTAAATAAAATGCTCGTTATGTATTGTTCACAGTAGTAGTAGCAGTAGTAACTAGACTCTTTTTCATTCTCTTAGCATAAAATTCGCGCCATAATTTTCGATTACTTCTTAGTAAAACAAGGAATAAATCGAGTACTATTACTTGAAAATCCATTAGCAATGATTGTACTATTTGTGGAACAACTATTAAAACAGACAATACAGCAGCGGACAGAAATATAACATCGCAGAATATAAATATCACAGTAGCTATGTAGAAGCGACGCCAGTTACTAGTAGCAGTACCCGCGCTCCCCTTAGAGCAACCGAACAGAGAACATACTATTATTATGTAAATAATCACGTTTACGAGAATTGGTAATAATACAATAAAAACTTTAATGAAGAAACAAATTTCAAACGATAGAAGTAGAGGTAATAAATACATGGAAAACGAAGTGGTTAGCATAGGCACACCCCAAGCAAATATGGTACTTTTTAGATATCTTCTTTGAATCTTCCTATTAAAAACTTGAACAATGTCAACGTAGAATATACAACATATCACCAACAACCAATAGCCCTGCACCGTACCGACGTAATACATAAACACTTCATACGCAATAAATGTGGAGTTTCCGATGTCAGACAATGACGGTTTAATAAACACTTGAAAGATCACAGAATACGCGAATATTCTTAAAAAATTTGCTAGTATTGCGTTTAAGTACACATAGTTTTTGAAGTGGCGAAACTTTCGTATAAGGCACCACGACGTTATCCCGTACATGAGCACTGCCAGAGACACCGCAGCTACACAACAGTCAAAGATAAAGGCATTGTAGAAGTCTCCGGCGGCGGTGGCGTTGGACATAATGAATGAGGAGATATAACATCTGCTCAGAATGCGAACGAGGTACGTACTGTGTCGCAAAGCTGGTTAAAAAATAGATATAGCGAAACTAAAATAACTAGTTGCAGTTCTAGTTTACGCATCTTTATTTATGTCATTGGTTATTTATAAGTCTAATGAAATGAGGCGAACGTCAAAATAGTGCTGAGCGTTGAGTTCTTGAAATGAGCTCGGTTTTTTAGGTTTTTCACTGCAATTTCTCAAGAGAAGACAGTACATTGAAAGGCGTCACTCCACAGCAGTCCGCAGCTCAGCTACGCCCGTGTACTTCGCTTCATAACGTGAAAATGCAGGCGGTAAAGTGCAGAGTCCACGGGAACGCTTTACGCAAAAGAAAGGCTAACGAACAAAAATGAACCGTAACAACCATCTCCGTGCACATCCTGCCTAGTATCGAACAATTGTGGATCGTTGACTTTATGCCATAACGCTGTTTCAATATATTACAAAAATTGGCAAACGTGACATTCACCAAGGCCATACTATTTTGCTAGATGTAAACACGTGTTTTAATCTTTTGAATCGTAGAATTGTTTTTGTTTCTTCAATTCTAGGTCATTGGTTATTTTTGTACGAAAGTTTTTGTAGAGAAAGTCCAAATACGCTATCAACTCATTCAGATTGCCCACTATCAACGTACTTATTATTTATTTTAAATACAAGTATTAATAACCTGTAACGTTCCCACTGCTGCAACAGAGGCCTGCTCTCTGTGGGAGGGAGTGGACCATAATCCATCATACGGTGGGTTCACAAGTACAGATTGATAGATTCCACATGACTTCGAATTGTTATTTCTGGTACATTTCGTTTTAGAGCAGTGGTTACGAAAATAAATAACACTAAGTAAAATACCTGCTTGGGATCGAACTCATGAGCTACAACGCCTAAAGTCGGGCCAATGCTTCTGAACCTCCACTGCTTTATATTTACCTTGTTTTGATTTTTGTATGAAGTATTTTTGTTTGAAAAAAGCCTATAGTAATCGATAGGTAGTATCAATACAAACAAGTTTAATAAGAGACTAAACGTTCTTAAGTGTCACGGTTTCGAGATAATAAGCTATCAAAGTTTTAGTCCATTCACTGATGTCATCTTCAGCGCAACTTTGATTTGACCAGCTAAGCATAATACTTGTATCAATTGATAGCAGGCAACAATACCTACAAACATGAAACAAAATGTTCCAAAGGGTCATGTTTCCGAGATATAAGCTATCAAAGTGAAACTGGTGACGCCATCAGTAAATTGACTTAAAACTAAAATATACGTAGGTACGAATTGCCCTCCTACCTACTGCAAGCCATTTTGATTTCCTTGATTGGAAATGGACTACTGGAACCACCGGACCAATGCATTGTCTCTTATCATGGATGTCGCAAAAGGCTTAGGCATCTACTACTGACTACTGGCATGGAAGTCTAATACTTTCAAGGCTGGGACGTCCCCCACACGATCAAGGGATCAATCGATAGCTGGCATCAATACAAATAAGTTTTTTCTGAGACAAATACTTCTTAAGCGTCACTTTTCCGATATTTAAAGCTATCAAAGTTGTACTGATAGCGATTAGCGATCACAACGCCAGATATTTCGAAAACTTGATACTTAACAACATTTTGTCTCACACAAACCTTGTTTATGTTGATGCCAGCTATCGATTGATACACGTTTTATGCGTGTTTGATCAAATCAAGTCGCAAAGCAAGTACACGTCTTTACCGACGCGTCCAAGAGGGCGTATGGCGCTTGTGTGTACATTCGGTCTTGTAATGGCAGCGGATCCATAGGCGTACAACTTCTAGTCTCTAGAAATCGTGTAGCGCCCATCAAACCAACGACTATACCGAGGCTTGAACTTTGTGGAGCTTTGTTGGGTGCAAGGCTGTGTACTAAGGTTCAGGAATCACTTACAATGCCCATTCATAAATGTAGATTCTGGTGTGATTCAACCATAGTCCTGGGTTGGCTCTCTACTCCTTCAAATCAATTAAAGCCTTTTGTCAGACACAGAGTCAATGAATTACAGGAAAGTACATGTGGTCATACCTGGAGCTACGAACCGTCGAAGGACAACCCGGCGGACAAAACGAACCTCTGTGGTGCTCTGGACCCTCATTTTTACAGCATAGTGAAAATGAGTGGCCCAGCATGCCAAACACCGGGAAGGATAGTCTGCCGGAAGTGTTGACTCATTTCATTAGTGGTGATAGCAACAATCATTCATTCAGTAGTAATCATTCAGATCTTACCTTTCATTCATCAATCATTCTTGATTTATTAGTAAAGTATTCTAGCCTAACAAAAATACAAAATATATTTACATATGTACAACGTTTTATTTACAATGTAAAAAATAAAAGTAAATGGCAAGGTAATTTTTCAATAACAGAACTTGAAAATTCATTAAATTTAATTATACACCATTCACAGCTTGAAATGTTTCCTGAAGAGTATAATTTGTTAAAGTCTGGACAAAAATTACCACGCAAAAGTAGATTGCTTCCTCTGATACCGTTCATTGACAATCATAACATCATCCGCGTGGGCGGGAGGCTCGATAACTCCCCCTAGGATTTTAAGGTGAAACATCCTATTGTTTTATGCAGTAAGCACGTACTTACAAAACTTATATTTCAAATGCAACACTGCATTTAAAGCTTGTGCACGCTGGTCCACCGTTGTTATTGTCTCATATACGACAAACTTATTGGCCTCTAGGTGGCAGAAACTTGTATAGGTTTGTCGTGAATAAATGTCTTAAATGTTTCAGACACAAGGCTAAGAACGTACAGCCTATAATGGGTCAACTACCGAGTTCAAGAACAAATCTTGAGTTTCCTTTTTTGAATTGTTATGTTGACTATGCTGGGCCAGTATTGGTAGCCAATCGTAAAGGCCGAGGATGCAAACTTACAAAATCCTATATATATGTGCATCTTTGTTTGCTCGGCAGTAAAAGCCATACATTTGGAGCTCGTCACCGACTTCACTACTGAGGCCTACATGGCCGTTTTAAATCGTTTCGTGGCGCGTCGTGGCAAGCCTCGAAGCATCACGTCCGATAACGGGACTAACTTCGTAGGCGCATCAAATGAGATGTATTTTGTTGCAATCATCAAATGTTGCATCTGAAATGGTGCAGGAAGGCATTGAATTCATTTTCACGCCTGCTTATAGCCCTCATTTTAACTCATTGGCTCAAGCTGCTGTAAAATCAAGCAAGCATCATTTAAAACGATTACTGCATTTTACCCACTGCACTTTCGGGGAGATGGCTACCTGTCTTACTCACATAGAGCCGGTTCTGAATTCACGCCCTCTTACTCCTCTTTCTTCTGACCCTAACGATTTTTCGGCTCTTACTCCCTTTCACTTCCTAATTGGACGGCCATTCTTATCAGTACCATATCCTCAGTTGACTGAAGCCAACATCACGCGGCTGGATCGTTGGAAGCGGATTCAGCTCATCAGGCAACATTTCTGGGGACGATTTCATAATGAATATACATCTCTGCTGCAGGCGAAATCGAAGTGGTTTGATTGCAGAGGTGAAGTGAAGCCGGGGTCATTAGTCCTGATCAAGGACAAGACGACGCCACCTCTGCTCTGGTCCCTGGGTCGAGTCACGAAGACCTATCCCGGCGTAGACGGGGTCACGAGAGTGGCTGAGATGAAGACGAAGCGGGGCACCATTCGCCGTGCTTTCAACTGCATCTGCCCCCTACCAGTCGAAGATTGAAGACTTCTCTTCAACCCGGGGAATATGTCGGCGCCTCACATATGCGTGGACAACCGCGGGGAGGGCGTGGGGCGCGGAGTACCGAACCCGGCTACGCGAGCGCCGCTGCGCGCCCTACCACACACTGAGCTCACAGACGTCGACCACTCCGGGAATTTCTTTGTACGGTCTTCATAAGTTGATTATTAATGTTAATTTTGGTATTACACCTATATATATACAGTCCACTACTTTTATTACAAAGTCCCACCGAGTCTATTCAGTTGTGCTAAAGATGCCATCACTGAATGGACTTAATAATAATAATAATAACCTGACCCTGTTCCCAGCGCTGGTGGGCTACTGTTTTTTATATTTTTAAATGTTTTTTAAAGTCGTTTTACTAATAAATATTTAAAAATGTTAAAAACATGTGAATATAAATGAATAAATGCATATAATAATAATCATTTAGTTATCAGGCAAGTAAGGCCCACACGTAAAATACACTAAATAATATTTAACAACAATAATATACTAGTGCATATTTTAAACCTTATGAGACTAAAACTATACACGCAACGTCGTCAGCGTCGTGCTTCGCTGCGTGGTGTGGCGCAACCACCCTCAGAGACGTCGTTATACGACACTCTTCGGCCAAAAGTCCTCCTTCATGCAGGTCTGTAGATGGTGGGTTACTCGTACCACGAATGCTTTAAAGTTGATGTTGTGGCGCGATTCCAACCTTTCAACCCTCAGAGTCCAGTTGGTCTTCACTTTGAAATACTGCCTGACTTCCTCAGTAAAGTTGTACTGGAAAAAGCCTCTGGGCCTCCGTTTCTGCCACGCTTTATACAAAAATATTCCAACCCCTTTGGTAAACGCGACTTAACCGTTTTACATCTATTATTTCTGCAACAGACGACAAACTTTCCATTATTTCTTCATCATTACAATCAAGTTCTATGTTTTTAATTATTCCCTAAGTTCTCTCCACCTCCATAGTTTTTGAGATAGTCCATTGCTTTTCCTTAAACTCTGTGCAATTAATTTAATTCTATAATTCTAACTCGCTCTCAAATTGTAACATCACTTTAAAATGATTGTAATACTTAATGCGTGTGATACGATTGATGTTGTTTGTTTTTAATAGTTTGGCTAATTTGAATTGTTTAGGTAAGGCTTCTTTACACATTATTGTTACTTCTAATTTGTCCTCTGATGCTCGTGTAGTAGAATCACTCAAGTTCTTTTAACGCTTTCCAGTTTTCCTGACCTCGGTCCAGTCTTCATCTCTGTCTTTTTCTATTGGTCGTTTTTTCCCGTTTGTACAATATTATTTGTTGGTTGGTCTTCAATGCTCGTCTCCATCTCATCTAATATTGTATATTATTGTCTTCTGTTTCTTGTGTACTCGTCTGCATTATAATTGAGGTAATATTATTCGGTGATGTGTTGGTACTCGACATTGTTTACGCTGCGAGACCACACAGGTGGCCGGCCGGCGCATCGGCTTTTATCGCGACGGGGCGCGCGGCGCACGGCGACCGTTACACGTGCGGTGCTGGTGGTGTCACAAAAAATTGTTTATTTCACTAGTATTTAAAATTAAGAAATCAGACTAACTTACCTTAAGTGACGTCTGATGGTAATTTTGTGAACGGCTCATCCTGAAAACAATTATTCTTACAGGTAGTAGTTCACCTTCAACGAACTCGATCGCGTAGATTATTTAAAGCTATAAAAAACAAAGTTGTGTGATGCCTGCTTTAACTCTTGTACTGTCTGTGTGACACCTGTCAAAATCACTTTCTTTAGAGTAACCAGTTAACCACCATGACCACAGTAACCAATAAGGGATGCCATTATTTGATGGGTGGGTAGCACTTTGTATCAAGTTATAAGGGAGGGAACTTAATTGTTTTCAGGATGAGCCGTTCACTAAATTACCATCAGACGTCACTTAAGGTAAGTTAGTCTGATTTCTTAATTTTGTTACACGGCTCATCCTGAAAACAATTATTCTTACAGGTAGATGTTTAGAGACAAGTAATGGCATCTCTATAGGCTACCCTATAGCTATATAGGGTAGGTACACTTAGTCATAATATTGGTGAATAAAAAACAAAATATATATAAAAATAAACGACCGAGAATAATTTTAATATTTATTTATTAAATATTAAATTATACTCAGACAATAATTATTAAGTAGATAGTATTTTAATGCTTTAGGCATTATTATCATAACTTAAACTTGTTTTCAACAATTGAATAAATGTAACAAAAAACAAAACTTAATAATCAACATTTTCTCCTTAATTAAAAATATTTTAGTTTTAAACTAAATGAAGGTCTTCTTTCCTCAGATTAATTTGAATGATTAAAAAAAAAAAACTAGTTCCAGTCTTTAGAGATATTTGACTAATCAAAATCAACCAAATGTTACCAATAATTAGGTATTTATTCTAGGATAGAATTAGCAAAGGTAAGATCGGTTCTATAACTTACAATTGGTAAATTGTAGTGTTTTGCAAAAACAGCTGACGTTTCTGACCAACCAGCAGTCTTTTTAATAATATCAATTGGCACACCTAATGTTTTTGCCTTTGAAGTCTCTACTTCAAGAAAAAATATTAGTGTCAATGCCACTTTCTGTTAAAATTTCCTTAATCCAACGGCTTTTATTAGCAGTTGAAGCTTTCTTAGTTGGTTTTGTAGTTGTGATAAAATAAATAAGGGATATCTCCTCGAGCTTCCTCAGTCTTTTTTAAATATAATTCTAAGGTCTTGGCTGGACATATTGTCTGGTTTTCAAAATATGGCAAATGCAAGGTGGTACCCATTTTAGTTTTGATAGAGGTTTTTAAAATATCTGAGATGTTAATAATGACAGAATTGTTAGTAAAATGAATGTCTTTAATTTTAATACATGAGAGAGTTTGAACGCTATGTGCGGTAGTTAAAGCTAATAATGTTGCTGACTTCTTTGATAATTCTTGAATATTTAAGGTAGTTGACATTTTTTTAAGAAAATCAAGTACTACTGTAGGATCCCACGTTTCTTTATATCGAGGGAGAGAGGGCCTTTGCCTGAATGCACCCTTAAGTAATCGCTTTACATTCTCGTTCCTTCCAATTTCAGAGCTTATTAACAGCGACAGGGCTGATCGGTGGGTATTTAAGGTTGAGTAGTTACTGCCACTGTTGTATTCTCGTGAAAGAAAACCTATTGTCTGTAGAATAGTAGCTTTATAAACATTAACATTATCTGTGTGACAGTATGTCCACCACTTTTTATATGAGCAATCATATATTGTTTTAGCGTACCATTAGCAAGTGACCCTAACATTACCTCCACCGAAGCTCGAGGTAGACCCCTTAATTCCCACGCTGTCCGCAGAAGTGTCCTCCCGCCAGGGTAAGGTGGGAGCTCAGACGATGTTGTGTGCTAAAAGGAGATGAGAGTAAGTCACTGTTAGCCTTAAATATTATTGGTTCAGATTTCATTAAAGATTTTGCTAAAGGAAACCATGGTTGTGAGGGCCACCAAGGAAAAACAAGAATTCCTTCAGCTTGTTCATCTCTTATTTTTTGTAAACATTTTGTTATTACAGAGAAAGGTGGGAATGCATAGAAGAAGAATTTGCTCCAGTCCAAAGTGAAAGCATCAATCTCAAATGCAATTGGATCTCTTTTCCAAGAAACATATTTTAAACATTTAGTATTAATTCGAGTTGCAAATAAATCAATCTCAGGTATTCCAAACTGATGAGTAATTTTTTTGAATGCATACTCAGCTAAGGACCATTCTGTATCATGATTTACATTCCTAGACTCTCTGTCAGCCTCCTTGTTTTCTTTGGACTTGATATAGGAAGCCGTCACCCATATGTTCCTATCCTCACACCACTTCCATAATTTTTGTGTAACAGTGTTTGAGTGTGGGAATTGGACACTGCCCATTTTGTTAATACAAGATATGGCAGTAGTATTGTCTATTCTTAGTAAAATATGAGAATTTGACATATTCTTAGCAAAAGATCTTAGACCAAAGTAAGCTGCTACAAGTTCCAAATAATTAATATGTTCTTCTTTCTCTGTTACATCCCATAGTCCCCCATTGATTCACCTAGGCAATGAGCTCCCCACCCAGTTAGTGAGGCGTCTGTAAAGATTTCCAGTTTAATCTTTTGTACAGAAAAAAAGTGTTTTGATGTTGAAATGTTAGACAACCACCATTCTAAATCTGGTAATAATTTGGAAGAAATACTCATTATAAAATCATAATTTTCATTTGATGACTGTAAAGCTAGGAACCTTTCTCTTTCCATGAGCTTGGTATGTCGTCTACCATATGTAACAGCAGGACATGCTGCAGACAGTGTTCCAAGTAGTTGGGCAAGACACCTTATTTTACAAATCTTAAATGATATAAACTGTTTAATCATATTAATTTTTTTTTTTCTTATCCGGTGGTATTTCTATTGTAAGATATTGGGAATTTATAATAAATCCTAGGAATTTACATTGTCTTTTAGGAATTAAGTCACTCTTATCATAGTTGAGTATAAAACCTAAACATTCCAAAATTTGTATTATATGTTGTGTTTGAGCTTTACATTCTTCATATGTGTTAGCTATGCATTGAATGTCATCTAAATAAATTACTGTTACATAACCCAAGCTCCTTACATATGACATTACAGGTTTCAAAATTTTTGTAAAAACACTGGGTGCTGTACACAATCCATAAGGAAGTGCTGTAAATTCGTACAACTGTTTATGATAAAATCTAAGGTATTTTCTATCTTCTGTGGCAACTGAGACGCAAAAATATGATTCTTTTAGATCTATAGTTGTCATAAAACAGTTTTTATGTACTAATCTAGTGGAAGTTATTAAATCTTCCATCTTAAAATGAGAAGTTGAAATAAAATTATTTAATGGTTTTAAATTTAAGATAAACCTAAATTTACCATGAGGTTTGGGTACCAAGAATATGTTTAAAAGGTATTGTCCATCCACTGGTTCACAAGGTGTTATGGCACCCAATCTGAGTAAGTCATTAATAGACTCATTTACATTTGATTTTTCAGATTGAGAAATAATATTTGATGGAACATGAGTCTGTATTGGTGAAGAAGTGAATGGAATATGATAACCTTGGATCCAGTTGAGTATGACCACATCATTAGTTACAATCCGCCAACAACTTAAATGCTTAGACAAATTGCCTGCATGTACCTGTGGTATTGTCAGCGTCGAGCACGCTGGTAGGCTGGGCTAACAGGGATGTTGTGGTGGCTGGTCCGCTTCACTGGTTTTTTGGCAGGTTGTTGTGTCTTCTTTGTTGGCTGAGGTGGTGCTCGTCTCTGCCCCCCACGTGGTGCAGTGTTCTTCTGCTGTGTATTTTGTCGTGAGGGGCCAGTCCAGTTTCCCGGTCGGTTCAATGTAGGAGGCTTGGGTTTTCTTAATTGTAATCCAGATCGTTCAATTTCTTTGTTGCTTTTTATTTTTTCACTTAAATTATCACCAAATAAGAATTTATTCCGGGACAAAGATTCTGCCATCTCATTAAATCTCTTTTCTAGAAGGGGTGCTATCAACTGTCTTCTGGTAACGGTGTCATTGTGGTGGAGTGATATTAATAGTTTGGCACCATCACTTAGTAACTTAATGGCATCTGGCACTTCTTGTCCAGCTAGCAAAGTAGACATGGCCTGACCTATACAAGTCAGCGCTACACCGAGCTGTTGCTGCTTGTTCTTTAATAGATCATCCCTGTTGCGAGTAGTCAGAGCAACTTTGACCTCCACGTTGAGTTCTGGAGCTTCCAACAGAGGACAGTTGTCAGGGATTTTATATTTACTTAGTCTCTTTGATTTCATTGCAGTCATTAATAATTAAATTTTCCCATCTGGATGCAATTAAATCATTGATCTTAGGACCATATTGTGGTTCCTTTGGTTTATCGGCGCCTAATGCAAGTAACAGTGCTTCTGGGATTGGAGCCTCTTCTCCACCTTCAACCACAACAACTTGATCTGAAATAACAACAATTTGTATGTTCTTGTGACTGTTGTTGGGTGGGTATGCCTATATTAGGCTATGTATGGTGTCTACCACGTAGTGTCACGCACATTCTGATAGAGTACATCAGAAATGATATCTCGTATCAAAATCTGATCTTCGTGCGGAAGTATCTCGTACTAGCACGGATGACGGTATGAATCCTTTGACACACATCCAAGATGACCATATTGGAATCTCGTTCCATGGTTTGTTTGTGTCTGCAGTTGATGTACAAAGAGTATTTTGAACGGTTGAAGTTGATTTCTTTTTCATAACCTAAAACAAGGCATACGTACTTGCCGCTGCCGCTGTCGCCGCCGCAGAGGGGCCCTCGCAGGGGGCCAGGGAGGAAGCGGTAATGGAGTGCCAATAACGGCCCCATTACGCTTCCTCCAAGCGAACATCAACCACTGCGCCTGCGCTCAGGATCTGTTGCTCCAGAGCATGGCGCAGTGGTTGATCAACATTGCTGTGGTCGCTGAGCCGTATTTCGTCCTGCCCAGGGAAGACTGGGTGGCGGACCTTAGCGGCTCAGTGACCATAGTGTCATCGGCCGCCGCCGGTACTCCGACCCTTGAAAATGTCAGGAGGGGTCGAGGGTGCGTAGCAGCCCGGTTCGGGGAGATCGTAGTGGTGGGGGTCTACTTCTCCCCGAGCCGAACTCTCGCCGAGTTCCACAACTCTCTCGCAGAGTTGAGTGTTGTCGTCGGAAACCATTCCCTCCCTGTGCTTGTCCTCAGGGACTTCAATGCCAAAAACTTGGCTTGGGGTTCTCGTTGCACAGACGTGCGGGGAAGGATGGTGGAAGACTGGGCCCTGGAGAAGGGCCTGGTCGTCCTAAATCGGGGTTCTGTCTCCACGTGTGTGCGGATGCGGGGCGAGTCGGTAGTGGACATTTCGTTTGCTAGCCCCGCTCTGTTGCCGCGTGTCATTGACTGGCGTGTTATGGGGAGGGTGGAGACCTATTCCGACCACCGGTACATCCGGTTCGACGTCTCCACCCAGACCTCAAGCGCGCCGGTCCAACAGGCCCCGAGTGGTCCGCGTTGGGCGCTGAAGCAGCTGGACCGGGAGCTCCTCCTGGAAGCCTCGATCGTGCAGGCCTGGGTGACATCACCGGACAGGCCTGCCGACGTCAACAATGAGGCAGGATGGTTCCAGGAGGCCATGTCCGATATATGTGACGTGGCAATGCCCCGAGTCCGGCCAGGAAGCGCCCGGCGTCAAGTGTACTGGTGGTCGCGTGAGTTGAGGTCTCTGCGCGAGGCGTGCGTGGCTGCGCGACACCTGTACGCCAGGCATCGCAGGCTCCGCATTCGCCCACCCGATGCGGCAACCATTGAGGCGGAGCTTTATGAGGGGTACAGAGCGGCGAAGACCGCCCTCCGCGAGGCTGTCCTGTGGGCCAGGGACCTGGCCCGCGATGAGTTGCTGGGGACTCTCGACAGAGATCCGTGGGGGCTCCCTTACAAATTGGTGCGGGATAAACTCCGCCCCTGGGCCCCCCCACTGACACAGAGTCTTCGGCCTGAGCTTGTGGAGGACGTGGTGAGCACTCTGTTCCCTTCGCGAGGGGATCATCCACCCCCGCCTATGGCTCCGCCACCTGCGATGCTGGAAGCGGACCAACAGGACGACGACGAAAACGCTCCAGAAGTGACTGGGGTAGACCTGAGAGTGGCGGTACACAGGCTCAGTGCCAAAAATACCGCCCCGGGACCCGACGGCTTGCCTGGCAAAGCCTGGGTCCTGGCCTCAGAGGCTCTTGGGCCCCAACTGGAGGGGCTCCTAAGCGCATGCTTGGAGAGAGGCCAGTTCCCGCTTTGTTGGAAGACGGGGAAGCTGGTCCTCATCCGGAAGCCGGGGCGCCCTGCGGACTCTCCGTCCGCATACCGGCCCGTGGTGCTGCTCGACGAGGTGGGCAAGCTCTTTGAAAGAGTCATTGCAAACCGCCTCGCCGAGCACCTTGCGGGGACTGGGCTGGACCTTGCGGAACACCAGTTTGGTTTCCGCAAGGGGCGCTCTACGGTGGACGCCATCATGCGCGTGAGAACCCTCACGTCAGGGGATGCGGTTTCCAGGGGTGGGGTTGTCTTGGCGGTGTCTCTCGACATCGCCAACGCCTTCAACTCCATGCTCTGGAGCTGCATTAGGGAGGCACTCCGGTATCACCGGGTGCCAACCTACCTCCGTCGAGTGGTCGGGGACTATCTGACGGACAGAGCCATCATCTACCCCGGTCGCAGCGGAGAATGGAACCGGCGAGAGATGTCGTGCGGTGTTCCGCAGGGATCGGTCCTAGAGCCGCCCTTGTGGAACATCGGGTACGACTGGGTGCTGCGCGCCGACCTCCCTAGCGGTGTCAGCGTAGTGTGCTACGCTGACGACACGCTGGTGCTGGCACAGGGGAGGTCGCACGAGGCGGCGGCCAAAGCGATGACACGCGGGGTTGCGATAGTCGTTGAGAGGATCCGGCAACTGGGTCTCGAGGTGGCACTGCACAAGTCCGAGGCCATGTGCTTTCATGGGCCTCGGAATGCGCCACCTCCGGGATCCTCACTACCGGTAGGGGACTTGGGACTTGTCCTTGACAGCCGGTGGAACTTCGTAGAACATTTCCGACGTTTGGCCCCCCAAACTGGAACGGACTGGGGCTGCCTTCAGGTGGCTCCTGCCCAATCTGCGGGGGCCAAACGCCTCCTGCCGGAGGCTCTACGCGGGAGTCGTGTGGTCAATGGCCCTTTACGGGGCCCCGGTGTGGGCGCGTTCATTGATGCTGCGAGCCGCCCACTATTTGAACGCACCCCAAAAGGTAGTAGCCGTAAGGCTGGCCCGGGGGTACCGTACGATCTCCCGCGAGGCGGCGAGCTTCCTTGCCGGATTGCCGCCATGGGATCTAGAGGCGACAGTCCTCGCGCGTGTTGTAATATTGGGTTAATAGAATTTTATGTCTTTGATTTACTGGCAGCTTTTAAAGTCTATGGTCGTTGAAAAAGAAAAATGTTGTTAGGAAGCGGGTTTGAATAAAAATGATACAGACAGTATAATATGAGAAAGAATGTAGACGAGTTTAAAGAGAGAATTTGAATAATATGTTGATTTTATTTGTAGTTATTTTATTTTGATGTGTAAGTTTAAAAATTAAAAGTGAAGCCATGTTTTATAACTGATTTTTATTTAAAGAAGAAGGATCCCTCAAGATATGACGGTATGAATTTTTACATATCTCAACAGGTTATGGGCCCAGAACCCTTCAGATTTTAAAAGATTATGGGCTGCCCCCGGGCAAATTGAACTGATATTGTGAGGAGGTCGAGGAAGTAAGAGCCTGAAAAATATTTTGGAGTTCAAGTTAAAATTATTGGAAATAAAATTTTTGGAAAATGACTGACGATCAAAAATTGTCAAAACTGACAAACGAGTCAGAGTATGTTCTATGGAAACAAAAATTAATGTTATTTTTGACGGCAAGGGAGCTGGATTCTGTTTTGGAATATAATGAAAATTTAAAGAAAGATTTTATTAAAAGAGATGCCAAAGCAAGATTGCTAATAATATGCGCTATTAGTGATAAGTATATGGTTTACGCAATAAATTGCAAAACTTCCAAGGAAATTTTGGAAAAATTCGACACATTATTTCTTGGACATAAGGATACTCAAATTTCTCGCCTATTAGAAGATTATTATAAATATAAATTTGAAAATAAAGATTTAATGACAGACATAGCAGAAATTGAGAATAAAGCAACGAGGATAAGAGGTTTAGGATACGATTTTGATGACCAAGCAAATCATAACCAAAATACTTTCGAATCTACCGGAAAAATATATTCATTTTAGAACAGCTTGGGAATCAACATCATTAGGAGATAAAACTTTAATTAATTTAATATCAAGGCTTAATTTAGAAATAAAGATGAGACAAGAAAATACAGATAGACATGAAGATTTAAAACCGACAACATCTGTTGAGAATGACACTGTCAAACAAATAGAAAACAGTTTTCATGTAAGGAGTTGCTTCAAATGTGGGAAGAAAGGACACGTTGCAAGATTCTGCAGAACATTAAATGGTGACGGTAAAGCATACAACAACATAGCTCAATGCTATAAATGCATGAAGAGTGGACACAGACATGCAGATTGCAATTTAAAGTTTAACTGTGTGAACTGTAAGGCTAACTCACATTATACAAGGTTCTGCCTAAAACAAAATGTAAGTAACTTCTATACAACTAATACAACAGAAGCAGAGATTGAATTCATAATAGATTCAGGTACCAGCAGTCATATTGTTACATCAGAAAGTTACCTTAAAGTAAAGAAGAAGATTAATTATAAAATCATGACTGCAGACGGTAATATTCATCATGTCAACATAATGGGCAACATTTACACTAAAAATATTGTTTTTAAAGATGTATTATGTGTTCCCCAACTCAAAAAGAACTTAATATCTGTATCTAGATTAGCTGATGATAATTATTTGTTAAAATTTTTCAGAACGAGTTGTCAAATCGAAAGTGAGGACTCTAAATGCATAGAGGTTGGTGGACTGAAGCAAGATGGTCTGTATTATTTGAACATTAATGCAAAGCCAGTCGTACTTTCAAGGTCAGTGAACATCTTTCATATAAATGCTCATTTCTGGCATCGTGCATTAGGTCATGTACCTATTAACAGGACAAAAGATCTTGTTCGAGGTATAGATAGAGGCCTGGTAAAGGAGATTGACATCTGTGAAGTCTGCACACAATCAAAATTATGTAGAAAACCTTTTAAAACAAATAGACACAGAGCTAGTAAGCCACTTGAAATTATTCATAGTGATATTTGTGGTCCTATTGAAACGGAAACATGGGATGGTTACAAATATTTTATCACGTTTTTGGATGATTACACTCATTTTGTTAAAGTTTTTCTAATCAAAAATAAAAACGAAGCGTTTTCAAAAATAATTAACTATATTAATTTGGTGGAAAATCATTTTGAAACAACGGTTAAAACATTCAGATGCGATAATGGGGGTGAATATACTAGCAAACAATTTAAAATGTACTGTAATAACAAAGGTATTAATATTGATTACACTATTCCCTATACTCCACAGCTGAATGGTACAGCTGAACGATTAAACAGGTCATTAATGGAACGAACAAGAGCGTTGCTTTTTGATATGCAGCTACCACATGAATTATGGGGTGAAGCCGTTTTAACTTCTGCTTATTTATTGAACAGGAGTGCAAATAAAATAAATGTTAAAACACCAGCTGAAATGTGGTTTAATAGAATACCTAATTTAAAACATTTAAACATTTTTGGATCTTTAGTATATTATAAAAATAATTTTCAGTTACATAAACTTGACTCCAGGAGTAGCAAAGGGCTTTTAGTAGGGTATACTAACAATGGTTATAAGATATGGGATCCTTCGAGTTTTAGAATTGTTTATTCAAGAGATGTGATGTTTAATAATAATAAGAGTGACGTTGCAGATTATTTGAAAATGTGTAATTGTAGTGTGAAACAATGCGATTTAGAAAATTTATTTAAACAGGTTAGTGTTGATATTCGTGGTGATAGTTTTTGTGGTGAAGGTGATAATAGTTTTCGTGGTGAAGGTGGTAATGGTTTTCGTAGTGAAAGTGGTGATGGAGTTGTTGGTGATGAAGAAGTTTTAGAAAATAGAGCTGAAGTTAGTGATGAAGATGCTGAGATTTTTGAAGGCAGTATTGAAGATGTTGAAGTTGGAGTTAGTGGTGAAGATGTTGAAGTTAGAGGAGTTGGTGTTGAAGATAATGAGATTTTTGAAGATAGCGTTGAAGACATTGGAGTTGGTGTTGAAGAAAATAATAGTTTGAGAGGGGAAGTTACAGATGATACAGGAGTTGTAATATGTAATGAGTTTGAGGATGCAATTGAACCAGTTATTAATGATGGATTGCGGATTTTACCGAATAGAGAAAGGAAATTGCCATTTAGGCTGAAAGATTATGATTTGGAGACTTCGTTTTTAACTTATACAGATGTTTTTAATAGTTTTGATAAAGATTTATGGGAAAGAGCAATGGATGAGGAAAAAGAGTCCTTAGAGAGAAACAAAACTTGGGAAATTGTTAACAAGTGTGAAGCAAAAAATAGGAAAATAATTTTGAGTAAATGGATATTTACTATAAAGCCTGGTGGAAGATATAAGGCTAGATTAGTGGCAAGAGGTTTTCTACAAAAATACAATATTGATTATAAGGAGACATAAATAGTCCAGTGGTAAATACTACTAGTGTTAGATTGTTGTTGGCGCTTACAGCTCAAAAAGGTTTTAAAATTAAGCAATTTGATGTAAAGACAGCATTTTTATATGGAGAATTAGATGAAGAAATATTTATGGAAGTACCTTTAGGATATGATATAAAAGACAAAGAGAATAAAGTATGTAAATTAAAGAAGAGTTTGTATGGATTGAAACAAGCACCACTTATGTGGAACAAGAGATTAACGGAGTTTTTAAAAAAATTGGGTTTTTTACAATTAACCCTACAACTACAACATCCAAATTTAATTAAATGAACCACAACATGGGTCATGGGTCATAAATACTGGTATTCAGCTGCATCCGGTAAAACTGGAAGCCGACCCCAATATAGTTGGGAAAAGGCTAGGCAGATGATGAACATGGGTCATGGGTGACCCCAAAATAAAAAAATGATTACTTACAAAATATTAAACTTTAATAAATTTAAACAATTATTACAAGGTTTTTTAGATATTAATGGAATGCTTAAGGGAAAAAAAAATAGTACAAATCTGAAAATCTAGATACATTGGTGACAAATAGGTAACCTGTGTTGTGCACATATATTTTTGGAGCACTTAACACATTTCTCTCTGCCCTTCCTATCTTTGGCTCTAGTGCATAAATAGCAGCGGGAACTTGAAGTTGATCGAGCTTGGGCTACCTAGGTACCTTCTAACTCGGTTTTTGCGTCGCGTGCGATACCTTTAGGACCAGGTTGATTTATCACGATATTTCTACTTGCAGTGCGTGTATTAGGAACAGTGAACGGAGTTCTTCGCCAAGTATAACCATTTTTGCCCATACAGAAATCAGACAGAAGAACATCATCATCATCTGATCCAGATTCAACATCAAACAAATCATCTTCATCGGAGTGTTCGGATATGTTCATTTTCTGCAGTTTCAGATCCATCTTCGTCCGAAGAACTGGAGGTTTCACCTTCATATTCCTCCAAAAGTTGCTCAATTTCATTACTTTCAAGGGCTCGTCACGTTGAGGCCATATTGAAAGACTATTCGTGAAATAAACGTGAAATCACACAACAGTTAATCACAAAAAAATAGTTTCGATAACCACAACACGGGTCGCGGGCGACCCCAAACTGCAATATCTCCGAACTTAATGAGCGTGCGCACCCCGCCATGCGTCACGGGCCACTGATTACCAATTACGGAAGGTACCTAGACGCACAGTGTTGTAGGTGCAAAACTCGCTAAATTAAAATAAAAATACGTGTGCGTGGGGTCACCCATGACCCAATGTTGTGGTTCTAGGGTTAAAATCAGATCCATGTGTGTTTGTAAATAAAGATAAAGAAATATATTTGGCTATTTATGTAGATGATGGTATTTTAATTGGTGAAAATGAGTTTGATTTAAATAAAATTATTAATAAATTAGAAAAAGAGTTTGAAATGCGGAAATTTGATAAGACTGAAAAGTTTATAGGGTTTGATGTTAAAGTAGAACGAAATTTTATTAAGATTTATCAGGAAAGTTATATAAATCAAATTTTAGAAAAGTTTAAATATGAAAACTTAAAAGATAGTAGTCATCCAGATATTTTAGTTGATACACATCAAGAGGGGAAAACGGGAGTTGATGATGTGCATCGATATAGACAATTGATTGGTTCATTGTTGTATTTGGTTAATAAAACAAGACTGGATCTGGCTTTTCATGTTGGTTATTGTAGTAGACATCAAGAACATCCTAACTTGAATGATTTTGCAAATATTAAGAACCTTTTTAGATATATTAAAAATACAGTCAGCAGTGGTATACAGTATGTTCGTGGTAACGATTTAACTTTAAAAGCGTATTGTGATGCAGACTTTGCAGGTGATCCTGATACTAGGAAAAGTACAACTGGCTTTGTAATATTTTATGGTGGTGGTCCAATTCATTGGTGTTCACGTAAACAGTCAGTCACTGCTCTTTCCAGTACTGAGGCTGAATATATTTCTGCAGCCGAATGTATAAAGACCTATTATACATTCAGAGTTTGATCTACGAGTTGACAAATAAATTACCAAAAACACAGTTGTTTGTTGATAATCAATCAGCTATAGTATTGATTAAAAATGGAATTTTGAATAGAAGAAGCAAACATATTGACGTTAAATATCATTTCATTAAGGAAAAAATAGATAAGAATTTGTTGGAAATTAATTATTGTTCGACTAAAAATAATTTGGCAGATATATTAACTAAACCACTAGACAGGACAAAGTTTTTGAGATTGAGACAGTGTATAGTGAGTGATACGTGAAGGACATTCTGTAATGTGATGAGTTATGTAGGTTTATTAGGATTTAAGGTTGTTTGAAAATTAATTTGAAATTTTAATGTTTAAGTTAGTTATGTAAGGTGTTTAGATTAGTTAATTCAAAAGTTTGTTTGTTTTATTTAATTAAGTTGGGTGGGTTAGTTAAGTTGGGTTTTAAATGAGTTGATGGGAGTTATCTTTGAGATGTAATTGTTTCCATTACCTTGTCTTCATCTTCAGTCTGCGCCATTCTAACAGTCTGTGATGGCGTTCCATTTGACCTTGAGTTGAAGCCTCGACCTCTGCTCCTCATGCCTCTTGAGTAGCATCGTCCTCTTATGTTTGGACGGTCTGGTTTCTTACATTGGTAGGCTTTGTGGCCATTTTTACCACATTTAAAACAGGTCAAAAAACTGTGGGCATCTTCTGATACTACCTGTTGACTCTGAGTTTTCAACTCCGCATACAACAATTTACTTTTGACATATTCCATCGTGAGTTCCATATTGGTTGTTTCCAGAGCAGCAATCGTCGTATTATAGGTTTCAGGCATGGTCAACAATAGATCGATATACCTTATCTTGCTCTCCCATTGTACCTCCAGTTTCTTCTAATTGTCTGATCAATGTGTCAAAGTTGTTGAAGTGGTCACACAATTCCTTATTGGCATCACATTTTAAGGTAAGTAATTTCTTTCTTATGTATAATGCAGATAGTGTACTCTTCCTCTCAAATACCTTCTTTAAGTTTTCTATCATTTCCCTTGCACTTTTTGCATCTCTCACGTATTCCAAAGTACTTGTCGCTTAAGTTGTATAATATTAAGCTTCTCGCTTTCGCATCTTTTTTTCTGAAATCTTCAGTATTTGCGATCCCCGACTTTATATTATCTTCTATAGTTTCTTTGCACTCTTTCTCTTCCAGAATGCATTTCATTCTAAATATCCATGTGCTAAAATTCGTACCTGTGAATTGCGGCAGCATTTTTCTTACCGCTTCATCCGCCATATTTTTCTTCTTTTATTTTTCTCAACTTTTCTACTATTATACTTTCGTAGTAATATTTATTATCGGTGGCACTTATCGCAGTGGAAGCGTATTGATGCTTTACTATATTTAGATAATAAAAACTAAAATATATGGGCACCATTTTAATCAGCAGAGCACACGGGCCATAGAGAACATAGAACAAATATAGTTTTTGGAAGAGTGAGCAACCACAGATAACACGATTAACACCACAGATAAACAATCCTCAATAGTTTTCTCAACGGCGCGGCGGTCAGACCACTGCCTAAACGACCGCCGCTCTTTCTTTGGTGTAAAGTATTCTACTCTTTGCGCCACAGCTCACAGAACGCTGCTAATATGTGTATTCTCTATGCTGTTAAAGACCAATATAAAATACAGGAACAAATCCAAAAGATCCAGATTATGATAACATAGTGAAATGGTCACATGAAAATAGGATCACTATAAATATTACAAAAAACAAAGGGAATGCACATTTTGTCACCGCGTAATAGGAGCAGGTGGCCTACCATGACGTCTTAAAGCAGGATCGTTTTATTCTTGTTCCAGTGTGGGTAAGAGACGGAGCTATAGAGGACGTCTAGCGCCATCTCTTTCCCTCACTGGAATAAAATTAAAACGATCCTGCTTTAAGACGTCATGGTAGGCCACCTGCGGGCTTAAAAAGGCCACTTTTGCAGAATCATAAAGTATTTCACTTTAAAAAAAATAAATCTTTAAAACGGACTTTATGGTCATGACCATAAAGTCCATTTTAAGAATTTACATTTAGCAGAATCATAATTTAATTCACTAAAAAATTAAATCCATAGAACGGACTTTATGAGCATGACTATAAAGTCCATTTTAAGAAATTACATTTCTTAACGTGATTCATATTAGGATTCTGATAAAGCGGCCATTTTAGACCCCTAGGACTGTAAATTATAAAGTAATTGGACACTCGTATGAATGTATGCATAAAGATATACACAACTGTAAATGTAATACATTGGAGTTTGTAGAAACGTTCAAATATCTAGGTTTAATAATAGACAGAAACATGAGCTGGAAATACCACGTGGAACAAGTCTGTAATAATTTAAGGAGCGTGTTGAGTAAATTTTACCTTCTTAAGCAGAATGTGCCTAGATAACTTCTTTATACAGTGTACTATGCATTAGCTGACTCACTGTTAAAGTATAGCCTGGTAGCTTATGGCAGAACATTTAAAACCTACCTCGATAAGCTGAGAAAAATGCGAATAAGATTTATGAAAATGATAGTGTACCCGTCAGCTAAAAAACGCTGTAAAGGAGACTATGAACAATTTTATTGTTCGCCATATGGCCGACTAATACCAATACATGAGCAATTTAAAATCACTTTTGCCACGAGTGGTAAATATTACAGTATGCTAGAAAAGGTTATGCAGAATTTTAAAATAGCCAATTTGAGGCGGCAACCTAAGCTATTTTTGAAATCATATAAAACAATTATTACGGAGAAAGTACTTATCAGTATTTGGTACCTACCATATAATTATAATAGCATACCAGTGCAATGTATTAGGAATTGTAATTCAATAAACCATTTTAAAAATAAATTAAAAAGAAGCATGTTAGAGAGAATACTCCATTCCAGATAACATTCGAAAAGTCTAAAACAGTTCTTTTGTCAATCATTTATCAAATAAAAATTTTAATTCTATCTGAAATAATTAGTAGATATATTTTAATAGGTCATAAATAGTTATGTTAGTAAATAGTTGCATGTGTGTTAGTAATAATAAAAAAAAAGTGTAAGTATTTTAGACGAAAATGAGAGCACAAAGGAGTCAATTTATTTTGTTTGGAGAACAGGCCCCCACATAAATTGTAGCAGATATTAATGAAACGTATATAGATTTCTTCCTTATAATTTCTAGATTACAGTGGTAATATTAGCTAAGCCATGTCTAACCGGAATGATGAGAAATTCGAAAATGAAAACGTGTATCTAACAATAACCATACAAGTTGCTGCACGTCTGTAGCAGTCAGAAAGTAATTGTATTCGCACATTGCGTTGAAATCTTACTGCACAATTGACACAACGACCAGCAGATGCCATTTTTATAAAATAGTTTTTCATTATATGCGAATAAATCGCAGAAACACTTTAAAAAAAATCGAAATAAACTGAGTAAAAATAGCTGCGTTCTGAATTAGGCTGTAATCGATTTGAGCGTCCATAAACCTGTTCCGAATTACCGTGAGCGCAATAACGATGTCCCTTGAATCGTCATAGATGACATCATGACATGCGTCATCTTGCGATTACACCGACCATGCTCCAAATAAATATCACCGTGAGTGCTGTCAAAAATGACAGTTGTGTTGCCAGGTTGTGTTGTTTTGTTATGAACTTATGACTCGCATCTAACTATACATTATATTTAATTATGGTTGCATCTATGTTATTTGTAATTCGTGGTATTTTTTTAAGGGGTAAATCTTTGCCTGGTGCAAAATACGCTAATATGGTGTTCACATAGAAACACTATAGTTAGGGTTTACAATAAAACCACCAAATTATCAGTAAGTAGATGAACTCTAAGGCTACGTGTGCTCGCTGCCCGGGATAAGTGTGGACTGCCCGACACGGAACCTCTTAGCTCGCGCTACGTTTATTAGTATATCACATCAAAAATAGGTCTTGTGATTGGGGTTATGATCACTGGCAACGCGTTCACGAGCGTTCCGAATTGATGACATTTCTTAGCTGTCATAATCGTGATATCTAATTCGGAACGCAAAATATTGATGTGAAGGTGAACGCTGTGAGCGATTATTTTGTAATACGGAATGCAACCAATGTCAAATGAAGTTGTAAATGTCAAAAAGAGTAAATGTCAAATGAAGTTGTCTGTCAAGTGTCAACCACCAAAAATACGGATTTACAACGTTCCGTGCCATGATGATTTTCTATACCATATAAAAGATTTTAGCGGAAACCTTTAAAAATAGCATTAAAAAGCTCACACTTTAATATTATTTATTTTTATGTTATATTCTATTTCTATTATAATTAAAGCAGATATTATTACCAATGGATACCGTACTTTTTTTTTGTAAACAGAAAAAAACGCCCCTATTTACGTAAGTATTTTCTGTCAAATAACATTGATCACAACAGGAATGATTTGACTCGCAAAAAAATATCATAATATAACTTATTTATTAGGATTATAAGATTCCGGTTTCGTTTCTGTGTAATCTTTCGTTTATTACTATAATAAAATGGTTACTTTTTTTTGGTGTAATATGAATAATATTTATGCAACATCGAAGAGGGCCTAAAAAAAACTGTCTCCTTTGTATTGTCTGCCAATAAACTGCTGCGCAGTTTGGCAGAGTGTTACTAATATAATTATTTACATACATACATACATCTCCGCTGCGCTTGCGCACTGCTGCTGAGTGCTAAAGCTGGCCTTAACAAATAAGTATGAAACCTTTCCTCTCTGCTCAACCGTTGACACTAAAGCTTAAATTCAGGGCTCCACTGCTTTATATTTACCTACTTTTAGGTTTACATTTTAATAAAAATAAAAAAATCCTGAATTTCAAACAGGTTCAAAAGAAATTCTCTCACAAAAGACGAAGTGGCTTCACTTCCTGTGACTGGCCACTTTAAAATGTTCAAGTCTTATAGGAAAGGAGATGAATAGAATTTTAAATTGTTCTCAACTAGCTTCGTGATATTCAGATTTTTAAAATTAAAACTAGAACTTAAGAAATTATAATAGTCATAGCATAAGCACTTTCTTCTAGGTTAAACTGGTTGGAAGTTCAAAACAAAGTTCGAAACGAACCAAAGTAGGTAATTGCAGACATTCCGCATCCTGCTAAAATTATGGCTTTTAGGGTTCCGAACGATAAACACAGAACTTTTGCATTGTGAGAACATTTTTGTGTTCGTCCAGAGGATTTTCTCCAAAAGAAACGTGTAGCAAATGTTTGTTTGAAGAGGTGCATTGGCAAAGAAAACGTAGTTACAGATTTATATATTGTATATTTGATTCAAATCTACTATAATTACAACAATGTGTGTGTTATGATACGGATGCCGATAGAATAAATTCACATAATAAATTATTCTATGTAATTTTTTACTGTTAAATGGTAATGTACTGTTCTACATTATTTCATAATGTCACCGTTAGCTAATTTTGAAACTAAATAGGTAACAGCAATAATATTTGCAACAATATTGTAGGTACAAAGTATGGTCCCGAGACTTTTGCTAAGCGATTGGACGGGTGTAGGTTAGATACAAAAATATCGCTCGTTATGTATTGTTCACAGTAGTACTAGCAGTAGTAACTGGACTCTTTTTCATTCTTTTCAGATAATATTCGCGCCATAATTTTCGATTACTTCTTAGTAAAATAAGGAATAAATCGAGTACTATTACTTGAAAATCTGATAGCAATGATTGTACTATTTCTGGAACATCTACTATAAGGTTCAATACAGCAACGGACAGAAATAAAACATCGCAGAATAGAAATATCACCGTAGCTATGTAGAAGCGACGCCAGTTACTAGTAGCAGTACCCGCGCTCCCCTTAGAACAACCGAACAGAGAACATACTATTATTATGTAAATGATCACGTTTACGAATATCGGTAATAATACAATAAAAACTCTAATAAAATAACAAATTTCGAACGATACAAGTAGAGGTAATAAATAAATAGAAAATGAAGTGGTTAGTATGGGCACACCCCAAGCAAATATGGAACTTTTTAGATATCTCCTTTGAGTCTTCCCATTAAAAACTTGAACAATGTCAACGTAGAATATGCAACATATCACCAACAACCAATAGCCCTGCACCGTACCGACGTAATAAATAAAGACTACATATGCAATAAATTTGGGGTCCTCAGAGTCAGTCAATGAGGGTAAAATGAACACTTGAAATATCACAGAATACGCGAACATTCTTAAAAAATTTGCTAGTATTGCGTTTAAGTACACATAGTTTTTGAAGTGGCGAAACTTTCGTATGAGGCACCATGACATTACTCCGTACATGAGCACTGCCAGAGACACCGCAGCTACACACCAGTCGAAGATTGAGGCATTGTAGAAGTCACCGGCGGCGGTGGCGTTGGACATGATGAATTAGGAGACATCTGACATCTGCTCAGAATGCGAACGAGGTACGTACTGAGTCGCGAAGCTGGTTAAAAACTAGATATAGGGAAACTAAAATAACTAGTTGCAGTCCTAGTTCACGCATCTATATTTATGTCATTGGTTATTTATAAGTCTAATGAAATGAAGCGAACGTAAAATACTGCTGAGCGTCGAGTTCTTGAAATGAGCTCGGTTTTTTAGGTTTTTTACTGCAATTTCTCGGGAGCAGACGGTATATTGAAAGGCGTTACGCCATAGCAGTCCGCAGCTCAGCTACGCACGTGTACTTATCTTTGCTTCGTAACATAAAAATGCAGGCGGTAAAGTTCAGAGCGGCCCACGGCAACGCTATATTGTACAGAAAAGCTAGCGAACAAAAAATAACTATGACAGTTATCTCCGTGCACAATTACTGCTTATCCTGCCTAGCAGTGAATAGTTGTAGATCGTTGACTTTATGTCGTGTCGCTGTTTCAATACAGTGTGTTTGGCTACCGGTTACCGATATTTTGAGGGCATATTTTAAACTAATTTCTATAGAAAAATACACGTTTATAAACACTCGTAGCCCCACACCGAATGGCAGCCATTATGTTTTTTTAATAGCTTGATCTAGGGTATGTTCAATGAAATGCTAAAAAAAATATCTTTGAATATAAGAGACCTAGAGATGTGCAAATGATCTCATTGCAAGGGTCAATGCCGAAGGCTTTCAAATAATTGAATAAATTTTCCTGAAAGTTAAGCAAAACGAGCCGAAAATAATAAGATATTATAAAATCTTACTGAAAAATTACTAAATGCTTTTTATTTAATATATTTTTTATTAACCTTTGTGGAAACTATATTTTCGAGCCCTTTGGGGTTGAAACTCTGGAGCCGTGGGGTCCAAGTGCCCAGAGCCTGTTCAAAGAACTTTCAAAACGCCTCGTTGACGCTTCCCGTGACCCAATAGCTGGCTTTTACTTTGGTCAGAGGCTAAGTGTTGCCATACAACGTGGCAACGCCGCCAGTCTCTAGGGCACATTACCAGCTGACAGTGTTGAGGAGGAGTTTTTCGATGCCCTTTTATATTTTGTTGTTAGTTTATTTATTTTAGCTTTTAATTAATTATGTACAGTAAGCGTTGATAAGTGCAGAGGCACGCTAAGGATTGTATTGCTGTGAACGCACGGTCGAGCGTCCGTGCGTCTGTATGTGTAAGTGGTCTCAATACAGTACGCACACCACAGCCACAGAGTTCGCCCAATCGCATGTCGCGCGTCACACTCCACGAAACATAAGAATATATTTCCGTTTCTTTTATTATACACGCAGCAAACCTTATTTGTGTAGCGACCTGTTCTTACCATTGGATAGCTAAAATTCACATCTATTTACCATGTGTTGATAGCTGTTGGGGTAATCAGTAGGATTCACGATCAAAGAGATCCGAGATCGAATCCTGTTAACAACGTGGGGTTTTTGTTTCTTGGTAACATTAGTTATTGGTTCATTATTTATTTTTTATAAGAATAAGTTAAATATTAGTAAAAAAAAATATAGTATTATTATTCAACTATTTATTTATTATTTTAGCTGTTCGGTGTTGGAAGGCGGAAATAAAAAAGTCGTGGTGAATGATAACAAAAATGTTTATTCGTTTTATTTATTTATAAAATTAACAAACTTTCATGATAATTATTGTAACGTCACATTCCTACCTAGATGTAAAAAAGTTCTCTTGTAACCGATCATAAGATTTTTTATTGTATACGGTATACCCACTTACTTTCAATTCATAATAACATACTTAAGTAACAAGGAAAGGATATTCTAATCACACAAATATAACATATAGTTGATACCCACTTATTGTAGGTATCGGTAATCAGCAGAGTTTATTGAAAACTAATATAAATAATTTAGACTTTATGAATATATTTTTTTGTGACGTCACAATAAATGTAACTCGTATTGAGGTTATAGTTTAAGTGTTCATTTTCCCGAAGAAAAGAAGATTGAAACTAAACCTCAATTTAAGATCATTAATAATTACGGATAAGTTAATATTCACTAAATATTTTGTTACACATCTAATTAAAACTAAAGCATCAAGGGATTAATTTTGTAGCATGACAGCTTCTAATACTTCTACATAATTAAGTAGAACTGCAGGCGCGTGGAGGAATAAAAGCCAGTTCTCCTGGCCCTGCTGCACTTATCCATCCCCACATGATCCCCACATATTAACCATAATTCGACATGAGTCTTTATTAGGGATTATGTTTTTGTCAGACCAGCAGAGTGTTATTCTTGCGCCATAAATGAAACCTACCCTTTTGACTTTATTTAAAAAGTCAGTTTTTTGAGTCTTCTCATGGTAGTATTCCAGTAAAAATCTAAATAATCCCGTGCGAAACGTAATCGTTCTTCTATAACTCTTTCTGTCAAGAAGGGCTTCTTAGCTGGTCTTCGTGATACAAGCCTTCAGCGTGGAGGGCACGGCGAACAGTTTGCGATGAGGTGTCAAATAATTCCACAAAGTGTCTCGTAGGTGTGAAACCATTTGTTTCTTATTCGCCAACCATATATTATGTCGTCGCTGCGCATCGATAATAAGCGACGGCTTTCTACTTCATTGTCGACTAGCAAGGCCTTTTGATCTGACTCACAGTATTCCTCTAAAACAAAAAACAAAAAAATGATGTTAGGCAGCTATAATAAAATACTGAAGTTATCATTCACTCTGCATTTATAAATCCAATAATTAACACTAATTATTTATCTTTTATGCCTCATGATGGATTTAAAATCAATTTATTAATTCCTAAGTCACCAAATAAATAAACAATAACAAAGTAGGCTTTAATTTTTAATAAAAATTTGTTACAATAATTCATAAATATAATACTCACATTAGTCCGGTTTCTTCAGATATTTGTGTTCTATTAAGACCACTTTTATGCAGCACGATAATATTAGTCACCCTCGCCTCAATATCAATATTTGCCTGCATTTTGAGAAATACCAACAACAATATCGCTATCTATTAAACCACACGTCACTAACCAAATTTAACACAACCAAACGACAACGTTCATTTCGATCAAGTAAAATATTCATAAAACTCAGGTTTACCTCACAGAAATATAAATTCTTGACTTATTTTTCTATGATCTACCTTCTTCTAACTTTATGAAATGTGTGAACAAAGCGAGAATATTTTTCTGTCCCATTACTTCCAATCGAGTAAACACTTACAAAAAGTCTAAAAGTAACAACGTGAGATTTGAACTCACGGCTTACTGATTCACTTTTAGATGTGGACGCGCCTAACCACTAGGCCATCTGGACTTATATTTCAATGCGAAAGGAGACAATTTTTTTTGTTTGGAGAATAGGCCACCCACATAAATTATAGCAGATATTAATGAAACGTATATAGATTTCTTCCTTATAATCTGTAGATTACAGTGGTAATATTAGCTAAGCCATGTCTAACCGGAATGATGAGAAATACGAAAATGAAAACGTGAATCTAACAATAAACAATAATGATAACACGTCTGTACCAGTCTCTGAAAGTAATTGTATTCGCACATTGCGTTGAAATCTTACTGCACAATTGACACAACGACCAGTAGATGTCATTTTCATAAAATAGTTTTTACTATATATATGCGAAAAAATCGCAGAAACACTTTCACAACAATCAAAATAAATGGAAAGAGTAAATGTCAAATGAAGTTGTTTGTCAACCACCAAAAATACGGATTTACAACGTTCCGTGCCATGATGATTTTCTATAGGTACCTACCATCTAAAAAATATTCAATCAAGCAAATATTCATCAATACAAAGGTCACAGTTTAATATTATTTCTTTTTATATTATATTCTATTTTAATTAAAGCAGATATTATTACCAATGGATACCATAATTTTGTTTTGTAAACGGAAAAAATCCTCCTATTTACGTAAGTATTTTCTGTCAAATGGCATTGACCACAACAGGAATGATTTGACTCGCAAAAAAATATCATAATACAACTTATTTAATATGATTTTAAGATTCCGGTTTTGTTTCTATGTAATCTTTCGTTTATTACTATAATAAAATGGTTACTTTTTTTGGTGTAAGTAATATGAATATACGCAACACCGAAGAGGGCCTAAAAAAAACTGTCTCCTTTTGGACTACATTTACTTGTAGATGACAATGTATATTTTCTTGAAAGTAGAAGGTCGTAAGTCAAACTAAACGTCAAGCTATTGCTTTGTGAGATTGCCTATCGACTTTTGGTCGACACTGTACTTAAATAATATTTTATCAAATAAATATAAAAACCTATGCAACATTCAGGGGTTAATTTTGCGCTAGAGCAGAAAATTAAAAAAAAATGGCAGGCTCTTCGCTTATTTTTCAGGAAAATGTATGTAAGAATTTGATAGCTTCAGCGTTGACCCTTGCAACAAGATCATTTGCTTGTCTCTAGGTCTCTAGTTTCAAAGATAAAATCATTTAATTGATCATACCCTAGATCTGACGATTAAAAAAACAAAATGGCTGCCATTCACGGGGTGTGGGGTTAGAAGCATTTATAGAAATGAGTATATAATATGGCCTTAAAGTATCGGTAACCGCACTTAAAGTACTTACGGGATAATATCCCGTATTAAACCCCCCTGTCCCATTTTCCCGTATATATTTAAGTGTAGTGAAAAACCGTGAAAGTCTAAAACAGTGTATCGGTAACCGGTAGCCAAACACGCTGTATATTACAAAAAGTTGGCAAACGCGACACTCACCAAGGCCACACTATTTTGCTAGATGTAAACACGTGTTTTAATCTTATGAAACAGGAATAGACATGGGATCGTTGAATTGTTTTCGTTACTTCAATGGAGACAGTTTTTTAGGCCCTCTTCGATGTTGCATAAATATTATTCATATTACACAAAAAAAAAGTAACCATTTTATTATAGTAATATACGAAAGATTACATAAAAACGAAACCGGAATCTTAAAATCATAATTAATAAGTTATATTATGATATTTTTTGCGAGTCAAATCATTCCTGTTGTGGTCAATGTCATTTGACAGAAAATACTTAGGTAAATAGGGGCGTTTTTTCCGTTTACAAAAAAAAAGTACGGTATCCATTGGTAATAATATCTGCTGTAGCACTTCGATACCCGCAATTACAGACACAATTAAAATAACAATGCACCGTGCCCGATCGGGCACGGCTGGGGACATAAGGGTTTTAATTATAATAGAAATATGATATAAAAAAGAAATAATATTAAACTGTGAGCTTTATAATGCTTAAAGGTTTCCGTTAAAATCTTTTAGATGGTATAGAAAATCATCATGGCACGGAACGTTGTAAATCCGTCTTTTTGGTGGTTGACCAAGTGTCAACCACCAAAAAGACGGATGTTCAACGTCAACGTCGTTGTCAAGTACAGACAACTTCATTTGAAATTTACTCTTTCTGTTTATTTTGATTTTCGTGAAACTGATTCTGCGATTTTTTCGGATTTAATAAAAACTATTTTATGAAAATGGTATCTGCTGGTCGTTGTGTCAATTGTGCAGGAAGATTTCAACGCAATGTGCGAATACAATTACATAAATTGCAATAAGCGTCCTCTGTTGCTCAGTAGCTGTACCACTACTTCTCTACTGAGAGTTGCTTGTTTGTCGATTTTTGCTATCGATATTTTTTCACGTTAGGTCGTAAATAATAAGTATCAAAAATGTAATTTTACTGTTTTGGTAATCATGTTATGTCGTTCAAGTGTCAATATAGGAATAAATGTTATTGGTTCGCGTATATTTCTTTAAAATTACTTAAAAAAGCTAAACAAAGATATACTCGCTCCGCTATACATGCTCACCGGTATCATTGCTGTCGGGAAGGGAACAAGTGCGTAGCACGTGCAGTGTTGCGCAGGACAAGCCGCTCCGAGCGAGTGGTGCGATTAATCGCCCGTCACACTCGCACACTCGTTTATAGCCCAACTACAAAACTATCGGAACTACATACTCGCTTCTCACTGCTCGCCAACGCATTTCTAGTTTCCAGCTCTACTCGCTTCTCGCTCATCGTTGGCGGTGGGACATCTGCCTAATGTCACATGTAATAGTGGGCGAGCCTATTGCCATCAACCGACCGAGTACAAATCCAGACTCCGCGGCTGATATTGAGATATTCCTGATGGAAAAACCCAATAACACTTTACCCGACCTGGTAATTGAACCCATCATGCTCAACAGTCACGTTTGCGGCCACTGGACCAACGGGGCAGTCTCAATATAATGCAAATATTTAATTAATCTTATCAAGCATTATCGATAAGATTTATCGATAATTTGATGCCATCCTAAACTGTAGCACCCCATCATAGGTGGGTACTAGTGGGATCTACCGTGTAATAGCTGAATTATATAAAAATATATATATATATATATATTTGTGTTTTTTCCATTCATAGCTACATAGTGCTACTGACGTACGACATCAAAATTATTGTATGACATTAGTCCCAATGTCCGCTCTATGTGTAAACATTTAAAAAGGCTATCTTTTTAAATCTCTTTGGATTCACGTTTTCATTTTCGAATTTCTCATCATTCCGGTTAGACATGGCTTAGCTAATATTACCACTGTAATCTAAAGATTATAAGGAAGAAATCTATTTACGCTTCATTAATATCTGCTACAATTTATGTGAGGGCCTGTTCTCCAAACAAAAAAAATTGTCTCCTTTCTAGGTCATTGGTTCTTTTCACACGAGTTAACGATTTGATCAATACAAAATAAATCATTGATTCAGTTTTAACTAGTTGCGTTTCATGTTGTGGAGCGTGCCTATATTGGGAATTTGGCGGCTATGGATGGCAGAGAAAGTCCAAATACGCTATCTGCTCATTCAGATTGCCATCAACGTGATTATTAATTTACTTTAAATACAAGTACTATAACGTGTCCACTGCCGTGATACAGGCCTGTGATTATTAATTTACTTTAAATACAAGTATTATAACGTGTCCACTGTTGTGATACAGGTCTGTGATTATTAATTTACTTTAAATACAAGTATTATAACGTGTCCACTACTATGATACAAGCCTGCTCTCTGTGGGAGGAAGTGGACCATAATCCATCATGGTCCGTAGGTGCAGGTTGATAGATTTCACATGACTTCAAATTGTTATTTCTGGTACTCGCGATGATTTACTTCACCGTTTTGAGAGCACTGGTGACGAAAATAAATAACACTAAGCAAGTCCTTGCTTGGGCTCGAACTCACCACTAAAGTCGGGGCCAATGCTACTGAACCTCTACTGCTTTATATTTACCTACTTTTAGGTGAGTGAAAACTTAAGAGGGTTCGGAAGATTTTTGTACGAGGTCTGGCCGGCCTAACTTCCGCCATTTTTTTTCAAAATGGCGGCCACTTATAAAGCCTATATAATTCGATAACTGGTATCAATACAAATGAGTTTAATCCAAAACAAAATGTTCTAAAGTGTCACGTTTTCGATGAGCTATGAAAGTTATCGTCCATTCACCGATGGAATCTTCACCCATAAAGCTTGTATCAATCGATAGCAGGCAACAATACAAAGAAGTTTTGTTCGAGACAACATGTTCTAAAATTTCACGTTTCCGGGATATAAGCTATCAAAGTGGAACTGTTGACGCCATCAGTGAATTGATATAAAACTAAAATAAACGCACGAATTTAATCAAACTGAAACTCAAAGTCGAGCGAGAGAATCGCGGCGATTCAACGTATTTCTATACGAAATTATGGCCCCGATTCTCTCACTCGTTACCATTTATTTTAATTAGACCGTTACGGCACTAGTGAATGCCAAAAAAAAAAGTCTCAACATCTCAGGAGCTGTCCACTACTGCATGGACCGCACGACTGCCGCGTAGAGCCTCCGGCAGGAGGCGTTTGCCCCCCCCCCCCAGGTTGGGCAGGAGCCGCCTGAAGGCAGCCCCGGTCCGTTCCAGTTTGGGGGCCAAACGTCGGAAGTGCTCCACGAAGTTCCACTGGCTGTCGAGTACGAGTCCTAGGTATTTCAAAGTTGACTCGACCACACGACGAAGGTAGGTCGGCTCCCGGTGATACCGGAGTGCCTCCCTAATGCAGTTCCAGGGCATGGTGTTGAAGGCATTGGCGATGTCGAGGGACACCGCCAAGACAACCCCACCCCGGGAAACTCCGTCGTCGGGCCCCCGTCGTGAGCGCTCTCACGCGCATGATGGCGTCCACCGTAGAGTGCCCCTTGCGGCAACCAAACTGGTGTTCCGCAAGATCCGGCCCTGTCCCCGCAAGGTGCTCGGCGAGGCGGTTTGCAATTACTCTTTCAAAGAGCTTGTCCACCTCACCGAGCAGCACCACGGGCCGGTATGCGGACGGAGAGTCCGCAGGGCGCCCCGGCTTCCCAATGAGGACCAGCTTTCACATCTTCCAACGAAGCGGGATCTGGCCTCTCTCCAAGCATGCGCTTAGGAGCCCCTCTAGTCGGGGCCTGAGAGCCTCCGAAGCCAGGACCCTGGCTTTGCCAGGCAAGCCGTCGGGTCCCGGGGCGGTATTTTTGGCACTGAGCCTACGTACCGCTACTCTCGGGTCTACCCCAGTCACTTCCGGAGCGTTTTCGTCGTCGTCCTGTTGGTCAGCTTCCAGCATTCCAGGCGGCGGAGCTATAGGCGGGGAGGGGGGTGTTCCCCTCGTGAAGGGAACAGAGTACTCACTACGTCCTTCACGAGATAAGGCCGGAGACTCTGCGTCAGTGGGGGGGCCCAGGTGCGGAGTTTATCCCGCACCATCTTGTAAGGGTGCCCCCACGGATCTCTGTCTCGCGCACGTCGCAGATATCGGACATGGCCTGGCATGATGGCCTCATTGTCAACGTCGGCAGGCCTGCCCGGTGATGTCACCCAGGCCAGCACGATCGAGGCTTCCAGGAGGAGCTCCCGGAGGATGCAACCCTCAAAGTTCATTTAATCCAATTGAATGACTTTTTCAAGAAATAGTAATACAATTTTATTTTAAATCGGGGGCTAAGGACCTAGTTCTGTCTAAGTAATTTCAGCATAACAAGTATTGATTCTTTTAATACAATAATTGATTGGTACAATTTCTGTGGAGTCGTGTAATTTCCGTGGGCACCCAGATGCCACGGAAACCACAGAAATTGCCCCACAGAAATTGGAAACGTGGCTATTTTTTTTTACTATAAACTATCCATGCTATGACTATTATTTTATATAATCTTAAATGTGTACCAAAGGCTACTTAGCATGCATAAAAGTGATACCTTTATTTCTTGCAAAAATCCTTTTAAAACCCGAAATTGTAAAATTTCGTTCCAAGTAAACTGAAATCACATACTTACATTTTTGGTGGAAAGACCTGGCGATATGGTGCACTACCATTCTTACTGCACGTAAGCGCACGAACGAAACGAACAATAAATCTCTAATAAGCAGAGATTTATTGTTCGTTTAAACTCATTGGTGGAAGCTCAGGACGATGAAACAAAATGACCATAGAAATTAGTAATTTCGCTTGGACAAAACTACCGTTGACATGTACTCATTAACTATGAGTCTAAACATTCAAAACTAATTAACTTCTTGTAGGTCAATCATTACTTAACGCAATCAAAATACTTTTTCCTATACATGTTGGAGATTATATTCCTGAGAGGTAAACGCTGAGTATGAAAGTGATTGTGGACAAGACACAGAAATTGATAATTCGACATTAACCAATTTTTTTTCATAAAAAGTAATAGTCTTATAAATATAATTTTAGTGGCTTCATTTAGATTCATGTCACTTTAATTCTGAGAAAAAAAAATCGTTGCATTATCTGTAAAGCAGCACTGCTTTTCAGCCTAGACGCGTAAATTTTTCGCCTGAGAAATTCACTCATACCTACCATTTCTCAGCCCAAGCATCAATCTTTGTCACGTGATTATAGTCAGGAATGACGCTATGGCCATCCAGGAGGTTAAACAAAGTTTAAAACATCTTGCGTAAAAAAAAATGTATGCGTACCTACATGAGTAACCGACGATGATTTGATAATGGTACAATTCATAATTGTACCTGCCGTAGATAGTGAATTATTGGTATTAATGTAGACAAGGAGAAAAAATCTCTAAAGAAAAAAAAATATATAGCCCCCATTCCTAAGCAGGCCTTACATCTGCAGATATTTTTTTTTATCAGTTAGATTTTTAAAAATACTTATTGTACGAAAAATACACAATTCGTTCTTTTATTTTTAGTCATCGTTGTGGTCTCTACCAGCATAAATTTGATAGCTTAAATCTCGGAAACGTGGTGCTTTAGAAGATTTTGTCTAAAACTGGTTTGTATTGATGACAGCTATTGATTAATGGTTGTGCCAATTTTAAATCACAGATTAAATTTTATTATTTGGCAACATTACGAATTGGTTGGTAATACATCCCTATCTCCCATCCCTTCCTTGCACGGAACCTATCGTACTCGTGGAAGCGAGATGGCAAACGTACGGCGGAAGTGATCCGTCATTAGACATTCATAATACTTTTTTGTTCGTTGGCTATGAACCTGTGTGTCGAGAACATTGCGTTCCTAAGAAAACTGGAAAATTGAAACTTGGTGTTTTGTGCGTGAAAACCGCCGTGAATCTTGCTGAGGAGCTGCTGACGAGGAAATCAAGGTACCGTGCACCCCTGTAACCCTTAAGAAAGACCGATTTCACCCTCTGTCTCCACGCGGTCTTACAGCGTCCCGTTTCATTATTTTCCAAGTCGATTTTCTTGCTTTTATTTTGCTTTCCCGCGCATCCAATTAATATAGGTTTTATGCGTGGTGACAACTTTGAAAAAAAAATTAAATGGCGGAAGTTAGGCCGGCTGGTTTAAATTAAAGGTAAGCGTCCACCTGTCCGCATCGTATGCATCGAACGCATCGCATCAAACGGATCGTAGTAATCTTTGTATAAAAAGGTCACACAAATGCGTCCACTGATCCGCAGCAAACGGATCGCTCGAATCTGTTTAATAATACCTACTACGATCCGTTTGATGCGAAGCGTCTGATGCGTACGATGCGGACAGGTGGACGCTTACTTTAAAACTTTCGCTATGCGCTTAGAACTTAAGAAATTATTATGTCATAGGAAGTTCAACACAAAGTTTAAAACGAATGAAAGTAGGTAGTTGCAGACGTTCCGTATCCAGCACGAAAAAAAATTAATTATGGCTTTTAGGGTTCTGAAACATAAACACAGAACGTTTGCATTGTGAGAACATTTTTGTGTTCGTCCAGAGGATTTTCTCCAAACGAAACGTGTGGGAAATGTTTGTCTGAAGAGGTGCACTGGCAAAGAAAACGTAGTTACAGATTTTTATATTGTATATTTTGTTTAAATCTACTATAATTACAACAATTTGTATGTTAATTATAATACGGATGCCGATAGAATAAATTCACATAATTATTCTATGTAATTTTTTTACTGTTATAATATATGGTATTATACCTTTCTACAGTATTTCATAATGTCACCGTTATTTTGAAACTAAATCGGTAACAACAATAATATTTGTACAAAGTATGATAGTCCCGAGGCTTTTGCTCAGCAATTGGACAGTGTAGGTTAAAATATACAAAAAACTATTTGGCTAAAAATAAAACCGACTTCAAAAATACAAAAAGTAAAAAATAACTTTAGCTACTGAAGTCGGTGACTTTTGTTTACTTGATTCAGTTTTTTGGTCACCGGTTTTTGTGTTTTTGAAGTCGGTTTTATTATTGCAAAAAAGTTTATTTTTATTTTTCCATCTTTAGTTGTATGTATATTCCATCTTTATGTGTATCCTATACAAATATTTGCATCATCAACAGATCCTGACCCGATGACCATGATACCACATGGAAATTATACTGTTTCAAACAATGCCCATAAAATTTGAGGGTAAGTAGCTCTTAATTTTCCTGGGATCCCATCATCAGATCCTGACTTATACCTTTCATATTTAGTTCAGCAACATAAGATGATGATTTCCAGGCGCAAGTTTCTGAATTACGGTAGAAAGTACATTTAAGTACTTTCTACCGTTATGATGAAAAACATTAGATGTGCCTATACAATTTCAGGTTTGCAGTTTGCATTCGATTTTCCTGTGCTCACATCATCAGATTCTGACATGATGACAATGGAACTACTTCAGGAGAATAGGCTTTCGAAAAGAATAATAATTTTGAAAATCGGTTCAAAATTGGCGGAAAAATCGGTGAACAATACATAAAAAAATACATACAGTCGGACATAGAACCTCCTCTATTTTTAATTCGGTTCAAAATGATGAAGGAGTATTGGCGAAATTAGTGAACCGTTAACAATACATGTTATGGTAATAGGCTTATCCTATTCCCCAATAAAATGGAACTTAACACACCTAACTGTCGAAATGTGGGTCTACTGTACAACTCTGCGTACCCCTTCAGAGCATACAGGCGTAATGTTATGTTATGGTGTTGTGTAAACAATAAACATCCAAGCGATTGCAGCAATCCATTGATATCTCCGAAGATCAGCATCAGATTTTCACCAAATTTAAACGGAACCACCGCGTAACAATATTCTACTAAACAAAAAAATAATCATCGAAATCGGTTCACAGTTGGCGAAGATATGGCTGAACATAAACACCAAAAAAACTAATGAATTAATAACCTCCTCCTTTTGGAAGTCGGTTAAATAAAATGCTCGTTATGTATTGTTCACAGTAGTACTAGCAGTAGTAACTAGACTCTTTTTCATTCTCTTATCATAAAATTCGCGCCATAATTTTCGATTACTTCTTAGTAAAGGAAGGAATAAATCGAGTACTATTACTTGAAAATCTATTAGCAATGATTGTACTATTTGTGGAACAACTATTAAAACAGACAATACAGCAGCGGACAGAAATATAACATCGCAAAATAGAAATATCACCGTAGCTATGTAGAAGCGACGCCAGTTACTAGTAGCAGTACCCGCGCTCCCCTTAGAACAACCGAACAGAGAACATACTATTATTATATAAATGGTCACGTTTACGAGAATCGGTAATAATACAATAAAAAATTTAATAAAAAAACAAATTTCAAACGATACAAGTAGAGGTAATAAATACACGGAAAACGAAGTGGTTAGCATAGGCACACCCCAAGCAAATATGGTACTTTTTAGATATCTTCTTTGAATCTTCCTATTAAAAACTTGAACAATGTCAACGTAGAATATGCAACATATCACCAACAACCAATAGCCCTGCACCGTACCGACGTAATAAATAAACACTTCATACGCAATAAATTTGGAGTTTCCGATGTCAGACAATGATGGTATGATAAACACTTGAAAGATCACAGAATACGCGAATATTCTTAAAAAATTTGCTAATATTGCGTTCAAGTACACATAGTTTTTGAAGTGGCGAAACTTTTGTATGAGGCACCATGACGTTACTCCGTACATGAGCACTGCTAGAGACACCGCAGCTACACAACAGTCGAAGATTAAGGCATTGTAGAAGTCTCCGGCGGCGGTGGCGTTGGACATAATGAATGAGAAGATATAACATCTGCTCAGAATGCGAACGAGGTACGTACTGTGTCGCAAAGCTGGTTAAAAAATAGATATAGCGAAACTAAAATAACTAGTTGCAGTTCTAGTTTACACATCTATATTTATGTCATTGGTTATTTATAAGTCTAATGAAATGAGGCGAACGTCAAAATAGTGCTGAGCGTTGCGTTCTTGAAATGAGCTCGGTTTTTTAAGTTTTTCACTGCAATTTCTCAAGAGAAGACGGTACATTGAAAGGCGTCACTCCACAGCAGTCCGCAGCTCAGCTACGCACGTGTACTTCGCCTCATAACGTGAAAATGCAGGCGGTAAAGTGCAGAGTCCACGGGAACGCTTTATGCAAAAGAAAGGCTAACGAACAAAAATGAACCGTAACAACCATCTCCGTGCACATCCTGCCTAGTACCGAACAATTGTGGATCGTTGACTTTATGCCATAACGCTGTTTCAATATATTACTAAAATTGGCAAACGCGACATTCGCCAAGGCCATACTATTTTGCTAGATGTAAACACGTGATTTAATCTTTTGAATCGTAGAATTATTTTTGTTTCTTCAATTCTAGGTCATTGGTTCTTTTGCACGAGTTATAGGGCTGTGGATGGTAGAAAAAGTCCAAATACGCTATCAACTTTCAGATTGCCCCCTATCAACATGTTTATTATTTATTTTAAAAACAAGTATTAATTACCTGTAACGTTGGGAACGTTACAGGTAATTAATACTTGTTCCCACTGCTGCAACAGAGGCCTGCTCTCTTTGGGAGGGAGTGGACCTTAATCCATCATGTGGTGGGTCCGCAGGTGCAGGTTGATAGATTCCACATGACTTCGACTTGTTGAGTTTCTTGCCCATTCTTCTCCATAGAGATCTACGCTAGGGAATAGGCAATTGTACATTACTTTCTCAAGTTATTATGCCTTGTGACTGGGACTGTAGCTTTGATTTTCTTTATTGTATTTTTGACTTTCAAAAGTGCCGTAATGGTCTAATTGAAATAAATGCTTTGAGTTTGAGTTTGAGTTTTGTTATTTCTGGTGAATTCGTGTTTCCTCGCGATGATTAACTTCATCGTTTTGAGACCATTGGTGACGAAAATAAATAACACTAAGTAAAGTGCCTGCTTGGGATCGAACTCATGAGCTACAACGCCTCCTAGTGCAGGTTCAGAAGCATTGGCCCGACGCCAATGCTTCTGAACCTCCACTGCTTTATATTTACCTTCTTTTGATTTTTGTATGAAGTATTAATTTTTGTTTGAAAAAAAAAATCTGCGCGCTGCATATAGCTTTTTTAGTAATAAATGACAGTGCAGTCATAATATAATCGAGTGGGATGAGGTAACGTCGTCTTTTTAAAGTTCCTGCTGCATCATTCATTTTCTGTTATTTCCCGGAAAGCGATCGTCACGCAAGTGCTTAAGACGCGTCAGGAAGGACGTGGCAGTAACATCAACAGAGAATACATCTCACACTTGAGATTTGCAGATGACATCACATACTGGCTGAATGCTGCAGGCTCCCTTGCAGCAGATGCTGGATGGGCTAGTTGATTCTTCAAAATCAATTGTTTCCGATTAAACCCAAACCCTAGGCTATGTTCAACGAACACGTCAACCCGAGCTCAATTGTTATTAGTGGCGGTCGTTTCGAGGTCTTTAGAAATCTCTGCAGTTTTGTAAGAACAACTTTGAGAGGGAGGCTAATAGAACAATTCAGTCGGGCTGGACAATGCTTGGGAAGCTTTGACGAATCTTTTCGTTGCGTTTTCCATATTGCCTAAATACTAAGGCAGTGCGTCCTGCCTGTTAAGACTTATTGGGCCTAAACGTGGATACTGACAGTACGTCAAGTTAACAATACATGGACACAATACAAAGTGTGGTGAATTTAAGAGTCCATAAATTATCGCTCAGCAATATGGAGTTTTCAAGCATAGCTCACGCTTAGCCCAAAGCTTTCCAAGTAAAAAAAAATACAAAATTACGTGGTTTGCGCGATAAATCACAAAACAAAATGAAAACTTTTGCTAACTAAAACATTGAATTTAGAAATCAAAATATTAAATCACACTAACAATAAAAATGCGAAAGTTTCTATGTGTGTATGTTTGGTACTCTTTCACGCAAAAGCTACTGAATGGATTTGGATGAAATTTAGCACACATATAGTTTATAACCTACTTACTTTTTATGTCAGTAGTATGATCCCGTCGTAAATGATCGAACTCGAAGCGGGCGAAGCCGCGGGCATAACCTATTTACATATAAAGACTTTATACGGAAAGACTTATTACGAAAAATAGACGATTTATTTTGTTCTTTTATTTTTGGCTTAAATCTATTTATTGTCATCGTTGTGGTCGCTATCAGCAACTTTGATAGCTTAAGTCTCGGAAACGTGGTGCTTTAGAAATTTTTGTCTCATGCAAAGCTTGTTTGTATTGATAGTTGACAGCAATGATATTCTAACAAACAGATATGTTATACACCTACAAATCCACCGAAAAAAGTGTGCCGCGGGGGAGAGCCAGCTCACATACACGCAGTGACGCAGAATAAAGGAAAAACAGGCCAATTGACACGTTTTCGAGTCTTCACGATTGCGCGCTCATAACATATCTGTTTTATTAAATATCATTGGTTGACAGCTATTGATTAGACAACATAAAATAGAAATATCACCGTAGCTATGTAGAAGCGACGCCAGTTACTAGTAGCAGTACCCGCGCTCCCCTTAGAACAACCGAACAGAGAACATACTATTATTATGTAAATGATCATGTTTACGAATATTGGTAATAATACAATCAGAACTCTTATAAAATAACTAATTTCAGACGTCACAAGTAGAGGTAATAAATATGTAGAAAGGAAAGTGGTTAGCATAGGCACACCCCAAGCAAATATGGTACTTTTTAGATATCTTCTTTGAGTCTTCCTATTAAAAACTCGAACAATGTCCACGTAGAATATGCAACATATCACCAACAACCAATAGCCCTGCACCGTACCGACGTAACAAAGAAACACTTCATACGCAATAAATGCGGAGTTCCCGATGTCAGACAATGATGAGGATATAAGGAACACTTGAAAGATCACAGAATACGTGAATATTCTTAAAAAATTTGCTAATATTGCGTTCAAGTACACATAGTTCTTGAAGTGGCGAAACTTTCGTATGAGGCACCATGATATTACTCCGTACATGAGCACTGCCAGAGACATCGCAGCTACACAAAAGTCGAAGATTATGGCGACACTGGCGTCGGACATGATGAATGCGAAGAAAATGACAAGTGAAACACAAGTACCGTACGCAGAATGCAAACGCGATGCACACTGGGTCGCCTAGCCGGTTATAGAAATAGTTATAGGGAAAATAATAAGTATTTGCGGTTTTTGTTTACGTATCTAGATAAATATTTTAGGTTCTCGTAAATCATTAATGTAGTGAGGCGATTTTTCGGTACTGCTGAGTTTCTAGGTTAAAGCTCGGTTGTTTTTTTATAATAAGTATGTATAGTATATTATGTTAGTTTGTTCAATTTTTCTCTCAAAAATTTGTATTGTAATTGTTGGAAAAGATCACAATTTGTAAGTTTTACCTAATTGTCTTACATATAATATGCATGCTAGATTCACATCCAGTAGATGTCAATCAGAAATATGGTGTTGTCACTTTTTTATTGCTTTTGTTATTGTACATCAGTATTGTGAATAAAAAAAAAATATATTTTTAAATGTTTTTCTTTTTTTTGTATCGTTTTATTTGAGGAAATACTGTAAAATGTAATGTGATAAGAATTTAAATGAATAAACGACATAATAAGTATGTATTTACAAACAAAAAGTATCTATGTAGTATTATAGTATTATGCTATACTTACGCTTCATATTCACCATTCATAATACTATTCATCATCCTTTTTATTTGTTTATATTTCTACACTCAGCAAATCGATCTAAATACGATTAATTTACTTAAAAATAGCTTTCATATATCAATAATTTTCATGTTGTGACACTTACGTCAAGCGTCAAATTGTCAAACTCTCAGTTTCTGCTTAGTCTATGATATTTACTTTTTGGTTTGTAAAATTTAATTTATTTTTATCAATATGTGTTTAGCCATTATATTTTGTAGATTATTACGATTGTTTATTAAATAACTTAATATTAAATTATATTATAAAATTCTTTACGCACTCATGGATATGTCCTGGCCGACTACACTTGTCAGTTGTGATGATGGCCACACTAAGAAAACTAAGATTTGAAAGAAGAAGACTACTTTGGGAGAAACGAGCTGACGGACGGCGGAAAAGTCTACTCTTGGATCTGATTAGAGGAGATCTGTTTTCGCTGAGATACTTAAACTACCCAGGGGATCCAGCTAAAGATCCACCTGGGACTATTACTCCCGATCTTCGGAAGCTAGCTACGTGCCTGACTTTCCACTTGTCTCGCAAAGATATCCTGACGCAGAGCTATTCTGGCCCTGAAATCTACGCTGCCCTACTACAGAGCTGACTTGTTGGACTCTATCTGCACGACGCCCTTCCAGCTGAGGTTTCCTGAAGGTGGATCACCTTTCACTTTCAACGTTTCACTGGTATTGACCTGCTACCCTGACGCCTGTTTCCGTTCCTTCAGAGGTGAACTCATTCTTGTCCATCTAAGTGCGTGAACTTTAAAACTATAGAGAGTGCGTGCTAGGTAGGTTTTATATAACTAGCTGTATTTTTTATCTTTTTCCTAAATTAAAATTTAATTGAACAAGTCTGCTTATCCTTTTATTTTAATAGGATAATTATATCAAGTAGATTTGTTACAGTATATCAACTATCTGGTGTCCACGACACAAGCCTCGTCGCTTAGTGTGGCACTAGATGGTGCTGTGTGTATTGTCCAGCGATATTTATTTATTTTTTATTATTATTTTCATTCCAGTTTCACGAGAGCGGACGAGAGATTGAAAGGTATCACTTCACAGCAGTCTACAGTTCAGCTACGCTCTCGTGAAAGTTCAGAGCTGGCCACGCAATGCTACGTACAAAAAAATCAAAAATGAACCATGCCAAAAATATCGGTGCACAGCCTGCCTAGCAGTGAGCAGTAGATGTAAAAACGCATCTTTAGCTTATGAAACAGCAATATCAAATCGTAAATTGGTTTTTCATATTACTATTAATCCCTAGGTCGTTGGTTCGTATTTTCGTACCAGTTAACAATTGATTAATCCATACTGATATTATAAATGCGAAAGTAACTCTGTTTGTTTGTTTGCTACCTTTTCACGACTAAACGGCTGATCGGATCGTAATTAAATTTGGCAAGAAGATATATTTCAACCTGGGGAAGGACATAGTCTATATTATATTATCACGCTAAAAAATTACGGGGGTAAACAATATTGCATTCCGTCAATATTTTTCAACTGTTGGACAACTGACAACTGTCTTAACATGCATTGCAATACAACAGCTATTTTAGACTACTATTCACTAGAATAAGTAGCCGGCGGCAACGGCGACCGCCCTGTGAGCAGTGGTGCGCAAGTTCGATCCTTAGTCTAGACTCACTTTTTGTATTTATTTTGATTTGTTTATTTGCTGTAAAATTTCCAAAAATTACTTTGGTTGGCATGTTCGATCCCCACCCGGTTTTCACTTTTTGTAACTAAGTATATTGTTTTTTTAAAAGCTTTAAGGTTTCCAAATCATTACTACATAGTTTTATACATACTTTTAGTTTTTTTTAACCATTTAAACGACAGTTAGGGAATCAATAAATCTATACAATTAAGTAAATTGTAATTGTAGACGTCGTGCTTCTGTAAGTATATCTTCGTCCGGCATATATTTTAGCAGTTTAACTTCGTACTCGATAAATGGCGTTGTTCATTTAACTCCATTTTTAACCGACTTCCAAAAAAAGAATGTTCTCAATTCGACTGTTTTTTTTTTTTGTGTGTTTGTTACCTCAGAACTTTCGTCTGGGTGAACCGATTTTGATGATTCTTTTTTTATTTGAAAGCTGGTGCTTCCCGTGTGGTCCCATTTAAATTTTGTTAACATCTGATGCTGATCTTCGGAGATATACAATGGAACTCTTCAAAAATAGACTGCAAATCTGCCGTAAATGTTGCAATTGCTTGGATATTTATTGTTTATCCAATATCATGACGTAACATCACGCCTGTATGCTATAAGGGGGTACGCAGATGTGTACAATAAACCCAGATTTCGACAGTTAGGTATGTTAAGTTAGCGCGTTCGTGTTCCGCGCGCGCCTCAAAGAGATGTCAGTAAAAGGGACTGTTGTAAATAGATACTGCGGCCCTGGAACACAAAGGGCTAAGTAGGAACATGGTTAGTCAGTAAAAGTCTGACACTCCCTTCCGCTCCGCCCAGAGCGGGACCCGTAATTTGATTTCCCATCTGAAAAAAAAAAACCATAGTAAGTTAAGTTCCATATATCGGGGATATTATATTATATTACGCATATTATTATTATTATTATTTATTTATTTCAGAGAAATCTCCATATAAGTTGCATTATTATAAAACATAAAACATAATAAAAACATATAAACATAGAATGTTAGACATATACCATGACATGTATTGTTAACAATGTCAAATAAATTCATGGCAAATATTTGTTTGGGAACAACTAAAAATGGAAAAATAAAAAACTCTTTTGCAAAAAAATAAAACCAATTTCTAAAAAAAAAAATTTCTTTTTTGAAGTCGGTTTTATTTTTTTGCAAAAGAGTTTTTTTCTGAATCGCGGTGTTAAGATTTTCGTGAAAGAATGATACTGTCATTCGCCCGTGTCAGCTGTCTCAAGTTTGGTTTTTCTTATGTATGGCTACGCATAACTCAAATGGAGTTGGGCAGGAAACCTAGCAAGGCGCTGTGGCGGCAGATGCACCATGGAGTAAAGCTGTGATTAAGTGGTGTCCTAGGAACGGAAAAAACGTGGAGCTTAGCACAAACAAAGAGAGGCCTATACCCATGGAGTGGGTTTTCCAGAGAGGTCCGATTTGCATGATTCTTTTTTAGTGAAAAGCGTATATCTCAAAGTTGGTCCCATTTAAAATTGAAAAAAATTGTGTCCGAACCCAAATCATGCACCCTCTGATTTTTCGGATTCATGTGCGTATTGTTTAATTATCACTTGCTTCGGTGAAGAAAAACATCGAGAGGAAACCAGCATGCCTGAGAGATATTTCTCGACGGTTCGTAAAGCCAAGTTAGAGGCACTTTTTTTTTTCGGATGGGAAATCATCAAATGACTCCTCCCGCTCTGGGCGGAGCAAGAGGGAGTGTCAGACTTTTACTGACTAAAACCCATCCATGTTCCTTCATCGCCTTTTGTGTTCCGGGGCCACGGTATCTCTTTCAAACAGTCTCGCAGCCCCGGCAGGCATCGGCCCTTGCGGACCCCTTTCTTTTATTGACTCTCTTTGAGGCGCGCGTGGAAAACGAACGCGCCGTCGACACGGCCTGTCGTCATGAGACGAACGGACGGCGAGCTAGCCCATAGCCCACCGTCCACAAGCCCGCGGCGGCCGGGACGTGAGGTTCTCTACCTTTCACGTTCCGCCACCTTCTTCTCTAGCATTACTATGCTTCGCAGAAGGAAGTGACGGCGTCCCATTCCGTCTCGCTCCGGACCATGGATTGAACCAGGGCCGGACGCGAGAGGTCGCCGCCGCCGATCGTCACTACGAGGACACGGCGGTGCTACGGCCACGCAGGGCACACCTCCACCGCGTCCTCCGGGTGATCCTCGCAGTGGAAACACCCTGGCGTTTCCTCCCGCCCGATTCGGTGCAGGAACCTCACGAAACAACCGTGTCCGGTGAGGACCTGTGTCATGCGGAAGGTAAGGATGCGGTGGCGTCTCTCAAGGCACTCCTCAAAAAGGGGACTTATTGCCACTATTGTGGCGTGCCCTCACGGGGTTACGGCAGTCGCTCTCCCCATGTCACCATGAGATTGCGCTGGAAGTCTGTCCACTGAGCGACAATTTGACGCGGCAGCGGAGTTTCCCCCCGGCGTAGCGCCTCCACGCGCCATTCGTGCAGGCGCGCGAAGACTGTCGCCTCCAGATCCCATGGTGGCAATCCGGCAAGGAGGCTCGCCTCCTCGCGGGAGATCATGCGGTACCCACAGGCCAGCCTTACGGCTACCACCTTTTGAGGCGCGTTCAGGTAGTGGGCAGCTCGCAAGTTAGAAGCCTGGTGTCAGAGTTATATGCCGCCCAAGTTAGAGGCCCCTGGGTGGCATCAAAACTCTGTCACCAGGTTAGGCACTAACCACACGATAAAGAAGAAGAATATCGTGTTTTAGGCTCATTTTATGCACCTTGATGAGAAATTTAAGCCTAGCTGGAGTAGACTGTCATCGAAGGTCTTACGATGGAGACGGAAGGCAGTTGCAAGAGATCCTCAACAGCTTATAGCAGCTATATTGTTACTGGGCTCACTTCATGCACCTTGATGAGAACTTTAGACTTGCCTGGAGTATGTATGACTATCAACGAAGGTCTGACGTTGGAGAGGGAAGGCAGTTGCGAGAGATCCGCAACTGTTTAAAACATGGAGCCGAGACACGATTTGTCGATTTCATGCACCTTGATGAGAACTTTCGACCTTGCTGGAGTATGTATGATGTCATCGAGTGCATAAGGATGAAAACGTAAGGCTGTCGATGGAAGCTCATATTTGGAAAAATACAAGTGGAATATTTTAGCGATTAATGTAAATATTTCCGAGAAAAAATAAATGTTACCTACTTAAATCTGTACAATATTATAAAGCTTTGGTCGTTGGTTGAACGCGCTAATTTCTAGAACTGTTGTTCCGTATTAAAAAAATATAGTATTAGTATTAGATAGCCCATTTATCGAGGAAGCCTATAAGTTATATAACGTCAGCGACGACCTGATTGGCGCAGCTGTAGTGAGGCTGCCTTACGTTCTTAGGGTCCCGGGTTCGAATCCCGGTCGGAGCAAATGTTAGTGTGATGAGCATGGACATTTGTTTCCGAGTCATGGATGTTTATATGTATAATATGTATGTGTGTAAACAAAAAGTATCTATGTAGTATATCAACTATCTGGTGTCCACGACACAGGCCTCGTTGCTTAGTGTGGCACTAGATGGCGCTGTGTGTAATGTCCAGCAATATTTATTTATTTGTATTTATTTATCACGCTACAACCAACTGGAGCTGAGCAGCAATGAAAAATGTTGCAAAAACGGGGAAAATTTATTACTTCTGAGAGCTTCCGTTGCGTGCGCTGCGTAAACGGTTACGCAACGATTATATATGGCGTGCTCCTATTAAAAATAAAAAAAAGTTCTCGATAGCATATATGTCTATCTTTTAAGGTTGAATCACACTCTCCCTAACCCTCTCTCTCTCTCTTATGTGACGCAGACGAAGTTGCGCGGATCAGCTAGTACAAAATAATCATTGATTCAGTAATATTGACTAAAAACTGATACTGGGAAATGAAACTTAACTTAACTAAATTTGTTGGTTGCAAAATTATTCTATTCCCTCTCTTCATTTTTCATAGCCTTTCTCTATCACTACATAAAAACAAAGTCACTTTCGCTGTCTGTCTGTCCCTATGTATGCTTATATCTCTAAAACTACGCAACGGTTTTTGATGCGGGTTTTTTTAATAGATACAGTGATTCAAGAGGAAGGTTTATATGTAATAAATAAAATAAAAAATAAACCTTAAATACATTGTGCATTTAATATAGATCAATATGCTAGTTTTTATGCCACCCATAAGCCTCTGACTTAGCTTTACAAGCCGTCGAGAAATATCTCTCAAGCATACTGGTTTCCTCACGATGTTTTTCTTCACCGAAGCAAGTGAAAATTAAAACAATACGAATATAAATCTGAGGTGCGAGCCTTTGCTTCGTGAAAAGAAACCAAATCAGAACAAAAACGTACATCACAAACTCGAACGTACGAACGGTGAAGAATTCTCAAACTTTAATCAAACTTTTACACACAGTTCACAAACTTACATGATTTTACACATGGTAATAATTCGTAAACTTTAGAGTGCCTGCAAGGAAGCTACGTTTAAACTATTGCCACCAGGGGTTAAAACGGTAACAAGAATCTTGAGTGAAGTATATTCCTTCGAGAAGGTTCCCTGGGAATCACGGCATGCAGGTATTGCGACGAAAGTACATTCTAAGTTTTAACTCCGGAGCGAAGTAAGACGGGGTTTATGAAGTTGTATTAGTTCTTCGGTCGGATTTTTGTGTTGGTAGTGGGACTCTGAATAGCTGAAAGTTGTCCGTTACGTGCTGTTGAAGTCTCTTGGTCTTTGGGAATAAGGGGAACTTAGGGTGGGGACTTAGGGTCCCGTGTTGACTGTTGACGTTATTGTACAGTGATGCAGTAAATTATTTTCCTTATTTCATCATCATCATCTGCCTAGCCTTTTCCCAACTATGTTGGGGTCGGCTTCCAGTCTAACCTGATGCAGCTGAATACCAGTATTTTAAATGGAGTGACTGCCTATTTGACCTTAACAACCCAGTTAGTACTGGGTAATACGATACCCCTTGGTAAAACTGGTTGTCAGACTTTTTGGGCCATTGACTACCTGTAAAGACTGTCAAAGATGTACAGATGACAGCCCGGACCAACAGCTTAACGTGCTTTCCGAGGCACGGAGGAAACTCCGTATGTAAATGTGGTCACCCATCCAGAGACCAACCTAGGCAAGCACGGCTTAACCTAAAGATCGACCCGAGCGACGGTTATTATTTGGCCACGAGCTCCTAAATTATTTTCCTTATTTATATGATTCAAAACATCTAAACAATTACCATGACTCAAATGATGTACCACGAAAGTACTAGGGTAAGTTCAAGGTGATATTTCAATGATAGTTTCTAGTATTCCTAACCCAGAATGATTAAAAAATACATAATAATCACCTTGAGCTTATGCTAGCCTAATACTTTTTTTTAAATCCTATTGATTATATTACAGGGTGTAAAAGACCTCATCACGAAACCGTCAACCAAGCATTCTGTACGTCAAACTAAGTAACTAAAATTATTGCTGGGAAACGACTTTTTGGGGTGAAAAATCAAGTTTGTGGTAGAACTCAATGTAACGCACTCAAAGCATTGTGCTGACGGATGGATTGTTTGAATAGTACGGGGCTTGTGGAGGTGTTTAAAGTAAAAATCTTACATTAAAACTTGTATTAAAAAAAAAACCTTGTCAAAAAGTTGGATCTTTGACCACCAATATCTCCGTAACTAGAAGGTTCCTAGGTGGTATGGTGTAGAACAAAAAAATGATCGCAATGACGGGGAGAACAAGTGCCTTTCGGCTTCGTTAAGAGGTGTTTTACACCCTTTATAATAAGATTTTTTTCCTATTTAGGTGACTATACTGATCATCAGTTGGAGGCACGAGAACCTAAGTCCCCGTGCTTCACCCAGGTGGAGAACCTAGGTGAAGCACGGGTCCGGACCCAGCCTACAGTCGTTGAAATTATCTGAATATTAGTTTTCTCCCCGTAACAAGAAGTAACAAATTGAAGATATTGTTTAAAAAACAAATTCTCAATATAACAAATTGTAAGGCAGGTCGTGCTGTGGCGGAGTGTGTGTGGTGTGCGGTGCTCTACGCGGGAGTCGTTCGGTCCATGGCCCTTTACGGGGCCCCGGTGTGGGCGCGTTCTTTGAGGCGGCGTGCCGCCCACTACCTGAACGCGCCCCAAAAGGTGGTAGCCGTAAGGCTGGCCCGGGGCTACCGCACGATTGCCCGCGAGGCGGCGAGCCTCCTTGCCGGATTGCCGCCATGGGATCTGGAGGCGATAGTCCTCGCGCGCCTACACGAATGGCGCGCGGCGGCGCTACGCCGGGGGGAAACTCCGCTGCCGCGACAAATTGTCGCTTAGCGGACAGACTTCCGGCGCAATCTCATGGTAACAATTCAGTCGGGCTGGACAATGCTTGGGAAGCTTTGACGAATCTTTTCGTTGCGTTTTCCATATTGCCTAAATACTAAGGCAGTGCGTCCTGCCTGTTAAGACTTATTGGGCCTAAACGTGGATACTGACAGTACGTCAAGTTAACAATACATGGACACAATACAAAGTGTGGTGAATTTAAGAGTCCATAAATTATCGCTCAGCAATATGGAGTTTTCAAGCATAGCTCACGCTTAGCCCAAAGCTTTCCAAGTAAAAAAAAATACAAAATTATGTGGTTTGCGCGATAAATCACAAAACAAAATGAAAACTTTTGCTAACTAAAACATTGAATTTAGAAATCAAAATATTAAATCACACTAACAATAAAAATGCGAAAGTTTCTATGTGTGTATGTTTGGTACTCTTTCACGCAAAAGCTACTGAATGGATTTGGATGAAATTTAGCACACATATAGTTTATAACCTACTTACTTTTTATGTCAGTAGTATGATCCCGTCGTAAATGATCGAACTCGAAGCGGGCGAAGCCGCGGGCATAACCTATTTACATATAAAGACTTTATACGGAAAGACTTATTACGAAAAATAGACGATTTATTTTGTTCTTTTATTTTTGGCTTAAATCTATTTATTGTCATCGTTGTGGTCGCTATCAGCAACTTTGATAGCTTAAGTCTCGGAAACGTGGTGCTTTAGAAATTTTTGTCTCATGCAAAGCTTGTTTGTATTGATAGTTGACAGCAATGATATTCTAACAAACAGATATGTTATACACCTACAAATCCACCGAAAAAAGTGTGCCGCGGGGGAGAGCCAGCTCACATACACGCAGTGACGCAGAATAAAGGAAAAACAGGCCAATTGACACGTTTTCGAGTCTTCACGATTGCGCGCTCATAACATATCTGTTTTATTAAATATCATTGGTTGACAGCTATTGATTAGACAACATAAAATAGAAATATCACCGTAGCTATGTAGAAGCGACGCCAGTTACTAGTAGCAGTACCCGCGCTCCCCTTAGAACAACCGAACAGAGAACATACTATTATTATGTAAATGATCATGTTTACGAATATTGGTAATAATACAATCAGAACTCTTATAAAATAACTAATTTCAGACGTCACAAGTAGAGGTAATAAATATGTAGAAAGGAAAGTGGTTAGCATAGGCACACCCCAAGCAAATATGGTACTTTTTAGATATCTTCTTTGAGTCTTCCTATTAAAAACTCGAACAATGTCCACGTAGAATATGCAACATATCACCAACAACCAATAGCCCTGCACCGTACCGACGTAACAAAGAAACACTTCATACGCAATAAATGCGGAGTTCCCGATGTCAGACAATGATGAGGATATAAGGAACACTTGAAAGATCACAGAATACGTGAATATTCTTAAAAAATTTGCTAATATTGCGTTCAAGTACACATAGTTCTTGAAGTGGCGAAACTTTCGTATGAGGCACCATGATATTACTCCGTACATGAGCACTGCCAGAGACATCGCAGCTACACAAAAGTCGAAGATTATGGCGACACTGGCGTCGGACATGATGAATGCGAAGAAAATGACAAGTGAAACACAAGTACCGTACGCAGAATGCAAACGCGATGCACACTGGGTCGCCTAGCCGGTTATAGAAATAGTTATAGGGAAAATAATAAGTATTTGCGGTTTTTGTTTACGTATCTAGATAAATATTTTAGGTTCTCGTAAATCATTAATGTAGTGAGGCGATTTTTCGGTACTGCTGAGTTTCTAGGTTAAAGCTCGGTTGTTTTTTTATAATAAGTATGTATAGTATATTATGTTAGTTTGTTCAATTTTTCTCTCAAAAATTTGTATTGTAATTGTTGGAAAAGATCACAATTTGTAAGTTTTACCTAATTGTCTTACATATAATATGCATGCTAGATTCACATCCAGTAGATGTCAATCAGAAATATGGTGTTGTCACTTTTTTATTGCTTTTGTTATTGTACATCAGTATTGTGAATAAAAAAAAAATATATTTTTAAATGTTTTTCTTTTTTTTGTATCGTTTTATTTGAGGAAATACTGTAAAATGTAATGTGATAAGAATTTAAATGAATAAACGACATAATAAGTATGTATTTACAAACAAAAAGTATCTATGTAGTATTATAGTATTATGCTATACTTACGCTTCATATTCACCATTCATAATACTATTCATCATCCTTTTTATTTGTTTATATTTCTACACTCAGCAAATCGATCTAAATACGATTAATTTACTTAAAAATAGCTTTCATATATCAATAATTTTCATGTTGTGACACTTACGTCAAGCGTCAAATTGTCAAACTCTCAGTTTCTGCTTAGTCTATGATATTTACTTTTTGGTTTGTAAAATTTAATTTATTTTTATCAATATGTGTTTAGCCATTATATTTTGTAGATTATTACGATTGTTTATTAAATAACTTAATATTAAATTATATTATAAAATTCTTTACGCACTCATGGATATGTCCTGGCCGACTACACTTGTCAGTTGTGATGATGGCCACACTAAGAAAACTAAGATTTGAAAGAAGAAGACTACTTTGGGAGAAACGAGCTGACGGACGGCGGAAAAGTCTACTCTTGGATCTGATTAGAGGAGATCTGTTTTCGCTGAGATACTTAAACTACCCAGGGGATCCAGCTAAAGATCCACCTGGGACTATTACTCCCGATCTTCGGAAGCTAGCTACGTGCCTGACTTTCCACTTGTCTCGCAAAGATATCCTGACGCAGAGCTATTCTGGCCCTGAAATCTACGCTGCCCTACTACAGAGCTGACTTGTTGGACTCTATCTGCACGACGCCCTTCCAGCTGAGGTTTCCTGAAGGTGGATCACCTTTCACTTTCAACGTTTCACTGGTATTGACCTGCTACCCTGACGCCTGTTTCCGTTCCTTCAGAGGTGAACTCATTCTTGTCCATCTAAGTGCGTGAACTTTAAAACTATAGAGAGTGCGTGCTAGGTAGGTTTTATATAACTAGCTGTATTTTTTATCTTTTTCCTAAATTAAAATTTAATTGAACAAGTCTGCTTATCCTTTTATTTTAATAGGATAATTATATCAAGTAGATTTGTTACAGTATATCAACTATCTGGTGTCCACGACACAAGCCTCGTCGCTTAGTGTGGCACTAGATGGTGCTGTGTGTATTGTCCAGCGATATTTATTTATTTTTTATTATTATTTTCATTCCAGTTTCACGAGAGCGGACGAGAGATTGAAAGGTATCACTTCACAGCAGTCTACAGTTCAGCTACGCTCTCGTGAAAGTTCAGAGCTGGCCACGCAATGCTACGTACAAAAAAATCAAAAATGAACCATGCCAAAAATATCGGTGCACAGCCTGCCTAGCAGTGAGCAGTAGATGTAAAAACGCATCTTTAGCTTATGAAACAGCAATATCAAATCGTAAATTGGTTTTTCATATTACTATTAATCCCTAGGTCGTTGGTTCGTATTTTCGTACCAGTTAACAATGGGGAAGAAAACTGTCAAATAGTTCCACGTAGATGGCGCTGACTGTTTGTTACAAACAAACTGTCAAACTCCATAGAAATTGAACAATATCTTATTATTTTGTGACTTTTTTCAATATTATGGGTCGTTGTGTAGCCTTTGGATGCAAAGAAATAGGCGTTGTCACATTTCCAAGAAATTTGCGCGTGAAGAGAAAGTGGGAAAAGGCACTAAAACTAAAAAAAAAACCAAATCTAGTTATTTTTCGAGGTTACGTGGGAAACATTTCAACGAAACAGACTACGAGATCACTTCAGGACTGTTACATACACTGTCGAAGTTGAAATTTCTGTCGTAAGCTGAAGAAAAAATGGGTTCGTTTCAAATAACCTTACATTTTGTAACATGTAACCAACGATACCGACGACGACCGACGACCTTAGTTTGTTTATCATTAGATCACTAAAAAGCAAAAAGTTAGTGAGTAAAGTTTATTTTACAACATAAAGAACCATAATATTGCCCAGAAAACAGCTCAAGTCGATAAAATGTTAAATACAATGTACTTTTCGACAAGCTCCGCTTTCTTTCCTTGTTACGTTGCTCCTCGTTTTTTTTCAATTTCTCCTTCAACTGGATTATACGCCAGGTATCATACATTGTACAGCAACACAAAGTGAGTAAAACAAACACGCAAATACTTAAAAAATCGTCCACACAATGCACACGTTTAAATCAAAAACATTTGACTGGTAACAAACTATCAGCGCCATCTTGCGGCGAAATTTCCGGGAAACAACCCCATTGATTAATCCATACTGATATTATAAATGCGAAAGTAACTCTGTTTGTTTGTTTGCTACCTTTTCACGACTAAACGGCTGATCGGATCGTAATTAAATTTGGCAAGAAGATATATTTCAACCTGGGGAAGGACATAGTCTATATTATATTATCACGCTAAAAAATTACGGGGGTAAACAATATTGCATTCCGTCAATATTTTTCAACTGTTGGACAACTGACAACTGTCTTAACATGCATTGCAATACAACAGCTATTTTAGACTACTATTCACTAGAATAAGTAGCCGGCGGCAACGGCGACCGCCCTGTGAGCAGTGGTGCGCAAGTTCGATCCTTAGTCTAGACTCACTTTTTGTATTTATTTTGATTTGTTTATTTGCTGTAAAATTTCCAAAAATTACTTTGGTTGGCATGTTCGATCCCCACCCGGTTTTCACTTTTTGTAACTAAGTATATTGTTTTTTTAAAAGCTTTAAGGTTTCCAAATCATTACTACATAGTTTTATACATACTTTTAGTTTTTTTTTAACCATTTAAACGACAGTTAGGGAATCAATAAATCTATACAATTAAGTAAATTGTAATTGTAGACGTCGTGCTTCTGTAAGTATATCTTCGTCCGGCATATATTTTAGCAGTTTAACTTCGTACTCGATAAATGGCGTTGTTCATTTAACTCCATTTTTAACCGACTTCCAAAAAAAGAATGTTCTCAATTCGACTGTTTTTTTTTTTTGTGTGTTTGTTACCTCAGAACTTTCGTCTGGGTGAACCGATTTTGATGATTCTTTTTTTATTTGAAAGCTGGTGCTTCCCGTGTGGTCCCATTTAAATTTTGTTAACATCTGATGCTGATCTTCGGAGATATACAATGGAACTCTTCAAAAATAGACTGCAAATCTGCCGTAAATGTTGCAATTGCTTGGATATTTATTGTTTATCCAATATCATGACGTAACATCACGCCTGTATGCTATAAGGGGGTACGCAGATGTGTACAATAAACCCAGATTTCGACAGTTAGGTATGTTAAGTTAGCGCGTTCGTGTTCCGCGCGCGCCTCAAAGAGATGTCAGTAAAAGGGACTGTTGTAAATAGATACTGCGGCCCTGGAACACAAAGGGCTAAGTAGGAACATGGTTAGTCAGTAAAAGTCTGACACTCCCTTCCGCTCCGCCCAGAGCGGGACCCGTAATTTGATTTCCCATCTGAAAAAAAAAAACCATAGTAAGTTAAGTTCCATATATCGGGGATATTATATTATATTACGCATATTATTATTATTATTATTTATTTATTTCAGAGAAATCTCCATATAAGTTGCATTATTATAAAACATAAAACATAATAAAAACATATAAACATAGAATGTTAGACATATACCATGACATGTATTGTTAACAATGTCAAATAAATTCATGGCAAATATTTGTTTGGGAACAACTAAAAATGGAAAAATAAAAAACTCTTTTGCAAAAAAATAAAACCAATTTCTAAAAAAAAAAATTTCTTTTTTGAAGTCGGTTTTATTTTTTTGCAAAAGAGTTTTTTTCTGAATCGCGGTGTTAAGATTTTCGTGAAAGAATGATACTGTCATTCGCCCGTGTCAGCTGTCTCAAGTTTGGTTTTTCTTATGTATGGCTACGCATAACTCAAATGGAGTTGGGCAGGAAACCTAGCAAGGCGCTGTGGCGGCAGATGCACCATGGAGTAAAGCTGTGATTAAGTGGTGTCCTAGGAACGGAAAAAACGTGGAGCTTAGCACAAACAAAGAGAGGCCTATACCCATGGAGTGGGTTTTCCAGAGAGGTCCGATTTGCATGATTCTTTTTTAGTGAAAAGCGTATATCTCAAAGTTGGTCCCATTTAAAATTGAAAAAAATTGTGTCCGAACCCAAATCATGCACCCTCTGATTTTTCGGATTCATGTGCGTATTGTTTAATTATCACTTGCTTCGGTGAAGAAAAACATCGAGAGGAAACCAGCATGCCTGAGAGATATTTCTCGACGGTTCGTAAAGCCAAGTTAGAGGCACTTTTTTTTTCGGATGGGAAATCATCAAATGACTCCTCCCGCTCTGGGCGGAGCAAGAGGGAGTGTCAGACTTTTACTGACTAAAACCCATCCATGTTCCTTCATCGCCTTTTGTGTTCCGGGGCCACGGTATCTCTTTCAAACAGTCTCGCAGCCCCGGCAGGCATCGGCCCTTGCGGACCCCTTTCTTTTATTGACTCTCTTTGAGGCGCGCGTGGAAAACGAACGCGCCGTCGACACGGCCTGTCGTCATGAGACGAACGGACGGCGAGCTAGCCCATAGCCCACCGTCCACAAGCCCGCGGCGGCCGGGACGTGAGGTTCTCTACCTTTCACGTTCCGCCACCTTCTTCTCTAGCATTACTATGCTTCGCAGAAGGAAGTGACGGCGTCCCATTCCGTCTCGCTCCGGACCATGGATTGAACCAGGGCCGGACGCGAGAGGTCGCCGCCGCCGATCGTCACTACGAGGACACGGCGGTGCTACGGCCACGCAGGGCACACCTCCACCGCGTCCTCCGGGTGATCCTCGCAGTGGAAACACCCTGGCGTTTCCTCCCGCCCGATTCGGTGCAGGAACCTCACGAAACAACCGTGTCCGGTGAGGACCTGTGTCATGCGGAAGGTAAGGATGCGGTGGCGTCTCTCAAGGCACTCCTCAAAAAGGGGACTTATTGCCACTATTGTGGCGTGCCCTCACGGGGTTACGGCAGTCGCTCTCCCCATGTCACCATGAGATTGCGCTGGAAGTCTGTCCACTGAGCGACAATTTGACGCGGCAGCGGAGTTTCCCCCCGGCGTAGCGCCTCCACGCGCCATTCGTGCAGGCGCGCGAAGACTGTCGCCTCCAGATCCCATGGTGGCAATCCGGCAAGGAGGCTCGCCTCCTCGCGGGAGATCATGCGGTACCCACAGGCCAGCCTTACGGCTACCACCTTTTGAGGCGCGTTCAGGTAGTGGGCAGCTCGCAAGTTAGAAGCCTGGTGTCAGAGTTATATGCCGCCCAAGTTAGAGGCCCCTGGGTGGCATCAAAACTCTGTCACCAGGTTAGGCACTAACCACACGATAAAGAAGAAGAATATCGTGTTTTAGGCTCATTTTATGCACCTTGATGAGAAATTTAAGCCTAGCTGGAGTAGACTGTCATCGAAGGTCTTACGATGGAGACGGAAGGCAGTTGCAAGAGATCCTCAACAGCTTATAGCAGCTATATTGTTACTGGGCTCACTTCATGCACCTTGATGAGAACTTTAGACTTGCCTGGAGTATGTATGACTATCAACGAAGGTCTGACGTTGGAGAGGGAAGGCAGTTGCGAGAGATCCGCAACTGTTTAAAACATGGAGCCGAGACACGATTTGTCGATTTCATGCACCTTGATGAGAACTTTCGACCTTGCTGGAGTATGTATGATGTCATCGAGTGCATAAGGATGAAAACGTAAGGCTGTCGATGGAAGCTCATATTTGGAAAAATACAAGTGGAATATTTTAGCGATTAATGTAAATATTTCCGAGAAAAAATAAATGTTACCTACTTAAATCTGTACAATATTATAAAGCTTTGGTCGTTGGTTGAACGCGCTAATTTCTAGAACTGTTGTTCCGTATTAAAAAAATATAGTATTAGTATTAGATAGCCCATTTATCGAGGAAGCCTATAAGTTATATAACGTCAGCGACGACCTGATTGGCGCAGCTGTAGTGAGGCTGCCTTACGTTCTTAGGGTCCCGGGTTCGAATCCCGGTCGGAGCAAATGTTAGTGTGATGAGCATGGACATTTGTTTCCGAGTCATGGATGTTTATATGTATAATATGTATGTGTGTAAACAAAAAGTATCTATGTAGTATATCAACTATCTGGTGTCCACGACACAGGCCTCGTTGCTTAGTGTGGCACTAGATGGCGCTGTGTGTAATGTCCAGCAATATTTATTTATTTGTATTTATTTATCACGCTACAACCAACTGGAGCTGAGCAGCAATGAAAAATGTTGCAAAAACGGGGAAAATTTATTACTTCTGAGAGCTTCCGTTGCGTGCGCTGCGTAAACGGTTACGCAACGATTATATATGGCGTGCTCCTATTAAAAATAAAAAAAAGTTCTCGATAGCATATATGTCTATCTTTTAAGGTTGAATCACACTCTCCCTAACCCTCTCTCTCTCTCTTATGTGACGCAGACGAAGTTGCGCGGATCAGCTAGTACAAAATAATCATTGATTCAGTAATATTGACTAAAAACTGATACTGGGAATTGAAACTTAACTTAACTAAATTTGTTGGTTGCAAAATTATTCTATTCCCTCTCTTCATTTTTCATAGCCTTTCTCTATCACTACATAAAAACAAAGTCACTTTCGCTGTCTGTCTGTCCCTATGTATGCTTATATCTCTAAAACTACGCAACGGTTTTTGATGCGGGTTTTTTTAATAGATACAGTGATTCAAGAGGAAGGTTTATATGTAATAAATAAAATAAAAAATAAACCTTAAATACATTGTGCATTTAATATAGATCAATATGCTAGTTTTTATGCCACCCATAAGCCTCTGACTTAGCTTTACAAGCCGTCGAGAAATATCTCTCAAGCATACTGGTTTCCTCACGATGTTTTTCTTCACCGAAGCAAGTGAAAATTAAAACAATACGAATATAAATCTGAGGTGCGAGCCTTTGCTTCGTGAAAAGAAACCAAATCAGAACAAAAACGTACATCACAAACTCGAACGTACGAACGGTGAAGAATTCTCAAACTTTAATCAAACTTTTACACACAGTTCACAAACTTACATGATTTTACACATGGTAATAATTCGTAAACTTTAGAGTGCCTGCAAGGAAGCTACGTTTAAACTATTGCCACCAGGGGTTAAAACGGTAACAAGAATCTTGAGTGAAGTATATTCCTTCGAGAAGGTTCCCTGGGAATCACGGCATGCAGGTATTGCGACGAAAGTACATTCTAAGTTTTAACTCCGGAGCGAAGTAAGACGGGGTTTATGAAGTTGTATTAGTTCTTCGGTCGGATTTTTGTGTTGGTAGTGGGACTCTGAATAGCTGAAAGTTGTCCGTTACGTGCTGTTGAAGTCTCTTGGTCTTTGGGAATAAGGGGAACTTAGGGTGGGGACTTAGGGTCCCGTGTTGACTGTTGACGTTATTGTACAGTGATGCAGTAAATTATTTTCCTTATTTCATCATCATCATCTGCCTAGCCTTTTCCCAACTATGTTGGGGTCGGCTTCCAGTCTAACCTGATGCAGCTGAATACCAGTATTTTAAATGGAGTGACTGCCTATTTGACCTTAACAACCCAGTTAGTACTGGGTAATACGATACCCCTTGGTAAAACTGGTTGTCAGACTTTTTGGGCCATTGACTACCTGTAAAGACTGTCAAAGATGTACAGATGACAGCCCGGACCAACAGCTTAACGTGCTTTCCGAGGCACGGAGGAAACTCCGTATGTAAATGTGGTCACCCATCCAGAGACCAACCTAGGCAAGCACGGCTTAACCTAAAGATCGACCCGAGCGACGGTTATTATTTGGCCACGAGCTCCTAAATTATTTTCCTTATTTATATGATTCAAAACATCTAAACAATTACCATGACTCAAATGATGTACCACGAAAGTACTAGGGTAAGTTCAAGGTGATATTTCAATGATAGTTTCTAGTATTCCTAACCCAGAATGATTAAAAAATACATAATAATCACCTTGAGCTTATGCTAGCCTAGTACTTTTTTTTAAATCCTATTGATTATATTACAGGGTGTAAAAGACCTCATCACGAAACCGTCAACCAAGCATTCTGTACGTCAAACTAAGTAACTAAAATTATTGCTGGGAAACGACTTTTTGGGGTGAAAAATCAAGTTTGTGGTAGAACTCAATGTAACGCACTCAAAGCATTGTGCTGACGGATGGATTGTTTGAATAGTACGGGGCTTGTGGAGGTGTTTAAAGTAAAAATCTTACATTAAAACTTGTATTAAAAAAAAAACCTTGTCAAAAAGTTGGATCTTTGACCACCAATATCTCCGTAACTAGAAGGTTCCTAGGTGGTATGGTGTAGAACAAAAAAATGATCGCAATGACGGGGAGAACAAGTGCCTTTCGGCTTCGTTAAGAGGTGTTTTACACCCTTTATAATAAGATTTTTTTCCTATTTAGGTGACTATACTGATCATCAGTTGGAGGCACGAGAACCTAAGTCCCCGTGCTTCACCCAGGTGGAGAACCTAGGTGAAGCACGGGTCCGGACCCAGCCTACAGTCGTTGAAATTATCTGAATATTAGTTTTCTCCCCGTAACAAGAAGTAACAAATTGAAGATATTGTTTAAAAAACAAATTCTCAATATAACAAATTGTAAGGCAGGTCGTGCTGTGGCGGAGTGTGTGTGGTGTGCGGTGCTCTACGCGGGAGTCGTTCGGTCCATGGCCCTTTACGGGGCCCCGGTGTGGGCGCGTTCTTTGAGGCGGCGTGCCGCCCACTACCTGAACGCGCCCCAAAAGGTGGTAGCCGTAAGGCTGGCCCGGGGCTACCGCACGATTGCCCGCGAGGCGGCGAGCCTCCTTGCCGGATTGCCGCCATGGGATCTGGAGGCGATAGTCCTCGCGCGCCTACACGAATGGCGCGCGGCGGCGCTACGCCGGGGGGAAACTCCGCTGCCGCGACAAATTGTCGCTTAGCGGACAGACTTCCGGCGGGATCTCATGGCGACATGGAGAGAGCGACTGTCGCAACCCCGTCCAGGGCACGCCACGATAGTGGCGATAAGTCCCCTCTTTGAGGAGTGGCTTGAGAGACGCCACGGCGTCCTCACCTTCCGCCTGACGCAGGTCCTCACCGGACACGGAGTGTTCGGGAGGTTCCTGCACCGAATCGGGCGGGAGGAAACACCCAGGTGCTTCCATTTTGAGGATCGACCGGAGGACACGGTGGAACACACGGTGGAGGTGTGCCCCGCGTGAGCGGAGCACCGCCGTGTCCTCGAAGCGGCGATTGGCGGCGGCGACCTCTCGCGTCCGGCCCTGGTGCAAGCCATGGTCCGGAGCGAGACGGAATGGGACGCCGTCACCTCCTTCTGCGAAGCAGTAATGCTAGAGAAGGAGGTGGCGGAACGTGAGAGGGAGAGAACCTCTCAACGTCCCGGCCGCCGCGGGAGACGCCCCGGGCGTCGGGGGCCACCACCACGTGGCCCTCGGCCACCGTAAGCGCGGGCCTGTGGACGGTGGGCTATGGGCTAGCTCGCCGTCCGTCCGTCTCATGACGACAGGCCGTGTCGACGGCGCGTTCGTGTTCCACGCGCGCCTCAAAGAGAGTCAGCAAAAGGGAAGGGGTCCGTAAGGACCGATGCCTGCCGGGGTTGCGGGACTGTTCGAAAGAGATACCGTGGCCCCGGAACACAAAGGGTGATGAAGGAACATGGATGGGTTTTAGTCAGTCTGACACTCCCTCCTGCTCCGCCCAGAGCGGGAGGAGTTATTTGATGATTTCGCATCCGAAAAAAAAAATAAAAAAAAATGGCATGTCGTGCCTTTGTGTTCTAAAGACTTTCCTTGAATAAAGTCTTCTTAAATTTATTACCTTGTTTCATAGTTTATTCATGACTGCTGTACTCTGTCCAGTTGCTAATCTGTCCAGCTGCAAAACTGTCCAGTTGAGTCTGTCCAGTTGCGAATCAGTCCAGTTGCTACGGAGGCAAATTAACTTATATTCGATTCAATGTCACACCTTTTCCACTCCATACACACTATTTTGTCACCGACGTGCAAATCCGAAAGGTAATTAATTTTCGACGTGACAAGAAATAATTTGTGGCAAGAGAACATGTTTAACTGACCATGTATAAGTATACGACGCAATATCAACATCCGATTTAATTATCCCGAGATGGATTGGACGAAGATTAATGAAGGAACGTAATTATAAATAAGTGTTTGATGTCAAAACATAATAACCGTCAATCATCATACATAATATTCATCATAAAAAACCCCAATTAAGGATGGGTACCCAAATTAAAAAGATGTCCAATCCAAATCAAATTATTGTATGTCTGTACTATTATCTTCGATATTACTTGCATTGTTTAAAGTGTTCAGTGTGTGATGACCAGTTATCAATATTGGAGTGAGATTGGCCGTACTTAGACTAGCGAGGTAAGTAAATATTTGCTGATTGTTCCAATAAAATACAACACTGTTAACCTATTAAGGGTCAAAAAATTATTTTTGTGCTTCAATGTCTAATTTTAAATCTGTACTGTGATGTTACATCCTGAAAAAGATGAGAATAGAAGTGATCTATACAGCACAGACTCCTTTGTGATTGGTTATACATGACTAATTCCCAGAGCCAGAAGCACCAAGATCATTCCTATGGGTGCGTCTCATAACTTATAAAGTTATTTGGTATATTTTCATTTCAATAACGTTCACAAGATATAATAAACGTGAATTATACCAACTGTTGATATAATTTCTTTAGATATAACATTTATATACTCTTAAACTTATTTCGTATAACGTTATTGAATATAACGTTTATTTAATCGAAAAGCATTAGGCCTATCGTTTAAAACATATAATATTGATATAAGGTTTATAATCGCGCTACAGAAAACGTGACAGAAACGAATCGCTGCAAAATTGACTCCACGTAGTCTTGTCTGACTTACCCTTAGAGTGTTATTTAAAGAGCGAGGTGGCCCGCGAGCTGATGAGCAGGTGCTTCTAACACCGCCGTTGCCGGTGGTGGTGAGCGTGAACCACATCTGCGACGATAAGCTCGCATAGGACCGCTGCCCGGAGCCCCGCAGCGCCGGAGCCGTGACAGAAACCATGCCTGCTGCATGTTGCATTCTTTCTGCATGCTTGCTTGCATGCTGCTTGCTTGATTGCATGTTGCATGCTTGCTTGCATGCTGCATGTTTGGTGTATACTTGTTTGCATGCCTGCTGCATGCATGGTGTATGCTTGTTTCCATGTTTAATTACACAATAATTAGACAATGTTATAATGTGTTAATCTGAAATTTTGCTATGTGTTTTTACTAGGCGTTTTATCATATTAGAATTAATAAGTTTTATGTCTTTTGAGTAGTATATCAAATGATTTTATATTCAACTAGCTGACGTCCCGCGGTTTCACCCGCGTAGTTCCCGTTCCCGTGGGAATACGGGAATAAAATACAGCCTATAGCACTCACGAATAATGTAGCTTTCTACCAGTGAAACAATTTTTAAAATAGGTTAATTACTTCCGGAGATTACCCTTACATACAAACTTACAAACATACAAACAAATGTTACCTCTTTATAATATTAGTATAGATGTAGGTTATGTTTATAAAAATTAGTAACTTTAAAATTATACCAATCGTTTATTATATTAACTGATGGCTATTTCGAATAAAATTATAGATTAAATTGTTATGTTTTGTTAATATTCGAGATTTTGTAATTATATCATATTTATATTACTTACCCCATTCCTATTCGTCTACTATTTACTCGCACGATACGAGGATTATCAAGAATGGCAACAGAACTGGCGCGGCGTTCTAAGTGTCGTTCGCAATAACAGGTATATGGGATCAAGAGTAGTTTATACTACGTCATAAAAGTACCAGAATTGCTCCACAAAAATGTTTGAAATTCATATGAATAATGTGTCGCAGGATTTATGTGGGCTATGTATGTATGTGTATAAAGAGAAGAGTTCATTTGTATATTTTTGTCAGTATAATGTAAAACTGTTTCCTTTTTAACACACGCTTTTAAGTATTAGCTTGATAATGTTGAATATTACTTCATTTTCTGGTTTTATCACCTTTTATAGATTGCAGCGTGTGATACAAATTTTTACGAAGTAAAGTATGAGAGTAATTTAAGAAATAATGATTTTGCAATTGATCGATTCAAATGGGTATAGGATGGTACGTAAAAGGAAATAAATGTTGAAATAATGCGGCCTGCAAAAACATAATGCAACATAATATTGTATTCTCTTGCAATAAAAATAACTATTTATATTAAATTTATCTATATAATTTTAAAATAATAACCAATACAAATGCTTATTACTGATTTATTATAAATTGTTCTTAATTTAAATCACTCAATATAAATCACAGAAAAATAGATAAACGAGTCAACCGTTCGCTCAGAGCTCTTCTCGTCACCGCGCTGGGGCAAAAAGTGCCTCGCCCATCGCTCGTTGAGAGTTGTCAAATCATTACCATAGACAATATTAATCGAATGACTAATCGGTTACAATAATAAACGTTTCTGATAATATAATTATTTACAAATGTTAACAGTCGGCCATCCTGAAGTAGTGTCTGTCCCAGGCACAAAAATAAACAAGAAAAAAAAATACAGCAGAGACTGTCCTCTTTGTAAATTATTATTTACAATTTATGTGATAAAAACCCGCTACTTTGTGACTGGCCTAGATATACAGATATCACTATTTTCAAATAACACAATAATTTATATAAGAGGCAGTAAGTTAACATGATCAAGGTAGATATTTGCATTAGATAGATTTTACAATTAGATTGAAATTATTAGTTTCTACTTAGCGTTCGGCCATCCTGCATTAGAGTAATGGCCTCATTGCTCTTAATAATATCATTAAACACCTCAACACAACTGCAATTTTCATTAAATCATGATTTATATAGGATACTTCTGCTCCGTTTTCGTTGTAAACCGAGCTTCGCCATTGCCACAATCCGTGAAAATGTTGCCTTCACTACGTTGTCTACACAGGTCCATCCACGATATCCGATATGAGTTACGTCTTCCATCCCAGTCAAAGAGTATAACTTTTGAATTAGAGTGACTGTTTCACAAGGGGCTTCGTCATCATCGTGATAGACTGCCCTCAGATTGCCGACACTGGGATCTACGGCCTTCAGTCGTAACACAAGTACTACGCTTGTAAGATGACAAGTCTAAGTTGACCACGTGCCCACACAAGGAGCTACAGCTTCAATACTGTACATTGTTTGCCCGCACAAGGAGCTACATTCTTGAAGTAATACATCTCTCGCCCGCACAAGGAGCAACTGTCTTACGGTTGCGAAACTGCCCACTGCTTGCCCACACAAGGAGTTACTACCTCAAAACAGTACACCGCTGGCCCACACAAGGAGCTGCGGCTTTTAACTGTAAAAACTGCCCACCGCTTGCCCACACAAGGAGCTACGGCCTCAAAGCAGCATGCCGCTCGTCCACACAAGGAACTACGGCTTTGAAATGTAAAATTTGCCCACCGCTTGCCCACACAAGGAGCTACGGCCTCAGAGCAGCACGCCGCTTGCCCACACAAGGAGCTACGGTCTCAAAACAGCACGCCGCTTGCCCACGCAAGGAGCTACGGTCTCAAAACAGCACGCCGCTTGCCCACACAAGGAGCTACGGTCTCAAAACAGCACGCCACTTGCCCACGCAAGGAGCTACGGCCTCAAAACAGCACGCCGCTTGCCCGCACAAGGAGCTATGGTAATATTGCTTGCAATTGAGTAATGCTCACACGCACCAGATGTGGCTGCTTCCTCAGGGTCGCTCATTGTCTCAGTGGGGAATTCGTGAAGTAAATGGTAAAGGAAAGGAAAAAGGAGGATTATTTATTAAATTAATTAATAAACCAACACATTATATACTACTATTACTAATTTTAGTTTTCATTATCATTATCATCGTATTCGGTATTCGACTCAGATTCTTCGAATCTGATCCATGGCTTGATCTTATCAACAGAAAATATATTGGTATATTTTTTCTTAGAATAACCCTCTACACTACTTACTTCATAACGGTCATGATCAAAAATTGAAGTTATTCTATAAGGACCACAAAACGCGGGTGCAAGTTTATTACTCTCACCGGGGGTCTTAGTGACTCTCTGGACCATTACCAAATCTCCCACTTTATATGACCTAGCATTACATCTTTTCCTATCATACCTGTGTTTCATTTCATCTTGTTGTTCCCTAATCTTAGCACTAGCGTCGTCGCGAATTCTTTGGAGAGTGTCATTCGGTATTGAGTTATTTGCATTTAACTCATGTAAATGGCCTTCAGTTACATTTACGCTTGGTCTTCCAAAAATTATTTCAGTAGGTGATTTACCCGTACTTCGATTTATGGTATTATTTAGACTCCATTGAACCTTTGGTACGTGAGTGTCCCAATTTCTATCATCGTCATCGTGACACAACGCAACCAAAGAAGATAGGATTGACCGATTGTACCTTTCGATCTGGCCATTTGCCCTAGGCGTGGCAACGGCGTTTAGTGTGTGCTTTATGCCGTTTTCCTTAACAAATGTTTGGAATTCTTTAGATGTAAAACTTGTTCCCCTATCAGAGATTAAAATTTTAGGCGTACCAAAGAGAGAAAACACATCCTTCAAAACGTTTATAGATGTTTTACTTTTTGTATTCTTAACAGCGCGAAGAATTATAAACTTGGTAAAACTATCTATTATTCCTAATATGTATGTGTTCCCTCTCTTGCTCTTCACGAAGGGTCCTAAGTGGTCTATGTGAAGACTATGGAAAGGAATGTTCGGTTTTGGAATCGGGTGAAGGAAACCCGGTTTCTTACCACCAGATTGCTTAGAATAAGCGCATGGAATACATGCTCTTACATACTTTTTGACGAATTGTGTCATTCGAGGAAACCAATAATCGCGTTTTACCTTTTCCATAGTCTTCTCATAAGAGAAATGGCCAGCGTCATCATGACATAGTTGACAAATTTTCCATCTAGCGTCTTTAGGTACGGCCCAACGCAATTCGCTTCCTATTTTCCTAAATATCTTGCCCTCTTTCAACTCATATGCGCTACGAACGTCTTTCGCTTCGACTGAATTTGCATTTAAAATGGCTTTCACATAACACAACTGGGGGTCACTCATCTGCACAGATTGTAACCAATGTACGTCACTTAAGAGCATCACTGATAGTTGTTCGCCATCAGGGGCTCCTATGGAGTTACGACTCAGTGCGTCTGCATGAGCTAAACGAGCTCCTGGTCTATATTCGATTGTAAATGAGTACTCTTGTACAGAAAGCCACCATCGAGCTATTCTCGGAATTAAGTCCCTTTTTATCAATGTCGTTCGAAGTGCGTTGCAATCAGTCACGACCTTGAACTCAATTCCAAGAAGATATACTCTAAAGCGATTAAGTGACGCGACGACAGCGAGGGTCTCCAGCTCATAAGAGTGGAAATGTTGCTCCTCAGCTGTCGTCTGTCGGCTAAAATACGCTATAGCTTGTAGAGGCTTTCCCTCATCGGCCCGTTGGAGTAAAATACCCCCCAAGCCAGTCGAACTCGCATCGGTATGAAGCTCTGTCTGGTACTTGGGGTTATATATTGCGAGAATGGGCCTCTGAGTCAACATCGTCTTTAACATTGTGAAAGCATTTTCCTGCTCAGTTCCCCACGTCCAAGCGGTGTTGGCTTTCGTAAGACTGGTCAATGGCCTTGCTATGGTAGAAAATCCAGCAACAAACCGACGAAAGAAACTCGCTAGTCCTATAAATTGCCGTACTTCGTGGACGTTTCGAGGAGTTTTGAAAGCGCTAACTGCCATAATCTTCTTAAGTCCGGGACGAACTCCCTCTGACGAAATCTCAAAACCCAAATAGTCTATGGTCCTTTTAAAGAAGTGGCATTTACTCAAGTTCAAAGTAAGATTGGCGTCTTTAATGAGGTCAAGAACAGCCGTTAGTCTTTCCAGCCCCTCATCAGTGGTAGTGGAAGCAATTATAATGTCATCCATATATGCTAACACGCCAGGTATCTTACGACGATTCAAAAGATTCAAAACAAGCCTTTGGAAAACAGCTGGCGCATTAGTTAGACCAAAAGGCATACGATTATATTCGTAATGCCCGTCGGGCGTTACGAAAGCTGTGAGGTGCTTTGAGTCTTCTGAAACGGGTACCTGATGATACCCAGATTTTAGGTCCAAAGTACTAAAGAAAACCTGACCCGAAAGACTATCAATTTGGTCGTCTATTAACGGCATCGGGAATTTTTCTTTTAAAGTTTTCCGATTTAGCGCCCTATAATCCACACACAATCGAGTATCGCCATTTTTCTTAGCTACAAGTATTATTGGGCTAGCATATTCCGACGTTGATTCCCGAATGATACCGGTGTCAAGCAATTGATTCACGATAGTTTTAACTTTTTCGCGCTCAGATAATGAAAGACGATACGGTCTATAAGTTACTGGAATATGATCCTTTAATTGAATACGCATTTCGGCTAATGATGTTTTACCTAATTCTTCCAAAGAAAACGAAAAACAGTCTCGTCGCAAATTTAGTAATTTAGATAATTTCATAAGAGTTTCTTTATCTAATTCATCATCAACAATAATTTGATCAACAGTGATATAGTTTTCCACAAATTCAATATTCAATACATTATTTTTATTAGAATCTGTATTAGTGATTTTTTTCGTTACTGGTGGCAAATCGCCAGTCAAATAAAGAACCCTAGCTATTAATGTGTTTGAAGTTAAGGTGAACGGTTCCGAACTAAGTCCAATTATAATAATAGACCCTACCCCTTTATTGATAGTGTATACACCAGGTAAAAGGAGATATTCCCTACCGATCTTCATACAACACTCGGTATTGATGTAGATCAGTCCAGTTATTTCGGAACCTACGCGTACTTTAATAGTAGATATACCGTAAATAGAACTATCCTCCAAACACGATAAAGAGACTTTATTATTATTGGACGGCGGTTCTTTGTAAAGAAACAGAGATGTGTCCGACTTGTGAACCCTAACACCCGGTAACTCAGTAAGTGAATGTCCTATTAGAGCATCTGCTACAAGTAAGTCAGGCTCAACTAAATATACAACGACATTCTCGTCAAGACCGTCGAGTTTAATTCTTACTGTAATGCGACCACTTGGTATAACGCTGCCTTGACCAAACCCATTTAGTGTAGGTAAGTTATTATTATCAACAGGTATTCCTAACTGCTCTCCAATGTCTTTTCTTAATAGCGTACAATGACTACCTAAATCAATAAATGCTTTAATAGGTCTATCTTTCAAAATTATTTGTTTATAATATTTATCACTCACGTTTCTATTCTGGGATATACTAAGCACATTCTTTGTCTGATTACTGGAAGCATCCGTAGTCTGTCGCGTGTCAGTAGCGGTACCTAAAATCTTATCCGTACAATTTTTCTCATCATGTCCGTATTGCCGACATTTTCTACACTTAATTATAGGTTTTGAGCAACGTGACACTATGTGTCCTTGTTCCTTACAATTATAACAAGTGACCTCTGATCTTGGTTGGCGTCTTGATTGTGAATTTGTTGCTTTTGTAGCATTTGAGTTTGCATCCTCACTAACACGCGCATTAGGCGTAAATCTTTTTGAAAAGTCATTTAATTTGGAAGATATATTCCGAAAGTATTTTAAGACGTCTTCTGGATTATGAAAATTAGCACCCTGTACGTTCATTCGAATATTGTTATCATAAATACCATGAGTGAGGCAGTCTACCGCCTGCTGACCCTTAAGTTCGCATCTATTTATTAACATAATTTTATCATAGTAATATTCTTCCAGGGATTCATTTCGCCTAGACCGTCTAGACAACATTTCCGAAAGAAGTTCGCCATAATTGTGTTCACAAGGAAAGGCGGCAATAAGTTTTGATTGCCACTCAGCCCACGAATACTTCACGCTGGTCAGACCATCATACCACCGTTTGGCAAGCCCGGAAAGTTTGGGTAAAGCATAGAATATGGTTTGTCTTTCCGACCAGCCGTACACATGCGCCGATTCGTTGACTTTAGCTAACCAGTTCTTCATTGTCTGTGTCTTAGCCTGAGGATCAAATTCCGTTATTACGTTTTGAGAGGCATGGAGGCCAGATGCACTAGGAGACCCGGTGTTGTTGCGATCGTTAAGAGCTACTACTAATTTCTCTAATACAGATGTTTCCGAATGGTTACCTAAGCGTTCACTTCGTTTTTGTCCACGTTTTTGGCGTTTAAATCTAGTCGAAGACGAGTCACTACCGCTCGATGAAGAAGTAGTTGAGGAGCTACTCGAATCGTATCTTCGACCTTTATGCCGTTTTCTCATTTTGCGGCTTTGTTTGCGAGTTCTATGCCTATTTTTATCTATTCGAGAATCCTTACTTTGCTCAGATACTTTTCTAAGTCTACTACGAGACCGTGATCTTGACCTAGGAGGAGAGGGTGTACCCATTTTGGGTCAAAAGGTAGTGAAGGTAATAGGTAAAAGGAAAGGAAAGACAATATTCGATCGCTGTATTCTGCAACCAACTTTACCTTAGACCGTTCGGTTGACGCGATTTATCCCACTTCTGAACTTTTAAAATAATAACCAATACAAATGCTTATTACTGATTTATTATAAATTGTTCTTAATTTAAATCACTCAATATAAATCACAGAAAAATAGATAAACGAGTCAACCGTTCGCTCAGAGCTCTTCTCGTCACCGCGCTGGGGCAAAAAGTGCCTCGCCCATCGCTCGTTGAGAGTTGTCAAATCATTACCATAGACAATATTAATCGAATGACTAATCGGTTACAATAATAAACGTTTCTGATAATATAATTATTTACAAATGTTAACAATAAGGACTGTAAAATATTTTTATTTGAGATCGTCGATTCGATATTCGAGAACAAGAAGGAAACCCTGCCATTGCCATCAGGAACCAGCTTGACTTATCGCGTCATTGCTCCATCTCACCTAAACAAGCAGAACTTTAGTGAGTCAGTTTTCACAAACTCAGGCGGCAACTCTTTATGTAAGCACCTGTTACGTTCTTCTTTTAATTTCATATTTTTCTTAAATGTCTATTGTTTGTTAATTATGCAATATTCACTTCAATACCTAAAAGGGCTAGTTAAAAAGCACCTATTTTGTTTTAACATTTTAATATTTTATAAATATTCTCATTGTTTGTTTATCATGCCTAAACGGTCCGAATACATAAAACGGCAGGCACTATGGCACAAACAAATATTATTAATTTTAATTAATTTTAAACAGTTTTGCTGTTTGACTGATATGCAACGTTTGCTCAAATACCTATTTGGGATAGCACCCAAACTTTATGATTCTTTCTTTTTTATACTTTTTAAATTCTTTCGTTATCTGTGTATTATGCTGTGTTTGTTTACACACACACAAAGGCTCGTACCTAAATACACACACCTCACCACTCATGTCACACTACTCACATCAACGCACATATCCCGTCTAAAGCACACACACAATTACACACTACACAAACTGTCTTACGGAAGCATCCCACACATAAACACAAATATATTTCCTGCAACAACCGATATTCTATTTAAAATCTCCCTCTTGAGTCTTGGCTTCAATTTTCATAATATAATTTTTAATTATGGCTTTACTTAGTGTTTCCGACGACCTAGACGATTCCTTTGACATAGAATGTCGTTCTGTAGAATCACTTGAATCTTGCAGGAGTATCCTTAAAGCTTCCACAGACAATATCAAGGTGCTAACATATAACATCAGAAGCTATCAAAAAAACTTCGACGATTTTGCTATTGCTCTGAATCGTCTGGACTCAGATATCGACTATATAATACTCACTGAATGCTGTCTGTCTGACGGTACTATTATAGAAGATCTACGTGGTTATAGCGCTCACAGAACTACAAATCAAGTAAACAAAAATGGAGGCATTATTGTCCACACAAGAACAAGCCAGAGTAGCAGTATTACTACTATAGAATCCAAGCTTTCCGACGCCGATAGTATATTATTAAAAATTAACAACAATTTCAGTCTCTTAGCCATCTATAGGTCACCTTCCTTCACTAACGCAGAGAATTTCCTCAGGTCCCTTGACTCCACCCTCTTTGAACTCAAAAGCCAACAAACACTAATTGTTGCCGGTGACGTCAATCTTAACATTAACGACTTATGCAATAGTCAAGTAGCTAACTACGCGTGTCTCATGGCTTCACATGGGTTATCTCCCGCCATTACACTCCCAACAAGACAAGGATCCTGTATCGACCACATATTCATAAAATCACCTGGAATACCTCTTGGTCTTGTATGTAGCTTATCTATTACTGATCATGATCTTGCCCTATGCAGTGTGCCTATTAAACCGGAAAAGTCCAAAAACACTAAGCGATGGCGGGTCAAAACTGACTGGACAGCCGTAGCTAATGAGATTATTAAAACAAACTGGGATTCTGTCACTGATGCAACCTGTGTGAATACTGCACTAAACTATTTCAACAACACGGTATCACGAGCCACTAAGACCCACACTCAAAATGTTAAAATTAGTCGCAAAATGGCTATCATTCAACCCTGGGTTACCCCTGGATTAATAAGGTGCATGCGACACCGTGACAAACTCCATCTTGACTGCAAAGCCAACCCCGATGATCACACAAAAAAAATAATTTACACTAGATATAGGAACCATGCAAACACAATTCTTCACAATCTTAGAACAACACACAACAGAAAAGAAATTGAAAGTAACCAGAACAATCCCAAAAAACTATGGACAGCAATAAAAGATATATGTAAGACCAAAAAATGCAACACTCAAAACACATCAACTAATTTAATCGCATCCAGTATGTCTCCAACAACATCTCTAGACAACTGCAATCAGCATTTCGTCTCAGTAGGGGAAAAACACTCGGCCAAGATCCTCGACAAACTAGCAACCACTCACCAATCACTAATAGACTCACATATAACTCCGAGCTTTAACTCTCAATCATTTTATTTGCACCCGACAGACGAAGACGAGGTCTCTAACATAATACACAATCTGAAAATAGATAGTCCACCGGGGCCAGACCAAGTAACAGTTCCACTAATCATAAACTGCAGAGAAAGCTTAATTAAACCACTCACACATATATTCAACCTCAGTATAGAAACAGGTGTCTTCCCCGACGCCTGGAAAGTTGCTGCAGTTTCTCCTATCTATAAAAGCGGTCCCAAAGACTTACCAGAAAACTACAGACCTATTGTTCTGCTAAGTATAGTCTCAAAAATTCTGGAAAAAATTGTCAATAAAAGACTGGTAAATCAAAATCAAAATCAAAATCAAAGCATTTATTTCAAGTAAGCCAGTTACAGGCACTTTTGAATTGTCGAAACAAAGATGAAAATTAAATGTAGCTACAGTCCCAGTCACAAGACATAAAAACTGTGTAAGTACTGTATTCCCTAGCGTAGATCTCTATGGAGAAGAACGGGCAAGAAACTCCATGGACACTCTTTTAAATCAGAATATTGTTACAAAATCTTGGTTACATCATTCACGTTGAGATGGTATATTATGTGAGAACAATGTAGCAAGATGTGCACGGTAAAAGTGTCCACAGCAAAAACACACAAACAAAAAAAAAATACAATTCAAAATAATTCATTCAAATAAGCCATGGCAACCAAGAGATGACCAGTCACAACTGACAGCGCCCGTTCACGGACATGACGCATGGATCAGCACCATTCAACTCAACCATTTTGAAGGGAACTAAATGATCCGACACATGCGCCACCATCAGCGAGACAATTGAGTGAGCATGACATACTCCAAACCGCCAGGGCACATTCAAGTCAAGAAAAGACGTAGGTTTCCAGTGAATGATAGCTTTCTAGTACATAGTACTCACACAATATGGGCTATGCATTTATATAATACTAAAGAGATTGATTCTATACAATGCAAAGATAGTTGTACAATCTTCAGCAGCTCCAACAATACAATTTAATGCTATCAATTTATGCGCCCCTGTCCATGTGGAGCAGGACCAGCATTGAGCCAAGCATTTTTATCAGCGACATAATCGCTCAACTTGTAATATGCTTGCTTACATAGTGTGCGTTTAATGCATGTTTTAAATTTCGTCTCATTCAGTTCAAGAATACTTTGTGGAATTTTATTATAGCATCTCAAACAGTACCCCATGAAAGATGAGTCTACTTTAGCGAGTCTGAAACCTGGCTGAACTAGTTGGTCCCTATTTCTAGTACTGTAATTATGTCTGTCACCCCTTTTACCAAAAAGGTGCAGATTTTTTCTGACGTACATTATGTTTTCGTAGATGTATTGACAATGTACCGTCATGATGCCAATATCCTTAAACAGTTCCCTTAGAGAATCACGCCTACGAAGATTATATACGGCTCTGATGGCTCTTTTCTGCAGAATAAATATAGACTCAATATCTGCAGCCCGTCCCCACAGCAAAATGCCATAAGACATTATACTATAAAAGTAACTAAAATAAACCAGTCTAGCGGTATCTACATCAGTATACTGACGAATTTTTCTAATGGCATAGGCTGCTGAACTTAGCCGCCCCGCAAGAGATGTCAAATGAGAACCCCATTGTAGCCTTGAATCAAGCGTAATCCCCAGGAAAACCGTTTTATCTACGAATTCAAGTTTCTCTTTATTCAATATTATATCACAATCACTACTTTTAACATTCGGTAAAGCAAATCTTATGCATTTGGTTTTTTTTTCATTTAATACCAAATTGTTTGCTGTGAACCAATTTTGGACCTGAAGTAGGGCATTATTCACGTCATCTAGATTTTGGGCCCGCCTATTTATCTTAAAAATTAGGGAAGTGTCATCAGCAAATAACACCATATTTTGAGGTTGGTTTTTCAGTAAATAGGGTAGATCATTTATATATACTAGAAAGAGGAAAGGACCCAATATTGAGCCTTGTGGAACCCCCATTTTTACTTTTAACCCCTGTGAATTAACACCATTTATTTGAACATGTTGTTGTCTATCATTCAAATAAGATTTTACCAAACTAAGTGCAAGTTTACCCAGTCCGTAATGCTCAAATTTCAAAAGTAATGTGTCGTGATTTACGCAATCAAACGCTTTGGAGAGGTCACAAACAATTCCTATGGCGTCTTGAGACTCTTCCCACGCAGTAAATATGTGCTTTAATAAGGTTACACCGGCGTCAGTTGTACAACGTCCCTTGGTGAAGCCATAATATAATAATAATATAATAATAATAGCCTTTATTCAGATCAACTTAACTTAATAACAATATTCAAAAGCGAACTTATAACTTATTAAAACTTATTCTAATATTTGCTGCTTTTTTTTTATCTGTTGCAATCTGTTTGCCTATCGGCAAAGGCCTCCTCCAACCTTTTCCATTCTGATCTTTCACATCACTCCTTCCACTTCTCTTAACTCTCTGTATGCTTTTTTAACTTCACCCGTTTCTTTTATATATTTTTCTATAATTTCCATTCTGTTTTGTTTTCTGTCCTTTCTAATGCTATCTTTAATTTGTTCACTAATTTCTGTTAAATTTTTCTTCTGTCCTATGTATCTTTAGTGCTGATTAAGTGGTTTCTCGCTTCTAGTAGTTTTGTAGTACCTTTCTGTTGTTAGCCATTTTTTCAGTTCAGTTTTGGTATTTTTGCAATACTTGTTTTTGGGTTTTTAAAGTATTCTCTATCCAATTGTATCTTTCTTGTGTTCCAATTCTTTTGTTAACACACAATTTTTTTTTCTGTTTAGTTTTAAGTTTCTTTTTTTTATTGTATAGTTTTAAGATTTTTATTTTATTCTTATTTTTATTTTGTTGTATGCAGTCCCGGGGTCTCTTATACGGTAAAATATGTAATCTGGATAGGATATATATTTTCACCCATTCTTCTCACTTCGCTGATGCCAACAATATCCCATTTGATGTGGGTTACAGCATGTTATGAGTTCTTTATGGTCTTTTCTTCACTTTTCAGGGTAAGAACTTCGAGTGCTGCGCTAAAGATTTTAGATTTTTGCTGTTATTGTTGTCACTTATTGTTGGAGGGTTGTGGTCTCTTTCCCCCACGAGGACCAGTCGGCTTGGGGGAGGTTGGTGTATTCTTTTTCCTTGTTGCCAGTTTCTTCGGTTGGTTTTGGTTTCCGTTTGCCGATTATTAATTGTTATTGTTTTTCTGAAGTAGATATATTTGAAAGAGAGTTTGACCTACCCCTCATCATATCGAAAGCATTTATCCTGTTTGCTTTGATTGAAGCTACAATCTGTTGTTTTTTGGGTTGGTTAATGGGTGATAAGGGGTGATAAGCAGTTGGTGAGGTGGATGATTCTCTTTTTCGTTTTTCTTGGTTCTTTTTATTCTGTATAACGATTAGTTTGTCATATTTCAAATACGCTATATTGCCTTTTTCCTTTTCTTCAGCTAGCTTGGCTTGTAGCGTTTTTCGCTTTTCCAACACTTCCTTTGAGTAATCTTCACTGATATTAATTTTGCTCAGGTTCTTTTTGTTTTTAATAATTTCGTTTTTTTTCCAATTGTTTATAAACGAACATAGTACCGGCCTTGGTTTGTTAGTTTCTCTATTTTTAGTACTTAAGCGATAAATTTTGTTGACTTCATAATCTTCTATAATAATATTTAGATCTTGTTTCAGATGTTCTTTAAATTCCTGTAGTAATTCGAGAGTTGATGTTTCTTTTTCTTCCAGGCCAAACACTATGATATTATTTTTCTTCTCCAATCTTTTCATAAACTCAATTTCTTTTTCTAATTTTTCTACTTTCATTTTCAGGTTTTTGTTTTCTTCCATCAAAGGGATTAACTTTTCATCAATTTTGTCCATAATAGAGTTTGTGATAGAATCCTTCAATTCAGCCGTTTGGCTTTGCATCTCAATTTTCATTTTGTCGAATAATATTTGAAATTGACCTTCCATTATATAGTTATGAAGTTGTATTTGCGTATGTTGGAACGTAATAGTAAATTTTATTTTGGTGGTTGGCAACACTGGTTGTACTGTCAGTGTCACAAACGTCAGTCTTGTTGACGTTGTATGTCAGATGACGATGGATAATGTCTGTCGTGTATATAACCTCAAATCAATAACTATATATAATTATTCTGATTTATCAGCGATCACCAACAATCACACTAAATCTATTTTCTATGGACACTTCACAGATATTTTGCCTGTGTTTTGTGGCGAAGTTTAAACTAAAAGCTCACTTTAACTATTTTTATTCACTTAATTTCTTCAGTGGTTGTCACTATGGTGTTGACAGTTCTAACGCCGGAAACGGAAAAACTGTTGATCATTAAAGATTCTGTTGGTGTTAAAATGATAGAGCATTTGATTAAGCATTACTTTTTCAAAAACCTTGCTAAAAACTGGTAACACGGATACAGGTCTATAATTATTAGTATCTTTACTGTCCCCGGATTTGAAAAGAGGTATGACTTTACTGTATTTCATTAAATCAGGGAAAACTCCTTGGTCTACACATAAATTAAAAATTAAAGCTAAGTAAGGGGCTATAGTCTCAAGTATGGATGTACAAACTTTGACAGACATTCCCCTTAGATCTTCGGTTAGTTTGATTTTTATTTGCCGGAAAGTTTTAATAACAATCATAGGGTTAATGTGTTTAAATTTAAATTCAACCAGGCAGCCAGACACATTCGCCTTTAATAAACCAATTGAGAGTTCAGGTGAGGAAATAAGAGCCTCTGTTGTTTTTTGTGGTATATCGTTAAAGAACTTTACAAATTCTTGAGCTACTTCCTGATTAGAGCTTTTAGGACCACATGATGTATCTAATGTGTAGTTAGTGTTACGTATTTTCTTCCTGTTAGTCTCGTTATTTATAACTTTCCAAACTGTCTTTATTTTATTATCTGCTGTTTTGATCTTGTTGCTAATGTGCAGTGCTTTAGCAACCTTGCATGTATTTCTAAAAATGTTTGAATACTTAGCAACATACTTGTTAAAAGTTTCAGTGTTTATAAAAGGCTTAAGGCCGTAAAGCTCAAATAGTCTTTCCCTACTTTTTCTGATACCTCTAGTTGCCCAATCACTAAATATGAATTTAGGGCAAATACTTTTTGTCTTCTTTTCAAAAGTTTTATTGAATTCCGTGTGAACTATTGAAAAGAAACGATCATACAATTGATCTATATTAATATTATCAAGGCCCATAACGCTTAACTTGTTCTGTAGCAAAATATTATACCTATTTAATCTGCTAGAAGTTATAGGTCTAAATTTAATTTGAACTTTTGGCGATGGGGGTGTATTACACCTGAAGGTTACAGTTTGTCCGCTATGGTCAGAGGGTAGACAATTTACTATTGCTTTATCTAAGTAATCACAATCGCAGAAAATATTATCTATACAAGTAGCAGAAGATGGAGTGACTCTAGTAGGTTCTGTAAAAGTGTTGGTCAAGTCAAATGACTTAAAAAGATTTAATAAGCGACTGCTATTTGAACATTCTTCTAAAATATTGATATTAAAATCACCACAAATAATTGTAGATTTATTACTGACTGCAAGTTTTGCCATCACATCTTCCATTATTGATTCAAATAAAGAAAAGTTTTGATAGTTTGGGGGTCTGTACACACACACAATTACATGCTTATCTAGCTCAACACAGGACAGTTCAACGCAATGTTCAACCGAGAGACCTACTATGTCATTACGTTGCTTATATTTAAAACAATTTCTTATTAATATTAGGGAACCTCCACGAAGCATAGTTTTACGGTTAAAGCAGCTACCCACCATATAGTTCTCATAATTGATAAGCATTTGGTAATCCTTAAGCCAATGTTCAGTAAAACAAATAATGTCAAACTTACTATTTTCTAAAAACAATTCAATTTCTAATAATTTGGAAGAAATGCCTTGGATATTTTGGTGGAATAATTTCAAAGTGTTCTGCTGAGGCCCTTTTTTACTAACTAATTGAGTGCAAGAAGATACGTTGGTAGGATTAACAATATTGTTAATCGTACCTCCTGTTGTCTCATTTCCTAGTTTAAATTAATTTTTGGAGTGAGGCTGGAGACACCCGTACCATCCTCAGACAACAAGACCCTATCACTAATACTAATATACCCTAATTGAGAATTCTCCACGGTGACACATGGATCCTCCTCAGTACAATGTCTGTAAACAGCAATGTTTGTAGCACTAGTGCTATATTCACTTAAAGTCACCTGTATATTAGTATTACTACTAATAGTCGCAGTGTTAATAATAGAACTAAACTTAGACATACTATTTATGTCTGTGTGAATATTATAAGCTAATAGCCGAGCTATTTTGTGTCTACATCTAATAGGTAGATACACCTTACCCCGTGTCGACTTCAGTTTACCAACAATAGTGTTGATATCCAGATATATAAGTCTGTCACTATAGTGACCTACTAAAAAATGTACATGGTTATTTAACATATGTATATAATTATTTTTTCTATTACCCAAATTTTCAAAAAATGGAAAACCACGCAATATTATTTTGTTACAATTTAACTTCAACAACTCTGAAACACAGTCAGTGATGTCTTCCTTTTTAATCTTAGAACTATTACCAACACATATAGTAATGGTGGTACTAGGATCACAAACAGTCTTTGTTACTGATGCCATAATCTGTTTGTAGGTTGATCCTGGCATGCAATAATTTTGTGTACAATAACTCAGGTTATTACTGATTAATTTCCTTAACCCTCTACCTATACTATCAGAGAACATAACTGAAAGATTAGAACCAAAGAACATAACTGAAAGATTAGAACCAAGAAATTTTCTGGACAAAAACAAAATAATCTCGGACAAACAATTCGGATTTCGACGAGGAAAGTCTACTGAAGACGCGGTGTCTCTCTTGACTAATCAAGTTTCACACCACATAGAAAATGGAAAATGCTGCGTCGGTGTTTTTCTTGATTTGGCAAAAGCATTCGACACCGTGTCTCCCGGTATTCTTCTAAAAAAATTAGAAGCTTCGGGGATAAGGGGTGTACCTTTGGAATGGTTCGCTAGCTACTTGTCATCACGGTGCCAATACTCCAAAATAGGCAGTCTCCAAAGTTCCTTGCTACCCGTCACGTTTGGTGTTCCGCAAGGCAGTACCCTCGGCCCAACGCTTTTTACGCTTTATATAAACGATCTAATAAGCCTCCCTATAAACAGCGCGGAAGTGATCTGCTACGCCGACGACACTGCCATCATCTTTCACGACTCGACTTGGGAACGGGTGTATCGTTTGGCGGAACAAGGCCTCTCTCAGATAGTGCACGCCCTAGACACTAATCTACTTACATTAAATGTCAGTAAGTAAATATATTGCTTTCTCAAAAACCAGTGCCTCCAGCCCATCCCAAACTATGTCCATAAAAATACACACTTGCTCACAAGAACACAACAACGCTTCCCACCACACATGCCCATGTGAAGTCCTTGAACGAACTGACACAATAAAATACCTCGGAATAATCTTAGATAACCAATTAACTTACAAAGCCCACATATATGCCGTATCCTCCAGAGTGCGAAAACTGATCCATGTCATGAAAAAACTCCGTGACTGTACCCCAATCGATGTGCTGCAAACGGTCTACTACGCACTCTGCCAGTTAATCATGCAGTACTGCATCGGTATATGGGGTCGGGCTTGTAAAACCACATTCATTACATTAGAGAGGGCACAACGGGCACTGATCAAGGTTGCACTTAGAAAACCTTTTAGATTCCCCACAGACCTTATTTATCAGGAGTTTAAAGTTCTAAGGGTACGACAAATTTTCATATTACAAGCAACGCTTAAGTACCACGCAACCGTAAAAAAACTGCCTGATTACAACAAATTAATAAACAAGCGGGTATTTAGAGTACCTATACCAATTACCAAATCGGAACTAGCTAGACGCTGTACTAATTTTTCACATCCAAACACCTTCAATAAAATCAGTAAAATTTGCGACCTAAGAGACTGCTCAACCTCCACCTGTAAAAATATATTATGAGTAGCCCTTTTAAAATTGACATACGACGCTACCGAAGCCTTGCTATAGCACCTGCACAACAGTCACACACACACCCATACACACATACACACACACACGTACACTCACAAAAACTCAAACACACCAGAACACAAGCCCAACAAATGCAGACTTTGCTTTATTTCTATTTTCTACCTTTTTCTTTTCTTTTTTTTTTTTTTTTACCTTTACCCTGTTAATAATATTTTAATGTCCACATGTTTGTTCTTCAATGTAACATTTTTTTGTAAAATTCGCACTCCCGAGCCACAAGATACAAGCGATGCTTAGTTTGTGGCTCACCGACTATTATGACACACCTGTATTTTTATATTGATTAATAAACTGATTTTGATTTGTTGATTTTTTTGATCGTAGCAGATCTATTGTTGAGGAAGGCGTGATGTAATCTGGTTTTACTTTATTTATCCGAACTTTTCAAATCAATACTCAAATCGTAAAGTTTCGAGAATTCCCGATGGGTGCGTTCGCTCCAGGTTCGAGTCTTCAAAGTTTGCTTGTTGACTCTCCTTTCACTAAGTTATTGGGGCGAACCTTTTCAGAGCTAACGCGCGAGGATTCATGAATTATTCATAAGTACAGTTAGTACTTATTGTATGTGGAATGATTAAGACAAAAGTTTGAAATAATAGGGAGTTAAGTATATAGGAATTAAAATGGAAACTACAGGGTTTTATAGATACATAACTACTTCACTTTTGTCGATTAAATTTTGAGACTGACAGCATCGGTGCAGACGGCTGCTTAAATCCGTTACCACTTTTACTGAGGGTCTTATTGCGTGACGGATACTGGTACCTAATTGATGCAGCTGTCTGTCCATATGGCATCTAGTCCTTTGGTTAGTTAAGTGATCGAGGAACAATGACGAGGGTCCCCAGCGAATGTCTAAATACTGCCTCTTTGTATTTAAGACTAGCAGACGTCACGCGGTTTCACTCGCGTAGCGGGACTACGCGAGTGAAACCGCGTGACGTCTGATTCCCGTGAGAGTACTGGGATAAAATATAGCCTATGTTATTCAAGGTGAATGTAGCTTTCTAATGGTTAAAACATTTTTGAAATCGGCGCAGTAGTTTTTGAGTTTATTCATTAGAAAACATACATACATACACACAAAAATACAAGTCTTTCCTCTTTATAATATTAAGAGTCCTATTACATTTGTTTTGCAAATTTTAGATTTTTACTTCCTGGATCAAATTATGATTTCCAGATAAGTAGATTCCTTATCTAATCAGCTTGACAACAGTATTTTTGAAATTGCTCTAGGACTTGTAGTTTTTGAGCTACAGGTGTTTTTATCGGATCGGGCAGAAAATGTTTTGAAAACTTGCAATAATTTTTGCATGTGCGCTTTTCGGGATTTGCAATTCCGCGCGTTTAGCTGCGGAGAGGTTATATTACAAACGAAAACTAATGAAACGTATTTATTGTAGATCGAAGTTTTATATCATATTAATTTATTTGATAAAATTTAGTTTATTTGGAATATAACGGACGCTGAATCAAGACATTTTACGCTTTCTTTACGATTTCTTCCGTGAAAACTCAAGAAATTTAAAGAAATTCTAGAACTCCAATAAACAAGTAAAACATTCAACGTATCTTTCAGTAATTTTAGCTTTTATATGAATTGAATCTAACAAGTAAATTTGAGCGTCAAAATTCCATCGCCGACGGTTTTTTTTTGCAAACTGATTTCGTAAAATATATAGTAAATTACACGAAAAAAAAAATTAAAATGTGTAACTCCAACTTACAAGTTACTTACTTTGCACTATCGTTATTCATAAGCAAATAATTAAAATATCTTACTGCTGCTGAAAACTACTGCGTCAAAAATCATGAATTTGCGTCAAAAATGTATTAGGACTCATAATTGTAATATCAGTACACTAATAGAAGAATAGATAGAACAGAAAATAAATTACTTTAGAATGTTTTAGGACACGTCCACAACAGCGCATCAGTACATCTTTTGTGCACTACTTAATGGAAACAAACACAGAAGAAAACCAACTACTGTAAGCAATGTGCAATGTTGTACTAGAACGAGTCGTTTGCCTACAAAGTAAAGATAAAAGATGGGAGTCAGTGCAAACTTGCTCACGGTTTACTGACACTTTCGTTCAAAGAAAACTGTGAATTTTGATGGCTTTGCGCTTGAATTTGTCATGTTTCATCAAGTTTGTTTGAAAATATTGTCGGAATTCTGCTAGAATCCTTTGCTGGCAGAACGACTTGAATTTACGTTCGTTAGCTGATGCACTGTATGTTACTTTGTGTTTGTGTGGTTTCTGTACCTCTTCTTTCGGGCCTATTTCAATGGCGTAAAGTAAATTGGTGGTAATATCGCGTGGGCTTTACGTATTCAATATTTTTTTCGTCTATCTTCTTCACAGCCCAGCATCCCGATCCATACATCACGACAGGTCCAATCACGGACTTGTATATTTTTCTTTTTAACTTGGCATCCGTGGGTGTGACGCAGACCGGCAAACAGAATAACTTTCTCCATGAACCATTTCCCATAACTCAACCCCGTAATTAGGGGTTGTCTGAATTATTCCCTTAAATATAACTACACATTTCTGATACACAACATAATTATGTTGAGGGTACAGATGGCACTACTTAGTGTTTATGTTATGAGTGTTTACCACGGTTTCACGAACCTACGCGTTTCCGTAATTTTGTTGTAGTTGCGTTAACTGAACCCAAAACTAAGTGTGTATCGTAATTATGAGTATGAAACTTGTTATTTGCATTAAACTGGGAACGGAAATGAGAACCCACATCTGTTGCTATTTGAGTAGGACACTGAAGTGTTATGGTTCATGGCATAGTGGAAAATCTCACGAAAATGGTTTTATTGAAGGATGATAAATAAAAATAATATTAGCTAACACTTGCTTGAGTTTTATGACTAAATATGATGCAGTTTCCTTTGTATTTTGCAAGGGATTTAACTGTTTTTATTTATACTGTACTGTTATGCTAGTGTATCGCTGAGTTAATGAAATTCTCTCAAGTTCATGACTTTATGACTCCACACAATGAGGCAATTTGCATAATTTTCTTTCATTTTAGCGTAAATGTTTTTTTTTTTTATTTTCTACTCCCGCGAGGGCCAAATGCCTTCTATCAAGACTTCTAAATGTCAGCTCTAAAAAAAATACTGAAATTGTCACATACGTCAAAATTACGAAGTACAGAGAAGTTAAAAAAATGTGTAGAAAAATGGCGATAACAATTAATTTGGATCACCCACTGACTCAGACGTACATCGTACATTCTGCGCTTCTGGTGATGAAGTTACTAGCCCTAAGTCCTATGGCAGGCATGACTTGGGTAGGTCAAGGCATCTTCCCAAACCCTGAGATCATACGAAGTGCATATTTGTCAGAGCTGAAGAACTTAGTTCCATTCTGGGTAGTCGGAGCTTTATATGTGACCACACGACCACAGCTAGAAATCGGGTTGAGTCTCTTTAGGATGTTCACAGCTGCAAGAATGATTCTTATTCTTGGTTATGCAACAAAGCCTCTTCCTTGTGCCTTAACTGACTTGGCCATCATCATTTCGTACATGATAACTTGTTACATGTCTATGTACGTAGTGTACCACTACAGAGCCGCCATTTAAATTCAATACAAATCAAATACTTGTTTGATACAGCACTCCAAACTCCGGGTGACTCGTTTTAAGGAACTAAATCGGAAAGGAAATTGCTTTTTAGATTGTGTTCTGTTCAATCTAGAGTGTAGGAAAACGACTGACTTTCTATTATTGATATAACCGTATTACAATGAAATGAAATAGAAAATGAAAATGTAAGATGGATTTTAAAAAGTAGAGGTGAACGTTTTGATACGATATTTTATTCGTTTTGTTTTTATAGTTCTTTTATAACTTTTTTAGTTAAGTTTATCTTTTAAGTTGTACCATAAATATCATTGTGTTTATTTTCTTGTTTAATTTTTTTCTTATAATACAATTTGTTTTAAGGCTCGGCGCAAATGGGCCACCAACCACAGCCACCGGTAGCCAGCGACAAGCAGTTAAGGCCCTTCTAACCCTAAAATTAGCAACTCTATTTGTGGTGGTTCAAACTTCGTTTGAAATACTGTTAGAATAAAGTTCTAATCAGCTTGCTCTACAAAGCGGTTGTTACGTCAGTCGCTGCGTCCGAATAGTGCGAAATTTTTGCGATTTACAAAAAATCTATTGATTGGACTAAAAAATAAAACAGTATGACCTGCTTTATAGTTAATTCAGTTACTATGCAAAGTTTCATGATCTAATTTGAAGTACTTTTTGAATACCAGCGGTTTATTGTTCGATTTGCAGGTAACTTTGGATTTTTTTTCTATCTAGAAAAGTTTATGGAATCGTGTTTTTGTCACACATAGGTAGTACCTAGCAGTAATCCTCAACTTTACCATATATTTATTTCAAAATAAATGCTGCAGTATTTTAGGCGTAACGGAGGATTATGCTAAGCCATTTGAGGCATAAATGGCCCTTAACACGCGTTTTCATACATTTTGTTGAAACTCGCCGCACACGTGTGTCTGCCACTCGCTACAGCAGCGTCAGCGACTCGCGGTAGCGCGCGACAGCCACCGGTGGCTGTGGTCGGTAGCCCGTTTGCGCCGAGCCTAAGTGAAAAGTAAATCAACGGTTAAGATGTCCGCGCTGCAAGTGGGAGGCTGTTGTCCCAATCCAATTGGAGCACCATTGACGTATACACTCAGCGGTAAGAGGGGTTAACAATGCCAAGTCTTTGTCTTTTATTCATTATACTATGTTCGTTGGTGTAGTGGTTGAAAATTTCGTGAGATTTGGAGACAGTTGTTTTTAGGCCCTCTTCGATGTTGCGGATATTCATATTACTTACACCAAAAAAAAGTAACCATTTTATTCTAATAATAAACGAAAGATTACCTAAAAACGAAACCGGAATCTTAAAATCATAACAAATAAGTTGTATTATGATATTTTTTGCGAGTCAAATCATTCCTGTTGTGGTCAATGCCATTTGACGGAAAATACTTAGGGGCGTTTTTTCCGTTTACAAAAAAAAAGTACGGTATCCATTGGTACTAATATCTGCTTTAATTAAAATATAATATAATATAAAAAGAAATAATATTAAACTGTGAGCTTTCTAATGCTATTTTAGAGGTTTCCGCTAAAATCTTTTAGATGGTATAGAAAATCATCATGGCACGGAACGTTGTAAATTCGTCTTTTTGGTGGTTGACTGACAACTTCATTTGACATTTGACGTGTTATTGTTATTGTTTATTGTTAGATTCACGTTTTCATTTTCGAATTTCTCATCATTCCGGTTAGACATGGCTTAGCTAATATTACCACTGTAATCTAGAAATTATAAGGAAGAAATCTATATAAGTTTCAAAATATCTGTATGTCTGTTACAATTTTATGTGGGTGGCCTGTTCTCCAAACAAAAAAAATTGTCTCGTAAGGCCATAAGGGTAGAGAAAGACCAAAAAACCGGCACAGTGCGAGTTGAACTCGCACACGAAGGGTTCCTTACCATTATCTATAAATCAGACAAAATTTGTTGTATGGGAGCCACCTTTAAATATTTATTTTATTTTAATTTAACTATTTGTTTTTAACACGTTAAGTGCGAAACGAGGCCTAAATCACCCCTCATGCAACTTCCTTGTGGTGCGGCAAGGAAAAACGTGAACATCTCTGTCGTGCGAAGGGCATAGCTTTGGTTTGGTCCAGTGTAGAAAAGAGATAAATGTATATTTGGGACGCGCTAATGGTCTCGGACTCGGTGGTATACCTACCTTGGTACCGGATGTCTTAGGCCTCATACCGCACTGAATTAATATAATTTTAATGCAGTGCGGAACGAGGCTAAAACGTCCCATATCCCCCCGGACCTCGTACCGCACCCAACGCGAGCTTCCCGCGACTAGTGTTGTAGTTGTAGACTAGTGTGTAGTGAAGAAGTTAATTTAAAAAAATACAGAAACAGAACCAAAACAGATAAGTTTTTAATTGATATTGAGCTGACAAAAAATCCAAAAAGATTTTGACTCAGTGCTCTCAGTGCAAAAAATCTTAATGTCTACCCTGTTTCAATGAAAAGCACTCATAAATAAGTACAAAATATATATTGCGATTTTTTATAAAAAAGTATATTGTTACTGATTTTTTTATGTTAATTCAAGTTTTAATAAGTGTATTTTTAAAGCCCGAGGCAGAATACATAGGATAGTTTCTTTTCTACTTCTGGTTTTCTTTTTTTTCTATTCTGTGAACCGCATTAAGATTTTCACACAAAAATAGATAAACGTCGTTGCGTCGATATTATTTTTCCCATCACTAACCTTAGCGAAAATTTACCCTATTTCAGTGCGTTACGAGGTGTATAAGATCCCATATTTTGTTTTGCCAATAATTCCTAAACTAGCTATCAGATCCCGGGGCGACGGTAGATTAGGGTTCATCAATTCACTGTCTTATCGATAAGGACCAAAAATTTTCATTTATCTTTGATTTCGCGCCAGAAAATGGATTTTAGTCTGTTAAAGGAGGTGGGGTCTAATAGACCGCGTGTCGCCCTAACGTCTGGTCACGGTGCGGGCCGATAATACCTCGTGCCGCAGGAACGGAAAGTTTGCAAAAATTGGTGCCGCAGCTAACGTGTAGTGAATATACAACTAAATATTCTGTGAATATACAACTAAATATTCTGTGAATATTTCAAGCCTGAGCCTACCTGTTGCCGTTATTAATAACGAGCTAAAAACGGCAAAAAAATCCCGTTTGTTGTATGGGGGTTCCCTTAAATATTTATTTTATTCTGTTTTTAGTATTTTTTGTTATAGCGACAACCAAAATACATCATCTGTGAAAATTTAAACTGTCCAGCTATAACGGTTTATGAGATACAGTCTGGTGACAGACAGTTGGACAGACGGACAGATGGACAGACGAACAGAAGAGTCTTAGTAATAGGGTCCCGTTTTTACCCTTTGGGTTCTTCTTCTTCTTATCCGGTACGTTCTTGACAGAGCGGCCGTGATGGTTAAGTACTCGTAGCAGTATTGGAAGGGGCAGATGTGATGCACTTCACGACATTTCGCCACCGCTGCTTGCTATAGAGGTCATCCTGCTGCATTCGTTAACTGAAACCCCAACGGCAGACTTGATCTGGTCAGTCCAACGCATAGGTGACAGAGTTTTTTTAGAGATCCGTACCCTTCGGGTACCCTTTGGGTACGGATCCCTAAAAAAACGATGGATGGATGGACGAGTGAGAGAGAAGTATGGAAGAAGAAGACATACTGCGCCGAACCCAAATACATTGGCTTAATACCCGTGCCAGACTGTTATAAACAAGCCCTCCACACACCTCCACATCGGTCTCCACCGGCGTTTTACAACAGTGCGTGCTTTTGTAAACCGCCGGTGGAGACCGATGTGGACGTTTGTGGGTGGAGGGCTTATTTACAACAGACTGGCCCACGCTTATGGGCAAGAAAATGGTGATGATGCTGTCGGCCTAGCGGTCGCTTCTGCTGAGCATAAGGTTTCGGGTTCAATTCCCAGCTCAGATGGACTGCTATTGTATTTTTCCATTACAAATAGCTTTCCTCATCCTAGATTTGTGCCTGGTTGACAGCAATAGGCTGGCTCCCTATTGCATTAAATGTGTGTGTACTATCACACCTCTATCTAACTATTCGGAATTTACAGGCGCACCTTAGTTCAGGAATCACATTCCTGAAAATAGTTTTCTCATGATTTTGTATTAGCATTTTCAGACTAACATTCCCATTGCTGGGTGTTTAACCGTGAACATACCATTATTACACAAGCCAACATCAGCATCACAGCGTCAGCATTAAGAGCGACATACATACGTTCCACGCGCCAGGAACACCAGCACACCGTCAGCGCTAAGAGGTGGCCTACTGAGATCTTCGCTTCATCGGCTCGATACACACATGACACACATGTAAATAGGTATCAATGTGTATTTATCACAAAAAATGTATATAATTAAGTTTATTATTGTAATTAAATTAGACATCAAGCTGGAGTCGAGTGTGATTTATCTCCTTTATCTCCTCTTACTGTGGCCAAGACACCTTTAGCCATCATCGGTCCTATGAGTCTGTGGGATCGGCAGTGAGAAAACCATTTCTTGTGGACATTGCACGACGTACACAAAACCCTCTTCCTACCCAAATTCCGTCTGTTACCGTAGGTCTCCTTGTGACAGACTTCCCTCTCGTATAACCCACGTAACCTACGTTTGGTGTGGTTTGTATGCTAGGTTAGGGCGTTAGGATAACTTTTACTAGGGTGTTATGTAGGTAATTACTGTAGGGCTAGGATAACTAGGGTGCTAGGTAGTTACTGCTAGGTAGGTACAATAGAAGGTACGAGTGACAATTTAGTTAATCTCGTCAACTTCGAGGTATCTTCTAGCTCTCAATCAAATAACTGTAAAAAAGGGGCTGAGCAGAATTCCTTAAAATTGTTTCACCAGAATATTCAGAGACTTTCTTCCAAAGAACTAGAAATAGAACTATTTTTAGAAAAAACTAAGTTTGATATTATCTGTTTTACTGAACATTGGATGAAAGATTATGAAGTAATGCAAATAAATTATGAGAATTACAATGTGAGCAGTTGTTTTAACTGAAAATCTAAGATGCGTGGGGGTTCATTAATCCTAGTAAAAAATTGTATTAAATCTAAGTCTCGTAATGATATAGTCGATCTATCGGTTGAACATAGCATTGAATTGTCTTGTGTTGAGCTAGATAAGCATGTAATAGTGTGCGTTTACAGACCCCCTAATTACCTGAACTATTCTATCTTTGAGTCAGTAATGGAAGATGCTTTGGCAAAACTTGTAACTGGTAATAAACCAATAATTATCTGTGGTGACTTTAATGTCAATATCATAGAGAATAATGTGAATAGCAGTAGATTCTTAAGTCTCTTTAAATCATTTAACTTGTCAAATGTGTTTTCAGAATCAACTCGAATTACGACAAATACTGCTACATGTATCGATAATGTTTTTTGTTGCTGCGATTACATAAATAAATCCATCGTAAATTACCTGCCTTCAGATCATAGTGGTCAGACGGTTACTTTCGCGTACAATAGACAATTACAAAGAATTCAGAGACAAACTAGACAACACCCAGCAATCTAGACAAATTTAATAATAATTTAATTAGCAAGTTAAGTATACCGGGTCATATTAGAAACAATGCAAATGTATTTTATGAAGAATTCTTTTCGGTAGTGCACACCGAATTTAATAATACTTTAAAAAAGAAATCTAAAACTATTGGCCCAAAGTTTATTTTCAGTGACTGGGCAACACAGGGTATTCGGAAAAGTAGGGAACGATTGTTTGAGCTGTACGGCCTTAAGCCTTACATCAACACTGAAGCTTTTAATAAATATGTTGCTACTTACTCGAAAATTTTTAAAAACACTTGCAAGGTAGCCAAATCCTTATTCATTAGCAACAAGATTAAATCAGCCGACAACAAAATAAAAACGGTTTGGAAAATCATCAACAGTGAAATAAAAAACAAGGTAATGACTTCACACTAGAGACATCGCGTGGCCTTGTGAGCTCCAACAATGAAGTTGCTCAAGAATTTGTAAATTTCTTTACCAGTATCCCACTTAAAACTACAGAAACCTTAAATTCCTCTCCCTTGCTCTCTATTGATTTATTGAAAGCGAACGTTTCAGCCTGTCCAAATGAATTTAAATTTCAGCATATAAACCCCATAACAGTCATAAAAGGTTTTAAGCAAATCAAGATCAAATTAACGGAAGATCTATGGGGTATGTCTATCAAAGCTTGTACCTCAATTATTGAGACTGTAGCGCCGTATTTAGCCTCAATATTTAATTTGTGCGTGGATCAAGGGGTCTTCCCGGATCTAATGAAATTCAGTAAGGTAATACCGCTTTTTAAATCCGGGGACAGTAAAGACACCAATAACTATAGGCCCGTATCCGTGTTGCCGGTTTTCAGCAAGGTGTTTGAAAAGGTAATGCTCAATCAAATGCTTAACCATTTTAACACTAATAAAATATTACACGAGCAACAGTATGGTTTCACCAAAGGACGTTGTACAACTGACGCCGGTGTCACTTTATTAAAACACATATTTACTGCGTGGGAAGAGGCACAAGATGCCATAGGAATCTTTTGTGACCTTTCGAAGGCATTTGATTGCGTAAATCACGAAACCCTGATCTTGAAACTTCAGCATTACGGTTTAGGTAAACTTGCGCTCAGTTTAATAAAGTCGTATTTGAATGATAGACAGCAGCAGGTACAAATAAATGGAGTCAACTCAATGGGTTTAAAAGTAAAAATAGGTGTACCACAAGGTTCGATATTGGGTCCCTTCCTCTTTTTAGTATATATTAATGACCTACCCCATCTATTTAACAACCATCCGCATATGGTGTTGTTTGCTGACGATACTTCTTTAATATTTAAAATAAACAGACGTGCCACTAATCTTGATGACGTAAATAACGCCCTACTGCAGGTCCACGATTGGTTTACCGCTAATAATTTAGTACTAAATGGGAAAAAAACTAAATGCATTAGATTTGCTCTACCAAATGTCAAAAGTAGTGATTGTGACATATTATTGAATCAAGAGAAACTAGAATTTTTCGACAAAACGGTTTTCTTGGGAATCACGCTCGACTCAAGGTTACAATGGGGTCCTCATCTAACATCTCTTGCAGGACGGCTAAGCTCAGCAGCATATGCTGTTAGAAAAATCCGTCAATTTACTGATGTTGATACCGCGAGGCTGGTCTATTTTAGTTATTTTCATAGTATTATGTCATACGGTATTTTACTATGGGGACGGGCTGCAGACATCGAGTCTATATTTATTCTGCAGAAAAGAGCCATCAGAGCCATTTATGAATTACGTAGACGCGATTCTCTAAGAGAACTGTTTAAGGAAATTAATATCATGACAGTACCTTGTCAATACATCTATGAAAACATCATGTACGTTAGAAAAAATCTGCATTTATTCAGTAAGAGAGGGGACAGACACCACTATAACACTAGAAATAGGGACCAACTAGTTCATCCAGGTTTCAGGCTTGCTAAAGTGGATTCATCTTTCATGGCGTACTGTTTGAAATGTTACAATAAAATACCTCCCCACATTCTTCAACTGAATGAGACGAAATTTAAATCTTGTATAAAACGCACACTATGTAGGCAAGCATATTATAAGTTGGGGGACTACATTGATGATAAAAATGCTTGGCTAAATGCTGGTCCTGCTCCAAAACCATAGGTGGGGGGGCAAACTAATTGTTTGTACTGGTCGGGCATTATTTGAGTCCATCGACACGTAAAGAAGAAGATGAAGAATTGATTCCCATGATAATGTATTGTGGAAGCTGCAGAAGATTGTAAAAATATACTTGCATTGTATAGATTCCAGTTCTTAGTATTATATAATTGCAGAGCACATGTGTGAGTACTTTGTACTGTTCAGCCACCATTTACATTTATTTATCTTTCATTGACTTGAATATGCCTTGGTGACTGAGAGAATGTCATGCTCACTTAAATGTCTCGCTGATGGTGGCGGGTGTGTCGGGTCATTTAGTTCCCTTCAATATGGTTGAGTTGAATGGCGCCGGTACATGCGTCATGTCTGTGAACGGGCGCTGTCAGTTGGGACTGGTCATCTCTTAGCTGCCAAGGTTCATTTTAATTACTTTATTCATACATTTTTAATCTAATCTTTCACTCTGGATGCTCTTAGTGTGCACGTCGGGTCCATATTGGCTCACCTAAAGTTCTTTACCCGAAATTGTTCTTCCTAACGATTTGTAATCCGAATGATCACTCTTCCTAAAATTTTTCATCCTAAAGTTTTCATTCATACTATTTGTAGTGCTACCGGCGATGTTCATAACACTCATGTTTCCGAAAATTGTAATTAATAATATCATTAATGTGAATATATTTAATCTCCTACTGTTTTTTATCCTAACGCTTTTATCCCTAAACCCTAAACATAATTACCATAATATTTTCACTCATACTCAGAAAGAAACATTTACCAAGTGTAATAAAAAATATATGTGGGTAGAAGATGATATTTATAGTTTTAATTTGAGGGTATGATTATTATTTGGGGGTATGCTTTACATAACGTACTTATTACTATAACTATACCTGAGATAATGATGTCTAAAAAACCAACTGTTTAGAATGATTAAAGGTCGTTTCACTGATTTTTGTCTTGAATGAATGAAATTCAGGTCAGAGTGTCTCTTTTGCATCCAAGTTGAGGGAGACCCGGTCGACGAAGCACCGCTACGCGGGGCTCCTACTTCTGAATGGTTTATAAAAAAATAACCACGAAGGGTATGGCGGGGTCTATTCGCTCGCTTCGCTCGCTCATTCGACCCCACCATACCCTTCTAACCTAATCTATCCGTGTCGGGGTGCCCCAAGTCGGCCTAGGCAAAACTAGTTTGTCATCAACCACCTCATTAAAATTTGGTGCTCAATTTACTAAATTTTGTGATCAATTGATATTTTAGGTGATAGATGTTAGTGGTCACAAAGTTAATTTTGGTGGTCATTATATTTTCTCCCCTATTATTTTGTATGGTATGGTATGGTAAAAACAAAAAAAAAAATTAAAACTATTTATTTCCACATGCATTCCTAAATTTAATACAAAAACAATAACGCTCAATCTTTCTACTGCAAGATTATGTGCGCTATCGATCAGTTCAGTTACTCGTTCACATTAGTCTGGTAGTGGTAGTGGGCCCACACGCATGCCCCTCCCCCGTTTTATACATTTCAACGGTGAAGTAGAATTTCAATATTTTTTTAATCTGTCGAGACTTTTTGTTTTCCAATTTTTTGGCTAATTCCTTAGGCAACTTATTCAGTATGCTTGGAAGCGCATATGTCCAGACCCTTCTACCGTATTCATTATTTACTCTCGGCAGTTTATACAGAGGCAAGTACGACAGGCTACGAACAAAATTAGGTCTACTTATTTTCTGTAACTTACTCATATTCTGATCACAGTAATCAGAGGCAACAGCGAATTTCACTTTATCGAATACATTTATGACTTTACAATATTGGAATAACTTATCATAATCGGGTTTGTATTTGAGTTTAATTTTAAAAGGTACCACTATCTTTAATAATCGTAATTGTATATTATATATTTTTTGAAGGTAGGTTTTATAAGTTCTTCCATAACTGGTTTACTGGTTATTATTCTTATAAGTTATACATGTTATGTGAAAATAAAGTTACGCAAAATTAATGTATATAATACTGATTATTATGAATAAAAAGAAATCTAAACAAAAAAGATATGACTTTGAATAATAGTGTAAAAAATGGTTATGTTGAGAAAATATAGGAAAACAAATAAAAGTATAATAGATGTTTATTGCTACTGACATTATGAAGTTGAATGCTTCGGAATTATGAACATTAGAGACAGAGTAGTTAGGAATTGTGATTGTTAGGATGAAAAATGTTAGGAAGAACATTTTCGGATTTCCAATTATCGGAGTTGAAAATTTAGGTGAACTTTGGCGCACCCGTGCATGTCTTTCTACATCGTTCTCACATAAATATGTATAATCTCAAAATTAATGATGTAACCAAGATTTTGTAACAATATTTTGATTTTAAAAGAGTGTCCATGGAGTTTCTTGCCCATTCTTCTCCATAGAGATCTACGCTAGGGAATGGGCAACTACAGTACTTTCTCAAGTTATTATGCCTTGTGACTGGGACTGTAGCTTTGATTTTCTTTTTTGTATTTTTGACTTTCAAAAGTGCCGTAATGGTCTAATTGAAATAAATGCTTTGAGTTTGAGTTTACTGTAGGTTAGGTTTGGCGTCAGTTGGGCTTTAGGTACTGATCCAGGCTCAATTGTCTCAACCGTAGTCACATCGTACGCACTTGGAATATCGGCCGTACTAAGCTGTAAGTCCCGGTGTGTACACTGGGAAACAAGCCTTCTCTATTTGAGAGGGAGCGTTTACTCACCAGCGGACCAAGTACGGGATGGTTGCTGTCAATGTTTTTGAAACTTTGGTTCCAAGTCATGCCAGTTTCAAGAGATTTTCCTTCACATTTTTGAGAGCAGGGGAGATGAATTTACAAAGTAAAGTACTAGTAAGTTATAATAGATGAATAAAGTCTTTATTTACTTGCGTAGGTTTGTAATCCTCCAATCTACTTTTTATTTGCCATGTCCAGTGCTCTTTGAAGATTGTTTTAATGCTATCAAATGAATAGCAAATATCTCTAAACCTATGCAAACAGATACATGTAGTTCCGTGAGGAAACTTTGCCGGTTAGCTAACTCTGGCAACAGGTTGTGATAACGACACATTGATAGTTCTTGTGAATGTGATATTACAGATCGTTCAATGGATTTCCATTCAGTCTTTTCAAATAGTGCAATACAAACGTATTGCACTACTATTTCAAAGGACTGTAGGAAGGATCTGTTAATGGCATGCAGTTTAATTGAGCCCTGACGTAAATACGCTGTGCCAGGCAGGTGTGGCCACATGTCGCGAGAGCTCCGTCAAGGGCCGATCAAACGTCCGGACAAGACATAACCGGTGCCTGGTTTGGTCTAGGCAGTGCGTAATCTGTTCGTTCCAGTTTGGAATGCTGGCGGGCGTCAACACCCCTATCGAGGCTTGGTTAAATCAAGCGAACCGGACAGCGGATTGACTGTGTAGATCGGACTTCGAAGATACTTGCACTATTTCCCATATTTTTATAGTCATTGAACTTCTTTTTTAGATACAAGGTGTATCGGTACATTATCTGCCAAACTCCGCTATCCAGTCTGTACAGCTCTTCAGTCTTCTAGGATTGTCCGCAACTATAAAACGCATAGCTACTTAGACGCATGTAAGGAACTTTACGTATCAAATTGCATTCCGGGACAGTTATCCCAGACACACAAAAACTAAAACCCGGAACCATTACCTCTAACCCAAAAGTATTTGTACCATGTGAGATGAGACCCAAGTGGCTGCAGTAATGATATTGACATGAATTATGCTTCGAAGGGGGTTAACTTCGAAGAGTTATTACACATAAATTATCCTATATCGTTTCTGGATATGAAACGGTAAGTTATATGTGAATAGGAAGTATTAGGGACTTCCTATATGCGTAAATTATCTCGACGCATTTCCTTTTCCAGGGTAATTTTAGATCTACTTCGATAACAGCAATCAGGGAACCTACCACCAGAGAAACCTACTTAATATATACGCTCCAAAGGTTTGGAACCATGAGATTTGTTCAGCTGTAAGAAGGAGACATGCTACACGCCAGTCCCAAATAAATTGGGAGTGCTGAAAAGGAAAAGGCTGGAGTGCGAAGACCTTTCATTAAAGCATTTTAAAATTATTTTTCAGCTGCATCTTGCTGGGCGAAGGTGTATCTTTCTTTACTTGCCTAGATGAATATAATAGAGACTGGGACCTGCATTAAGCAAAACTTAAAGTTTTTAGAAAATTAAGAAAAAAAACTGATATCACAAGATCCATAATAGGTACATTCATAATTAAACACGTTCACAAACTAATTAAATACACAGAGCTTACTTTTCTACGTAAGTATTTAAATTTAAAGGTTGCTTCAACTAGAATGCTGTTAGGGCAACCAAATCCAAACCAAAATAAATCCAACCTATATCTTTAAAAGATTCATCACATATCGAGCTGTTAAAAAGAGCATATAGAAATGTAGGCACTTCCCCGATCCATTATTCCAGGTTACCTACAAGAGATTTTCCGTCCCGTAATATTCCCGCTCATAAGATGGCGTACGGACCATCAATTTTGTTCGTAATTGAAATCTATATTATGTTAGATATCCGTTTGGGTTCGGATATTAATATTTCCAATAACATTGTTATATGGACTTATGAGTTGGGTATATTAGCATTGACTAGAGTGATTGTGTTTGATGGATATATCTGTTTATTTGTTTAGGAGTCACTATTTTTATGGATCGTATCCGCACGTGTCTGTGAATTGATAATGTTAAAAATATTAGAACATTGAGAGTAGCGCGTGATATGTTATGTAGTGGAAAGCTATCGCTGCATTGTATATTGATTAAATTCAATGTTATACTTGGCTTGGAAGGCATCGTACTGATTCATATGCACATAACTTACCCTGATTATTTCGCTCACCACAAACTGCACGTGAAATATCACTCGCGCTCGTAGCTCGGTACGCGGCCTACGGGCTACGAGTGCTACGCACCTACGCGTACCATGCTGTTACGTGCCCATTTTTTTGATCATAGATATCCATCAAGAAAAATGGATTTACTAAATTAATCTATTTCGTTTCGTAAGATTGATTTTCGCAATATGGCTTTTATTTATTTTATTTTTAAACATGTTCGGTTGTTGTTTAAACGCACTTTCCAAAATTAAAACCATACCAGAAACAGCTACTGATGTTTCAGAAACATGTTTTGTGTTTCAGCAACATGTTGTCCAACTTGTTTCCCAGTGAATACGAGTAAACAAAAAGCCGTTAAACAGACGCTTCACACGGGTAATTCGTTTCCAAAAACCTCTTCTAATTTCCATCAACATTCTAACATAACAGCAACAATCAAATTCCAGAACATTCGACATTACTCTGGTTCACCAGTTTATGGCAATTTTATCGTCCCTGTAACTAGTAGGTAACGTGTTATGGCAAGTTTTATTGTCTATTCGTGACCTCACATCATCTTTTGAATTTGAATTATTACACTAGTTCTTTTTAGGGTTCCGTACCTTAAAAGGTAAAAAAGAACCCTTATAAGATCACTTTCTTGTCCGTCTGTCCGACTGTCCGTCTGTCCGACTGTCCGACTCACCGTCTGTCCGTCTGTCACCACCGATTTTCTCAGGAACGTCCACACGTTCCTGAGAAAATCGGTAATCAATTTGCTAGGTCCACACCTAGCAAGTTGATTTGTAGCCTAAAGTTTAACGTGTTAAGTATACCGCGTAATCTATACTAATATTATAAAGAGGTAACATTTGTTTGTAAGTTTGTATGTTTGTAAGTTTGTATGTAGGGGGTAATCTCCGGAAGTAATGAACCAATTTTAAAAATTGTTTCACTGGTAGAAAGCTACATTATTCGTGAGTGCTATAGGCTATATTTTATTCCCGTACTCCCACGGGAACGGAAACAACGCGGGTGAAACCGCGGGACGTCAGCTAGTGGGTTTAAAAATCCAAATGTATGTTTTATCACGCCCGTTTTTTCATTAATTAATTATTTGTAAGTCCCATGCAATAGACGGGGCGTCTTTTACCAACGACCGGGTACAAACACAGTCTCCGGCTGCAACTAAGAAATTCCAGACACAAACTCCAATAACACTTTACTTAAGGGGACTACAGAAGCTAAACGCGAGTTTTATAATGCAAAAAAGCATATGATTCACTGCAATAAACAAAATCAGAAAAAAATATTATATTTTTCAGGATATATGCTAGTATGGTAGTGTTTTGAAAACATAATACAACTAATTTTACTTGATAAAAAAAAATCACGAACTTATCTCTAAAAATGTCTTTTAACGAGTAAAAACCATACTAAAATACATGCGATCTGAATACTGATTTTTTGGCAAATAATTTTACAAGCAACATACGTAATTAGCATCATAGTGTTTTATTTTTTTACCCACGACGGAACGGAGACGGTGTATGTGTTTGGGGTTAGGATGTTTGTTTGTTTGCTTGTGTATTTGTTTGTTTGTGCAAAAACATGTTGCCATTTTTCTTCAAAACTGTTAGTCCGATTTTGATGCAGTTTTCAGTTATGGGTTTGGGTTTAATTGGTGCATGTTCTTAGATAGGTGTTACGGTGACAACTCACCAGGGGGCGCTGCAGCAAACATTTTTTGTGCAAATACAAGTTGCCAATTGTCTTCAAAACTACTAGTCCGATTTTGATGCAGTTTTCAGTTATGGGTTCGGGTTTAATTGGTGCATGTTCTTAGATAAGTGTTACGGTGACAACTCACTAGGGGGTGCTGCAGCAAACATTTTTTGTGCAAATACAAGTTGCCAATTTTCTCCAAAACTACTAATCCGATTTTGATGCAGTTTTCAGTTATGGGTTTGAGTTTTATTGGTGCATGTTTTTAGATAGGCGTTACGGTGATAACTCACCAGTTGTCTTCTCAAGAGGGCACTCCTTAACGGTAAATAGCACGGATACGAAAATTTGTAGACGCGTTCATATTTGATAGATAAACATGATTTCTATCATGACCTGCTCTTACAGCCAGGATTGACTTCTCGCGAGGGAACTCCTCAACGGTAAATAGCACGAATACGAAGATTTGTAGACGCGTTCATATTTGATAGATAAACATGATTTCTATCATGACCTGATCCTATGCCAGGATTCTCTTCTCACGCGGGAACTCCTTAACGGTAAATAGCACGGATACGAAAATTTGTAGACGCGTTCATATTTGATAGATCAACATGATTTCTATCATGACCTGATCCTACAGCCAGGATTGTCTTCTCACGAGGGAACTCCTCAACGGTAAATAGCACAAATATAAAAAATGCACTGAAAAGATGAAAAGAAACCTTTTAGTAAATGAAAACGAAAAGCTTTCATAAAAGATTGTCCCAACTTGGGGTCGGCTTCCAGTCCAATCGGAATAATCGGATGCAGCTAAATACCAGTATTTTTACCCACGACGGAACGGAGACGGTTTATGCGTTTGGGGTGAGAAAAGCCATTTTTCTCCAAAACTACTAGTCCGATTTTGATGCTCTCTAAAAAGTTTAAAATAAAAAAAAAATAAAAAAATTTTGAAAAAACCCACGACGGTTAAAAAGTAATTGAAAAAGGATAAAATAATTTAAAAAAAACAACTTAATAAAAAACCCACGAATATCCTTCGGGGGCTGCCAATGCTGCCATCACTATTTTAAATTTCATCGTAAATAAAAATAAGTATCATCATCAACTTCTAAAGATCCCCACTGTAGGGGCACGCGGCCTACCCGTTAAGAGTGTAAGTAAAGCGCTAAAAAATCTCCAATTATTCAAGTTAATATAAAACTGAAAAACTAGTTCATTTCATGGCAGCCCGCGACGGATATTCGTGGGTTTTTTATTAAGTTGAGTTTTTTTTTAATTGTTTTATCCATTTTCAATTACTTTTTATTAGTCCAATCAATAGATTTTTGATAAATCGCAAAAAAACTACTAATTTCTCACTATTCGACCCGCAGTGTCTGACGTAACAATCACTTTGTAGTGCAAGCTGATTAGAACTTTATTCTAACAGTATTTCAAACGAAGTTTGAACCACAACAAATAGAGTTGCTAATTTACCTCCTATAGTCGCCTTAACCTGGAAATCGATTACAGAAGCGCTTGCTAAGAATACACCAATGAGCATTTAAAATGTAATGTAAGTTGAGACGAAGAGAGAAGAATGTGAGGTAAAATGCATGTGTACTTTCATACATGCATTATATCTCACATTCTTCTACGACAAAATAAACTCTTTTGCAAAAAAAACCGGCGCTTTAGATTTTTTTGTCTACTTCAATGAAGAAGAACAAGAAAGAGGTTTTATTAATTTAATGATGTATTGGCATGTTATTTGAAGCATCCTGGCATGATTCTTTACGTTACAAAAAATTTTGAAATGAACAAAAGAAAAATAATGATTATTGTGGATTTCATTGTAAAATTGCTTTACTAATGGCGTGAATTGTTGAAACGATTTTTTTACTGATTACTAAAATTTTAAAACTTTTTGGATATTTTCTGCAAATTAAACAATTTAATCTTTCTTTTAACATTAAATCTACTTTTTGATATGAGTGATAAAGCGATAAGGGCCGGTAAAATTATAGCCCTACTTGAAGAAGGTTGTTCGCAAATTTACGTGTCTCAGCGGCTAAATGTGAGTCTTTTAACTGTCCAGAGGACTTGGCATCGGTATTAAGAGACCGGTTCGGTCAAAAGAAGACCCGGTTCGGGAAGAAAACGATGCACAGAACCAAGAGAGTCAGGAAGAGGCTTTTGGCTGCCAATATCAGGAGTTACCGCCCGGCTCGGGCCCTAAATTACTCCGTGAGCACCGTGTTGCTCGACCTTAGTTTGCTTGAAACTGTGCTTCATGGACTCTGGAGGACTGGAATAGAGTATTGTTTCCTGATGAAGCTAGAATCTCTTTGTGTGGAGAAGACCGACGCTGGCGAGTGCTGCGAAGACCACGGGAACGCTATGCGGAAGTGTGTTTCGAAGAAATCACTCCTTATGGCAGAGGCTCCGTTATGTTTAGGGCAGCAATTAAATCGACAGAGCGTACGGAGTTAGTTTTCATAGAAAATGGAACATTAAATGCACACCGGTACATAATGGAAGTCCTAATTCCATATGCACAACACGCATTGACTGCGCTTGGGGAAGATTCCATTTTTATGGACGATAATGCTCGCCCACACCGTTCTGGCGACGTGGAAGCGTACATGCAAGAAGTTGGGATCCGTCGTTTAGATTTGCCAGCTCGAAGTCCGGACCTCAATCAAATTGAGCATGTCTGGGATGTTCTAAACAGACGGGTAAGATCAGTGCAATCTGCTCCACAAAACATCAGGGAGTTAAAATGTGTCATTCCAGAAGAGTGGGAACATATTTCTCAAAACGTTATTAAAAACATCGTGGAAAGCATGCCCATAAGGATTCAAGCTGTAATTTTCGCAAGAGGAGGTCACACTCGTTATTAGGTTTTTACATTTTTGTAACTTTATTTAATCAAAAAAAGTAAAAAAAATCTTCTTGTCTTTATTGCCGACCACTTCGCATTGTTTGGCCGTGTACATCGGTTCTAAAGAATTTATCGAAAATTAAAAAAATATATATAAAATTATATTATTATTATTTTTTATGTGAATTCACTTCACGCGTATTATTATAAGTATAGGGAACGTGCACAACGACGGTGCTGCCAACTGGCGTCGCCAATCCGAATCTTGTACTCTATTAATTCTTGACATTGACATTTTTACCAAGTAAACAGAATTAATTTTATTAGTAAAAAAATATTATTCTAGCTAATCGTAATGCATTGTTGCATTTCTGGATGTATTAATACATCCACAAAAATGAAAATGAATCAAATAGCGTAAAATAATAAAATTCTATTACTTTCCAAAGAATAGTACTCTCCTATCATGTTTATGTGAAAAACGCAAAAAATTGATAAACGCAGTAAAGAAAAATATTTGGAAACAACTTGTTTTTATTACACTCTGCATTGAAAAAGTTCAATGGCCTTCAAAATCAACCGTCCAAGCAAACATTAAATGGTACTGGCGTACCATTTAAACTTCAGCGAACACACATATGTTGCACTGAAGTTCACAACGAATATTCCTCAACAATTAAACAAAGAGTCCACATGTACTCAGATTATAAACATGGTTAAACAATAAAGTTTTTAGTTGGCTGCACTCCTTGTGGTTTCATAAGTTTTGTCTAATGCTACGGACCTACGGAGGGTGTCTAGTGATTGCTTTTTTAACAAATGATTGTGGATTTGTTAGAGCCTGGAGATACTGTTCTCGCTGATAATGGATTCCCTTCCATTAAAATATGTGTTGAAAATAAGAAAGCTGTTCATGCCACCATTTCATAATGCACCACAATTTTCATCAGAGAAAGACGACGAAACAAATGAAATTCATATTAACAAACATTCATGTTACGCTGACGATCATTATTGATGGACCGGAACCCATATTTTATACCATAAATCATTTAAAAAATAATTTATTTGAAGAGATAATTTTGCGTGACACAGCTGATAAGTTTCCTTTACTGTCCGCATAGTGTCTCTTTTGTCGATTTAATGCTGCCACCTATAGTTCCTGCACGTTCCCTATACAGACTACGTCATACAATTAAATTTCATTTAATTGACTCAAATCGACCTTAGAACGTAAATTTCCTTAGGTGACCGTTTTTTTGCAAAAGAGTGAAATAGTAAAAGACTTCTAAACCTCATACATTTCGTGATTGTAATTTTTTAATGTAACGGCGACGTCATGGCAAGACTTTCTCGAAAATTAATTTAAAATACGTAATCGGTTTTAAGACAACCAATATTGAATTAATAATTGGTTACATTCAAGAAATTTACAAGCTTCACAATGATTCGTAACTATCGCAGACTTTTTACTTAATTAATATTAAGTCTTCATTAGTTAATATAATGATTCTTAGAAAATCATTCGAGCTTATTCGAGATTTTGGCTTTATAAGACGTTTTGTTTTCGTAATTAGTTTTGTGTATTGTAAACAACGAAGACGTAAGGTTCTGGATTAACCTCCTCCATTTGTGTCTATAAACACACAAATCGAGCAGATTAATCTTCAGTAGCTAAATTAATTAATTGAAGACTTGGATATTGTGCTAAGTTAGGAGGTCGGTAATTTCTTTTAAACTATTCTATTATTTAACGAAAGCCCGCATTCTGAGATAGCTCGGCAGGCTTTAGGCTACAAATAAGCACTTATAAGCAGTTTATTCCACAGCACATCGAAGCTGTTAAGAATATTCTTCATAAAGCTACTGCAAAAATGTTTCAAACAACAAGAATTTTATTAAAACTCCACAAAAAGACAGTAACATATCAAGAATCCAAATTGACACTTCACTACATTCTCAGACCTTTATTATCAATCGAAGAACTCGTTAAGTGGCCCAGGCTGACCCTTCGGCTCATATTGGTCGTTAGATAAAATCGAATGGAGCATATTTCAGTGTCAATCCATATTACAGCCTTTTTATGGTCCTCTTCACGGCCTCGGGTGATGCGCCTTGTTCGCTTCACTTGTTTCCTTCGTGTTGGAATGAGAGGTTTTCTTTTTGAGTATTAAAAAAAAATAGTTTTCAAGAACTCTGTAGATGTCGTTGAAATGATCACGTTACTTGGTGCCAAAGCCAAAAATCTTTGAAAAAAAATTGCGTAGTTGACATACGCTCGTTGACTGACACTTTCGTTTGCTTAAGCTTCCGAATATAATCATTACATCCAAGTGAAATGATGCGACGACGTTCCGTTCCTTGCAGTAACTTACCAAGTTAAGCGCCATCTATCCAGCGCCTAGGGAAGAGTTGAAAAAGAAAATCCCTCATTGGAACCCTTCGCAAGTCACGTCAGGGTGACTCTTGGCATGCCCTAAACAACTTTTTCTCTTATATTTTTTTTGTTGTTTTCTCCGTATTCACTGTCGCAAAGTGCCTGTCGCTTGAGCTTGTAGTTTGTGGCCACGCGGGTTGAGCCTATGAACTACGTATTATGTCCAAGTACCGTAATGTTGGAAATATTTTTGATGACTATATTCGGTTCTTGGTACCTTTAAGCTATGAGTACTTGAATGAAATTAAACTTTTTAGGCGTTATTACGAGTTATTTAAGTAGTGTTCAACATTTAATTGAATGTTTGGGTCAGTGGTTCAGTGAGTCGTGAGCCATCGTTTAAGAAGACGGGTATTGTATTTTATGAAAAACCATTGAATTGATATTTTTGTATGGTTTTCCTTGAAGGTTGTCATGCAAAAAGGGTTTAAGGTCCACATTTGGTCTAAGCACAAAAATCACACATGAGTTTATTCATTCACAGTTTCTACCTTTACCAAGATGGTTGAACATGTTCCATCGTCGTAACTAAAGTACCTACAATATGGAACTAAAATCCAATTTACCCTTCTAGAAGCTAGTGCCCATCTTCATATAATACCTAAGCTAGGGCATTGACCACAACGTACCTGTGAACTAATGACATCGTAGTACTGCTCAAATTTCGCCACTCAACCGTGGCTGTGACGCCGATGTGATATATTAGGATCTCGGCAGTATTACCATAATAATACAGGTGTACTCCAGTCTTACCTTAAAATATCGATATTGTTTAGTAATTGGGTTCAGGAGGTCAGTTTGTAGGCGTCGTGAGTAAAATTGTAATTATGTAGCCCCATCTTACCAGGTGTGGCTAAATATTACAACAAACTAATTTTGACCCGACCCGACAGCGATCAAGTACAGCTGGGAATATATTATTAGTTGATGATATAATCAAAATCTACCTAGATCAGTGATCTGTCAAGCTATAAATATACTTTGTAACGTTGTAGAAACTCAGAATAGTTTCTACCGTTACTTTGTAAACATAACCTATTCAACACTTTAATTAAGTTAAATGTCAAAACAAACGCCACAGAGTATACATACTCATTGGGCCGTGCAGTTACTATACGACTAAAATTAGCTGTTTTTACCAGTGCTGTGCGCGTGTTACGTGTATCTGATCGAATGAGTGAAGACTTGTCTATGCGTAAACACGCCAGTATAAATGTCACGGACTCGCGATGGCGAGTCCTTTTTGGAAATATTCTGCTCCCAGTGTTTAGACGCGTTCTTTCATCGGAAATTAAATTTCTAGAAGTATTCGTGATCTAGAATATTCGGGCAGCTTCAATTTTTGTTAGTAACCTAACTCTTTTCGTATTGTGTCGGCGTAACCCCATACTGGGTAAGTGTTGAACAGCAATTCACAGCAATTCACGTTTTCATATTTTGTGTATCACTAGCTACGTGGTCTCAAGATGTGAGCCACTTTCTATCACTGTTTTTGCTATGCACATTCAAACGCTTAAATCTTGTAGCCTTCAGCCGAGTGTATTCGACATTGTTACAATAACCCTCATGACACTCAAAATGTGCAAATCATGTCGTGCTTACCACCACCATCATGTAAACTCCGTACTGATTGTGACTACCACACATCACCTTCATTGGCGCACGGGTATTTCTCGCTTTGCTTTTGCCTTGATGTCACAATCAGCGGGGATGACTGCTAGCCATTCCGTGACACGCTGGACGTTATTTTCCAGGGTTCAAGATTACGGCTGACGTTCAAGATTACGGCTGACGTTCAAGATTACGGCTGACGTTCCGGATTACGGCTGACGTTCAAGATTCCGGCTGACAATCAAGATTTCGGCTGACAACCGTTTTACCAGCATCCAATTTGCCGCGGGCTCCGCAGCGGGTACCTTATACCTGCGTGGCCGCGTCGAAATTCTACGGGTCGGCGCGATCATCTGCCGTCCGTCACCCTACCTGGCGTCTGCAGCGTGGCACACCGCTACGGTCATCGTCACGCCGGGCTGAGCCAGGAGAGTACCGTGCAAACCCCCCGGGCGGGCTTGGAAAACTTGTGACCATAAACCTACCCACACCCGTTTAGTTTATTAATATATTTTTTATGTTGACCTGGGTCCGTGGTTTTCTTTTATTTACCCCCACGGACACCCTTTCCGTCACAACTTTCATAATTTTCCTGCCCTTGTACCATTCTACTTGGGCTCAGCGCAAAACGTTTTCTCTCCCATTCTCCCCTGTCAGACGTCACGGCATCACTTACTCTCCCTCTCTCTCTCTCTCTTTCATATCATTCCTCACACAATACATCCATCTTTTCTTTGGCCAAAATATACTTTCCTATAAAATATCCAACACGAATAGGTGTCATTAAATAAACAACTGTAACTGTGGGACCAACGCTGAAATCAAGAAGAATAATTCAGCTGTTCACTGCATTTTTTCGAGCAACGCGTCTAAGTGTATGAGCACCTTTTTTTCAGATAAATACTTGAAATTCAGACACAAAGTACAACACTGAGTGCATAATCATTATTGTTTGACGCTACGCATCCAGGCCACAATACTCTAAAGTTCATTGCCCCAAACTGATGGACATTGCCGATGCCGTCAGCATTTGAATTCCTACGCCCAGATGAATTTCCTTTGCCCCCGTCGCATTTCCGAACCCGAAAACAAAGCTATTATGTCTGGGTTGCCATGTTCGAACCGTTTGAGGTCGTTACGGAGTAGTTACCACCTGATGCAATGTTCGGTTATAGTTTGTAAAGTGCCCTTTACAGGATATGTTGTATGAACTAAGATTGTTTTGGATTGTTATGTGTATTGTATTGTGTACAAAGCTTCGTTTGAATGTAGCGAACTATTGTCAACGAGCTTTTGAAATTCCTAGATAGGTAGTACCTAAATTGTTACGTGTAGGTACTATCGAGGACACTCCCGCCTGACCACCACTAAGCTTATTTTTGCTTGCACTCGCAACATAGAAACGCTCTCTAGCCCCACCCCATTGACTTTGTAAAGAAATAAAGAATGAAAAGATACCGAATCGGCCGAGCGCACTGACGACGCACGCCAAACGAGAGTTATTGTTATTTTGCGCGCCAAAGTTGACGCTTTCCTAATAGGCCCAAACTTTAAGGGGGCGTGGCTCGGCGCCTCCGCATGTTTTAAGCGAAAAAAAATTAAAATGGTCAGGCGAAAAAGACCCCGACTGTACGTGCATATCACCTCAATGTTTTGGATGGTTTGTATGCAAGTTGCGCTTATTATGTTAGGTTTACTTCATAACAGTATTGAATCGTTGTGTGTACTTAGTTCAAGCCTGACGTGGGACCCATTTCGTAGAATACATATAATGAGGACGAATTTCACCGATAGATTTGAATGCGGTCAGCATGTCCGAGCCGTTTTCAAGGGCCATTTTCCTCTCATTGATGAAATTGAAATTTCCGGCTAGCGTTTTTGGATTCTACGTAATTGGGTTATTAGTCAGATATATGGTTCCGTATATAATACCACACCATGCAGCGAAATACGATGCCGATAAGATACGTGTATAGTCATAAATTAATAGTTTAATAAGATTTTAAATAATTATGTATTAGTTCATTAATGTTGTTATAGATAATTTGTGTTTTTTTTTGTTTTGTGTGTGTTTAAGATTATTTTGTGTTGTTTTTTTTTTTTGTTTTGTGTGTTTTGTTTTTGCGTGTTTTTGTGGCCTTAGTTGCCTGTTAATAAAATGATTATGATTATAATTAATTCCGCAATGTTTGCTTAAATAATACATGAAAATTGAAACGTAAGAGGCATAAAAAGCGGTAAATAACGACCCTAATCACGGGCAGTAACTGGACAGGCGCAAATTCATCCCCAGATTAATGATGGATTAGCCAAGTTACCTTCTACCCATATCAAACCCATAGTTTCGTTAATTCCAAGAATTACGGACTTTTTGTGAAGGGAATTTGAAGCAAGGTGTGGGTTACTCTGTTTTCGATAAGGATTAGATTGCTATAGCACAGATATACAACTATTGAACATGTTCTTTACTAAAGTGCAGTTTACAACTTCACGTCGCGTCGTAGTGCGTTTGTTAACGCCAGCCTAAAATAATAAAGTTTAGAATAAATAAAAAATAGAGGTGATTTTATACGCATGAATTGTGAATTCTGCATTTTTTTAATATGCTGACTGCGTCACGTCACCATTTGAACCCGTCAATAAACTATCCGCTAGCAACACTAAAATAGAATTCCATTTTTGAACTGCATAGAATACAAAAAAAAATCGTTGCTTTATTTTTTGATGGAACTTGTAATCTTTAAAACGATTTTTGCTGAAGGATGACGCGATGGCCTGAACAAGGAAAGAATTTAAATAATTACGTTTTCTATTACGCAACAGGGAAATTTACTAAACCCATTTCGCGAAAAATAATGGACTTTATACACTTGAGACCGACAACATTAAAAAAAAAAACAATTAACACCAGTTTCAATTTCGTTTTTACTTTGTTCATATTTTCACTTTCTAGACACAAAATAAACTTGCTTACTTAAACATTTTATAAAGAAAATGAACCTTTGGGAATTTAATTATTATGAGAAAGTTACTTTAGCTTTCTCTTGGTAGGCCTAATTATCAATTTTAATAACGTTAAAAGCCCTCCCTATATTCTTATTCAGAGCAGAATTTTTGTGATATTTTAAAAAGATTTTATGAAAATATCGTTGTTAAATTCTAGACCTAATTTGATTCATAAGCAATGTCAAGCTTTATCATTTTAGTAGGGTTAAGAAAATATGATTTAATTTAAAGTTGAATTATGACATAAATCTTTTTGAAACATGAGCTAGTTTACAAAATAATAGTAAATAAATCTTAACCATAAAATGTTATGACTTTAAAATGAAATGCAGTTTTTATAGTACCATTTACAAATCTGCCCAAAATCATTACAAAACAAATTTAAAAAAAAATCTATCTTCCTTCGCAGACGTTCATTATCACTTGCCTAGCCTTTTCCCAACTTTGTTAGGGTCGTATTTCAGTCTTACCTGATGCAACTGAATACCAGTATTTGCCTATCTGACTTCCACAACCTAGAAGTTACCTACTAATACTAAATACTGAAGCCAATTCTCGGTAAATCTATCAATTAGTCAATTAAGCTAGATCAGATGGCTCTACAACTTTATACAAATCTTACATACAGTGTATTTTAAATATCACTTCAAAATTGGTATACAAAAACGACATGGGATTTCGGGAAATCACCAGTTTTTTCAACAATTATTGCAATAGTATAAAATGAATCATAAATGTTCACAATAGTGCCAAAGTATGTAGCATAAATTAAAATAAGTATTTTCTACAATTTTCTTTTTTTGTATTCTCATGTATGAATGAAGCTTGGGGGTTGTTAATAACCGATAAAAATTATTTCACAAAACTTTACACAGAGCTTTAGAGCAGCAAACCGAAGCTTTTACTAACCGCCCTTTCGCTGTGGTCGAAACAGGCTTGTGGCATCTTCATCATGGTCATACAAATAGACACGAAAAGAAAACTAGACTGGATGAATGTTACCCAACGTCATGGGCCACCAATTAGATACTAAATCACGCTCTATTATTATTGATCAGGAGTGCCGAGAGGTATATCGTCAGGATTTGGAGTTCCCATTTTATTGGGATAAACAAGACTGTATTAGGCAATTACAGTGTTATATATACAGTAGGTACACACAACACACAATATAAAATAGCACACAATATAAAAATGGCAATAAAACAATAAAAACAAAAGATAACAATAGGCGAACAGACCTTATAAGGTCACAGTTCGTACAGTGGCCAAGCCACCCAATTACAGAGTGTATCTCGCTATAAGCAAGTCGACAACTATTGTAAATATACCGCAGCGCTGTACCAGGTAAACCGACAGTTTTGTCGGGAGCAAGGGAGCTCTGTAATGAGTTGAATCCGAAGACCGACTGACGAGCTTATTTTTTTTTTTCGAAATGGCATCTCGCAGTTCAACCTAGAGAGGTTGTCGTCTGCTTAACCGGACAATCCTGTGGGTACCTTAAGTGTAAGGCCTCCAGCCAGGGCATAAAACTTACAAACTAAACGGCTACACGCTAAGCGCACCCCCTGCGGGGTACGGGCCTCGGCTTAGGGCGTCGCTGGGAGAGGACAGCAAGGGGACAGGCTGGATCTGAGTGGTGTCATTAATTAGGGACTGATTTTGAACAACAGGTGCAGCAACGCGGGCTGGCACGAGCAAGGGACGGGGAGGGTTCGTATCGGGGCGTCGCGACGGGCCTCGACGGCGAGGACGGAATGACGGCTGTTTGCGTCTGTGCTTTCTAAGCGTGCTAGTTTCCTTCCTGCTCTCCTGGAGGAGGGTAATAGCGTCATCGGGATCGACTAAAGTATGCCTTGGGCGGCGGATCTGACTAATTCGCGAGGGTTCGTAACGGGCGGCCGCTGCGATCAGGGGGTTACGGTGTTTAATAGCAAAATCGCAGAAGCGCTTGGATAGGCGCTTCATGAACTGAGCTAACGTGGGGATTTTAAGATCTAAATGTAAACGGTCATTACGGACGTAATAGGGGGCTCCCGTGACTTTACGTAAGAATTGGTTCTGAAGGACCTGCATCCTATGGAGATATCTAGGCTTGGCGTGGGCGTACACGACACAAGCGTAAGTCATGATGGGACGGATCACGGCGGTATAGAGACGCAATTTGCACCTGAGAGACAATTTGCTCTTTTCCGTAAGTAAGTAATGGAGTCTACCCATCGCGAAAGCAGCTCGGTCGCGAGCTGCTTTGATATGTGGCCCGAAGGTCAGATGGTTGTCGAGAATGACTCCTAAGTATTTGGCTTGCTTCTCCCAGGGGATTGGCTTGCCGTACATAGTGATCGGATTGGGGGTAGTGACATTAGTACGCGATCTTGAAAAAAGAACGGCCTGACTCTTATCGGAGTTAACCTCGATTCTCCATTTTCTAAACCAAGCGCCTAAGACGTTGGCTGAGGTTTGGAGGGTTTTGGCGATTGCGTTTTTACAGCGTCCGGTGTAGTAGATGGCCGTGTCGTCCGCGAACAGGGCTAACTGAGCTTTTTTGCTCTTGGGAATGTCACTAGTGAACAACGTGAATGCGAGCGGAGAGATGACGGAGCCCTGGGGGACTCCGGCGCGAATAGGGTGAGGAGCCGAGAGCGATTTTCCTATGCGGTATCGGAACGTGCGATTCGACAAAAAGTCTTGCAAGATGAGCACGAGACGGTCCGGCACTCCCAGTTGATACAACTTATATTATAAGCCGTTGTGCCAGACTTTGTCGAAAGCTTTCGCTATGTCGAAGAACAACGCACCCGTCATCGACGAACGCTGGAAGCCAGCGCTCAGGTGTTCGACGATGCGATGGGTTTGTTGAATACAAGAGTGTTCGGTCCTGAAGCCGAACTGTTCGTTGGGAATGAGGCTCTTAGCTTCGGCGAAATCTTTGAGGCGCTTGTAAATAAGTCTCTCATAGATTTTTCCGAGTGCTTTCAGGAGACTGATAGGACGGTAGCTCGCGGGGTCCGTCTTGGGTTTACCGGGTTTGGGAATTCCGATAACAGTGGCCTCTTTCCATACTTGGGGGAAGAAGTTGTTACTTAGGGCGCCATTGAAGATGGCTGCCAATAAGACTATTAACTGACCGGGGAGAAGTTTGAGCACCTTGTTAGTGATTCCGTCGGAGCCGAGTGCTTTACGCGGTTTAAGCCCTTTAATGATGTCGTACACTTCGTCTGGGGTGACTACAGGTATAGGATCATCGGGGTTGTATCGTCACCGTTATTCGTAAGTAAAATAGTACCCAATGCTTTGCGTACTTTCATTTCTAAGCGTTTGCAAATTGTACATATTCACTGATTAAGATATAGGCAAGCGCGATGGAAAGCGCAAGCAGTCTTCCTGGGGTGGTATTAGGACCTCAAGAAACCTCAAGACATCAAATCGATAAACAGTCGAAACTCAATAATCGACCTCACGCACAACTATCGAGTGCTTGTGTTATCTATGGTCGAACGGAACGCAAGCGCATCTCTACGAGTCGTTCACGAACTTTTGAAAATGGCTACGCTGCCGCTTTCTAATTAATTGGAAATAAATATACATTCTGAGTATAAAGTGTTGTGTCCCCTTTAAAAAAGGCTCCAATAGTGCATGGAAACCTGAACTGGATCTAGCTGTGGGAATCAAGGTAAGGCTGCTCAATATTGTCATTATCTTGTCAGTGTATAGTGCTCCCGCAAACGCATGGTGGTTCATTTAGAATTGCCATCCCCTATGTTATCCGAGAATTACTCATCCTTCTCGTAACATTATTTTGGTGCCGAAACCAGGGAACTGCTAATAAAGCAGTAATCGTAACGTTAGCGAGAAAGATTTCATAAACTTTCGTAATTTGCACAAATGGTCGACCGCCATGTCACCATATTTAATCGTCACAAATCTCGTTAGATATTGAATATTTCTCCAAAGTATATGAACAACACCTTAGAACAATTTCGTCTAGCGTATTTTGAGTATTTATTTAATTCCAAAATCGTAATTTGATGAAGAAAGTAGCAAACATTCCAATCCGTCAATCTAGGTAGTTACTTAGCCGCCTTGTTGGCGCCGGTCATTTATTTGTGTATACTTAGATCTCTCAATCCGTTGTTTGCGTATTGCTTCATCTTGGTAGATCGTTTTCGAAAGTTCCACATAAAATTCTGATTTGTGTGATTATTTCGTTCAGAATTGTTGTACCGTACGATGTTATTACATGTAAATTAATCGTTTTGTTTAGTACATGTAGTAGCACCACGTACATTTTCACGTCACGACAATTAAAAGTAAAGACGAGTTAGGTAAACAAGCTTTGTTACCCGACTATCCGTAATCGTAGTAACATACAAATCAATTCAATTCGTAAACGTTTTTGCGTACCTATACATTCATTCAAGGTTATTTGCTAGTGAATAATCATTAAAGTTCGTAACAAATAATTCATATAGAAATTACGAATCGGAATTTCGTGAGGTAGGTAGGTATTCTGCAACAAACATTAGGTAGGGTAATCTGAGAAACAGAGTTGTACCAACAACGTTCTGTCGAAACTATCGATTGTTATTTTTACTATCGATTTTATTGAAAATAATTATTTCATATAATCGATTATTTTTGTTTTGCTTATCGATTCGAGACATGGCTTACGTACCTAGGCGTGGTGCAAAAAAAATGTCCAAGTCTAAATCAATCGAAACAAGTGGTCTTACGTACGCTGACTTGCCCATATTACGACGTAAACGGACTTTAGCATTGAATCGACTGCGGAAAACGTTGGCAGTTGCACGAACGGTGGAATCGGATTCTTCACGTTTGGATGAATTTATCGTACATTATTCGGCAGTAACGAAACTGGTTAATAATTTCGAAGAAGCACATTTGGACATTTTAGGTATTGTCGATGATTCTGAAGTGGAGGACGAAGATGAAATCCGTACCGAATTCGATGATATTTATTTTCAGGTGCTTGCTATACATCGTGCTCTTGTTCCTTCTTCTGTCGTTTCAAAGGCTGCTACACAGATGTCGCCTGCTTCAGCAATTCGACTTCCAAAGATCGACTTGCCACGTTTTTCAGGATGCATAAAGGATTTCAATATGTTTTTTGATGCGTTCAATTCGCTCATTCATCTGAATGAATCATTGTCGGACTCGGATCGCATGCAGTATCTTCGAGCGAGTCTAGTCGGAGACGCATTAGGACTTATTCGTACCTTTCCTATCCAGGGTGAATACTATCAAGAAGCGTACAAGACATTGATAGCTCGTTATCGTGACAAACGTGAACTCGCTTTTACTTGTTGGCGAGAAATGCAAAACATTAGTCTAAAAGTGAACTCACCCACCGAATTAAGACGCGTATTGGACCTGTTTAACGAAAACCTAATCATTCTAACTGGTCTTAACTTACCTACGGCTCACTGGGACTTCGTATTGTGTTATCATTTACTATCAAAGTTAGATTCAAAAACGCGGTGTGCTTTTGAACAAGCGCATCCTACCTCGGAAATACCACGTTACAGTGCCCTTAAGGACTTTCTCGAAGCGCAGTGCGATGCACTCGTTCGTGATACTCACTTTTGTGGTAATCGTGATCCTCAACCGTCCACTAGCAAAAACTACAAAACTGATGTCAAGTCAAATAACAACAACAACAAAAAAATAACGTCATCGTTGTTATCCAATTCAGAGAAGACAACAAACCAGCCAGAAGGTACCCAATCTTCTGCGCCTTCCAATACTGCGCGAGGAGTTGCTTCGAAGTGCCCGTCATGTTCGGAACTTCATTCCATTTCACATTGTAAATCATTCGCTGATAAGTCGATTCAAGAGCGACGTGACATCGCGAATAAAAATCGCTGGTGTTTCAATTGTTTAAAGCCGTCCCACATTGTTCGCGATTGCAAATCGACATTTACATGCCAGTAATGCCGTCTGAAGCATCATACGCTCCTGCATCAGGAAAATGAGGCTAACATTGCCGAACCGCAGCCTCCAGTCAGTGAACCCCTTCGTGTTTTGACGAACGTGGGTGATAATTCGGTTGTTCTTCTATCTACTGCCGTTATAAATATTCGCGATTCGTCGGGCGACTACCAGCCTTTCCGCTGTGTTATCGATACTGGTAGTCAGGCTCATTTCATTTCAGAAAGCGCAGTAAGTCGTCTAGGAATTGACAAACGCATGACTTCACGCCAGGTTCGTGGTGTAGGTCAATCGTCAGCCTCCATATCAGGAGCTGTTCAACTTCAGATAGGTATTAACGGTCAAGTGGCGTTCAATCTTGAAGCATTGACCATACCTAACATATGCGGGAACATGCCGAGCGTCAGGCTCGACAAATCGTCTTGGCTTCATCTTCGCGGTCTCAATTTGGCGGATCCGGATTGTGATAAACCTGGTCCAGTTGATATTCTTCTAGGTGCTGAAATCTTCCCTTCTCTCATTCTGCCAGGATGCGTGAGCGGAGGACCGAAGCAGCCATCCGCGTTGAATTCTGTGTTCGGCTGGCTTCTTCTAGGAAGTGTTGGTGATCACCAGGCTGAACAAAGTGTCAACTCTTTCTTCGTTACAGACGACCAGCAGCTTTCTCAGGAAGTCAAGAAGTTCTGGGAATTGGACCAGCTTCCGTACGTCACCAAGTTGAGTGAAGCCGATCAACGTTGCGAACAAATCTATTGTGACACAACTAATCGTGACCCAACTGGACGCTATAGTGTCCCTTTGCCTTTTGTAGAAGACAAAGAACCGTCATTCCCAGGATCGCGAGAGTCGGCTCTTCGACGTTTTCATTCGTTGGAACGTAAACTCTCCGCTGATTCGGTTCTTCAAGAACAATACTCGAGCTTCATGACTGAGTATATTCAGTGTGGCCACATGACTCCTGTGCCCGCAAAGGATGTGCAGAAGGGAAAGTATTACATACCTCATTTCTGTGTCCTTCGTCCTGACAGCGTCAGTACTAAGCTTCGTGCCGTCTTTGACGCATCAAATCGTGACGCCATCACTGGTGTATCGTTAAACGAAACCTTACTTATCGGTCCAAAGTTACAGGCTAATATTTTGGAAATTCTTCTGCGGTTTCGTACCCATTCTGTTGTGTTTTCAGCGGACGTGTGCAAAATGTACCGTCAAATTCTTATTCATGAAGAACATCGTGATTTCAAAAGAATCTTCTGGAGAGATCATCCTTCTCAACCGCTGTTGGAATATCGCTTGAATACTGTCACCTACGGTGTCTCCTCATCACCCTTTCTTGCTTGTCGTACCGTCAAACAACTCGCCGAGGATGAAGGTAGTGACCTACCTCTCGGAAAATCCGTTTTATCGACTGACGTGTACATCGATGATGTCATCACTGGGTGTTCTGATCTTAATCAAGCCATGCAAGCTAAGGCGGAAGTGACAGAGCTTTTAAAGCGAGGTCACATGGAGCTGCGCAAGTGGGCTAGCAATGACCCTAGGTTGCTTTCTGATCTTCCTCCGGAGCATTGTCTCACAGATAACGTTTCGATGGACGTTGAGAAGTCCAACACTCTCAAAATATTAGGTTTGAAGTGGGAACCCAACTCTGATCATTTCGTTTTCGAAGTCAAGCCTCAAGATCGTGTTTGCAGCAAACGTAACATTCTAAGCGAGCTAGCAAAAATCTATGACCCTCTTGGTTTTCTCTCACCGTTGACCTTCTTCGCGAAGTATTTAGTGCAGAAATTGTGGGTTCTTGGAGTTTCCTGGGATGCAGATCCTCCTGAAGACATCAAACGACAATGGAATCGCTATCGCTACTTCCTTCCATTCAGAACCTTCGAATTCCGCGTCATCTATCCGTTTCTCATATCAAATCGTGCGAAATTCACGGGTTCGCAGACAGTTCTCAACGTGGATACGCTGGTGTGGTGTTCCTTCGAGTTATCGACGAGTTCACACTCAACACAACACAAAAAAGACCTTGATGTTATCACTAACATCAAGGTCTTTTTTGTGTTGTCAAAAGCAAGGGTCGCTCCTATCAAAGTTGTTTCCCTACCAAGACTTGAGCTGTGCGCTGCCGCTCTTCTGGCAGATCTACTAAAATTCGTCAGTGAGGTTTATCAACCTCTTCTTCCCTTTTCAGCCATGTTCGCGTGGTCAGACTCGACTGTCGCGCTCTCATGGATTCGATCGCCTTCCTCCCGCTGGAAGACCTTCGTAGCAAATCGTGTCAGCCATATTCAGGATGCGGTCCCTGGCGCACTATGGCGCCATGTGAGATCAGAGGACAATTCCGCGGACATTGCCTCTCGTGGTCAGACACCTGCGGAACTTGTCATCAATCCGTTATGGTGGGCGGGGCCTAGTTGGCTTTCTCAAGACGTTCAGTTTTGGCCTTGCTCAGTTTCAGATCCTTCTGAGGATGAACTTCGCGCAGAAGAGAAGGTACAGGTTCTTCTCACAAGTGATATCCCTGCGCATCCCATCGATTATTTGCTGTCCCGATACTCGTCAATTCGCAAAATCCAAAGAATCGTCGGTCTATGGTTTCGCTATATCAACAATCTCCGTAGTAAATTCAATCGCCGTTCTGATCTACCCTTAAATCGTGCAGAACTTCATAACGCGCTGTTGATGATAGTGAAACGTACTCAGTTTCTTCATTTTCATGAAGACTTCAAACGGTTGAAAGAACACAAGCTTCTTTCAAAACAAATGCGTAAGCTGAACCCGTTCATCGACCGCCTGGGTGTCCTCAGGGTGGGCGGTAGGTTATCTAGATCTGGACTAGAATACAGTCACAAACATCCCGCCTTGCTCCCGAGAGATTCTCCCCTGACGTACATGATCATAGACGCTCTCCATCGTGAAAATTGTCACCCAGGAATCAACACGTTACATTATTTGGTCACTCAGCAATTCTGGATTTTGTCAGCTAAACGTGCAATTCGACACCGAGTTTCAAAATGTTTACAATGTTTCAAAACGAACCCTTCTCCTCTAGAACCGTTTATGAGTGATTTGCCTGCAGTCCGTGTGAATCAGGTAAAACCGTTTAGTATCGTTGGTGTGGACTACGGTGGTCCTTTCCGAGTCAAATCAGGCAAACATCGCGGTGCTAAGATAAGCAAAGCTTATCTCTGCCTCTTCGTCTGCTTAACTACTAAAGCGGTCCATCTAGAAGTAGCTACCGATTTGACGTCGGAATCATTTATCGCCGCGCTTCGTCGCTTCGTCGGTCGTCGTGGACGAGTCCAGACGATCTATTCAGATAGAGGAACCAACTTCGTTGGTGCTCATCGCGAGCTCTCGTCGTTTATGCAAGATGCTGCTCATACCGAAACTATCAAATTCAAATTCAATCCCCCCTCCAGCCCACATTTCGGTGGCGTGTGGGAGATTCAGATTAAAGCTGCAAAATCAACGTTGGACCGCGTGGTCAACAATCAATCGCTTACTTTAGACGAACTCTCAACGTTATTCGTGCAAATCGAGGCAATGCTTAACTCCAGACCCCTTTATCCGATAAGTACCTGCGCCAATGACTTCTCGGTACTTTCACCAGGTATGTTTCTTACGTTAGAGCCCCTGACAGCTGTCCCGGATGAGGATTTAACGTCTGTCAATATCACTCGTTTAGGCCGGTGGCAACTCATCCAGCGTTTTCAGCAAGATTTCTGGAAGCGTTGGAAGAATGAGTACCTGCATTCGTTAACTCAACGGGCAAAATGGACTAAGCACTCGCAACCACTGGAAATCGGTTCCGTGGTTGTCATCAAATCGGAAACTCCCCCGCTTCACTGGCCTATAGCTCGTGTAGAACGGCTGCACAGCGGACCAGATGGAGTGGTACGCATCGCGGACCTACGTCTACCTAACGGTTCTTTTCTTACGCGACCATTAGCAAAGATCTGTCCTTTGCCAAACCAAACGGACTAGAATCGTTAACGTTGGTTTCTTCATTCGTTATTATTCGATATTCGTTAATTAGTATTAGTTAAACGTTAAGTTTTCTTTAGTTACGTATCGTTGTTCATATACTAGGATAATATTTCTTGCCTTAAGCAGGCTTCAACTCAAAGTAAAATCATTTATTCTTAAACATTGTAACATGTCGTCCAATGGTATTTTCTGAAAATACAACTACCGTGTATTTTGGTGGGCGGTATGTATCGTCACCGTTATTCGTAAGTAAAATAGTACCCTATGTTTCGCGTACTTTCATTTCTAAGCGTTTGCAAATTGTACATATTCACTGATTAAGATATAGGCAAGCGCGATGGAAAGCGCAAGCAGTCTTCCTGGGGTGGTATTAGGACCTCAAGAAACCTCAAGACATCAAATCGATAAACAGTCGAAACTCAATAATCGACCTCACGCACAACTATCGAGTGCTTGTGTTATCTATGGTCGAACGGAACGCAAGCGCATCTCTACGAGTCGTTCACGAACTTTTGAAAATGGCTACGCTGCCGCTTTCTAATTAATTGGAAATAAATATACATTCTGAGTATAAAGTGTTGTGTCCCCTTTAAAAAAGGCTGCAATAGTGCATGGAAACCTGAACTGGATCTAGCTGTGGGAATCAAGGTAAGGCTGCTCAATATTGTCATTATCTTGTCAGTGTATAGTGCTCCCGCAAACGCATGGTGGTTCATTTAGAATTGCCATCCCCTATGTTATCCGAGAATTACTCATCCTTCTCGTAACAGGGGTCTTCAAAGGGGGGAAGGGAGGCCCTACGTTCGACTTCCGCGTTTACCATGTCAAGGTGTTTGCTATCTACCGGTTGCATGCTGGGAGTGCACTGAGATTCTAAACTGTCGGCAAGGCATTCGGCCTTTTCAGAGTCTTCGAACGCGAGGCTCTTGTCCGGACGAGTGAGAGGAGGCATCGAAGCCTCTTCGGTGGTACGTAACTTCTGTTGAAGTTGCCAGAAAGCTAGATGAGTGGGCTCGAGTTCGCTGAGCATCTTGTCCCATTGATTCGAACGAAACTCACTGGTGCGCTTCTTTACAGCACGCTGTAAGTAGCGCATGTGAGCTTTGTTCGAGTCACAGGGAAAAGAGCTGTAGGCACGGATAGCCGCGTTCTTCTCGTTTATCAGATCACGTACGTCATCGGGTAGTTTCCAGCGCTGATCGCTCAGGGCTGGGACTTCCCGTGAACAATCCGTCAGTACGGATTGAATGTGCTCTGTAAAGGAGTTGATGGCGGCTGTTGTGTCTGCGACTGTGACAATATGGTCGGGGATGGCAACCAGGTGCGGCGACGAGAGAGAATTCAGCTTATCGCTGACTTTCCTCCAGTCGGTAATCACTTGGGAAGGCGGGGGCTGATCGGGGTCGGAAGGACCAGAGCGGGGGAGCAAGTGCATAAACACAGGACGATGGTCGGAGTTGAGCTCGTGAAGAGTCTCAATAAAATGCAACTTAAGGTTGACATTTTTGAGAAGCGCGATATCTAGTACGTCAGAGCTTTTGCTCGGGTCGTGGGGATAATGAGTGTGCTCCATAGGAGCGATAGGGTCAAAGTTAAGGGAGACTCCTAAGTCATACACGAATCTTCCTCTGGGAGAGGTCAGCGTGCTGTTCCAGGCGGGGCGTTTGGCATTGAGGTCGCCCGCTATAATAACGGAGTCGCTCAAGCCGAAGAGGACAGTAAGGTCCTTGGTGAGTAACGAGTGCTCCTCGGACGTGCCGCCGGGAGGGATATAAGCCGATATGATGGTGATCGGCGGATGACCGGTCATGCCGAGCCGACAGATGGATACCTCGAGTTTAGACTCTAACGGAGGGGGTACTATGGGGATGCAATGCAGGTCCTTTTTGTAATAAATTAGAGTGCCACCACCGTGACAACGCGCCCGATCGTTGCGAATTATTTGATAGTTGGCTATTTTCGGGTCACGGTGACTGGGCGAAAGGAAGGTCTCCTGTAAGAAGAATACGTCAATTTGATGGTCGCGGAGGAAAGCGGCGATCTCATCACGTTGGCTTCTGAGGCCATTTGCGTTGAAAAAACCTAATTTAAGGGATCGCGGTTTGAATTTACCTAAGTTCTTATTATCCATACTCAAGGGGATTTAAGGTCTCTTAGGGCTTGCTCTATCTCGGGATAGCGGCTGAAGATTTCGCTGTAGATTCCAATGTCAATGGGGGCACTCCTAAGTTCAGCAGCTAAGCTATCTGCTTCAGTACCAACAAAGACCGAGAATCTTGCGATCGTTTGGAAAGAGGTTTCCTTTGAGATGGCCGCGGGGCCTGGAGGTCTGGGGCGAGAGGGCGCGGGAGAAGCGACGGGAGCAATCTTTGGGGAAGCTGTGGGAGCGGCCACTCGGGGCGCTGGGGGCGCAGGGGGCGGGACGGGGGTGTCAAGTAACCCTGGGATGGTGGTGGTCTCTGCCTTACCAAGTGCTGGAAAGGCTCTCTGGTGATTCAGAGAGTTCCAGGGTGAGGGTCTCTGAGGACTGAGACGTTCGGGCAATTGGGAGGAGGGAATCTTGACGGAGGGGCTTTCCCTCTACTGAGCTGGCGCGCTTCGCCAGCTTTGAGGAGGAGGACTTAGGGGCTTTAGGACAACCGCGATAGTTGGCCGGGTGGCCCGACTGGCCACAAAGGACGCAACTGGGTGGCTCTGTAGCCTGGGAGGTGTCCTTGGGACGAGGACAATCGGCCGTGCCATGGTTGCCTAGGCACTTTACGCACCTGTGAGGCGCGTAGCAGTACTTTTGGCTATGGCCGTATGTCTGACAACGGTGACATTGCCCTATCTGATGGGACTTGAACGGCCTTTCAATCACGATTCCTGAAAGGCTGCAGACCGATTTAATATTGAAAATTGGGTGGTGCCCTTCCACCGGGTCGCAAATAACCAGTACCATATCGTACTGGTCGCCACCATGCGCCTTGTGAAGGCGGTGCACAGCTGTGGCAGGGATTTTTTGGCCGATGAGGTCGTTGAGGACGTCCTCGGAGGAGATTTCCTTAGGAATGTTCCTAATAACGACGCGTGTGGGTGTCTCCTCAGGGAGACCAAAGGTATGGAAAGCGTATTTCCGTTCGATCATAAGACGAGTTAAGGCCCTATAGTCGTTGGACGTAGGGACCTTTATCTTAATCGCCTTTGGGGTGCTGTGGGCGCTAGTGTATTGGATCTTTTGATCCATACACGCTTTGGACAATCCATTTCGCCTTGTCCTGTAGGAAAAGCGCGGGAGTGGACTTTGGTTTTTTAGGTTTCACGGCGGGCTTCGCGGCGGGTTTAGTGGCGGTTGGCTTGCTGGTATGAGCAGCAGCCAACGGAGTGGGGGACGGAGGGCGGGAAGTCACGGGAATGGGAGCGGGAACCGAGACGTTCGCGGCGGGTTTCTTGGCTTGGGTGGCCTTAGAACTTTTTCCCTTCCTCTTCTTCCCCTTTCCGACGACTTGGTAGTCGTCTTCGGAGGACGAGGCGGAGGAAAAATCTGGTTCGGGATCGGAGACCGAGACTGACGTGTCCATATTCTCGGAAGAAGAATCGGACGCAGCTGCGGGACGGACTATTGTTTCCGAAACAATGGCCTTCGGAACAATGGGTTTCCTAATACACGGAAAGCCTTTGTCGGCGAGACGCGGCGAGGTCGGGTAATTAGGTTCAATGGGTGCAGACTCGGGCGTTCCCAGAATGACGGTGTCGGCGTCCATTGAAGCTAATGGGCTACCGGGTGCGTCGCTGTATTCAGCGAACGCTGCGCGTTCAAGTTCGTCGAACGTCGCGCCATATTTCTGTTTGAAGTATGAATCCTCAAACAGCACCTGTCTGACAAACTTGTAGATAAGTCTGTCAGCCATAATTGAAAAACGGGCCTATAACAGCTACAAGTTAGCTGACATGAGTGAAGCTCAACCTATCACCCTAACAACCTAACTCCCCGGGTGGGTGGGCCCGGGGGTGTGTGACCTCCCTGAACTTGTGCGAACAGGGAGGTGAGTACCTAAGGTGTGCCCTAAGCTTGTTAACCTGTCGCCAGTCTTATTGTGCGACAGGGCCCTAGGCCCGCAAGGGGCTCTAGTGCGAAGGGGTAGACACTCCCAACCGACACTAGGTGAGTTGCTGTGAACGAAACCAGAGACTAGGTTTGACGAGGGAAGCCCCCAAGGCCAAGGTCCTAGCTCTCGACTCCAATGGAATGCCTCGCCCTGAAGGGGTTTGGCGGGTAGGATTGGGTCACCACCCTCTTGGCTTCGTTGGCACCGTAAGGTTTCCACCAAGAACCACGAAACTGTGGTTTTTCCCTGAAGGGCAAAAACACGCGAGGACGATGGAACTGTTATGAAAATGCTTGTCTTGAAAAAGACAGTTTTGTTTGACGTATCGAACCAACTACAAATGTAGATGATCCGTTACGGCGCAGCAACACTAAGTTCGTGCACAAGGCGCAAACTGTAGCAATGCTACGACTGGGTGTAGTCTGGGACTACTGAAGACGTCACGAAGTCGTGACGAACCGGTGACAGCAGGTAGCAGCGGGCGGGACACAACACAGGTAGCGGCACGTCCGTACGCGGCGGCGGTCAGGCGGCGAGTGTGACTGACGAGCTTACTGAGTGCACGCTCTTTTATAGGACTATGCCCCCACTTTGCAATCTCTCCACAACTCTGTTCGTTGGCGCGCGGAAGTGCGTCACGTGTTTACTTGATACATAAAAATGTGCTAAATCTAGTAAGAATTACATTACAAAGTAATCAAATAATACAACAATAATTGTCGTAAATAAAGAATAGTGAATTCACAAAGAATATCAATTTAAAAATAAAGCAACATGTCATCAATTTGTTTTGAACAAAACTACCGGTCACACTTATCGAAATAAGTTGCCAAAAATCAATTGGTGTGTACACCAAGTACTTAATAAATTATGATTCGATTTACTAGATAGTAATTGATACTAAAATCACTTGAATTATTAACAAAAAAATCGACTCTTAACAAAATTTGTTGAATACCCACAATTGTAATTGACAACCAACTCCGACACGGCCAGAACTGACGTCCTACATGACCTCGTGTGATCCTGAAAAAGAAAATCTCTCAAAATTTGTTGAATACCCACAATTGTAATTGACAACCAACTCCGACACGGCCAGAACTGACGTCCAACATGACCTCGTGTGATCCTGAAAAAGAAAATCTCTTGTGAATATCGATCGGCCTTTCTGACAAACAAAAGCCTTAACAAAAGTTGTGTTGAAAAGAAAAATCCTGAGTTTGTCAAATAAAATTATTATCAATAGCAGTTGCATTGCAACCATTCAGAATGACCATATTGTTACTGACAATACATAGCTCAACTAAAGTAGAGACATAGACTCCCAGCCGAAATCACACCATGGGATTCGACAAGTAATTTGGAGTGAAATAGACAACCCGCATAGGCGTCAACATAGACAACCCGCATAGGCGTCAACATAGACAACTCGCATAGGCGTCAACATAGACAACCCGCATAAGCGTCAAGTTCAACGTCCAAATCCAGGAGTCAACATAGACATCCGACTAAGCGTCAAGCTAAACAAGAGTCAACATAGACATCTTGTCAATTCAGCTATACTATGTCAGCAGCAGATGATTCATCATCAGTGTCTGTATTGACATCATCACTAACAATAACTGGACATTCAGGCATTTTTCGTACACGATCATGGGCATATTTGTAAATTCTATTGGTATTCAAAGCTTTTAACAAATATCTATCGCCATCTAATAGTTCTAAAATTTTATAGGGACCTTTAAATTTAGGATCTAGTTTAGTTTGATTTCGTTCCTCATTAGCAATAAGAACAAAGTCTCCAACTTGGAACTTTTTCAAAATAGCTTTAGTCTTATCATAACGGGCTTTATCGTATTTGGCATTTTTAGTTATACCCAGGGCTGCTTGTTCTCTTACATTGGACAGATTTACTTCTACCTCTTCACTGTCAATAGTCATCAAACCCAAAGGTCTAGCAACTCGTCCAATCAATAATTCTAAAGGACTCGATTTAGTAACTATATTCATTGTGCAATTAAGAGCAATTTGAATGTCTTCAATGGCATCTTGCCATGAACGCTCACTGGTCTCAACGGCGGTAAGCATACTTTTTAATGTTTTCATTATCCGTTCAACCTGCCCATTAGCCCTACATGCACCTGTAGCTATTAAATGCAAAGCAATATTATGGGAATCACAACTTTGAAGTTTTTGCTAGCAAAACAACGACCTTGTTCAGCTATAACCCGAGAAGGTGCTCCAAATAAAGAGACACTGGACTTAAGGGCTTTAATGCAATTTGATGCGTCAATCTGGGTAGTATGGTACAGTAAAACATACTTCGTAAAAGAATCAATTATAACAATGATGTATTCCTTGAGATCACTCTTTCCACTAAGTTTTCCTGTAACATCTATATGCACTGTGTGCCAAGGTATACTGACTTTAGGTATAGGGTGTAACTCTGCTTGAACTTTACCAGAGTTAGATTGAGATTTTACACGTGATACAGTTATCTACGATTTTTTTTACATATCTAGCCATTCTATCAAACCAGAAATGCACATAGACCTTTTCAAGTGTTTTATCCCAACCTAAATGCATGATTGCTTCATGGATGTGGTTTATAACAGACCATCTAAAAGCTCTTGGGACAATAGGTAAACAACGAGTTTGTCCATTGCGTTGTATTTTGCGGTACAAGGTTCCTGATCGTAATTCATAACTTCGGGCAATATCAGGGAATAGAGAGTTACTTTTCAGATTAGAAATGATTGCTGAAATCTCAGAATCACGCTGTTGTTCAGCTAAAAGCCAATTAGTAGACAGAGTTGTAATATCAACACGTTTCTGTTCTGTTTTGTTGATCGATTGTGGAAGGGGGTTTCTAGAAAGAAAATCTACGTGGTTCATATATCTGCCTTCTCTATACATAATCTCAAAATCATAGGCCTGTAGAAAAGCCCACCACCTATGTACTCGGGGAGTTAAATCAGCCTTACTGCGCGAGGCTTTAAGGGAATTACAGTCGGTTACAACGGTAAATTTATGTCCTTGCAGATAATGATGAAAATGCTTAACTGCGTTAACAACGGCCAAAGTTTCTAATTCGTCATGCATTTTACTATCAACTTTTTGAAAAAGAATGGCACCGTAACCATCAGCACTAGCGTCAGTATGTAATTCGATGGGATATTCAGGGTTATACATAAATCATTAAAACTGGTTCATTCGTAAGGATTGAAATTACTTTTTGCCTAATTGTCTCATGTTCATCAGTCCACTTAAAAGTCTGTTTACTAGGAAAAGTTCTCAACAAATTTTCTAAAATACGATGCAAGACCAATGAACTGTCTCAATTGGTGAATTGTTTTGGGAGATTTTAAATTAACTAGTGCTTCTATTTTTCGAGGATTTGGGCGAAGTTCCCCAGAAGTGATTTCGTACCCAAGATATTCTACTCTACGCTTTAGGAAAGAGCACTTGCTAAGATTTAAAGAAAATCCTGCTTTGGTCAATGATTCAAGGACTTCTTCAAGTCGATGTAAACCTTCACAGGGGTCTGTACTAGGGACCATGATGTCATCGATGTAAATAATCACGTAAGAATGGACTAACTTGCCTAATGCATTAGTTACAGCACGTTGGAAAACACTAGGAGCATTTCGTAAACCGAATGGCATAGCCAAATATTCAAATTGGCCATCGGGTGTTACAAAAGCAGTGGCCTCAATACTATCAGGGTGAATAGGTATCTGATGAAACCCAGAAGTACAATCAAGGCAAGTGTAAAAGTTAGCACCACATAACCTTGCGATTTGGTCAGCTATTAGGGGTAGTGGAAACCTATCTCCTACAGTATTACTATTGAGCTCACGATAGTCTACACACATTCGATCTGATCCGTCGCGCTTCTTTATCAATAAAATAGGACTTGCAAACGGAGAGCAACTAGGTCTAACTATTTGAGCGTCAATCAGATCATTAATCTTGGAACGAACTAACTGCCTTTCGTCTGGAGTAAGTCTGTACGGTCGGCGATGGACTGTCTTATGTGGATCAATGAGGTGTATTTTAAGTTCACCTGATGTGACTCGAGTACATGGTAGTCCCTTTGCAGAAGCATGAGAATATTTTTGAAGGAGTTCAATCAACTGTGGCTTATATTCAGATGGAATATCTGTATCAATATCATGAAAATTAGAAGTCTCAGGAATAGAGCATTGATCAATAAACTTAACTTTTGAAATAGTAAGATTTCTTTCAGTCATGTTAACTGCAAAACCTAATTTTAATATCTCACGGCCTATCATGATACTATGACTTATATAGGCATCCGGCATCACATGAAACAGTATCTCTAAATGGTAACCATCTATTTCTACTTCACTCAGAATTTGTTCGGTACATATTATGTTAGAATTTCCTATTCCCATAACATTGACCATACAAGAAATACGTTTGCCAGACAACTTTTCAGAAAATGTTTCAGTAATAAGAGAACATTCAGCCCCAGAGTCATAACAAAATGCAAACGACTCACCAGATTGCCGTAGAACACCAGTGATAGGCCGTACATCACAAGCTTCAACTCGCTTTACGGACGGTCGACTGCTCGAAGGCAGACTCCCGGTGTCTTCACTTGAACCTCCCGGCTGCCTTCCGGTCGCCTTTGGGCAGCGAGGAGCGACGTGTCCCGACTCCCCACAGCGGTAACAGACGATCTTCTTTGGCGTCGTCTTATGTAACGAGCTGGCTGGTCCAGGATGTTTGCTAGTGTTCTCGGCCTTTTTGCGACAGTTAGTGGATTTGTGCCCCACTATACCACAAAAGTGACATACTATTGTACCTGGTTTGAACTTCTTTGGTTGAGAAGAATCTTGTTGGTCAGAGGAAATCTGAGACTTTCTCTTAAGGTGAGACAAGACACTCAGTTCTTGTTGAAGTTTGTGCCTACTTTGTACTTCGGTAGTAAATGCTAGTCGATGAGCACGGGAATCAAATTTGGAGACATGGGCCAGTACAGTAGAAACAGCAATGTGTTCGACACTCAGGTTATTCCATTTAGATGTCAGTGAAGTGACCTGTCGACTGGCAGATGCGGCTAAAGATTCACCTTCTTTTGGTTGACTGTTATGAAGGTTAATGAGGGTAGCGGCAACAGTTTCCGAAATGGCATAACGAGAGAGGAAGAGACTCTTGAAGTCTGTCCAGGTCATACCTGCATACGATACTTGGGAAAGCCATACGTTAGCACTGCCTTTTAAGGCCTTAGTGAGGGCAATAATAAGAGTACCACCTTGAAGAGGATTTTCCGATAGGCAAATATCTACGGTTGTACTCCAAGATTGAGCATCGGAATCGGGTAGGTCTGGGTCAAAAACGGGCAAAGCAATTACAGTAGACTGAGTGGATTGCGTCTTAATCGCTTCAATTAACTGAGACATATTACGATTCTGAAGCTCTAACATTACTCGCCATGGATCACCAACACCTTCCGATTCCTGGGCTAAACCTAATCCCACTTCTGATGTAGGATCAGGAGTGCCGAGAGGTATATCGTCAGGATTTGGAGTTCCCATTTTATTGGGATAAACAAGACTGTATTAGGCAATTACAGTGTTATATTTACAGTAGGTACATACAACACACAATATAAAATAGCACACAATATAAAAATGGCAATAAAACAATAAAAACAAAAGATAACAATAGGCGAACAGACCTTATAAGGTCACAGTTCGTACAGTGGCCAAGCCACCCAATTACAGAGTGTATCTCGCTATAAGCAAGTCTACAACTATTGTAAATATACAGCAGCGCTGTACCAGGTAAACCGACAGTTTTGTCGGGAGCAAGGGAGCTCTGTAATGAGTCGAATCCGAAGACCGACTGACGAGCTTACTGAGTGCACGCTCTTTTATAGGACTATGCCCCCACTTTGCAATCCCTCCACAACTCTGTCCGTTGGTGCGCGGAAGTGCGTCACGTGTTTACTTGATACATAAAAATGTGCTAAAGCTAGTAAGAATTACATTACAAAGTAATCAAATAATACAACAATAATTGTCGTAAATAAAGAATAGTGAATTCACAAAGAATATCAATTTAAAAATAAAGCAACATGTCATCAATTTGTTTTGAACAAAACTACCGGTCACACTTATCGAAATAAGTTGCCAAAAATCAATTGGTGTGTACACCAAGTACTTAATAAATTATGATTCGATTTACTAGATAGTAATTGATACTAAAATCACTTGAATTATTAACAAAAAAATCGACTCTTAACAAAATTTGTTGAATACCCACAATTGTAATTGACAACCAACTCCGACATATATATATATTTTTAAACAAATATTAAAGTTTTGTCAAGATAATGAGGAACAAATTAAAATGAACATTTTGGCAACTGAACATAGGAGCAATCATTTTCATAAATTCTGGAAATTCACTCAAAGATTGAGCCCAAAGGTTCCGGTGAGCTTTAATGGCATGACTGAGCCTGAGGCATTTTGAAGTAACCTCGCGACTGCAACCGGAGGAACGGGGTTTTGTCGCTGAGAGTAGATTGTCTGGTTTTCCGTTTAATATTTCATCAAAAGAGATACGGAACATCATACAGTCAATAACCAGGGGCAAATCTCCGGGTCACGATCTCGAACATTTTCAACAAGCCGGTCCGCATCTCTCAAGAGTCCTATCTATGCTGTATAATCTTTGTGTGAGGCACTCGTATCTACCACTTGAGTTAATGAAGACGATAGTTGTGCCCATAATCAAGAACAAGACCGGCGATGTCTCAGACAAGGACAATTATAGGCCAATATCGTTGGCTACTGTAACAACAAAGGTTCTTGACGGTGTGCTTGAGCGGAGGATAACTGGACAGCTCCATCTACATGATGCCCAGTTCGGTTTTAGAGCTGGGCTGTCCACGGAAACTGCTATTCTGGCGCTCAAGCACACGGTCAGGTACTACACTGATAGAAACACGCCTGTTTATGCTGCGTTTTTGGACCTCTCCAAGGCATTTGACCTGGTTGATTATAAAATCTTATGGTCGAAATTGCGTGAGCAAGGTCTTCCAAATGAGCTCATTCAACTCTTAGATTATTGGTATGACCACTGTCGGGGGCGTATGGGTTGGAGTGTGGGGTGAGACAGGGTGGTTTGACTTCCCCAGCGCTTTTCAATCTTTACGTCAATGATTTGATCGAGGAACTCAGTAGCACTGGTATCGGATGCTCTATTGATGGCAAGACAATTAATAGTATAAGTTACGCAGATGATATGGTGCTGCTGAGTCCCTCGATTGATGGACTCAGACGGATGATTAAAATATGTGAGGGGTACGCCATGTCTCATGGTTTATTGTACAATGTTCGGAAGAGTGAGCTTGTGGTGTTCAGAGTCGGTACTAAGAAGCCTGAAACAGTTCCTCCGGTATGCCTATATGGTGTACCACTAAATAGAGTGTCGCATTTTAGGTATCTTGGCCATATAGTGACAGAGGACTTGGCTGATGAGAGTGACATGGAGCGGGAGCGAAGAGCGCTGTCGGTCCGATGTAATATGCTGGCCCGTAGGTTTGCACGATGTACTAAGGAAGTGAAACTCACTCTGTTTAAGGCGTTTTGCCAGTCATTTTACACGTGCAGCCTATGGGTTAGACATACACAGAGAGCCTACAGCGCTCTTCGCATCCAGTACAATAACGCTTTTAGGGTGCTGTTGGGGCTCCCGCGGTTCTGTAGCGCGTCGGGCGTGTTTGCTGAAGCAGGTATAGATAGCTTTCAAGCAATTATACGAAAAACAACAGCATCCCTGATGCGGCGGCTTCGGGGGAGCACCATCAGCATCTTAAAGGTAATAGTGAATAAACCTGACTGTCCGTTCCTGGGGCACTGGACCCGTATACACAGCTGCAGGTCTGGTGCACCGGGAAGCGGACTTAGTTATAGCTATAGGTTTTTTAAATTGATTACTTTTTTATTTTATTTTGATGATAATAGGTTAATATTAATATTATTTTAATGAAAATGTTGCTAAAATAGTTTGTAAGTATTACTAACAACAATATGAATCACTTGTGTTCGATATAAATAAATAATAATAAGTATGTTGGCGCGTTTACGCCTTGTGCTCAGTTACAGGAGCAAAGAGTAGAGTAGAAGAGAAATAAAAATACGTGGACTGTTTGATCTGGTGTAATCCAGGATACAAGATTTACAAGCAGTGTCTTCGTCGTGGTAAAATTTAGAAGTGAGGCGATGGTCGGCGCGCGCGACCGCGCTCACGCTGCCGCCACCCGCGCGCCCCTCAGCCGCCGCCGACGCCCGATGCTGCTGCCGCAGCCCGCGCGCCCTCTCAGCCACCGCGCGCCTCCAGCCGGTCGTCGGCATGCCATGCATAGACATGCTCCCCGGGTTGAAGTGGACTTCAAAGAGGAAGCGCGCAGATATTGTTGAAGCCGCGCCGAATCGTCCCTCTCTTAGTCTTCAGATCGGCGACTCTCGTGACGCCGTCGCTGCCAGAATACACCTGGACGACGCGCCCCAGCAACCAGCAAAGCGGCGGGAGCGCCTTGTCCTTTACAAGAACAAGCGTACCCAACGCTATGTCGCCGTTGGTAGAGGCCGGCCACTTCGTTTTTTGCTGGAGGTTAGAAATGTACTCTGTGTTAAATCTGTTCCAAAAATGTTGTCTGATGCTCTCGACACGTTGGTAGCGCTCCAAACGATTGATGTTGGCATCCGTGACCTGTGGATTTGGAACCGACATTAGTGAGCGTCCAATAAGGAAGTGCGAAGGAGTAAGGGCAGAGAGGTCTAGAGGGTTAGTGGATAGAGGAGTGAGGGGTCTCGAGTTTAATATTGCCTCTATTTGAGTAAGGCACGTAGCCATTTCCTCATAAGTAAAGTGAGTGAGCTGCAAGAGTCGATTTAAATGAAATTTGGTTGACCGAACCGCAGCCTCAGCAAGGCCGTTAAAATGTGGAGAGTACGCTGGTGCAAACCTGAATTGTATTCCCTCCTGAGCTATTTCGCTTGCAACATCAGAGTCCTGTAAAAATTTAGTCAACTCGTTACATGCTCCGACAAAGTTTGTGCCATTATCGGACATGATTGTACGTGGCCTGCCACGACGTGCGACAAAACGATTTAACCCGTATGCTCCCGGCCGTGCCTCCAGAGGCACGGTGCATTGTTATTTTAATTGTGTCTGTAATTGCGGGTATTGAAGTGTTAAAGCAGCCCTGTAGGCCTCTTTAGAGAGGTCCGTGACAAGCTCGAGATGCGCAGCCTTGGTAGCCATGCATACAAAAATGCACAGGTAGGATTTTATCAATCTAGATCCCCGACCTTTCCGGTCAGATATCAGTATAGGCCCAGCATAGTCGACTCTACTATTAATAAAAGGAAACTCTAAAGTGCTTCTAGTGTCTGGTAATTGTCCCATGATTGGCTGCACATTTTGAGCTTTATATCTGAAACATTTCATGCATTTGTTTACTGTTAACTTAGCAAGATTTCTGCCCCCCAAGGGCCAATAAGTTTGACGAATAGTCGATAGAAGCGATTGTGGACCAGCATGTAGGAGGTTTTTGATGTTGCACTCGAAATAGTAATTTCGTGAAGTGATGCTTACTGCAGAGTAGTATTGGATGTTTTACGTCGTATTCGTACGGGGAGTTATCTAGTCTGCCCCCTACACGAATAATATTGTCACAGTCTAAAAAGGGAGTCAAAGAAATTAACCTATTTTTAAGTGACAATGTCTTCCCGGATTTAAGGACAGTGTACTCATCTGGGAACATTTCTGATTGAGCTACACGTAATATAAGAGACAAAGCTTTTCTATGTTCATCAGCAGAAAGGGAACCTATTGTTTTAGGATGATTAGTGCCTAAATTGTGAATGAATCTTAGAATGTAAGCTACGACGCGTTGTAAATAATTAAAGTTAGAATGTTTGTGTATTAAATGTTGTATGATTGAACTACATGTTAGGTTAGAACTAGAATTACTGTTATGACTATCTACCAAGTTGGAAATTACTTCTGGTAGATCTTGTTTCACGTGTTTATTTGGCTGTTGTGGCCACACACTTTCATTATCTAATAAAAACCGAGGGCCTGACCACCAAAGCGCAGAACCGCTGATGAGATCAGCCTTCAGCCCAAGAGGCAAGATCCGCCGGATTATCCTTAGACGGCACGTATCTCCACTTAGTACCCGAGCTACTCTCTTGAATCTCGTTAACACGGTTCCTAACGAAAGGCTTAAGTTGCTGGGCCGGTGTGGACAACCATCCCAGCACTATTGTGGAATCACACCAATAGTAAAACCGGTGTATTGGTAACGTGAGAGAATCTCTTACCTTTGTGCACAACCTGGAACCTAACAGAGCCCCACATAGTTCTAACCGTGGAATGGTAGTAGGCTTGATTGGTGCCACACGGCTCTTGGAAGTTAGCAGGTGAACAGCGACTGTACCTGAACTAGTTACCGAACGAATGTATAGGCATGCGCCATAAGCCCTTTCAGACGCATCTGTAAATACGTGAATCTCATGGATTATAGAGTTATCACATGAAATCCATCGCGGAATTTTTATGTAATTTAAACGCGGCAAAGTACTTGCAAATGTCAGCCATGAGTCTGTAACCTCCTGTGACACTTCATCGTCCCACTCACATTTATCTTTCCATAGTCTTTGCATTAATATTTTTGCTTCGACAATGCAGGGACCGACTAAGCCTAATGGGTCAAATATCTGACTAATTACAGATAAAATATGTCGTTTTGTTATTTTGCTATTGCAGGATTCGATATTAATAGAAAATCCTAACTTATCAAAAGCGCATAACCAATGTACACCTAAGGTTTTAGAAGGAGTATTGTTGTCTGAAAGGTCTAACATTACACGACTTGAGTTACATGAACTGTCTAATTCTTTTAAAATTTCTGGGCTATTCGATTGCCACTTTCTTAAATTAAATTTAGCGGAAGCCATGATAGCCTGCGTCTCTTTACACAAATCTAGTGCACCTGTAATTGTGTCTGAACCACTAAGGTAATCGTCTACATAAAAGTCATGCTGAATAGAACGCTTAACTAAAGGATTCGATGCTTTATCAGCTAAGCTCACTAAACACTTAGTAGCCAAATATGGAGCTGACGCTGTACCGTAAGTAACCGTGTTTAATGTGTATGTTTTCAACGGTTCTGTAGGATTTTTACGAAAAATGATTTGTTGTAGTGACCTTTGGATAGGATTTACTTCAATAGCCCGATACATTTTTTCGATATCTGCCGAGATCACGAATTTATGTTGTCGAAACCGTAATAAAATAGAAAGCAAATCGTCCTGAACGGTCGGCCCTACAAATTGCAAGTCATTGAGAGATATACCTGATGTTGTTTTTGCAGATGCATCAAATACGGTGCGTAACTTAGTAGTAGCACTAGACTCGCGCAGGACCCCATGGTGTGGCAAAAAATATTTGACCTCACCTGCTGGCTTTGAACTAGAATCATTTTCCGACATATGACCTAGACTCTCATACTCTGACATAAAGTCTAAATACATTGACTTGAACTTAGGCTCACGTTGAAATCTTTTCTCTAAAGATAAAAAACGGCGTTTTGCGATACCGTATGAATCTCCTAACAGAGAAGGAAGAAACTTAAAAGGAATTGTGACCACAAAACGACCGTCATCCTTACGTTCTGTGTTCTTATAAAAACTATCTTCGCAAGCCCTTTCTTCCGAAGAAAGAGTGCTTTTCAGGCACTGTGTATAGTTCCCAAAATTTTGACAAGTCTGTACTGGGCTTAGTTTTAGCCAGATTACAGAAGTGTGAGTGGGACGTACGTGAGTTACAGCTTACTGAGCCTGAAACTAACCATTCTAGTCTACTCTCACATAGTCTCGGTTGGTTTTTGCCAAGTTTTATGTGGTTGGCTGATATGATGCTCCAAAAAACATCCACACCAACCAATATATCTACAGCTGATGGAATATTAAATGTTGGATCCGCCAGCTGTATACCCACAGGTATGGTTATTTGTTTTAAACTAATTGGAGCTGACGGTAAAAGATGTGTAATTTCTGGTAAAATTAAACAGTCAATGTTAACCGAATAGTCCCCGCAATTAGACTCGATTGTTAGGCTACAAGATTGTGCACTAGTGCTAGTTTGGTTGCCAATACCTGTTATAGTGGAGCCCGTGCCGTTTCGGGACAAACGCAGCTTACCACATAAGTTCTCGGTAATAAAATTAGCTGTGCTACCGCTGTCCAGTAGGATTCTTGCGTCACACTTCTCACCGTTGGCACTCACTGCCTTCACCAGCGCTGTGGAAAGCAAAACACAAGAGCGAGTATATGGTTGCATATTAGCTGAAGCGTTAGCAGAAAGAGCAACACTTTCGGAAGTACTAGGCATCGGGTTCAGTGGGGGAGGGGTATCTGTGCGTTCCATGTGCAATAGGGTGTTATGCCTACCTGCACAGTACCTACAGTGGGTTATTCTGCACCTTTTTTCATTATGCCCCAACCTTAAGCAGTTTAAGCAAACTTTGAGTTCCTTAGCCTTTTTATTGCGTTCTTCTATTGTTAACTTTTTAAAAGACTCACAAATGTATAGAAAATGATCACCAGAATACATAGGACATTTGAATTTCTTCTTCTCTGAGCTAGAATTAGTGTTGTTGTTACCTTTATTTGTTAAATTCTGTGAAACTATTGCAAAACTTTTAGATTTATTATTATTGTTTGCTTTATTACTGTGCTTATTATTATCTTCCAGCGTTTCCAGTAATTCAGCCTTGTTGTTTATAAATGTAGTAAATTGAGCAAGTGTAAGAGGACCTGATACTGTCTTTCGATATTCCTCCCAATATCTACTAGTATTTGAATCTAGTTTGCTTGACATCATGTGTATTATGATAGAATTCCAATGCTGAGTAGGCTCATCCAGTGACTTGAGCGCTCTTATATTTTTATTAGTTACACCCACAAGATGACGCAAAGCAACACTAGATTCAGTAGTGACTGGTTCAACATCGAATAAAGCCTGCAGATGTTTATCTACGAGAAGACGACTGTTATTGTACCTTTCACACAATAAGTCCCATGCTAATTGATAGTGATCCGCCTTAAAATCAATGTTTTTAATCTCTTCGGCTGCCTGGCCTTTCAAAGAAGCGCGTAAATAATGGAACTTATTTATGCTGTCGATAGAAGGACAATCGTGAATCAAAGATATAAAAGTGTCCCTAAACTCAAGCCAACACTGATAACTGCCGTCAAAGCGTGGTAAATCTATTTTAGGTAATCTAACAAAATTATGTTTAGTCCCACCTGGCATTGTTGTCTCTGACCCTGCCACGGAACCTGCGGAGTCACTACGGCGACGCTTGCCACCCGGTCCGGATAGCAAACTCCGCGCCAGCGTTAGCGCTAGCGCGGAGTTTGCAGCAAGTAGTACTGCTGCTCAAAGTAGCCTCTCGCTGCGTAGGCCTCGTCCGGCGTGTCCGACGACACCTCTATCTCCGTCTGCAATACGTCAAACTCGGTGTACATGGCTTCAAATTTGTCGAAACGGGTTTCTAGCTCGATTAATTGCAAGTTGGAAAGATAGTCGCAGCTTTTAAGCACATTTAAATAAGCAGCAAAGTTTGTAAGCTTGGCCTTCATGGAACCACGTTTCTTTACTAATTTATCCGCCATTTTGCAATAATTACTCAGCAGAAAAATTCAAATTTCAAAATAACGGTTAAAATAAAAACCGGTAAAAATGCAACAAACGAAATAAGCTCTAAAATAACTGTATAAAATCCAGCGCACTGAACAACGCACAATAAGAACAGCTGATGCCTTGCTAATTAGTCAAGGTCACGCTATGCGTCGCACTAACTTGTACAACCGGTTTAGAAAGGCAGTTAAGCGAGCAAATATTTTGCATACGAATATGAATGATGCACTAAAACGACAAAATGAATGAAATACGCTATGAACCAACTCAATAGGGCAATGAATAGGTAACTAATAGAAAGAATAGCGTTATAAACACAAGAAACTGGAAATAATGAATAGGAAATAGACAGATAAAAGGAATAATTGGAACGATCTCACGAATATCCGAGTCCTTATCCACGATCCCAGCTGCGACTTCAAATCTTCAACCGTAGGCGACGATGATTCTGCTTTTTTTCAACGAAGTGACACGGGGTCAATGTCCACCAACGTCTGGGTCTTGTATTCTTGCAAACGCCAAAATCTTCCCGCTGTGATGTTCAACTTGCGAAGGACCATATGTTGGCGCGTTGACGCCTTGTGCTCAGTTACAGGAGCAAAGAGTAGAGTAGAAGAGAAATAAAAATACGTGGACTGTTTGATCTGGTGTAATCCAGGATACAAGATTTACAAGCAGTGTCTTCGTCGTGGTAAAATTTAGAAGTGAGGCGATGGTCGGCGCGCGCGACCGCGCTCACGCTGCCGCCACCCGCGCGCCCCTCAGCCACCGCCGACACCCGATGCTGCTGCCGCAGCCCGCGCGCCCTCTCAGCCACCGCGCGCCTCCAGCCGGTCGTCGGCATGCCATGCATAGACAAGTAATAAAAATAATTATCCCATTTCTAGAGCGATCCTTAGACATGTATCTTTGGTCGATGTATTGCCAATACTTTCCTTTACAGTGATCTATATTTTTATTTTTGAAAAAAAAAAAACTATGATCTCAAATTTTCAATTCAGAATAAAACCACAAATTATTGTTTTTCTGCGCTGTCAAATAAATATTTTTTCAGGTTTTATACTGAATGAGTATGTTGACTTTTTAAGTCTCCGGGAATCTTGCCAAGGTAACCGAACCATATAATCCGCTAGAGAAAAATATAAAGCAACATTGCGATCATTACAACGTCGCGTCGCCGACTCAAATCCAGTCAAGTGCGAACCAAAATACACGTTCGATCTTCAAATGCGGGGTCACCACTCAACTGTGAAAATCACATTCGAAACTCTAAGGATTTAGCTTCAAGGATTAGTGGTTGCTGTTACATGTGATAAGAAGGTCGTAACGTCAGATGTTTTGAGTCGAACTTCATCCTTTGTTGGTACCAGATTAGATTAACACTTTAACGTCGATGTATTTACTCCAATTGCTTTTAAGGAAATTGATTTTCTAAGACATTGCTTAAGAAGAATAGGTTGACAATTGTTAGTCAATATTTGAATGTAGCAAGCAATTTAGGTACTTATTTTATGTACTTACGTAACGTATTTTAGTACTTACATTACAGAGTAGGTATGTATGTATTATCGAACCGGATTGAAAAGTAAATAAATAAATTAAAGAAACAGTTTCTAGTAGTTGGTCAAAAACCTGCAGGTCAAGTTGTATATAATAGTAAGAATAATTCATGACTTCTAATTTTCATGAAAAGCTGCGTGGAACCAGATTATTCAAATGCTGAGATCAGTACGCACTTAAAGTAAAAGATGTCAGAATAACCCCATAAGTTAAAAATAACCGTTATTCTGCCAAAGCGAACGACCGCAACTTTAATGCTTGCTATTCCAAATGCGAATATACTTTCGTTTTAAATTTTATATGACCGTAGCGTTGAGAGTATTGCCAGTAAATTCCAACAGAGGTGTAGCCAATAAATCGATCGAGAGTGCAATGGAATGGGGGTCTCTGGTGATTCTACAAGACTCTGCACTCTCGCCCAAAATATTGTCGGTGAATCGAAATAGGTCACTTAAAATGAGCTGTTCTGTGCGAATGTACAAATTGTTTCGGGTATGGTATAATCACGCCACGAAAACGTTCCCCCAGGGGATATTAACGCTCACACATAAAGACCCTAGCACGAATTCCCGATGTTTAATTTTCATACATTTGTGAAGGTTTTGGAGATTTTATGAGGTCTTCCGGGATTGCCATTTAATAAAATTCCGAAGTGTCAAATTTGTAGCGAATGTATTTTTAAAAGTCTTTAAATATTCAAGGACCGTTGCCGAAACGTTTCCAGTGGAGAATGCTTTTCGGAGTCAGTGATAAATTATCAGACGAAGCTGTTTATGTTCTCGAGCGTATTGATTGAGCCAAAACAATTAAAAGATAATATGAATTCAGTTTAGGTTATGGGATATTATAAATTGCATATCAAATAAATAATCGCCTATCAATACATACTTTTTAGGGTTGCGTACCCAAAGGGTAAAAACGGAACCCTATTACTAAGACTTCGCTGTCTGTCCGTCTGTTCGTCCGTCTGTCCGTCAGTCCGTCTGTCTGTCACCAGGCTGTATCTCATGAATCGTGACAGCTAGACAGTTGAAATTTACACAGATGATGTATTCCTGTTGCCGCTATAACAACAAATACTAAATAATATAGTCAATGGTACGGAACCCTTCGTGTGCGAGTCCGACTCGCACTTGGCCGGTTTTTTTACATCAAATAACTTACTTCACTACAAATAAACTAAATGTTTAACAAAACTCAAACTGCAGATCCGCAGAGCGTTTAAATTGCGAATTACAACATCAATATTAGAAGGTCAATAGTTCTCGTGGCTTAGTTTAAACGTATAGCTTACAAATAATAATAATAAAAATGTCGCGACATAGCTTGAACATGTTTTTCAGGCTTCCTCGGACAAGTTTCTTATTTAAGGCCGTCTACGCCAAGCAAAGTAGGTATTTAACGCTACCACCCTTTACGCGAAACGAGTCGTGCATACGCGTCGCCGACTTGAACCCAAAGCTGAGCGAAGTGTCACAGTATAGGTAAGCGTGTCGTGTAGGCAGTAGGTCAACTTATTTTATTAAATTGTCAGCTTGATTTATTATAATAGGTAGTAATTGCGAAAACCTAACATTTAAATGTAATAAATTAATTTGAATAGATATTGTAAATACAAATTGCTGCAAGTCGTAATTTACTCAATTATTTGTGTACCAGACGGGTGGATTCGTGTTTGGAAATTCAAAAACTATAACGGAACCAAATCTGAGCCACTAACCGCCCTGTACCGAAAGTTCCGGGTGTAAACGTTAGCTTCGTGGAACGGAGAGGTGGGTTTGGAAAATACTGCACTATTATTGTAGATGGAGAAGAAATGAAACACTATTTGACTATGGTAAGACACTACAAGCAGACAATACTGGAAAAACTGAGCTGAAACTATAATAGGAAAGAACTGTTAACTATTCGGATATCGAAACGAAACTGACTGCTTGAATATCGTAAACAAAACTGACTGTTCCAATGTCGAAAACTAAAACTTACTATGCGGTGCCTGCGCTGTGCTTTCATACTATTAGCAGACACACAAAAAATATTCGCGAATCCTCTAGCGGTGTGTAGTATTTGTTCGCTATACAAAAAGCATGAACAAAAAACATTAACAAAAAAATACAAAGGAAACTATAAGCAAAAGGATAATAAATAACTCGAACGGAAGAAGGATGTAGGTACTTTACGCTCTCGGCGTACGGTCGAAATTAAATTAACATTTCTCGATGTTTTTTATAAGTAGTTTGCGTACGCGCACCTGTGACGAGACTATTCTCGAGGGAATTTGTACCTACTTACTTTTAAAACTAATAATAACAGAAAGTACTCGACAAAGAATCACAAACACGGCAATAGCGTACTTTCTCGAACGTTCTTTCTATAGACTATATAAAAACACTGTTTGAGACACTTGTCGCGAACAATTTGACTAGGTTCCTTACATTGTTTTTATCTCACGAAGAGACACATGCTTTATTCGTTGTATGTGTCACCGTAAAATTGTAAATACCGTTAGATTATAATCTATCTCGTGAGATTGTAAACTCGTTCGTTGAGGAATTCCCTCGACTGTCTATGGTCTCCATCGTCAGACCAATGGCACTTACAACCCATATGGGTGCAAAGTTCTCATCAATAGAAATGAATTAAATCCAAACACAAGGTAGCTACTGTAAAACGTTGAGGAGTTCCTTTGACTGTCCTTCGTCTTTATCATCAGACCCCTAAAGATGACCACAACCCATTTAGGTGTAAAGTTCTCATCAATACAAATTAATCAAGCCCAAACACCAGGTAATTATTGTGAATCGTTGAGGAGTGTCCTCGACTGTCTTCGGGTTCCATCATCAGATCGAGTCCAGACTTTCTTTAAATAGTAGTGCTCTAAAATACTCAATGAACAAAAAAACAAACGCACTAGTCGCACTACGATGTTCAAAGGTTCCCCTCGATTTCTCTGAGATGCCATCATCAGATCCCAGTTTCATGATCATGGTACTACTCTTGGAATATCTTCTTTCCAACAAAAAAATAATCATCTAAATCGGTTCATAAACGACGAAGTTATCCTACGGTCAAATTGTGAAACCTCCTCCTTTTTTTAAGTCTGTTAAAAAAGACTGTACTGTTATAATTACACTACGTTCTTTAAATAAATCGTTCGATAAATCGACGGGACAGCCGTGCGCCAGCAAAAGGGACATAGGTCCTACCTCGTCAAGGCCTGGCGGGCGACTGAATCCACGTGCGCAAGCCGTTTTCTTATATAATAATTTATTATTAAAAGGATTAAATTGTTTTGAAAAAATTAACCACAAATAATTGTTCTATATGTTATTAACTTTGATTAGATATTTTTTTTGGAAGTAAAACTTTCATATTCTCCAAGTAAAATAATAAAAACATAAAAAAATATTCGAATTAGGCTCCTGTTCGAATTTTTTTTTCATCGAGTGAAGTTTTTGATATCATGTTTTGAACCACAAATTATCTTAGTAAATATAGTCAACTATAATATCTATTTTTTTTGGCTTTAAAAAATTACTATTTCTTTGTTTACTATTGAATCAAAGTTATGTAAAATTGGGAAAATTGGGACTACCTGCCCTTAATAACAAAAAATCAGAAAAACCAGAATTCAACGATGTTAGCTCTTCTCGCTATCGATGTTAAGTTCTTTTGTAAACCTTACTTGACCTTTAGTCCTCCCAGATTTCGCCGTAAGGGCTTTACGTTCCCATCCTGACGTAATCCCTTATTCATCACTTCGGGCACGCACGGCAAGGGAAAGGTGGATCTATTCTTGGCCAGGCAACAAGGATGATATTGTTCATTTCAGGGCTTAGGGGTATAATGCTCGAAATATAGCATCCTTCATACTAATTTCTAGACGATTTCAGATAAATCTGATTGAATTCCTAATTGTATTCAGAATAGAAATGCCTTTATATTCAGAGAAGGTATGGAAATACCAATTAATACGGCTTGGTCCTCAATGGTCGGTTATTTGGGACATTTAAAACCTCAGCTGTAATTCAGATTTGTTAGATGTAAAGCTTGATATTATGCACGTAGCTCACTCTGAATTGTGGTCTGGGGTCGTCTTTGAGGGGCGTATAATAAGTGGTAGGTACAGTGTCGACCAAAAGTCGATAGGCAATCTCACAAAGCAATAGCTTGACGTTTAGTTTGACTTACGACCTTCTACTTTCAAGAAAATAGACATTGTCATCTACAAGTAAATGTAGTCCAAAATTTCAACATGGAAATATAAGTCAAGATGGCCTAGTGGTTAGGCGCGTCCACATCTAAGAGTGAATCAGTAAGTCGTGAGTTCAAATCTCACGTTGTTACTTTTAGACTTTTTGTAAGTGTTTACTCGATTGGAAGTAATGGGACAGAAAAATATTCTCGCTTTGTTCACACATTTCATAAAGTTAGAAGAAGGTAGATCATAGAAAAATAAGTCAAGAATTTATATTTCTGTGAGGTAAACCTGAGTTTTATGAATATTTTAATTGATCGTAATGAACGTTGTCGTTTGGTTATGTTAAATTTGGTTAGTGACGTGTGGTTTAATAGATAGCGGTATTGTTGTTGGTATTTCTCAAAATGCAGGCAAATATTGATATTGAGGCGAGGGCGACTAATATTATCGTGCTGCATAAAAGTGGTCTTAACACGTTCGAGGACGATACCACTTGAGACTGTGTACCAAAAGGACACATTAAATGTCCATACAAATTATACGACGTATGAGTACGTAGCCTCCCATGAAAATATATTGTTTTAAAGACATCATGACACAACCGTTTTATCACGTTATCGTATAAATACGTTATGTCATTAAAAGTAAGTTAACTAGACGTGAACGGACACAAGGTGTAATAACGTCTAATTTATAGAAAAAGAACTTTCACTACCTGATAAAGATTTTGACCCACAAGTTGTGGGTCAAAATCTTTATCCGAACCATATTCTCCATCATCGTCTTGGTAAGGATCCGCCTCGGTAGAGTTGTCAGAATCATCGAAAATGCTCATCAGTCTTGTTTTGCGCTTATCCATCTAAAACACATAAAATAACCCATTAAACATCAATTTCACAGAGTAAAATTATTAATTCATAGTAAAATAGTATACTGTCTGGCTAAGGAATAATACATAAATCAAATAAAATAAATACTTACGATGTTTTGTCGCGGCAAATATTACGATACGCCACGAAATGTTTAGCGAACGCGAGCGCACCCCGCAGTGACGCAGCCGCACTGAATGTAGGAGCGCGGTAGGCGCGCGCGACGCATTTACACGTTGTGTGTGTGTGAGTACCGTTCCCGCCCACTGTCAACGGCACTTATTTGAAATAGTTTAAAACTTACTCTACGTGACAGTAAAGCTTCGGGTATTTTAAATGTTGTGACACAAGATACATTCAATAGGATTTTAACTTGAACGTTCATCGGAAATGTACGTTCTGTCGTAAAGTAAAAAAAAACATTTGGACGTCATTGTACGTTGTGCCATATCAAAATTTCCAACGATGACGTATGATCTCGTTCTGTCCTCGAACGTGTAGAACACAAATATCTGAAGAAACCGGACTAATGTGAGTATTATATTTATGAATTATTGTAACAAAGTTTTATTAAAAATTAAAGCCTACTTTGTTATTGTTTATTTATTTGGTGACTTAGGGATTAATAAATTGATTTTAAATCCATCATGAGGCATAAAAGATAAATAATTAGTGTTAATTATTGGATTTATAAACGCAGAGTGAATGATAACTTCAGTATTTTATTATAGCTGCCTAACATAATTTTTTTGTTTTTTTGTTTTAGAGGAATACTGTGAAGTGGAAAGCCGTCGCTTATTATCGATGCGCAGCGACGACATAATATATGGTTGGCGAATAAGAAACAAATGGTTTCACACCTACGAGACACTTTGTGGAATTATTTGACACCTCATCGCAAACTGTTCGCCGTGCCCTCCACGCTGAAGGCTTGTATCACGAAGACCAGCTAAGAAGCCCTTCTTGACAGAAAGAGTTATAGAGGAACGATTACGTTTCGCACGGGATTATTTAGATTTTTACTGGAATACTACCATGAGAAGACTCAAAAAACTGACTTTTTAAATAAAGTCAAAAGGTTAGGCTTCATTTATGGCGCAATTCTAGTTCTACTTAATTATGTAGAAGTATTATAAGATGTCATGCTACAAAATTAATCCCTAGATGCTTTAGTTTTAATTAGATGTACAAAACAAAACAAACAACAAACAAAACAAAACATTTAGTGAATAACAAAATATTTAGTGAATATTAACTTAAATCCGTAATTATATTAATGATCTTAAATTGAGGTTTAGTTTCAATCTTCTTTTCTTCGGGAAAATGAACAGTTAAACTATAACCTCAATACTAGTTACATTTATTGTGACATCATCATCTCATCATCTGCCTAGCCTTTTCCCAACTATGTTGGGGTCGGCTTCCAGTCTAACCGGATGCAGCTGAATACCAGTATTTTACATGGAGCGACTGCCTATCTGACCTCCACAACCCAGTTAGTACGTCACAAAAAAATATATTCATAAAGTCTAAATTATTTATATTAGTTTTCAATAAACTCTGCTGATTACCGATACCTATAATAAGTGGGTATCAACTATATGTTATATTTGTGTGATTAGAATATCCTTTCCTTGTTACTTAAGTATGTTATTATGAATTGAAAGTAAGTGGGTATACCGTATACAATAAAAAATCTTATGATCGGTTACAAGAGAACTTTTTTACATCTAGGTAGGAATGTGACGTTACAATTATCATGAAAGTTTGTTAATTTTATAAATAAATAAAACGAATAAACATTTTTGTTATCATTCACCACGACTTTTTTATTTCCACCTTCCAACACCGAACAGCTAAAATAATAAATAAATAGTTGAATAATAATACTATGTTTTTTTTTACTAATATTTAACTTATTCTTATAAAAAATAAATAATGGACCAATAACTAATGTTACCAAGAAACAAAAACCCCACACGTTGTTAACAGGATTCGAACTCGGATCTCTTAGATCGTGAATCCTACTGATTAACCCAACAGCTATCAACACATGGTAAATATATGTGAATTTTAGCTATCCAATGGTAAGAACAGGTCGCTACACAAATAAGGTTTGCTGCGTGTATAATAAAAGAAACGGAAATATGTATATTCTTGGAGTGTGACGCGCGACATGCGATTGGGCGAACTCTGTGGCTGTGGTGTGCGTACTGTATTGAGACCACTTACACATATAGACGCACGGACGCTCGACCGTGCGTTCACAGCAATACAATCCTTAGCGTGCCTCAGCACTTTTATACGCTTACTGTACCTATTATTTGTGTTAATAAGTTTAGCTGTAACCTTTCTAGAAACTCTTACACCGTAAGCTCTATTTTTTTTATGGTATACTACTAATACAAATTTTCCTAAATACCTTTTGCCGCGTGGTTGGTTCTAACGCCGCCATCTTTTTTTTTCAAAACATTTTCACAAAATATGTTCACCAACAGCACCATATGCAATGTCTTTTGAGCCCCAAAAGATCCTTGTATCACTGTAGGTATGTTTTAAATGAAAATAGTTTTGCAAAGGAGGTTACAATCGGATAAGAGACATGCTGGCCTCTTTAGTTGGAAATAAAATGAAAACTGCCAATAGCCATGAAAAGTAAAACTTGAAAAAAAAACTTAATGGCATCTAAAAGTGTTTTGACACCGTATGGCCAGTGATACTAAAATAATTAAACTAAACAGCTTGCATTGTGGTAAGCGAATGCTGGCGAAAAAATGTTTGGCCTTTTTAAGTGAATATAAAATAGCAACGGCCATCGCCAAAGAAATACGGAAAAGAAAATTTTAATGGTATCTATAAAATATTTTAACGGCATGTGGTCAGTGATCTCATTTATTAGTGGACTAAAAAGGTTGCTTTAAAACAAAGTTGGTTACTTGTGTAGGTACACGACTGAATGGTTTTTTTTTTATGCGTCGCCATTATCGAAATTAGGGCTGCCATCTTTTTTCGTTTTTTCAATACTATTCTACAAACAATGTCACAAAAAATTTTGACAATGTCATTTGAGCGCCAAAAGAACCACTATACTGCACTGCATGCTGGTTTGACCTCCGCTGAGAAAATTATTGGAAGTTATTTATTTCCGTTACTAAAAGTTTTATTACTACTAGGAAATGTTCTGAAAGTTGGCAATGTTACAGAAAATTATGTAATATTGCTGTGTGCAATAAAATATTGACTAAGTCTTGCAATAACAAAACTGAAAAAATAAGGCGTTGCAACGTAATTAAGCATTTGGAAGATGAAAATCTTCTAAAAACTAAATATTCGGTGTAATTACGAGATGTAACATAATAAGCACACAACCTTTCTGCTGATCGTCTCAATTCTTATAGAAAACCCATTTTTCGTGTTTTTTTTTGTTTATTTGAACTCGTACAACAGAAGTTGCTCAGTTTCTTAGTCAAAATGGCTGTTGATAATACGAGAATGTCGATAGCGAAACACGACACGTCTCCTAACTGTAGAACCGTAAGCAAACTCGATCAACAATAACATCATTAATGGCTCTGCGTAATTGCAGCACAAGTCGGTTAGCATCTTTGAAGACAATGTCTTAACTATTGTTTTATCTCACTCGTTAAGTTTATTTTAAATAATAACTATGAAAAGTACAGTCAAGGAATTTAATACTTAAGTACCTACTGTCAATATTTTGAAAGAAAACGACGGTCCTAAAAGGTAACATGCGCCCGCTCAATAGTTGTAAGAAAAAATGTTTGAAAATCAAATAATATTTTGTTCCAGGAACATACATACTGATAGAAAAACACAAACTGTTGGGAATCGCACCCAACAGACACGCAGACGGCACGCGCAGGTGACGTGACCGACCTGCGCAGCGAGCGAGCGGCGGTGCGGCGCGGGGAGCCAGCCCGGCCGGCGGCGGCACTCGCTTCCTCGGAGCCCACCGCGACGGACGATACTCTCCAAACGATTATTAGATACATATATGTTTTGTTCGGGCAGTTATAATTTTATTGTAAACTTAATCGGTAATATACCAAGCCTTTATTTAATACAGTCCACTACTATTTTATTTACCCCAACGAGCAAGTCGAACATTGGTCCTTCGAGCCGGATTGTCTTTCGACCGTACGTAGCCCCACACGTGACCCTCTGTGCTCTCTTGGATTTCGTGGATTCGGTTACGTGTGGTCCTTCTAGGATCTCGCCGGTTATTTTTCAAAAAGTAACGGTCTTGGAAGAAAACTTCAAACTCGAAGCTCTTCAGTTGCGGTCTTCAGCAGCGACAGTTTTGCAGGAGTCGTCAATTTCCTGTCGAAGAAACTACGCACAGCTCCCGCACACGCCCAGAGAAGAAGTATCTAGAAGTCGGCCGTACAACGGACTTGGGACCCGTCGAAAGTTCGAGTCATCGTCAAGGACAAAGAAGAACTTGCAACATCATCGGTTATCCTATGGATGGTTAAAACATTGAGTGAGTTCGTTCCAATTTGTTCCATATATCTTTTCCTATTATTTCTCATATTCCATGTTTAAATAGCAATAATTTAAGTGAGTGCTTTCAATTACTTTCACTTTAAGTCGTTTAATGATAAATCATTCTTATTCATAGCCTTGCATTCTTCAAAACTCAATTATTCTGCTTACAAAGCTACCGCATAACCTTTTTCATATTACCCCATCTGTTTACGTTTACTTCGCTACTTATCTACAACAGCTGATCGCTCGACGACACACCTGCGCGTCAGGTGTTCTTTTGTTCGCACTAGCTAGCTACGTTTTTTATCTTCGCATATAATAAACTGGTTTCTTATCCATCATTACTTTGTGAGTTAGCGCTTGTGAATTTAAAGCAATGGCTGACGAAAAAGTTGAGAAACTAGTTAAAAAACGCAGCTGTATGAAGTCCAAACTCACTATTTTTGGCAATTACCTTCACATGCTTGAAAGTTGCGACGAACTTAGCAGCTTACAACTTTTAGATCTAGAAACTAGGTTTAATAAATTTGATAGCTTATATGTGGATTTCGACAAATTACAGAGTGACATCGAGATGTTGTTGGAGAACCCCGATGACGAGAGCAAGGAACGCGAGCAGTTTGAGAACCAGTATTATAAGCTGGTGGCGACGGCGCGGAGTCTGCTCGGCGCTCGTCCCCCCCAGTCTGGCAGTCAACAAGATGGTTACGTAACGGGTGACGAGGATGTGCAGGCAGGTGGCTTTAAGTACAATTGTGTTAGGTTGCCAAAAATTAATTTACCTGTTTTTCACGGACACTATCAACACTGGCTTGAATTTAGAGACACTTACATTTCACTCATTCATTCAAGAAAGGACATGGACAAAGTTAATAAATTGCATTATCTTCGTGCTTCTCTTAAAGGTAGTGCGTTGCTAGTTATTGATAATTTAGATTTTAAAGCTCAGAATTACGAGTCCGCTTGGAATTTATTGTGTAATAGATACGACAACAAAAGATTGCTCGTTAATAATCATGTTCGGGCATTATTTAGCGTTGAGTATATGCAGAGTGAATCATGTTCATTCGTAACCTTATTGATGTCACGAATAAAAATCTTCGTGCCTTGACAACGTTAGGTCAGGACACTGAATTTAATTTACGGGATACCCTCATAATCCACATGATGTCCGAAAAGCTTGACGGTGTCACACGTAGGGAATGGGAAGAACATCGAAACACATTAGATAATCCACCTTCGTTAGATTTTTTTTTAAAGTTCCTTAGCAACAGAGCTGACTTATTAGAAACTTTGCAAGAACATAAAAGAAACATCAATAAAGTACAACAGGTAGACACTTCCAACCAAAATTCTAATCTACTTACAGCTACAAAATCGGATCAAAAAACAAATGAGAGCAATAATAAAGATAAAAAATTAAATAATAATAATAAAAGAAAATTAACGTGTCCTATGTGCAGTCAGACTCATTTTTTATTCAATTGTGATGCTTTTAGAGCCCTGACTGTTGAAGCTCGTATACAAAAGGCCAAAGAGGCAAAGGTCTGCCTTAATTGTCTTCGACTAGGGCACGTAGAATCAAGGTGCAATCTTGTACCTTGCAAATACTGCAAGAAAAGGCACAGTACTCTGCTTCACTTACATGAGGCAGAACCAACTACGTCTCCTGAGCCAGTTATTCCCGTCAATAACTTTGCCGGTTCAACTAATGTTCAGCAGTTTACTACTCCTCCGAATGTTTTGCTTTCCACAGCGATCGTGAGAGTGGTTGACAGCAGGGGCAACGTGCACAATGCCCGAGTACTCCTCGACAACGGCAGTACGGGCAACTTCGTAGATGAGTCACTGTGCGGTAAGCTGGGTTTGTCGCGACGTAGTGCGAGCGCCACCGTGACAGGTATTAATAATAATACTTCTTATTGTACACAGTCTTGCAACCTTACGATTATGTCCCACTATGATGACGACTGTAAACTTACTATAGACTGTCATATTTTACCTCAGATTACTAGAGCTTTGCCGTCTTCATTCATAAACATCGATAACATTCCTCTTCCATTGGGAATAAGTCTAGCTGACCCAACATTTAATATACCGGCAGCTATAGACATCTTACTTGGGGCCGAAGTATTTTGGTCCGTCTTATGCAATAATTCTATAGACTTAGGTAAAAATCAGCCTAAGTTATATGAAACGAAATTGGGTTGGTTAGTGTCAGGGTACGTTGCCCGTCATAAGTCACACTCTTCTTCGCCCGTTTGTCATTTTTTAAATGAGGACGCCGACCCAGACTTATCTCGGTTTTGGGAATTAGATACCATTGCAGCCAAGCACTCCTTATCTCCTGAGGAGCGTGCCTGTGAGCAGAGCTTTAAAGAACATACATATCGTAAAGACGACGGACGCTTTGTCGTAACCATGCCACTGAAGAAAGATCCTTCAGTCTTAGGCGATTCTTTTTCAAAGGCAAAGTGTCGGTTCATGTCACTAGAGCGTAGGTTTCTTAGGGACCCTGCCTTCAAAAGCAGGTACGTTGAGTTCATGCAAGAGTATGAACGCCTAGGTCACATGACTGAAGATAAGGAGTCTTCGCCGAGCTGTCTTCAGGGTAATACCTATTTCTTACCCCACCACGGCGTCATCCGTGAATCAAGTACAACAACCAAGCTTCGTACAGTTTTCGATGCATCGGCCACCACTAGTACTGGTGTGTCACTAAATGACATCCAAATGGTTGGCCCGACTGTACAAGAAGACATTATTTCGATACTGCTACGCTTTCGCCAGCATAAATATGTTGTAACTGGTGATGTAGAGAAAATGTACAGAGCGATTGAACTTCATCCATCTCAACGCTCTCTACAAAAAATTATCTTCCGCTCTGATTCAAAAGAGCCTTTAAAACATACACACTTAACACAGTGACTTATGGCACGGCAAGTGCGCCTTACTTAGCCACCAAATGTTTGGTGAGTTTAGCTTCCAGCGCCCATGATGATAACGTCAAACAATCAATTCAAAGAGACTTTTATGTTGACGATTATCTGGGTGGCTCTGATTCTATAGATAAAACAATCGATATTGCTCAGGGAGTCATATCTACATTAAAATCAGCTCAATTAAAATTAAGAAAATTTAAATCAAATAATAAATTCATTTTAAATCAAATTGCACCCTCTTATAATAATACAGATGACAATATTTTAGACTTTTCACAAACTAACATGGATGTCTCATCTAAAACTCTAGGTTTAAACTGGAATTGTGATTCGGACACTTTGTCATTTTCAATTAATATAAAGTTAAATAAAAAAGTTACAAAACGTCACATACTTTCTGTCATAAGTCAAATCTTTGACCCATTGGGACTCGTCGGCCCGTGTATTGTCGAAGCCAAATTCATCATGCAGAGATTGTGGATCGATCAGTATTCATGGGATGATGAGGTCTCACAAGACACCAAACATTTATGGCTAGCATTTGCTGACACTTTACCCCTTCTGAACCACTTAAGAATTCCTCGATGGGTTCTTAGTGATAGCTCAGGAATTCATGAAATTCATGTTTTTTCAGATGCTTCAGAGCGAGCGTACGGCGCTTGTCTGTACATTCGTTCTGTGGATCAATCAGGGTTAGTAAAGATACACCTCTTAACCTCTAAAAGTAGGGTAGCGCCGATAAAGCCTACGACGATACCTCGTCTAGAGCTTTGCGGAGCCTTGTTGGCTGCAAGGTTGTGTACAAAAGTATTAACCTCTCTTACTCTAAAGATTAGCAAATGTAGGTTTTGGTGTGATTCGACTATAGTTCTAGGGTGGTTGTCTACACCCCCACTGCAACTAAAAAATTTCGTTCGTAACCGAATCCACGAAATCCAAGAGAGCACAGAGGGTCACGTGTGGGGCTACGTACGGTCGAAAGACAATCCGGCGGACCTTGTTTCTCGTGGGCTGAAGGCTGATTCCATCAGTGGTTCATCTTTGTGGTGGTCTGGTCCTACTTTCTTAAAGAAAGGTGAAAGTGAATGGCCAAAAATGCCCAATCATAACGAGAGACACGATCTACCAGAATTGGTTTCTTGTTCTGTTGTAGTAACTAATAGTCATAGTACTTCTAATGTAGATCCTATAAGTAGTTTGATTAACAGTAGATCTAATTTGATTCATGTACAAAGATCAATAGCATATTTACAAAGATTTATACATAATTGTAGAAACAATACCAACAAACGTACTGGTCCATTTTCAGTTGTCGAACTTAAAGATTCCTTGAATTTAATATTACACAAAGTACAGTTGGAAATGTTTCCTGACGAATATGCTATTCTTAAAACGGCAAAATCATTACATAAAAAGAATAGACTTAGTTCCTTGTCCCCTTTTCTAGACCCCAATAACCTATTACGTGTTGGTGGTAGACTAGATAATTCCCCATATACGTACGATACAAAGCATCCTATTTTGTTGTGCAGCAAGCACCATTTGACTAAGATACTTTTTGAGCATCTACACTTAGTTTATTTACATGCTGGTCCACAGCTCTTACTAGCGAACGTTAGGCAAACTTATTGGCCCTTGGGTGGCAGAAGCCTAGCCAAAGCCATTGTAAATAAGTGTGTCCGATGTTGTCGATACAAAGCGGAATCGGTGCAACCCATTATGGGACAGTTACCGACAACTCGGACTGAGTTAGAGTACCCTTTCTTACATTGTAGTGTTGATTACGCAGGGCCAGTGATGATAGCGGACAGGAAAGGCAGAGGTTGCAGACTTATTAAATCGTTTTTGGCAATCTTCATCTGTAACTCGACAAAAGCCTGTCACATCGAGCTCGTTACGGCATTATCTAGTGAAGCTTATTTAGCAGCTCTTAATCGTTTTGTGTCACGTCGGGGGAAACCGCAAAGTATAACGTCCGATAACGGCACCAACTTTGTCGGCACTTACAATGAGCTATCAAAGTTTCTTGCACAATCAGACCTTGAAGGTCACATGTCTCAAGAAGGTATAGAATTTAAATTCGTACCCGCATATAGTCCCCATTTCAACGGCTTAGCCGAGGCAGCTGTTCGTTCCACAAAACACCATCTTAAAAGGTTATTGCAATCCACTCATCTCACCTACGAGGAAATGGCTACGTGCCTCACTCAAATAGAAGCTGTTCTAAACTCCCGTCCTCTAACTCCTCTTTCCTCAGAACCCCATGACTTTTCCGCTCTGACACCCTCTTACTTCCTAATTGGACGGCCACTTAATGCTATACCTCATCCACAGGTCTCTGATCGCAATATTAATCGCCTGGAGCGCTTCAAGAGAATAGAGCACATCAAACAGCACTTCTGGCAGCGCTTTTCCCTTGAATACGTTGCTCTACTGCAGCAGAAGGTGAAGTGGCGCTCTTCGAAGACAGAACTGAAGTTAGGCTCTCTTGTCCTCATAAAGGATAGAGCTCTTCCTCCTCTTCTTTGGTCCTTAGGAAGGGTCACAAATATTTATCCTGGCAGCGACGGCGTTGCGAGAGTCGCAGAGGTGAAGACAAAGAGGGGCACCATAAGGAGGGCCTTCAATAATATCTGCCCCCTTCCAGATTTTTGAAGTCTTCCCTTCAACCCGGGCAGCATGTTGGGAATCGCACCCAACAGACACGCAGACGGCACGCGCAGGTGACGTGACCGACCTGCGCAGCGAGCGAGCGGCGGTGCGGCGCGGGGAGCCAGCCCGGCCGGCGGCGGCACTCGCTTCCTCGGAGCCCACCGCGACGGACGATACTCTCCAAACGATTATTAGATACATATATGTTTTGTTCGGGCAGTTATAATTTTATTGTAAACTTAATCGGTAATATACCAAGCCTTTATTTAATACAGTCCACTACTATTTTATTTACCCCAACGAGCAAGTCGAACACAAACCGCTATACAATATTGCACCCGAATATAATATTTAAATAGAAACAACAGCCTTAAAAATAACACCAGAATTACATATTTATTTGGTACAGTTCACATTTTATCGTGTCGAATTTCGAGACTAACTCCCCGGAACGACATTTTATCTGCCCAACAACGTCCAAAATTGTGGGAAGCAGGATTAAACGTGAAAATTTTTGCGATGTTCCAACACGACCCCAGCCAACCGTAACTGACATACGTGACATAAAGCCTGCCTAATAATGGAACTGAAAATAGAACCAGGGCGAGCAGTTCGTGTGTTATAAGCCTGAGAGGTCCTTATAGAGGACGCTCCGACCAGCTTTCTCGTTAAAAAATATCTTTTCACTTCTCATGCTCTGAAAGTGCTTGTTTGTGCAGGATATAGGCTGCACAAAATCAAATTTTGTCACAAGGGCATTAACGTATCTACTCATAAATGTACATATATTAAGGCAAAGAAAATGAGCCATACAGCCAAACGCAATAAGAAGTTCATAGATAGAATTTGTTATTTTATAATATTTACTTTAATTTATTTGCCTTATGTGTTTTTTAAGACATAAAATATATAAAAAATTAAATTCAAGTACTAACGGTAGGTTATTTAATTAATTTAAGACAGTTATTATTACACAATTAATTTAAAAGTAGGCTGCCAAGCACGATAGCCCAAGCCTAATATCGATGTCATAAGATTTCAAAAAAATAAAGCGGCGGGAAACAGCTCTTGTTTTTTCGTGCGTTTATTAATTTCTTAAATTTATACTACTGTTTTATTTCCTCGCAATCGAAATGAAAAACAGAGTTTATAACTCGTCCACAAAACCATTTTATCCTCGACATTACTATCAGCTGCTAAAAGTCTCGGATAAAAATGGTACGGTTTGTGCACTTGTTGTAAAATCTACTATTTTCACTTCTCATGCTCTAAAACTTCGTCTTTTTGTCGTGCGCAGGCGACATAAAGTCGCTTTTTATGCTCTAGAGTAGAAGGTAAGATCTTCGTCGAAGACCAAGGCAATAAGTCCAATAGCCACACGAACAACTTCAACTTCATAGAATAACCTCTTTTTTTCATTCTTTTCGTTAGTATTCTAAGAACAAGGCAAGGATACCAACAGCCAAAGTGCACAATAAAACTTCATGAAAAAAAACTTATATTTTTTATTTCGTCCATTTATTATTTCTCATTGCCCTAATGTAACTTTCAATTATAATTAAATTCACAATATTTACATGTTGCTGTGACATTTCCTCGCAATCGACGTGAAATGTAGAGTGCTACAACTCGTCCATAAAAATCATTTTACATGTACGTTTTATGCACTCTAAGTACAATCTACTATTTCAACATAAGTGAAATAAAATGCATTTTCAGTTGCAAACGAGTGCCAGACTCTACCGATAAAAGTAAAAAAAAAAACATTTTAATAGGTGCTCCATCAACTGTTGAATACGAATGCACAGAGTAAAGTGAAGTATAAAAGAATGTTGAGAGAACAAAAGCTGACGATACGCTGCTTTGTACGATGTTCGGAAAATGGATTATTTTTCAACGCGTTAGGATAATATGAGGAGTTTTTATAAGCGAAGTCTATCTACATTTTTTATCACATTCGAGGGGGAGCACCCTTAGCCTAGCGACCTTGGCACTGCACCTTCGGCCGGTCGAGTGCTCATCCTCCCGGTCGGCGTCAGCAGTCAGCCACATCACGAAACAGAAATACATAGAAATCAGAAATCATGGAGTCCCTTTTTTTTCGGATGAAATCATCAAATGACTCCTCCCGCTCTGGGCGGAGCAGGAGGGGGTGTCAAACTTTTACTGACTAAAACCCATCCATGTTCCTTCATCGCCCTTTGTGTTCCGGGGCTACGGTATCTCTTTCGAAGAGTCCCGCAACCCCGGAAGTCCCACAACCCCGGATCATGGAGTGCCTGCAGTACTCTTTAAGATTTTCGTACATGTCGTACGAACTGGTGGTGCTTGTGTTATTTCTATAAAATTATCATGTATTCTTCACTCGAGATTGACTCTTGTGAATAAAGAAACAATAATTTCTCGTCCAATAATAGCCAGTTAGGTAATAAACTCACTCCGTTGCCTCCGTAAACATCGGCGCTTGTTAATTTTAGCTAAAGATGGTCGTGCTTATCGAGTCGTTTCTTATAATTACAATTATCTGGCGCTTAATTGCATTGAAACGGCGGTAACTGGGTTAGTTGGTCTCGATACTCATGATCATTTATTTTTGTAACCTTTGGATTCATTAAAATTGTATTGTTTGATCTGGTAGTGCAGAAAAAACGAAGTAAAATGCTTACTTACGGTTTCTACATCGATATTTCAACTTAGATTGGCAATGGGATAAGAAATGTACAAGCTACGTAGCTAGGCACGTAATGACTAGGTTTTGATTGTAAATTATTAAAACTATTGACACTAAGGAGATTGCATTACAGTGCAACTAGTACTTAAGTAAAAACTGCTGGCCATTTATGTAAAAATAAAATTACAACGGCCATTTTTCATTAGAAAAAGATACATAAAAAATAAAAATTAAATGGCATCTCTTAAAGCTTTGACGGGATGTGGCCAGTCATTGACATTTATTGTTAAACCTACTCGAACTAAACAGGTTGCATTAGCAATTAAACGGTTTCAGGAAGCATTGCACTGTAGAGCGATTGGGTTCAGTGTTTAGTGTTACGTATTTGTAAAGTTTTAAAGCCACTTCTTTGTGAATAAATAAATACACGGTAGTAAATCGCTTTAGAAGAGGAATTAAAAAAAAATCCCACCTTACACTGCTAGCTCTCGTTCTGAAAGGTACTCTTGTGTGGAAAGCATGCTCAACTCACTACGTATGACTATTTCATGAAAAAGTCATTCAATGGGATTGAATGAACTTAAAGGGATTGATGATTTTAATGATTATAACTCTGTTAAAATCATTAAAATTGTATAATAAACAAAATATTAATAATATTTTGTTCAACTTAGAGCGTGACATTGACTTGCAAATTGCAAAAACGTAAGATTATTTGAAATTCGCGGGTTATTTTGGCGCTTCCACTTTAACGCGTAATCACTAGCACTACTCGGTGTACTTTCATTTAAGACTAGCGGACGTCACGCGGTTTTACCCGCGTAGTTCCCGTTCCCGTAAGAGTACGGGGATACAATATAGCCTATTTTACTCAAGCTGAATGTAGCTTTCTAATGGTGAAAGAATTTTTGAAATCGGCGCGCTTTATTCATTACAAACAATACACATAAAAATACAAATCTTTCCTCTTTATAATATTAGTGTAGATAAGTAGATTGGACCTTTGACTCGACGATAACGTAGGACAAGATTAGCATTTTACGGCAGGCTGTCAACTATGTTGATTATGACGTAAACCCCTTAGAGCTAATAGCGGTCTCTTCAAGGGGTCTTATGTTTAGTGCTGGACATTTGAGTTTAGCTTCAATTTACTGTTGATCACTCAGGATAGTAGACTTATGATAGTTACTAGTCCTTTGTTTGGCAGATGTTAAATGAACATGGCAAGTGTGTACCACTAGAAGTGCTTCCTATCACCATCACTTACTTAGCCTCTTACCAACTACGTTGGGGTCGGCTTCCAATCTCAACAGACGCATCTGAATGCTAATATTTTACATGGAGCGACGCCTATCTTACCTCCACAACCCAGTCAGTACGGAGTAATATGATATCCGTTGGTAAGACTGGTTGTCTGACTTGCGGGCCTCTGACTACCCGTAACTACAGCCAAAGAGCGTCAAATGACAGTCGGGATCAACGGCTCCAAGTACTATCAGAAGCACGGACAAAACACGAAGTATTTACATCCAAGGAAAATTCATATAATTATTACTTAAACAATACCTTTCTGCTAATACTTCCTTTTCATCCAGTAAAAAAATCAGCAAAAGGAAATAAACTAGAAATAGTAACTTCTGAAAATGTTTCAAGATCAATATATCGCCTTTTACCGCGAAACCAACACGGAAACCGAATCTATTAGTAAAGAAGTTTCCTCCATATCTTTAGATCGCAGTTTCGGTCGATGTCGCCGAAAACTTTTAGCCACCAACTATCCGTGCACTTACAGGCTTAAAGTTTACCGCCACAATAAACCGTTACCGTAAAAATGTACTGGCACGGCACCATAGGTGACTGAATGGGGCACAAAGTATTGAACTAATGTGGAACTGGATCAACACAGAAGTGAGAAGCAAAGAGGACACGGGAATAGAGAGAAGAATGGAATTAGAAAGTTCTGGGGGCCTAAAATGGCTGCTTTATCAGAATCATAATATGAATCACGTTAAAAATTCTTAAAATGGTCTCTATGGCCATAGACACCGACAATATTATGAATTGTCAATGTCATATTATTTTCCTATTATGATTCTGCGAAAGCAGCCATTTTAGGCCCCATTTGTAATGATGAGTTGGTAAAGGCATTCACTGTACAGTGGTGCTGAACTGTCGGACAAATATATTTAGAGGTGATAAAAGTGTGTGAGTATGCAAAGCCTCTTTGCACATGCATTAGGCTGTGGTTCCACTGAGGCGGAGCGGAGCAGAGCAGAGACGAGCTGTGCCGCGATTCACCAATCACATGGCTTGAAATCCACATCTCTTTTCCACTCCTACCTCTTTTCACAGCTCAGCCCCGCTCCGCACCGCTATACTCCGCCTTAGTGGAACCGCAGCCTTAGCTTACTACGTCTGACTCCGACGCCGAATCCCTCCTCTCCTCTTCTTTGCCGTTGCCGGCGGTGTTGGTTTTTTTTGTTTTGATATCCATACTTAATCCCACGAGTATGGGGGAAATATTCTCAATCTAGGCAGAGACCCCTGTACCTAGAAGGGCAGATTTAAGTATTTATTACTCGCCATGGGGGCCTGCAGGTACCCTGGCGAGGAGTGCACTAGCGACTGATTTGATCCATGGAACACCCGTCAGCCATACATCCCCTCACGGTGCGTCGCCACTTGGGATTCGGGGTAACTTTTTATAGAGGTTTTCTACCTCGCGGTCCGGGCGGTTAAGCCAAGACCCTCGGTCCCCTATCGAAACCGCGAGACGTGATCCACAGCGCTTCGATAGCCAGATTACGAGATTGGCGGTGACAGAGGAGGGGTCACGCAGAGGAACGCACCGTTGGTCCTGAAAGGACCCTACCATTGTCAGATTCATTAGCCGCGGCGGTCACATTCCCCGGGGGATAAAAGAAAACTCTCATTTCCTCTCATTCCCCGGAGAAGGATACCGCCGCGTCCAGGGTGCACCGGCCCAGCAGCTGCTCTTCCCTCCAGACGTATCGAGAGGGACCAGCAGCCGCCAGACACACGTGGAGGACTTCTGACATCGCACCCCGTCCCTTTCATCCCTTCACTTAGGATTGCCACCTGATATAAATTATTGTAACTGTTGTAAAATTATATTAAGCAAGTTGCCAATAAAAATATCCAGTCAAGGGGGTTTAATTTCACCATCAGCAACCCTACAGTATTCATTTAGAGCTATTAATTCTGCTTAAAAACACCTCTAAGGCCCGCTCTGTCGCCGCGTGTCATTGACTGGCGTGTTATGGAGGGGGTGGAGACCTATTCCGACCACCGGTACATCCGGTTCGACGTCTCCACCCAGACCTCAAGCGCGCCGGTCCAACAGGCCCCGAGTGGTCCGCGTTGGGCGCTGAAGCAGCTGGACCGGGAGCTCCTCCTGGAAGCCTCGATCGTGCAGGCCTGGGTGACATCACCGGACAGGCCTGCCGACGTCAACAATGAGGCAGGATGGCTCCAGGAGGTCATGTCCGATATATGTGACGTGGCAATGCCCCGAGTCCGGCTAGGAAGCGCCCGGCGTCAAGTGTACTGGTGGTCGCGTGAGCTGACGTCTCTGCGCGAGGCGTGCGTGGCTGCGCGACACCTGTACGCCAGGCATCGCAGGCTCCGCATCCGCCCACCCGATGCGGCAACCATTGAGGCGGAGCTTTATGAGGGGTACAGAGCGGCGAAGACCGCCCTCCGCGAGGCTGTCCTGCGGGCCAGGGACCTGGCCCGCGAGGAGTTGCTGGGGACTCTCGACAGACATCCGTGGGGGCGCCCTTACAAATTGGTGCGGGATAAACTCCGCACCTGGGCCCCCCCACTGACGCAGAGTCTCCGGCCTGAGCTCGTGGAGGACGTGGTGAGCACTCTGTTCCCTTCGCGAGGGGATCATCCACCCCCGCCTATGGCTCCGCCACCTGCGATGCTGGAAGCGGACCAACAGGACGACGACGACAACGCTCCAGAAGTGACTGGGGTAGACCTGAGAGTGGCGGTACGCAGGCTCAGTGCCAAAAATACCGCCCCGGGACCCGACGGCTTGCCTGGCAAAGCCTGGGTCCTGGCCTCAGAGGCTCTTGGGCCCCGACTGGAGGGGCTCCTAAGCGCATGCTTGGAGAGAGGCCAGTTCCCGCTTCGTTGGAAGACGGGGAAGCTGGTCCTCATCCGGAAGCCGGGGCGCCCTGTGGACTCTCCGTCCGCATACCGGCCCGTGGTGCTGCTCGACGAGGTGGGCAAGCTCTTTGAAAGAGTCATTGCAAACCGCCTCGCCGAGCACCTTGCGGGGACTGGGCCGGACCTTGCGGAACACCAGTTTGGTTTCCGTAAGGGGCGCTCTACGGTGGACGCCATCATGCGCGTGAGAGCCCTCACGACGGGGGATGCGGTTTCCAGGGGTGGGGTTGTCTTGGCGGTGTCTCTCGACATCGCCAACGCCTTCAACTCCATGCCCTGGAGCTGCATTAGGGAGGCACTCCGGTATCACCGGGTGCCAACCTACCTCCGTCGAGTGGTCGGGGACTATCTGACGGACAGAGCCGTCATCTACCCCGGTCGCAGCGAAGAATGGAACCGGCGAGAGATGTCATGCGGTGTTCCGCAGGGATCGGTCCTAGGGCCGCCCTTGTGGAACATCGGGTACGACTGGGTGCTACGCGCCGACCTCCCTAGCGGTGTCAGCGTAGAGTGCTACGCTGACGACACGCTGGTGCTGGCACAGGGGAGGTCGCACGAGGCGGCGGCCGAAGCGATGACACGCGGGGTTGCGATAGTCGTTGAGAGGATCCGGCAACTGGGTCTCGAGGTGGCACTGCACAAGTCCGAGGCCATGTGCTTTCATGGGCCTCGGAATGCGCCACCTCCGGGATCCTTACTCACGGTAGGAGGGGTATCCATCGGCGTTGAGTCGACGCTAAAGTACTTGGGACTTGTCCTTGACAGCGGGTGGAACTTCGTAGAACATTTCCGACGTTTGGCCCCCAAACTGGAATGGACTGGGACTGCCTTCAGGCGGCTTCTGCCAAATCTGGGGGGGCCGAACGCCTCCTGCCGGAAGCTCGACGCGGGAGTCGTGCGGTCAATGGCTGTTTACGGGGCCCCGATGTGGGCGCGTTCATTGAGGCTGCGAGCCGCCCACTATTTGAACGCGCCCCAAAAGGTAGTAGCCGTAAGGCTGGCCCGGGGGTACCGTACGATCTCCCGCGAGGCGGCGAGCCTCCTTGCCGGATTGCCGCCATGGGATCTAGAGGCGATAGTCCTCGCGCGCCTACATGAATGGCGCGCGGAGGCGCTACGCCGCCGCACCGGGGGGAAACTCCGCTGCAGCGACAAATTGTCGCTCAGCGGACAGACTTCCGGCGGGATCTCATGGCGACATGGAGAGAGCGACTGTCGCAACCCCGTGCAGGGCACGCCACGATAGTGGCGATAAGTCCCCTCTTTGAGGAGTGAGACGCCACGGCGTCCTCACCTTCCGCCTGACGCAGGTCCTCACCGGACACGGAGTGTTCGGGAGGTTCCTGCACCGAATCGGGCGGGAGGAAACGCCCGGGTGCTTCCATTGTGAGGATCGACCGGAGGACACGGTGGAACACACGGTGGAGGTGTGCCCCGCGTGGGCGGAGCACCGCCGTGTCCTCGAAGCGGCGATCGGCGGCGGCGACCTCTCGCGTCCGGCCCTGGTGCAAGCCATGGTCCGGAGCGAGACGGAATGGGACGCCGTCACCTCCTTCTGCGAAGCAGTAATGCTAGAGAAGGAGGTGGCGGAACGTGAGAGGGAGAGAACCTCTCAACGTCTCCCGGCCGCCGCGGGAGATGCCCCGGGCGTCGGGGGCCAACACCACGTGGCCCCCGGTCACCGTAGGCGCGGGCCTGTGGACGGTGGGCTATGGGCTAGCTCGCCGTCCATCCGTCTCATGACGACAGGCCGTGTCGACAGCGCGTTCGTGTTCCACGCGTGCCTCAAAGAGAGACAGCAAAAGGGAAGGGGTCCGTAAGGACCTATGCCTGCCGGGGTTGCGGGACTATTCGAAAGAGATACCGTGGCCCCGGAACACAAAGGGCGATGAAGGAACATGGATGGGTTTTAGTCAGTAAAAGTCTGACACTCCCTCCTGCTCCGCCCAGAGCGGGAGGAGTTATTTTATGATTTCCCATCCGAAAAAAAAAAAAAAAAAAAATCCTTAGCTTACTGTAATTTCATAATTAATCATGTGTTTTGAGGGCTTATTCCCAGGAGCTCCAAATCTATTGTTCTCCATACATTGATTCCCAACAGCTCCATAATTTTATAAGTTAAATAATAAAATACAAAAAAAAATCCCAGCGGCTCCAAACCAAGTTGCATAAGGTCAACAAAACACAAATTGCTACCATCAGTGTTATAATTTCGTGGTAAGTAGTTTCAGGACATAGGCAGATGGGATGGGGATGGGTAGATTTGTGCAATCTGTACTTGAAAACTTTTGGAGCTCTTGGGAAAAAATTTATTTATTATTATTATATTGCTTTTTTAATGTGGGGGAATAAAATTATGGAGCGCCTGGGAATAAGCCGTTTTGAGGTCTCAATCGAAGTTTGTTAAAGAGGCTGCAGAATAATCTTGACGTTAGACAATGCAACATCAAGAGTCAGTTCTCTACCATTTTTTCAAGAAACGTAATCTCACCAATAAGGCTCATCAAGATAAAATACTACATGGCTGTATTTCATCCCACACTTGATTTATTTCCACTGTGTCGACTTATCTTCGATTTTTCTATCTACGTAGTTTCCTACTTAAATAGACTTGGGTGTACAAGCCACCAAACTTTGCTGGTTTTATTTTATGACTTAAACCCCACGTGCAAGGTCTGTTTTGTTTTATTTTATGAAACTTATAATAATGGTTAAAACACAACGGTTTTAAAATCAAGTTTGTACTTTAATAAGATGGAGTGACTTACTTTGAATACTGTAAGAATTGGTTATTCCACATAAGATTTAAGTGCGGAATAATGCTACTCGTTTTAAAAATCCTTAATCATTCCGCTCTGCTTCCTAACCTAACCTTCCCCACACAGTAAATTTAATTTTTAAGTACTAATTTATATTTTTTTTTCATTTATAATCTTTTCTTGTTTATGCATTTTCCCTTCACATTTAAAATGAATTACTTAATATTGTTTATAATCGAAATACCGTGTGGCCCTGGGACCCCGGTGATCTGCTATACAGGTTTTCCTAGTGCAGACACCAGTCTCTCACAAACTTATCTAGCGTAATTTTAAGCTCTATACATAATTAGACGTTTGTGAAGAGATAATAAATTATTTTGAATTTGAATTGAATTTGAACTTAATGCCATTTGGAAAATATTATAAAAGTTCCATAATTCTGTTAGAAAGAGTTTTTAAAATAACTCTCTCATCTTTATAGACTTTCTAACAAAATCCTTGCAAAAGACCACCAAACTCAGCGGTGTTCTCTTCGTGAGTAAAATAGCAAAATGCAATCGCATCTACAGCATCAGGAACCCTAGTAAAGCGACGTGTGTGAAAATTCAATTCCATTCCACTATTTTGAACACTTTATTTTTAGTTAACGAGCTTACCGCTATATATTTGGTCACGAGGTCCTTACTCGGCGAGCTTTAAACAATATTATTTTTGCGTTTATTCCAACATACAGTATAAAATCACAGTTTTTTTTATCTAGATAATTTCAATGCTCAAAGCGCAGCCGGTTCGCGCGATTTTACTCCTTTATTTGAAAATTATACTAGATGGTGGGAGCCGGGGGAAAAACGGTTATAAAAAGAGGTTCTAACACCGATATTTTTGGACACGGATTTAGACAGCCAGTTATTTTCAATGGTTCAATGGTTCTAGGTTTAAAATAAAAAAAAGTGCAGTGTTACGTTAGTTGTGTTCGTTTTTGATTCGAACGTTTTGAATTTTTTAGTTATATTTGACGATTGGTGTGAACCGTTATAACGCGAAAAGCTTTGGAAAGTGAATGTGTGTGAATATTCATTTTTGTTTTTATTTTCTGAACTTTATCGGATACTGGTGCTGCAGCCAGTGGAGCACAAGTGGAGTACAAGAGCTCAGTGGAGTTTGACGACCCGAATGGCGCAGAGGTAGTGAAGCTGCCTTACGTTCTTACGGTCCCGGGTTCGAATCCCCGTCGGAGCAAATGTTTGTGTGATGAGCATGGACGTTTGTTTCCGAGTCATGGATGTTTATACGTATAATAAGTATGTATTTACAAACAAAAGGTATCTATGTAGTATATCAACTATCTGGTGTCCACGACACAAGCCTCGTTGCTTAGTGTGGCACTAGACGGCGTTGTGTGTAATGTCCAGCAATACAAACAAAGAACTACAACAGGATACAGATATACGTTTTTGTTTTTTATTTAAATAATATTGTTGCAGCTGGTAAATTAATTATTGTGATTTTGGGGCAGCAGACACATGGCGAATGTACAAAACAATATTAATAATTTCGAAATAACTATCAATAACTTCTATAAACATATCAATCATTTTTTACTGCTACAAGTTTTTCAGCGGAAGCAAACCAGACTTTATTTATTATCAAAGGGTAATATAATACTAGCCGTGTCGTATCCGGCAGAGTAGAATAGAACCAACCCATTACACTCACGGGTGTCGTATAAGGCGACTAATGTCTGATGCAGAACACCTTGCGCCTCCGTAGACCAGAGAATGGGCAGCAGCGTTTCCTGTTAGTCTTTCATCACTGCGATCTCCAATCCGCCTGCCAAGCGTGGAGATTACGGCAAATTCCTCCCATCATGGGAGAGGCTTATGTCCAGCAGTGGACGTTATGGGCTGTTGTTGTAGTAGTAATATAATACTGTATGCATACATTACGCCTGTAATACCCGAGGGGTTATTTAGAGGGTGTACCCAGTAGTACACCTAAATTTCACAGTTGTGTCCCATGTGATGGGGGTGAGCTTATTGCCATCAACCGCGCCCAAATCCAGACTCCAAGGCTGCTGCTGAGAAATTCCTGATGGAAAAACCCAATAACAGTTTGCCCGACCTGTGAATCGAAACCTGGACCTCATGCTCGGCAGTCCTGCTTGCGACTTCTAAACCTACGAGGCAGTATAATACTGTAACATTATTATACCCTGGCTATGTTCTCACGGCTAGGAAAAAATCTACCCGTAGTTCTATAAGGCAAACGGCGTATTTTAAACGCGCAGACGACGCGCAGATGACGCGCGTGTACGCGCTTCAAACGAGATTTGAACGTAACCTTGTAACCTAAGCACACGGGGCGCGTATACGCGCATGCAGATACAGCGATACAGACGCGCTGTAGTCGCTCGTAGCTTCCGCGTTTTGGTCAGAGACTCCTCGTCAGTCGTACAATGGCGTCGGTTGAGACAACACTGCACCCCTAGCCAAGTTACAAACGTTTAGTATCGATTCTCTTTCTACAATCGTAAACGCCTCGGCGTAATGCGATTGTAGAAAGCGCTAAATTGGTAGCTAAGTTGACACGACTGAGTCGATCGCTCGTTCTCTAATGTCTGTAGAAAAAAACCTACACTTTAGTCTATGGTGAGCGTTCCTACCAAAGAGTTTAGCGATCAACATTGTAGAAACGACAACATTTTATTCAATCATTTTGAATTATGTAAACTTGTCTACGAATTTTCTTTTCGTTTGTGTTGATCACGTGATTTAACGTTGAGATGATGTCATTCCCATTCATTTGAATAGTTTTCTACCAGCGTTAACGATTGTAGATTGTCAACTTGGTTAGGGGTGCAGCTTACGCTGACCCTTTATACGCGCTTCAAACAAGTTTCGAACGCACTTAACACGCGCGTTTGTATCGCGTTTTACGCGTGTTTGAATCTATAAAAACGCAAAAATCGGCATCTGCGGCGCAGAAAACGCGCGTTCGCGAAACGCGCGTCTGCGCGTTTAAAATACGCCGTGTGCTAGGGCTAATCCACACACACATTTCACTCATGCCTAGTATCTCATTAAAACCGACTCAGGAGTAGTTTACGTTGAACACAACAACGATCAAAGCTGGCTTCACAGAAGCAACGTAGTTTATCAAACTACAAGGTAGAACTCGATTTGTTGCACTTTACCTGACTTCGCACGCTGTTGTGCAACGTTGCCAAACTTATCCAGGAACACGTGTTGCAAGTCAATTGTTGTTTAGTGAACACGACTGTACTTTCTAAAGCTTCATTTACACGAGGAGAGTAACTAGACACAAACGTGAGTGCGATAAATTGCCTGTTGACTCTTTCCTACGCGGTTTGCAAAGATATTTTCGCTACTCAATAAACGAAAAACTCTTCATGTAAATGCGCCTTAAATGCTAACTTGTTACTGTACTCAGTATAAAATCATGTCGTCATGTTATTTTGTGTGTTTGTGGATAACATGAAGAATGGATGTTTAATAGAATACTGCAAAAATTCAGTTGTAACAAGCAGTTTAGTTTTCTTTTATTCATGTGCATTGCATTTTCAGCAGTCCAACGTTAGTTCTAATAGTATCAACAACAACAAACAATCTTCAGAAATTGTTCTTGTTGGTTTTTTCTCTGAAGAGAAAATATAGCGGGAATACTCTCTCGGAATTATTATTATATTGCTGGAACTTTTATTTATTACCTGTTTGGCACGTATAAGCTTTTATGATTTGTGAGCCTAGACTTTCTTGAACAATTGAAATAGCCTCTGGAAAGGTGAGGCTATTTCTGAAAACTTTGTTCTCATTGTAAAAGTATTGGTTCCAGTAAAATGTATGAAATCATTTTTAGGGTTCCGTAGTCAACTAGGAACCCTTATAGTTTCGCCATGTCTGTCCGTCCGTCCTCGCTTAATCTCTGTGACCGTTAGCACTAGAAAGCTGAAATTTGGTACCAATATGTATATCAATCACGCCGACAAAGTGGTAAAATAAAAATTGGGAAAAAATTTTTTATTAGGGTTTAAAAAAAAAATCACTTCCCACTTTACATATAGGGGGGCTCCTATATGTAAAGTGGGAAGTGATTTTTTTTTAAATTTCAACCCTAACGTGTGATATATTGTTGGAAAGGTATTTAAAAATGAATAGGGGTTTTCTAAAATCATTTTTTGATAATGTCAATAATTTCGGAAATAATCACTCCAAAAGTAAAAAACAATGTGTCCCCTCTAACTTTTGAACCATAAATTTAGAAAATATGAAAAAAATCTGAAAAGTAGAACTTTATAAGGACTTTTTAGGAAAATCATTTTGAACCTGATGGAAACAACAGTTTTTGTATAAAAAAGACAAAAAGTTGTACTAAATAATTTCTGGACTAAGTTTGTAGTATATTCGTATATGCAAGCATTTTTACATAATGGATACCCACCTTTAAACTCATAAGTGGGAACACTTATTGTGACGGACGGGAAACTACGGAACCCTACACTGAGCGTGGCCTGACAAGCTCTTGGCCGGTTTTACTTCTTATAAAATTCATTTTAAATCTTTGTTTTTCACTTTTGTAAGAATCTTTGAGCTAGTTTTTATTTTTTGTTTTATTACTTCTAGATGACTGTTCGACCTTTCATAAATTGGAATTTGAAAGCATTCGTTTTACATATGCGTAGTGAACTCAAGCTAAGGCAATGATTTAAAATTAAATGAATAGGTAATAAATAATGCTAAATCTGATTCAGTATTTTACTTAGCTGATGAATTCTTGGTTTGAGTTCATTTATAATTTCAGCATCAGTAAAAAACCCACCATGAACCCTGCTGATTAGGAATTGGGATTTTGGGAAGTTTCCACAAACACAAAGAATATGTGTTTTCCGAATGTTCCCTGGCTATACACAACACCTTTTTCGAGTGACTCACTTCATTCATTCACTGAATTCAACCTAGTTCTGATTTACATGTTGCAGGTGAAGGGTGATGAAGTACCTAGTTACGTCAAATAGACGTTGACAGTTTTTAATATTTCACTACGTAGGAAAATTCCTTACGATTAATGCTCACCAAGCAATTTATCACTGCTAATGCAACCTGTCGGCCACGAGGGAAAGTTATGCATATAAACGCGTCATGAACATAATCTCTTTTTTTAAAGTGACTGCTGGATCCGAATTTCGCTAAAACATGTACTATAACTTAGTGACTATTGATGTTAGTGAATTGGAAATTAGTAAACCACTGTATTTGGATTGAATGATCGGGTAATAAATCGATCTAACACTGAGTTTCCAACGTAACATAACATCTTGCCATAACATCGCCTTGTGATCCCCGGAAGGAAAGGCAGAGGTGTACCAACCAGTACACCGACATTTTGCCAGTTATGTGAAATAGGGAGCGAGCCAAATCCACAAATCCAGACTACCTTAACCTCAACAGTCGCCCATGCGATCACTCGACCAACGACGCAGTCCAGGTTGCGAGCTTCCAAATACTACCTAAATTTCATTTATATATCAAGCAGGAATCAATTTCCAATCCTGACTGGCTTTTATGTAAATAATCCTGAGTTTTTTACGGAAATCGTTTTTAGGGTTCCGTACCCAAAGGGTAAAAACGGAACCCTATTACTAAGACTTCGCTGTCTGTCCGTCTGTCTGTCCGTCTGTCCGTCTGTCCGTCTGTCCGTCTGTCCGTCTGTCTGTCACCAGGCTGTATCTCATGAACCGTGACAGCTAGACAGTTGAAATTTTTACAGATGATGTATTTCTGTTGCCGCTATAACAACAAATACTAAAAACAGAATAAAATTAATATTTAAGGGGGGCTCCCATACAACAAACGTGATTTTTTTGCCCTTTTTTGATAATAATGGTACGGAACCCTTCGTGCGCGAGTCCGACTCGCACTTGGCCGGTTTTTTGTTTCCAATAATCCAGTCCTTCGGATGAAACGTTTTTCCCAATGAAACCATTCCAAAAGTCGACGTCCATTTCTGTATAAAATAATTTGATTCAAACTCATTACGGTGCGTTAATTATACACGCCTCAAAAATCCCGTCACGTTTTGACTGATTTACGACACAGAGCCAGTGAATCACATCCATTGCGTAGCGAACAAGCGAGAGCTTTTCGCGAAGCCGTAGCAAGACGAAGATGTTCCCATAAATCGCTTAATTTATCAAGTGCAAAGTGACCCGAGATACGCTGAAGACGTGCCCGTGAGCAATTGAGTTAGTGATACGAATGGATGGTTGATTTATAGTAGGGTGCGTCATAGACATGGCACATGCGACGTTGTAGAGGTGGCGCGGTCTCTGTTCCATATTGAATCATTGCGGTTGAAGGAGCTCTGATTGTGATAGCAGACTGTGAATATGGGAATCAGAGAGTCGGATTGTTTGCCGTTAAGGGCCCGTGCACAAAATTAAGGCATTTTGAACATTTTTGATCACTACTTGTGGGAAAGGCAAGAAGAATTTGAACCTTATTTATTTTTATTATAAGAGACAGGTTCTTCATCTTGTCGACTGCTTGAACAATTTTTTAAAATAATGTATATATTAATGGCAATCACCCATATTCAAAACCCCATTTCCGCAAAAGTAACGAGCGAGTGATGTTTGTGGTTCGCAGAACAAAGAACTACAAAATATTCTGAACATTAAAAAATATGAATAACATCATTATATGGTCTACTCGTAACATAGCAAGAAACATTATTGATTTCAATACGAAAAATAGCAGAAAAAAAATGTTGAAAAAACGTAATTTGTGGAAAACGTCGGGACAAATAAGTATTTTTTTCTATACCTTAGAAACACTTTAAAGAAAATTAAAAAAATAATTCTTAATCTCAAGGTAGCTTTTTAATAGAATCTGAATTTTAATTTATAAATAAACAATAACTTCATTTCGTAAATTAAATGCAAAGTGAACTATATAATCGACCGCGCAAACTCGATCCCGTCAGTAACGAAAGGGCTCTCCCAGCGTGAGCACGTATCACTTTGCTTCGCAAGCGCTCCCGAGTTATTACGTGAATATATTTCCGAGATATACGCAGACTACCACATTTCGATCCAGTATTTATATTAAAATTATTAAACTTTTTGATTGTATTAAGATAAGAGTTTTTTTTTGACGTTGGTTGTTTATTAAGATTTATTTCGTCTTCATATTATTTAAAGTTAAGTTTCTTTGTTTGTACTTAATATGTTATATGTAAGGGTAATAATCTGCGGAACTACTGATCCGATTCCGAAAATTCTTTCATTTAGGTGATTTCACTACTTCATATTATTATTATTGGTTTTCATGGTAACCTATGGTACCTACCTACAATTTGATTTTAAAATAAAGATAATTTTCTATTTTGGAAGTGCGATTTGGTAGAAATCGTCACGTAAGAAAATGCCGTATGTTGTTGTGTGTGTGTGTGTGTATAGTAGGAGGTATACAAGAAGGGTATGGCGGGGTCGAGTGAGCGAGCGATATTTTTCTTCATAGGTGTCGATTTCGTGGGTTTTGGGCTTGGTGATAACGAAAATGAGGTCAAAATGAAAATCCAAGATGGCGCCGAGGAAAATTTTTGATTTTCCGTCATGGGTGTCGTTTTCATGGTTTTTGGGGTTGCTGGTTACGAAAATGAGGTCAAAATGCAAATCCAAGATGGCGCCGTGGAAAACTTTTGATTTTCCGTCATGGGTGTCGTTTTTATGGTTTTTGGGGTTGCTGGTTACGGAAATGAGGTAAAAATGAAAATCCAAGATGGCGCCGAGGAAAATTTTTGATTTTCCGTCATGGGTGTCGTTTTCATGGTTTTTGGGGTTGCTGGTTACAAAAATGAGGTCAAAATGAAAATCCAAGATGGCGCCGAGGAAAATTTTTGATTTTCCGTCATGGTTGTCGTTTTCATGGTTTTTGAGGTTGCTGGTTACGAAAATGAGGTCAAAATGAAAATCCAAGATGGCGCCGAGGAAAATTTTCGATTTTACGTCATGGGTGTCGTTTTCATGGTTTTTGAGGTTGCTGGTTACGGAAATGAGGTCAAAATGAAAATCCAAGATGGCGCCGAGGAAATTTTTTGACTTTTCGTCATGGGTGTCGTTTTCATGGTTTTTGGGGTTGATGGTTACGAAAATGAGGTCAAAATGAAAATCCAAGATGGCGCCGAGGAAATTTTTTTGATTTTCCGTCATGGGTGTCGTTTTCATGGTTTTTGGGGTACCTGGTTACGAAAATGAGATCAAAATGAAAATCCAAGATGGCGCCGAGGAAAATTTTTGACTTTCCGTCATGGGTGTACTTTTCATGGTTTTTAGGGTTGCTGATTACGAAAATGAGGTGAAACTAAAAATCCAAGAAGGCGCCCAAAAAAAATTTCGGTTTTATGGTCATGGGTGTCGTTTTCATGGTTTTGGGGGTTGCTGGTTACGAAAATGAGGTCGAATGCAAATCCAACATGGCGTCGAGAAAAAACTTCGGTTTTTCCAACGTAGGTATCATTTTCATGGTTTTTAAGGTCGCTGATTATTTTAATTTTTTTGCTTCCTGGGTGCCATCTTATATTTTCATTTTGACCTCATTTTCGTAATTAGCGACCTCGAAAACCATGAAAACGACATCCATGACGGAAAAACCAAAAATTTTCCTCGGCACCATCTTGGATTTACATTTTGACCTCATTTTCGTAACCAGCAACCCCAAAAACCATAAAAACGACACCCATGACGGAAAATTAAAAATTTTCCTCGGCGCCATCTTGGATTTGCATTTTGACTTCATTTTCGTAACCAGCACCCCTATAAACCATGAAAACGACACCCATGACAGAAAATCAAAAATTTTCCTCGGCGCCATCTTGGATTTGCATTTCGACTTCATTTTCGTAACCAGCAACCCCAAAAACCACGAAAATGACACCCATGATGGAAAATTAAAAATTTTCCTCGGCGCCATCTTGGATTTGCATTTTGACTTCATTTTCGTAACCAGCACCCCTATAAACCATGAAAACGACACCCATGACAGAAAATCAAAAATTTTCCTCGGCGCCATCTTGGATTTGCATTTCGACTTCATTTTCGTAACCAGCAACCCCAAAAACCACGAAAATGACACCCATGATGGAAAACAAAAAATTTTCCTCGGCGCCATCTTGGATTTTCATTTCGACTTCATTTTCGTAACCAGCAACCCCAAAACCCATGAAAACGACACCCATGACGGAAAATCAAAAAAATTCCTCGGCGCCATCTTGGATTTTCATTTTCACCTTATTTTCGTAACCAGCAACCCCAAAAACCATGAAAACGACACCCATGACTTAATAACCAAAAATTTTCCCTGGCGCCATCTTGGATTTTCATTTTGACCTCATTTTCGTTATCAGTGACCACTTAAACCATGAAAACGACACCGATGACGGAAAAAACAAAAAATATCCTGTGCGCCATCTTGGATTTTCATTTTGACCTCATTTTCGTAATCAGCGACCCCGAAAACCATAAAAATGACACCCATGATGGAAAAAACAGAAGTTTTCCTCGGCGCCATCTTGGATTTTCATTTTGATCTCATTTCGTTATCAGCTACTCCTTAACCATGAAAATGACATCCATGACAGAAAAACCAAAAGAAAAAACCACCTTCAAGTAATAACAGGGGTATGTTATGTTTACCCTACAGAGTGAACCTCAGTGGCCATTAAGTCGCGCAAAAGTCCATGCGCGCATTTGTCTTTTCGCGCAAGTGTCTTTCGCGCAATAGTCCCAGATCCAGAAAAATTAACTTGTCCTATAAAAAGTTTGTACGGAACCCTCAGTGTGCGAGTCCAACTCGCACTTTTATTTATCATTTTGTAAAATGTTTACATGTATCTAAATTCTTCTAATACAAAATTAAACCATTTTTATTTTGATTGTGATAAATATACAGTAGACACACATTCCAGACTTTTATTTCTAAACCGTACCGACTTTATAATTATGTATCATAAAATAATATCGTCTACAGGATCAAAATGGTTTAAGCGATCACTACGCTCGATCTTCACCCGTGTGTGCGTGTATCTGCATGAACAATGCACACTAACATAGGATCGCAACGAATTTGCCTAAACTCTGGCGACTGAACTTTGTGCACGGACTCTTAACAATGTTTTTCGTAACCCGATTTAATTGAATAAATGAGTTAAAAAAAATATCATGAGGTATTTTCATTTTTACAGTTGATTGTACTTAAATTACTGACAAACAAAGGACCAATAGCGTATTTGATGAATTTCATAATTGGACAGACAGACAATTTGACGAACTACTGCTTTGACCAATATCAAATTTGACGAATTGCCGATTTGACGAATGTCGTGGAACCCAATAAAAATTAGTAGAAAAAAGGAAACTTGATATTTTTTGATTAACTATGACAAAAAAATAACAAAACTCCCTGTGCTCCATAACTCGGATGAGGAAGTGAGCCGGCCACGTAGCACGGACACACCAGGAGAGATGGGCAAAGATCATGACGATTTGACCATGTTTGCGGGGCTAACATGTCCAGAGTTCACACAGGATAGAAAAGGTACGGAAGGACAAAGGGCTTTGCCCAGTAGTGGGACACGATGTAGACTAGTACAAAAACGATAACAAATTAACATTGACGTTATAAGGTTTCAAACTGGAAACTAAAGTAGATATTTTCTAAATCTACTGATAAATTTTCACTCGACTGGATAATATCGACACGAGTTACGGCAAACAATTTTGACATTTAAAACGTGTTCAAATTTTCATTAACTTGAGAAACGAAACTAATTTAATTCAGTAGAAGCGTACTACTTGTTTATATTGTATTGGAACCCACTCAGGTAACAAAATCTTGTTGACCTTTACCATATTGAATATTTTCTCTTTAATATTTTTTGTAAATGTTTCTAGAAGACAATGTACAGTCGCTGTCGAGTCGTCGTTACCACGCCAGTCACCGTAGACTCAAAAACCGCGTTAGATCACAAAAAAGTATTGATTTTTTGGGATGTGTACCAAGTTTGCAGCTCGAAAACCTCGAAATATTCGGGCTAATTTCAGTTTTTTGCTTATTCGTTCTAAAATATGGTTTTGATAGCGGTACAATTCCAGTTATTTTTATTGAGCTAACATAAAATAAAGTATTGCAAAGGATTCGACCCCTGAAGACATTGCTAACTTGTTCAAAGGTTCACTTCCTTTGTGACATTTAAACTCCATCCCCTTTGTCTACCAATATCGTCTAGTCAACTGACAAAACGCTCCACAGAAAAGTACTGCATGTGAGTATTTAACAGCATTCGATATCCAACGCAATAAAAGTGAACGAATCGATTCGGACATCGATATAAATATGCAATTAGTTCAACCTGCTGTAAAAACCGACGAATATTATTTCGGGCAACGTAATTTATAACTGACCGTTTTTTCATGTGTTCAATTGCTGGTAATAATTTGACGTTGGTAACTCAACTGTAAATAAAAAGTGATCATTTTGGCTTGCGGCTATAATTTCTGTATAAATTGTAACAGTTTATGGATACAGATGAAACTTGTTGACGTCACGGGGCAGCATAACTGGTAATTCTGAAAATGAACCTAATTCGATTTTCCCAAAATTGTTTGTTTGTGACGAGTTGGGCTGACCTAAAGCAAATATGTACTTTAATATAAATAAAAAATCGTTAAATGATCATTATGATATTTCAAGTAGGTACCTATATCTTCATCTATACGTATAAAATGATTACGAAACAATTCACAAAACCTGTAAAAATGTAAGGACCAAAACGTAGCGTGATAAAATATGGCACGTATCCTTTACAAAACGGGCGACAGCAAAAGAATGGCTCTAAATAAAACAGAGATGGGGTAATAAAAGTCAGGTGAAGCTTGTATTCCCCGGGCAATGTTGCCATGTCACAGGACTTGTTGGTACAGTTGAAAATTTAATAACCATCTTATGTTCGAGATTCTAGTCTTATGTTGTGAGTGAAATGAAAGAGATATTTTTGTTGTAAACAAAGTGGACCTGCTTCATAATCTATTTTTTATTGTTTCCTTAGCACACTTTTTTGTAGCAGTAAATCAGTTCCTTATTTTTCAGACTCTGAGCTAATTTTCTTGGATGAAATTATTTTTGTCATTTGGGTTTCGTTAATTATGATGTTAGACGAATAGATAGATTGTAACTATGAATTAATACGTAATTAATGAAAATCATTTTATCTGAAAATAGGACAATTTGTTTTTACTCTTTGCGAAGAAAGTTTATTTACAAAGTTTTCTCTTCCGTTGTGTAGATAGTTGAATATTAATAGTAGTTCAAAGTGAATTGAGAGGTTGTTTTATTTAAAAAATTTAATGTTGAATTTTTATATTTACACATTCTATTGTAAAACAAGAAATAGTTTAGCATCTGTGAAGGATGAAGAAAAAATCCAGAAAAAAATGTACGGCTATAGAAGTGCTAACGGAATCTGTTTTTAAGATGTACAAAATCCAAGTAAAATGGCTCTACAGTAAGGAACATTTGCCTACAAAATCAGCCATCTAAAAACCGGTCAGGCAACCATCCCAAGTCCCATTATATTTTACAAAGAGCCGAGCCCATAGCAAGATATGAAGTAGTCAATTTTACAAAATATCTGCAGTACATTCACAAAATGGTTGAAGTTTATAGCCCAAGAGACCTTAATTGACGATGAAGGGATCCAACCCCAACCCCAAGATCACAAGATAGCTGCATAGAATATAAAGTGGCTTTCAGTTATTTACGAAAGAATATTTTGTATGTAAAAGCAAATAAATGAGGTGTAGTAATATTCAATTTTTACAAAGGTTTGACAGGAGAAGGTAAATGTGGTGACATCTCAGAATCATAGCTCAAATCATTTTAGATGTTTTTGGCTGATAAAACAAGTTTTATTTATCTAGGTAACCAACAGCGACACAATTTATACGAAATAAGCTTGTTGCAGTTATTATGGCCAATTATAGGTTTCCCTGTATAACTGGGATTATGTATAACACTTGCAAACGGACTAATGCCAGATATTTACAAAAAAAAATTACAATACAAATACAAAATAAGTTTCAAGTTAAATTTAAATTTTGAAAAATTTAAAACAAGTTCGTCGGGAATAAATCATAATTAGCGGCGTGGAACATATCGGATTATCCAAAAAAAAGTGTCGGCGCGTGGCGTCGTGACCTATCTTCAGAACATACGCACAGCTCAATAGGTAGGTAGATAATTCTTCAGTTAAATAAAAACCTTATTTTTTAAACAAAGTAAACAACATGACCCATTCTTTTCGCCCCCGCCATAGCCAGACATCAACATTTCTTTTTTAAACAACAATTTTCTAAGAATGCCCTGATGGACAGGCTCATTATCTGAACGCCGTAAAAATACTACACCTCGGGAGGAATTCTTCGTAGAAAATTTGCATTAAATGAACATGATACTCTACCGTTCTTGGAAAAATGAGATTTTAACCTTGTGGACGGAGAAATGATCTGCTATTAAAATTCTAACCTCTAGAGAGGCGCCTTTGTTTAAATTCTTTCTTATTTTGTTTTTCTTAAAACGTTAATTTTAAAAAAGATCAATTTTTTTTCTGGAAACTACCGTTTCAGTGGCCAGAAAACGTTTTAGCAGAATTTTATGATAAAAAAAGCCTACAAAATAAATTAGTAAAATAAATGCATTTACCTTGATCAGGAAAGTGGTTCGTTATTTCATAACGCTGATATAACGTTATTTCTAAAAAAAACCGGAAAATTAACAATATGGAACGTTATTTTATTCTTGAAAACTGCAGGAATAATAATCCAGAATACTAGCTATAACCAAGCTATAACTAAAGGTTATAAGAATTAGCTAATGAAGTTAAACCGAAAAATATTTAATGAATTACTATACTTACTCAAGCAACTATAGGTACTGCAACTGGAAACGAGTGAAGACAAAAATTAGAATTTTAAATATTTTAATTCAAGGAGGCCTCCTTGGCCAAGGCTCTATTCCCAGGTCGAGCAAAGTATTTATTTCGGGTTTTTCCATTGAACTTATCATAAGAGAAATGTTGATATCATCATCATCATCATTTCAGCCGAAAGACGTCCACTGCTGGACATGGGTCTCTCCCAAAGGGGGGTTTCTGCCATAATCGCCACGCTTGGTAGGCGGGTTGGCGATCGCAGTACGGTTGTTACAAAAGCACAGAGAACGCTGCTGCCCATTCTCTGGTAAGTCCCTTAGTCGCCTCTTACGACACCTACGGGAAGATATGGGATGGTGATATTCTTTACGTCCGACACCATACAGAACACTAGAATATATATAAAGTTGATATACCTACTATTACTTTACACTCATTTTTTTTTTTCGGATGCGAAATCATCAAATGACTCCTCCCGCTCTGGGCGGAGCAGGAGGGAGTGTCAGACTTTTGCTGACTAAAACCCATCCATGTTCCTTCATCGCCCTTTGTGTTCCGGGGCCACGGTATCTCTTTCGAACAGTCCCGCAGCCTCGGATTAGTTTACACCTCAGCCCGCTTAGCATGACCACCGTAGAAACGAAAGAGAATCGACAAATCTTTTGTTCATCTGTCATTTTGTCGACTCAATGACAGCAAAATGACAGATGAACAAAAGATTTGTCGATTCTCTTTCGTTTCTTCGGTAGTCATGCTAAGCGGGCTGCTTAACACTTCGGGGTTAACAGGCGTGACAATGTGTATCTAGATTATTGAGGCGAGTCTATTTGCATGTTCATTAACCGCAGCATGTTACTAGCATTGCCACCGCACGTTTGGGTAAAACAATCAAACGGGTAAATAGTTAATTAGTGAACACCTACATAATATAGGTACATATATATTATATGTGCCTACAGCTCCGGCCCATCTTGTAACTTTCCCATTTCGACAACTAAACAAAAGACGTGCGAAACAAGTGACAAAGTGTACCAACTCGTAACTATTTTAATCTTCATACATTGAATCCCATTTCGTAACTATTTTGATCTTCATACATTGAATCCCATTTGGTAAACTTTTCGTTCGGCAAGTACAGTTAGCATTCAGGAGAACTACTAAGAAAAATCATAATTACTGTTCGGTATTATTTATTTCTTTCTAACTTATCGTACATCCTAAAGCAATGTACGCACACAAAAATAAACCTTCCTGCTATGAGAAAACAATAGAGTGAAAAGAAAAAAAATGTCCCGGTAGTGGGAGTTTTGTTTCTTGCCGTAAATAATTTCGACATATATTGATATAAGCATCATCATCTTCCTGCCCTTATCCCATGTTACTTGGGGTCGGCGGCGGCGCCACACATATTTTGTCCCTCCCTTCTCCTCAACAAGAGGTACGGGCTTAGGGCCGACTCTTGGTGCAAACCAACAGCCACGTTGAAGCTTTTTCCCTCCCTTCTCCTCAACAAGAGGTACGGGCTTAGGGCCGACTCTTGGTGCAAACCAACAGCCACATTGAAGCTTTTTCCCTCCCTTCTCCTCAACAAGAGGTACGGCTTAGGGCCGACTCTTGGTGCAAACCAACAGCCACATTGAAGCTTTTTCCCTCCCTTCTCCTCAACAAGAGGTACGGCTTAGGGCCGACTCTTGGTGCAAACCAACAGCCACATTGAAGCTTTTTCCCTCCCTTCTCCTCAACAAGAGGTACGGGCTTAGGGCCGACTCTTGGTGCAAACCAACAGCCACATTGAAGCTTTTTCCCTCCCTTCTCCTCAACAAGAGGTACGGCTTAGGGCCGACTCTTGGTGCAAACCAACATCCACATTGAAGCTTGTTGCTAGTGCCCGCTGTAGACCGGACTTGGGTACTACATCACCTGTACATCGTTCGGATCAACTGCACATACTTCCCAGGCATACCTTTCTCTTTCAGGGCCCACCACAAAACCTCACGAGGTACCTGATCGTATGCTTTTTCGAGGTCGATGCACACCGTGTGCAAATTTTTATATGATAATATGTTATTATTATGATGATATTAGAAATACTGATATTAGCGACTATTATTAATAGTTATTTCGTACAGCCTACACTACCTGTACCATAACTCGTTGATGGAGACGATTTGCTAAAACCATTTACTTTCAACTCATTTACTTGATAGTTTACGTACCGTAGCGTCATCATTTTGTCTTCAGATCAGATTCCACAGAATACCAGTTTTTTTCTTAGAGAGTCGGCTTAACTGATCTCCACAATAATTCAGTAACTGGGTAAAATGATATCCCGATCCCCTTTTGTAAGTCTGGTAGTCGGTAGTAGTAGACTGGTACTATTGTAAACGGTGGGACTAACATCTTCGTTTTCTCTTCGTAGGGACAAACATAAAATCATGCATGTAAAATGGTCGTTCCAGAACTACCATTTTTTTAGAGTAAGGTTACACACTATTTAGTATTTGGCTACAACCTTTAGGAGCCGAAAAGACAAACGGCTGTTACACTGCAGGTCACTGCAAGTTATTTTGTAAAACGGCATTCATCATCATTTAATTTTCTTGCTCTTATTTGGGGTCGGCACAGCATTTAATTATCTTCTTCTACCATAGGTATTTCTCCATTAGTCGTCATCTCACACGCTCACAGTCACTCCCTTTCGCCAAATCAACTTTCTCACAGTCCATGTATCGTTTCTTTAAAATGACATTACAGAAATGTAATTGAATCTGTGTCATTAAAAACCAGTCCACCCGCGCGCGCGCATGCGAACGGTTGAATATTGTGTGTGACGGTGTGGTATTCGGGGAATTTAAAATGTCCTCTTTGGTTAAATGTGCAAATTGCAATGTAGTGATCAACGAAGTTCTAGCCTTCGTCCATAATAAAATATCTGTGATGGACGATGAAAGTATAAGCAGAATTTGTGCTAGTGCTTTCTCTGAAAGTGAAATTGTAGCGGCAAAGAAGTTGTTGTTCGAATCCTTGCCGATAACAAAACGTAAGATAACGAGGAGAAAGGCGGAGAAAAATGTTCGAGACATAGACGACATCATCCGTCTTATTCGCGATACCGACTCCGAGGATATCCCAGTCTTCGTGGCCCACGATCTTGAGAAGTTACCCCCGGTTCTGTTCAATCATGTCGACGTGACGAGGCTACTGAAAGATATTGTTAAGCTACGGCAGGATCTCGACATGATGAAAGAAGACTATGCAACAGTTAAGCAGATGGACCAGTTGAGAAGTGAGGTGCAGCATCTTTCATCAGGATGGCGCAATGTAAACACCAAAAGAGGTGCATATGTAGCAAGACTCGCAAGCTATGAGTGCGATAGTGGTCCCATGGGATTGCCGCTAGAGTGCAATGAAGGCAGTAGTGAAGGTTATCACCAACAACTTTCGTTAGAATCTACTCTAAAATCCGTTATTAACAATAATCATATATCGGAGGGTAGTAGTGAAGCTTCGCCGCAAAGTAAGCAATACGATTCGACCGTCGAACTTCGAGAAACTGCTACGATGACGCACACCGCGGGTCAGCTGATCGAGTCGCTCGCGGCTCCTCACGCGCAGTCCGCGCCCGTTCCCCCGCCGGTGCACGGTGCGGCCGCGGGGGCATCGCCGCCGCCGCCGTCCCCCGCGGCGACCGGCGGCCGCGGTCTCCTGTCCCCCGCCCCGCTGCCGAGGCTATCTAGTCCCGCCGCCTGTACTGCGCCGCTACCGCCACCAGTCGACAAAAATGGATCTGGCCTAATCGCATCTAAATCGTTGGCGGAGATTGTTCGAGAAGGGAAATGGAAGACCCAGGCCCCGAGTGACCAGTGGATTCGTGTCCAAAACAAAAGATCACGAAACCGTTTCGTTGGGAAGCGAGGAAAAGCGGAGCCTGAGCCGGGAAGTAATTTTATGGCAGCGGTAACTAAGGTTCCCATGTACATTTATAATGTGGCGAAGGGCGTGTCCGTGTGTGACATCCAAACCTACATAATAAAGAAGACTAACATTGATGTCAAAATTGAAAAAATGGACATGAAATTAGCGAAGGATTACGAATCATACAAAATATTCGTACCTAAACATTCGTAAATAAATTTCTTATGTGATGACTTCTGGCCAAAGGGGGTAGCCTATCGTCGATTTATAAATATTATCAGACCTGACAAGGGAAATGTCCGTGTGACTAGCGAGAATACTGGCAAATCTAATTTATGAATAACATCAACTTGATAAGTTTTAATTGCAAAAACGTGATGAGATCAGTGGAATGTGTGCGGCAGCTTTGTCGCTCGGTGGATGTTGTGGCGCTGCAGGAGACGTGGCTAATGCCGCACGACCTCGGGTACCTGGCCACGATAGACGACGACTTCGCCTGCACGGGTACCTCTGCAGTGGATATCTCGGCAGGTGTTTTGCACGGCAGGCCCTACGGCGGAGTTGCCCTGCTGTGGAGAAAGGTTGCGTTTTCGACGGTAACCGTAGTGAAGTGCAATAGTGTGCGTCTCGCCGCGATAAAAATCGAGCTCAGTGATCGTTCCATCTTGATATTTTCTGTGTATATGCCTACCGAATCCAATGAAAACTTAGTGGAATTCACAGAGTGTCTCAGTGAAATGACAGCCATAATTGACAGTCAAAGTGTACAGTCAGTGTTTATGTTAGGGGACTACAATGCGCACCCCGGTGAGTCATTTGCTACTGAACTTTTAACTTTTTGTGCGGAACAATCATGGTCCTGTGTAGACCTGGAACTTATGCCGTCGGACAGTCATACGTTTGTCAGTGATGCGCACGGCTGTCGGCGCTGGCTCGACCACTGTCTTGTGACAGGTGCCGCGCGGCACTCCGTGTCCGCGGCCTGTGTGTTATATAATACTTATTGGTCTGATCATTACCCTGTATCTATACGATGTAATTTTAATTTACTTAAGCCTAAGATTTGTTTACCTACTGAATGTATAAATAGAATAGTCTGGGGTGAACGTGACTCGACTCAAATATCGAAATTTAAAAATGTATGTCACTCTAGACTTCGTGAAATTGATTTTCCTTCAGAGCTAAGTAGCTGCTCAGATAATATGACATGTGTTGTAACAAAAGTCATAAAATCCTGTTAGATAACATGTATGACGAGATTATCTGTATACTGTCGGGGGCCGCTTTAAGTAGTTATAATGTTACCGAGAAGCGTAGAGGTAAATACATTACCGGGTGGAATAGGCACGTCCGCGGCGCTCACGAGAGGGCTCGGCTATGTTTTCAGGCTTGGTTGTATGGGGGTAAGCCCGGGGCTGGCCGTCTTTATGATGATATGTGTGAAACTAGGCGCGCTTTTAAATCAAAATTAAAGTGGTGTCAGAATAATCAATAACAAATAAAAATGGATATTATTGCTGAACTTCACTCAAACAAGAAGTTCGGTCAGTTCTGGAAAAACACCAATAAAATGAATCATAAGCCGGGCCTCCCCGTCAGCGTGGCGGGCGTGCACGAGCCTAGTGAGATCGCCACTATGTTCTCCCACCATTTCAGGGTGGACTCGCCTCTGGGGCCAGCGCGGCAGGGGCCCGATGCTGAGGAAGGTAGTGAGCGTAGTGTTTCTTTTACTACGAAGGAAGTGCGTGCGGTGATTAAAGGCATGGTGAGGGGTAAGTCCCCGGGTCACGACAGCCTTAGCATCGAGCACCTGCAGCACGCAGGTGTACACCTACCCAGAGTGCTTGCTATGTTTTTTACCCTGTGTTTAGGCCACTCCCATCTGCCCGACAATCTAATGCGTACTATAGTTGTACCAATCATCAAAAATAAAACTGGTGATACATCGGATGTAAACAACTATAGACCGATCTCACTAGCCACAGTGGTCGCCAAAGTGCTGGACAGTCTGCTGGGTCAGCACCTGGATAAACACGTCTCGCTAAACGACGCGCAGTTCGGTTTCAGGCCCGGGCTTTCCACCGAGAGTGCTATCCTGTGCCTTAAGCAGACTGTTCAGTATTACACGAGCAGGAAGACTCCAGTCTATGCATGCTACCTCGATTTATCGAAAGCGTTCGATCTTGTATCGTATGATATTCTATGGGGTAAATTAAAGGATGAAACTTGTCTACCTGGGGAAATTTTACTGTTATTTATGCATTGGTATAACAATCAGAAGAATTTTGTAAGATGGGCAGGCTCTCTTTCGCAGGAGTATGGGCTGGAATGCGGGGTGAGGCAGGGGGGGCTGACCTCTCCCAAGCTCTTCAGCCTGTACGTCAACCGACTGATCGATGAGCTCAGCAGCACCGGCATAGGGTGTCATATAGATGGAGTGTGCGTGAATAACATCAGCTACGCAGACGATATGGTGCTGCTGAGCCCGTCGATTGGTGCCTTGCGAGGGCTCTTGAAAATTTGTGAGTCCTACGCGGTGGCCCATGGGCTCAAATACAACGCGAAAAAGAGTGAAATAATGATTTTTAGGCCGGACAACAAGCGATACACATTTGTTCCGAATTTTACTCTAAGTGGTACAGCTCTAAACAAAGTCGAGCAATTTAAGTATTTGGGCCACTGGGTCACCGAGGACCTTAAGGACAGTGTGGATATCGAAAGGGAGCGCAGAGCGCTGTCTGTCCGATGCAACATGTTGGCTCGCAGGTTTTCACGGTGTACGGGGACTGTCAAAGTTGCGCTTTTTAAAGCGTACTGTCATTCCTTTTACTCCTGCAGCCTGTGGGTTAACTATACACAGCGGACATACAGCGATCTGCGCATTCAATACAATAACGCGTTCCGGGTGCTGATGGGGCTGCCGCGCCACTGCAGCGCCTCCGCGATGTTCGCGGCGGCTGACACAGACGGCTTTGCGGCCATCATGCGCAAACGGTGCGCAACTGCGCATCTATCATGCGCCGCACGCGCGACAGTCCCAACACCATCCTGCGCGCGCTGGCGGACCGGTGGGACTCTCCGATACTGTCGCGCTGGATACGGCTGCAAGCAGTCGTTTAGTGATGTGCCGCCACTATCGGGAAGTCCACCCGGAACTGCCACTTTACTATTATTATTAAAGAATAATCGTGAAGAAGCCAACATGCTTAAGCGATATTTCTTGACGGTCGAACCGTCCGGACTGGTTGTGGACACACCTTGACATTACCCGGTGTCCGCAGCGAGTTAAACTGGACCTTATAAAATGTCTGTCCTATAACCAAAACCGTATCCGCAATTTGTCTTTAATAATTTCACCGATCCTGTATAACTTCATATTAGCATCAGACTGAAGAGTAATATCTCAGCACGTTATTTATTTCTTTTTCATGTGAAACCACGCCACGATAAGAGTGAGGAAATTGGTGGGTGCTTCGTGATGTGAGTGAGAAAGGTAAACAAAATAGTAGAAGAGATTGAATTTGAATAAAATTGTAGTCTGATTTTGTCGTAGCGTTCACATTCAAATTTGAAAAACTGCTGGGACAGATTTGTGGAATCCAAATAAAAGACAAAAGCTATCTCCATCTTAGCAACGTGTATTTTTTCGTGAAACAAGTATCTAATTCTTTGCTAAATTTTAACCAAACGAAAACACTGCAGACCTTTTCGTAAGAACCTCTTTCCGTATTTAAACTTTTTCGTTTCGTCCACAACAACAAAGTTAGATAAAACTTACTTGTAGCTGAATTTGTTCCAACATATTGTGTTTTCGGAAGAAGAAGTTTAGTGTTGCCGGTTATTTTTAACCGACTTCCAAAAGGAGGAGGTTATCAATTCGTCTGTTTTTGTTTGTGTGTATGTTCAGCGATAACTTCGCCAATAATTGTGAACCGATTCTGATTGTTTTCTTTTTGTTTGGAAGTTTGGTGAAGATCTGATGCTGCTTATCGGAGATATACAAGGGCACTCTTCAATAATAGACAGCCAATTGGTCGTGACTGCTGCAATTGCTTTGATGCTTATTGTTTAAAACTTTAAACAACATCATGACGTTACATCACGCCAATTGCTGTCTGTTATATTGAAGAGTTCCCTAAAAATGGAAAAAATACAAAACTTCTTTGCAAAAAAAAAAATTACTTCAAAAACACAAAAAAGTGAAAAATAACTTCAGCGTCAGAAGTCGGTGGCAAAAAAGAACTGAATCAAACAAACAAAAGTCACCGACTTCTGAATCTAATGTTATTTTTCACTATTTTTGTGTTTTTGTTTATTAACTACTAGCTGACGTCCCGCGGTTTCACCCGCGTAGTTCCTGTTCCCGTGGGAGTACGGGAATAAAATATAGCCTATAGTACTCACGAATAATGTAGCTTTCTACCAGTGAAACAATTTTTAAAATTGGTTCATTACTTCCGGCCTCGGAAAGCACGTTAAGCCGTTGGTCCCGGCTGTCATTTGAAGATCTTTGACAGTCGTTAGGTAGTCAGAGGCCCAAAAAGTCTGACAACCAGTCTTACCAAGGGGTATCGTATTACCCGGTACTAACCGGGTTGTGGAGGTCATATAGGCAGTCGCTCCATGTAAAATACTGGTATTCAGCTGCATCCGGTAAAACTGGAAGCCGAACCCAACAAAGTTGGGAAAAGGCTAGGCAGATGATGATGGTTCATTACTTCCGGAGATTACCCCCTACATACAAACTTACAGACATACAAACTTACAAACATACAAACTTACAAACAAATTTTAAGTACCTCTTTATAATATTAGTATAGATTTAGGAATTACTAGTTAGAAAGAGTGAAAAGGTTGGGTGGGGAGACACGACCTAGGTCTCACACTGATTGGCAAAATTCTTCTGAAAGGACAGGCGCGTGGTATTTACAGATGTATGAGCGTGGACGAAGCAAGATTAGTATGTGAAGATCGTAGCAGGCGTTATGTAGTTTCGGTTTGAAAAATCTCTTGAGTTTTATGCATTTTTTTTTGTGTCTGTGATACAATGATTTTAATCGTACAGGCACCAACGATTCACGTTTGTCTGAAATGCTCATTGTTGTTTGAAAATTGTTTTTGTGAAACTTAAATGTGTCTTTTCCGATAACAAATGATTAATATTATTATTTCTTTTATTTATTTATACACATATTTTTATTTTTTGTTAATATTATAAAAAATATTTTTATAAAACTATATTAAAAAAAATAAATAAAAAAAAATATAAAAACAGTAGCCCACCAGCGCTGGGAACAGGGTCCGAGCTTATATTAATATCGTTTATTCATTTAAATACATATTTTTGACATTTTTAAATATTTCTTAATAAAACTACATAAAAGAAAAACATTAAAAAATGTAAAAAACAGTAGCCCACCAGCGCTAGGAACAGGGTTCGAGCCACCGGTGGTCAGGGCTCTAGAGAGAGGAACCTCCTAACAATACGTGCCGTGTCCAGAAGTACTGCTTTCTGAATCAAGCTCTTGATCCAGCTGCCAAGCGAGAGCCTCCTAAGATGTTGGTCGAGGCTCTTGGCTATTAAGCCATTGGCCGACACGACTATCGGCACAATGACTGCTGTATTCACGTCCCACATGTCGACAACCTTATTAATATTTCCTTTATTCATCTTATCTCCTTATTTAACATATTTTTAAATGTACCTTAAAGAATATATATATTAAAAAATACATTCAAAAATATAAAAAATAGTGGTCCGCCGGTGTCGGGAGCAGGGTCCAAGCCACCGGTGGTTAGGGCTGCAGAGACAGGAACCTCCTCACAATGCGAGCCGTATCGAGGAGTACTGCCTTCTGGATCAGGCCCTTGATCCAACCGCCTAAAGAGAGCTTCGATATGTGGTCATCGAAGCTCTTGGCTATAAGGCCATTGGCCGTCACGACAATCGGCACAATGATAACAGAGTTCATATTCCACATGTCGCGAACCTCGTGTGCCAAGTCGAGATATTTTATTTGTTTCTCTTTCTCAGCTTTCACGAGGTTCTCGTCATGCGGAATGGTAACATCGATTATCATTACGCGGCGCGCTGATCGGTCTATCATCACTATGTCAGGCTTATTGGCAACAATAGTCCTGTCAGTAATGATAGACCGATCCCAGTACAACGTGACATGGTCTTTTTCGAGAACTGGGTCGGGCACATACTTGTAGTACGGTACCTCAGATTCCACAAGTTTATATTTCAAGGCAAGTTGCTGGTGTATAATCCTGGCTACTTGGTTGTGCCTGTGCAAGTACTCGCCGTTAGCCAGACGAGAACAACCAGAAATAATATGTCTGATGGACTCACCCGGAAGGTGGCATGCCCGACACACGTCAACCGTCCCGTCCTTCATAATATATCTCCGATAGTTGTTCGTCAACATAACTTCGTCCATAATCGCACAGACAAAACCTTCAGTTTCCCCAAAGAGGTCGCCGAAACGTAACCAGAACACGGACGCTAGAAAATCTACATCGGGCCCATGAAGAGCCCGGTAGAAGCGCCCGTGAAGCTCTTTGCCTTGCCATACTTCCTTACGGTCATCGGTGGTAAGTACTTCAGGTTTGTGCCAGTTGTTGGCATTTGGTATGCACCGAGATGTGGTCGCAGTGGACACTGCATACCCACATCTCGGTGCATACCCACCTCGGCTTTTAAAAAATATTCTCTGAGACTGCACACCTCGCGGTTGTGGAGGGTCTTCGCGTTTAAAAAGCCTCGACCTCCGCACTTCCGCGGGATGTACAGTCTCATCACCGATGATCGTGGGTGATGCATCCGGGTTTCGGTCAGCAGTGTACGAACTCTTCTGTCCAGGGCGTCGAGTTCAGTCTGAGTCCATTTGAGTATGCCGAAAGAGTACATTAAAACCGGCATGACCCAACCATTAAAGGCGCGCACCTTGTTCCCGCCTGAAAGAAGGCTATTTAATACCTTTCTCAGGCGACCGAAGAAGCGCTCCTTCAACGATTGCTTCATGTCAGTTACGTTAATGCCTAACACTTCCGACATACCCAAATACTTATAGGTTTCGGATGAGGAAAGAGATCTTAGGTGTATGGATTCCGAGAGCTGAAGTCCCTGGGATTCCATAATCTCCCCTCGCTTTACATACATGACTGCACATTTGTCCACACCAAATTCCATCCTGATGGCGCTACTAAAAGTTTCAGTTACTTTAAGTAGCTCCATCAGTCGCAATTTGTTGGGGGCAAAGAGTTTCAGATCATCCATGTAAAGTAGGTGAGATATAACCTGACCATCCTTCCTCAACCGGCAGCCTAGGCCTGAATTCTCCAGCAATGTGCTCAGAGAATTCAGGGCTAAACAGAACCAAAGTGGACTCAGACTGTCGCCCTGGAATATTCCCCGCTTAATCCATACAGGCTCATCGCTCCCCTGGATCTGTCGACATCCTGGATATCGAAGGACCGTCTTCCATTGCCCCATACATGACTCAAGGAAGGCGCGTAGAGTTGTATCTATTTTGTACAACTCCAGCACCCTCATGAGCCACGTATGTGGCACCGAGTCATAGGCCTTCTTATAATCTATCCAACATGTCGACAGATCCTTGCGGGATCGACGAACCTGTTGGCTAATGGCCATGTCGATGAGGAGTAGCTCCTTAGTACCGCGGGACCCATTCCTACATCCATTCTGAGAGGCAGACATGATGGAGTTTTTGTCAATGTGTGTATTAATTTTCACTCTCAAAATGGATGTAAGAAGCTTGTAGATCGTCGACAAACATGTGATCGGTCTATAATTCTTGGGTTCCGCGGGACTACCTGACTTATGGAGCAGGTGGGTAACGCCTGTTGTTAAAAACTGTGGTAGAGACCCGGATTCTAAGGATGACTGGAATTGCGATGCCAGGCAAGTGTGTGAACTACTAAACCATTTGAGCCAGAAGTTGTGCAGTCCGTCCGGTCCCGGTGATTTCCAATTCGGTAACGGACGAACTGCTTTGGCTATATCTAAAGGTGTTATTAAAATTGGCTCCATTTCTGGGATAGGTTCACACACTCGCTCGACATCACGCATCCAGTCAGACTCAGTATGACAAACGGGTACCGACCAGATGCTGCGCCAGAAAGAACTCGTGGCGGCATCATCCGGGCGACACACGTCTGTCATATTTTGCTCGGGTCGCTCCCAAGCTCTGTATACCCACCTCTCGTTGCTCTGGAACATGCGATTCTGTGAATACCGATCAACCCACCCCTTATACCGCCGAATACGGTTCGCCCATGCCTAAACTTTCTGCTTCAGGAAGTCGATGCGCTCTGTGACACGGGACATGTATTCTTGAGGACTGATTTCAGTCCCCGAGAATGCCCGCCTCACAAAGCGCATCACTCGTGGTCGTGTATTGCCCTCCCTGAAGCAGTATAGTTTGCCGATGAGTACCCTGGCCTCGTCGATACGGCGCTCGATCCTGCACTGCCAGGCTGGTACGGCTGGTTTTGGTCGAGTAGCTACGTCACAATTCGGGAACTTGACATTAGCTAAACGACATGCCGCAACAGCCCCACAGAACAGGATCGAGTGTGTATCAACGAGGTTCTCGCTACTCTCGAATATATTCTTGAGTTGCGAGTCCAAGGCACTCACCAGCGCCCTATTTTTCTTATGCATGGGTAACCGTGGTAATCGGGGTCTAAGTTCGGTAGGAGTGGACCGATATTCACGAAACGCATCCTCCAGAGCGCTCCTCAATCGGTAGTTGCACTGGCTACTTACCGTGGCAACCCTATCATCCTCCTCTACAACATCAGGGTTCGACCGCGGTAGGGTTACGTTATTAACTGACGTATGCACCGCGGTTTGTGTCGGAGTTAGGATGATAAGGTTGCTCAGTACTTCTGAGCGCAGCCTATCAAGCGCGGCGTCGTCCAACCTGTGGTTGCGTTGGATGACCCGCACCTGATTCGACAGTCGTTGGGCTGAGACGTTGACGGTTGGTTCAAGATCCTGGAACAGAGACAGCATCCTAACACGGTACGCAGTGAGGTTAGTTCCCCCCTCTGTAGACCCGTAGTATGCGCGCATGACGTTCTCGTTAATGGATTGAGTCCATTTCATGCGCTGCACACAACCACCGGTGGCGGGGACCCGGCTCGGGGCCTGTTGGCCCCTAAGCCCCAAGCTCGTTGGTGGCCGGCCTCTCCCCGCACGACTTACAGGTGGTGGCGACGTCGGCGGAGAGAAATATTCGTCGCTCGAGCTCGACGCAACTGCCGCAACCGGTGACACTGGTGATCCGGGGTCCGGCGGCGGCGAGGCGGAGCTGAGCGACGATTCCGGGGATGGTAGGCGTGCGCGTCGTGCTGCTGCTCTCGTTAACATTCACATACACAACATATCTGGTCGTCGTTAATCATCTAACAATTTATTTGTACATCAATTGCATTTTTTCTTTTATGACATCTGTCATTCATTGTCATTATGTTCTTCTTCGTATTTTTATAAACTTATTGAGATTGTGGAGGTTTTAATTTGTTAAATAAATCATATGATTTCATATTTCCTTCGGACACAGAAATAAATCCAAAAAAAACAGTGGTTTTTCAAAAAAATATACGGCATAAATTGCGTGATTTATGAAACGACGTACATGTCATCGAGAGTTGCCAGTTCTTTTTTATCAATATTATTATTAATATTATTATTATTTTATTATTTTATATTTTTTTTTTTTTTTTTATTAATATTATTATTAGTGTAAAGAATTAACAAAGTACCTAATAATAAGAAGGAATAAGCTCCGTCTTCATGATCAATGACAAAATTTAAGATTTCCAGGTGCTCAACTGTGCTGACTAAAGCCAAAACGATTGTAAGAGTAATCCAATAAGCTGTCTTCCGTTTTCAAACTATTACGGAAATTAGCTTTGCACTCCTGGATTCCGTTGTCTCCCGGTCTGAACTGGTATGTAGCTTACTAATCGCTTGTCTAGCTATAGTTTGACCCAGTTATTGTGCTTAATGCTGGCACGGTAATTTTTCAAAACTGCTCTCAAAATGGTGAAAGAAAACATCGTGAGGAAACTGGTATATTCTTGAATAGAAAACTCGAAGGTGTTGGTATTTAGTCTATTTTAATAAAGCAAAAATTAATCTTTAATCTTCTTTATACTGGCAACACTATGAGTACTGTCACTAAACGAATGTTATAAAAAGCGTTGGTTGCCTTTAGTTTATTTTACTTCTATCTACGCTGTGCTAGGAGGCAGATATTATAACCTTCCTTGTGAGTCTTTTTAATTTGAATAATAAACGAGTTAACGTATATTTAAATTCAAACCGCTGCAGTTTTTCTTCACGCCCATATCCTTTAGAAGGTACATGACATTCATCAATTATGAGCTACTTTCTCTAACAGACAGGAGGCCTGTGTCCCAGCAGTGGGAACATCGTAGATTGAATATGTCGTGATAAATATACCGTGTGAAGTACCAATTCGTAACATGAGTAGGCATTATTAGCAACCGATTAAAAAGTAGGTAAGTATGTTTTTTATGTTTATGATTTCTGTGAACTAATAGTACATCCAAATTTTTACAGTTACGTTTTCATTGTTTATAAGCTACATAGCTTATAAACAATGAACTGGACTTAAGGTCGCCCATAGACACATGTCTATGGGTCATTGTAGCCTGAAATAAATGATATTATGTTAATAGGGGCGAGCCTATTGCCATCAAACAGGCACAAATCCAGACTACTGAGAAATCCCACCACATCTGCAGAGTTTTGCTAGCTAATTTTATTTGACCCAGTTTTCTGTGTTATTTCAGTAAAACTTCCATCTCGCACCTCTTTTAATTATTTAAAAGACCCGTAGAATTAGCTGTATTCGAATACACGAAGCCACACTTTAATTTGTTTGTCAATTCAGCGACTTTACCAAAAAAGGGTTTCGTTTTACCGAATTTGAAAGGGTTCGCAATTCGTACCGAAATTAATTCTAGGAATGAAAAGGTTTATCTCTCGTTTAATTCAGTTTCGTGAACGGAAAATTAGTTTATGCTTAATTTTATTATGTTGGATAAGACTTTTGTTTATTGTTTTTTGACCTAAATAAAACTTTCAGATCTGGGGATTAGATAGCATAATGTATTGAACGATTGATCCCGAAAAAGGTAGACAGTACATATACTTCTTGATTTAGTGCAGGATAATTTAATACAACAACAACAACCCATAGCTGGACATAAACCGCTCACATGATGGGAGGAATTTGCCGTAATCTCCATGCTTGGCAGGCGGATTGGAGATCGCAGTGATGAAAGACTGACAGAAAACGTTGCTGCCCATTCTCTGGTCTACGGAGGCGCAAGGTGTTCTGCCTCAGACATTAGTCGCCTTATACTACACCCGTGAGTATAATGGGTTCTCCTGTATCATGGGTGCACATCCTATAAATGTGAAAGTTTGCGAGTATGGATGTTTTTTACTGTTTCACGCAAAAACTACTGCACGGATTTGGATGAAATTTTGCACACAGATAGTTTATAACCTATATTAAAACATATCATTATTTTTATCCCAGTAGTAAGATCCCATGGAGCTCGTGGCTAAATAATAACAGCCGCTCGGGTTGATCGTTAGGTTAAGCCGTGCTTGCCTAGGTTGGTCTGTGGATGGGTGACCACCCATTACATACCTCGTTTCTTTCGTGCCTCGAAAAGCACGTTAAACCGTTGGTCCCGGCTGTCATTTGTAGATCTTTGACAGTCGGTAGGTAGTCAGAGGCCCAAAAAGTCTGACAACCAGCCTTGCCAAGGGGTATCGCATTACCCGGTACTAACTGATTTGTGGAGGTCAGATAGGCAGTCGCTCCATGTAAAATACTGGTATTCAGCTGCATCCGGTAAAACTGGAAGCCGACCCCAACATAGTTGGGAAAAGGCTAAGCAGATGATGATGAGTACTGCTTCTTCCCATGGGACAATTATCAAACTTCACGCGGGCGAAGCCGCTGGCAGAAGCTAGTATTATATATTACTACCCGGGACGACCGAGCTAACATCCATTTTATTGTAACATCTTATTTTGTGTACCTACAACCTATTCAATTTTTTTTTTTCCTTTTAGTTCACTTTAAAAATATTATTGACGTATTTTAAACGTCAATAACATTTTTAGCGTTTGTGAAAATCTATTTACCAAAATAAATACTTATGCTCTGGATGCTACGGATATTGCGGTATGTCTTGGAAGATGATAAAAATATTAAGCACTAGCAGACGTCACGCGGCTTCACCCGCGTAATCTTTCCTCTTTATAATATTAGTGTAGCTAGTTCTCAACAACTTGTCTATTATTATTATACCGTTTATTCATTTACATCCTTATCTATTTACATTTTTAAGTATTTCTTAAAATAAAACGGTACAAAAAAACACTTATAAATATAAAAAAATAGTAGTCCGCCGGTGTCGGGAGCAGGGTCCAAGCCACCGGTGGTTAGGACTGCAGAGACAGGAACCTCCTCACAATGCGAGCCGCATCGAGGAGTACTGCCTTCTGAATCAGGCCCTTGATCCAACCGCCTAAAGAGAGCTTCGATAGATGGTTATTATCAGCCATTTGTGTCCCACTGCAGGGCAAAGGCCTCCCTCCCTTCCTTCCACGTATCCCTATCTAGTGCTGTTATGCGCCAACTTGTCTATTAAGTGAATTACATTAATATTTAACGATGACTGAATTATTGAGTCCTCAACAGCTTCACTCAAGTACGGTCGAAAAAGCTATTTGGTTTACAGTTTAACCCACAAACTACATTGCAAACTGTAAACCAAATAGGTTGTTCGACCGTACCTACGGCACAAAAAATACCAATTGCCAGCTAACGGTGGCCAACTGGGTAATACCTAAATTCAACGTAAGGGTAAAATGTTTTACGAGCACAAATATTAGAATGGCTATAAAAATCTCTTTGTTCGGTTTTTTATCATAACGCAATATAGATGATAAATGTTCTACCTGGGAAGCAACGCTGGGTGAATCGGTATCCATAGCAGTCTAAGTAGATATGATGTCAACATTTTGAAAAAAAAAAAAAAACCTTGTCTTACCATTTTACCGATCTGAAAATTAAGAAGTAAGCGTTTCTGATCTTGATCTAGTAAAATCAAAAGATCTATAGTTGCTGCCAGTTAAGACCGCAATAGCGGTCATTGACCCACCTACATTTATTAAAGTTCTTAACTTTGAAATCCAAAAATAAGCCTGTTCAAGTCTTGAATCGTCATCAAACGTGATCTTCAAATTTTTTTCTAATAAAAAACGATACAATTGGTTAATTTGTTTTGGTTGATTGGTTCGTACGAAGAGATATTAGAGAAAGCGCAATGACCGCTAATGCAATCATAACTGGCAGCAACTATAGTAGATAAGACACAAATATTTTTAATGGCCTGTGACCAACTGACCGTCAGTTTGAACACCTTGTACCTCCGTAATTCCCCGTTTTGATTAAAATGACATTAGTCAATGTTAAAATAGTTTCAAGCCCTATCTCAAGAGATAGGTCCTGGTCCAGGTCTAAATACAGTTTGATTTTCTACGTCCTAAATTACGAACATTATATGAATTAATCTATCAAAATCTTCACTGAAACTTCTTAACGAGGTTACAAACTATCAGTAGTATAGAATATTAATACCTCAGGGACGAACTTACAAGATCCTCACCGTCTAGATGAATATGTATGCGGGTAACACGAATTTACATGCTTTAGTGGGTATCGGATACATGTTATCCGATACCTATTTCGATATTATTCCTGAGACGCATAATACAGATTTGTTAGTGACAGATGTAACGGCTCCGATTAAAAAATTAGATGTCATTGATTTGAATCTGGACAGCCTTTTTTTTTTCGGATGGAAAATCATCAAATGACTCCTTCCGCTCTGGGCGGAGCAGGAGTGTCAGACTTTTACTGACTAAAACCCATCCATGTTCCTTCATCACCCTTTGTGTTCCGGGGCCACGGTATCTCTTTCGAACAGTCCCACAACCCTGGCAGGCATCGGTCCTTGCGGACCCCTTCCTTTTTGCTGACTCTCTTTGAGGCTCGCGTAGAACACCAACGCGCCGTATCTGAAGAGTCTGACACTTGATTCTGCAGCCTGCATCATCAGCACTACTCTAAAACGTAAAGCAACTAGCATACCTGATGAAGGTCGTTGGAATGCCCTGGATGAGAGCAGCGCAGGACTACTCGTTTTGGTGATCTTTGGGGGAGGTTTATATCCACTGATTGAGTGAAATGATGATGATGTATTTTGAGAAAATTTTAAAATGATGCCAAAAAATAATACAGGGTCGTAAGTTATGTAACAAGCCCGTCACACTATTCCCAAACCACTGTAACTCCTGAAAGCCAGAATCAACAGTGGCGACCACCAGAAAAGCGCCGAGACAATGAAGCTCGACGAAGTCCCAGAGAATGAATTTAACTGTCTTGGATCCCACAACGAAATTAATCAGAAAAGTATAGCGGAGGAGTAGGAAAAAACCGTAATTTCCACTTCCCTCTATATCAGCAGGGGACAGAACGAAACAAGGCCAATAGGCACAAAGGGACGTTTACAACTGGGATAGGCCCAGTTGCCTAGCACCACGGATAAAAATATTAACATTAATGGGTCCTAAGTTATGTAAGTTCGCATTTTACAAAATAAGGCAAATTTTTATTCCATGTCATGGCATTCCGTTGTTTTTGGAAGGAGTTACCAAGCAAACTCCCGACCCCTGTGGACCCAATTAATCTTACGATTTCCAATTCCAATATGCAAATAATAATCCGACTCCTTATTTAAATCACAGAATAACTCCAAAACATTATGACGACCCCTCAAACAATAGACCGCACTCAATCAAACTTATCAGCGCATTCATTTTAGCTGAGAAGAATAGGAAATGAATGATGAGATAACATAAAACATCACACTAATATTCTCCAAGGGAGACAGGGATGTATAGTAAAACAAAATGTGGGGTTCGAGTGCGCGTCTCCTTTTTAAGGAAATCTCTCACGGACTGGTCGACACTTCGCGTGACCAGAGGGCTGGCTTTTTCTTTGGCCAAAGAATTAGCCATTCAACGTGGCAATGCTACCAGTCTTCTGGGCACGTTTCCGAGTGACAGCGATGCGGAAAAGTACTTTGACGCCTATTGACGTCGTTGTATATAATATGTAGGTACCTACTTACTTTTAGTTTTTATTTTTGTAATTATATATATAGTTCTAGTTGTACTATGTATATAATGTACATAATAATTTGAATGATCCTGTAATAAAACATTACTATATAACTTTAAATCCATAACATATGATCACACTTGTAATCCCCAAAGCTTTATCAACTTGGCACAAAATCCGCTTTGGGTTGCTTCGGATATGACTGATTTAGATAAAACCCAATGCTACGTATCTCATCTGAAATAATTGTACTCAAGATCCCATGCTCTACAGTCGCACTTTGACCAACGGGAAAGTTCAACAGGATATTCAAGGCATTGTTCGGGATATATGAGGCGTATGCCAACATATTCCGATCCAAAAGTGACAACGTGTTGTGACGTATACTCAGACACTATCAATAACAAAGTTATGAAGTAGTTTCACCAAAAAGCATCGTGCCTTGTCAACTTGGCGATACACTGAATCATCAGTAAGACACTAAATTAATAAAGTAATGGAGTGTGCATGAAATATTCAACACATTGCTTCATATATTCGCTAAAAGGCGCATAAATCTTTGTTGTTGCGTCGTGGTCGCTATATTTTCGTGGTAGTAGGTGTCGAAGAGGAAATGAATAGTCAGTCACTTCAACGTTGTATTTATGGGTACTTTTATCGTATTAAATTATCGGGTGACTGTTTCTCGTCGAGTTGCGGAATAAATAATAATAATTAATCGGTTAACCTAAGTCTACATACTATTACGATTATTTATATTAATATTGTTTACGATGACATTTATTTTTATGTAACAAAGACCCTTAGATACCTATCTATGGGTCTTTGTTACCTAAAAATAAATACATTAATTATTATTTAAATAGTAATACGATAGACTGGATAACACGTACAGAATCGTAATCTACTTGCAAGAGCCCACGGTAAGCTGTCCGTGTCCGTAACGAGTAATTTCGTTTTAAGGCGTCACTGGGACATTTTTCTCTGACATGTCTTCTAATGGCCCCTTTAGTGTATCTTAGATCTCTTTGGCACACATCTTCATTCCCTCAATACAGAGCTCCTTTGCTAAAATCAGGGCAAGGACTAGCAGGGTTCTTTGAGTAAAGTAATCCATTAACATACATTAGGAACTAGCTTTACTAGGATGTGCTTCGGTACGCATCTTGATAACGAGGTTTTTCCTAGTTAAGAGCATAAACTACCTCAGATTAGCAACTCTATTTGTGGTGGTTCAAACTTCATTTGTAATACTGTTAGAATAACTTTCTAATCAGCTTGCACTACAAAGCGGTTGTTACGTCAGTCACTGCGGCCGAATAGTGCGAAATGAGTGGTTTTATTATTTATAAAATAAAATTTTCGTCTTTTGGAAAATATAAAAAAACATAAGACCTGCATACTAACTGAACTAACTATAAATAGTTCAGTTAGTATGCAAAGTTTCATGATCTAATTTGAAGTACTTTTTGAATACCAGCGGTTTATTGTTCGATTTGTAGGTAACTATGGGATTTTTTTCTATCGAGAAAATTTTATGAAATCGTGTTTCCGCCAAACATATTTATTAAGACCTAACATTAATCTTCAACTTTACCATATATTTATTTAAAAAAAAAAAAATCTTGGATTTTCATTTTGACCTCATTTTCGTTATCAGCGACCCCAAAAGCCACGAAAACGGCACCCATGAAAAAAAACGAAAATTTTCATTGATGTCGTTTTCGTGGTTTTTGGGGTCGCTGATACTGAAAATGAGGTCAAAATGAAAATCCAAGAGGGCGCCGATGACAATTTTCGGTTTTTTCTTCATGGGTGTCGTTTTCGTGGTTTTTGGGGTCGCTAATAATGAAAATGAGGTGAAAATGAAAATCCAAGATGGCACTGACAAAAATTTTCAGTTTTTTCTTCATTGATGTCGTTTTCGTGGTTTTTGGGGTCGCTGATACTGAAAATGAGGTCAACCGAAAACCGAAAACGACACCCATGTAGAAAAAAAACGAAAATATTCATCGGCGCCATCTTGGATTTTCATAATACAAGATGGCACCGATGAATATTTTCGGATTTTTTCTTCATGGGTGTCGTTTTCGTGGTTTTTGTGGTCGCCGTTTGTTTTAAAACATATTGTACTGTTTTCTCGCAAAAGTGTTGAAAAACATTGTATGACACACGTGCAGAAATTGGTATTTACAAACTCGTGACTATGGTAAGCCCGAGACGAAGTTTGTAAAAACCAACTTACCGCACTAGTATCATAAATAACTATTACTTAATTTTACTTTGATTGTATGCAAATCAATGACCATCTTAACTGCCAAACTATAGCAGTAAAACTTGCATAAAATAAAATCCAACCGTTCGGTGTTGCCAAGCATAACAAGTAGTAGCCGTGTGGTATCCGGCAGAGTAGAATAGAACCAACCCATTACACTGATGGGTGTCGCATAAGGCGACACCCATCAGTGTAATCAGGCGCGGAATCTGAGGAAGCTCCTTGCGCCTCCGTAGACCAGAGAATGGCCAGCAGCGTTTTCTGTTAGTCTTTCATCACTGCGATCTCCAATCCGCCTGCCAAGCGTAGAGATTACGGCAAATCCTCCCATGATGAGAGAGGCTTATGTCCAGCAGTGGACGTTATGGGCTGTTGTAGTAGTAGTAAGCATAAAAAGTCACAGTAATTACCATGAAACTTTCTGTTCTGAATTAACAATAGAGTTGCATCCAGGACGCGTCTAAGTGGAACTGGGACACTATTCTAATGGCATATCGCTCGTCTGCCATTCAACGGCTGCATTATTCAGCTGAGTATCCATTTATTTCAAGGTTTTTGTTCGTGTTTTATCTGTTTTGTTACAGTTCGGTTTTATGCACTGGTTTTGGAAAGTAGTTTTAATGGTGCACAATATTATGGTATTGTGTTTATTTTTCTCTACGTAAAGCCATTTTTACGATGATAATGACATCAATTTGAATGTTTTTAAAACTCTGAAGAGGATTATATCATCATTATGACATCCTACATGAAAGTCTGGACCAACAGTAGCTTTCTTTACGGTAAAATTACATCGCACAGTAATGTCTGAAGTTTTAATTCAATCTGTCCTAAGGGCAATATCTATTTTAGAACTCAACTGTCTCCTTTAATATGTGGCATACTGCAAAAGTGTTTTATCCTTCTTTGGCCTTCGTATTAAACTTGTGTCGGAAACGCTAAATGATGTTAAAGCGAGCTATACAAGACACCATGGACCAACGTTAAGTAGTCAACTATCCCGTGCGTGAACAAAGAGGAACTTTAGACCTATGAAAAAATGTGTGTATGGTTTGACAAAAAACCATTCACCTACTGTATTTTTACCATATTTGTCGACTAGATAGAACATTGATATTCCCAACACTGAAATCACTTTGTACATATTTTTATTTGTAACATTCCTGGCAGAATATGCCCATGAAATAACATTTGTAAGAAAATTCGTTTGATGCCGCGATGCCGTGTTTTGGTTTGTATATAGCCTCCAGCGTTTGAAAAACTTCAAAGGGCAGATTCATTCAGTAATCGTGAGATTTTTCTTTTCATGTTTATTAGATCATTTTTTACCGACGATTGCCTTTTTACAGCCGTTTTGATGGTGCAAAAGTAAAGTTAGCAACCGTTATACAAATAACGGTTGTATATAGGATGTATATAGGTGTACCTACGAGATACATCATGTACTTTTTATTGTTATTTATCTTTTTTGAAGTGATTCCAATTTATGAAGAGATCGTTGAATGAAGTATTGGTTCAGCTTAATGGAAAAACGTGATAGTTCAAAGGTTGCCAATCGTGCTAAAGTTAATTGAATACAAACAAAATGTAACGTGTTGTAGGTATTTCTTTATTGAAGCTTGTTTTCTTTTTTAAGTCGTTTGGGGTTGAAACACTGGGGCCATGGGATGGGGCCCACCTAGTCGAAGCGGTCTTTCTATTACCAGAAGGTTGGCATATTTTTAGGCCTAAGCGTCAGCATAACCTGCACAACGGGGCAATGTTGCCAGATTTCTGTGCGCTATTCTCGTTGACAGCGATGCGGGGGAAATTTTAGAAGCCCTTTATATTTTCATCTTTCTTACATGAGTATAGTTTAATTTAGTTTAAAGAAGAAGACCCCTAATTGGGCAGGAGAATGATGATGATAGTTTAATTATTATTTTACGTCTGTTTATTTAAATTACATATTTTTCACAGCGATTGAAATACTGTAGTCTCCGCCAGATAAGTAAGAATTAAAGGTCATTAACCTGCATACATTTATTCAAATACTTATTAGGCTAGTTTCATCCGTAAATAAATTACAAATCTTTGTAGTCCGTCAGTTAAAGTATTTTAAAATAATGGACACGTATTTTTTGTTTTTGTAAATCAATGAATATTGACAAAGATAAAACGCATTAAAACTCGGCAGTGTGGGCTCGTGACGTCACAACGCACTAAAAATTATAGCACGCCCTGACGTATTGAGATTTTTTTAAAGCGTCGTCTCTTCGTCAATTTTGGTATACGTAACAAAAGAAAAAATACGTGTCAAATATTTTTAGATAATCTAACTGACGGACTAATTAGATTTTTCAGGACACAAGCCTATTCCGAAAACAGAAATAATGACATAAACTTGTCCCGAAACCGAAACGATCTGACCTTTATCGTGATCCTTGACTTTTTCTAGTAATAAAAAACAGGCCTCTTGGCCTGTTTCGTGTCGGGCTACGCTCAGTATAGGGTTCCGTAGTTTCCCGTCCGTCACAATAAGTGTTCCCACTTATGAGTTTAAAGGTGGGTATTCATTATGCAAAAATGCTTGCATATACGAATATACTACAAACTTAGTCCCAGAAATTATTTTGTACAAATTTTTGTCTTTTTTGTACAAAAACTGTTGTTTCCATCAAGTTCAAACTGATTTTCCTAGAAAGTCCGTATAAAGTTCTACTTTTCAGATTTTTTTCATATTTTCTAAACTTATGGTTCAAAAGTTAGAGGGCATTGTTTTTTACTTTTGGAGCGAATATTTCAGAAATTATTGACATTATCAAAAAATGATTTTAGAAAACCCCTATTCATTTTTAAATACCTTTCCAACAATATATCACACGTTAGGGTTGAAATTAAAAAAAAAATCACTTCCCACTTTACATATAGAGCACCCTAATAAAACATTTTTTTCCTTTTTTTATTTTACCACTTTGTCGGCGTGATTAATATACATATTGGTACCAAATTTCAGCTTTCTAGCGCTAACGGTCACAGAGATTAAGCGAGGACGGACAGACATGGCGAAACTATAAGGGTTCCTAGTTGACTACGGAACCCTAAAAACGGTCCATAATGTATTGTCGGGGTACCTACGTAGAGAAATTAAGGAAAGAGCAATGACCTTTAATTCTTACTTATCTGGCGGAGACTATAGTTTGTATATGTACGGACGGCTAGATATATTCGTTACCCCTTTTAATGCGTGACGGATACCTAATTGATGAAGCTGTCTGTACATACCATCAAGTTCTGAAGAACATGACTTGCCTCCACTATTATGTATGTTAGCTACAATTGACGCAGTGGCCGAGCGAGTGGTAACAACATTACGTGTCGTGGGTTTTATTCCTTTATAGAAAATTATAATATAATAAACTTTTGTTAAACCGTTTCGTAAAAGACGTCACAAGAAAAATGTGGTCAAAAATGTTGAATAGAAGCAGACATTTTAAATTCCCAGGCGATTCATAAAAAACTCATTGAATATTATGTAACTGCCTACCCACGATAATATCGTGACGTACAATACTTAATTGTAACATTTCCCGGAACGCTCAATTTATTACAAAAACTTTCTTCAATTTGGATGTAAAATATTGTTGGTAACAAAATTTGATAGGGCCTTGCCAATAACATGGGAGCAACAGGCTGGAAACATAAGGGTTGCCAAGTTTCAGTTATTCAGTTTCAGGGAATTTGTAGAGATTGCGTGGGCCTCCCGTGATTGGAAAACGTATAAATTCCGCACGAAACTAGACTCAGTTGGCAGCCCTGGGAATACTAAATTTAAATTATAAAGTAAGGTGGAAACCGGATCGTATAGGAACTTTATCAAAATATACTTTTCTTGCGTCACAATTCGAAATGAGATTTTTTGATATGATCATATTAACACACATGTTTGAATTATATCAAGAAAAAAAAAACAGTAGCTTTCAACTCAAGTCAAAGACAATAATTATTTTTACTATTTTACAAACCTATTCTGGATCAAATATCTATATCTATATATACATATAATAAAACAGTAGAAAAACTGTGTCTGTACATTGAATATATTAAAAAATAAATAATTGAGGGGGGTTTAGAAACAGTAATAGAGCACGAATCCAAAAAAAAAAGTCTGTCTGTTTGTCTGTTTGTCTGTTTGTCTGTTTGTCTGTTTGTCTGTTTGTTTGTACACGCTAATCTTCGGAACTGCTGGACGGATTTGAATGATTTTTTTGTTGTTGTATAGGTATTAAGTCTAGGCAAGATATAGGCTATAATTTATCTTGGAAACTTGAACACCTGATGCAGAACCACAACAGACCAGCTGAACTATAAGAGATACAAAAATGGTACCATAGCAAAAATTGTTCCACGTGATGGGCATTTTCTGCTGAGAGAATAAATTTGAAGATCTGGAACACCTGATGTGGAACTCCAAGAGCCCAGCTACACTAACATATATATAGAAATGACGTTTTAGCAAAAGTTGTTCAATCTGATGAGCACTCTCTGTTGACTTATAAAAATCGAAGATCTGGAACACCTGTTGTGGAACTCCGAGAGCCCAGCTACACCATAACACATATAGGAATGACGTCTTAGCAAAAGTTGTTCGGTCTGATGGGCATTTCGTGTTGACTTATAAAAATTGAAGATCTGATGTGGAAATCAAAGCTATCACTAATTTCAATGCATAATTATAAAATATTCACGCGGTCAAGGTGGTAACAGTTTAGGACTGATTTTCGATGATAATGGTGTATCATTGAAAATTTGAGTCTACTGGCCAAAACTGTCTTCCGGCTTATGTTATTTTAGTGTTTAATTTCCTTTTCCATTTATCTACGTGGCACGGTAGCCTACCCGGTAACGCAGCGGAGCAGTCACTTAGATTTTAATAAAACTATAACCATGCCTAGAAAGAGGTCAAATCTTTCCCAGTGTTCCAAAGGAGCTAAAAGATTGAGGATCATAAGATCCCAAGAATCTACCGAAGAGCGTCAGGAGAGACTTAATGCTGTTCGAGAACATCAGGCTTCAACTTGCTCCGTGAAAACCTCTTCGGATCGCGAAGCACACCTGCGTTCTCAGCGTATTTACGCATCTACATCCAGGTGTCTAGAGACCAGTGAAGAAAATGATGCGCGACTGACCGCTGATCGTGAACGTCTGCATTGTCTCGCGAGTTGGAGACATTCACGGAAAGAGAATTACGCTTGAGTTTTCAGCGTATCTACACACCGACTTCTAGGTATCTAGAGACAAGTGGGGAACGTGATACGCGACTGACTGTTGATCGTGAACGTCACGCATTGTCTCGCGAGTCGGAGACGTTCACGGATAGAGAATTGCGCTTCGACATCAGACGTATCAGATCTTCGATTTTGACGACACCGTTGTCGCTGGCATAAGCAACAGGTTCCGCGTACGAAGTCGCGGGCAGAAGCTAGTATATACATATAATAAAACAGTAAAAAAACTGTGTCTGTACATTGAATATATTAAAAAAGAAATAATTGAGGGGGGTTTAGAAACAGCAATAGAGCACGAATCCAAAAAAAAAAATCTGTCTGTTTGTCTGTGTGTCTGTTTGTCTGTTTGTTTGTACACGCTAATCTTCGGAACTACTGGACGGATTTGAATGATTTTTTTGTTGTTGTATAGGTATTAAGTCTGGGCAAGATATAGGCTATAATTTATCTTGGAAACTTGAACACCTGATGCAGAACCACAACAGACCAGCTGAACTATAAGAGATACAAAAATGGTACCATAGCAAAAATTGTTCCACGTGATGGGCATTTTCTGCTGAGAGAATAAATTTGAAGATCTGGAACACCTGATGTGGAACTCCAAGAGCCCAGCTACACTAACATATATATAGAAATGACGTTTTAGCAAAAGTTGTTCAATCTGATGAGCACTCTCTGTTGACTTATAAAAATCGAAGATCTGGAACACCTGTTGTGGAACTCCGAGAGCCCAGCTACACCATAACACATATAGGAATGACGTCTTAGCAAAAGTTGTTCGGTCTGATGGGCATTTCGTGTTGACTTATAAAAATTGAAGATCTGATGTGGAAATCAAAGCTATCACTAATTTCAATGCATAATTATAAAATATTCACGCGGTCAAGGTGGTAACAGTTTAGGACTGATTTTCGATGATAATGGTGTATCATTGAAAATTTGAGTCTACTGGCCAAAACTGTCTTCCGGCTTATGTTATTTTAGTGTTTAATTTCCTTTTCCATTTATCTACGTGGCACGGTAGCCTACCCGGTAACGCAGCGGAGCAGTCACTTAGATTTTAATAAAACTATAACCATGCCTAGAAAGAGGTCAAATCTTTCCCAGTGTTCCAAAGGAGCTAAAAGATTGAGGATCATAAGATCCCAAGAATCTACCGAAGAGCGTCAGGAGAGACTTAATGCTGTTCGAGAACATCAGGCTTCAACTTGCTCCGTGAAAACCTCTTCGGATCGCGAAGCACACCTGCGTTCTCAGCGTATTTACGCATCTACATCCAGGTGTCTAGAGACCAGTGAAGAAAATGATGCGCGACTGACCGCTGATCGTGAACGTCTGCATTGTCTCGCGAGTTGGAGACATTCACGGAAAGAGAATTACGCTTGAGTTTTCAGCGTATCTACACACCGACTTCTAGGTATCTAGAGACAAGTGGGGAACGTGATACGCGACTGACTGTTGATCGTGAACGTCACGCATTGTCTCGCGAGTCGGAGACGTTCACGGATAGAGAATTGCGCTTCGACATCAGACGTATCAGATCTTCGATTTTGACGACACCGTTGTCGCTGGCATAAGCAACAGGTTCCGCGTACGAAGTCGCGGGCAGAAGCTAGTATATACATATAATAAAACAGTAAAAAAACTGTGTCTGTACATTGAATATATTAAAAAAGAAATAATTGAGGGGGGTTTAGAAACAGCAATAGAGCACGAATCCAAAAAAAAAAATCTGTCTGTTTGTCTGTGTGTCTGTTTGTCTGTTTGTTTGTACACGCTAATCTTCGGAACTACTGGACGGATTTGAATGATTTTTTTGTTGTTGTATAGGTATTAAGTCTGGGCAAGATATAGGCTATAATTTATCTTGGAAACTTGAACACCTGATGCAGAACCACAACAGACCAGCTGAACTATAAGAGATACAAAAATGGTACCATAGCAAAAATTGTTCCACGTGATGGGCATTTTCTGCTGAGAGAATAAATTTGAAGATCTGGAACACCTGATGTGAAACTCCAAGAGCCCAGCTACAGTTACATATATATAGGAATGACGTTTTAGCAAAAGTTGATCAATCTGATGAGCACTCTCTGTTGACTTATAAAAATCGAAGATCTGGAACACCTGTTGTGGAACTCCGAGAGCCCAGCTACACCATAACACATATAGGAATGACGTCTTAGCAAAAGTTGTTCGGTCTGATGGGCATTTCCTGTTGACTTATAAAAATTGAAGAACAGAAACATCTGATGTGGAAATCAAAGCTATCACTAATTTCAATGTATAATTATAAAATATCCACGCGGTCAAGGTGGTAACAGTTTAGGACTGATTTTCGATGATAATGGTGTATCATTGAAAATTTGAGTCTACTGGCCAAAACTATGTCTTCCGGCTTATGTTATTTTAGTGTTTAATTTCCTTTTCCATTTATCTACGTGGCACGGTAGCCTACCCGGTAACGCAGCGGAGCAGTCACTTAGATTTTAATAAAACTATAACCATGCCTAGAAAGAGGTCAAATCTTTCCCAGTGTTCCAAAGGAGCTAAAAGATTGAGGATCATAAGGTCCCAAGAATCTACCGAAGAGCGTCAGGAGAGACTTAATGCTGTTCGAGAACATCAGGCTTCAACTTGCTCCGTGGAAACCTCTTCGGATCGCGAAGCACACCTGCGTTCTCAGCGTATTTACGCATCTACATCCAGGTGTCTAGAGACCAGTGAAGAAAATGATGCGCGACTGACCGCTGATTGTGAACGTCTGCATTGTCTCGCGAGTTGGAGACATTCACGGAAAGAGAATAACGCTTGAGTTTTCAGCGTATCTACACATCGACTTCTAGGTATCTAGAGACAAGTGGGGAACGTGATGCGTGACTGACTGCTGATCGTGAACGTCACGCATTGTCTCGCGAGTCGGAGACGTTCACGGATAGAGAATTGCGCTTCGACATCAGACGTATCAGATCTTCGATTTTGACGACCCCGTTATCGCTGGCGGCATAAGCAACAGGTTCCGCGTACGAAGTCGCGGGCAGAAGCTAGTCTATATACATATAATAAAACAGTAAAAAAACTGTGTCTGTACATTGAATATATTAAAAAATAAATAATTTAGGGGGGCTTAGAAACAGCAATAGAGCACGAATCCAAAAAAAAAAAAACTGTGTTTGTCTGTTTGTTTGTACACGCTAATCTTCGGAACTACTGGACGGATTTGAATGATTTTTTTGTTGTTGTATAGGTATTAAGTCTGGGCAAGATATAGGCTATAATTTATCTTGGAAACTTGAACACCTGATGCAGAACCACAACAGACCAGCTGAACTATAAGAGATACAAAAATGGTACCATAGCAAAAATTGTTCCACGTGATGGGCATTTTCTGCTGAGAGAATAAATTTGAAGATCTGGAACACATGATGTGGAACTCCAAGAGCCCAGCTACACTTACATATATATAGGAATGACGTTTTAGCAAAAGTTGTTCAATCTGATGAGCTCTCTCTGTTGACTTATAAAAATCGAAGATCTGGAACACCTGATGTGGAACTCCAAGTGCCCAGCTACACCATAACACATAGGAATGACGTCTTAGCAAGTGTTGTTTGGTCTGATGGGCATTTCCTGTTGACTTTTATCTTGAAAACAAACACCTGATGCAGAACCGCAACAGACCAGCTGAACTATAAGAGATACAAAAATGGTACCATAGCAATAATTGTTCCACGTAATGAGCATTTTCTGTTGAAGATCTGGAACACCTGATGTGGAACTTCATGAGCCCAGCTACACTATAACATAAATATAGGAATGAAGTTTTAGCAAAAGTTGTTCAATCTGATGAGCACTCTCTGTTGACTTATAAAAATCGAAGATCTGGAACACCTGTTGTGGAACTTCAAGAGCCCAGCTACACCATAACACATAGGAATGACGTCTTAGCAAGTGTTGTTTGGTCTGATGGGCATTTCCTGTTGACTTTTATCTTGGAAACAAACACCTGATGCAGAACCGCAACAGACCGGCTGAACTATAAGAGATACAAAAATGGTACCATAGCAAAAATTGTTCTACGTGATGACCATTTTCTGCTGTGAGAATAAATTTGAAGATCTGGAACACCTCGAAGATCTGGGACACCTGTTGTGGAACTATAAGAGCCCAGCTACACCATAACACATAGGAATGACGTCTTAGCAAGTGTTGTTTGGTCTGATGGGCATTTCCTGTTGACTTATAAAAATGTTTAGTATGATGGGCATTTCCTGTTGACTTACAAAAATGAAAGATCTGGAACGTCTCGAATCGTCTCGCGCATCCCGTAGTATTTCCGTCCCCGGGCTCTTAAAATTCGACATAAGACGTTTCAGATCTTCGATTTTGACGACCCCGTTGTCGCTGGCATAAGCAACAGGATCCGCGTACGAAGTCGCGGGCAGAAGCTAGTTAGGTAATAAAGTTGATTGTATAAGTTATATATAAGCATGTTCTGCTTGTTTGGTCTCATTCCAGCATCATCAGTTTAATCTAGTTTGCTTCGGTAAATCAATGTTACTTTCAAAATCTATTTGATTGCAATCGGAAATTGCATTATTTCACAAAGTCACAATTAAAAAAAACGAGAACATGTGTACTTGACACAAATTAATTAAAATCGCAACTATTAACATGAGGAGCATTAACAAAACGGGAAAAGTACACAATAATTACGTAATGAATAAAAACTTTCACACTACTGGTTCCTATGGGCACAATATTGTTTCCATTTCGATGATTTCATAAAGGCATTATTATCAAAATATTATTAAATTAAAAAAAAATATAAACTCATAACTAAAGCATTCCCACAACGGATGAGTGATGATGGACGCAACCAAAAGCGCCAAACTATTAGCTCAGTTCTGGGCCGACTCAATTTAGATTGCCATCAACACGCCAAGATGAAGAACGGATGAGTAAAATCAAAATCAAAATCAAAGCATTTATTTCAAGTAGGCCAGTTACAGGCACTTTTGAATTGTCGAAACAAAGATGAAAATTAAATGTAGCTACAGTCCCAGTCACAAGACATAAAAACTGTGAAAGTACTGTAGTTGCCCATTCCCTAGCGTAGATCTCTATGGAGAAGAACGGGCAAGAAACTCCATGGACACTCTTTTAAATCAAAATGTTGTTACAAAATCTTGGTTACATCATTCATGTTAAGATGGTATATTATGTGAGAACAATGTAGCAAGATATGCACGTTAAAAGTGTCCATAGTAAAAACAAAAAAATACAATTAAAAAATAAACATTCAAATAAGCCATGGCAACTAAGAGATGACCAGTCACAACTGACAGCGCCCGTTCACGAACATGACGCATGGATCAGCACCATTTAGCTCAACCATTTCGAAGGGAACCAAATGATCCGACACACGCGCCACCATCAGCGAGACATTAGAGTGAGCATGACATGCTCTCAACCGCCAGGGCGCATTCAAGTCAAGAAAAGAAAACGTAGGATTTCAGTGAATGATAGCTTTCTAGTACATAGTACTCACACAATATGGGCTATGCGATTATATAATACTAGAGATTGATTCTATACAATGCAAAGATAGTTGTACAATCTTCAGCAGCTCCAACAATTCTATTTAATGCTATCAATTTATGCGCCCCTGTCCATGTGGAGCAGGACCAGCATTGAGCCACGCATTTTTATCAGCGATATAATCGCCCAACTTGTAATATGCTTGCTTACATAGTGTGCGTTTGATACATGTTTTAAATTTCGTCTCATTCAGTTCAAGAATACTTTGTGGAATTTTATTATAGCATCTCAAACAGTACCCCATGAAAGATGAGTCTACTTTAGCGAGTCTGAAGCCTGGCTGAACGAGTTGGTCCCTATTTCTAGTACAGTAATTATGTCTATCACCTCTTTTACCAAAAAGGTGCAGATTTTTTCTGACGTACATTATGTTTTCGTAGATGTACTGACAATGTACCGTCATGATGCCAATATCCTTAAACAGTTCCCTTAGAGAATCGCGCCTACGAAGATTATATATGGCTCTGATGGCTCTTTTCTGCAGAATAAATATAGACTCAATATCTGCAGCCCGTCCCCATAGCAAAATGCCATAAGACATTATACTATGAAAGTAACTAAAATAGACCAGTCTAGCGGTATCTACATCAGTAAATTGACGAATTTTTCTAATAGCATATGCCGCTGAACTTAGCCGCGCCGCAAGGGATGTTAAATGAGAACTCCATTGTAGCCTTGAATCAAGCGTAATCCCCAGGAAAACCGTTTTATCTACGAATTCAAGTTTCTCTTTATTCAATATTATTTCACAATCACTACTTCTAACATTGGGTAAGCAAAGCTTATGCATTTAGTTTTTTTTTCATTTAATACTAAATTGTTTGCTGTGAACCAATTATGGACCTGAAGTAGGGCATTATTCACGTCATCTAGATTTTGGGCCCGTCTATTTATCTTAAAAATTAGGGAAGTGTCATCAGCAAACAACACCATATTTTGAGGTTGGTTTTTCAATAAATAGGGTAGATCATTTATATACACGAGAAAGAGGAAAGGACCCAATATTGAGCCTTGCGGAACCCCCATTTTTACTTTTAAACCCTGTGAATTAACACCATTTATTTGAACATGTTGTTGTCTATCACTCAAATATGATTTCACCAAACTAAGTGCAAGTTGACCTAATCCGTAATGCTCAAGTTTCAAAAGCAATGTGTCGTGATTTACGCAATCAAATGCTTTGGAAAGGTCACAAAATATTCCTATGGCGTCTTGAGACTCTTCCCACGCAGTAAATATGTGCTTTAATAAGGTTACACCGGCGTCAGTCGTACAACGTCCCTTGGTGAAACCATACTGTTGATCGTGTAAAATTTTGTTGGTGTTAAAATGATTGAGCATTTGATTCAGCATTACTTTTTCAAACACCTTGCTAAAAACTGGCAACACGGATACAGGTCTATAATTATTAGTATCTTTACTGTCCCCGGATTTGAAAAGAGGTATGACTTTACTGTATTTCATTACATCAGGGAAAACTCCTTGGTCTACACACAAATTAAAAATTAAAGCTAAGTATGGGGCTATAGTCTCAAGTATGGATGTACAAACTTTGATAGACATTCCCCATAGATCTTCGGTCAGTTTTATTTTTATTTGCCGGAAAGCTATAATAACTATCATAGGGTTTATGTGTTTAAATTTAAATTCAACCGTGCAGCCAGATACAGTAATGGTTTAATTGCTTCATACAGACTAGTTCGGGTCGAGTTCAAGTTAGGCAAACTGGCTTCAGTGGGAGTTCTTTTCATGGAAAGACTGCCTGAGCTCTTTAACCCACTATTACTGAGTTACATAATTATATACCCCTTGGTAAGACTGGATCTACATTTTCGGGCCTCTTCTCGTAACGCCTGTCAAAGATCAACGAAGGATAGAACCAACTGCTTACCAAGCTTTCCGAATGTGATCTTCACCTAATTAAAGAACGACCTGACGAAGCCACGACGAGCCCTTCGTACTACTTCGTGCAAACAATGGAGTAAAATACATTTATTTGAGCTGAACAGGACGCATAACAAAAATAATCAAGCTCTAAAATAATAAACTGTGCGAAAAATATATGTCTAATCCACACAAAACAATAATGGTGTCGATTCTGTTGTGCACAAACTAAACTTAATTTAGGCTATTGCTATCTTTTTCTCTATAATAAAACGAGAAAGAGACGGACGTAATTAAGAGCTGTCAAATTTACTTCGAACTAATATTTCTGTACAAATGAAGGGTGCACGTAAAAATATGTCGACTAAAAACACGGTGAAGCGCAAGGCATAAACTAGTTTGACATTTCTAATTTAGTTCATAGCTTTAGCCGTCCTTTTCTCGCACTGTCTTTTAGTAAAAGATAGCAATAGCCTAAATTAAGTTTAGTTTGTGCACAACAGAATCGACACCAATATCGACAAAGTGTCATCTATTTATTATCTGCATAGCCTTTTCCCAACTATGTTGGGTCTACAGTCTTACCTGATCCAGCTGAATACCAGCATCATACCGTTGTCTTGTCCTTATCCGAATTCATTTGGGGTCGGCGCAGCATGCCTTTGTCTTCCGTCCTTCTCTCATCAGAAACCTCCTTTCTTGGCCATGGGCGCCGGCAGAATTAACGTGATTTTCCGTTTAGTCTACATTTGACAGATTCTACTTATGACATCATATTCTACTTTTGACAGATTCTATATTTGACAGATTCTACAATCGACAGATTCTATGTTTGACAGATTCTACAACCGACAGATTCTATGTTTGACCGATTCTACAATCGACAGATTCTATGTTTGACAGATTTTGAATAAGTTATTAATTAACAGGCAACAATCATTTTTCAATACATATAATAAATCTGTAGAAAAATCATTTTTGTACATCGAAAATTGTTTCGTTCCCATCAAAATTATTTCCAAAACCCAAACGATGTTTACATTTTGTCTCTGGGCTTACCAGCAGTAACGAGACGCCAACTTTTTGGTTGTCATGCATTGTACGCAAACGTCAAAGCTCAGAGCAAACGTCACTTCTTAACGGACGCCGATCGGAACACGCGCGCGACTTTGCGACCAGCTCGAAAGATCTAACCGACTCCGTGTGATCATCATCTCATCTCATCTACATATTGCTATCTAAAAACCCTGGCCCCATCGTCAGCTCATGGACATCCGGAAGTTCAACGAGTGTCAGCTTGCAGTCTGAGGTACGTACTCTGCACATATCCTTACTGTTGGCTGCCTAGATCAAAGTGAACATCTTATTTTTATCGTGTAACTCGTCAGACCTCTCATCCAGGTCTTCCCTGAGTAGCAGAAGGCCATCACAGTATTTCGGCGTGGTGCGAATGCTACATCAATTTGGTGCCGAAACCAGGGAACTTCCATTTTAATCGTAAATCGCCATCTTTACATGTGGTATTTCTGGTTAAAAGCGTAGCTTAGAATATCGCAATCGATCTATTGTTTAACTAAAAACTACAGGTACCTACACATCGCAGTCTAAGCTATTCCATAATTTCCATAGAATAACCTACTATCGAATCTATCAATTAACATTTAAACGTTCATGAGCTATCACCATCGAACTAGGATTTTATAAAATCGTAGTGTAAAATAATTAAATGTCGAGTCTCCACATTCATCGTAAATAATTGTGAGATCGAGTTATTGTGCAATCACATTTTAATCGGTGCATAATTTATTTCGCTCACAATTAATCAATTCGTAGCTCGATATTTGGTTATTTGCACCCATCATACATCGCAATCACAACTTAATCTTGTTTTAGAAATCGTGTTTTACAATACGCAATCGTAAAATATTCCATTGAATCATTTCTTTTAACTATCTCAAATCGTGAGGGTAAGTTGAAATCTCGCTCAACAGTCGATCGGCTCAACGCGTAGACACTGTGAATATTTATTTCCGTTACCAAGTGAATGAACAGATAGGCTGGTGCGAGTATCGCACAGTATCGAGAACAATTTTCGTATCATACAAACTTATTTAAGTACTTCAACTTACCTACTCGGTAGGTAGTTATATCTGTTAATCGTTATCTATCTTATATTGTATTCACTTACGGAGTAGTTTCATTAATAATATCGGAGCAAAATATAGTTTGCAGTGCATTTAGATTGTGCCGGAACTACACGTAACATATCTATCCGGTACTTACTTGTTTACGTTGCATAAAATTGTTTTTGTTATTGTTTAAAGACCGACAATAGTCATCCATCTGTTAAGCTATTTAGGTACTTACATAAGTAACTAAACGCGTAATAGAAACTTATATACCTACATATTTTGCTATTTTACGTATCGACCTACATAGTAAACGCCTACAATGTCACTTCTAAAGAAAAAAAGATCAGGTACTTTGAAGAAGTCTAAGTCAAAATCAATTGACATCTATTATACTACTGAGGATTTACCATCCTTGCGTAGAAAACGAACCATCGCATATAAGCGTTTGACTAAGGCTTTAGAGGTAGGAATGTTAGCAGTTAGTGACCATTCTCAGCGAGACTTGTTTTTATCATATCATCAGGAAGTAAAGAATATTGCGGCCAATTTTGAGGAAGCGCATTTTTCAATTCAGGAGATTCTTGATGATCCTGAAAATGAAGATAACGAAATTCAGGAACGTTTCGACGAAATGTATTACAAAGTGTTGTCAATAAATCGCACCTTTTCTAAAGGTGACTTACATAATTCTCACGGTATTGGCAATGCTTCCTCGAACATTGATAACAGATAGTGAAACTTCTCCGTGTCAGTCAAAGAAGTTGATTTGTGTATCAAAGCGTTGAAAGTATCGAAATATTCCGGCCATTTCTTGACGTCACCGCTAAAAGTCGGAAGTGTTATTTTGGGTAACCACCCAAAATAACACTTCCGACTTTTAGCGGTAACGCTTTGATACACAAATCAACTTCTTTGACTGACACGGAGAAGTTTCACTATCTGTTATCATCTCTTAGCGGCGATGCGTTGACGGTAATCAAATCGTTCCCGATGACTCACGAACACTATCACGACGCGTACCAAGCACTCACCGCGCGCTTCACTAATAAACGCGACCTAGCCTTTACGTGTTGGCGAGACATCTTAAATGTCGATTTTAAATTCAACGACGCTCACGAGTTCAGAAAATCCCTTGATTTGTTTGAAGAGAATTTAAGTATTTTAAAAACAGTTAATCTGCCGGTTGGTCAATGGGATTTTATTCTAGTATATCATATTTTATCAAAACTTGACTCGAAATTAAGACGTGAATTTTAAGAAAATCATTCGGATGTCGAACTGCCTACCTATGTACAATTAAAAGCTTTCCTACATTCTAAGTGCGAGGCGTTATTACGCGATACACATTTCGTTAAGACAATCAAGTCAAACGAACTTACGCAGAGAAGTTCGACTTCAAATTCGCAACCAAAACGGTCCACCGCGGCACACACACTGGTAGCTGCTACCGGTCAAAAGCAAACCGAAAGTCTTTCCGTTCCGTATACCAGTAAATGTTCTTTCTGTAGTGATGTTCATTCCATTTCGGCATGTTCAGAATTTATCAAAAAATCATACGATGAACGAATGCAGATTGCTACGGAGAAGAACTGGTGCTTCAACTGCTTGAAGTCATCCCATCAGTTGAAGGATTGTAGATCGATATTTTCATGTCGCACATGCAAACAGAAACATCACACCTTACTCCATCGCGATACTCCTATCGAATCCCAACCAACCGCTTCGTCGTTGGTGTCAAGGTCACCTATGCATACAACTGTTTTGCTGGCGACTGCAATAGTGCAGGTCAAAGATGCTCTCGGTACAATGCAATCGTTCCGTGCCTTATTTGACACCGGAAGTCAAAGTAACTTTATTACTCAATCGGCCATCTCACGTTTAAACTTACATCCGACCCCAATTAACACAACCGTATGTGGACTTGGCGAGGTACCAGCGTCTATTCTCGGCGACGTGAGGTGTGCAGTAGGTACTAAAGATACAATATTCTTTGATTTAAACCTGCATGTCATTTCGAAAATATGTGGCGATCAACCTATCGCTAAATTAAACACTTCTGGATGGTCACATATTCAATCCTTGCCACTCGCAGACCCCGGATTTGATATTCCGGGATCTATCGATCTATTGCTCGCCGCCGACGTCTTCACCGATTCACTTCTCAACCAACAAATCAAAGGAAATGTTAACCAACCCACCGCTTTCAACTCCGTCTTTGGGTGGCTCCTGTTAGGCAAAACTCGTTTAGCTTCTAGTACCCTGGTACAGACCTCATTAAACATAGATAACGAGTTGAATTCTCTGGTTCAACATTTTTGGGAACTGGATTCCATACCGAAAGCGTCACTCTTGACTCCAGATGAAACGCTCTGCGAACAGAAGTTTGTATCCAGTCATTATCGTGATTCTTCTCGACGATATGTTGTACGTTTGCCCTTTAAAGATGATTCGGAACCCATATTCGCAGGCTCTCGTGAGGTTGCATTGCGACGATTCCACGCTATCGAACGCCGCTTGTCTCGTGACTCCGATTTAAAAGGCCAGTACGTGGACTTCATGTCAGACTACATAGAAACCGGACACATGACATTGGTACCAGTAGAGGAAATCAACATGGGAAAATACTATATACCCCATCACTGTGTTCTTCGTCCCGATTCCACCACTACCCGTCTCCGTGTCGTATTCGACGCCTCTGCCAAAGACGCTAACTCACGTTCCTTAAACGACTCTCAACTTACCGGTCCTAAGTTACAACCAGATATTATAGACATTCTTTTGCGGTTTAGGGAACATAACGTTGTCTTCATGGCTGACGCCCGACAGATGTACCGTCAAATTTTGATCTGGCAGGACCATCGTGACTATCAGCGTATCTTTTGGAGAGCCTCTGCTCACGATAATCTCCAAGAGTACCGTCTGAATACCGTTACGTATGGTGTTTCTTCATCTCCTTTTCTTGCATGCCGTACCTTGAAACAGCTTGCTGAAGACGAAGGAGACTCGTATCCCGTGGCAAAGCGGATCATCCTGTCGGATGTTTATATAGATGACGTAGCAACCGGATGTGACTCGCTAGAAACCGCTGAACTAGCAAAAAATCAACTTATCGCTCTATTCAAACTCGGTGGTTTTCATCTTAGAAAATGGGTTAGTAACAAGGCGCAGCTCGTGTTGGATCTTCCAAGCCAGGATTGTCTAACTGGCTCCGTATCTCTCGATAATTCCGAATCCTCAACTTTAAAAGTTCTAGGTCTGCAATGGAATCCGTCACTGGATGCATTCCTTTTCGAAATTAAACCATCCGAGCGTCCATGTACCAAACGTTCCATTCTCAGCGAACTGGCTAGAGTCTTCGACCCATTAGGCTTCTTATCACCCATCACAATTCAAATCAAATCGTATATCCAAAAGCTTTGGATTCTCGGTATTGAATGGGACCAAACGCCGCCCGATGAGATCATTCATACATGGACTACATACGTGGATCAATTACCACAGTTGTCCCAACTTCGAATCCCACGTAAAATAACATGCCCTGAAGCAAAATCGTGTGAGCTTCACGGCTTTTGTGACAGCTCCGAGACAGCGTATGGTGCTGTTATTTATTTACGCGTCACTGATAAGGACGGTGCAGCCCATGTTTTCTTGGTTTGTTCAAAAGCTCGTGTAGCACCACTGAAACGCACATCGTTACCTAGATTGGAACTCTGCGCGGCAGTTCTCCTCTCCAATCTATACAAACTTGTTCGCGACACTTATCTAGCTCGTATTCAACTCGATGCTGTCTACTTATGGTCAGACTCAACCGTTGTCCTCTCCTGGTTACGCTCACATTCATCTCGTTGGACCACATTCGTTGCCAACCGGGTGAGTCAAATCCAAGACCTCACACCTACTGAATGTTGGCATCACGTCTCCTCGGGTGATAATCCTGCTGATGTCTGTTCACGTGGACAATTTCCTAGTGAACTTCTTCACAATTCGCTATGGTGGGCGGGGCCATGTTGGCTGTCACAAAATCATGAATCATGGCCTTCTAGTTCAAGCAGCATACTTCACGAGGACGACGTTACTATAAAGGCTGAAGAACGCAAAATGGTTATCTTAGTGACCGATGAGACTGCGACGAATGACCCTCCAATTATCGAAACCTTACTGAATCGTTTTTCCTCGTTATCGAAACTTGTTAATGTTCTCGCTTACATATATCGCTTTATTAACAATTCTCGTATCTCAAATCAATCAAATCGTAAGGAGTTCTTAAACAATGTGGAACGTCATCACGCTCTCATGCAAATCGTCAAACACGTACAGGGTCGATCTTTCTTGGAGGAAATCTCCAACTTAAAATCAAAAAAGGTGTTATCGAAACCTTTTCGAAAACTGAACCCGTTTCTAGACGATCAAGGAGTGCTCAGGGTGGGCGGCAGGATTTCTCGATCCGGATTAGAGTATGAACACAGGCATCCTGCCTTCTTACCATCTGATCATCCTGTAACGCTTTCAATCATCAACTTCACTCATCGAACCCACTTGCATCCAGGCATAAACACCACACACTTTTTGCTGCTTCAACAATTTTGGATCATCGCTGCAAAGCGTACCATTCGCCGTTGCCTTTCCAAATGCGTTCAATGTTTTCGAACAAACCCACAGCCGCTTCAACCCTTCATGAGCGATCTTCCATCTTACCGAGTCAATCAAGTTAAACCGTTCTCGGTGGTAGGTGTCGATCTAGGCGGACCATTTCGCATCAAACTTGGTTCCCATCGTGGCGCTAAGATGGACAAGGCATATCTATGCTTGTTTATCTGCCTCGCAACCAAAGCAGTTCACTTGGAGGTTGTGTCGACGCTCTCAACCGATGGGTTTATAGCTGCACTACGGCGCTTTGTAGGTCGTCGCGGCCGCTGTAACACTATTCATGCGGACTGTGGTACCAACTTTGTAGGCGCTAAAAATCAACTTTTGTCTTTAATGCAACAGGCTTCCAACGAGCAGAAAATCGAATTTAAATTCAATCCACCCGGCGCCCCACATTTCGGTGGTGTCTGGGAAATACAAATCAAAGCAGCAAAATCACATCTATATCGAGTTGTGGGTGATCAAGTCCTAACGTTCGAGGAGTTGACGACTCTGTTCGTTCAAATTGAATCCATCTTAAACTCAAGACCCCTTTACCCGATCAGCTCTGACCCCAACGACCTTTCATGTTTGACACCTGGACATTTCCTAACCTTAGAGCCTCTAACAGCTGTCCCTGATGAGGATCTATCGCATCTTAATCCAAATCGGCTTCATCGGTGGCAGATGATACAAGCGTTTCAACAGAACTTTTGGTCTCGGTGGAAAACTGAATACTTAAACTCGCTAACGCAACGCGCGAAATGGACTAAACATTCAAAACCGTTGTCGATAGGTTCGATGGTGTTAGTCAAGGACGAAAATCGTAGCCCATTGCACTGGAATCTCGCGAGAGTCATAGAACTCCAGGTCGGAGTTGATGGAGTAGCTCGGAGTGCATTAGTAAAAAATGCAAACAATCAAATCATCAATCGACCTCTAGTGAAACTATGTCCTTTGCCAACAGAAGACTAGTCTCCTGTTCGTACCAAATTCTAGTTTAATAAATCTTAATTAAGCAAACCGTAGTATAAGATAATCTTACCTAATTGTAGCTTTTAGCAATCTAAATCGTATCTTTAATCTCATTACCGTTTCTAATTAGACCTTCTATGTTTTAACCAGAAAATACCATATGTATTTTGGTGGGCGGGATGTTTCGTTCCCATCAAAATTATTTCCAAAACCCAAACGATGTTTACATTTTGTCTCTGGGCTTACCAGCAGTAACGAGACGCCAACTTTTTGGTTGTCATGCATTGTACGCAAACGTCAAAGCTCAGAGCAAACGTCACTTCTTAACGGACGCCGATCGGAACACGCGCGCGACTTCGCGACCAGCTCGAAAGATCTAACCGACTCCGTGTGATCATCATCTCATCTCATCTACATATTGCTATCTAAAAACCCTGGCCCCATCGTCAGCTCATGGACATCCGGAAGTTCAACGAGTGTCAGCTTGCAGTCTGAGGTACGTACTCTGCACATATCCTTACTGTTGGCTGCCTAGATCAAAGTGAACATCTTATTTTTATCGTGTAACTCGTCAGACCTCTCATCCAGGTCTTCCCTGAGTAGCAGAAGGCCATCACAGTATTTCGGCGTGGTGCGAATGCTACAAAAATACTTCGCAAAAAATTTCAGGGGGTTGCATCTTCAGTTCCATGAAACAGCTCGAAACTTTTTACAGTCCACCTCGGACTTTCGTTTGAGTAGTAATTTTGACGATTTTTATAGAAGAGCCTATCCAAAAAATAGGATGCACAATTTGGGATACTCTTGAATAAATTAGGAAATTTATGTTCATAGACACAAGTACGAGCGAGCGAAGCGGGCTCCAAAATTTTTGCGGCCGTCTCGGATAATATATTGGTTTGTCTATCGTTGCCCAAGATTGCGCAAATAGGTACGAAATCTTTTGTAAATACTTTCTTTTCCGAAAAGAAAGTATTTACAGAACTTAAAAGTACAAGTGCATCCTCTTGCACCCTGCTGCCTATGCTTGCCATATCATCCTTTACCAGTATTTACTGAATACAGTGTCATTTATTCTGAAAGGTTTTAAAACGCCACACACGATCTCAATCCAATCATGGCGTCTTTGAAACTCAATCAGATAACGCTTCTGTTCTAAAAGTAATTGAAAGTGTATAGAAACATTCTACCCAGTTCAAATACTACGTTCAAACAAATAGATGGCTTTGTCAAAGGATATACTGAAGATTGAAGGATAGATTATTATATATTTTAAACGCGATCTTTTAACGGGAATTTTAAAAAGAAAATTTTATCATTTAGGCCAGTTATTCTAAAGAGACTGTGGCTAGATGGTTTTCTAATCCGTTGGAAGTTGGAACCTAAAGAAGGCTTTAGCTTATCACCTTAACAATAAAATTTAGAGCCAAGTAAAGTGGTGGTTTCACTTTCAAATTGTTTCACATTTCTACTCATTTTCAAAAACAAATTTCAACAGGATTTATACATTTACCGATTCTTCAAGCTTAAAAAAATGCAATACATTTTTGACTTCTTCATCACCGTTATCTCTAAGAGAATATCGCTTTGTCTAGCCAGTTAGGCTTGCTGTACGGTGATCCTCAAAAATGTTACTAATACTTTGTTGTTTCTATAAGGAAATATGAAAAAAAAAAAAAAAAGTGGCAACACTGCCCGAGTGACACATAAAATTTTTGTTCCGTATTTAGAATTAAATAAAATTAGTAAATAATATAGATTAAGGTGAAATTGTTTGTGTAAACGTATCATAAATGCATAAATACTCAGGAAAATTGTTATCCTGATAATTAATTAAGTTTTCGGCACTACAACGGTACCGGTAACCTAAAAAAGAACAGCTGACGCCCTAACTACGGAGATAAACGGATATTTCGGGGAAGTATTGTTTACTTTTTATTTAATAACAGCACAAACGTCTCTTTAGCTCTATAACACATCCATGCCCATTTCTAGTATAATTATTCGCTGATTTATTACCCTGTACTGGTTCTAAATCTCTTTGTTGACAACCGGTCTGGAACAACAAAACTGAGTAATTCCATAACTCTGTTTATTCGAATCAATCTTTTCAATACAAATGATTAGATATATATCGTTTAAGATAATTTATTGTGCATTATTGTCTTGCATTAAGAGTGCGGCGCCGTCCACTCGCAACTGCAATTCGAAGCGTAGGCAAAAACACGTTGAAATATTGTTGTCTCTGTTTCACACTCCCCGGCCCGTTGCGTAGCCGCGCGTGAGCGTGTGTGAATAGAGTGTACCTATGCGTGTGCTAATAGTGTTTGGTGTTTACCTTTTTAGTAGTTATCATGTTTATTATTTGCTTTATTTTTGTTAGTTACTTTGTGCAATCGTTAGTATATGTGCAGAATAGTAATGCGTTTTTAGGAAATCTGTCTACAATGTTTTTATCTCAAATGTTAGATTAACTCAAAATCTAAGCTTTGTTGAAAAAAAATCTGGGTTATTACTACTCGGTATATACGGTTTGCCTGAAAATCTGAAATAAAAGTACTTACGTACTGCGAGTCTAAAATGGCCGCTTTAGCAGAATCCACGCAGAATCTTAGTATGAATCACGTCAAAAATTTAAAATTCTTAAAATGGACTTTATATTTATCAGGTTAAAGTCCATTTTAAGAATTTTAAATTTTTAACGTGATATATATTACGATTCTGATAAAGCGGCCATTTTAGACCCCCGGGTGGCTCAGTGGTGGCGGCCCCGTCTTACGAACAGTAAGGCGCGGGACAAATACAAGAGGCGTCGGGCGCGGACATGGCGCGGGCGGCTTCCTATTCCATTCAAATATCATACAAAATGCATGGAAATAAAGTGCAATTTAGGTTACACGGTATATCATTGCGCTGATGAGGATGTGACGATATACCGTGTGTTGTATTTGTCCCGCGCCCATAGACTTAGTACTTATAATACTGCCCGCGCCTAAGTCGTAGGTTCGAACCCAGGCAGGCGCATTACTTTGTGTAATTCATCAACTCTGCTCTCAAAACGGTGAAGGAAAACATCGTGAGGAAAGGAAACCGGCATAAGTATCCTGGAACCTAAAAGTAGGTAGGCAGTATGTAGGCAGGTAGGAGGCAGGTAATAGGCCGGTAGTAGGCAGGTAGTAGGCAGGTAGTAGGCAGGTGGTAGGCAGGTGGTAGGCAGGTGGTAGGCAGGTGGTAGGCACGTGGTAGGCACGTTGTAGGCACGTGGTAGGCAGGTGGTAGGCAGGTGGTAGGCAGGTGGTATAGGCCTGTGGTAGGCAGGTGGTAGGCAGGTTGTATGCAGGTGGTAGGCAGGTTGTATGCAGGTGGTAGGCAGGTGGTAGGCAGGTGGTAGGCAGGTGGTAGGCAGGTGGTAGGCAGGTGGCAGGCAGGTGGCAGGCAGGTGGTAGGCAGGTGGCAGGCAGGAGGTAGGCAGGTGGTAGGCAGGTTGTATGCTGGTGATAGGCAGGTGGTAGGCAGGTGGTAGGCATGTGGTAGGCACGTGGTAGGCAGGTGATAGGCAGGTGGTAGGCCGGTGGTAGGCAGGTGGTAGGCAGGTTGTATGCAGGTGGTAGGCAGGTGGTAGGCAGGTGGTAGGCAGGTGGTAGGCAGGTGGCAGGCAGGTGGCAGGCAGGTGGTAGGCAGGTGGCAGGCAGGTGGCAGGCAGGTGGCAGGCAGGTGGTAGGCAGTTGGTAGGCAGGTGGTAGGTAGTAGGTACTCATCAAGACGAATCAAACGAGCCCAAACTCGAAGCGGTTGCGTCGTTTTATTACGAAGATCCTTTGGCCCGCCTTTCAGCTTCATCATCAAACCCTGATTACCATTTAGGACCAATTTACTCTTCAAGATCAATCAAACGAGCCCAAACTCGACGGGATTATGTCGTTTTATTACGGACTTCCAATGGCCACCTTCCAGCTCCATTATCAGACCCTGGATACCACCTAGCACCAAAGTACTCGTCAAGACAAATCATACGAGCCCAAACTCGATGGGGTTATGTCGTTTTATAACGAAGTTCCCATGGACACCTAGCTCCATCATCAGACCCTGGATATAACCTAAAGACAAAGTACTCGTCACGACGAATCAAACAAGTTCAAACTCGATGGGGTTACGTCGTTACATTACAGAATTCCTATGGCCACCTATAGCATTGTCACGCGATATACCTACATATGCGTGCAAAATTTCAGCTCAATCGGTAATCGGGAAGTGGATCAAATTTGACTTGCAAGATTTGATTACTTACAGATTACAGACAAACATCGGGACACGTGAAACTATATCAAAGCTTGTAAAATAAAACATAATATTTATTTAGTCGGTAGGTAGGTACCCGTTATGATTATGAATTAAACCTATTAGTCGGACATTTGAATCCTAAACACATCTAATTCAGTATGTACTAACCCAGTGTAATGTAATTTCGATTATGAACGAGAAAAAATATGTGTAGATAGGCAGGCATTTTCTTGGTTTGAGTTTAAAAAAAATGATGAAATCAAAAAGGTAGGTAGATACTTACTGTGAGATATATCCCAACGTTTGGAGTCCATGTTGCTAACCTTTATATAATTATGTTTATGTAGGTACCTGTTTTGTAACCTAAATTTAACCAAATCGTAAGCAAATATTGAAGTCCGTAAACAAAACAAAAGTCGTAATAAAGTAGGTAGGTAGGTTACTCGATTCCAAATCACAAGGCAAATCCAAATCCGTAGCATAGGTCAAGAAGTGTCAGAAATATTACGATACAATTGGCAAACAAATACGCACGCAGCACGCACAATGCAATCAAGTAATCGTCTAACATTGACGAACGAATTGCCCGGCCCGGCCGGGTGGCAAGGTGCGCACGCACACATATACATTTGTCACTATACTCAACACATCCAAATGTTCTGTCCCGCGCCCCGCCCCAGCTCAATACTTGATGCGATAGCACGACTTCCGATGAACATTTGTGATTAATTTGAATGTTTGCCGTAATACCAAAAATGATGAATGAAAACTCAATGCTTTTCTATTTCTTTTTAAATATTATTTAACTTAACAATATAACACATGTTTCCATTTGAACAATATTACAAATACTACCGTTTTTAATATAGAACAGATGAGATGGAAACATCGTATTTGAACTGTAAAAATGTGAGATATTCAATTTGTTTGCATTTCGCTCTTGGTAAGTATTTTGCAAAAAAAAAACAATAGAAACCTAGGTAATTACCATCTTGTTCCGAATAACAGCATATTAAGGTGGAAATATGCTCAGACTGAAAATGATTTTGGTATTACGTTTGTATGGACAAATTCACGCTCCCCGGCCTCTTAATATCTTATAATTTTTTTTTTTTTCCTAAACATACCCACATAGGAAAAAGTAAATCCCTAAGACAATAGAACCATTGAAACTGAATATTTATTCAATTAGTTACATTGAATTGGATAATCTTTTAAAACTAATATAGCAGCCTACCTCATTTCATTTCATAACTTAAACTTTTTGCTTTCCCTTTCAACGCTAACTTCCCTTTATTTGTCTATTCTATTAGTTCACACCGTTTCTTTACTTCTAATTTTCAGTAACCAATCCTGATACCATGCCTGTGATGACCCGTAAGGCTACTGCACAGGATATGGAGCTAAAATTGAGAACGGCCCTCCAAGAACTCAAAGAATCCAACCTCCAAGTCCAAGAACTGTTACATGAGAGAGAAGAGAGCGAGGTGGAAGTCGATAAGGTTAATGGCAAAAACTCCAGCTTAAAACGGGAGCTAGTAGACCTACATCAGCAATACTTGGACGTTGTTGATGAACGGGATCAACTGAAGGTGGTGACGGATGGTTTTCATAATTGTAGTAACTTATATGAGGAGGCTTTATATAAAATTAGGGACCTAGAAGATGAGTTAATTCATGCCAATAGTTGTATAATAAAGTTACAGAAAGAAAAAGCATGTAATCAGGTTTCAGAAACAAACCTTTTATATAATGAATTATTAAATAGTAATTGTAACCCCCCTTCCTTAATAACCATTGATCTGACTGAAGATTCCTTACTAAAACAGAACTATACAGTTAGCAATAAGAAAATTAAAAAATATGCAAAACTGAATAGAATAATTAAAAAATGTTATCAAAATAGGAAACAACACAAACTCTTTTCCAAACATATTCCACTGAGGAAAGAGCGTGTTGATTTAGTTAATAAGTTAAATAATTACCAAATTAAATTAGAGGACAGTATAAAAATTTATGAAATTGATACTCAGCATTTGCAGTCTGAAATACAGGTACTTCAGGACTCACTAAGTTCTCTTTCTAGTAGGTATAAGATTTCACAGAACCAAATTAGGGAACATATTTCTGCAGCAAATGAGTTGGTATTGGGTCAATGTAGTTGCCAGACAGTTACCAACCATGATACTATCCAGCCTAAGGTAATGGAGGACCCATACCAGGTTGAGAATTTGTCTCAGGACAGCATATTGAACCAACAATCAACTAATTTAACACTAGATTATTCACATGTGGTACAGCCTGAGTTGTTTGATAGTCTGTCTGAGACTGGTAATTTTGTTTCTTCTAGTAGTCAGGATTGTGTTCATTCAGTTATGTTCTCTGACAGTATAGGTAGGGGGCTAGGTAAATTAATTAGTAATAACCTGAGTTACTGTACCCAAAACAATTGTATGCCAGGGTCAACCTACAAACAGATTATGGCATCGGTAACAAAGACTGTTTGTAATCATAATACCACCATTAGTATATGTGTTGGTAATAGTTCAAAGATTAAAAAGGAAGACATTACTGACTGTGTTTCAGAGTTGTTGAAGTTAAAGTGTAGTAAAATAATATTGTGTTCTTTTCCATTTTTTGAAAGTTTATGTACCAGGAAAAACAATTATATTCACATGTTAAATAAACATTTATATTTTTTAGCAGGTCATTATAGTGACAAACTTGTATATCTTGATATCAACACTTTTGTTGATAAACTTAGATCGACTCGGGGTAAAGTGTATCTACCTATTAGTTGTAGACACAAAATAGCTCGGCTATTAGCTTATAATATTCACACAGACATAATTAGTATGTCTAAGTTTAGTTATATTATTAACACTGCGACTATTAGTAATAATACTAATATACAGGTGACTTTAAATGAAGATAGCATTAGTGCTATAGATGTTTACAAACATTCTGAGGAGGATCCATGCGTCACCGTGGAAAATCCTCAATTAGGCTCTATTAGTGATAGGGTCTTGTTGTCTGAGGATGGCACGGGAGTCTCCTGCCTCACTCCAAATATTAATATTAATTTAAACTAGGAAGCGAGACAACAGAAGGTACCATTAACAATATTGTTAATCCTTCCAACAGCAAGGTACCTTCTTGCACTCAGTTAGTTAGTAAAAAAGGGCCTCAGCAGAACACCTTAAAATTATTCCACCAAAATATCCAAGGCATTTCTTCCAAATTATTAGAAATTGAATTGTTTTTAGAAAATAGTAAGTTTGACATTATTTGTTTTACTGAACATTGGCTAAAGGATTACCAAATGCTTATTAATTATGAAAACTATATGGTGGGTAGCTGCTTTAACCGTAAAACTATGCTTCGTGGAGGTTCCCTAATATTAATAAAAAATTGTTTTAAATATAAGCAACGTAATGACATAGTAGGTCTCTCGGTTGAACATTGCGTCGAACTGTCCTGTGTTGAGCTAGATAAGCATGTAATTGTATGTGTGTACAGACCCCCAAACTATCAAAACTTTTTCTTATTTGAATCAATAATGGAAGATGTCCTGGCAAAACTTACAGCCAGTAATAAATCTACAATTATTTGTGGTGATTTCAATATCAATATTTTAGAAGAAAGTTCAAATAGCAGTCGGTTATTAAATCTTTTTAAGTCATTTGACTTGACCAACACTTTTATAGAACCTACTAGAGTCACTCCATCTTCTGCTACTTGTATAGATAATGTTTTCTGCGATTGTGATTACTTAGATAAAGCCATATTAAATTGTCTGCCGTCTGACCATAGCGGACAAACTGTAACTTTTAGGTGTAATACACCATTGCAAAAAGTCCAGATTAAATTTAGACCTATAACTTCTAGCAAATTAAATAGATATAATATTTCCCTACATAACAAGTTAGATGTTATGAGCCATGACGATATTAATGTAAATCAATTGTATGATCGTTTCTTTTCAATAGTTCACACGGAATTCAACAAAACTTTTGAACAGAAGACAAAAAGTATTTGCCCCAAATTTATATTTAGTGATTGGGCAACTAGAGGTATCAGAAAAAGTAGGGAAAGACTATTTGAGCTATATGGCCTTAAGCCTTTTATAAACACTGAAACTTTTAACAAGTATGTTGCTAAGTATTCAAAAATCTTTAGAAATACATGCAAGGTTGCTAAAGCCCTGCACATTAGCAACAAGATCAAAACAGCAGAAAACAAAATAAAGACAGTTTGGAAAGTCATAAATAATGAAACGGAAGAAAATACGTAACACTAGATACACGTTAGATTCAGCATGTGGTCCTAAAAGCTCTAATCTGGAAGTAGCTCAAGAATTTGTAAATTTCTTTACCGATATACCATTAAAAACTACGGGGGCTCTTAATTCCTCACCTGAAGTCTCAATTGGATTATTAAAGGCGAATGTATCTGGCTGCACGGCTGAATTTAAATTTAAACACATAAACCCAATGATAGTTATTAAAGCTTTCCGGCAAATAAAAATCAAACTAACCGAAGATCTATGGGGAATGTCTATTAAAGTGTGTACATCCATACTGGAGACTATAGCCCCATACTTAGCTTTAATTTTTAATTTGTGTGTAGACCAAGGAGTTTTCCCTGATCTAATGAAATACAGTAAAGTGATACCACTTTTCAAATCCGGGGACAGTAAAGATACTAATAATTATAGACCTGTATCCGTGTTGCCAGTTTTTAGCAAGGTGTTTGAAAAAGTAATGCTTAATCAAATGCTCAATCATTTTAACACCAACAAAATTTTACACGATCAACAGTATGGTTTCACCAAGGGACGTTGTACGACTGACGCCGGTGTTACCTTATTAAAGCACATATTTACTGCGTGGGAAGAGTCTCAAGACGCCATAGGAATATTTTGTGACCTTTCCAAAGCATTTGATTGCGTAAATCACGACACATTACTTTTGAAACTTGAGCATTACGGACTAGGTCAACTTGCACTTAGTTTGGTGAAATCATATTTGAGTGATAGACAACAACTTGTTCAAATAAATGGTGTTAATTCAAAGGGTTTATAAGTAAAAATGGGGGTTCCGCAAGGCTCAATATTGGGTCCTTTCCTCTTTCTCGTGTATATAAATGATCTACCCTATTTATTGAAAAACCAACCTCAAAATATGGTGTTGTTTGCTGATGACACTTCCCTAATTTTTAAGATAAATAGACGGGCCCAAAATCTAGATGACCTGAATAATGCCCTACTTCAGGTCCATAATTGGTTCACAGCAAACAATTTGGTATTAAATGAAAAAAAAAACTAAATGCATAAGATTTGCTTTACCCAATGTTAAGAGTAGTGATTGTGAAATAATATTGAATAAAGAGAAACTTGAATTCGTAGATAAAACGGTTTTCCTGGGGATTACGCTTGATTCAAGGCTACAATGGGGTTCACATTTAACATCCCTTGCGGGGCGGCTAAGTTCAGCAGCATACGCTATTAGAAAAATCCGTCAATTTACTGATGTAGATACCGCTAGACTGGTGTATTTTAGTTACTTTCATAGTATAATGTCTTATGGCATTTTGCTATGGGGACGGGCTGCAGATATTGAGTCTATATTTATTCTGCAAAAAAGAGCCATCAGAGCCATATATAATCTTCGTAGGCGCGATTCTCTAAGGGAACTGTTTAAAGATATTGGCATCATGACGGTACATTGTCAGTATATCTACGAAAACATAATGTACAGTCAAAGGTCAAAATTCCACTTCCACCGCAATGCACATTATCGTTTGCGCTATACGGGCGGCGGCGCCTATACACACATACGCATATTTAAGAAGAAGGTCATAAGTACCACCAATATTGCTTTGCCATTGTGTTGCGAGATTGGCAGTCGACTTCTGACTGTTACTGTACGTCAGAAACAATCTGCATCTTTTTGGTAAAAGAGGTGACAGACATAATTACAGTACTAGAAATAGGGACCAACTAGTTCAGCCAGGCTTCAGACTCGCTAAAGTAGACTCATCTTTCATGGGGTACTGTTTGAGATGCTATAATAAAATTCCACAAAGTATTCTTGAACTGAATGAGACGAAATTTAAAACATGCATCAAACGCACACTATGTAAGCAAGCTTATTACAAGTTGGGCGATTATATCGCTGATAAAAATGCGTGGCTCAATGCTGGTCCTGCTCCACATGGACAGGGGCGCATAAATTAGATAGCATTACATATAATTGTTGGAGCTGCTGAAGATTGTACAACTATCTTTGCATTGTATAGATTCAATCTCTAGTATTATATAATCGCATAGCCCATATTGTGTGAGTACTATGTAAAGCTATCATTCACTGGAATCCTACGTCTTTTCTTGACTTGAATGTGCCCAGGCAGTTGAGAGTATGTCATGCTCACTCTAATGTCTCGCTGATGGTGGCGCGTGTGTCCGATCATTTGGTTCCCTACAAAATGGTTGAGTTAAATGGTGCTGATCCATGCGTCATGTTCGTGAACGGGCGCTGTCAGTTGTGACTGGTCATCTCTTAGTTGCCGTGGCTTATTTTAATGTTATTTTTTAATTGTATTTTTTGTTTTTACTATGGACACTTTTAACGTGCACATCTTGCTACATTGTTCTCACATAATATACCATCTCAACACGAATGATGTAACCAAGATTTTGTAACAATTTTATGATTTAAAAGAGTGTCCATGGAGTTTCTTGCCCGTTCTTCTCCATAGAGATCTACGCTAGGGAACGGGCAACTACAGTACTTTCACAGTTTTTATGTCTTGTGACTGGGACTGTAGCTACATTTAATTTTCATCTTTGTTTCGACAATTCAAAAGTGCCTGCAACTGGCCTACTTGAAATAAATGATTTGATTTTGATTTTGAAGTCTCAGCGATAGTATACTGTATGTATAGTGTGGTAGATTGTGGCAAGTTGCCAATCCATTTGTGTAGTATTTAAACAAATGCAATTCGTGCATTTTTGTGTTATTCGTTATGTGATTATCTTATTTGTTTTATATTACTATTTTGATCCTGTGTGTGACATTCCAGCAATATAATTTTATTGACATTTTTTGCTTAATAATTGTTATTGACACTGACATTATTTTTGTTAAATTTTACATGCCAAAACTCAGGCAGAATGTATCCAGTTCACTATATTTGATAACAAATTTATTGTAATAATACCTACATTCTATGCGAATAAATGATTTGATTTGATTTGCAATTCACATGAATGTTAATGTTAAATGTATTGTATTGAAGTGTATTGTAACTACCAGTTATTTCCAACACCGAAGTAAGATATATTGTATAGAGCCGAATACATCTCTGTTGACAATTGACATATATTTTGAAGGATAACCATCGTTGATTCCAGTTGAAATACTCACCAAAACAATTTGCAAGTTTGTGTATCTGACTCAGTGACTATACGACATCATTACCCCTTTTCCTAGTCATAAGGGTCATTACTCATCAACTGTTAATGCAATGATTTTCAAAGTCAAACTTTCACCAACTGTCCACCGGTCCCAAATCAAGATTGATAAATAGCTTCCAATTTTCCACGACATAAAATGTACGGATCATGTCACATAAACCCTCCCTAATAATCCCTTATCACCAGAACTAAGTCCCCGAATAATTAAAACAATGTCAACATCTATGACCCTTACGTCAAATAGAATAAGGTCCGAAATAGAATGTCTTTCATATCGAATTTTATTAAGAGTCAATGAATGGAGCCGCTCGTTGGCAATTTGCTTCGACAAGGAATACCTAAATAATTAATTTCATTGGTATTTGGAACTGAAAGAACCCTCATTTGCACTTTACTTCGCCCGTTGGTATTGGATGTGGATTCAATTTACATTTGCTAATAATAAAGAAACTTAGATGAATAGAACATTAACGTTGTCAAAGAAAAATGTTACGTATATTATTAGATTTTTAGTGTCAATTTATGTAGGTAAAAGTCAGCAATTATAAGAAACTGCTATCTAGCTGCTGTCTGTGACTACGCCGCAACTACCGGTAAGTACCTATTATTTACGACAACAAAATCCGTCCAGCCATGAAGGAGTAAAAGACAAATAATTAAACTGACTTCCATATTTTATTAAATTACGATTACGTTGCATATCAGGAAGCGACTATCTGAAAGGTGCTTACAAACTAATAATATATTATAATACTCATATAGGGCTTTTGTTCCTATTCCGTATAACTAACTGAAGAGTCGCCTGTTTTCTTTAGAGATTTGATTGAGATCAAAGATTTAACTTACGAAATCATGGTCCATCAATGACCTAAAGATTGATCCAACCATAATCACTTGCTCAATCGTCCAACTTAGCAGAACACCTAATGCATGTGTCTAGATTGAGACATTGGGTTATCCAATTATGTCGCTTGCCGGAACATACAATCAATCTACCGAGACAATTGGGTCTAACTAACTAATGTCCTGAGATAATTGGTGTCGATGTATCTATCTTAAGGCGGTGGTATCTGCTAACGAGAGGTTTTCTCCATGTAACTCCTCTTTGATGAGTGAATATATTATATGTTCAAAAAAAAATATGTTGCTTATTAGACTCTAAACTTTAATTGGTACAATTGAATTAATTCTAACTTTATTATTACTATATGAAAAAAATGTTCAAAGTGAAGCATTTTTTCTTCGAAATTTCGTAACTACTCCTAAACGGCATTAAAATTTAGTATTTTTTTTTTCACTCAAATATTCGTCACGTTTTTCTTCACAAACTGTACAATTGGAATTTTGATCTAATGATTTATTAGGCTACAATTAATTTTGGTCCGTGCGCGGGCGACGACGGGCGGCAGTGCAGCTCGGACCGTCGGACGTGGAGGTTGTGCTGCTCTGCTCGCTCGCATTATAATGCCCCGATTTTCGCATAGACGATTAAACTATTCGTTTTTTATTTTATTTCTATTATGTAGTCATAGTCAGATAGTCATTTTGCAAGTAAGGTATTTTATTTTGCGCGCTTGGACGCTTGCTATAAGACTAATTCAGTGATATTTATTGTGAAGTTTATTTTTATTTCGTGTACCTACCTATTTTATATTTTTATTTCGTATATATTATGTAATAGATAGATTTAGATTTTTAACTAGTGATATCTTTTGAATGTAATGTCCGAATTGGATAATTTAAAAAGTAATTTAGAGGTATTGAAGCAGTATTAAATATAAAGTAATTTATTTTGATAAGGATTAATACCACGATACAAATAAAGAACCTTTTCTAGCGGCGGCATTTCAATTTAATTTTCAACCGACTTCCAAAAAGAAGAGGTTCTCAATTTGACTGTATGTTTTTTTTTTCAATAAATTAACACTTATTGTGGTACAACTATAATAGTTAGACATATGCTGTTGTGACACTTGCTGTAAATAATGATGTGTTCTGCAAAGTCGTAGTACCTACCTACATTATTTTCTTCTATCATCAATACTTTTTGCAGCGTACGCGATGTAAAGAATATTTTAGGTATTTTTTTTACACCTTGGGTTATATTATTGGAATTTAAAAGGTAAGGATCCTAATTTTTTTGAAAATATAATATAGCCTGTCACCCGACGATAGTGTAGCTTTCCAACAGTGACAGCATTTTTCAAATCGGTTCAGTCGTTTCGGAGCCTATTCAATGCCAACAAACAAACAATTAAAATTGTTCGGACCGCGAACCAGCGAATCTAATGCATACCTAGTAGGTAGGTACATTATAGTAACGATGGAATAGCAATACAATCTATAATGTTACAATTTATTTACTTTTGAGAGCATTTCAAATTGAATCTAAGGGCGCGATGGCGTGGCCGTGTGCGTTTTGATGGCGCAAAAACGCCGTTTTTTTTTTAAAAAAAACCATGCCTATATTATGCAAAAATTTGTAAAAAATGATTCCCAATTTGTTAAAGTTATGGTTAAAAAGTTATAAGGGTTTGAACGTGGCCGCGCCATCAAAACGCGGAGAACCACGCGGCCATGGAAATCTTTAAAACTAAGCCTTGCAGAGACTTGAAATTTAGGGAAATAACAGATTGAATTTGTAAAAATATATAATAAAATCCTAGGTTTATATTTTAGGAGCTGTAAGACCCAATGGCTGCGCCATTAAAACTGTGAAAAACACGTTATCGCCGATATCTCGCTGAAAAAACATCGCAGAGGTCTGAAGTTTTTTGTAAAACCTAGATTTGAATTTGTCAAAATTTGTAAAAATACACAAAAAAAATCCTAGATTTCAGGAACTGTAAGTAAGGTATCGCTTAGAACCTTTAATACGTTCTGAATATTTCGATAGGTCCATGACTTATTTTTTATAGAAAACTTTACACCTATTGCATTAGAAATTATTTTTCAAGGATTCAAAATTTAATTAAAATGAAACTATAAGATACGAAAACATGTTTATTTCTTTAAAAATCACATAAATCACTGATTGTTTACTGTCTTACACTAAGATATTTTATATATTATATTTTTAGCTGAAAAAACATCTAAATTAATAATCTGAATAACCTGTGAGTTAAGTGTATTTTTAATTAAAAATAAATAAACTAAAATGAAATAATAAGAGTTAATAAAGAAATTACATACGACATACGACTTTTCATTTTAATTTAATTTAGAATCTTTGAGAAATATTTTCTAATACAATAGATGGAAAGTTTTTCTGTAAACAAAGTCATGGTCACCGTATCGAAAGCGATACCGTACTACAGTTAAAGAAATATAAACCTAGGATTTTTTTTGTGTATTTTTACAAATTTTGTCAACTTCAAATCTAGATTTTACAAAAAACTTCATGCTTCTACGATGCTTTTTCAGCCAGATATCGGCGATAACGTGTTTTTCACCGTTTCAATAGCGCGGCCATGAGGTTTTAGCCTTACAGCTCTTAAAATATAAACCTAGGACTTTTCATTGTATTTTTACATATTTTGACGTATTCAAATCTGTGTTTTACAAAAATATTCAGACCTCTGCGATGCTTTTTCAGCGAGATATCGGTGATAACGTGTTTTTCACCGCTGCAATGGCACGGCCAAGGGGTTTTAAGTCTTACAGCTCCTAAAATATAAACCTAGGGTTTTTTCTGTTTTTAATTTTTTTTTACAATTTGAATCTGTTATTGACCCGAATTTCAGGTCTCTGCAAGGCTTAGTTTTAAAGACCTCCATGGCCGCGCGGTTCTCCGCGTTTCGATGGCGCGGCTACGTTCAAACCCTTATAACTTTTTAACCATAACTTTGACAAATTCATGGTTTTAGGAATCAACTTTTAGAAATTATTACAAAATCTTGTCGTAGTAGTTAAATAAAAATGCTGTGGTCGCGCCATCGAAACGCACATGGCGCGGCCAGAGCGCGAGTCACACTATACGCGCGTAAAAATCATTGGTGGGATCACTATTGTCCATCAATCTATATTCATCTATTTTTCTAAACTGCAATGTCGAACAGACGGTAAAAGATTACAAAAAAAATCAAACATCCCCATTAGTGAACCTTCACCGCTTTTATTTTCTTATCGAGTTTCCTTCAGGCAAAGGAAGAGGCCAAAAGCTTTTACCAACTTTTAAAATTTAATTTGTAACACAATACTTTGGAGTCAAAATACTTTTTCACCTCTTATTTATTGCCCGTTGGGGTTCTAAAGAGATCGAATGAACCTTCGGGAGCACAATAAAAGAAAGTGTTGATAAATATTTTATCTACAATCCATTGTTTATTTAGAATATTCAATTCGTTATTTACGAGTACGTTTACGTAGATGAAAAGGCATTTGAATGATTGTGATGCATCCTTTGACTCAAAAAGAAGAAGAATAGTATTGTAATGGATTGGTATAGGTTTTTTATTTTTTTAGTGTTTTATTTATTACAACAAAAATTGACGAGTAAGTAGTAGAAGTATTACACAAATCTTCTGCCAAACTGAAGGACAGTTTGTCGGCAGTAATAATAACAAAAGTTCAGGTTGCAAGTAGTTAGAAAATACAAATCACCGTAGGTTATGGCCAATTTTGTTGATGTGATTGATTTTAGGTGCCCGTTCCGTTTCCCTTTTGTTGACCAAAATAGTGCCATGCAGTGACGCCGCAATCAATTTGACCACACTGGCCAACTATTGGGCCCAACAACAGATAAGTGTGTCTGTGGTAGTAATTCGGCTGATGATGTTCACATATTGACAGAGTGTGTCCGCAACGAAGAATTTAGATACGGATTAGAGTTTTCTGGCTGCGCCACTTTCTGACGCAGCTAGGGCAGTGTACAGACTAGCTATGTTAATATTTAAGATTTAGTTGATGTACATCCGATATTTTTTTAAAATTGTAAAAACAAACAATAATCGCATGCACGACAAAGCTCGTTTTTTTAGAATTAAAAAAAATCGGAGCAGTCTTTGGGGACTGCCGATTAGTGCCGATAGAAGTGAAAACAAAAAATACACAGGCCCCGCCCCAGTCGTAGCACTGGTTATGCCCCGCGCATGCCTATGTGGTGCTACGCCGTAGTGGATGCTACGAGTGCTACGAACAGCTACGAAGCGTGACCGCACGTTACGTTACGTGACGATGAGTTCAATGTTTTTCCTTCACCCAAAAAGTGCTCAACGCGCCTAAAGAAGTTTTCACTTCAAAAATAAAAAAAGTCCGTAACCAACGCTTGACCAAACATCCTACGAGTTTCAACACTACCAATGTTCAGTGTGAGTCAGACAAACATACGAACAATTTAGTCAGTTCTTACTGTAAGCTGACCACGTTCTTCATTTCCTACTCCTTACAATACAGACGGGTCCAAAACTCATTAAGGATCGCCGAATGAGTGAGGGAAAGTTTTTCCTATCTCAAGTGAAACTCAATAAACATAGCTCGTACTTTGCTGAGTGATTAGGCTGGTCATTCATGGATTTCACTCCCACTGTGTAGTTTGTTCGATCATGCAATGGGTTGGGATTTACTATTAACTTTTTAGAAAAAGAAGGTTTATGTCACCCAAAGGGCAATGGAGAGGGCTCCACATTGTGGCCCATACCTAGCATAATTGTATTAACACTAGACAATGTTGTGATGATTAAATATTGTTTATGCAATTCTTTTTCCACACTAACACTTTTACTACTGATTATACCTTTTTCATTTTGTTAATAACGTGGGACGAGTTGCAGAATGAAAATATTATTTATTTTGATTTCCTCAACTCGTTCCAAATGGGCCGTAGGCATGTGGAACCATGCTTGGAGTTTCCTTGCGTGGTCGAATCAAAATTGAAGACATCCGCAAGAGAACCAAGGTTACCGACGTAGCCTGAAGAATTGCCAAACTTAAATGGCAGTGGACATAGCAGAAAGGATGGCCGATGGGGTTAAAAGTTCTGGAGTGGCGACCGCAAACCGGAAGACGTTGCGTTGGAAGCCCTCCCACTAGGTGGACCAATGACCTGGTCAAGGTTGCGGGAATATGGTTACCGTTAACTGACAGTTCTGTCCGGCATCTCAGCTGTTTTCATTACCAATGCTATAAATACGCCTACTACTGTGGAACTATGCTGGATGCAAGCAGAACTCATGTTATTTGTTGAGATGCTAATACTTGAGATGCTAAGTTCGCAGTGACGTCTCTTGCGTACCTACTCTCGTAGATACATTTTAGATTGAAGGCATTCATTACGATATAAGGTATTTTAGCGTTAAATAATCTTCTTCTTTTTTCGCGTGGTTATTGTTTAACGTTTAACCTAGTGTCAGAGTTGTATGCCACCCATGGGCATCTGGCTTAGCTTTACATGCAAGAAATATCTCTCAGGCAATTTAAAATTAAGAAACAATCTCTGATTTATATTGCTAAAACTCAACTAACGTAAAAAGTTTTATGACTGCCTTGTTACCTATTTGTGACAAATTCCCAATTCAGTTTCCAATCTTCACTAAAAAAGAGAACATAAAAAATTGTAAACTCTGGATGAAAAAACGATTCTTAAGATGCTTATAATCCGGCTGGAGACTTAACAATCTTGTTGTTATAAATTAATAAAATTTAAGAAATTTGGATAAGATCTTAAGTTTTATTTGAGTTTGTGTTAATTATACTGTCAACTGTTAGTAGAAAATAGTACATAATATGCGTAGGTATATACTTTTATTGCAGATGATTGTAAATCGAATAAAGTTTTTAGGATTTATACAAAACCTCTAACCTAACCTAACATGACTTACTTTCGTATAGGTATTCACCTATATTATTATTTTGTCTATTCTAATGTATAAAAATCTCGTCCACAGTGTTTGTTATCGAACTCCTTCGAAACGACTTGATTGATTTTTATGAAAATTTTTGTGTATATTTTTGGTAGATTTGAAAATAGGTCTATTTTTTAAACTCACACATACACATCAAAATTTCCACGCGAAAAAATTCGCGGGCAACAGCTAGTTAATTTGTAAGAAAATTGAATGATAAAAATATTTATTTGAAACTCACATTCATATTTAACACGACAGCTTTCTGCAGTCTTCCGCTAAAATTAACAAAAAACGACCCCTTGCTTTAATAAAAAGGTTTATAGTTAGCCGACATCCAACATTTCATTTACAGTTTTTCACCTTCATCATAATTAAATGTCAGTTGGAAAATTCTAATTCATTCTTATTAGGCTTTTAAATTAACTAGAAAGTAACAAAGCATGTTGGAACAAGACCAAAAAATCTCATAATACAGCCCCAACGAGAATGTTTCTCTCATTATGATTAATTTTAAAAGAGGATTTATTTATCAACTTTTCAGACAGTTAGACATTTTTTTAAAGTGGTGGCTTAGAAATGGTATTACTTTCTAGTTTTTAATCGGTCTGAGTATTTAATTAAATAAATAGCTAATTATCATTCTCCTGATTATTTCTCCAAATCTACATCTACACTTATAATATTATAAAGAGGAAAGATTTGTATTTTTGTATTTGTGTATTAATATGTTTGTAATGAATAAACTCAAAAACTCCTGCGCGGATTACAAAAATTATTTCACAATTAGAAAGCTACATTCACCTTGAGTAACATAGGCTATACTTTATCCCCGTACTCCCACGGGAATGGGAACTACGCGGGTGAAACCGCGTGACATCCGCTAATATTAAAATAATTTGGTATGATGGATTTCGCCGATTTAGGCTCGCTCCCAGTTAGGCCCCGTTCCCACTATGTCGTGACGATTAATTTATCGTTGGTTTTTAGTTGGTGGACAACAGTAATCGCGTCGTCGTGTATGTGAACACCTCCATTTAAATATACAAGCCACGACACTTAAAACTACACAACTAAATCTGTCATCACGACATAGTGGGAACGGGAAATGATACAAAGATGAGATACACCTCTGCGCAATATTTTATTACAGGCTCGTTAGTCATAATCATCTGCCTAGCCTATTCCCAACTATGTTGGGGTCGGCTTCCAGTCTAACCGGATGCAGCTGAATACCAGTATTTTACATAGAGCGACTGCCTATCTGACCTCCACAAACGAGTTAGTACCGGGTAACACGATACCTCTTAGTAAGACTGGCTGTCAGACTTTTTGGGTCTCTGACTACCTAACGACTGTCAAAGATCTACAAATGACAGCCAGGACCAGCGGCTTAACGTGCTTTCCGAGGCAAGGAGGAAACTCGGTATGTAATGGGTGGTCACCCATCCACAGACCAACCTAGGCAAGCACGGCTTAACCTTACGATCGACCCGAGTGGCTGTTATTATTTAGCCACGAGCTCCTCAATGCACGCAATATGCACGTTAGTCTGTATGGTCTATCTATGGGCCTAAGTTGCCTGGAAATAAATGAATGTTGTTGTTGTTGTTGTTGTTGTTGTAGTTGCTATGCGCTATACCGACCTCTAGATTTAAAACAAGGTTCATTTTGACATTGCTTTTATTTCTCTCTAACTTAAGATACCTCCTTTCATAGTAAACTGAATGTAGACGTAACTGCTCACTTAGGGTAACAAGATCACTTAGCGGTGGCGGCGATAAAAAAGCAATAAGTGCTTGAAATACATTTATCAGGTTTCAATCAATCCTCTTGATTATCATTCATTATATTTCATTATTAATATTGGTATGTTTTAGTTACATCCGTTTGAAATTCTTATTTATGTGAAAACGGAAGTGTTATTATCAAGGTGATTACTTTTTTCCAAGTTTTCGTTTTTTTTTAATGTATTTTAATCCTTCAAAAACTGAAATTATTTTGTTCTTTGAAAACAAAAACAAATGGATACATAGAGAAACAAAGAAAATATCAAAAGAAAGAAAATAGGCTTCGATAAAAATATCACGCCAACTTGAACTAATTATTATATTTGAAGAACTAGTTGACACACCAATCAATAGACATGCTTTTTAAGAGGTGTCTAAACGCGGTTCTCTCATAGATTTTGTATTGGAATAACAAGCTGTGACGTCACTGTTTGGTCAACTCAATGACTGAACTACTTATTGATTTCAAAGCAACTAAAAATCGGGCACTAAATTGAAAATAAATCAGGTTTTCAGGCCCAAAATAAAGTTTTGTTTTTAGAGATTTGTATCTTGGAATTATTGTAGAATTTTTATTTCATAGTGCAACATTTTCAATTCAAACGAAAATACGTTTCGGAAACGAAACGATACCATTCCAATATATCGTACATACCCGTTTGGCCTAAAAACTGTTTCAACCGCACGTATATTGAAAAAGTTCTGTCCAAAGCGGAGTGCACTTGAAATCTCATAATAAATGCCATTGGCTGGCAAGCCAAGTAGGCAAGTGATGTTATTCTGTTTTTGTTACCAAAACTTTATTATTGGGGCTTTATATTTTTTGTTAGGTTCTCTTGAAGATTGTTCTAAGTGGAGAAAGGAAGAAGGGGTGTATATGCCACAGTTTTTAGTTCTCCAGACTCTGTGTTGCAACTAAAAAAACTCCTGACGGAAAAACTTTTTCACTCTTTTAAGTTCCAAAATAAGAAAAGTTTTACTTTTTACTCATAGCCCGACGCGGGAATCGAATGCACCTCTTGCTAAGCAGTCGGTCTTGCAACAAATAGACCAATGAGGCGAACATGGCAACAGGATGGCCTCCTATTGCATGTCACTTATAACATAACTAGGGAAATCCACAGAGATGTACACCTTAATCTATCACTTCAGGGAAATAGACAACAAAGATACATTGTCTACCTTTTTTTTTTCTTTTTTTTTCGGATGGGAAATCATCAAATGACTCCTCCCGCTCTGGGCAGAGCAGGAGGGAGTGTCAGACTTTTACGAACTAAAACCCATCCATGTTCCTTAATTGCCCATTGTGTTCCAGAGCCATAGTAGGCGTCGGCCCTTGCGGACCCCTTCCTTTTGCTGACTCTCTTTGAGGCGCACGTGGAACACGAACGCGCCGTCGACACGGCCTGTCATCATGAGGCGGACGGACGGCAAGCTAGCCCTTAGCTCTCCGTCAACAGGCCCACGCCTATGGTTGCCGGGGGTCATCACGTGTCCCACGACGCCTGGGCCGTCTCCCGCGGTGGCCGGGACGTGCGGTTCTCTCCCTCTCACGTTCCGCCACCTCCTTCTCTAGCATGACTGCTTCGCAGAAGGAGGTGACGGCGTCCCATTCCGTCTCGCTCCGGACCATGGATTGAACCAGGGCCGGACGCGAGAGGTCGCCGCCGCCGATCGCCGCTTCGAGAACACGGTGGTGCTCCGCCCAAGCGGGGCACACTAACACAGTGTGATCCACCGTGTCCTGCGGTCGATCCTCACAATGTTAACATCCAAGCGTTTCCTCCCGCCCAATTCAGTGCAGGAACCTCCCGAAACAACAGTGTCCGGTGAGGAAAACTAAGAGTTTCTATTCTTTTCTTTTCTTTTCTTTTCTTTTCTTTTCTTTTCTTTTCTTTTCTTTTCTTTTCTTTTCTTTTCTTTTCTCTTCTTTTATTTTCTTTTCTTTTCTTTTCTTTTCTTTTCTTTTCTTTTCTTTTCTTTTCTTTTCTTTTCTTTTCTTTTCTTTTCTTTTCTTTTCTTTTCTTTTCTTTTCTTTTCTTTTCTTTTCTTTTCTTTTCTTTTCTTTTCTTTTCTTTTCTTTTCTTTTCTTTTCTTTTCTTTTCTTTTCTTTTCTTTTCTTTTCTTTTCTTTTCTTTTCTTTTCTTTTCTTTTCTTTTCTTTTCTTTTCTTTTCTTTTCTTTTCTTTTCTTTTCTTTTCTTTTCTTTTCTTTTCTTTTCTTTTCTTTTCTTTTCTTTTCTTTTCTTTTCTTTCCTTTCCTTTCCTTTCCTTTCTTTTCCTTTCCTTTCCTTTCCTTTCCTTTCCTTTCTTTTCTTTTTAGCTGGGCAGGAGCCGCCTGAAGGCAGCGCCGCCAGTCCGTTCCAGTTTGGGGGCAAAACGTCGGAAGCGCTCCACGAAGTTCCACCGGCTGCCGAGGTCGAGTCCTAGGTACTTCAAAGTCGACTCGACGCCGATGGGTACCCTTCCTACCGTGAGTAAGGATCCCGTCGGTGGCGCATTCCGAGGCCCATGAAAGCACATGGCACCTCGAATTGACTGTCTAAATTTTCTATCAAATGCAATAAAGCAGCAAATTATGCTTTAACTCTGATCTGAAAGATAATATGAACCAACCTTGGCCAAATTTAACAAACAAGACAAAATCCGTTTAGCCACCCGTATTACCAACTTTTAAATAAAATAACCCCAACGAAACTTTGAATTTAGAACCTAATTATTTCCTGGACTGAGCCAGTTATATTCAGCCAGTATTTTAGAGTTAAACAATTTAAAAGCAAACTAAATTGCTGCTCGTTTCAAACAGAATATTCCCGACGCTTTAACCGCTTTTTAGGGTTCCGTAAGCAAATGTTGGTGTCGGAACTCTGTTAATTAGCCTTCGCCGCCGTCTGTCCATCTGTTTTGTCATTCTCACTGATAGTTTTTAAATACAAATTTTGGGCTATAGTTGTGATTTTTGATTGATCTATGATTAAAAAGATCCATCATATCAAATTTCAGACATAATAAAGCGTATGTTTGAGATAGGTTTAACAACGTATGTATGTTCTTTAAAAGAAAAACAAAAACCGAAAATAATTATTTCACAAACATTTGTTTAGTGGTATTCTTGAGCTCACGAGGCAAAGTCACACTTGGCCAGATTTTTCTGTTAGCTGTAGTGGTCGACTGAAATTTTAATAAAGTTTTGCAGGCTATGTCGATGTGCAAGTAAATGTACCGAATACATTGTGTCGTCGGCAGCAGTGCGCCATCGAAAGCGCTTTAGGTAATGGATGTTTGATTCGTGTGGGGCTCTATTATAGAAACGTAACCCATAACTCACCGGGAACGGTAAAAGCGTTTTTTTATTCAAAAGTGTATGGCTAGTAGGTAGTACACACCTGCAGAAAATTAAGCGACGGAAATCACACGTGCTAATGTAACTCTGCTTTGATGAGTACAATATGTAAGCTGGCAGAAACAGGCCGGGATTTCCATCGCGTTATCTTTGTACACGTGTTGCTAAACTGAAGTCAAACATAATATAAGTATCTGCCTAGTGTTTTCGACGCTAAAACGGTTACCATCACATTTTCAGAATCCCCCCTCAAAGAATTATATAAATACGTAAGTAACCATGTTACAAAATAATACTATAATAAATATGATGAAACTGATTATTGCCTGTTAATTAATAACTTATTCAAAATCTGTCAAACATAGAATCTGTCGATTGTAGAATCGGTCAAACATAGAATCTGTCTGTTGTAGAATCTGTCAAACATAGAATCTGTCGATTGTAGAATCTGTCAAATATAGAATCTGTCAAATGTAGAATATGATGTCATAAGTAGAATCTGTCAAATGTAGACTAAACGGAAAATTTTAGTCAGTTATTTAAAAAAAAAAGCTACAATACCTCAATACTTATCTACACGGTCAAAATACAGGTTTAGTTTTCAATGACCAGCCAAAATTTAAAATTAAGATCTAGATATCAAAACCAAAAGTGCATTTTAAATATTATTGTCGAAAAATATAAAATAAAATAATAGAATTTATTTGAAATGTCCTAAAAATTTTCTAAATCATAAACCTAGTGGGAATCAATGCACTTGGGTGCATGCATGCCCGCCAAATTTATGTGTGTGCTAACTGCTACCTATCTAGGTTGTTGAACTGAATTGTGCTGTTGCAATATCCACACGTTCGCTTTTTAGTGGTGGACAGGAATGAAATTTTATTTAAAAAATGTTTTTTTTTCATTATATCGGAAATATTATCGATTAGAATCGATAATATTTTACCATCTCTGAAAATTTGGCCGGTCATTGAAAACTAATCCTGTATATGGAACAGCAGATATTTTTTTTTTAATTACCGATGAAAATTTATGTGTTCAGAATGTACTCAATAAGTGTTAACCGTTTTAGTATTTTCCCTTCCACCATGTGCAAGCTTATGAACGCACCTTTAACCACGTCATCTTCATCAACCAATGATGACCACCTATCACGTCATGAAGAGCCAATCGCGTTGCTCCATGTATACGTTTAGCTTTAAGTTTCAACTACCATTTTTGTACTTACTTCACTTTACGCATTGTTCAAGAATAGATCATTTTGATATCTCCGCATTTTATTGAAATAAAGAAGAAGTCACCCTGAATCCTATTATAGCTAGAAATAGCACACACACCATACCACAGAATAGATAATAGTACTAGCGTACAGAAGTTGCACTCCTTTGATCTTGAAGAAAGCCGACATTATAAATACCTAAACTGGGCCCGCCCGATCTAAATTGTGCCTTGACGCCACGCGTTAGCGTATTTTATTCGGCGTTTCAGTGCTTAATGGTCAGTCGGTAGGGTTGCCTCAAGTACTCAAAATAAAACACTACCAACATTTTTGTATTTTAATGTACCTACCTATTATTATTTAAATGTTAATTAAAACTTTAATTAAAACATATTATTATATTTCTTGCCTTCTCTAAAATTACGATTACTTATTAAATTTAATAGCAGCACAAATGCGAAATCTAACAAATAGGTAATTTTAAAATAAACTCTGATGGGAAGCATGGACAAGGAGCAGTGAAATTTATATATAAAAGACATTTTTTTTTACATTTATTAATTGCAAAAGTAACAGTTTATCCGGCTTGTCATTTTCACTAGTAATGATTAATGATCAATAAATCAGTCAGTTAACAAACACGAAGTACGAATAGGTAGGTACGCGACGCAAGGTCAAAAGAGCGCGAATAATTAACGCGGCATACGTACGCAGTTACGCACGGCTGGAGCGCGACAGCCCTAGAGAGCTTGCATATTCAATATGCGCGAAGCGGTAGATAATTATCTCATGCCTACACACGGAGTGCAATAGCTCTGACCACAGAACAGAAAAAACAGTAGAAGTCGTATGTGGGCGGGGCGCGCGTACCCCGAGCTTTGCGCTGTTCCGCAAAGTGTTTCCCCCACGCACACGCCACGCACATCAGTCTAGATAGAAGCGTCACAGTGACAATAACTTCTACAAAACTTAACTTAACTTAAAAAAAAAATTACTAAAATGCCTTATTGTGCTGTTCTAGAATGTAAAGACGATAGCAGAACCAAAAATGTATAAAATGATGGTATATCATACCATCGGTAAGTCTTAATTTGCTTTATTTCGATTAAAATTTGAAAAACATTATTTTATTAGACAACACAAGTACAAATAGACTTTATTGTTTACACCATAGGGTCTACTTTCTTTTAACTCAAACATATGTCACAGTCCGCTACTCAATTAGAGATTGACGTTATCGATATTGAGTTATCGATATTTTAAACTTCAATGTTCTATGATGTATTGGCGAAAAATTAACCCTGTGTGCGTTTTTTTTATGATTCTAAATTACATATTTCCATAACAGGTTTGAAATAAGTTTAAAACATGGATATGGGGAATCTATTCGTAATATTCAAACGAGAAAAGATTTATCTACCTTAGGTCTTTCACAAAGTCTCGAATTGGTCAAGTCAAGTCGGGAGTCGCAGAGCGATTTCCGGCCACCGCACCGCAGGCGCGGGCCTGCGGACGGCGAGCGAAGATGGGTGGCTCGCCGTCAGATAGGGACCAGGCCCATGTTAGTTTAATAAATGGCCTATGTGTTAGTCTGAAATTTCATCAAAGTTCGCTAAGGAGCTCGTCGAGCTAAAACATACTTAAAACGAGTGTAGCTGCCGGCGAAATCGCAGGGTTCCATGTCAATAGAAGGTAGGTACTAGGTACCGGTAGTAACAAATCGTGTAGTTTAATCTGTTACCTTTCTATCAAATAGTATAATTTTCGAAATCAATCAGTTGTTTAACATGACAATATTATTATTATTATAAATTTATAACACTTGATTTCAAACATATGTAAGTACTTCATTCATTTTGAAATTTAAAAATATTTATCGACTCTTGTATTATATTTGAAAATAAAACGCAATGTCGATAAAAAGGCAACGACAGTGGTACAACCCTAGGAAAAGATGAATATCACAAAAATAGTAATAAGCTCATTACGGAAATATCAATCTTATTACAGAAGTAATAAAGGTTTATTAAATGCATTTAGTGTAGTGACATCTAGCGGCGAGTAGCAGAACTTGCTCGTGAAACTATTCTCTAAGAGCTAATACGTAAACAGAGTAGACAATAAACCACTCTATTAGCATGTAATTATGGTTTATTTTCAAATAAACGAAGACTAATATATTACTTACTTTCATTTAATATTAAATTACCAATCACACCACGCTTTTCTTAGTGTTACGAAATACAATTAACCTGTTTATGTGTTAGTTTGGGGTACGCTGGTTCCGAAACTAATATAGCGCTATGCTGATTCTACTGTTTTTTCTGTTCTGAGGCTCTGACCATACTACGCTAGAGTCGAGAAGTAATATAAGCATCCATTTGTTATATGTTGTTATCAATTTACTACTAAACCTTTGACATTGCTTTTCTATTACATAAAAGCGTTGACAACCAAATTGAAGATTCAATCTCAGCGTTTTCATATGTTCGTAGAATTCCATTTAATAAGATTCAATATTACCTTGATACAAACCATTTTTTATATATTTTCCACAGAAATGTTTTTACCAGAGATATTGAGTTCGTAGCTGGCGTCTCCAGGGTATAATAAAGTCATCAAGAAACCTTGTTAGTTGTAGTCTGGGTTGATGACCCAATATGGTGTTACCAGTGATTTCTTTTATCACTTCGCTGTTTATGTTTTTAAGTTCTATGTGTAAGGGGGCGAACCTAGCCGGGGTTGCGGGACTGTTCGTAAGATATACCGTGACCCCGGAACACAAAGGGTGATGGAGGAACATGGATGGGTTTTAGTCAGTAAAAGTGTGACACTCCCTCCTGCTCCGCCCCGAGCGGGAGGAGTCATTTGATGATAAATTCCCAGCCGAAAAAAAAAGGGGGCGAACCTATTGCTAACAAGCGAGCTCAAAGCCAAACTCCGGGCGCGGAAAAAGTGTACTTGGACGGCCTTGAGGCCTTTCCTAGCAGTGTTACAGCAACAGCTAGGTAATCAATTAAAATTTGTACTCTAAATAAGTAAACCAGCAATTAGAGTTATTTTACTCATCCATGAACTTCTTTATTATAATCCTAAAATAGCTAGATGGACGATGAAATAGAGCATGGACTTGCTTGAACCATATAACTTGAATCCACTTCCCGATAACATAACTACAACTCCAAGAATATAATTTATTTATTTAACACTTCAAGCACAAAGTACAGAGGCGGACTTAAACCAATAGGCATTTTCTACCAGTCAACCTTAAAAGAAAGAAAAGAAAAAAAAAGAAGAAGAAAGAATTCCTTATTTAAAAGATCGTTGTCAAACCACCCTAGGTCGCATCGCTTTACATCTGGACCGGCAGTCTCAACAGAGATAACGACAAAATCGCTAACTTTCGATCGCCCAGACGAGTTGCGGCTAAATGCAAGCATTCTTAACAAAAAAAAAACAGTACCAAAACGAAACTGGCTATCGCCCTCGCAAAAATGAGATGTGCTTATGTATGTGCAATTGAGCAGTTCAATACTGCGTGAAACTAGTCTCATTACACAACTAGAGCATTACAGACCACTAGTTCGCGTAGCCGCAAATAAAAGAACGCTTAGTCAATTGTAATTCGAAGATCGATGATGGCCTTATTATGGATTCATAATAGCTTCTCGAAGCAACCGCAAATTGCTATCACCCTGTGACTACCAGCCGGCGATCGATCTTCTGAACTTATTGTGAGACAAATTGGATCCGGACATTTTGCTAGCGAGACCTTGGACAGTGAAATTTAAGTAGGTCAATGTTCTATCATGACTGGAGAAATGATGGACCTACCCAGATTTTTTCTAATCCCTTGTTTTTTTTTATAGCTTTTCGTTGAAATGGTTTTAACATCATGCCTGTAAATCCCAATGGGTTATGCAGGGGTGAACCTAATAGTACTCCCACATTCAATTTTTCTTTTTTTAGTAAAAGATCATGTAATACGAGCAGCGGTGGCCCAGTGGTGGCGGCCCCGACTTACGAACAGTAAGTCGTGGGTTCCAACCCAGGTAGGCGCATTACTTTGTGTAATTTATTTCATCACCACTGCTCTCAAAACGGTGAAGGAAAACATCGTGAGGAAACCGGCATGTCCGAGGACCAAACATTCGAGGACATGTGACATCTACTAATCCGCACTGGGCCCGCTTGGTGGATTGTAGCCCATTCCCTCTCATAAAGAGGAGGCCTGTGTCCCATCAGTGGGAACATTAATAGGCTGATGATGATGATGATGAATAGGGGGCGATCCTATTGCCATCAACTGGGCACAGATCGAGACTCCGTGGCTGCTACTAAAAATACCTGACGGGAAAACCAAGTATCACTTTGCCTGACCGGGGAATCGAACCCGGGACCTCACGCTCAGCAATCAAGCTTGCGACTATTAAACCAACGCGGCGGTAATGGTTTTATTGCTGTGAAATTGATCCACACTTACCAAGCATAATAAAGTTAGATGCTAACAATCTTAGATCCAGAGAACCTCGAATTAAGAATATCTAAATCCAGCACGAACCCACAGCATAAACGAAACGTAAATTCGGACGATCCCGTAGCATTCAGTTTAAATGCTCGTAAGCGAAACGAATATTTTAAATTTTATTTTAAAATACTCGAGTATTTTTAATTTGATTTTAAAATACTCGTTTCGCTTAAAAAAATATTTGTCGGGGGTTTGTCAGGAATTTATTTCGCTAAGTTCGAGCTTATGTGGGCAGAACACGGGTTTCGTGCTATGAAAACACACTGGATGCGATACACTATTTTATTTCGCATTGCACGGTTCGGTATGGTAGTTTCCATGGAGAAGAACCGGCAAGAAACTCCATGGTTACTCTTTTCAAACAGATACACTGAGTCTAACAAATAACTTGACACTACACTTTCACACATTAACACTAGGCACAATGAATCGTGTACAGTTTCAAGACGTCTTCACTCCGCTGCGGTCAGACACAGACTGTCTGCCTCGCCGCGAGGTGTCAACATCAGGACTCTGTAAAAGCCGCCATGGTGGGGAGTAGCTCGCGTGATGTCACCACTGGCGCGCTTTCGATTCATTCACCCGTCCGTACTCATGACCGGATCCGACACGGCCATCCTGCTTGCACACGTCCTCGTGTGATGTTTACTCTGCAAGCAAAAAGTCCACGACAGAAATTTGTTCCACTCGGTCACTCCTGACCAAACTCATAACATCACATCTGTAATCCCCAAAGGGTTTAACAGAGGTGTACTTAATAGTACACTTACAGTTCGCTAGTTATCTCCAAGTCCCATGTAATAGGGGCGAGCCTATTGACATCAACCGGCGCAAATCCAGACACCGTGGCCGTTACTGAGAAATTTCGGATGGAAAAACTCAATAACACTTTGCCCGACCTGGGAATCGAACCCAGGACCTCGTGCTCAGCAGTCACGCTTGCCATCACTATACCAACGAGGCAGTTGATTAAATCAAACACAGTTAATTTGGAATAATCGAAAATGGGTCAACCCTTGGGCCATGTAACAGTCGTTCGAATCAACTTTTAGAACTCTACAGCATTAAAAACTACCAAGCTTACAGAAACCCTCTAGTAAAACCTCTAACGCTACGGCTCTCCAGCCGACCAGCAATCGCATTGCTTTCACATCCATTAAATGGATCTGCCATGTGCATCACCCAGTGACTACACAAATTAAATAAAACACAAAAAAATACGTAAAATAATATGAACGCGCCGTCACGGCCGTCCTGCATTATCACGCGTCCTCGTGTGTGTGAGTCTCATATGTAAACCAAAGACATAGCGCCTTATAGTATACTCCGTTCGGTCTCCCTGACTCATCAAATGACTCTTAAAAGACACACATAACATAGGGTCCTACACACATAATATATCACATACGTCAGTCAATGCCACACAGGCTATTTGCTGCCACACAGGCTAGTCGTTGCCACACAGGCTAGTCATTGCCACACAGGCTAGTCATTGCCACACAGGCTCGTCATTGCCACACAGGCTCGTCATTGCCACACAGGCTCGTCATTGCCACACAGGCTCGTCATTGCCACACAGGCTCGTCATTGCCACACAGGCTCGTCATTGCCACACAGGCTAGTCTTTGTCACATAGATCAAAGAGTACAATTGAACGGAAATGTAGTTACTTACCATGGCCGTCATCGGCACTATCTGTAAAGAGCAAAATTACGGTAAGTAGTACACTCAAGCTCGGCCATTCTGGCCCTATTCTTTCTTTAATCAACATCACCCAAAATGGTTGTCATTCAGACATATCTAATTATCTCATAGAGGGATAACAATATCAATGGGTTAACACAAACATTTTGTCACACATACGGTTCGTCACACAGACTGATTGTCACACAGACAAACTGATTGTCACACAGACTGATTGTCACACAGACTGATTGTCACACAGACTGATTGTCACACAGACTGATTGTCACACAGACTGATTGTCACACAGACTGATTGTCACACAGACTGATTGTCACACAGACTGATTGTCACACAGACTGATTGTCACACAGACTGATTGTCACACAGACTGATTGTCACACAAACTGATTGTCACACAGACTGATTGTCACACAGACTGATTGTCACACAGACTGATTGTCACACAGACTGATTGTCACACAGACAAACTGATTGTCACACAGACTGATTGTCACACAGACTGATTGTCACACAGACTGATTGTCACACAGACTGATTGTCACACAGACTGATTGTCACACAGACTGATTGTCACACAGACTGATTGTCACACAGACAATTTGTCACATGATAGGTTAACACTGCTATATCTACTTACTTTTGCCGTCATCGGCACTTCCAGGTACTTCCAAATTAGCATTCAATTCCAACGGAACATAGCAATCTGGCATAGCACGTACACGGTCGTGAGCATATTCACACTGGCAATTACAATTTAATAATTGCAAAGTGTATCTGATGTCAGAATAATAAACTCGTCGGAAAATTAGACTCTACACGTCACTCTACATGTCACTCTACATGTCACTCTACATGTCACTCTACATGTCACTCTACATGTCACTCTACATGTCACTCTACATGTCACTCTACATGTCACTCTACATGTCACTCTACATGTCACTCTACATGTCACTCTACATGTCACTCTACATGTCACTCTACATGTCACTCTACATGTCACTCTACATGTCACTCTACATGTCACTCTACATGTCACTCTACACTCAATTGCCAGTCCATCGGCAAGTCACAACGTAAAATGTGAACCCATCGTCAGAAGCTAACCATCTCAGCCGCGTAAGTGCTACTCCTCGCAAAGAGTATACTGCACAGAAAAAGCAGTCAACGTGCACCTCTTACATGCTCCGGCGCTTCTGATGCGGCCACAACAATACCCCGTCCATCGGGTATGCTTTCAGTCCATCGAAAGCATTGTAGTTGTAAACAGTGGATCCATTAAAATCAAAACAATTAAAATCATCATAGTTAGTTTAGTTTAGAAAATGAGATTATAAGAAAACTCTTACTATGCTGGGTACTCAAAATGTTAAGTGGACTACTTGATATTTAACTAGTCTCGTCAGCGTTATCATTTTCGTCATGGCTAGTCTCGTCATTGTCACCTACGAGCATGTCAACGTCAGTTATTTTTCGCAGTCTGTCATAATTGGAACTTTCAACTATATTGCGCGATGCCTGCTCTCTCATTGCAGAAGGTCCGATCAACATTGGAAAAAGTCCGATCAACATTGGAAAAGGTCCGATCAAAAAGTTACAACACAGGAATTCTAACAATTCTGTTACTTTTACCATAATTCTTAGGCAATGCAAACTCAACTCATAAAACTGTCATAAGCGCTCTGTGCACTAACACAGACAGAAATCGCACCAACGATTTCCTACAGACCCATCGCACATGTTACTCATGAGGTGCGGTCCAACAGATAACAGACCCATCGCCATCATGTCACTCATGAGGTGCGGTCTAAACTTTCGAGTACGAGTATACAAGCCTTTCTTAATGAGATTTGGTCTCACTACCACTGTCATCAACTATGACATCTAATTCTCGAGGAACTTTGTGATCGGGGATCTTTCTAACACAGGCTAAAATCTTCGAATTACCATTTACCGAACCTTGAACTACACCAGTTATAGCAACGACAGGATAAATATGCTCACTCTTAGATAGATTAAACAGAATTGGCACTCTGCTCCAGAGTCATAACAAAATGAAAACGACTCACCAAAGTACTTTCATGTTCCGGCTCGATGATGCAAAGGTCGACTCACTTCTCGACCAGTACAGCAGCACTGGACCAGCACTGGCCTGCTGCGCCGCGACTGGCGATGTGGCCCAGCGTGCCACACTTGAAGCACATCAGTGAGCTGCTGCTGGCCTACGGTCGCCACCCAACTTCGTCCGAAAATCCGCTTGTTTGTCCTTGTTTGCCGCATGCGCGACACTTGATTGGTAGTTACGATGAAAATTTCTAACGTATCTTGTAACCGGCGTCAGTGCGCATATTTTTCTTTTGTTTGTTACTACTCACGTAAATGACGTACAACGTACACGAATTTGGCACTGAACAATTCTTTACACTGGTTTCACGACATACCACAACACTATCTTGCTATTCACTGGTTAGGTTTTAAGAATTTGTAAACGATACAAAGTCTAAACGATACAAAGTCTTTGTTTTGCGTTTCAAAAAGTAACCGTCACTGATTGTCATTGTTTTTCACATGGTAAATATCACTTGTTTACAGTCTGTTTTATTTCGGCGCTGTTGCAAGCACCATGATTACGGATAAACTAAAGTTATTGCGGGTGGGTGTTTATTAGCACACTAATCGGTCTACCTTCTTTCTTGTCCGTTTTTTTTTCACGAACTTTTTCGGCACTTTTTCGGTTTTTACACAGTTGACACTGATTGTTATCGACACTGTCCCCGTTTATGATTTCATTAGCACGATTTAATCCCAATTCTGATGTCGGGGGTTTGTCAGGAATTTATTTCGCTAAGTTCGAGCTTATGTGGGCAGAACACGGGTTTCGTGCTATGAAAACACACTGGATGCGATACACTATTTTATTTCGCATTGCACGGTTCGGTATGGTAGTTTCCATGGAGAAGAACCGGCAAGAAACTCCATGGTTACTCTTTTCAAACAGATACACTGAGTCTAACAAATAACTTGACACTACACTTTCACACATTAACACTAGGCACAATGAATCGTGTACAGTTTCAAGACGTCTTCACTCCGCTGCGGTCAGACACAGACTGTCTGCCTCGCCGCGAGGTGTCAACATCAGGACTCTGTAAAAGCCGCCATGGTGGGGAGTAGCTCGCGTGATGTCACCACTGGCGCGCTTTCGATTCATTCACCCGTCCGTACTCATGACCGGATCCGACATATTATTTACTTGGTTTAAATGTTTGAAATACGTAATACTAGTACTTTACGTTTACTCAGCGCGTTCGTGCTTGCTAGGCCTATCGTCGGCTTCGTATTGTGTCGAATCCGTCACGTATTATTTTGTGTATTTAAAAAAAAAGTGCGACTCGACAGCTGAGTATAAGTTCCTGGGTTCGACTCTCAGGTCGGGCAAAGTGTTATTGGGTTTTTCCATTAAACATTTCTCTGTAGCAACCACGGAGTCTGGATTTATGCCCAATTGATGGAATAAGCTTGCCCATAATGTAATAGGGGACTTAAACATAGTTGGCATACTGTGGGTACACCTCTGCCTAACCTGCGGTGATTCCAAGCGTGATGTTATGTTAAATCAAGTCAAATCAAATCAAATTATTTGCGTCAATATGGGTAGGTACATACATGAGGTGAAACATACAACAGAAGCTCTTAGCCATATCCTACTTTAACAGGTGTGCAAATATCTTTACAATACGATTCCCTTTACGTCGACTCGTGAAAAAAATGACATCTGTTTTAAAAAGTTTACGCTTGACCTCGAGGTTGCAAAAGTACACTTACAACAAAAATTTAAACGCTTTTACAAATAAAATTATATTTATTACTAGCTGTTGCCCGCGGCTTCGCCCGCGTGCATTTCGGTAACTGTCCCATGGGATCATACTAAAGGTATAAATAGTATCTAAATATTAATCTACGTTGTAAACTATCTATAAATAATTCTAAATTTCAAATCATCACAACAATCACTATCACAATCACTATCACAATCACTATCACAATCACTATCACAATCACTATCACAATCACTATCACAATCACTATCACAATCACTATCACAATCACTATCACAATCACTATCACAATCACTATCACAATCACTATCACAATCACTATCACAATCACTATCACAATCACTATCACAATCACTATCACAATCACTATCACAATCACTATCACAATCACTATCACAATCACTATCACAATCACTATCACAATCACTATCACAATCACTATCACAATCACTATCACAATCACTATCACAATCACTATCACAATCACTATCACAATCACTATCACAATCACTATCACAATCACTATCACAATCACTATCACAATCACTATCACAATCACTATCACAATCACTATCACAATCACTATCACAATCACTATCACAATCACTATCACAATCACTATCACAATCACTATCACAATCACTATCACAATCACTATCACAATCACTATCACAATCACTATCACAATCACTATCACAATCACTATCACAATCACTATCACAATCACTATCACAATCACTATCACAATCACTATCACAATCACTATCACAATCACTATCACAATCACTATCACAATCACTATCACAATCACTATCACAATCACTATCACAATCACTATCACAATCACTATCACAATCACTATCACAATCACTATCACAATCACTATCACAATCACTATCACAATCACTATCACAATCACTATCACAATCACTATCACAATCACTATCACAATCACTATCACAATCACTATCACAATCACTATCACAATCACTATCACAATCACTATCACAATCACTATCACAATCACTATCACAATCACTATCACAATCACTATCACAATCACTATCACAATCACTATCACAATCACCATCATCGTAATCACGATCATCATCATCATCACAATCGTCATCATAATTATCACAATCATCATCATCATCATCATCACAATCGTCATCATAATTATCACAATCATCATCATCATCGTTATCGCAATCATTATCATCGTAATCAAAATCATCATCATCGTTATCACAATCATTATCATCGTAATCACAATCATCATCATCGTTATCACAATCATCACAATAAATCAACCACAACCCTGTATAGAAGTCGAATCTGGCATTTACTGGATCCTAAAATAAATGGCATATTCGTAATCAGCACCCCTGCTAATCTCGGAATCGGCCCCCCTTATTGATTTTTAGACATTTCAACCCCATCGCACCCCAACAGGGGGTGATGGTATTTCAGGTCCGCCACATTAAATCTTAAAATCGTTGTTTTTTAATACACCCGATGACCCGACCCGATACACCATACAAACAATAACCATGTTGATTGTCAGACTTTGTCACCCCATTTCCCCCTCTTAGGGGTTGAATTCTGAAAAAACCTGAAACCCTACGTATTTATCAATAAGAGTACTGCTGTGAAGTTTCTAATAAATAGTCTAACTAATCTTTTTTCCCCATACAACAAATTTTGGAGCCCTGTTTCACCCCCTTAGGAGGTAAATTTTGAAAAACCCCTTCATAGTGCACCCCTAGACCACATAAGGAACCTACGTGCCAAATTTAGAATCTGTGTACCCAGCGGTTTGGGCTGTGTGTTGATATGTCAGTCAGTCAATTTCTTCTTTTATATATTTAGAAGATTTATATACAAAATTTATCTTTTAACTTGATCCCCCTTTTCACCCCCTTGTGGGCTGAAATGAAAAAAAAAACAACAACAATGTACGTTGTGTTAGTTTCCAACCGTAAGCTGAAATATAGGTGATTTTATGTTAAAAAATAAAGAACTTTAATTAAAAACAAAATGTCATCCCCTTTTCATCCCCCTAAGGATTTAAATTCTAACAATACCGTTGCGTTAGCTTCTAACCATACGCCTAGATAATAAATTTGATGTTTTTTTTATATCGAAAATTAAGGACTACACAACTTCATCCCTCTTTTTAACCCTTTGGGGGTGTAATTATCAAAAACGCTGAGACACGTATAGATTAATTTTTAATCGTCAGCATCCTCACTTTAAAAGTGACGGACTTTCATACACAATTTTTTCCCTCTTTTTAACCCTTTGGGGGTAGTATTATGAAAAACGCCGAGACACGTATAAATTAATTTTCAATTGCCAGCCTAAATACAAAATTTAAAGATCCTAACTTTAAAACTGACGGACTTTCATACAAACTTCCATCCCCTATTTAACTCCCTTAGGGGTTGAATTTCGAAAAATCCTTCCTTATTCCTTGTCTACATTATAAAGGAAACCTTTGTGCAAAATTTCAGCTTTCTAGGTCTAAGGGTTTGGGCTGGGCGTTGATGAGTCAGTCAGTCAGTCAGTCAGTCAGTCAGTCAGGCCTTTTGTTTTTATTTATATAGATAGATACACAAATTTTAAATTATTCTATTAAATAGAGACATCAAAATCTTACATTAATATACGTTAATAAAATAGAGTTATATGATAGAGATATCTCAGAAAGATTTAAAATAACGATATTTATACTCCAATACTTAAATGTAACCTGTCTCATTATAAGCTTTTGACCTCCAATATCCTAGCAGATATGTGTCGACCCAGTTCTGTGAACCGGCCATCCGCTCTCTCGCCAGCACGATCAATCATCACTGACAGGGGCTATTGTAGCCAATACGCGGCACTGTGGTGATAGATCTATTTAAGTGTTCACAAAGATTGGCCCTGTTACATGCTATGTGACGAGAATTTTCAGGTCAGAGCATTTTTTTTTTAAATTACGTGATATACGTTTGAATTTCGGTGACTATGAGGAATTGTGTGTTTGATAAATAAAAGTCACATTTTACTGAAATGGGCAGTCATCGAAAATCCGAAAAACACCTTTGTTTAGTTAACTAGACAAAGGTGCGGTGGTTGTGGGGAGTTTGTTCCGCCACTTCTTCTTCCTAGTTAAAAGACTAGGAGGTGGCAAAGGGCGAGCGTTTTGGGGGATGAAATTTATGGTTGACGAAATGGGATCCAATGTATGAAGATTAAAATAGTTACTAGTTGGCACACTTTTTCACTTGTTTCGCACGTCTTTTGTTTAGTTGTCGAAATAGGAACGTTTCGAGGGGTTATAGATGGGCCGGAGCCAGTCCTTCTTGTAAACTTTGACGTTTATAAAAAGCTGATTATCAGCCTATATTGAATAAATGATTTTTGATTTTGATGTTGAACATTGAGTACCCTAGTACCCTAGTAAAAAATTTCAACGAAAAAGAGGCCAACTTGTACTGGCCTGCTTGTTTCCCGAATCAGTTCCAAAAACAACGTAAACAGTAAATGCAATACAACGTGTCTTTTTTGATATCCCATAACTCTAGGGTATGATTGAGACCATATAAAAGAATCAAGTGGAATATGAATTATGTTTCAATCTTCCTTTTCTTTTTATTTTTTCATACAAAATAATGACTTTGCTGAATTATTTTGTATGAAAAATTAAAAAAAAGGATGATTGTAACATAATTCATGTGGGAAATCAAACACTTTAAAAACCACTTAAACTATTTTATTTTAATTTATTTATTCTTTACAAAAATCTTAACGTCTTTACGTCTTCCGTCAAAATCTACACTCTATACTCTTTCTCTCTCACACATCTTCGCTCTCATTCAATCTGTCATCCCCACATTCGGCCGTCCTGCAATTAGTCTGTCCCTAGACTAATACAAATAAGAAATCTTTAAAACACCTAAAAGCAGTAAACAAAAAATAAAATCGAAAAAAATAAACATCTTACATTGTTACTTAACACAACACAACATTAAATCATAAATAACTGTAACATAAACAAAAACAAATCCTAACATTCAAGGGATTAAAAAACATAGTGTTTTACCGTCTGAACTGAAAATAAAATAAAATTGACTCCTAAATCTATCATCAATCATCTGCAGTATCGTTTTCCTGCACACTAGGCCATGGCTTCATGAAATCCGCCGCACTGCTCGTCTTATTTGGCCCTTCGGTTTCAGAATCCAGCTTTGCTACATCGTATCTATCAACACCCTTCACTTTAGTGACCCGATAAGGACCTAGGTACTTTGGTCTGAGCTTCATGCCTACTCCAAATTGCGTACGTCGTATAGCCACAACATCTCCAACTTTATAGACTCGGCTTTTCTTCCTTGCTTTATTAAAACACGTCTATTCTCGTTTTGCAGTTTTAAAATCTGTTCTTTCGCCTTCTTAGGCAGTTCTCGATAATTCATAAAAATGTGTTGATTCTCTTGTTGAATTAAATCTAAAATCTCAGGATCTGCTTGCCGTCTCATCCTTGTGCCAATGAGTAACGGAATGAGTAATGGTAATTCGCCTTTTCCAATTGGAGACAACAATCCTTCTTGCTTTCCTGCTTTACAACTTGCCAACAAACATGGTATGCATGTTTGAATGTAATCTTCAACCTTTCTGTCTATAATCTTAATATAGTAATCTTTTTGTAGTAGATTGGTCAACGCCTTCGCAATCAGTGAAAAATTTTGTATATACTTACGAAAATATGACGTCAGACCAATGAAACTTTGCAGTTGCTTAGTGTTCTTAGGTTCTGGGAACCTTTTAACAGCATCAGTCTTCCCAGGTGAAGGTTTTACTTGACCATCCTCTATAATGTGGCCTAAATACTCCACTCGTCTTACCACAAGTTGTGATTTCTTCCAGTTGATTTCCAACTCGTATTGTGACGCTACGTCTAACACCTCTTTCAATCTTTCTACAGCTTCTAGCTCATTCTGAGCTGTGATTAGTAAATCGTCTATAAAAATCAATACAATACAAATCAATTCATGGAAAATAATCGTTATAAATCTTGTAAATATTTTAGGGCAGATCTTCAAACCAAATGGTGCCTTTATAAACTCATATTGTCCATTGTGCGTGACAAAAGCAGTGTATTTAATCGAGTCTTCATGTACTGGCAAATGAAAATACGCATTTTTTAAATCAATCGTACAGAAAATCTTAGCTTCTGCAAGTCTATCAATGTGGTCGTCAATAATCGGTAAAGGATATTCATCCTTTAACATCTTCTTGTTGATTAATCGGTAGTCCACACAGATCCGGATAGCTCCATCCTTCTTCCGAACCAAAACTAACGGACTAGCATACTCTGACCAACTCACCCGCACTATTCCTTCTTTTAGCCACTGTTCAACCTGTCTTTCAACCTCTTCTTGTTCACTGATAGCTAAACGGCGTGGCCGCTGAGCTACCGGGATGTCGTCTTTCAAGATAATATGCAACCTTACCGGGGCGTCTTTCGTCTTCATCGGCTGATATCCCTCGACAAGATGCTTTACCTGCTGCTGAACATGTTTACTAACTTCAACTCCAATAACGTACGGAACGTCTGTAAAATAACAAGAAAGTTTACGCAACCAATTCTCATTCGACGGCAAAAACATTATGTTTCCTTCCTTCATAAACAATGTTACATCTTTTAAAAACTCATGTCCTATTATTATCTCATACGGCATAGAGTCATTAGATACCACATGGAAACACACATCACTATAGCTTTGCTCATCAATAATAACAGGAACTCTAATTTTCCCCATAGAACACACTTTTACATGTCCAAAACCAAATAACGAAATAAAATTATTTTCACTTTTTGGTGATCCAATCATTGTGTAAAATTCTTCAGAAATCAAGTTAACGTCGCTGCCGGTGTCGATCAATGCAATCGTCGCCTTATCAAAAATGTTCACGGTTTTACAGGGTTTTTTCATCAATAAATCTTTGTTTACATCGTTGTCCTTGTCAAGACCGTTGTCAAGCAAAACTTCAAATTCTTTTTTATTCGTGGTTGACAAATCAGTGCTGAAACCTTTTTCATTCGCAGTTGACAACTCAGTGCTGCCACCCGCGGACTTAAAATTAACGTTGTCGGCCTCCTTGTTGAACATCGTGCTTTTCGTGTCGCTCAACACACTCACGTCACCTGGTGGTTTTTCACCAACAACTTGCCGGGTCGGGTGCTGCTGACGTCTTGTAAAAGTCGCTCCTGCTTGGTCACCGCCGCTTCGGAAATTGTTCGGTGCCTGTTCGTATGCTTCCGCCTTTTTGCAGTTTGGCGCAATATGGCCGAAACTATTGCATTTAAAACATTTTAGCCCGAGATGTTTGTTTGGGCATTCTTTGGACTGATGACTTTTTTCCCCACAACTGAAACACCTGATCACGTTTTTTTGTTCCACATCGCTATATTTCGTCTGACTTCGTTGCATCTTCGACTCTTCCATTTTTTCTTTCAGAGTTTCGTAAATTTTCATTTTTTCTTTCAAATCGGGATACGTGGTAACTCCATACAACATTATTTTATGAATTTCTTCGTCTTGAATTCCTTCTACGATGTATTTTATAGCAACATAATCTGGCATCTTTCCTCGTTTACCTAGCTCACGCATTACTAATAAATAGTCCATACAACTTTCATCATCTTGTTTCTTTCTGCTGGACATTACTTCGTGGGCTGTCTTCTGGTCAAATACATCGGGAAACTCCTTGGCGATTGCTACCTTCAGCTCATCCCATGATCTAAACGGGCGCTCAGACTGGAGCCATAAAGCTGCTGTTCCTACCAGGGATCTACGAGCTATAATGAGCTGCTGTAACGGCGTCCACATAAAAATCTCCGAGTTGTCATCTATTTCTTGGATCCATTTCGATACCGTGTATGTTTTATCCTGGCCGCTGAATTTTTTCACCATATCATCAGCAAAATACCCTTGCATGGTAGGGTTTTCGCTTGTCCCAGCCTTCGCCATTTCGTCTTCTGGGTGACTATAATTCAAACCCGTTGCGTCTGATGACCAAAAATGGCCGCCTTCAAAACTGAAAATTTTTTACGTCGTCGTCGGCACGTCGTCAATTTTTTTTCCAGTTTTCAACTTGTCCGTCCCGTCTTTTGATGATTTCCCAGTATTCCACTTGTGTGGGCGTGAAAATGTGGGAAATCAAACACTTTAAAAACCACTTAAACTATTTTATTTTAATTTATTTATTCTTTACAAAAATCTTAACGTCTTTACGTCTTCCGTCAAAATCTACACTCTATACTCTTTCTCTCTCACACATCTTCGCTCTCATTCAATCTGTCATCCCCACATTCATATGCCAGTTGATTCTTTGATATGGTCTCAATCATACCCTGGAGTTATGGGATTAAAAAATATATACAAAATAATAACAACCAAACAAAATTTAACCAAGATACTCCGTCACTCTTAAACAATATTCCACAGGGTAATAAGTACGCACTCAAGACTGGCTAAAGGTATTAGTTGCGTAAAGCCAGCGACTTCTTCCTCCTGACACCCGACTTCCGACCCTGAACCTTGGACGTGAACCCTGTGTAAATATAGCTGTTCACAGCTTGTTTAACTTTTGACGTCGTAATCAACAAGCTCTGATCTTTGTTGAATATTAATAAAGTTGTTGCTAGGTAGTTTGTTAGTTTTTTCGGACTGAAACCAAAATTAAAATGTACAGCGCTTTAGGGAAATGAAAATAATCTGTTTCGTCGTGTTTAGATTGTATATTAAGATACTGTGAATAATTAAACTATTTTGATACCAAGCTTTGTTATTATAGATTATTTTCTCAATCATGCTTGGAAAATTATTTATTTATTTATTCATGTATACACAAAATACTTTACAGGACAATATATTTACATAGAAGAGCACAAAGGTACTGCTTATTTCTTATGAAATTTCTTCCAGCAGACCTGCGAGAGGAAAGTTGGATAAGAAATGTAGACACAGTGTGTAGACAAGTTAGACACAAAAAATTAAATTTAAACTTAAAACAAAACAACAACTATAATAATAAACATAAATACAAATACCTACACATATATAAAAAAAAAAAAAATTGAGCATTATTTTGACAACCTTCTTCGAGATAAATCGAAATTGCTGTACTGACCAGATACATGCGACCAGCGGCTGGCAAGAGTTTTTTGAAACTGTCGTGTTTAGCGGCCAAATAAATTACATAGTAAACTTAGTTATTTAAAAATGGAACGATCTTTTACTCTGAAACATGGCAAGTTACCTGCTTAGTAACTTATCAAAGGTTTTATTTAAATTTCGAATTGGCTTGCAAATAGAAAGCGGTTTATTGAAAAAAAAAAACAAATGAACTCTTGAAGAGTTTAATTTCCTCGCATTATTTGAGAAAAGTACTATACAAGCCTTGGCCACAACTAGGCGTTGATGGACTTACGTATGTCGTCCATCACTGCCTCTGTTGCTGGCTGCTGCAGTAATAAGCTATTTGGTTTACATTTTACAATGTAATTTGTTAGTTTAACTGTAAACCAAATAGCTTGTTCGACCGTACTATGTTTAAATCTAGATAATACGAGTGAACTTAAAAAAAAAGCTTTGCCCGACACAAGGAATTTCTCCTGTATCAAAGATGCGTTTACAAACAATTTAAGCTCACATACACAAACAGCCAGACCCGGAACAACTACCCACCAACTATTACCCCGTGCGGGCATCGAACCCGCGACACGCATCGTAATAGCAGCTAAACGTGTCGTCAGTTAAGTATCTATAGTAGTTATGAATCACGGGCATTGATACGACATGATGGGACCCAACTTCAAAAAAAACCGACTACACATAGCTGAGAGCAGCGGTGGCCCAGTGGTGGCGGCCCCGACTAACGAACAGTAAGTCGTGGGTTCGAACCCAGACAGGCGCATTACTTTGTGTAATTTATATCATCACCACTGCTCTCAAAACGGTGAAGGAAAACATCGCGAGGAAACTGGCATGTCCTAGCACCAAAAATTCGAAGACATGTGACATCTACCAATCCGCACTGGGCCCGCGTGTTGGATTATAGCCCATTCCATCTCATTGAGAGGAGGCCGTGTCCCAGCAGTGGGAACATTATAGGCTGATGATGATGATGACACATAGCTGTTAGACCATTAGGTAGGCCAAAAGGGTTTGTTGTACTGTAACAGTGATATGAGTTATTTGTCTGTGCGGCTAAATTTTAACCCATAAAGTTTCTCTACCTAAACAATATTGCTTTAAGTGATTAGACTAGGATACTAGAACCAGTTGTTAGGCTAGGTAGAGTGAATTGCGTTTTCTTTAAAAATATCTACGAACAAAACACCTGAGTTTAGACTTTTGTTTAGTCATTGGAATTGAAAGAGTAAAATAAAAGTCGCCACGAATGGCTATAATAAATCTTGGTGGCCGCCTGCTAGTATCCAGTACACTTTAACTAAGACTTGACTCATGCAATAAAAATGGCATTATGCATATTCTTCTCAGAACCACTCCATAATGTGTGTCTTATTTACACAAACACATTTCTATTACATTTCTACAATATATTACACATACTACAAAGGGTGTAAAACACCTCTTAACGAAGCCGGAAAGCACTTATTCTCCACGTCATTGCGATCATTTTTTTTCAATACACTTCCTCGAAAACTGGTCCATAACGCACTACGATTAGGTACAACAATGCAATGTATTTCACACGCGTGCGATTTTTTCCACTTTCCCGCACGTGTGCGGGAATGAAAATTGCCACAGATAACTATACCTATACTTAATCCAAATTGGTTCAATGCCTGATGAATCTGATGATGATGATGTCTGAGGTAAATGTTTTTTTTTTTTTTAATTTCTGAAAAGCACTACGCGTCTTTATGGCATAAATAATTTTTGAATATTCAAATTGTGTTTATAAATAGAATATCATAGATAAACATGATTATTAAAAACTAATAGTTACTTTTATACACAAATTAACATTTATTTGTGTTCTTAATTCAAAAATATAAAATAAATCTATTTTTTATATTAGGCTGTTTAACGGCTTCATACCTTTGCCTCTCCTTGAAACTGCGAAACCAAAGCGCGAAAAAAAAAGAACATGAAAATCATAGTTTCATGGTTCGTGACAAAAATATTTTTCGTTATTTTATTTTATTTCTTCAAAAGTGTATTGAAAAACGTCGTTTGATACACGTGGACATTTGTTGTTGCAATTCTCGGCTCAAAAACACCCTCGCCTACGGCTCGTGTGTTATAATTCCGCCTCGAATGCAATAACAAACTTTCTCCACTTGTATCAAAATGTACTATTGTTCTACATCATACCTTCCCAGGTATGATGTACCTTCTAGTTACGGAGATATTGTGGGTCAAAGTTCCAACTTTTTGACAAGTTTTTTTAAATACAAGTTTTTAATGTAAGATTTTTACTACACCTTCACGACCCGCGTATTCAATCCATCCATCAGCACAATGTTTTGAGTGCGTTACATTGAGTTCTACCACAAAACATGATTTTTACCCCAAAAAAAAGTCGTTTCCCAGCAATAATTTTGGCGTAAATTTACTTAGTTTAATACATAATGCTTTATTGACGGCTTCGTGATATGAGGCCTTTTACACCCTGTGTATTATATTTCTATTAAACAATATATTTAACATAACATTGAGTAAACCACTTACACATAACATAAATGTATTTTGAAGCTGCAGCTCTTCTGAGCCATAAAAGGATAAACGCGAGAAGTACACGTAAAAGCGCGCGAACAGGCATTGTTCTAGCAAACAATGAACAGTACCATTGTGCTGATTTCAGCATTAACGTGTGTTCGTGCACGGACATGGCTGAATACACGTTTGAATGCGCTTGACTTCATGCAGTCAATCAGAAGTATTGTTGAATGTGGGGCTTCACGAAAATTGGGGCAGTGCGAATGTTTGGGACCCACTTTTGCTTTTGATAAACATAACATAACACCATGCTTGTAATCCCAGAATGGTTAGGCAGAGGTGTATCCATTAGTATATGTTTAAATTTTATGTATTATGTAGCCTAGCCTAGCCTAGCCTATTGCTCGCTACATAATACATCGCTACATAATACTCACTAGAGGAGCTCGTGGCTAAATAATAACAGCCGCTCGGGTCGATCGTTAGGTTAAGCCGTGCTTGCCTAGGTTGGTCTGTGGATGGGTGACCGCCCATTACATACCGAGTTTTCACCGTGCCTCGGAAAGCACGTTAAGCCGTTGGTCCCGGCTGTCATTTGTAGATCTTTTACAGTCGTTAGGTAGAGGCCCAAAAAGTCTGACAACCAGTCTTACCAAGGGGTATCGTATTACCCGGTACTAACTGGGTTGTGGAGGTCAGATAGGCAGTCGCTCCATGTAAAATACAGGTATTCAGCTGCATCCGGTAAAACTGGAAGCCGACCCCAACAAAGTTGGGAAAAGGCTAGGCAGATGATGTAGCGAGCCTATTGCTATCTACCGGGCCTAAATCCAGACTCCGTGGCTTGTACTGAGAAATTCCTGATACAAAAACCAAATAACACTTTACCACGATAAAGGTATTAAGGTAAACTTGCTTTGGTAGCTTGCTGGGCCCTATCAGAATTTCAGCGCTGTGACTTTTTTTAAATGTCACAGCATCTTGCTGAGATATAGGACAAGTATTCCCGTTTGAGCACCTATTTTTGGGCACCAATGCATTGAGCACCGAAGGTATTCCCATTTGAGCACCAACCGTTTTAATAGCTTGGTGCTCAATGGAGAACAATAAACATTTTTAACTTTATTCCCTGTGGAGCACCTACGGTGCGGTAGCTTTTGTTGATGGGGTGTATAATAGTTTTAAATGCATTGGTGCCCAAAAAATAGGCGTTCAAACGGGAATACTTCAGATAGGAGCCTTTTGGCCGTGCACAGGACCATTTTGATTGTTTTTTTTTATTTTTCTTTTGTTTACTTTTTAAAATAATTTATGCATGTCTATTCTATCTTTTTGTTTTTGTTATGTCCTGTGTAAGTTCAATACTTTTATTTCTTTCTTTCTTTGGTGTAGTGTCAGGAAACAAACTAAAGAGAAACATTAAGAAGAAAATTCAATTGGCACAAGTAAACTATACAAGCAATTTTTCTAAGAACATTGCACTAGTTCTCACTACCTACAGTACAAAACTTCAAGTTCTATAACCGTCCACAAAGGTTTTATGCACCCATCTGCTCGAATACTATTGGTTTTGCGACAAATGTGCACTATCCATTAGCACGATAGCTTTTATTCACGTTCTACGTTCCAGAATTAAAAAAAACCGGCCAAGTGCGAGTCGGACTCGCCTATGAAGGGTTCCGTAGCAGCAAGTAACATAATTTATAGTTCTTGTAGTTCGTTGTAACTTTGATCGATGTTTATGATGTATTAAAAAAAAACTACTTACTAGATCTCGTTCAAACCAATTTTTGGTGGAAGTTTACATGGTAATGTACATCATATATTTTTTTTAGTTCTATCATTCTCTTATTTTAGAAGTTACAGGGGGGGGGGGACACATTTTACCACTTTGGAAGTGTCTCTCGCGCAAACTATTCAGTTTAGAAAAAAATGAGTTACAGTTCTAAGTATCCTCGTATATCATAATAGCTGACGTCCCGCGGTTTCACCCGCGTAGTTCCCGTTCCCGTGGGAGTATGGGAATAAAATATAGCCTATAGCACTCACGAATAATGTAGCTTTCTACCAGTGAAACAATTTTCCAAATTGGTTCATTACTTCCAGAGATTACCCCCTACATACAAACTTACAAACAAATTTTACCTCTTTATAATATTAGTATAGATTTACTCATCTGATGTTGTGTAATTTGGCTTACTGAAAAATAAACTTCTATTACTTACTGTAAAATATCGTACATTTTAAGACGCTTTCAATCCAAAATCATCTTCTGCCTAGTCCTTTCCCAACTATGTTGGGGTCGGCCTCTAGTCTAACCGGATGCAGCTGAATACCAGTATTTTACATGGGGCGACTGCCTATCTGACCTCCACAACCCAACTAGTACTGATTAATACGATACCCCTTGGTAATACTGGTTGTCAGAATATCGGGCCACTGACTACCTGTAATGACTGTGAAGAATTCAATCAAGCTTTTAATCTTAAATATAACCTTAAATATAATAACCTTAAATATCTGAAATACTAATCGTTTCAGTACTAATGATTTCAAAGGCAATAATGAGGTAAACGTTTATATTTCTTCTTCAATGAAATCTTTACAAGGAACATGGTTAACAAATGTTACCTCTTTATAATATTAGTATAGAAGTGGGGAACCCCCAAAATGTATTGTTGTTTTTTTTCTATTTTTGTGTGAAAATCTTAATGCGGTTCACAGAATACATCTACTTACCAAGTTTCAACAGCATAGTTCTTATAGTTTCGGAAAAAAGTGGCTGTGACAAACGGACGGACAGACAGACAGACATGACGAATCCATAAGGGTTCCGTTTTTTGCACTTTGGCTACGGAACCCTAAAAACACACACAATAAAACAAAAATTGTATCTAAAAATATGACTGAATTTCACGGTAGCCACAGGCTGTGACATCATTTCTCCGTACGAGTCATTTTCTAGTGTATTTTATCTCCATTCGATTCGTGTCGAGTAATTTCCGCTGCATGAAGCTGACATTGTGTTAACTGAAAGCGCTTTATTTTCGTGTCTTTTTCTTTCCGATAATACTGTGTAGGTGTCAATGGAAGTGTTTGTACAAAGACGATATTTATTTTATCGAAAAGTCAAAAATTTACCATGAGTATGATATCTACTTCTGCGCGACTGCAGCATGAGGTTCTAGGTTCAATTTCCAGGTGGGGCTAAGGGTTATTAGGCTTTTCCATCAGGAATTTCACAGTAGCAGCCACGGTGTCTAAGTAAATGCCCAGTTGATGGCAATAGGCTCACCCCCTATTACATGGGAATTACCTATACCTAATAGTAGATACACCCATATTTCGCCAGTTAGGTTTAATTCCCATGTAATTGGGGGTGAGCCTATTGCCATCGACCGGGCATTTATTCAGACACCGTGGCTGCTACTGAAACTCTGATGATGAGATGAGATGTGATGTGATGGTCACGCCAGTACCTAAGTAATTCCTGAAGGGATAAACAAAGGTTTGTTTAACCCTTCGGGAATTAGGTACTGGTGTGATATTATAAAGGGTGTAAAACACTTCTTAACGAAGCCGAAAGGAACTTATTCTCCCCGTCATTGCGATCTTTTTTTTGTTCAACATCATACCTGGGAACCTTCTAGTTACGGAGATATTGGGGGTCAAAGTTCCAACTTTTTGACAAGTTTTTTTAATTATAAGTTTTTAATGTAAGATTTTACTTTAAACACCTCCACGACCCCATACTATTCAATCCATTCATCAGCACAATTTTTTGAGTGCGTTACATTGCGTTCTACCACAAAACATGATATTTCACCCCAAAAAAAAGGCGTTTCCTAGCAATAATTTTTGCGTAAAGTTACTTAGTTTGATGTACAGAATGCTTGGTTGACGGCTTTGTGATGAGGTCTTTTCGACCCTGTATGTAAAAAGAAAGACCCTACCATGTAAATTTGTAATATATGACACTGACGAATACTTAGTGGACAATACAAAAAAGTTCAAAGAAGTAGTGGAAACAGAAAGGCAGTATTTTGATAGAAAGCCAACATAAATAAATGAATACTAATAACATTTTTTTGCTGGGAATGCTTCTAGAACTCCTCACTTTTATTATCATACGAAGTATTCTCGAGAATGCCTCTAAAAGCGATGCATTATTCTCAGAATGGAAGACAAATAGCTGTTTCGTTACACTGTTGTTTATTTTTGATGAATAATTTAAGATACATTGTACGGAACAAGACCCAGTTATCGTGTTTGTCTTTGTATTTTCCTTTGCAAACATGGCGTGTTTCGAGTAGCTAATGTTATAAGTGAAAAGGAGTTATTATGAGGAATGAGCAAATGAGTCTAGTTAGCGACAATAGCCCCTTAGGTCCCAAGACGGTCAAGTAAAGGAAGGGGATTTACCTATTTACATAAGCCTCTATATTTCCCAGGGTACGTAATTATCAAGATAATTAAATGTTATGTAAATTGTATTTTTTTTCGCGAAGTTAAATAACAGTATTATAAATTAATAATATTTTTATTATTCAGTTTTGACACGAATATACCGAAAATTCTGTTTGTTGATTAATTCAAACAAAGTTTGTGACCGTATTTTTTAAGTTGACACTTATCGCCTTTGTGCATGGAAGCGTAAAATTGAGTTAAGATACACGTGAATTTTACTCATTATAGTTTTATAATTTTTGTTATTATCAAGGATATTGATAAACATAATTATCAGTTCAATCATGGTGAATGCTGCGTATACCTATAATAGGCATACATACCAGCACTTATATGTTTTTTTCATTGTTTCACATTAATTATTCTTAGTATGTATTGCTGTTGGTGTACCAAATAAATAAATAAATCACTAATATTTCCTACAGATGTGTGATCTTCATCGGCGATCCACTAAAATCAACAGCCTTGTTTGTAACCACTGCATTAATGAGTCTGGCAGTTTTTTTTTCTTCTTAAGATAAGAGACTGAAAACGAAAAGCCTTCAGTATTTTCAGTTACTGCGAGTGACTGCCATTATAAGCTGTCGCACGTTTTTAGTCGAAGAATCGAAGATGGGTGGGAGTCAAATACAATTACTTAAAATTGGCGTCACGATCGACCTTTGACGACCTATTTCTGCTATTCTCATTTTTAACTGTGAAGAGGCTCTCTCGAGTCCTATGAAGAGTAACACAATCGCTTGAGCCTGTGTGTCTATAATTTTCGAACCCAAAAAACCATTTGCCTAACTTTCCAGGGATAGAAGGTGTGATATTTTAGGTTTCTCTGTCTTGTTCTGTTAATAAAATTGTAGTTATTTCCAGAACATATCGCGAGAAAAAAGTTTTATGTGAAAAAATTATAGGTACACACATCAAAAAAAGTTTGTTATCACTTTGAAAATTTGAAATCTTTTTTGTTACGTATTCATAAATAAAATTATTTATTTAAATAAAAAAAATAAAAAAATTAAATAAATAAAAAAATAAATAAATTTATAAATAAGTAAATTTATTTCCGTGGTAGTACGGGGATAAAATATAGCCTATATGTTACTCAGAGTGAATGTAGCTTTCTAATGGTAAAATAATTTTTGAAATCGATGCAGGAGTTTTTGAGTTTATTCATTACAAACATACACACAAAAATACAAATCTTTCCTCTTTATAATATTAGTGTAGAAGTGTAGATAAAAAATAGTTTTATTTTTTAATTTGAAACAGGGTATTTCTATTTAAAGAAAACACACAACAAAGATTTTTTTCTTGATAAAGTTCAATTTAAAAAATTATATCAGCTTAGGCTAGTGATCACAAACTTTTTTTGATGTGTGTATATGTTTTAGTTGGGAGATTGTACAGTGAGATTGCGCCCAATATACAAATATAACTTAGGCATATACGTTAATGAACCTCAGATTAACATTTCAAAGATCACAGGCTCGGTTATGTGTACATTACGGCGGAATTTAATCAGAGCATTAAGTAGTAAAGGCGGCTACAGACAGGATATGCGGTGCCGTGCGATTATCAGACGTGCGGTTTAGTGTTATTTGAGCCACGGTAAACGTTTTGAATGTGCAAGCCATGCGAAATCTTATTGCACATAGCATAGAAATGACGGTGTTTAAAGCAGAAGAAAGAATTTTGTGTGTTTTGAGAGGAAAATAAAAATTTCTATTGCGTGAGATGCCGTTTATTTTAAAAACTTTTAAAGGTAAACGAAATCCTACTTAGAATATTATGAGAATACGGGTACATTTTCTTTTATTTGTCTCATGGTGGCAGTATTATATTGGTATTTTAGTCCGTTATTTCACAATCACATTGAGATGAAAGCTGCAAGATTTCTTACGTTTAAAGAAAGAACAAAAGTAATAGTTTCTTTACCTCTACGTGTAGACATTTATAGCACAAAATTCAAATTATGCTCTTGTGATTACTATCTGTAATTATTCTGAATCCTAAACTTGTTCAGATTTACTGTAAATTAAACAATATAAACTGTCTCGCGCATAAGAATGCACAAGATAGTAGGTTTTGTTTAATTAAAAGAACAATGCAGGTTGTTCATCGCATAGCTCGTTCTTCCTCAAGAGAAACGTCCTCGGCACAATAGTCTGTAGGACTCTTTACTTGCTACTTAATTACTTAGTAATACGGAATTGAAACAGTCGGTCGGATTGAACTGTTATAATAATTATACGAAGCTCAGTGTGTCTGTATTATATTATCTGTGGATTTGATCAAAAGATTAAAATTGACAGTTCTGTTTGTTGCTCGTTGTTTTAATCGATGTTTTGTAATACCTATAAGGCTTGATCACAGGGCTTAATTGGAGCTTTGGTGGTGATTGATTCTTGTCGCACACAACTAAATAATATTTATGTGGTCAAGGTGATTTTGGGTTTTAGGCCCGTATTACAGAACGTCACTCAAGGCTTACTTGCGTAGGGCACGCCACGATAGTGGCGATAAGTCCCCTCTTTGAGGAGTGGCTTGAGAGACGCCACGGCGTCCTCAGCTTCCGCCTGACGCAGGTCCTCACCGGACACGGAGTGTTCGGGAGGTTCCTGCACCGAATCGGGCGGGAGGAAATGCCCGGGTGCTTCCATTGTGAGGATCGACCGGAGGACACGGTGGAACACACGGTGGAGGTGTGCCCCGCGTGGGCGGAGCACCACCGTGTCCTCGAAGCGGCGATTGGCGGCGGCGACCTCTCGCGTCCGGCCCTGGTGCTAGCCATGGTCCGGAGCGAGACGGAATGGGACGCCGTCACCTCCTTCTGCGAAGCAGTAATGCTAGAGAAGGAGGTGGCGGAACGTGAGAGGGAGAGAACCTCTCAACGTCCCGGCCGCCACGGGAGACGCCCCGGGCGTCGGGGGCCACCGTAGGCGCGGGCCTGTGGACGGTGGGCTATGGGCTAGCTCGCCGTCCGTCCGTCTCATGACGACAGGCCGTGTCGACGGCGAATTCGCGTTCCACGCGTGCCTCAAAGAGAGTCAGCAAAAGGGAAGGGGTCCGCAAGGGCGGATGCCTGCCGGGGTTGCGGGACTGTTCGAAAGAGATACCGTGGCCCCGGAACACAAAGGGCGATGAAGGAATATGGATGGGTTTTAGTCAGTAAAAGTCTGACACTCCCTCCTGCTCCGCCCAGAGCGGGAGGAATCATCATGATTTCCCATCCGAAAAAAAAGGCTTACTTAACATTGGAACAAACATAACTTAAAATTATTTTTAATTCATCAAATGGCTGGAATCTACTTTTAAGTAATGCTTGACTTTTGAGTGACTTTTCGACGATCCTCTATCACAGAAAAACTTAAAAGTCACATAACAAGAAATATAATCCTTAGCTATTAAGTGAGTACTAAGTATAAAATTTTCTTCATTATTTGCTCCTTCAAATCTTGTAAACCGAAACATTACTTACTAATGAGCAGCCAACGTTGAAAAATCCTTCGTAGAAAATCGTGAAACGAATTCTCGTCACTTCAAGTTATTTGACCAAAGAAAACGGGAAGCGTAGGCGACCGAATAAATTGCCGAGCAACTGATTATCTCACATTTCATTACCATAATTTCGTATTTTTAGCTTAGAAATGTTCCAAGAGAAACAAGATTATAAAACAATTGAGTTTGATTCGCACCGGCTAAAGTTTTTCTAACTTCAGGAAGAATTAAATAAAATTGCCTCAAAACGTTGTCGAGTTTCATGACAGAGATCAAATCTTATGACACTGTAAACTATATTTTGAGTTTACAACGTTTCGAAAGTGATGTCTACCTATTTGTTTTATTTAGATACCTAACTTACATAGTGGCGAATCACTAGGACCAACTCATCACTATTTACACTGAATTTTAATGTATTGAAAGCTGCTGAAATTATTTGATCGATTTAGTATTACAGCAGGCACACATAACAAACATTGAAAGTAATACCTACATCGTTAGAAATAAGGTATATTTTCCAAAGAAAAAAACACAAACCCGGAAAAAACACGTCCCAAAGCATCCGACATCTCCACTAATGTGGGTTTACCAAAGTCATTAAAGTCTATTTAGAACAAATTCCACGTCGTGTTGCAGCTGAAATACTTACATAATTTATAAGGGTTCCGTACTCAGAAGGGCCAAAGGACGCACCAATCAATCTCAGTTTGTCGCCCATTTGTCAATCGGGAACACTTCCGCTTTACCTAACCATGTTCCTTTTAAAGATTTCACTGAAGAAGAAATACAAACGTTTACCTCATTATTGGCTTTGAAATCATTAGTACTGAAACGATATGTAACGGAAATGTTGTTTTTTTTTGTTTTACAGTATGTAATATTTCAGATGGTTATATTTAAGATTGAAAGCTTGATTTAATTCTTCACAATCATTACAGGTAGTCAGTGGCCCGAAAGTCTGACAACCAGTCTTACTAAGGGGTATCGTATTACTCAGTACTACCCGGGTTGTGAAGGTCTGATGGGCAGTCACTCCATGTAAAATACTGGTATTCAGCTGCATCCGGTTAGACTAGAGACCGACCCCAACATAGTTGGGAAAAGACTAGGCAGAAGATGATTTTAGATTCCATATTTTACATTAAGTAAGTAATAGAAGTTTATTTTTCAGTAAGCCCAAATACACATTATCAGATGAGTAAATACTCAATAAATTAATTTTCACGAGCCATGCCTTAAGCTCATATCTATAAACTATTAAATTCAATCAACATTAACTGCTAACTTATCTTAGTAGATTAGAAGTCATATAGTAGCAAAGTTATTGAAAACTGTGGCAATCAAAGGAAGATAAATAGAGATAACTAGCTATTTATTGACTAATTAAATGTCATGTGTCATGTGTGTGTGATGTGATGTGTGTGTGAGTGTGTGTGTGTGTGTCATGTGTTGTGTGTGTGTGTGTGTGTTTTAATGTGTGTTAAATGTATGTTAGGTATTGAAGTACCAAATAACGTAACTCTGTATTTACGTACCCATATTACGGTCGCATAGCTTATCTTTTGATGTTGGGTTTATATAGGCACATTGATATGAAAAAAAAGTTTCAGATAAAAAATAATGGTACCTTTGGGTGGTTCGAGGAGGCACGGGAAAAAAGCACACGGAAGGAATTGAGGGAAGTCTTTGCCCAGCAGTGGGACAGTACAGGCTATTAAAAAAAAGTGCCTTTGTACGCTCACCTAGGAACGACTTCGTAAGAGAAGTTTTTTTCATGATCAAATTTTTAATCATGCATACCATCTTTTTATCGAACTATTCAAACATCCACGCTCCAATAACGAGGAATATTAAAAGGCTAAAACTATCCATAATCACTGTTTCAATGGACGTTAAAAATACAAACTGAAAACAGCTGGTAGCTCGTTCAGGTTTTCATTAAACCTGTATTTCAATAAAGCTTCTACGCCTCTCCAACTTTGATCAGTCTCGTAACAAAAATTCGATCTGAACAAAATGATTGAAAACAAATGTTTGTGAAGCTACCAATTCAATTTGTTCCTGAAACTTTCTTCGGATTTCATCAGCTTCACTATTGACTTAGCTATCATAATCACTCGTTCCGGTTAATGTGATTGTTAAAAATCTTACCAAGTTTTTGTTCTAGGTACTCCATTAACTCTTTCTAGTAATCTTTAGTTTGCTTACCTGGAAGTATCAGCTAACATTTTCCAAATACCTCACCATTGTCAAAGCAATATTAGGCTTCCAATGGAGGGTTCGACTGCACAATTGAAATTAATTGAAAAATTAATTAAGTGTACTCAACAATTCTGTGTGCTGAATTTTTTTCTCGTCATCCGCTTACTGCTGTTGACGTCCAGTTTCAAAGGCAAAAGCCTTTGAAACTGGACGTCAAACAGCGTCAATCGGATTTCAAACGGGTGCTGTAACATGACATGAGTTTTACAGAATAGCGCATCACTACAATACATGAAGCGCGTTTTATGCTTTATTACGCTTTCCAACTTTTAGTACAATAGAAGTTCATTCAATGAAAATACAGCCCGCAATTTCAGAACGCTGAAATTTTCTGAACACAATGAATCTTTTATCTATACATATAATAAATTGTAGAAAAATCGTTTTTGTACATCGAAAATATTTTGAAAAAAAATTGCCAGGGTGTTATAGGATAATCTTTTATAAAAATCATGAATGCACCCGTTTGAAGCTAAAATTTCGTTATTCAATATTTTATCCACGGGAGCCGACTGACTCTGTGATCAAAGGGTCTTTTATTTAAACTGAAACAAAATATTTACGACCATACTACCAAATATTTTACTCCTACAACAAAATGTACCGAAAAATATTCGGCATGGGAACATTGACCGAACGACTCGCATTCTTCAACGTATTGGGCTACAAAGTTATGTTTGCGGTCGTAAAACTTGCTTACCTGGGCAATTGTGTTCGGGGGTGAAACACCGTTCGGAGATATGGATGACAAAAATAAATTTGTCGGGTTACACTAAGAATTTTACCCTTTCTACGAACCTTTCTCCCGTCGTGGCCACCGAAGATGTATTGCCTCACAATAAATTGCTCTTAGGTATTGAAAAGATAGGTCGTGTTGTGGGTTATGTTTGGTCATTTTGTTGCTCAGGGGTCACAAAGGCGTCGGGAAGAAGGTCATCATAGATTTAGGTTGTCATTTTAGTATAAGTCATCTGGTTTATTTTGTATCAACTTGGAACTATATCGAAGTCAAGTTTGTTTGATATATTTTAAGGGTTTTAGATGACGTCTATAAAATTGTATACTTAGAAAGTAACTTATTTTTTTGTCGTTTTTAGTACCTATCACAATTTGTTCTTCTGTACGAATGTGCGTAGGTATGAATGTGCGTAGGTTTGTTGGTCACAAAATTTTAATCAAACTGTTTTAATCAGCAGCCTTTTTGTTAAGTATATATAAATCTTTATCAGCAATTTCTTCGAATATGATGCATTTCTTAATCTGGAGAACACCTAAGGGGTGTTTTTTTAGACTCGGAGAACTTAAAATTAAAATCAGAAGAATGGTTTAAATATCCACGAAACTGACTTTATTTGACTGATAATTTTATGCTATTTATGTTCGAATGTGATTTCGGGTGCGTTAAAACGATTTTTCAGTGTTTATTTCAATTTAATGTTCTCCACATCTAATAAAACACCCTTAGAATAATTTCTCCGAAGAAATGATTCCGAGTTTAAATATACGGAATCCCAAAAGAGTAGCAAATAAAAGAAACGTGATCATTTTCTTCAATTCAAGTGCTGAGTCGAACTGTACCTTACATTCTTATAGAATAGGTCTGTGTACCTGTCTGCAAAAGTCGTAAAACCGGATTGAGAATAAAAAGGGTTACTTTGAGTAGTATCCATGTTTGAACTATTGCCGTAATTCATGTAGTCTTGAAAGCTGAGCAGTTTTCTTGTGTGCTTATCACGTACTTCAAGTTACATTGATATGCAGTAACCTTCTTTGAAGGCTGGCTTGTAATAGCGAATATTCGTAGGGATATGGTAGCGTCACTGAATTTCCTGTTGTGTTCAATTTCGCGTATCAAAGGTTTTGGTTTATGGTTGTCTTTTGTGACTTCTTTTATATGAAGCGAAGTGTAGACAGCTAAATGCGTTACTAACATTTAGAACTACCAGCAAATTAAAAATGATGTAAAATATTTACATAAAACTCGCAATTTAAATATGGAGCATTCACACACACATTTCCCCGAAAAATACTGAAAAAAAACTTGCAAATTGCGTGGGTATTCTCGTCAACCGGACCTTGTGATAATGTTTTCAACCAGACACGTCCATCCGTTACTTCCCTTAATTATGTAAAGGGAACATTTATTTCCATAAATATTTAATGAAACGCAAGTACCAAATCATACATGCTTCCTTTCTGTTGGTTAATTATATTCAAACATAATACATTCTAATTAACGAGGGATGTAATTCGCTTGCATAGGCAGTGATTCTTCTTCTGAAGATTTTATCTGTTTTATACACCTCACGACTATTAAAATTTCAATTTTCATCATCATTTTGCTTGGTAGTATTGACCGTAATAAACTCATTTTGTTTTAGGTTTTTTGTAGTATAAAATCCTTATGTTCGTACTAGCTTATGCCCGAGACTTCGCCCGCGTTAAGTTCCGTAACTGTTCCACGGGATCATACTACCAGGATAAAAAGTGTATGGTCATCCAGATTATAAACTATTTGGGCGCCAAATTTCATCCAAATCCGTTCAGCAGTTTTCGCGCAAAATAGTAACAAATATCCATCCATCCTCACAAACTTTCGTATTTATAATATTAGTAGAGGTATTTATTATACAGGGCGTAAAAGACCTCATCACGAAGCCGTCAACCAAGCATTCTGTACATCAATGTAAGTAACTTTACGCAAAAATTATTGCTGGGAAACAACTTTTTTTTTTGGGATGAAAAATCCTGTTTTGTGGTAGAACTCAATGTACAGCACTCAAAACATTGTGCTGATGGATGGATTGAATAGTACGGGGGTCGTGGAGGTGTTTAATGTAAAAATATTACATTAAAAACTTGTATTTAAAAAGAAACTTGTCAAAAAGTTGAAATTTTGATCCCCAATATCTCCTTAGCTAGAAGGTTCCCAGGTATGGTGTAGAACAAAAAAATGATCGCAATGACTAGGAGAACAAGTGCCTTTCGACTTCGTTAAGAGGTGTTTTACACCCTTTATTATAATATAATAAATTTATTCAAAAGTATTTAAGATAAATGTTTACAGTTGTAAGATTTTCTTACTTGTTAAATGTCTGTGTGCAATGCCACTTAGGCGCCTGATGACATTACGTTACACGGAACAATAAACTGCGATCTGCGTCAAAACTTACTAAATTAAGACACTCCCTAAAAAGTCCACTTTTCCCTTCCTAGTTTTCCACAGCAGAAGGCATCAACTCCCCTGCACAAAGCCAGGGACCGAACGGCTTGAAACAAATCGCTATATTTTCGTATCATAGTACGCACAATGACAGTAACTGATAGGTGGACGCACGAACGGAACTGCCCCGACAGGCCATTGTGTAGCGTAGGAATACACCACTCTATCACTTCCCCTAGCTGTCATAAGCGACTCAGGCATTATGTACGGAGAATAGCCAGCTGTGCTCACTTACGTGTTATTGAGTAGAAAACTGTGGTTTCTAAAATTCCATTGAAATCAGAATCGTATAGAAAACATCCGAAGGAATTTTTTGGTACTTTTACCTTTCTAGTAAGTTCCACAAGTAAGTAGGTACTGCTGCTGAGTGTTGGTCTATTGGGAGTCACTACTGTTCAGCATGAAGCTGTGTGTGTGGCTTCAATCTCCAGGTAAGGCAAAGGGTTGCTGGGTTTGTTCTGTGCCTGGTTTATGACTATTGGCTTACTTTTTTTTAATAGCTTTTAGGCTTCTCACACTGCTAGGCAAAGGCCTAATTCCTTCTTCCGTGTGTTTTTTTACCGTACCTCCTTTAACCAGCCTACGCGGTACGTGATATCTCTCACTCGGCGGCGCGCCGTCCGTCTTCTTGGCTAGGTTACTTTAATTTTTGATTGCAATATTTTTGAAAAGTGTTATAAATAATTAATCGAAAAGTTGTAAATCTGGCCTCAGCGTGCAGAGAAGTTAAAATTACGGAACGAACGTACGGTTAGAAGCATTACGCTGCGTTCCAAAACATAAATCACGGGCGCTACTCATAAAGCCGCTAAACTAAAGTGGGATTGTGCTGGTCACGTCTGCCGGATGTAAGCTAAGCTGCGAGACACACACGGTGCGGGCCTGATAGCGAAGCGACGTTGAGGCAGGTCTGCTGGACTTCGTTTGTTGTGACTGTATATCATTAATGGATAATCATGTGGCTTAAAAATAAAGAGAGCAAAGTCGCCCTTTTGTCTAGTGTCACTGGTGGGCAAAATACATTTTTTGTAGCATGCTTTATTGTTTTTTTTTAAACGGAGGATATTTGTGCGAGCATAGACGGGGGAAGGGCCAAGAACGGAACCGATGTCAGTAGCCGCCATTTTGATTTTTCTTTAAAGTTGCAGTACACAATGAAACTGGTATTCATGGGTGAGTGGGTGTTTAACCTAATAAAAAAAATCCCGAGCTATGTTTCCCTAAAGTGACATATATTGCCGAGTTATCATTTATAGGTAAAGTTCTCTTATTTGATTTAAAATAACTATTTACGGACTCCAAACATGCTTAAAATTTAATTAATTTAATATTCATTTCGTACAAGACGCTTGTAGTGTGGTGCAAATATCATCACCGCCCGCACCACGTTGCTTAACACTTTTGCAAAACTTCCACCTGCATTAAATTTGCTCTATGTGAACATTTTACCACTACATAGACACACAGCAACTTTTAGCAACTAAAACTGTCAAAACGTCAGCCAGTGGAAGTTAACTGGCGCAATGAAATTCCCAATTGAACTCGGCTTTTGCTGAACTCGTGGTTAAGCTTATTGAATTTCTATTGGTTTTCTGCACCAAACTAGTGTAAATCTACCTATTGGGTATTGAATTAGCGTTCAAAGTCGTGGTTGAATGAACACTTGCATGCTCTGTGGTAAAATAGTTCAAATATTAAACCAGAATATGCGAGTGTCCGGAACATTAATACCGTACACGTGGAGTGCTAACCATACAGGGTATTTTCCAGGAATCATTAAACTGTCTATTGTTCTCTCTTGTTTCCCTGTATTTACGTTCTCAAAGTGACGTGAAACTACAGGAAATTTGTTCAGTTTTGGATTTTGTAGAAAATAAGTGTGTTTTATGAATTAACTTTGTGTTTGTTTATTTATATGGCACTTCAACCAGTCCGTATGGTGTCGGACGTAAAGAATAGCACCATCCCATATCCTCCCGTGGGTGTCGTAAGAGGCGACTAAGGGACTTGCCGGAGAATGGGCCGCAGCGTTCTCTGTGCTTTTGTAACAACCGTACTGCGATCGCCAACCCGCCTGCCAAGCATGGCGATTATGGCAAACCCCCCTTGGGGGAGGCCTATGTCCAGCAGCAACGACTTACTAAAACATAAATATAAATCACAAAACATTTTAGGTATAGTGAATTCGTCTCTGATAGAAGTGCACAACACTCGCAGAAAAATCTTCTTCTTTATCGTGTTGTTATAATGCCTAACCTGGTGTCAGAGTTTTTAAGCCGCCCATGGGCCTCTGACTTGGCTTAACATACCGTCGAGAAATATCTCTCAGGCATAAAAAAATATATAGAAGGGCAAGTAAGATTTCATAAAAGAATTGATGTTATACAATAAAATTATAATCTAAACTTAATATTATAAAGGGGAAAGATTTGTATTTTTGTGTTTATGTTTGTCTATATCTATACTAATATTATAAAGAGGTAACATTTGTTTGTAAGTTTGTATGTTTGTAAGTTTGTTAGTAGCGGGTAATCTCCGGAAGTAATGAACCGATTTCCCGACTCCCACCCACACACACAGAACGGGAACTACGCGGGTGAAACCGCGGGACGTCCGCTAGTAATGAATTAACTCAAAAACTACTGCGCCGATTTCAAAAATTCTTTAACCATTAGAAAGCTACATTCACCTTGAGTAACATAGGCTATATTTTATCCCCGTTCTCCCACGAGAACGGAAACTACGCGGGTGGAACCGCGTGACGTCCGCTAGTAATAAATAAATAGTAATAAATAAAAAAATACCGGTGGGCTACAATTTTTAGGGTTCCGTACCCAAAGGGTAAAAACGGAACCCTATTACTAAGACTTCGCTGTCTGTCCGTCTGTCCGTCTGTCTGTCACCAGGCTGTATCTCATGAACCGTGACAGCTAGACAGTTGAAATTTTCACAGATGATGTATTTCTGTTGCCGCTATAACAACAAATACTAAATATAGTCAATGGTACGGAACCCTTCGTGTGCGAGTCCGACTTGCACTTGGCCGGTTTTTTTATATTTATAATTGTTTTTTTTTTATTATTTTTTTTAGAAAGAATACTCAAAAATATAATCATTTGTGAGTTTTTTTGGTTACCGTAATCCTCGCAAGCTTTTCACCAATCTTTACCCAGGAAAATAAAAAAAAATGCCATCACAAAACATAATCTTAAAAAGTGAAAAACGTCTTTACTCCTAAGTGTGTACTTGTAACTGTGTACTAGTAACTGTATCAACCTTGGTTTATCAACTATTCCAAGAAATATCAACCAATTAAGCAATTCAATCACAGGCAAGCCTATCACAAGGTAAACTATACAACTTCTAACTATTCAACGGGAAGTTCCGTCTAAGTAGCGAAAGTTATCAATTTTCCACCAAAGTTCGATCGATTGGCTTCCGAGTACCCTCGTCACGACACTAACGTTAGCTCGTAATTAATTAATAACAGCTCCATTATAGGCAAAGACCCGTTTTGTTCGTGCCTAGGTCGTAGCTCGGTTGGAATATTGCGGTAACAATTTCGAAAGAGGTTTAGTAGCTCGCGTCGAATAGAAAGATACATAATTATTATTAACACAAGATTGTTTGAAGAAGACTCTTCATAAGGCTAAGCCTTTTCATAAGCGAAGGTGATAATGAGTTTTTAGACTGAGTCTGTCCGCCTTGGACGCTGCTCAGCAATGAGAGGCCTGAATAAAAATAAATAATAAAATTTATTCAAAAATATATTTTTATAATGTAAACAATTTGGGTTTGGAGTCTTCAATTAAGCAGATTATGCCTGTATTAGAGGACTCCGCTCCTTCACAACAGTAGGTACTTACTTAAAACACAATAAAAACAGTACATGGGTGCACTAAAACAAGCTAACAAAATATAATTATGTGAACATGAGTGAGTGTGTGCATGAGTGTGTGTGTGTGTGTGTTGTTGAGTGTAATGAGTGTTAAGGATGTGTAGATGTATGAATATGTGTGTGTGAGTGAACGTGAAGGTATGGGAGAGTCTACGTATGTGTGTGTGTGAGCGTGAGCGGGTCGTGTACATGTATTAAGTTACGTTTTGTAGGAGGGCTTCAGTATTTTCATATGTCAGTGGTTTTATCCAGTCAATTAACATTTCCTTACATATATGATAAGGTTTTGCATATACGAAAATTTCCTTATTTATTTTGTTATACAATTGAGCTGATCGTTCTGAATTGCATAGATCCGAATTTGGTCTTGGTTATTATATAGGTATTTGAACTATATTGTGTTTCCTTCTCCTAGAGAGTATATCCGAGTTGTAAGGTAAGGTTTTGTGCTTTTTTAAAGTTGTTTGAGTAATGTATAATTTCCTAACTGACAATACATCACTTAGTTTCTAAAGGTTCTCTTTAGAATATCTCCTTTTTTTAAAGTACATTATTTTGAGCAGGGCTCGTTGTGCTCGCTCTAATTGGATGAATTTAGATTTTGCTGCCCCACCCCAGACAGGAATACAGTATATCAATATTGATTGCGCAAGAGAAATATAAATTTTAGTGAGCACATTTCCATGTATTAGTATGCCGCCTCTAGCCGGCAGAGTAGAATAGAACCAACCCATGACACTCACGGGTGTCGTATAAGGCGGCAATGTCTGAGGCAGAACACCTTGCACCTCCGTAGACCTGAGAATGGGCAGCAGCGTTTTCTGTTAGTCTTTCATCATTGTGATCTCCAATCCCAAGCGTGGAAAGTACGGCAAATTCCTCCCATTATGGGAGAGGCTTATGTCCAGCGGTGGACATTATGGGCTGTTGTTGTTACTTAGTATGATGTACAGAATGCTTGGTCGGCTTCGTGATGAGTCTGTTTACACCCTGTATGTATACCTTCTCTTCATGACACAACGGTATGGTTGAGCTCACCGTCACAATTGATCGTTAACGAATATCGAGTTAAGACATCCAATCAACGCCTGTATAGGTACTGCATAGTATTGATAACAAGACAAATAGGCCACGATTGGCTATAGGCGGAAATGGACAATAGAGTCGTTATTACTATGATCAGCTATCCGACCGCTAAATGTGACAGTGGAAGTGAAATGGTGCGCTTTAAAATAGCCTCTATGTGGCGGTGCGTTATCCTCCTAATGATATAACGTCTAAGAAGGTAATGGTTTCAAATTAGGGCCAACAAATCAATATCACAGTTTAATACAAACGAAAAGTAAATTAAAACTTAATCAAGTATTCACGTGTGAGTGGTAATTAACCCTGGGTTTTCTGTAAAGTCATTAGAAACTACATATTAACGAGGTGATGTTTGAACATAATTAGCAAAGTACTTAAAGGAATATTGCCCGTTCATGTATGAATACTAACATCCTACTAATATTATAAAATGTGAAAGTTTATGAGGATGTATAGATTCCTCTTTCACAAAAAAACTACTTAACAGATTTGAATTTCAGCATACAGTTAGTTTATAACCTGGATTTACACATTGGATACACGGGAATAAAGGATTTAAAAAAGGAGTAAAATCCCGCGGGTCATTTATCGAAATCCACGCGGGCGAAGCCGCGGGTATAAGCTAGTAACATTATAAAACGAACACCAAAAGCCTGACTAACAAAATCAATAAAAATCAAAGCATTTATTTCAAGTAGGCCAGTTACAGGCACTTTTGAATTGTCGAAACAAAGATGAAAATTAAATGTAGCTACAGTCCCAGTCACAAGACATAAAAACTGTGAAAGTACTGTAGTTGCCCATTCCCTAGCGTAGATCTCAATGGAGAAGAACGGGCAAGAAACTCCATGGACACTCTTTTAAATCAGAATATTTTTGACAAAATCTTGGTTACATCATTCATGTTGAGATGGTACATGATGTGAGAACAATGTAGCAAGATGTGCACGTTATAGGTGTCCATAGTAAAAAGAAAAAAAAAAACAATCCGAAAATAAAACGTGCCTGAAAAGGGTAATTATTCAAAAATGAACCTACACGTCAACCTTGTAGCATTTTACGGTCACGCTAGATCAAAATCAAAAATCAAAATCAAATCATTTATTTCAAGTAGGCCAGTTGCAGGCACTTTTGAATTGTCGAAACAAAGATGAAAATTAAATGTAGCTACAGTCCCAGTCACAAGACATAAAAACTGTGAAAGTACTGTAGTTGCCCGTTCCCTAGCGTAGATCTCTATGGAGAAGAACGGGCAAGAAACTCCATGGACACTCTTTTAAATCATAAAATTGTTACAAAATCTTGGTTACATCATTCGTGTTGAGATGGTATACTATGTGAGAACAATGTAGCAAGATGTGCACGTTAAAAGTGTCCATAGTAAAAACAAAAAATACAATTAAAAAATAACATTAAAATAAGCCACGGCAACTAAGAGATGACCAGTCACAACTGACAGCGCCCGTTCACGAACATGACGCATGGATCAGCACCATTTAACTCAACCATTTTGTAGGGAACCAAATGATCGGACACACGCGCCACCATCAGCGAGACATTAGAGTGAGCATGACATACTCTCAACTGCCTGGGCACATTCAAGTCAAGAAAAGACGTAGGATTCCAGTGAATGATAGCTTTACATAGTACTCACACAATATGGGCTATGCGATTATATAATACTAGAGATTGAATCTATACAATGCAAAGATAGTTGTACAATCTTCAGCAGCTCCAACAATTATATGTAATGCTATCTAATTTATGCGCCCCTGTCCATGTGGAGCAGGACCAGCATTGAGCCACGCATTTTTATCAGCGATATAATCGCCCAACTTGTAATAAGCTTGCTTACATAGTGTGCGTTTGATGCATGTTTTAAATTTCGTCTCATTCAGTTCAAGAATACTTTGTGGAATTTTATTATAGCATCTCAAACAGTACCCCATGAAAGATGAGTCTACTTTAGCGAGTCTGAAGCCTGGCTGAACTAATTGGTCCCTATTTCTAGTACTGTAATTATGTCTGTCACCTCTTTTACCAAAAAGATGCAGATTTTTTCTGACGTACATTATGTTTTCGTAGATATACTGACAATGTACCGTCATGATGCCAATATCTTTAAACAGTTCCCTTAGAGAATCGCGCCTACGAAGATTATATATGGCTCTGATGGCTCTTTTTTGCAGAATAAATATAGACTCAATATCTGCAGCCCGTCCCCATAGCAAAATGCCATAAGACATTATACTATGAAAGTAACTAAAATACACCAGTCTAGCGGTATCTACATCAGTAAATTGACGGATTTTTCTAATAGCGTATGCTGCTGAACTTAGCCGCCCCGCAAGGGATGTTAAATGTGAACCCCATTGTAGCCTTGAATCAAGCGTAATCCCCAGGAAAACCGTTTTATCTACGAATTCAAGTTTCTCTTTATTCAATATTATTTCACAATCACTACTCTTAACATTGGGTAAAGCAAATCTTATGCATTTAGTTTTTTTTTCATTTAATACCAAATTGTTTGCTGTGAACCAATTATGGACCTGAAGTAGGGCATTATTCAGGTCATCTAGATTTTGGGCCCGTCTATTTATCTTAAAAATTAGGGAAGTGTCATCAGCAAACAACCCCATATTTTGAGGTTGGTTTTTCAATAAATAGGGTAGATCATTTATATACACGAGAAAGAGGAAAGGACCCAATATTGAGCCTTGCGGAACCCCCATTTTTACTTTTAAACCCTTTGAATTAACACCATTTATTTGAACAAGTTGTTGTCTATCACTCAAATATGATTTCACCAAACTAAGTGCAAGTTGACCTAGTCCGTAATGCTCAAGTTTCAAAAGTAATGTGTCGTGATTTACGCAATCAAATGCTTTGGAAAGGTCACAAAATATTCCTATGGCGTCTTGAGACTCTTCCCACGCAGTAAATATGTGCTTTAATAGGGTAACACCGGCGTCAGTCGTACAACGTCCCTTGGTGAAACCATACTGTTGATCGTGTAAAATTTTGTTGGTGTTAAAATGATTGAGCATTTGATTAAGCATTACTTTTTCAAACACCTTGCTAAAAACTGGCAACACGGATACAGGTCTATAATTATTAGTATCTTTACTGTCCCCGGATTTGAAAAGAGGTATCACTTTACTGTATTTCATTAGATCAGGGAAAACTCCTTGGTCTACACACAAATTAAAAATTAAAGCTAAGTATGGGGCTATAGTCTCCAGTATGGATGTACACACTTTGATAGACATTCCCCATAGATCTTCGGTTAGTTTGATTTTTATTTGCCGGAAAGCTTTAATAACTATCATTGGGTTTATGTGTTTAAATTTAAATTCAGCCGTGCAGCCAGATACATTCGCCTTTAATAATCCAATTGAGACTTCAGGTGAGGAATTAAGAGCCTCCGTAGTTTTTAATGGTATATCGGTAAAGAAATTTACAAATTCTTGAGCTACTTCCAGATTAGAGCTTTTAGGACCACATGCTGAATCTAACGTGTATCTAGTGTTACGTATTTTCTTCCTGTTAGTTTCATTATTTATGACTTTCCAAACTGTCTTTATTTTGTTTTCTGCTGTTTTGATCTTGTTGCTAATGTGCAGGGCTTTAGCAACCTTGCATGTATTTCTAAAGATTTTTGAATACTTAGCAACATACTTGTTAAAAGTTTCAGTGTTTATAAAAGGCTTAAGGCCATATAGCTCAAATAGTCTTTCCCTACTTTTTCTGATACCTCTAGTTGCCCAATCACTAAATATAAATTTGGGGCAAATACTTTTTGTCTTCTGTTCAAAAGTTTTGTTGAATTCCGTGTGAACTATTGAAAAGAAACGATCATACAATTGATTTACATTAATATCGTCATGGCTCATAACATCTAACTTGTTCTGTAGGGAAATATTATATCTATTTAATTTGCTAGAAGTTATAGGTCTAAATTTAATCTGGACTTTTTGCAATGGTGTATTACACCTAAAAGTTACAGTTTGTCCGCTATGGTCAGACGGCAGACAATTTAATATGGCTTTATCTAAGTAATCACAATCGCAGAAAACATTATCTATACAAGTAGCAGAAGATGGAGTGACTCTAGTAGGTTCTATAAAAGTGTTGGTCAAGTCAAATGACTTAAAAAGATTTAATAACCGACTGCTATTTGAACTTTCTTCTAAAATATTGATATTGAAATCACCACAAATAATTGTAGATTTATTACTGGCTGTAAGTTTTGCCAGGACATCTTCCATTATTGATTCAAATAAGGAAAAGTTTTGATAGTTTGGGGGTCTGTACACACATACAATTACATGCTTATCTAGCTCAACACAGGACAGTTCGACGCAATGTTCAACCGAGAGACCTACTATGTCATTACGTTGCTTATATTTAAAACAATTTTTTATTAATATTAGGGAACCTCCACGAAGCATAGTTTTACGGTTAAAGCAGCTACCCACCATATAGTTTTCATAATTAATAAGCATTTGGTAATCCTTTAGCCAATGTTCAGTAAAACAAATAATGTCAAACTTACTATTTTCTAAAAACAATTCAATTTCTAATAATTTGGAAGAAATGCCTTGGATATTTTGGTGGAATAATTTTAAGGTGTTCTGCTGAGGCCCTTTTTTACTAACTAACTGAGTGCAAGAAGGTACCTTGCTGTTGGAAGGATTAACAATATTGTTAATGGTACCTTCTGTTGTCTCACTTCCTAGTTTAAATTAATATTAATATTTGGAGTGAGGCAGGAGACTCCCGTGCCATCCTCAGACAACAAGATCCTATCACTAATAGAGCCTAATTGAGGATTTTCCACGGTGACGCATGGATCCTCCTCAGAATGTTTGTAAACATCTATAGCACTAATGCTATCTTCATTTAAAGTCACCTGTATATTAGTATTATTACTAATAGTCGCAGTGTTAATAATATAACTAAACTTAGACATACTAATTATGTCTGTGTGAATATTATAAGCTAATAGCCGAGCTATTTTGTGTCTACAACTAATAGGTAGATACACTTTACCCCGAGTCGATCTAAGTTTATCAACAAAAGTGTTGATATCAAGATATACAAGTTTGTCACTATAATGACCTGCTAAAAAATATAAATGGTTATTTAACATGTGAATATAATTGTTTTTCCTGGTACATAAACTTTCAAAAAATGGAAAAGAACACAATATTATTTTACTACACTTTAACTTCAACAACTCTGAAACACAGTCAGTAATGTCTTCCTTTTTAATCTTTGAACTATTACCAACACATATACTAATGGTGGTATTATGATTACAAACAGTCTTTGTTACCGATGCCATAATCTGTTTGTAGGTTGACCCTGGCATACAATTGTTTTGGGTACAGTAACTCAGGTTATTACTAATTAATTTACCTAGCCCCCTACCTATACTGTCAGAGAACATAACTGAATGAACACAATCCTGACTACTAGGAGAAACAAAATTACCAGTCTCAGACAGACTATCAAACAACTCAGGCTGTACCATGTGTGAATAATCTAGTGTTAAATTAGTTGATTGTTGGTTCAACATGCTGTCCTGAGACAAATTCTCAACCTGGTATGGGTCCTCCATTACCTTAGGCTGGATAGTATCATGGTTGGTAACTGTCTGGCAACTACATTGACCCAATACCAACTCATTTGCTGCAGAAATATGTTCCCTAATTTGGTTCTGTGAAATCTTATACCTACTAGAAAGGGAACTTAGTGAGTCCTGAAGTACCTGTATTTCAGACTGCAAATGCTGAGTATCAATTTCATAAATTTTTATACTGTCCTCTAATTTAATTTGGTAATTATTTAACTTATTAACTAAATCAACACGCTCTTTCCTCAGTGGAATATGTTTGGAAAAGAGTTTGTGTTGTTTCCTATATTGATAACATTTTTTAATTATTCTATTCAGTTTTGCATATTTTTTAATTTTCTTATTGCTAACTGTATAGTTCTGTTTTAGTAAGGAATCTTCAGTCAGATCAATGGTTATTAAGGAAGGGGGGTTACAATTACTATTTAATAATTCATTATATAAAAGGTTTGTTTCTGAAACCTGATTACATGCTTTTTCTTTCTGTAACTTTATTATACAACTATTGGCATGAATTAACTCATCTTCTAGGTCCCTAATTTTATATAAAGCCTCCTCATATAAGTTACTACAATTATGGAAACCATCCGTCACCACCTTCAGTTGATCCCGTTCATCAACAACGTCCAAGTATTGCTGATGTAGGTCTACTAGCTCCCGTTTTAAGCTGGAGTTTTTGCCATTAACCTTATCGACTTCCACCTCGCTCTCTTCTCTCTCATGTAACAGTTCTTGGACTTGGAGGTTGGATTCTTTGAGTTCTTGGAGGGCCGTTCTCAATTTTAGCTCCATATCCTGTGCAGTAGCCTTACGGGTCATCACAGGCATGGTATCAGGATTGGTTACTGAAAATTAGAAGTAAAGAAACGGTGTGAACTAATAGAATAGACAAATAAAGGGAAGTTAGCGTTGAAAGGGAAAGCAAAAAGTTTAAGTTATGAAATGAAATGAGGTAGGCTGCTATATTAGTTTTAAAAGATTATCCAATTCAATGTAACTAATTGAATAAATATTCAGTTTCAATGGTTCTATTGTCTTAGGGATTTACTTTTTCCTATGTGGGTATGTTTAGGAAAAAAAAAAAAATTATAAGATATTAATGCAAGACAATAATGCACAATAAATTATCTTATACGATATATATCTAATCATTTGTATTGAAAAGATTGATTCGAATAAACAGAGTTATGGAATTACTCAGTTTTGTTGTTCAAGACCGGTTGTCAACAAAGAGATTTAGAACCAGTACAGGGTAATAAATCAGCGAATAATTATACTAGAAATGGGCATGGATGTGTTATAGAGCTAAAGAGACGTTTGTGCTGTTATTAAATAAAAAGTAAACAATACTTCCCCGAAATATCCGCTTATCTCCGTAGTTAGGGCGTCAGCTGTTTTTTTTTAGGTTACCGGTACCGTTGTAGTGCCAAAAACTTAATTAATTATCAGGATAACAATTTTCCTGAGTATTTATGCATTTATGATACGTTTACACAAACAATTTCACCTTAATCTATATTATTTACTAATTTTTTTTTAATTCTAAATAAGGAACAAAAATTTTACATGTCACTCGGGCAGTGTTGCCACTTTTTACCTAATCACCACTTCAGCAATGAACAACACGAGTGTAGTCCCCAGACATCAATTAAACAACGTCGCTTTAATAGCATATTCAGGTGGGACACTTGATTAATTAAAGGGAATACTATTCAACGTTACAATGTTAGCTGACGATGCGTTATGTTGCAAGTTTTAGAGAAGATGAATGTGACAAGGTAGTGCCTTAATTGGAGCTGCTTGAGTTAAATTGTTGTACTAATTGCTTTTTGGAACAACAAAAGGTTGAATCTATTTCTATATTTAAAATTATAAAGGGGAAAGATTAGATTTTTTGTTTGTTTGTGTGTTTGTTACGATTTAACTCTAAAACTACTCGACCGATTTAAATAAATAAAATAGATTTATTTAAATTAAAAATCCTTGCACCATTAGAAATCCACGTCCTTACTGAGTAACATAAGCTATAGTTCATCCCCATAAGCCCACGGGTACGGGAAATATGTGGGTGAAACCGCGTAACGTCCGCTAGTATAATCTATACTAATATTATAAAGAGGTAACATTTGTTTGTAAGTTTTTAAGTTTGTATGTAGGGGGTAATCTCCGGAAGTAATGAACCAATTTTAAAAATTGTTTCACTGGTAGAAAGTTACATTATTTGTGAGTGCTATAGGCTATATTAATTTATTCCCGTACTCTCACGGGAACGGGAACTACGCGGGTGAAACCGCGGGACGTCCGCTAGTAAGTAATATATCAATTATGTACAACATTAATAACACATAACATCACGCCTGTAATCCCCGAAGGGCTTGTCTCGTTGTCTAGTGGTCGCAAACTTCTATATATTTGGTGCCAAAAGTATTTAATAAAATAGAATTATTAAAGAATAACTTTAACTTAAGCAAAGGTGTACTAAAGAAATTATTTCTGGAGAACGCGGACACATCGTCGGCGGTGGGTTCTAGACCGGAGTGGCCAGCAGTGGTCACTCCGGTTTGGAATTTGTTGTATGTTGGTGTCGGTCTGTCGTTGTCGAAAAATAAATTCACGAGACATATTATGTAGCAGTAAGTTTTATATATATATTCCATTTTAAGTTAAGTTTATAATTTTAAGTTATGTATGATAAACGAGCGCTTCTCGCCATCAAACTGTAAAGTTTGGCGAGCAAAAAACTGTAACAAAATAACTTGTTTTAAGAGATTTAATAAATAAAAAAATAAAAAAACGCGAATGCTTAGCATGAGGTCCTGGGTTCGATTCCCCTGTCGGGCAAAATGTTATTGAGATTTTCCATCAGAAATTTCTCAGTAGCAGCCACGGAGTCTGGATTTGTGCCCAGATGATGACAATAGACTCTTCCCCTTTTACATACGTGTATTATTAGGTACACCTCTGCCTAAAATTAATTACTGAAATCACCATTAAATTGTAATGAAATATTACGTGCATGCGTTTGTCGTATTACAGTTTCTGCTGGCAAATCTGACTCTGGAGTCGTTTTTTAACTTAAAATATAAGGAAATGTTGCCGGTTTATAAAGTTTTCCGTTGGAAGTGCAGTTAATTAGTAAGCTATGTTATGCGCATTTTACTTTACAAAGTTTTAATTTTCTGGTGTACCTAGATACAGAAATATTTCTTTTTTTTTCTTGCTACGAGAACATTCCTTAAGATATAATCATTTTATGACTGCAACAAATTCGTGTTATTTAGTCTGTTTCTGTAAATTAATAAAACTTAGTTGCATCACATAAATTGTACATTGTTTCACACATGAACCAATCGTTTCGTTAATTAAACTTGTAAGGATATGTTGCAACAATAAATCAATCGGAGAAGACGTTTCCAACATTTTAATTATGTTACTTTTGTAATTAATCACAGTTGCAGTAGTAACAGTTGTACCTCAGTTTGTAGGAATAATTATGTATACCTAAGCAAGATTTTCATCAGATACTACTTTAAATAAAATAAAATAAAAATAAAAATATTTTAATTCAGACAAAAAAGTCCATATGCATGACAAGATTGTTAGTAACAAGAATTTTGCTTATATCTATTGTTAGTAATTAAAAGTAGGTAACAACAAACTGGACACCCCGTCTACCCCTGCTCAGTAGGCTCACCGGTCCCGCAACACATGGAGTTCAGTGAACCTACTGAGCAGAACAGTATCGGTTCTCTCGCCAATCATCCTGAGGACGGTATTCGGGCTCCCCCGTACTCGGCGCACCACCGACGCAACTTTTTTACGCATAATTGCGTAGAAGTCATCTACGCTGGCGTCAGCAAACATGCCGGATGCACTGCAATACCGAGGGAGCCGAAACAGAGCCCTGAACACATTATTATACTGGACGCGCAAGGCATTGTAGGTCTTCTGTGTAAAGTTTGCCCACAGGCCGCTCGTGTAGAACGTCTGGCAGAATGCCTTGAACATAGTTATTTTAACTGGAGCAGTACAACGAGCGAACCTGTGTGCCAACATATTACCACGAACCGACAATGCCCTGCGCTCCCTCTCGATATCCAATTCGTCACTCAAATTCTCTGTTACAATGTGACCAAGATATTTAAACTGTGCAACACGACTTAGAGGTACACCGTTAAGTAATAAAGGTGGTATAAAGATATTGTTTTTATTTTTACATTTAAATAACATGAACTCACTTTTACTTTCGTTGTACCTCAAGCCATGTCCCACAGCGTAAACCTCACACACCTTTAACAGCTGTCTAAGACCACCAATTGAGGGGCTCAGCAGCACCATATCATCAGCATAACTCAAATTATTGACACATATGTCATCAATATGGCATCACTTTACACACACATATGGCACATATGACATCACTTTACTTCCTTGATTTAAAAAATAACCTGTGTGACCCAGTCGTGGTGGCCCCAACTTGCTTGTTGATGTTCGTGAGTTTGATTCGCTGCTTTCAAAACAGTGAAGAAAAACATCGTACAAAACCCGGGATGTCCTAGTACCAAAAAAGTTGCACACACTCGTGACATTCATCAATTGTAACTCACATGTAAACGGGTATTTATCGCGAATTTTACCTTTAATATAAGCCCGACGTTTCGACCGGATTGCACCAGCCGTGGTCGCGGGAAGACTGAAGTATTGGAGGTACCGCCACAGCAAAGCGAAGGTGTTTATTCAACTACCCTCAACTTGATCTTCATAAATGTTAATTAGGACCGGTTCACAAACAGTGTCCGCATACTGAGATGATTTCACTTGACGAGTACACTTAGTGATCACTGGATTCCAAGCGGGAGAGAGTCTGAAGCCGTCTTCGCGATTGAAATTAGGATACTTCTTGATCTCAATCGCTTCCCGAACCGTTCGTAGTGCTTTTCATTGGCAAGGATTTTTGGGTTGTGTTGTGTTCATCAATTTTATTCTCACTAGACCCGTGCAATGTGTACATTTTCAATGTGCGTTGAAAATAATAGCAATTTCATAAAACGTTTCTCAGCTAGCATTTAAACCTCCTTTATTAATAAGACAGTTTTGTTTATGTTGTGTCTCCTTTAATGTTACATTTAAAAAATGGAAAATATGTTCGAATTTTATTACTTACATTCAACATTTTCTGTGAATATTTTTTCTAAATTTTATCCTAAATAGATTTAATACGGTTAACGTTGCGAGCAGTATTGTGCTGTGGACGATCATTTCCTTGGAATGTAACATAATGAGAAAAGCTTGCATGAACGTCAATCTCTATACCATATATATCTATGCTTCATACTCATACTGTTTTCATAACTTTTTTCATCTAAAAAACGAACTAAGAAGAGTACATAACTTATTCTTTACCGTGTGGTTATCTGACAAATTTTGTGTTGAGTAATTGAGTTGTGAATTTGTGATGTAATTATGACACGATAGTGCTCTAATAAACAGTAAATAAATTCTAGAATTCCAGAAACTACACTTCAAGTAGGTAACTGTGGTTGCGTAAAGTAAAAGTATTACAGTACTATTCGCATTGTACTTTTCGATTTAGTGCTTCTAATGGAGTGTTTCCAAAAATCTGCAATCAGAAAGTTGGCAACATCAGCGCGTAAAGAGCTATCGCTGTTTTTCATGAGTTTTTTTTATATGGCTACTTTCAAAATTCTTATTTAAATGTTATTTTTTTGTATATTGTCATTAAATCAAAAAACTATTGTAACGTTATTGTTCCGAAACGTAGATTCATAATAACAATTTAATTCGTAATTAAACGCTTTGAAAACCAAAGCTACTACGAGTTCCTGTTTGTTTTACTACAGTTTATGTTCCACGTATGTTTGCTCTGATGCATGTAGGAGGAGTAATGGAAGTTAAACATTGCGTTTTATACGCCGAGAGCGTTTATCGGATGTGTGGTTTGACTGTGCTTTGAAAATGGTTGGGTGCTAGAGATATGGGGTTAAAAATAACAACATTTCGGACTTGCTGCCTTGGTGTTTTTATAAAGAAGAAAATTTGAAAAATAAATTAAAACTTTAGTGATGCCGCTCTAACGGAGAAATAAAATAAGAACTTACTTATGTAAAATAATCTCTCTGGTGTGACTTGAACGCATTGTATCTGTCAGCGTAACATTGTAAAAACCGTTAGATTGTAATGTGTCTAGCGAGATTGTAAACTGTCGAAATATTGTCAACTGAACATACTGCTTACAATATGACGCAATATTTTTCGGTAGGTTATAATCTGCCGAAATGAAACCGTCAAATTGTGAAAAATGCAATAAATAATTAATAATACAGGCTCCGTCGACTTCGCTTTTTATGCGAATATAAAGGTTTTGAGGTAAGGTTACATTAATCGGTTTTTCTCAGGAATGGTGCATTATCTTTTTCTCGTCTTGGTGCATTTGTCGCATTCGATTTTATCTGTAATGGCAAAGGAAACGTCTGTGTGATAAATAAATAAATCATAAAAAAATCTTTTCATGGGAGTGGCACCAAGGCGCAAGGGGGACCCCCTTCCCTTCCCTCCTCCACAGCGTGCGAGGTGAGTTCCGCGCATACATTTCAAAATTTGACGGTTTCACTTCGACAGATTATAATCTACCGAAAATTAATGCGACATATTGTAAGCAGTATGTTTGGTTGACAATATTTAGACAGTTTATAATTTCGCTAGACAGATTACAATCTAACGGGTTTTTCAATTTGACGCCGACATATCCATTTTGTGTTGCTGCGCACACTAACGCAAGTTATCGCAAAGGTCCGAACCGAATTGAAAAGTTTGAAACTGGTATTTCACAAAATGAAGGTTTGGGATCAGTGCGTGTTCGTATGAACTCGCTCGTTTCAGATTCCTTATGTGTTTCAGACGAATGCCATTAAATTGCGGTTCAAAGCTTCACTCGATAGGTGTAATCATAAGTCCGTTTTACACGTATTGCAATTTTGGAAACTTGCCAGTGGGAATGCAGACTTCTGCCTGTTTAATTTTAAGCTTGTAGTCCACAGTTAATGGATTTTTTTTAATGCACGTAAATTTGTTGGAAAGGATAAATGAATTAATTTATGAATATAAATGAATAGGGCCGAAAGGTTCTGGTGCGTGTACCAGGCGTAGCAATGAAAGTTGTTCCACGAGGTGAACATAATATCACCCTGTGTGTTTACGGGAACCTGGTGACGCTGGATGTGAGAAGCGACACCTTTCTCTTCTTTCTTCCTTTCTAAATAACAACAGCTGCTCAGGTCGATCTTTAGGTTAAGCCACTCTTGCACAGTTGGTCCGTGGACGGGTGACCACCCATTACATACCGAGTTTTCTCCGTGCCTCGGAAGTCTCGCTGTCATTTGTAGATCTTTGACAGTTGTTAGAGTGGCCCAAAAGTCTGACAAACCTTCTTACTAAGGGATATCGTATTCCGCTGCATCATGGTTAGACTGGAAGCTGACCCCAACATAATTGGGAAAATAACAAATAGTGTGTGTAGGTAGATGACACACTAATCAATTGACATACTTTTTAAGAGCTGTCAAAACGCGGTTCTCTCATAGATTTTGTATGGCACTAGCACGCTGTGACGTCACTGTTTGGTCAACTCAATGACTCAACTATTTATTGATTTCAAATTCAAACAGTTTATTGTGGATCATAGGTTCATAAGATGTTGTGTTAAACACAGGTGTCTGCTATGTCCCGCCATTGAGGTATACAAAATCATGTCAAAAGTTAGGTAAAAAATACAATAATAGAAAATAATTAAATTAAAATTAAACTTGGATTATATAACAATGAAATTAAAATACAAAACATCCAATTTGTCATGCAAATACATTGTGATTAAATTATCAAAATTATAAAATACTTATGTCAGATTAACAAATTATTCATTCAATGTATTGTCATCTAGAAATTCTCTTATAGAGTAATATCATTTACTTTACAAAGCACCTAAAAATCGAATTTGTCAATTAATTGAAAATAAATCGGGTTTTCAGGTCCAAATAACGTTTTTTTTAGAGATTGGTGTCTTGGAATTATTGTTCTATGGTGTCATCTACCCAGTTGTAAATATTGTAATTGTGTTATTATTTAAACAATAGAATATCATGCAAGTTCATGCTGACGAAAGAGGATTACGACGACTCTATGATTGTATGTATAATGTGTCTTTTAATAGCATATAAACTCAACTGGAAGCTTTGCCTTACTTACAGTCTAGTGTAAATTACACTCAACTTTATGGGTACCTCACAAATAAGTTCAGCGCTGAATTGATGAGCGTTCAGGATTTATTACTGAGAACTGAGATGGGGGTGCAGTCATTGCTTCAATACGACCTGAAAGCATGTAGTCTGAATTAATTCTAGTTACTGACTCACGTCATTCGTCTTGTCAAGGACTTGAACGCTCCAAGACTTTTGCGACAGCTACTGTGGACAAAATAAAAGCGAGTAGTTGTCACATGTCTGTGGATTGGCTAAATAATAACAGCCACTCAGGTTGATCTTCAGGTTAAGCCGTGCTTGCCAAGGTTGGTCAGTGGAGGGGTGACCGCCCATTACATACCAAGTTTCCTTCGTGCCTCGGAAAGTACGTTATGCCGTTGGTCCGGGCTGCCATTTGTAGATCTTTGACAGTCGTTACAGGTAGTCAATGGCCCGAATGAATTTCTGCTGACAACCAGTCTTACCAAGTGATATCGTTTTACCCAATACTAACTGGGTTGTGGAGTTCAGATAGGCAGTCGCTCCATGTAAAATACTGGTATTCAGCTGCATCCGGTTAGACTGGAAGTCGACATAAAATAGTTGGGAAAAGGCTAGGCAGATGATGAGTTGTCACAGGTCATTGCGACGCTACTTGTGGACCGAAGATTTGGCGAGGACGAAACCAACTCATACACGCACGAGTCGCGGCACTGGTCGCAACACTTGAGGAAGGGAGCTTAAGTTTTAAAGCTGCTGAAATCGATGAATTCAAACCGTGTATATTTTATACACAAGCTGTTGCCTGTGACCTTCGTCTGCGTGAAATTGTTATGAAATATACCTTCCCTATTTCAAGGTTTTTGTTAACAATTTTAAGGGTTTTTTTTATTTTTTTGCACGGAACTGTTACCTTTTTTCTAAATTAAAAGTAGCTTAAGTTGTGACATCGGCTTGCCAGTCACGTCAAAATTAATACAGCCGTTTCGGAGATTAGCAGGAACAAACAGACACACAGACGAACAAAAATATAAAAAAAAATGTTTTATGTACCTTATTTATTTTTTCATACGCATTTAATTTTAGTAAAAAGCTGTTATTTTGTTATTACAAACAGACTGGCCCAAATATCACCGTTCGTTTCTTCTTTAATGACTCAAAACATTCATCATCTGCCTAGACTGGTTGTCAGACTTTTTCACAAATGACAGCCGGGACCAACTGCATAACGTGCTTTTCGAGGCACGGAGGAAACTTGGTATGTAATGGGTGGTCACCCATCCACAGTCCAACCTAGGCAAGCACGGCTTAACCTAAAGATTGACCCAAACGGCTGTTATTATTTAGCCACGAGCTCCCCGCCTAGTGACTCAAAACATTATTGTTTTATAATTTTGAGCAAAACTAATAAAAACACAACAGACTCCTTTAGTTAATAAATCTGTGTAGAGATACCTACTCTTTAGAGCCCTTACTTAGACCGTTGCTATGGCAATGATCCGTTGGTCTCAATCGATGTTTATGAAAAAAGGAAATAAGCATAGATAATATAACTCCTCAAGTCGTCTCCTTTGTGGCCCAGATTACGATGAAACGTATTTCCTTTTATATACAGATGAGAAATAAAAATATGATTCATAAAATACATGTAGTATTTTAGGTAAAAGCTTCGGAGACTTATAAATAATTGATGATTGTGTCGCCTTCAGAGTAAAAGAATATTGACTCGAAGAAAGATGAGTCTCAAAGCTTCTTAATTTATTTATTTCATATCTTTTCAGAGATTGATTGGAAATAGAGCTCCATAAAAAAGGGAGGATCCTCCGACGAGACGCGTGTTGTGTCTAGTGGAGAATGACTGTTGGTTATTGTTGGGCTGTTGCCGTGTGGTATCCGGCAGAGTAGAATAGAACCAACCCATTACACTCACGGGTGTCGTATAAGGCGACTAATATTATGTCTGAGGCAGAACACCTTGCGCCTCCGTAGACCAGAGAATGGGCAGCAGCGTTTTCTGTAAGGGCTCATTTATGGAGACGCGGCGCGTGGGCAGCGCGTCGTGCGGCGCGGCCCGCTTTAAATTCAAACATATGGCAATGTATGAGAGCGTTTACGGAGAAGCGATTTTAGGCGCGTTTGCTGAAATGCAGCGTTGCCCGCCGCGTGCACCGCCGCGTCCACCGCCGCGGTCAACGCGGCAGTGCGCGCACAAATGCAAATATATGACAGATGACACCGCCGCTGCACACGCCGCCTCTCCGTAAACGGAAAAACGTGCAACGCGCCACGTGACGCGCCGCTCAACGCGCCGCCCGATGCGCCGCGTGTCCAGAAATGAGCAATAGGTCTTTCATCACTGCGGTCTCCAATCCGAGGCGCCTAGCGTGGAGATTACGGCAAATTCCTCCCATCATGGGAGAGGCTTATGTCCAGCAGTGGACGTTATGGGCTGTTGTTGTTGTTGTATGAATCGTAATCTTGCAGACAACTCTGCTTGGGTGTTGTAGGGTTTAGCGTGGCGTCAGGTATACCGCTCTATTCATGACCTAAGGTCTGAATTAGTGTCGCGCTGACGGTCGGTCGCGTACGGTTGGTCGCGTACGAGTATAAATTGTGTTGTTTATAGCACCATACTGCGACTCTGACATCAGCGACGACCGACAGCCGTATTTTTTTCTCGCTGACGTCACGACCGACGGTACGCGACCAACCGTCAGCGTGACAGCAATTCAGGCCTCCACGACGGCTACTTGTGTCAGGCGACACGCGGTTGCTACTTGTTTCCTTCACAGAGTACAGCCGCGTTGCAAGTAGCGTCGTGTCGTGGTGAGTGACTCTTGGGTTGTTTTTCCCTGTAGCTCGTGTCTAATGTAATGCTTAGTTCTTGGGCGGTGTTGTAAATCCTGCACATCTTCGTATCTTTTTGAATTACTGTCGTTAAAATCAAAGTAGGTACTGACAGAAATATTTATTAACCAGGTAAAATGTATCTTAAATTATATAAATAATAAGTATTTTAAATTTAATATAATTATCGGTGGAGACTTTAATATAAATATCTTAGAGAGAAATGTAAAATCTAGCCAATTCCTAGACCTAATGCTAGAATATAAACTAACACAGCACATAAAAACACCCACACGAATAACACAAACTACATCTACATGTTTAGACTTAATATTTACAAACACTAACACAAATAAAATATATACAACAGTAGAGGAACTAGGGTTTTCAGACCATAGCGGAACCACTATACACATCCCCATAACAACACCACATTTAGCTACACAAACAACTTGGTATGTTAAAAAAAGATTATTTAACAACACGAACATTTTAAAGTTTAAGTCTAAATTAAATGAGTACGATTGGAATAAAATCCTACCTAAAAACCAAAATATAAATGATAATTATAAAGCATTTCATGATACGTTAACTAACATCTTAAACCTTTGTATACCAATATGTAGGGTTAAACTAAAAACCAAATTTAAAAAATACTGGTTAACGACGGGCATCAAGATCTCCTGTACAAACAAAAGATTGTTAAAAATACTCACACTTAAAACAAAAAATCCTATCATCACAAATTATTATAAAACCTATGAAAAAATATTAAAAAACCTGGTCACTGCATCAAAAAAGATACAATATATAAATAAATTAAAACAATCTAACAATAAGGTTAAAACCATGTGGAGCATCATAAATGAGAGAACAAACAAGAAACATAAAAAAGAACATAATAATATTAACCCTCTGCGACTGACGTGGTTCAATTTTTACAATTTTACTGGCGTGGTAGTACACGAGACACCATTTCATTTGCTAATATTTTTATAGAATTACATTATGCAGCTATTTTATTCATATTTATTAGATTGTTAGCTTATTTTTTATGTTATATGAACTTTAAATAAAAAAAACAATTTGTATTTTCAAAATTAAACAGTGTTTATTGACTTCACACAAATCACTCTATGAATCTCTACTTAGATATTAATGACCTAGAAAAAATTACAAAATCAACTTTTTTAAATTTAACATCACACATTTTAAAAATTAACAATTACAACAATCAGTCTAGGAAATATGATAAACATTCATAGGTTGACTTTAAAATTAGACAGTTTCAAAATCATGGTTTTTTTTTTGTTAATTATTACATAATGCCTTGGAGCACTGAAGGTAAATTGGCTCCGAACAATCACAGCAACCATTTCTAGTTTATCTTTTTATTTTTGTTGGACAAATAGACCAGTTTTCTGCTACTTGGTGGAACAGACTGAACTGCTGGTGGTGGAAGAAGGATATACTTACCTGAAAGTCTAGTGAGTCATGCGCAGCTCCCTTGGCAATCTTTCATTGTATGTCTTGTGACTCGTCTGAAGATTGTTGGCATTCAACCACTGTGAAAGGTTCCTGTAGCGCTTCTACGTCTAGTTCTGGATCTTATTCACATGAAATTACGTCTTCTTCAAGGTGTTGGATTTCTGGGTCGAAAGTTGGATCCTCATTTTCACCATCAGCATCGCTAAACTCATGTTCACGTTCCTCTTTCAGCCTATTCCTATTTCCTATTTGATCAGCCATTAGCCAGTTCCTATTTGATCTTCGTGATCTAAAAAGTTCCAGCCGACATTCTCTTACAAGCAGAAGAAGTAACTGGCCTAGGGTTGTTACGTCAGGCATCTAAAAAAAAAAGTTTTATAAATACAAAAATCTAATAGATATGTATAAATTATGTTAATAAAATCAAATTCTAAAATAACGCGAAATAATACAAAAAATACCTTCTTGGTTGTTTAGGAAACACTATGAAAACATGACCATTTTACTGAGGTGGTAGTCTAGTAGATACTTACCTTAACACTGATGTCGTAGTCTCGTGGACACCTTCCTTCCGCTACGCACACGTGCGCTTGCTACGACCGCCATGCGTACACAGACCGACGCGCGATCTCACTACAGTAAGGTACTAAGAGCGGCGGCACTCAAAATTAAAAATTAACAGTAATAAACCGAATTTTATTTTTCACGGTGTCTGTTGGACTAACACGTCAGCCGCAGAGGGTTAAATTGCAAATAGATAACGACCTTATATCCGAACCCAAACAAATAGCCACCATTTTTAACAATTTATTTGCGTCCATTGGCGAAAACAGTAACAATTCATCTGGTAGCTCACCGGGGAGCACCTCGGTACTAAATCCCACAGAGAACACGATGTTTCTTGGCCCAATAGACGCTTGGGAAGTCAACAAAATAATAAAAAACTTAAAAAACAAAAGTAGTCACGGGATTGACGAAATACCACCAATGCTTTTAAGACAATGCGCAGATGAACTTACCTTACCGTTTTACCTGCTATTGAACCAGTCTTTTGATGAAGGTGTCTTCCCTGATTTATTAAAAAAATCTGTAATAAAACCAATCCACAAAAAAAATACGAAAACAGACCCAAACAACTATCGTCCAGTAGCTCTTTTACCAACAGCTTCAAAAATCTTTGAGAAAGCCATGTGTGACCGCATTTATACGTTTTGCGAAAAATACAATATATTTGATGAATGCCAGAACGGCTTTCGAAAAAACCGCTCCACTACCTTAGCAGTCTATAAGTATATCCAAGAAGCCCTTAATATCATTAATAATAATAAATATGCAGTAGGAATATTGCTAGACATGACCAAAGCCTACGACAAAGTACAATTTGGAATATTGCTCAACAAATTATACGGAATAGGTATACGCGGAAAGGCCCACGAATGGCTAACATCTTATCTTAAGAACAGAGAACAATTAGTAGAAATAGAATACTTTGACCATAAAAATAATGAAATTAAAAAAAATCGATCATACAGTAAAGCAATTAACGCCTCAATTCCTCAAGGAAGCGTCATAGGATGCCTCTTATTTTTAATATATATCAATGACCTACCTAAGACCATAGAAGGGCCATGTGTCTTATTCGCGGACGATATATCCATATTGGTTTCATGCCAAGACAATGAAAATATAGAAGAAACTCTCAATTCCATACTTACTAAAACATGCAACTGGATGAACGAACATAACCTCGAGATAAACTACTCCAAAACCAAATTAATAACTTTCCACCCTTACCAAAAAACTCCTCTATCTTTAGATTTTGTTTTTAACGACACAAAATTAGAAACTGTTAACAAATTTACCTTACTCGGACTAGTTATAGACACTCACATAAACTGGAAATCACATATAGATAAAACTCACTCAAAAATTTCTAAATTCTCTTACGCCCTTCGTGAAATAAAAAAGACCACCAATCTACAAACAGCTCTCTCCACTTATTATGCTTATGCCTATGCATGGCTTAGCTATGGTGTCACTCTTTGGGGAAACAGCACAGGTGCACAAACACTTTTCACCCTACAAAAGAAATTGGTCAGAATCCTAGTAAACATTGAGCAAACAGATAGTTGCAAGCCTGTCTTTCAAAAACACAATATTTTAACCCTTCCCTGTATTTATATTTTAGAAACATGCAAGTTTGTGCGGAAACACCAAGAATTTTATTCAAAACGAGAAGACATCCAGACACGCTATCTACTTAGACATCGATCTAGACTAAACTTACCAAGTTCTCGATTAAAAATGCACTCAAAAAGTCCCTACGTAATGTCTATTAAAATATATAATAAATTACCCGCATCAATTAAAAAACAAGATAAAATTAACACATTTTTAAAAAAACTTAGACATTTTTTGCTAAATAAAAGCTACTATTCGGTAAATGAATATCTAAGTGATAGATTTATAAAGTCATAACTAGTCCTAAGTATTTTTCGTGGACTTAAAACTTTGTCTGATTTATTTACTCATAAACCTCTCAATTAATACCTGTCTATATTTTATACAATTGATTTATTTATTTATCTAATACTATTAATTAATATTTTATAATAATATATTAAGAATAATTAATAATTACGCTTATCTAATAATAATTTTATATTATTAATTAATAATCTATGCTAATAATTATATTTTTTTAAACCAATAAATAAGCTGCCACGATAATTATACATTAAACATACTTAACTAATAATAATTTTATACTATTAATTAATTTATCCTAGAAAGTACCCAAGAAAGAATTATAATGTTATTTGTTGAGAATTTATAAATGCTTCCTCTCTCCTAACTCACTTATCTTGCTGTGCCCGACAGGGTCCATATGATCTAATTATAAGTTTTTACCACCTAAGTACCTACATGTGGAATGCAATAAAGTATTGAGTATTGAGTATTGAGTATTGACAGAGTGAATAGCGTTAATAAGGTAGGTATTTGTACTTAAAGTACGATCAAATTATTAGTCCTACAAGTCAAACAAACATGATTGCAAAACAACTATTTGGTAAACATTATTTACTTAGGTTACTACCTACCTACCTAATAGTAGATTATGCACCGAGGGGCTAAAGTTGTGTCTTATGTCACGGGCGTCATATTGAATCTCGAGCGCAATTATGAAGGATTCGGGATTTAACTCCCGAGTGCAGCGAGGGAGTTAAGAGTTTAACTCACGAGCGAAGCGAGGGAGTTAATACAAGAATCCTGAATGCAGCGAGGGATTCAAGCTAGCCCAAGGCAAAGACACCTTTAGCCCAAAGGAGGATACTCTACTTTTTACACCTACTGTGAGAAAATAATAGCCATAGTACGAAAACAAAGTATTTATTAAATAAACAAACAGTAAGAATAATTAACTAATGTTACACTACAGCCAATTACTATTACGGTATTACGGCGCAGTACGGTATTTGTTATTATTAATGCCAGTTTTAATGTTATTCCATTCCTTTTAAAAAATGGTTCGTAGTTATCTAATTATTCTTACAATATTATGTCTCCGAAAACATGGCAACGATGTGAAGAAGCAGTCGTTATGATTTTGTAGGAAATCGAGAATATCATCTACGCGTAGTAAGGGTATCGAAAATAGCTTTCCTCTGTCTGGCACCAAAGGGTGTTTGTTAGTACTATACTGCCAATTTAGCTGAGCATGTGAGATTCCAAATTCAAATCACATTATTGACCAGCGGGTCATAATGAAATCCAGTACAACATTATTGACCGGCTGTGCCCCCGGCCACTAATGACTCACTTTAGGTTAAGGTTGCTTGACATATAATTTGACATTTTCGAGCAGGTGGTGTGAAAAAGTTATTATTCAAAGCGTTCCCAAAACTACCCTCCCGGTTAAGGGTTGTCGGGTGCCTTTCCTCTACCATTACGGACTTAGAGACCAACCGCAAAACGGGGAAATGTCAAAACCGTTCCCTGTAGTTTAAGGACCGGTGTTTTCGCCTACTCAATTAATTTACCTATAGAATTTGTGTGCGTTTCGACATGCGGCCACGGCGTTTTTTGTTTTTGAAAAAACTATGCCAATATTTTGTAAAAAATTGTAAAAATTGATTCCCAAAACCATAAATTTGTCAAAGGTATGGTTAAAAAGTTATGAGGGTTTGAACGTGGCCGCGCCATCAAAACGCGATAAACTTAGGATATTTTTGTGTATTTTTACAAATTTTGACAAATTCAAATCTGTGTTTTACAAAAAACTTCAGACCTCTGCGTTGCTTTTTCAGCGAGATATCGGCGATAACGTGTTTTTCACCGTTTCAATGGCGCGGCTATGGGGTTTTAGTCTTACAGCTCCTAAAATATAAACTTAGGATTTTTTTCTGTTTTTACAATTTTTTTACAAATTCAATCTGTTATTTACCTAAATTTCAGGTCTCTGCAACGCTTAGTTTTAAAGATCTCCGTGGCCGCGTGGTCCTCCCTGTTTCGATGGCGCGGCCACATTCAAACCCATATAACTTTTTAACCATAACTTTGACAAATTTATGGATTTTTATAAATCTTGGCATAGTTTTAAAAAAAACGCCGTGACCGCGCGGTCGAAACGCACACTAGAAGTTTGGTCAGATCCGTATTCGTAAGATTAAAATAGATCGTTTGAGTTGGTTTTGTTGGTGTTCAATGTTGGTTGGTTCGGAAATAGCGTGTTCCCTTTAAATTAAGCAGTTGGCAATTATTATTTAATCTTAATTTTGTGTGTATATTTTTGGCAACAAAATCATAGTTCATGCATTACACTTGGAGTATAATAAATAGGTAGTTGAAGTTGGAGGACGACGGTGGAATAGGAAATTACTTTTACAGAAAATCTAGATCTAAAACCAAACACGCAACAAGCAATCGTGGAAGCGCAATTCAAGTATAAGTCGCGGCACGTAACTCTAGCGCTGAACGAAACGGGGAGGGGATAGCTGCGCATGTTATACGACTGGACAGCTAATCGGCGCAACGCACGCCCCAAAATGTTCTTTTTTTTACTTCATCGCAATAACGGTCAGCGCTAGAGTTTTATGTCGCGACCTGTAGCAAACAGTTCCACCAGCCGTGGTGTAGTTGCAGGTTGACTTTGAAATGAGTTTCCAATATTATTTTCAACGAATTATATTAAAATACTAGCGGACGTCACGCGGTTTCACCCGCGTAGTTCCCGTTCCCGTAGGAGTACGGGGATAAAATATAGCCTATGTTACTCAAGGTGAATGTAGCTTTCTAATGGTGAAAGAAATTTTGAAATCAGTTCATTACTTCCGGAGATTACCCCCTACATACAAACTTACAAACAAATGTTACCTCTTTATAATATTATTATTATATAATTAATATTAAGTAAAGATATCTACCTAATTATCTTCCTGCATCAAAAATCAATGAATAAAGGGTCCAAGGGATTTTTAAAACGCTACGACATGTGATGCCACCGTTGCTACTCAATAAAATCTATACAGCTCTGGCACAATCGGTCATCACATACTGTATACCGATCTGGGGAGGGGCCACCAAGACCAAATTTCTAGACCTAGAAAGGGCTCAAAGGTCTCTCATCAAAGTTATGTACTTTAAGCCCTTTCGTTACTCTACGGACAACCTTTATAAGGTTAGTAAGCTACTTACTGTCTGTAAGGAAATTATACGTATTGAACATAACCATAGGTACATCTGCACAAGACGCTTTCATTTGACCCATCTAAGCTATCTAGCTTAGATGGGTCAAATGAAAGGGTCTTTATACAATGTCTTTACGTCTTTTATCTAAAAGACGTAAAGACATTGTGGCTCACTCCCCTCGGGTCCGTACGGTTTTTGCCAGGCGTCAGTTTAACACTCAATCTACTTAAATTTATAACAAATTGAACTTTTTTTTTTTTTTTTTTTCGGATGGGAAATCATCAAATAACCCCTCCCGCTCTGGGCGGAGCAGGAGGGAGTGTCAGACTTTTACTGACTAAAACCCATCCATGTTCCTTCATCGCCCTTTGTGTTCCGGGGCCACCACGGTATCTCTTTCGAACAGTCCCGCAACCCCGGCAGGAACAAATTGAACCTCAAATTGAATATTTACCCCATGTTGCGGTATGAATGCAAAAATACTTTATCGGAATGGTTAAAATCACAAACGTACGATAAATTGAACTTTTATTAACCAGAATTTGCTAAAGTAATACCTGTAAACAATTTTAACATACATAAAACGATCAATCATTAAGACACCTAGGTACTCACACCCACACTCGGCATATCCACCTTTCACACACGCACACATACTCACAAACCACACAAACACACCACACACACCCACAAACACTACACATACCTGAACTTGCTAATTTTGTAACATAATTGAACCGAAAAATAGCCTTTATTAATTTTAATTATGTCTCAACATTGCAAACTGTAACCCAATGGGAAGTTGCGAGGTAACCCCAACACAAGTATCCCTATAACTTAAAGGGGCTGCTTCAATTTTGTGCTGTAGAACAATTGTATGAGAAACAATAAAAACTTTTTATTTATTTTTTATTTTTTAAGGGTTATTTGTGCTTTTCGTTCTAACAACGTAGGTATGTGTTTTAAGTTTGATACTTTAGGTTTCATTTTTTGAGTTTTGAACTTAGTTTTAATTTCTTCAGTCTTGAAATATTATTTTTTCCATTAGTAAAAACAAACGTTTTTCATCCAAGTGACAAGAAACTTAATGTAACGTACGTACGTGTACGTTTCACAACGTTTTATTCCTATTCGATAACACATAACCGACGCAACATGAATTCCAGGATTATAATAAATTCAATTTATTTTCTACTCGTTACGGTTTTGTACAATATCACTGAGTTAATGACTTACCTGAATATCCTTTTTATCATGAACGAGATGAATTCACATTTCATAAAAAGCGTATAAAAAATAATACCATGTACAATCTACAGAAAATGAATATGCAGACTGTAAATATGTTTGTAAGTCATGTTTCGAATTCAATAATATGGTTTCCAATAAAAATTCACATCATTCATGTATTTGTATTTTTTGTCATGTGTTTTTTCAGTCATGTATTTGTAAAATATTTTGATGAGTACTGTTTGCAAAAAAAAAACATCTTTGTGCTATAATTATCTTATTCCTCCATACCAAACAATTTTGCTGATTGTACTTAGTCCCATACCTTGCACAATTTATATAAAAGTATAACACTGATTATATTCATACGATTTTCTTGAAAGCAATTTCTTCCATAATGAAGATATTCCGTAATATCCGAGACGTTTTTATAAAACTCAAATTTTCATAAGGGCCTTAGGAGCGCTGTTTAGCAATTCAAATTGTATAAAAAGCTTTAAAGGTCGCTGTATTATAATATAAGGACGGTTTTTAATTGTTTTGCTTCACTTGATGAGGGTACTGAGTTTTTATTTCAACCTTAATATGTAGCATAAAACAACATAGATACTTGTACTGAATGAGATTCCAAATCAGAAAAAGTCGTTGCTTCGTACTCGCTAATGGCTTGGAAAAATGTATAAGACACGGAATATCAAGTATCAACAGACATTCACACACCAGCGGCACATTCTCAAGTTTTAGGCACTTCTTGTCTTCGTAATGTAGATGGTCGAAAGAACACACCCGATACAGATGCTAGCACATTAAGCTACCCGAAACTGTAATTTCTTCCCAATTAACCTTAAACCTAGTAGCTTTAGAAATAAGGTTGAAAATCTATTTCAAAAATTGACAGATTGTGATAGCCTGACGTGCTGACGTCTCTACCTAAGCTACGGTACCAATAAATTTTAGTAGAATACGGAATCTCGACGCACAAAATATCGATATAGTACATTACTGCAGAATCCAGTAAGTAAGCCTTCCTGTCCAAGTATGAGTTAACCGGACCGAACCGTAGGTGAAGTCCGGTTATATACGAGGCCAGGATGGCTTTCTTACTGGTTGAGGTTTGTATAATACTTTTCTCAAAAATGAAAGAAAGTATAACAACAAATTCGTTTAAACACAATTGTCGCAATTGAATGTGAAGTCGTTGTTTTTTTTTTAATACAAAGTTTGCGTTTAGTTTTGGAAATTGTACTTTTTTTTCATTACATGAATGTTTTAGTAAGAAAATGTATATTATTGTTTTTGAAACTCCATGTTAATTTTAGAATGGTAAGTTTTAATCCAACGTGATTTATAAACTGAAATTACTAAATACAAACATAAAATCCCACACTATAATTCTAACACATTACTAAGTACAAAACGCAACGCATACTTTTTCTGCGTCGCGTTAAGTGTCACAGACTATAAAATGGCTGTAAATGTATCTCATAAAATGTCATACCAAAAAGAGAGATAGATATATATTGAGAGCCTTTTCTAAGCAGATCCAAAGAGGATGACCTAGTAAATTACATACTTACTTACTGGACAGTTGGAGATTCCAAATTTAAAATCTTGCTTTTTACTGGACAGTTGTGAATAAGTCTCCGGTAGAGTTCACTTTCTGGATACTTTTTAGAGATGTTATGGAAATAAATATTACATACCATTTTTGAGAAAAAGGCTTATACGATACTACAATGATAATGGTCATATACACACCGTAATTGAACCGAACAATCTCCCACAAATTACTTAATCCCGATTACGACAAGGTTGGTCTATTTTGAAACATTTTCCTCAATTATTTCTATTTACTCATCAATGCAATAAATGTCCATTTTTCTTACTTTACTATTTACTCTGACATTTCCTCGAGGACAAATTGCTTTTAAATTGAGGCTGTCAGTGCAAAAGCGGCCTAACCCTAAATTTTTCATAATCCGACATAGCTACTACAAATTATTTAAAACATGCAAAAATTTAATGCAAAACTGGCCTATCTCTTGTTTGACCTATCGTCAAAAGATGGCGTTGCCAAAGTTGTTTTTGCAATGCATTATTTTTCTCTGACAATAACGCAAAAGTAGCCTAAACCGCTTAGGCCACTTTTGTATACTGGTAACAAATATTTTTGGTGGGATAGGCCGACAGCTACTGTCAATGAAACGGCTATTTTTTTCTTGACGCGGCTAAAACTTTGTTGACAAGTTTCTGCAAACTTATTCTTTTTAGGGTTCCGTACCCAAAGGGTAAAAACGGAACCCTATTACTAAGACTTCGCTGTCTGTCCGTCTGTCTGTCAACAGGCTGTATCTCATGAACCGTGACAGCTAGACAGTTGAAATTTTCACAGATGATGTATTTCTGTTGCCGCTATAACAACAAATACTAAAAACAGAATAAAATTAATATTTAAGGGGGGCTCCCATACAACAAACGTGATTTTGTTGCCTTTTTTTGATAATAATGGTACGGAACCCTTCGTGCGCGAGTCCGACTCGCACTCGGCCGGTTTTTTGTTTATTTTGTTTTATTAACTATTGAAAACAATTCACAATGGTTGATGAATATTTTTGTACCTCAAGATTGGAACCAAGTGATTTTAGCTGCCAGGATAGTCAGGCCATTGAAAATAATTTCTATGACTAATGATCTATTTTTTTTCAAGTCAGTTACTAGAAAGAAACATAACTAACAGGAAAATTTCGGTAGATAAGGGAAAAGTGGAGTGGCTAAAAATGCAGTGGCTATTGTTTCATGAAATACATCCATTTAAGATTTTTTTCAAATACTCCAATAACCCTGATGTACTCTTTCAAGAGATTGATCCAAAGTATAATGTACTCTGTGGGTTGATCTAAAGAAACGCAATTCAATTATGATTGAAAATCTAAATATTTTATATCCTGAGGGTCATGCCATCAGTGATAATAAAAAGAAAGATTTACCTACTGGAGTTGTTAAATTTTATACCACCTGTTCATCACAGATTTTACAAGGAGTTAAAGAATTCAGCAGCGGAAACTGATATGATTTTTAACAATTAATTGATGACTAGTTTAGGTTCCAATTTTCTGTGTTTTTTAAATAAAAAAGTAAATTTTTAGTAAATATTTGTTATAATAATGGCCTAACCTTGCCTATTAGTACTGGAAATATTATAGCACTCTAAATGCAAAAGTGGCCTAAGCCACACAAATAATCAAAAAATGTGAGTATATTCCAAAATAAACTACTTCATCCCAAAGAAAAAATCACAGTAATTGAATTAAATATGCTCCAGAATTAAAATCACAAAAAATTAAAAAAATATAATCTAATTTAAAATTCATGAATATACAAATCCCACTATTTTCATACTGCCTATCTCAAGCTTAAGCCACTTTTGCGCTGACGGCCTCAATTATACCTACGTCGTCATCCTCCCTTTGGTAATCACAAAGTAATGTTTGGACAAATTAGAACAAAGCCGGATCTTGTGATTTAATTACTTTCTTTTGTTGGTCATTTATGATATTTTTTGACATCAATCTGGTTTATTTAGTCCCTAATTCTGGGTAAAATTATTCATAGTCGTAAGACGTTTGAGACTCAATAAAATAATGAGACTAGAAACAAAGCCTAGAGAAAGAAGTTGAATCTCTATTCTACACTGTTATAACTCACTAGCTGATGATCAAAGTAAGTACCTAGTAACTTTACGTAAAAAAGATTGCTGGGAAACGACTTTTTGTTTTTGGGGTGAAATATCATGTTGTTTGATAGAACTCGATGTAACGCACTCAAAACATTGAGGGATGGATTGAATAGTACGGGGGTCGTTATGTTAAAAATCTAACAACAAAAACTTGTCAAAAAGTTGGAACTTTGACCCCCAATATCTCCGTAACTACATAAAAGGTTCCCAGGTATGGTGTAGAACAAAAAAATGATCGCAATGACGGGGAGAACAGGTGGCTTTCGGCTTCGTTAAGAGGTGTTTTACACCCTTTAGAGACAGACAGACGCGGACGACTTTGTTTTATAATATGTAGTGATAGTTGGCCGTGTGGTATCCGGCAGAGCAGAATAGAACCAACCCATTACACTCACGGGTGTCGTATAAGGCGACTAATGTCTGAGGCAGAACACCTTGCGCCTCCGTAGACCTGAGAATGGGCAGCAGCGTTTTCTGTTAGTCTTTCATCACTGCGATCTCCAATCCGCCTGCCAAGCGTGGAGATTACGGCAAATTCCTCCTATCATGGGAGAGGCTTATGTTCAGCAATGGACGTTATGGACTGTTGTAGTGTAGTGGTAGTGAAGATAGTTATCATCATGCCTCGTTATCTACCTTTTCCCAGTTTCGTTGAGGTCGACGTACTGCCTTGTTTGTTTAGTAGTCGCAAGCGCGACATAACAATGCCGAGCGTAAGGTTCTGGGTTCGATTCTCAGGTCGGGCAATGTTATTGTTTTTTTCCATCAGGAATTTCTCAGTAGCAGCCATGGAGTCTGGATTTGAGCCCGGAATATGGCAATAGTCTCACCCCTTATTACATGGTGCTTAAAAATGACTGCCGAAATATGGGTGTACTAGTAGGAACACCTCTGCCTAATCCTTCGGGAATTACAGGCGTAATGTTATGTTATGCTGGGATCGACTTCTAGTCTTAACAGATGCAACAGAATACCAGTAGTTTACACGGAGCGCCTATCTGACTTCCACAAACCGGTTATTGGGTAATAGGATACCTCTCGTTAAGACTGGTCACCAGATCTAGAATACTCATTGTTGTAAAGTACATAGGCGTAACGTATTTATTAAATTAGTAGCGGCCCGTTCCGGCTTTGCACGGTTGCCTATGTTACTCAGGCATAATGAGGCATTCTAATGGTGAATGATTTTTTGGAATTGGTCCAGTAGTTTTTGAGTTTATTCATTACAAACATACAAAAATACAAATCTTTCCTCTTTATAATATTAAGCATCGATTATGTTGCAAATTTTTATAACCAGGCATATTTATCATAACAGAAACAAAAATAGAAACGTTTTTTTCTGTCTTCAGACATATTTTCTCCAGCAACGCAAGTGGCAGACATTTTTCCAAAATTCACTTAAATGACGCATTTGCCTTTGTCGTTCAACCTTTAGCATTCCAGTAGGGCTATTACGTATCTCTGTTGACAGCTCGAAATGATAGTTACTGGGCTCAAAGTATACATCAATTAACTGCCAAAAGGTTAGTTTCGTATTATGTATAACGAGTCGCGATCAAATATGACGTCATTGGTTGTCATCATGGCTGATAGTCACCGTAACTCATGTTGACGGACGCTTTCGTATCGATACTTAGATTATTTCGATTATGTAAGCTTATTGGACAACAAATTGATGACAACTGAGTTTGAAGTTGTTTTCGTGACGTTACACTGTACCCGGGCTGTTAGTCACCGTAAAGTAATATCCACTCAGTGCGATACGTAGTACCAATATTATAACATTCTCATTATGAGAATGTTGTACACAACCGAAGCTTGATAGTCACTGGATATCAGAAAGATACGTAATAGGCCTACAGAAAAACAAAACGAGTATAACAAAGAAAAAGTCTGCGAGACACTTCATGAATATTACAAGACTTTCTTATTTGATTGACATGTTACCAGGCTGACTTCATCTTCGTCTTTTCGACTAGACGTCATTCAAACTTATTATTTCCAGAAAAGTATTCTATGAAACACTAGTACGTTGTTTATAGCACAAGATCTATTGGTAGAGATTTCAACACGGCCTTTGTTTGGTCCTAAGTACTTCTCAAAATTGGAACTTTGACCCCTAATATCTCCGTAACTAGTGTAGAACAAAAAAATGATCGCAATGACGGGGAGAACAGGTGGCTTTCGGCTTCGTTAAGATGTGTTTTACACCCTTTAGAGACAGACAGACGCGGAGAGGGACTTTGTTTTATAATATGTAGTGACAGTTGGCCGTGTGGTATCCGGCAGAGCAGAATAGAACCAACCCATTACACTCACGGGTGTCGTATAAGGCGACTAATGTCTGAGGCAGTACACCTTGCGCCTCCGTAGACCAGAGAATGGGCAGCAGCGTTTTCTGTTAGTCTTTCATCACTGCGATCTCCAATCCGCCTGCCAAGCGTGGAGATTACGGCAAATTCCTCCTATCATGGGAGAGGCTTATGTTCAGCAATGGACGTTATGGACTGTTGTAGTGTAGTGGTAGTGAAGATAGTTATCATCATGCCTCGTTATCTACCTTTTCCCAGTTTCGTTGAGGTCGACGTACTGCCTTGTTTGTTTAGTAGTCGCAAGCGCGACATAACAATGCCGAGCGTAAGGTTCTGGGTTCGATTCTCAGGTCGGGCAATGTTATTGTCTTTTTTCCATCAGGAATTTCTCAGTAGCAGCCATGGAGTCTGGATTTGAGCCCGGAATATGGCAATAGTGTCACCCCTTATTACATGGTGCTTAAAAATGACTGCCGAAATGTGGGTGTACTAGTAGGAACACCTCTGCCTAATCCTTCGGGAATTACAGGCGTAATGTTATGTTATGCTGGGATCGACTTCTAGTCTTAACAGATGCAACAGAATACCGGTAGTTTACACGGAGCGCCTATCTGACTTCCACAAACCGGTTATTGGGAAATAGGATACCTCTCGTTAAGACTGGTCACCAAATCAGAATACTCATTGTTTAAAGTACAATCGGGGTCTTTTCCGCCTGACCATTTTAATTTTTTTTCGCTTAAAACATGCGGAGGCGCCGAGCTACGCCCCCTTAAAGTTTGGGCCTATTAGGAAAGCCTCAACTTTGGCAGAGCTATTGCACACCGTGTGTAGGCATGAGATAATTACCTACCGCTTCGCGCATATTGAATATGCAAGCTCTCTAGGGCTGTCGCGCTCCAGCCGTGCGTAACTGCGTACGTATGCCGCGTAATTTTTCGCGCTCTTTTGCCCTTGCGTCGCGTACGTAACTACTCGTAGGTACTTCGTGTTTGTTAACTGACTGATTTATTGATCATTAATCATTATTAGTGAAAATGACAAGCCGGATAAACTGTTGCTGTTTATAAATGTAGAAATAAATTGTCTTTTTTATATAAATTTCACTGCTTCATGTCCATGCTTCCCATCAGAGTTTATTTTAGAATTACCTATTTGTTAGATTTCGCATTAATGCTACTATTAAAAATAAGTAATCGTAATTTTAGAGAAGGCAAGATATATAATTATGGGACATTCTAATAGAGTAAAACAATTGTAATTGTAAAAGTTTTAATTAACATTTAAATAATAATACATTAAAATACAAAAATGTTGGTAGGTAGTATTTTATTTTGAGTAAGTACTTGAGGCAACCCTACCGACTGACCATTAAGCAGTGAGACGCCGAATAAAATACGCTAACGCGTGGCGTCAAGGCACAATTTAGATCGAGCGGGCCCAGTTTAGGTATTTATAATGTCGGCTTTCTTCAAGATCAAAGGAGTGCAACTTCTGTACGCTAGTACTATTATCTATTCTGTGACTTTGGCGCGCAAAATAACAATAACACTCGTTTGGCGTGCGTCATCAGTGCGCTCGGCCGATTCGGTATCTTTTCATTAATTATTTCTATATAAAGTCAACGGGGCGGGGCTAGAGAGCGACTCTATGTTGTGAGTGCAAGCAAAAATAAGCTTAGTGGTGGTCAGGCGGGAGTGTCCTCGATAGTACATAGGCGTAACGTATTTATTAAATTACTAACAGCCCGTTCCGGCTTTGCACGGTTGCCTATGTTACTCAGGCATAATGAGGCATTCTAATGGTGAATGATTTTTTGGAATTGGTCCAGTAGTTTTTGAGTTTATTGATTACAAACATACAAAAATACAAATCTTTCCTCTTTATAATATTAAGCATCGATTATGTTGCAAATTTTTATAACCAGGCATATTTATCATAACAGAAACAAAAATAGAAACGTTTTTTTCTGTCTTCAGACATATTTTCTCCAGCAACGCAAGTGGCAGACATTTTTCCAAAATTCACTTAAATGACGCATTTGCCTTTGTCGTTCAACCTTTAGCATTCCAGTAGGGCTATTACGTATCTCTGTTGACAGCTCGAAATGATAGTAACTGGGCTCAAAGTATACATCAATTAACTGCCAAAAGGTTAGTTTCGTATTATGTATAACGAGTCGCGATCAAATATGACGTCATTGGTTGTCATCATGGCTGATAGTCACCGTAACTCATGTTGACGGACGCTTTCGTATCGATACTTAGATTATTTCGATTATGTAAGCTTATTGGACAACAAATTGATGACAACTGAGTTTGAAGTTGTTTTCGTGACGTTACACTGTACCCGGGCTGTTAGTCACCGTAAAGTAATATCCACTCAGTGCGATACGTAGTACCAATATTATAACATTCTCATTATGAGAATGTTGTACACAACCGAAGCTTGATAGTCACTGGATATTAGAAAGATACCTAATAGGCCTACAGAAAAACAAAACGAGTATAACAAAGAAAAAGTCTGCGAGACACTTCATGAATATTACAAGACTTTCTTATTTGATTGACATGTTACCAGGCTGACTTCATCTTCGTCTTTTCGACTAGACGTCAATCAAACTTATTATTTCCAGAAAAGTATTCTATGAAATACTAGTACGTTGTTTATAGCACAAGATCTATTGGTAGAGATTTCAACACGACCTTTGTTTGGTCCTAAGTACTTCTCAAAGATTTTCTCGTCACGAAATTATTTCTTTTTTAATAAACTTTTTGCTATTGTGTTTTGGTGTTATGAAGCATGACTAGTACCTATAATAAAAAAGAAGGAAGAAATTAAAGGAAAATAATATTTATGAGAAAAGAAAATGACGGAGAGGTGCTGAGTTTTTTAATTAATGTTACGCGTCGATATGAAGTCATTCTTGTCACAAACAAGAAAGTTGCACAGTCTGTTGTTTCCTTTTGATGAAAATTTCGGTTAGAGAGAAAATTACTCCGGACAAAAGGCAATGATTAGCATTTTTATACAAAAGATCATTCCTAAAATAAAATTCTTTGCTGGAATACAAAAAAGAAAATCTTTATCACAAAAAAAAAGGTCATACCAGGAAAATGGCATTATTTTAATCGATCTTCTTTCTCATAATTGAGTCAATTTCAACAACTCGATTTTTTACCTAATTTCCATGGACATTTTCATTTTCAGGTTTTTTGAAAAACTTTAATAACAAAGCGCAACATATCCACATTATATTTACATTTTCTGAAAGGAAATATTATAATTAAATTACTTAGAGAGCCACCGAAGCTGGCGAGCCACAGAAATTTAATTATTGCCACCGAAATTGTATTGGTGACACAGAAATTCTGAGTTTGCACCGATATTGTGAATTATTATATATATACATTGTTTTTTAATAATATGTAAAGAAAGATAAGGTTTAATGAAAAAACTGATATAATACGAATATCGTCGTTAATATATATATTATCGTTGTAATTTTGTAATGAACATGTAATGAGCATGTAACCCACGTATCACAAATAAACGATTTGATCATTTTAATAAGCATTTCTAAAAATACAACGTGGATAAATCAGTCTTACAAAATTAGCAATCAAGGAACTGATTATGTTTTTTACTTCTATGAAGAGGATGGGAAATCATCAAATGACTTCTCCCGCTCTGGGCGAAGCAGGAGGGACTTTCAGAGTTTTACTGACTAAAACCCATTCATGTTCCTTCATCGCCCTTTGTGTTCCGGGGCCACGGTATCTCTTTTGAACAGTCCCGCAACCCCGGCAGGCATCGGTCCTTGCGGACCCCTTCCTATTGCTGACTCTCTTTGAGGCGCGCGTGGAACACGAACGCGCCATTGACACGGTCTGTCGTCATGAGACGGACAGACGGCGAGCTAGCCCATAGCCCACCGTCCACAGGGCCACCACGTGGCCCCCGGCCACGACTGCATGTGCATGGACCACACGACTCCCGCGTAGAGCCTCCGGCAGGAGGCGTTTGCCCCCCCCTAGGTTGGGCAGGAGCCACCTGAAGGCAGCGCCGGTCCGTTCCAGTTTGGGGGCCAAACGTCGGAACTGCTCCACGAAGTTCCACTGGCTGTCGAAGACGAGTCCTAGGTACTTCAAAGTCAACTCAACCACACGACAAAGGTAGGTCGGCACCCGGTGATACCGGAGTGCCTCCCTAATGCAGCTCCAGGGCATGGTGTTGAAGGCATTGGCGATGTCGAGAGATACCACCAAGACAACCCCACCCCGGGAAACCGCATACCCCGTCGTGAGGGCTCTCACGCGCATGATGGCGTCCACCATAGAGCGCCCCTTGCGGAAACCAAACTGGTGTTCCGCAAGATCTGGCCTCGACCCCGCAAGGTGCCCGGCGAGGCGGTTTGCAATTACTCTTTCAAAGAGCTTTCCCACCTCGCCGAGCAGCACCACGGGCCGGTATGCGGACGGAGATTCCGCAGGGCACCCCGGCTTCCGAATGAGGACCAACTTTCCCGTCTTCCAACGAAGCGGGAACTGGCCTCTCTCCAAGCATGCGCTTAGGAGCCCTTCTAGTCGATGTCCGAGAGCCTCTGAGGCAGGCTTTGCCAGGCAAGCCGTCGGGTCCCGGGGCAGTATTTTTGACACTGAGCCTACGTACCACCACTCTCAGGTCTACCCCAGTCACTTCCGGAGCGTTTTCGTCGTCGTCCTGTTGGTCCGCTTCCAGCATCGCAGGCGGTGGAGCCATTGACGGATGGGGAAATGTTCCCCTCGCGAAGGGAACAGAGTAATTACCATGTCTTCTACGAGCTCAGGCCGGAAACTCTGCGTCAGTAGGGGGGCCCAGGTGCGGAGTTTATCCCGCACCATCTTGTAAGGGCGCCCCCACGGATTTCTGTCGAGAGTCCCCAGCGTCTCCTCGCGGGTCAAATCCCTGGCCCATGAGGAGATGCTGGGGACTCGACACCCGCGCACGTCGCAGATGTCGGACATGGCCTCCTGGAACCACCCTGCCTCATTTTCAACGTCGGCAAGTCTAGCCGGTGATGTCACCCAGGCCTGCACGATCGAGGCTTTCAGAAGGAGCTCCTGGAGGATGCAACCCTCAAAATTCAGTTAATCCAATTGAATGACTTTTTCAAGAAATAGTAATACAATTTTATTTTAATGTCGGGGGCTAAGGGCTAAGGACCTAGTTCTGTCAAAGTAATTTCGGCATAACAAGTATTGATTCTTTTCAAAAATCTTCATTAACATTAATACAATAATTGATTGTCACAATTTCTGCGGAGTCGTGTAATTTCCGTGGGCCACGAGATGCCACGGAAACCACAGAAATTGCCCCATAGAAATTGGAAACGTGGCTATTTTATTTTTTTCACAAGAAACTATCAAGGCTATGACTATTATTTTCTATAATATTAAATGTGTACCAAAGGCTACTTAGCATGCATAAAAGTGATACCTTTATTTCTTGCAAAAATCCTTTTAAAACCTAATCACCGAAATTGCAAAATTTCGTTCCGAGTAAACTGAAATCACGTACTTACATTTTTGGCGGAAAGACCTGGCGATATGGTGCACTACCATTCTTACTGCACGTAAGAGCACGACTATCTCTTGCCGAGCAGGGATTTATTGTTCGTTTAAACTCATTGGTGGAAGCTCAGGACGGTGAAACAAAATGACCATAGAAATTAGTAATTTCGCTTGGACAAACCTACCGTTGACATGTACTCATTAACTATAAGTCTAAACATTCAAAACTAATTAACGTCTTGTAGGTTAATCATTACTTAACGCAATCAAAATAATTTTTCCTATAATATGTTGGAGATTATCTTCCTAAGAGGTAAATGCTGTGTATGAAAGTGATTGTGGACAAGACACAGAAATTGATAATTCATCATTTACCGATTTTTTTCATAAAAAGTAATAGTCTTATAAATATAATTTAAATGACTTCATTTAGATTCATGTCACTTTAATTCTGAGAAAAAAAAATCGTTGCATTATCTGTAAAGCAGCACTGCGATTTCAGCCTAGACGCATAAATTTTTCGTCTGAGAAATTCACTCAATTACGAATCCATGGAAACTTGGGTACATAAGTCAGTTGTTTAAGACTGATTTAGATATCCAAGTTAGTTCGAAAAGTAGTCAAAATGTCGAAACTAATAAACGTTTTTAAGATTATTAAAGAATATAAAAAGTTTTTGTCCTGATATAGATCGAAGTTCTTGGTCGTATTGACATGAACAGGTTTAATTTAATCTCTTTGCAGATTACCACGTCATGTTTCAAATTTTTGGATAGGTACTTACTAACATCATTGAGGACCAGATATTGTATTCGCGTTTCCCACCAAACACAATAATTTGGAGTGTTTTACGATATGCCCGTTTGTGTTGGGGACATTATGCGTTTCGGGATGTTCAAAGTGCGTTCAGCGAGTGTTAATGTTACACTCGTCATACCCATCATGTTATCGCATCATGATTTACAAGTCGTGTGTGTCAGAGAAGGGCGAGTTGCTTTTGTTTTTGCTTTGCGTATGTTGGTATTTTGATCCGCAAGTGTTTTATGCCAGTGTCAGCGTAAAGATGCATCTTTATGTATTGTGTATTTTTCTTGGAGAATGCCTACTTATTTTTTTACGTAGATTTTAAGTATAAAAATCTGTTTCATGCATCACCATCACCACCATCTCGGTATTAGACTAATTTATGCTCTGGAGATTCTAGAAACATGAAATTAATTCATAGTAACAGGAGCACCACGAGTCAGTGAGTATTTATGTATGGGTATACTATATATATTTTTTTTAAGGAAACGGGGAAGACAACTGAGATGGGAAGATGAGTTGAAGCTTACAGCGGGCCCTTACTGGAGAAGTGTTGCCAGAGATAGAGCACAATGTAAAATGTTAGAGGAGACCTTTGCCAAAAGGCACACTGAACTTAGAGATATCCTCTAAATAAGGAAAACAAACAACTCAAAACAGACGGAAGTTCAAGATAGAGGGCTTTTTGATTGATTAATATAATTGATAAATTAATTAGATTGATTAATTAGCCGTGTGGTATCCGGCAGAGTAGAATAGAACCAACCTATTACAGCCACGGGTGTCGTATAAGGTGACTAATGTCTGAGGCAGAACACCTTGCGCCTCCGTAGACCAGATAATGGGCAGCAGCGTTTTTTGTTAGTCTGTCATCACTGCGATCTCCAATCCGCCTGCCAAGCGTGGAGATTACGGCAAATTCCTCCCATCATGGGAGAGGCTTATGTCCAGCAGTGGACGTTATGGGCTGATGTGGTGATTGATTAATTGATTGGCTATATATTTTCAGTTTGACCAAGCATCAACCTAAGCGACGCTTGGTCATATATGCGATGTTTTGCTAGTGCAATTTTTCATAGCCAAAATTTTTTCCCGATTTACCAAAGCTTAGAAAAAGCAGACTAAACAAATCAAAACTCTCTTATAAACACAACAGCTAAAAGTAATAATTTTCCTTGTTCTATATTTTCCTTTGCTGCGTATGAATTGATTCGGATTCAATAACTCATTGGTAACTCGGCATTCATAAATTGCAATACATTTTACGACTTCCGACATCTTTCAAAGCCAAATGTAACACTGTAAACGATGGAATAACAGCCAAACAGTACGCATAAATATGTTTGCTCTCGCCTTTACGGTTGGGAAAAAAAAATGGAAGCATTGATAATAAATTCTTGAAACAGTGTAAATGACATTTTTTTGGAAAAAAAGGTTATTTTTGTGTTTGACTCAATATTACTTTTTCAAAGACAAAATCGAAATAATTTATTTTATCAAACGGGATATTTACCATGTTACTATTTGTTTTGAGTTCCCGATATTTCGGCACTGTTACAAGCACTATGATCACGGATAAAAAAATATGGTTTAAATATCCCGTTGTCAGTGTTAATGATAATGTTAGTGACCATGTCAGTAGGTATAAAAACTTATAAATTATTTGCATTATATGTGGAAGGTGCAAAAGATTTTGTTAGTGCAATGACACATTTTCAGAATATTGATACGTTACTGGAATCCTATGGTCTATGTGACTGAAAATGTTTTTTTTTTTTTTTTTTTTTCTAGCCTGTACTGTCCCGCTGCTGGGCAAAGGCCTCCCCCAATTCCTTCCATTTGCTCTTTTCTAGTGCCTCCTCGAACCAACCATCGCGGTACGCGTCCAAATCGTCTCGCCACCTTTTTCTGGGTCGGCCTCGGCGGCGCCGTCCGTCTTCCGGCAACCATCTTGTGGAGACTTTTGCCCAGCGGTCATCGTGCATGCGACTGACGTGACCCGCCCAATCCCATTTTAGCCTAGCAGCCTTCATGCCAACGTCTTGTCTTTTCACACCCAGAATGCTGCGTTCCATTGCCCTTTGGCAAACTCCAAGGCGGTGCTTCTGAGACTCGGTGAGCGACCAGGTCTGAGCACCGTAGGTTAGGACGGGCAGGATGCACATGTCGATGAGTTTGCGCTTCAGGGAGATCGGAAGATCACCCTTCATTAGCGTCTTCATGGACCAGTAGCTTTTCCAGGCATTTTCGATTCGGCGATCGATTTCTCTTTCTTGCCTGTTTTCGAAAGATACTAACTGGCCCAAGTAGATATACTCATCGACATACTGTATTTCCTGCCCATCTACCTCGACCCTACGCTTAGTGCATCCTATCATCTTTGTTTTAATTTACAGCATTTCATTATTTCGTTTTAAAATGTGTTATATTTTAGCACCGCCATTTATTTTTTTGTCTTCATCATGATTAGCAACTAACAGTTGTGCTTTCAAAAGTAAGTCTTAAGGCAGCTAATTGTCTTCTCAGCAGCTCTCATGCATGAAGATATTTGCGCATTGCACACATCAATCAGCTACCTCAAAATGTACATTAAAATTTCATTCGTTTAATTCAAGCACAGCTTAAACATAATGAAAAGGATTTGGGAATTAAATCATTACAGAGCCTTCCGTATCCTTTAATCCTGCCGTGTTTTCCTCAAAAGACTTTAATCCTTCGAGAGATTTTTTGCCAAATTTATTTCGTGTACGTTTACATTTAAAGTCTTTGGGGTGCTATCTATCTTTCCAGATCAGTGCGTGTCAGAATTGAAGAAAACACCTGCTTCGGGGGAAACTGACCAAAATACTAATATTGGCATGAATTAGAAAAAACGAAAATTTTATCAGCCTAGGGTAATTTAGAAACAGTCACATGATGTGACGGATTCTAATTTACCCTAGGCTGATAAAATTTTCGTTTTTCCTAGTTCATGCTAATACACACATCAAAAGTGTCTGGGGATCAAGCATTTTTATGCGGATTTCTTGAGATTGAGATGTGGCTTTGTAATAAATTTATGATTTTATAAATTTATATGGATCCTTTTTGGTGCATTTCATAATTTGAATCAGGAACTCTCAATCAAATTCGAGTAAAAGATGAAAATAAGCTGTCAATATTTTCCCTATAAAAACATACAAAGCATTGAAGACATTATTAGTGCTACTGTTTCCCTACTACTGATTAAAACCAACGTTATTATGGAGCGGCGACGTCATTTAAGCAGGGAAGAAATGCTCAGAGCCGTGGGAATGATAGAAGCTGGTTCCCGGCAACGTACTGTAGCTTTAGCTCTGAATACAAGTCAGAGTGTTATCAGTCGACTTTGGACACGTTACCGAAGCACTGGTACCGTGGCTGAGCGCCATGGAGGACGGTATCGCTGCACCACACGGAGACAAGACCGATACATTCAAATCTTAACTCGAAGAGCTCCAACAATAACCGCCATGATGTTAGCCGTGAGGCTTCATCACTCTTCAGGGAACTTAATTAGCGACCAAACAGTCAGAAACCGCTTGCATGAAGTGAACCTTCATTCCCGAAGACCGCTACGGGTACCACCTATAGCAATGCACAATCGTAGGATTCGATATCAATGGGCTCTTGAACACAGAAATTGGGCAGAAGAACAATGGCGTTTCGTGTGCTTTTCTGATGAGTCTCGTTTTGGTATGAGACCGGATACAAGACGTATACGACACTGGAGAACCCCTGGACGCCAACAGCGATTAAAATCCTGCCAGGAAGTCCATCCTTATAGTGGTGGAACCATCATGGTATGGGCGGGTATTTGGATCGGCGGAAGAACTGAGTTGATTTGGATCAGAGGCAACCTCAACGCTCAAATTTATGCTGAGACGATTGTATCAGACGTCATCGTTCCTCTACAAGTGCAAATCGGTCCCTTATTTCAGTTAATGCATGATAATGCACGACCGCACACCGCAAGAGTTGTAAGACAGACTCTCGCCGCAGCTAACATCAATGTCCTGCCCTGGCCTGCTCAGTCGCCAGACTTGAACCCGATTGAGCATGCATGGGATATGCTACAGAGAAGAGCTCTGCCGAATATGGAGGGTATCCAGTCGCAAGAAGACCTTTTTTTGTTGTTGCAACGAACATGGGCGGCCATTCCACAGCGTGATTTGGATGAACTCATTTTGAGTATGCCAAACCGATGTTCTTGTGTTGTTAGTGTTCGCGGTAGAAACACGGATTATTAATATTGTTTAAGTTACCCAATAAAATTTTAAAGAAAACTGTGTTTTCAGTCATTTTTTCGAACTTTAATGTTAGTGGTTCAAATGTCAAAAATCCCTTTATTAGGAAAATGGCAAATTTCTTTATTAATGCAAAGGTGACTTGGTTTATCGTTACTGTGACAAACGAAAACACTTTATTTGATGAATCCTTAAAGAAAATTTTAATTAATATCAATCAGGAGAAAAGTTATTGCAAAAATATATGTTGATCCCTAGATACTTTTGATGTGTGTATTAGTATTTTGGTCAGTTTTCCCCTCATGTTTAATGTCAAAGAAAATTTCTGTTTCATTTGATGATATCATAATATAGTGTGCTTTAAATGCGGATTTTACATATTTAGATAGATCTGAATGGGTAAGATCTGTTTTGTAAGTTCATTTTCTTTCTTCAACGTTTAATGCATGCCGTGGCAGCCTTTAATTAAGGCTACACTATAAAATGTTAAATTCAACATGAGTTCATATACATGTATTTTTGGTGTATGATTTGTTGGTTGACCTTAAATAAAAGGCATAGGCATTATTTAGAAATTCTTATACGTAAGTATGTGATCGAGTATTTCTTTAAAGTCGAGATGATGTGTTCAGCAATTTCAACTGAAGTCACTTACCTGAAAGCCTGAACAGTACTTACCTCCGGTGTTTCGTAAGAAAAAAAAACTATATACTTTTTTTGGAAATTTTCATCGTAAATGTCCAAAATAATTAAGTTTATTGTAGTACCAATTAATTCACCTTTTTAAAACGTTCACAGCAAACTTAATTTTCTTCGCCTTTCCTGAGTAAAGTCGCAATACCTACCTACGCAATGAAAATAATGAGAGACTTTATAAATCCGTTGTCAGCTAACTCTTTATTCTTTGCAAATGATATCTTTACGAAGAAATGTTTATCTCCATATTTCTTTCCCCGCGACATATTTCAATTTATTAATTCCTTCTTTCGACGTTTCCTCGATTTTTCCATACACCCTCTTATTCTCGTTTTAGAAAGTGTCCACCTTTTAAATCTCTCCGTATGTAATAATGTGTTGGGAATGGGTGAACAAAATCCACAATGACTGTTTCATCGCACATTAAAGATATCGGTGACAAAGGTCTGCCCCATTCCCGTCATTCCTCTCCTTTAACTTCCTGCCTCGCCTTTTAGAAGGCGTTTAGCGCAATCCTCCCTGTCTTCATCGCTTGTGTTCATTGCTTCAGTCCGCAGTAATTGGGATTCATTTTGCGGTTACTTTAACAAACATAAAAGCAGTGAATGGTTTTGGCCTTTTGTGTTTTAGGGCTTTTTACTTTGATTGTAATGCTGATGAGAGATTATAATAAACATCCTTTGATTGTGTTTTTTAGAAAACCTTTAAAATAGTTAATTAGGTATAAATAATTATATTTAAATACCAAATAGTTAATTACTTTTAGTGCAGTTTTGATATATACCTAGCTATTGATAAACAACTTTAAGTTATCATAAATTAATTTGAGAGCTGCAAGCTAAATAGTGAAATGACATCTTAATTCCTTTAGTAATAAAGGTTGACCTTGATACATTTGAAAATATTATACTTCTACGAACGCCTGGCCAGCGCTACGCCATTACGGTTATTGTACTTACAAATACAAGGAAAGTTACTTAGCACTAGGAGCGCAATGAGGACAGATTGTTTTAATGTACCATGATTGTATGTTTTTACTAGACGTTTAGTTGCTTGAAATGTAATTATTAACGGGGAAAAATATAATGACCACCAAAAATAACTTTGTGACTACTAACATCTATCACCTAAAATATCAATTGATCACCAAATTTAGTAAATTGAGCACCAAATTTTAATGAGGTGGTTGATGACAAACTAATATATATTTTTTTATAAACCATTTAGAAGTAGGAGCCCCGCGAAGCGAGGCACCGTCGACCGGGTCTCCCTCGACTCGGATGCAAGAGCATAACAGTTACATTTCTGGTGGTCATTAACTAAAAAAATAAATTGTTGGTTCTAATTTCACGATAAAATGGGGATTAATTTAAGTGATCATTTACGGCGATCATTTTGGCAATCAAAAGTGATTTTTTTGCAGTTACATTTTGCTAAATCTGGTGGTTCGTTAATTGTATGCCATTAAGAACAGTTTCTATACAGCATAAACTTATATTGTTACTTACGGGATATCTTCCAGGGTGATTAATTAGGTATTTAGAGCTCCCGATATTTCGACGCTGCACGCTTTTGCAAGCGCCATGATCACAGGACGACAGGAGAATGCAGGTGAAAAGAAAATAAATTGTTAGGTGCAGACAAATCTGTCTAACCTCTTTCTTAGTTAGTAAAACAGTGTATATACAGCTTGTATACAAAATAAAAAATAAAAGGTGTGTGGTCATATTGACGACGAATGAGGTATAGACCATAACACTAAATAACTTCCTCCATGGGACCATCGTAATCGCAAAAAATATGAAGATAGAATGATGAAGATGTCCCATTCATTTTAAGTTGACTATGTATTGAAATGCTGACTAAAACAGGTGAATATTTCTAAATATAATAGACTCGGAAGCTATAAGCACTTATGTCATTTTTTTTTGCATGCAAAAATTTTACAGGAGTCTGTTTTATTCGATTGGTATGAAAAAAATGTACTACGGTTATAGTTTTTACTATTTATTATTACACAATTATGAACTAGTTACATAACAGAATATGGCTATTTAGGCTTTATTTATTATTTACTGAAATATCTGACTTAAGTTTCTTTGAACGTCAAGAAATTGTGACTTAGGTGTTTATTAACACACTATAATTACTTGGTTTATTTATTTTATTTTTTTGATTTTAATACAAACTTATGAATAAATAACATTATTAATTAAAATTTTATAATATAATGCATGCATTAAAGTCGAAAACTAACAGTCACTCTCTTCTGAATCTTGTATATCTGGATCAACATCCTTGGTATCGTCAGTGGTTACTAAATTCTGGTAAAAATTATGGAAACATTCCGGTATTAAAGACAAAAGTGATATTATATCACGTTTTTTGTCGACACTTATTGGTACTGGCTTGTCAGTAATCTGCATCAAATTAAATTCCTTATCTCGTCGCGTGTTCCGTTTGAAATTAATACTTTTAAATGATTCGTCTCTAGAAAGAGTGGTTTTGTATTTTATGACGCCGTACTCAGATTCATAACTCAGCCACTTCACATCATGCCACTTGAAAATATTTCCATCATCGTCTTTTTTTCGGGCTACTAAAGGACCCTTCAATAAGCTAGCGAAATCAATGAAATCATTTTGTCGCATTTCTCTCACGGTAAATTTTTTGCTATTTGATCTTACTAACTGCATCCAGTCGTGGGGGTGATAAATTTGTATGTCCGTTTTTTCTTTTTTTTTTCAATAATTGCGTGGTCTAAGTCAACTTCCATATGTGTATGCCCAGGTATCACAAACTTGTGATGTATTAACTTCATTGAAGGTTTTACAGTCAACAAGTACGTGAACATTGCAGCTACGTGTGTGTTCTTGTTTTGTCCTCCACAAGTATCAGAGTATAAAATCACTTCTGAGATTTCTTCCGGTAGTTCTCGTAAATAAGAAAATAAACAAGAGGCAATTTGATTAGCACCGCGACCCGAAATACCCTCATGCCACATGTGGTGCGTTGACATTCCAGTTGCGTTGTCATGAATTGTAAGGTTGAAGGTCCAAAGTTGTCTTTTATAAAAGGCTACAGATGATTGTAATGCTGGAGTTGGCAAGCATTGCTGTAGGTCAAAAGTCAGGCATTTGATTCTGGTATTTTTAATTGCGATATTTTTATCACACTGCTTCTCTTTATACGCCATATCAGCGGCTAGCAGATGAGAGTTACGTTCTTTTTCAAGGGCTAATTTTGTGATCTCGTCTGTAGCAATATTTAATTTCATTTTAAACAGGTCGCATGTGTGACATGTGTCCACTTTTGGTTTTTTGAAACTTAAGTTTAATTTGTGAAATTATACTTTCAGGTATTTCATTTTGTGGCGCTATCTGTACATCTACTGAAGCATCATAAACAGTAGTTTCCATCTCATCTTCATGTGGTGTAAGCAAACTAGGACTATCTGGAGAGTAGGCAGGATCAGCAACAGAATCGTCACTAGAATAGTCAATAGCAGCTTCATCAGGAGTAATTTGTTTTTGAGTTCCAGATGTACTTGGTTGCGGATTAGTGAATGGGTCTTCATCGCCTGTAAAAAAAGTGAATTGTAATTTTTTTGTTGTTACGGGTTGTAATTGTGTCAACAAAAACTTTACATTTGTTTTGCATATTGCATAAAAATGAAAGGAAAATATTCAAAACTTACCTTTATTCTCATTATTTAAGGCGAGATTTACTAACTTTCTGGCTCTTGAATCCATTATAAATACTGTAAATGCACAACACCACTACGACCGTCACACCAAAACACTAATGAGGGAATACGTATTTAATTTTACGTGACCCACAACGTTCGTAATTTTTTTATCAAGCACTTCAAAAAAGCGAGTAAAGTGAGGGTAGTACTTGAAAATAATTTATCGACACCAAAAACGGATCACTGTTACCAAGTTACTTAAGTCAGTCGGTATAAGAGTTGAAATGCCGAAAAAAAAAAAAAAAACTTAAGTCAACTTAAGTGGTTTGTGTCGCCGCTTGATTTGTTGATACGACTTAAGTTTTATGGTACAGTCGATTGTTACGACTGAATGGAGTGACGGTGACTTACGTGCTTATTCTAGTCAACGGATAATACAAAAACATGGATGCTGTGACTTTTTATAATTTTGAGCTAAAATTGACTTAAGTGCTTCTGGCCGCCGCGTCTAGTTGTTCCATGCTGTACTTTTTGACATGTGTGACTTTCTACAGACACGTTTCTTATGATATATCTACCTAAACGATAAAATTCGTAAAACAAAATGGCAATACTTTTTGGTCCTGTGAACTTGAATTGTAATGTTGTGCGCCTTAAACTAACGATTGGCAATGTTTAGCTTAACTGTATATTACATGTAAATTAAGGATTGAGAGAATGGTTCTCAATCACACAAGTGAATGAAAAGTATTTATTTTTTTTATTTTTTTCTGGTTGGCACAAATTCGAACAAACATTAATTATGTAAGTTTTTCTTACATTTTTGTATGTCAGATTTATGTTACAATTGACTGTATTTAATACCAATAGATTGGTGTTTATATACATTTAATAAACACAGAAACAAGCAGATAAAGCAGCGCAAAGCGGATTTTACTTATTTAGATAGATCTGAACGGGTATGATCTCTTTTGTAACTGCATTTTCTTTCTCCAATGTTTAATGCATGCCGTGTTAGCCTTTAATTAAGGCTACATTATAAAATGTTAAATTCAACATGAGTTCTTAAATATGTATTTTTGGTGTATGCTTTGTTGGTTGTCATTAATTAAATGAAAAAAAATAAAACACCATCCTTCATCCATCACACTTCCTTTGAACAATATTGCCTCAAAAATATGTACTATGTTTCTCTATTTTCACGTTCAAAATAAACAAAAGCGTTAAGTACCATAAATCGTGAAAACTTTCAGTATAACGTACGGTTTAAGTTATCTCTTGAACAGCATGTGCATACAGAGTATGTACTTGTAATTTTATCCGAAAATTGCTGTTTAAATTCAGCAATCTTTGCTTTTATGACTCTTGTTGTTATTCACATTTGTCTTGGAGATCTTCTTTGAATTACGCGTACCTTTTGTTAGGTGAAATGTTATGTTATTGCATAAAATATTCAACCTTAAAAAATATAATAAACATAAAATAAAATATCAACTTGCTCTCAGTTCACGTAACAGATGGTGCCATCGTAAATTCGTTCTGAATTTCTGTCTAAGTTGTATTAAGTAACTCAATTTAATACGAGATAGGTGTGCGAACATGCAAACAGTTACAAAGTCGTATGCAAAGCAGGTACAGTCGCTAGCAGTAATGGCTGAGCAGAAACGGCTTTCGACTGATATTTCACTTAACATAACATAACAGTACACCTGTAATCCCGTTAGACAGAGGTGTAAATGATAGTACACCCACATTTAGCCAGCTATGTTTAAAGTCCTATGTAAAAGGGGGCGACCCAATTGCTATCAACTGGGCACGAATGGACGTGGCTGCTACTGAGAAATTTCTTATAGAAACACGCAATAACACTTTGCACGACCTAAGAATCGAACCGGGGACCTAATGCTAAGCAGTCGCACTTGCAACCTCTAGACCAACGAGGCAATTTCTTGTATAATAGCGATTACAAGTTTTCATATTTTTTGATAAATTTTAGTAAGTACAGTTTCGGAACAGTCCGAAACTCTACCAAGATAAGATAAGATTTCTTTATTTGTTTAAACATTGTATACATACAAGAGCATTCAAGATTTTACGTTGTTTTAGTGCAGAATGTTTAGCCGTTAGTATCGGCGTACAAACATTTCCATAACATTGAGAGATTTACGTGTTCGTAACACCTTATAAGCTATCAATACTAAAGGAGGATTATTTTTGATTATTACGTAAATGTAATGTACTAGCAGTCCACCCGCGACTACGTCTACAAAAATTGTGACAGCTCGGCTAATATATATACTTAATATTATAAAGAGGTAACATTTGGTTTGTTTGTAAGTTTGTATGTAGGGGGTAATCTCCGGAAGTAATGAACCAATTTAAAAAAATGTTTCACTGGTAGAAAGCTACATTATTCGTGAGTGCTTTAGGCTATATTTTATTTCCGTACTCCCACGGGAACGGGAACTACGCGGGTGAAACCGCGGGACGTCAGCTAGTGCATGATATAAATAAAATTTATTAATAGCACTTACGAATAATCTAGCTTTCTGCCAGTAATTTCTTAGAATAGGGATAAGGATAGATATAGGGATATATATGCATTTTTTTTTATTTCGATACGTAATGCTAAAGTTCTATAACATAATGACAAAAAGCGAAAACAAGACATAAATCGGCTGAACAACACAAAAGTTATAATCATTTAAACTTTTGTTTCTATCTCTTTCTAGATAAACGGAATTTAGTATGGATTTTGTACGTCAATGCAGCGAATGACGTCATTCGCTTTATCGGATCTCTCTGTCTAATCAGCAGTTTCAAATGTTGCTGAATTTAAACTTAGTATTTTTTAGAGATATTGAATAAATAATTTCACTTTGCTGTTTCTGATGTTAATACGCTTTGTTTAGAGTGATAAAAAAAGATCATGCATATACCTTAGTCAGAAGATTTTTTAGAATTGGATCATTGTTTCCGGAGATTACACCTACATACGCACTTACATAGTTACAAACAAATTTTATCTCTTTATAACTAGTTTAAATTTATAAATAAATAAATAGAATAAATTCCAAGAGAAAATCGCTTCTGAATTTAGTAAGTTGTGAGCATATTAGTGTTTGTAACTGTACCTACCTACAATGTTTTCTAAGCACGTCACTCCGTATGTGGTATGGATCAATGAGTTTTGATTAACTTGTGGATAAGTTAGTGCATAATTTTATGTTACAAGTTTTGGTTCTCATGACTGGAAACTTACGGTTTCAATTAATATTACTTAAAACTAAGTCTAGTGAACAAAGATAAAAAAAGTTATTGTGACTGAAATAAGTTCGCTGAAGACATTAAAAGCTGGCTAGGTTTAATTCAGTAGGTAACTCTGGTGATTAGTGATTTCGAAGTTTAAAACTGAATCAAAAGTCCATTTTGTTTTCACAAGTTGTAAAACTTTATGGATAACAGCTTCGTATTTAAATATGTCTCAAGAAATCATAGTAGGTACTATGTTTTAAACTTATTTTCATCCCATCTATTCGAAAAGGACGACTTGGTTCGCCTTTAAATGCACCCAAAGGTAGTGTTTTCTATAAGAAACTTTTAGCGGGCAGTAATGAGTTTTTAATCCTCTCTACAAGTGCGCCGCAATTATCTTTGCCGCGCACTTTTTGAATTTGGAACATCTTAGTGTTAACAGCGCCAAAGAAATCGAACGCAAATATTGTTTGAATGAAGACTGGCTGGTACGACGGCCCGTAGTCCCGCCCGAAGGCTGAATAAAAAAAAAGAAATCAAATTAAAACGCGCGAACTACAGCCCACGTTTTCGTAAATTTTCACGGATTATTAGAAATTCATGGTTTTGTTTTGAAAAATGAGTTTTTCAAGAGACAGTGAATAAATTATGAGGCGCTTTTTATTTTCTCATAGTGGGGCAAAATATATTTTTGGCTCGGGCCACATACTTTGAATCCCTCGCTACGTTAAGGATTCTACTGAAGAATCCCTCGCTACGCTCGGGATTCTACTCTAGAATCCCTTACTTCGCTCTGGATTCAAAAAAGCGCCCTCGCCGTAAAAATATTATTTTGCTCCCTTATGATACAATCTACTATTCTTTATTTAAAACTTGCTGTGCCCCGCGTCCTTCATGGGAAATGAATATCGCGTGAATTGGATTTTGTTAACTAACGTTCAAGGGTTTTTTGCACGTTATAATATATGCTATACTTACACTTGTCATTCAAATACGATTCGTTTTCATAGCTGAAATTAAATATGAATACTCATAATTTTCAATGTTGTGACATGTATGTCAGAGTTGTTAAACTGTCAGTTACTTTTACTTTCTTTTTTTGACTTAGTCTATGATTGTACTTTTTGGTTTATATAATTTAAATTATTTTTATTATCACTATGTTTAGCAGAAATATTGTATTGTAGAGATAATTACGATTGTTAACTAAATAACTTAATTTTAAACTACATTTATAAAATTCTTTACGCACTCATGGTTTTATGAAGGAAGTCTGATATTATGTCCTGGCCTACTACTACACTTGTCAGATGAGATGATTATATGGCCGCAAGAAGAAAAACTAATATTTTTAAATTCGAAAGGAAGACTACTTTGAAAAGGAGCTGTTGAAACGCGTGGAGACGCTGGACAGTCTACATTATTGGATTTGATATGAGAAGTATCATAAAACAGCTTGGTTTTTGGAAAGCCAACGATCAGATATATTATAGTTCACACCCTCTAAAGGTGAACTGTTTTAGAGTCGCTGACATCCTGTCGAGTACCTATACTTCCCAGGGGATCCAACTAAAAGATTCATCTGGGACCTCTACTCCCAATCATTGGAAGCTGTCTTCGTGCCTGACCTGACGCTTGTCTCGCACAGCTACCCTGACGTCTGGCCTTGAGAACTACACTGGTGCCTTCCTGCAGAGCTGACCTGGTGTGTGACTCTGAGAACTGCACGACGCCCTTCCAGCAGAATTTCCCTGAAGCCTGATCCTTGGAGTTATCCTGACAACCGTCCTGCAGTGCTCTCTAACGCCTGTTCCTGTCTCTCCTACCGTCATCATCTGCCTAGCGTTTTCCCAACTATATTATGGCCGGCTTCCAGTCTAATCGGATGCAGCTGAATACCAGTATTTTACATGGAGCGACTGCCTATCTGACCTCCACAACCCAGTAAGTACTGGGTAATATGAAACCCCTTCTTGTCCCGTCTTGTCTCTCCTACAGTGCTGATCTGATTTGACACTAACTAAGTGCGTGATCACTAAAACTACCACCTTCATACTTTCCATAGGGTGCGTGATAGGTAGATCTTTTTTTAATTAGCTGTGTTTTTTAAATCTAATTTGTAAATTCATTTCTTTCCCCTATTACATTTTAAATATACAAGTCTGCTGAAATCCTTTTATTTTGATAGGATCAAGAAGATTTGCTAAAACGTAACCCTAATTAACATTTTTATTTTTATTTTATTACATTATGGTTCAGTTTTTGAGGAAAATTCTTCAGGGAGGTATGGTGGAATAACTCAAAATAAAAAGTGGACTTTCTGGATTATTTTTAAATTGAAGTCCAGTTTTTCCCCCTGAGGGGGATTCTCTTGGGGGGGAATTGTGGAATAAGTCCTAATCGGCTAATCATCTGCCTAGCCTTTTCCCAACTATGTTTGGGTCCAGTCTAACCGGATGCAGCTGAATACCAGTATTTTACATGGAGCGACTGCCTTTCTGACTTCCACAACCCAGTTAGTACTGGGTAACACGATACGCCTTCGCCTTGGTAAGACTGGTTGTCGGTTGGTGCACGTATACCAATAATAAAAAAAAGTCAAAATCTAAGTTACTACTTTTAACGTCAGCTATTTGCCAAAAGTCTTGTCAAAATCTGTTCAGACGTTTCGGAGATTAGCCGGAACAAACAGACAGACAGACAAACATTTTAAAAATGCTTTTTGTTTTAAGTACCTACCTACCGCATACCTATAATTTCATATGCATTCCGTAAAATCCTGTTATTTTGACATTACAAACAGACACTTCGATTGTATTTATTTGTAAAGAAGAGAAAAGTAAATCCATTTCATTAAGATGAAAACCAAAGAAATCAGAGCAAATAAACCCCACTCCAATAACATTGAAAGACGTCAATAAAATCAACCGGTTCAATAGAACCAACCGCAGAGAATAATAAAAACAATTTTCCTTCGTAAAACCGCGGCGCCTCGCAGTCTTGGAACAATCTCAATTCAAAAAGAAACGCAAAAACTGCCTCCTTAGCAAATAAATCACATTTTAAAACAGAGGCGAACAGACAAAACGATACGAAATTGCAAAAGTTTAAAACAAATCCTGGAGTAAAATACGCGAAGCTTGAAAGAGCAAATCGGGAGCTTGAAAGTTTTGAAAATAGATCAAAATAAAATTACTATAAGGTATTTCCCGCGGAGTGGGTCAGGTTGTGTTTGCAGATGATATTTACAAAAGTCGAAAGCTCCTCCATTGTTTGCTGAGTACATTATTAGGAAGTAGTATCTTAGTACTTGAGAAGCCAGAAAAGTAGAAACATAATGGGTTTTTGTGTTTGTATCATCTAGCTAGTGTATCATAGTCCTCACGTGCATGTATGATTTTTGTATTTCAACAAATAGCTCATTGTTGACGAAAAACTTTTCCGTGTAAAGTTGCAACACGGTTTGTACGCTTTATTGTGTACAGTGTCGACCAAAAGTCCATAGGCAATCTCACAAAGCAATATCTTGACGTTTAGTTTGACGACATGTGATTGGGCGGACTCTGTGGCTGTGGTGTGCGAACTGTATTGAGAGGACTTACACATACAGACGTACGCACGCTCTACCGTGCGTTCACAGCAATACAATCCTTAGCGTGCTTTAGCACTTATGAACGCTTACTGTACCTAAAGCAATGATATTCTAACAAACAGATATGTTATACACCTACAAACCCACCGAAAAAAGTGTGCCGCGGGGGAGAGCCAGCTCACATACACGCAGTGACGCAGAATAAAGGAAAAACAGGCCAATTGGCCGGTTTTCGAGTCTTCACGATTGCGCGCTCACAACATGTCTGTATAGTAGAATATCATTGACCCAAAAGCCACTCTTTAAATGCTTTGAAATGTTCAATGACATTAAAATGACCATTTTGAACAAAAATGTCAGCCCATGCATTTAGTTTACATACGTACATAAACTCACGCCTATTTCCCATGTGGATAGGCAGAACCCACATCACACCACCTATTACGATTCTTACATACCCTTTTCGCTTCATCCATTTTCATTTACCTGGTCATACAATACACTCACGCTACCGGTTGCGAATACTACGCATCAGACCTTTCTGAAGAACCTCACCAATAAGGTCAGTATATAGATGTCCTTGTCACTCACGTCGTTGCCACTCACATCACTCACATTGCTATAAGTATAATATGTATGACATATAATTCATTCGGATTGGGGCTTAAGTAGATGAATGACGTGATCAATATTGAAGAACGTGATGTTTTTATCAATATTGGAAAGATGAAAAGCGGTAATTTCAAAGCGTTGAAATCGGTCGGGGGTCACGTCAAGTGGTATAGCAGCTATGTATGTAATTAGGGTTCCATACCCAAAGGGCCCGGTAAAAACGGAACCCTATTACTAAGACTTCGCTGTCTGTCCGTCTGTCCGTCTGTCTGTCACCAGGCTGTATCTCATGAACCGTGACAGCTAGACAGTTGAAATTTTCACAGATGATGTATTTCTGTTGCCGCTATAACAACAAATACTAAAAACAGAATAAAATTATTTCAAATAATGGTACGGAACCCTTCGTGCGCGAGTCCGACTCGCACTTGGCCGGTTTTTTTTACCTCTGACAGCTGTAGTCCAATAACAACCGTATTTTTACGAAAATAGATATAATTATAATTTTGGTAGACTTGTCAGTAATAGAAATTAGCAACATAACAACAACCTTTTATATAGTGTATCGCGCTCGTATATAGTGTGATTTTGACCGTGATTCAAGGGCGGAGATAAAAAAACTGTATAAATACCATGTCAGTTTTTTCCATAAGGACGATGTGCTAAGATAGCCCGCGAAATTCAAATATAAATTATAAGAAAATTAAATATTTAATAATTATATAATAATTACAAATACACTTACCTGCAATTTGCAGGTAAGTGTCAGGTTGTGTGTTGATTAAAATATGATTCGCGACCATTTCGTGACCATAAAAAGTATAGCTTTATAGAGTTTCATCATTAGAATCATAAATACAACCCTCTAAGTTCATTTAATCCCATTGAATGACCGGTACAGCTTGACCAGCAAGTTGCTACCCTGGCGCTTTCCCCCCCACTTTAGAAACTAAGATTCTTTGACTTTCAAATATAATTTGCTCTGAGTGCAATTGAATCCCGACCGTCATCGTTTTGTTCAGTCTCACCTTATTTAAATTCAAAATTAAATTCTAGCCATTGGGATTCGAACTTTCACTATTCGGAAAAGCTATTTATTATTTGTGTATCTGATACTGTGTATATGTAAATATTTGTGGGAGAAAATAAATAAATTTGAATTGAAAAAAAATATTTGTGTTTACCGAAAAAATCTTTTATTTATTTTATTTATGTTGCACATGCAGATTAAATAAACGTTTTTTTTATTGAATACTTGGCAAAGAAAGTAATCGCAAAGAATCTTCTTATTAATAATAACGTTGTGTCACATCTCACAATTCACACACTACGAGTAATTATGACTAACATTTTTAAAGTGGCATACAGTTCTTAAGTCACGACTCTAATTATTCCGCCCAGCGGCTCGAATAAGTGCCAACTGCATCACGACTTAATTTTATCAATGTTTTCTTAAGTTTGAAGCGTCAGAGTAGCTTCATTTAAAACTCCTGGAAGTACCAATTTAAAAGAAAAGTACCCAAAAAGCAAATAAACATAGCACACAGTCTGTATTTTGAAGCAAAAGTTTAATTTCCTGTATAGCTGTTACATAGTAACTTGCTTCTTCCCAAATTACTTTAATTATAACATGTAAAGTGGTACCAGTCTGCTAGTTTCCTGTGTAACGAATAACTTCCCGTTTCTTGAAGAAACTCTAAGGAAACTCTCATTATCTCTTATCTTCACATATCCTAATGAAAGTATCTAATTCATTAAGTAGCTCTTAGTTTGCAATTTTACTAATACACTTCGCAAGTAAGGAGTGCACTTCGTGCAGGAATCATTTTAAAATTTAATATTTTCACCCGCTAAGACTTGGTGTTTAATAGTCCCCGAGGAGAGGTATTTTAAAAGTTTGTGTCCGCGTTGGCACGGGCGTTTTTTTTACCGCGCTATGGTTTTTTGCGCATCCCTAGCATTATCTGTCTATCTTTTTCTCAACTATGGGATCGGCTTCCAGCATAACCGTATGCAGTGTGTACCTGTAATTATATAGAGCGGCTGCTACCTATCGGGCGACCCCAACCCAGTTGTTATGTAAAGTGATACATCTTGGTTGTCAGGTCGTTTTTATTAGGTAAGGTTTTTACGTGCTTTCCGAGGCACGGCATCCCTGACACGTTATCGAAGTGCACTGTTGGATTTCAACTTTCGACGCTAAATCGAGTGTTGAAAATCCATTACTCTGCAAAAAACGTCGTTTTTGAAAAGTGCCAGTGCGAACGTGGGCTAATGTCACGAAGATTTACGTTGGTACTATTTTGCAGCATCGGAATAAATTGCTGTTCATGCAGTTTTGCTCAGTTCCCACTTACTTATCAAGTGTGTTTGGTTTGGTTAAGATTTCAATAAATTGACTATCTCTCTGTTCTGCACAACAATAATATTTTAAAAAAGTTCGACATACCTTCAGATAAGATAATATGTTTTATCGTGACAATGAAGCAAACCAGCTCTTGGTTTGTTGTACTGAATACTCTAAGCAAGAAGTGCACTTCGTACAGAAATGATTTTAAAATTGAATCCTACCATCCGCTCCAACTTCAATCTTTAAATATTTTTGAAACTTTGTTGAATAGTCTTCGAAGTTTCGTTCGTTTTTTAAAGTTCTGCTAACGTTGCCATGCCAAGCAAAACTTGGTCAGTGCTAGCGCCATCTACCGGGATCTAAGTATAACGCTCACTGCTGCCACCTAGCCTAAAACCTCTTGCTATCATATATAACGCAACTTCGATCTACTAGACTCGAGCGCCTACGTCAATACAACAGACTAAATCGTGCCTAATATTTATAAATTGTTGATGAATATTGTCAGTTATTGTTAATTTAATTAAAATTTATTATTTATTGTTATTATTTATGATTATTGTAGTTATTAATTTGATGTAATTAGTTACCGATTATTGTTATTAGTAATTTGAGGGAATTAATTATTGATTTAAATATCTATTTATTGCTGATGATAATTGTTAACTAGTATTTATTATTTAATAATTGTTAATGTTATTTGTATGGAATTAAATAAAGCTTAAATAAATAAATGTTGCCATGATTTTCGTTAGCATCAAAATTCCTGTTCCTGCATCATCATCATCATTCAGCCCTTATCCCAATTCATTTGGTGTATTCGCAGTATGTCTTCTTCTTCCATACTTCTCTATTACTCGTCTTCTCATCAGATAATTCCTGTTCCTCCAGTTTTACTAAATTTCCACTTACTTTTCAGATTTGCTTAGTAAAGAATTAAATACTTAATAGAAGGGAACACCCCTTCCACTTCCACTTTCACCCCTTCAAACAAAAAAAAAACACAAGAAAGCCTTCAGTAACACAACAGGTTGATAAAATATTGCTCACTGTATACGTATTTCAGGTGACAGCCATAAAGTGATATCTCACTTTGATATGAAAAAGCGAGGCCTGACACCATTTTAGTACTAGAAATACAGCTTGACTCCTATCACAGCGTAGGCAATTCTGGAGTAATGTATTATGCTGTCAAATATCTGCGTAATAAAAATTTATTTGTTCCAGGTGAGGACGCTATAACAACGTCGAAATACATTACGCCTACAAAATAAATTTGACAACTGACGTGGGTACCATCTGTCACCAGGATCCATATTACATCGTTTTATGTGAAAAGACCAAAATAATCAAAATCTCTGTATAACATAGGACCAGCCCTAGAAGAGTTTTTAATGGATTCATGAAAATGGGAAAATGCGTTTTGCGTACTCGACCAAGTTTTAAGTAAAACTACGCTTCATTAAGTATGTACTCGGAGTTTAAAAGTGTTGGAGCGTAATGGATGTAGTAGTAACTTTTTTAGTTCATCTTGAAACTAATGTTATGGTTGACTAAGAAATACGAAGAAGGCAATCACAGAATTGGAAATGAATTGGGGAAACGGCTTTAGCTGCCGATTATGGAGTTCCTATAGGCTTATCGGAAACTTCTTTCCGCAAAGAAACTCCATCATTTATCTTTCGGACCGTAAGACATTGTTTTATTTCTTTGTTCTCTCGCCACACTGATTAGAACGGATTTCTGTCCAATTATTTTATTGTTTATCGTTATAATTTCTATTGAATACTGAGACAAAATGGCGGAACAATAAAGCCTAGGACTAGAAAAAAAAGAACAAAGAAAAAGAGTAAATCCGTATTTTTTAATCAACAAGAATTTTGGTCTTTGTAGGCGGGTGGGGGATTCCATATCCATATTTCTCTTTGCCGCACGTCCATTCCAAAACGAGCGGGTGGGCGTGGGTGTCCATTTTCCTGATAGACTCTATGAACGTCCGATATGCAATGTTTTCGATTTTGTCGTAAAGTAAATATTGATGAGCCTCCAGACTCCATTCTCATTGATTACCTTCGGTTCTGATAGTCCGTTTTTTTTCCGCTTTGAAATCACATTCATATTTTATTTAGATATCTTCCTTTGTTGGTTCATTGATGTTTTAGAAATGATAGCTGTTTATTTTTATGGTTCTATTACTTTGCTGTTTGCAACATCGTTCCCGTTATGAGTTTCTGACCTTAAAGTGAGTCTTAACACAAACTTTTAATGAGTTTCTACTGCAATGCACAATTTAATCAAACTTTGTATCACTTTGTTTCTTACATCTTTTATTTATTTTTTCTAAATTCTTTTACGTCTAAGCCACACTGTGACTTCGACGTAAAAGTTATACTCAACTTAGTTGAGTATGATTTTATGTTTTGTTGTATCAAGCTGCAGAACCCATGATTCCTTTCCTACTCCGTATGGCAAGTCTTGTGCGAATATTAACAAGACCTTTAAAACAGTTATTATACCTCTTGTTATTAAAATCGTTATTAAACCAACTCCAACAGAGCACTTTCATACGAAAGTTTAAACCAACTTATTCATTTACGTTCAGAGAATTTCTTTGGGTTTATAATGTGTTTTATTAAATTAAGTGGGGATTACGTTTCGAGTTAAATGTGCACTGCAAACTTTGGAAGCCGCACTTGGAAAGCAAGCATCTGGTGTAAAGCAAGTTCTCAAGTTCGGTAGGAAGTGTCATGCTGGAGTGTTAATGCGTTAATTTTACGTAGGTCTGCTGCATTTATGTTGATGATTGGTTTTAGAATCAAGTTTTAGGCTTTGAAGATCACCCATCATAATTTTTTTTTCGCTGGAATACCTGCCACCTACTGATCATTGAAAGGCGAACGGCAGGTTTCGTACCGCAAACTTCGTTTGTTGTTTTGTTATAGAATTTGTACCACTTATTAAGGCAAATAAGCCTTTTATTTTCATGTAAGTGTACTATTTTTAGAACTTCGGATTGATTAATAATATCAATAAAAAGATGCTAACAATTAAACGTAATGAAATCGTAAACTAAACGTGGCTGTGTTTTTCAATGTTGCCATAAGTAAAATAGCACAAAAAACTAAATGTTAAATAATTATTTAAACATAGAAATAACATTAAATATAATTATACACTTACTATTATACATAAGAAAGCATAATTGTTGCATACAATCTTAATAGATAACGATTTAATGATAGGAAAGATTTTCTTCACCAATATTTTTTTTTGTTCTTATGGCAATTATTTATCGACAGGTAAAGAAAATCCGTTTTTCACTTCACTTCAGATCTTTTCTGTTGTTTTGGATTGTAGTTTGTGACTGCATCTGAGCAATTCAGCGGATTGTCTGGCCCTATTTACGTTGAGTTAAGCTCCTGCTATAAAAATAGCGAAAACTATACTAGAACATTTACTTTATCACCAAAACAATGTTTAGGCAGCTCTACGTACCAAAGTACACTGGTGCATTACCTTAAAAAATAAGACTGGTTATAACTTTTACGTCCCAAGTTCTAAAAAACTAAGAATTTAAAAAGGGCTTTTCTATCATATTAACTACCAATTAAAACAAAAAATATCTCAAAACACGACATTTTATTAGCGGTACGAGATTCCCATACAAGCCTGCCATTCGCCTTTTGTAGTTTATATTTATATAAAAACGTACAGCACCCCTAAGAAAATGCTTAGGTACTTACCGTTTACCGGTTACTAATGTTTATAAATCAACGAAACTTTCTAATTTAGAACATCAGTTTTCTCGGCCAACACGTATACCTGAATATTTTATGAATATAACCTCATAAATCAACGTACAACCTAATGTACAAACTAATACTGGCGCTAGATTCGTTCAGCTAGACGCTTTTGTTGTGGTTAGCGCTAAAGCTGCTGTATTAGAGATGCTTTGTCTACAGCGTTTGGTCAAGGCAGCGTAACATTTAGTTTATAAATCGCTGGCTATCTACAGAGTAATGTGAGCTTGTGGTTAATGTAGCAGCGCTAAAGCACTTTAAAACTTTAAATAAGATTTTGTTGATGTTCTGGAAAATTAAGAACCACTCGCTTAGTGTGTTGATGGAGGATTAGTTACTAATGACATTATGCGACGTGGACGGGGTTGGAAATTAAGTTCTCATTTCGAATTCAGAATCATAGTGTCTAGTTTAACGGAGCCTCAAGAGTGAGAACTATTAGTGATGGTAGTTATGAATCACGAATGAAAATTATTTTGTTCGCTCATCAGTCTTGAAGACTAACCTACTAAACGTATTGCCTTTCTCATTTGTTAATAGATATTTGCCTTTACTATCGTAATAATAGGCTAGTTTCCACCATCAATAAATTGCAAATATATTTAGTCCGTCAGTTAGAGTATTAGAAAATAATGGGATCCTGCCGTTTTGCCGAAAAGATTTTGACAAAATTTCATTACCCAAACAAATTTTAGCAACCTTTTTTTATACCATTGCAATATTTCGAATGATTTTAGTACGCATATTTTTATTTGGTCAAATTTTTACTTGGCAAAATATTACCAAGTATAATGTCATTATGGCATTTGGTCTTTAATCAAATGATTTATTACAGCAAACAATCTTCAGACAATAAACGTTTGGTCACAGAATAATAACTAGTAACTAGCGTTACAGAAGCTTTACTTCGCAATTGTTTTCAAAGAAATATGTACTTAATCTGATAAACAATATGATTTAATTTAGCTCGCGTTCCAGTCGACCACATGTTCATTTATATACCTACCAATTTTTTTTTGAGGGAATATGGGCCTTAATTCACTGGACTACGGTTCATAATAAGTTATACGTGGCTATACATGTTGAAAGAGCCGCGGACTAGGGTTGCTTACTTCGAGAAACTACTTACGCCATCTAGTGTGGATTCGCAAACTTCATTTAAGTTGAAAAGAATTCCATAGGTATCACCTATAGTATTACCGTAAATATTTTGCATTGGGCTCTTAGTCTAAGTTCGTAAATGAATACGACAAATGAAATGCAACTCGAATGAAACGACTAAAATGTCTTTTTATTGTACTTTTTAAATACTTTTAGGGTATTGGAATAGTACTTTGTTCAACAAGGGGGGGGGAGAAAGGGTTTGTAGTTTGAATTAATTTCATTTCAAATAGGAACATAATGTAATCCAATCAAAGTAGATTTTACCTGTCAGCGTCTTTAGGCAACCAAAAAAAAGTTAAATTTCGATCACGATCCGTATTTAAACAATTAAATACTGCACAGTATCTTTTTGCTTTTTATCTGATTGCAAGATTACAATTATCGAGAAAGTTGAACGTGGTCGAACAAATAGCGCGCGCGCGTGTCTGCTTTCACTTGGAGCAGCCTACTAGATTGGCCCTTCCGCAGTGGCCGCCGCCTGTAGGTATGTTTTTAATACCTACAGGCGGAGTGACACAGGCCTGGTTTGGTGAAATGATTTGTTAGGACAAAAAATATTAAGGCACAAATAAGATTTTTTGGGAATTATATAATTAAAAAATGCAATTTTATTTTAATAAAATCATTTGTTTAATGCAAAATATTTTTACATTACTATTTTTTTTTTCAATGAACATTATTAGCAATTTTATTTCGGAGTATCCAGAGTATTCCAGACGGGCGAGTGCCAGACACGACTTGCATTAATAGAAAACAAGATATTGTTTTTAGTAGGTTACCCGGAACTCAACTATTTAGATTAGGTTAATTTCTGCTTTAAACAAAATGGGTAGGTTAGGTTAGGTTAAAACTGTGACCTCCTACGCACGAGCCGAGCGAGCGGAGCGAGCGGTGCCGTGGCAGCGGCCGGCGAGTGCCAGAAACGACTTGCATTAATAAAAAAAAGAAATTGTTTTTAGTAGGTTACCCGGAACTGAACTATTTAGATTAGGATAATTACTTATTAAAAAAAATGGTTAGGTTAGGTTAAAACTGTGACTTCAAGATATTTGGTGCCACTTTATAGACTGAATAGGAAAGGAAGAATTGAAAACTGACGATACTAAATATTTGGCTTATTTGAAATATTTGGCGTAAAAACTGTTATTCCAACTGAAATATTTGACTAAACAAAAAATGTTAAAAGTACTATTTGGTAAACAAGCTATAGTTTAAACGTTCATTTCCCAAACATTAGGTTTGCGTTACAATTTTTTGTGAATAGATTTTTTGCTTAGTAATCATTTGGCAAATGAAATTATGCGAAACATTTTTTGGGAAGTGAAAATTTGTCAAATTCCTTTCGGTCAAACAAGGGAGACCCGAAAATAATGGACACGTATTTTTTGTTTTTGTAAATCAATGAATATTGACAAAGTTAGAACGCATCACAACTCGGGAGTGGGGGCTCGTGACGTTACAACGCATTAAAAATTATAGCACGGCGTGACGTATTGAGAATTTTAAAAGCGTCGTATTGTCGTCAATATTGGTCTACGTAACAAAAGAAAAATTATGTGTCAAATAGATTTTGAAAATCACAGGACACAAGCCTATTCAGCTTTGTCTATACCTACTAGATACTATTACTATACTATATACTATAATATTATAAAGAGGTAACATTTGTTTGTAAGTTTGTATGTAGGGTGTAATCTCCGGAAGTAATGAACCGATTTCAAACATTCTTTCACTGGTAGAAAGCTACATTATTCGTGAGTGCTATAGGCTATATTTTATTCCCGTACTCCCACGGGAACGAGAACTACGCGGGTGAAACCGCGGGACGTCAGCTAGTGTTGTATAAATGGAAAGTGATATGCTCCACCTCGTCTACTGCCCATCCTGCACAACCACTTGCACCTTTAGAATTTAATCAAAGCAAATGTTAGAGCTGTGCAGATGGCTAAATACTGGTCTAAGCACAATTTGAATCACATCGCCACGTTAAGAAAAAGAATGGAAAGTGATGATAAGCAATAGGGAATATGCACACATTTTATTTTTTTTATTTCGATTTGGAATGTTAAAGTACTATAAAAATAATGACAAAAAGCGAAAACAAGACATAAATCGGCCAAACAACACAAAAGTTATAACCATTTAATCTTTTGTTTCTATCTCTTTCTAGATAAACGGAATTTAGTATGGATTTTGTACGTCGATGCAGCGGATGACGTCATTCGCTCTATCGGATCTCTCTGTCTAATAAGCAGTTTCAAATGCTTATAACTTAGTATTTTTTATAGATATATATAAAAAATAATTTCACTTTGCTATTTCTGATGATAATACGCTTTTTTTAGAGTGATAAAAAAAAATCATGCATATACCCTATTATTTCAATACACAGAAGAACCTTGATATATGATTCACTTTCTAACCACCAGAAGAGTTATTTCCGTAAAAAAACCAGCTGTTCCATACACCATCAACATGCAGAGAAAAGCAGATGACTGTGATGTCTCCGTGTGAGGAGCCGGTGGCTAAATAATAACAGCCACTCGGCTCGATCTTTAGGTTAAGCCGTGCTTGCCTAGGTTGGTCTGTGGATGCGTGCGACCATCCATTACATACCGGGTTTCCTCCGTGCCTCGGAAAGTACTTTAAGCCGTTGGTCCCAGCTGTCATTTGCAGATCTTTGACAGTCGTTACAGGTAGTTATTGGCCCAAAAACTCTGACAACCAGTCTTACCATAACTGGGTTGTGGAAGACAGATAGGCAGTCGCTCCATGTAAAATACTGGTATTCAGCTGCATCCGGTTAGACTGGAAGCCGACCCCAACATAGTTGGGAAAAGGTTAGGCAGATTATGTGATTTCTCCGTGTATTTTTTACAACCTTTTAACTTTGCCTAAGTACCTATTCAAAGTGCCGATGGGAAATGTTAGAAGACATAAATGTTATTATTGTTCTACATGTTACTACAACTACTACAACAGCCCATAACGTCCACTGCTGGACATAAGCCTCTCTCATGATGGGAGGAATTTGCCGTAATCTCCACGCTTGGCAGGCGGATTGGAGATCGCAGTGATGAAAGACTAACAGAAAACGCTGCTGCCCATTCTCTGGTCTACGGAGGCGCAAGACGTTCTGCCTCAGACATTAGTCGCCTTTTACGACACCCGTGAGTGTAATGGGTTGGTTCTATTCTACTCTGCCGGATACCACACGGCTAACTACTACATGTTAACGTTTCCCAAATCAAAATGTTTTTGACTTAAACAAATTATTCGTCTGAATAGTTTGCCTTCGTAACAATCTAGTTACGTAGGTGTTATACGTAAATCAACTATTCAAAATGTTACCTCGTCATATTACACGAGGTGGGATGCAAATATACAGAAGTTTGACAGATATTAAAGGAGTTTGAATACTGGCGCGAGACGTTTAGGCTGTTTGTAGTTTGAGTTTATATTAGCTTTAATATTGCTTTACTATTGAAATGAAAGTCTAAAATATGCAAATTTATGTGTTTGAACAGATTTACGGTACGAATTGGGAGTAAATCAACATAACAGGTACAGATATACGCTGTTGGACACAGGTGCGTTTGCATCATGCAGCAGATGCACACGATCTTCATCAGGTCAGTCGTTCACCTTGTGGGAGGTCTTCCAAAGCTGCGTCTTCCGGTAGGTGGTCACTGCTCCAGGGTCTCTAGGAGACTGGAACTAGTTCCGCTGCCTCTTAAGCTCAATCTTGGGCCCCTGCTGCTCGGGCCCCTCCGTCTCATTGGCGACCTCCAACTTGGATGTTTGTTTCTCCATCTTGTTTATTTGCTTCTCTATGTGCCCGTTATTTACGCAAATTAGAGTAGTTAAGAGGCTTCTTCTTTAATTGAATTAATAATAGACGTTTAAAATATATCAGTGTTTCGGAGTTTTCATACCTCTTTTGCAAAACCTCGACCTCTTTTGCTGTTCTTTTAAAAGATGTATCTTCCTTTCTACCTTTATTCTTTAACTAATTGCATTCTCTAGGACTTGAATGAGGCACACGACAGACCTGTCCAGGTTATTGCCTACTGGCCGGAGAAAATCTGAGTCATCGATCAGAGAAGAAGAAAAGAAAGAAACAAACAAAGAAAAAACATTTATTAGCCCGTACAGGACAATACACATGAAATAAAAAAAAATGGTGAAATTATCAGTACACTAATAAAATTTAAACAGGAAAAAAAACTTAAAAAAAATAACGAAATTAGTCCTGTTCGAGGCCAAAAGGCCCCCTATCTCAGCACGGTGCTGTAACAAGATCCTGGTGCTGTAGAAGATGGAAGAAGATTCTTTACCAAGTTCGTGATGGCAGCATTTTAAATTCAGGGTTTCCCTTAAGATAAAGAAGACGTATATAGAACATAAATTCTTGTCCAACTCCTAATATAAAGATTGAAGGCTATGGCTAAGGCGATAGGAAGGCACAATAACGTAACTTTTCAAATAGGATGTTATCACCTTTCGCTTCAAGAAATACAATACTTTGTCAAAGTCTTCCTTACTTTAGCACTTTGTTTTGAGATAAAAGTCGCTGAAATGTTGCGTAAAAGATAAGTGGTTAGGCAGTAAAGTGGTTTTTTCATCATTATCGTTTTTGTATAACTTGGTGTGGCTGAAATCAATAATTTATTCTTGTTAGAAAAAGCTAGTCTTTCCATCGAAGTTATGATCGTGTACTCTAACGGCAATTTTCAATAACTTACTAACAGGTATCGGTAGGTTGCTATCTTTGTCTATTTGACATTTAGCTTACGGACGGTTGGAAACAAAACGTCACAGAAAAGCTTTTTTTTATTTTTCTATGAATCAAGTGATAGGTAGGTGACGCGGATAAGATAGGATAGGATAATTTCAAGCTAACCTTGTTTATAGAAACACCGATAGCTACGAGATGTAGGCATTTTAACTAACAGTAATTATACGTAAGGAAGTTAAAAAAACGGCCTTAAATCAAATCCATGCTCTAATCCTATACATAGACATACATGAACCCATGCTTATCATCAGTTTTTTAAAATAAGCGTAGCAGTGTATCGTAGTGAGAGTAAAATGATGTGTGTAGTTTGCACGAACCCGAGACACGAACCTCTGGTTTTTCAGATTTGTAGGTGTATTGTATAATTATCACTTGCTTCGGTGAAGGAAAACATCTCGTGACAAAACCAAACTAGTATAAAAAAAAACGCTTTATTTTCTAAATCAAAATAACAACCTTGCATAGTTCAATAAGTTACAAATAAGCAGTAGAGGTAGTTACAATTTTTGTTTGTTACGTGTCGGTATACTTATTTATACTTATTTTGGTTGTTAACACAAGACTGATTCACTCTGCTCCCCGTACTAGTATAGACTGTATTACGGTGGACCAGTGTTCCTCGTTCTCTGTGATTGTACTTACTCATGTTAGCATACTTGTGGCAAAATAATATTTTATTTTATAGTGTAATAAAAACTACTGTAGCTCCAATCAACTCTTCAGTATATTCAAATCCAAGTATTTCATTCCACATAGGCCTGGATGGGCACTTAAGAACGTCGACAAGGGTGCATGGTTCGGTTGGTGGCTTCCATGGAGAAGAACCGGCAAGAAACTCCATGGATACTCTTTTCAAATTATTTGGTATTACACAATTCTACATTACTTCACGTTTTATACAAAATGCAATAATTACAACACTTATCAGACATAGATTCGACTATTAGTCTTAACACCACAATTTCTCCCAATGAACAGAGCTCTCTCGGTCGAGAGTCATGTTTTATAAACTACCTCTTCCCGCTTCAACATTGACGGTTAGGCAGTGTTGTCATTTCTCAAATATAAAACGAATTATTAAAATCTTTGAAACCCTACATAATATTAGTTTAAATAGATCACAGCAGATCTTATTATTTAATACATATTTGAAAATCATGACAATAGCATAAACAGTTTTAGGAAATAAAAGCAAAGCAAATGCAAAAATAATATAAGCTAGGGGGGTAAGCAAAAATAGAATAGTGAACTTTTTGTGGTACAGTCGGGGCCTTTTCCGCCTGACCATTTTAATTTTTTTTCGCTTAAAACATGCGGAGGCGCCGAGCCACGCCCCCTTACAGTTTGGGCCTATTAGGAAAGCCTCAAATTTGGCGCGCAAAATAACAATAACTCTCTTTCGATTCGGTATCTTTTCATTCATTATTTCTATACAAAGTTAACGGGGCGGGGCTAGAGAGCGTTTCTATGTTGCGAGTGCAAGCAAAAATAAGCTTAGTGGTGGTCAGGCGGGAGTGTCCTCGATAGTACATGTAAAAGTTGACATAGTATACGCAAAATATTTCGATGCTTAGTTTGTTTACATTGTGTTTGGTTATACTTTATAACGTTGATGTATTCCTGAGAGATATTTCTCGACAGCATGTAAAGCCAACTAAACAGGCCCAGCGGGCGTCATAAAACTCTGACACCAGGTTAGTCACAAAATGAAGGTGAACAGTAATAGGCGCAAACTATAAAATATAAGTTTTGTTATAATACAGGGTTAGTTTACAATTACCAGCCATAATTTAAAATTAAGGTCTAGACATCAAACCAAAAGTGCATTTTAAATATTGTTGTCGATAAGTATAAAATAAAATAATAGCATTCATTTGAAAATGTCCTAAAAATTTCCTAAATCATAAACCTAGTGGGAATCTATGCACTTGTGTGCGTGCATGCACCACCAAATTTATGTGTGTGCTAACTGCTACCTACCTAGGTTGTTAAACTGAATTGTGGTGTTGCAATATACGACCCGAATGGTGCAGCGGTAGTGAGGCTGCCTTACGTTCTTAGGGTCCTTGGTTCGAATCCCGGTCAGAGTAAATGTTTGTGTGATGAGCATGGACATTAGTTTCCGAGTCATGGATGTTTAATGTATAATAAGTATGTATTTACAAACAATAAGTATCTATGTAGTATATCAACTATCTGGTGTCCACGACACAAGCCTCGTTGCTTAGTGTGGCACTAGATGGCGCTGTGTGTAAAGTCCAGCAATATTTATTATTTTATTATTAATATCCATACGTTCGCTTTTTAGTGGTGGACAGGAATGAAATTTTATTTAAAAAATATATTGTTTATTTTTTTTATAATATCGAAAATATTATCGATTCTAAACCATCTCTGAAAATTTGGCCAGTCATTGAAAACTAACCTTGTATAAGATTTATAAATCCACAATCAAAGCCTGTTAACTACCGAGTCTTCCGTATGATCAGTCAAAGATATATGCCTGGATTCTGCTAATAATTATACAGCGAATTAACATTAATTGTGCTTAAGTCTTGGCAATGACGTGTTGATTACTGTTGTTGATAGGGACTTAATCCAAGATTAGATAATTGTCGCTTCATGTAACTAAGTTTAACGTTAATTAGTTTAATTGTATTATCTTAAGTGTAAGGGACTGTTCAGACCAGAACGTATACCGCGCGTTAATCCTTTTTAGGAGTCTCCTAACACAGGCTATACCTATTTAATTTTTAACCGACTTCCAAAATAGGAGGTTCTCAATTCGATTGGTTTTTTTTTTTTTTATGTTTGTACACCGATTACGCTGACATTTATGATCCGATTTACGTGATTTTTAACTGAACTTTAGTTTGATGCGGAATAGTTGCCATTTGGTCCCATAAAAAATTAACATAGTTTGGCCCAGTAGTTTTCATTTTATGAACATTTTTACTTCAGTTGTGTGGTATAATTTCATGTATGTTCACCGATTTCTCCTCCATTTGTGAAGCGATTCTCAAAATTCTTTTTTTATTTGAAAGAGTATACTCCTGAGATGGTGGCATTTAAATTTGGTGAAGATCTGATGCTGATCTTCGGAGATATACAATGGAACTCTTCGAAACTAGATGGTAAATCGGTCGTGATTGCTGCAATCGCTTGGATGTTTATTGTTTATACAACATCATGACGTAACATCACACCTGTATGCTCTGAGGGGTACGCAGATGTGTACAATACACCCAAATTTCGACAGTATAGGTATGTTAAGTTCCATTTATTGGGGATAAGCCCATTACGATGACATGTATTGTTAACAACAACTAAAAATGGAAAAATAAAAAAAACTTTTTTGCAAAAAATAAAACCGACTTCAAAAAACACAAAAAAGTGAAAAATAACTAGCTTCAGAAGTCGGTGACAAAAAAAACTAAATGAATCAAACAAAGGTCACCGACTTCTGAAGCTAAAGTTATTTTTCACTTTTTTGTGTTTTTTGAAGTCGGTTTTATTTTTTTGCAAAAAAGTTTTTTATTCATTAGGAAATCACACAACTATTTGCACCAGTTTAAACACCTACATAGGAACAGTCAAGTTAGTTCGCACAATCGGACCGAGTGACTTTAATCGCGTTTTCCGAGCAGGATTTGTATGAGTTTGACCAGAGGTTCTAGCACAAGTGCGAGTCATGAACAATGTAACGTAAATACAAACGATTTTTAAATTGAAAATTCTGATGCATTTTGTTTCCATGTTTTGTGACAAGCACAGTTCCAATCACCCATAGAAATGAATAAATTCTTAATTAAAGTTAATATTAAATGTGAAACTAGTATTTGCAATGTTTAAATCGCTCAAATTTGTTTTACGTTTACACCGCGCATTTGTGCTAGTGGCTCGGAGCGTATTTTGTAGAGCGTACACGCGTTTATTCTGACGTGTTGGCTTGATTGAAATGACAGCTGTTAACAAAAGTGACGACATATTTCGCGTCTTGCGCTTGTACGAGCTTATACGCGCGTTAACGTTTGTACTTGCTCCATGTGTGGTAAAAGGCGCGCGTATACACGCCTACTCGTATAAAAACGAGCCTACTCGCGCCAAAAACGCCTAATCATAAACCACCCTAAGCCTGTTTGGCTTAGGGTGGTTTATGATTAGGCGTTTTTGGCTAATCATAAACCACCCTAATCGTCATTAGCATTTCACGCAATAAATACTATAGGTAGGTACTTCACGTAACGGAACAGATTGCCGCGTTGTAATTCAGTATTCAGTTAGAAATTATTCAATTTATGCTTAATGAGGCGTGGGTTGTACACAAAGCTAAGCTTAGTGACTAATGAAGTAATTATACGTATCTTAGTCCTTTGAGGGGGACGAAGATATGGTACATTAACGGAATGCTTGAAAACGTATCGGAAGAGAACCGTTTCTATGTATTAAATAGAATTGGAAGTTGTAAATTATACTAAACAGGAAAAGATTAAACTTCATAAAAGAAAAAGTAGGAAATACTTAAGCTAACCTTTAGAAAATAGATAAAATCGATCTATACTATTATTATAAAGAGGTAACATTTGTTTGTAAGTTTGTATGTAGGGGGTAATCTCCGGAAGTAATGAACCGATTTAAAAAATTCTTTCACGATTAGAAAGTTACATTCACCTTGAGTAACATAGGCTATATTTTATCCCCGTACTCCCACGGGAACGGGAACTACGTGGGTGAAACCGCGGGACGTCCGCTATCTATACTTATTACTTATATTATATTTATTATTATATTATATTATCTATACTTATTACTTATCTATACTATAATATACTATAATCTATACTATAATATTATAAAGCTGAAGAGTTTGTTTGTTTGAACGCGCTAATCTCTGGAACTACTGGTCCGATTTGAATGATTCTTTCAGTGTTGGGTAGTCCATTTATCGAGAAAGGTTATAGGCTATATAACATCACGCTACAACTAATAGGAGCGGAGCATAAGTGAAAAATGTTGCAAAAACGGGGAAAATTTGTTCCTTTTGTGAGCTGTTTCTCTTTTATGTGACGCAGACGAAGTTGCGTGGGTCAGCTAGTCTATAATATTTTTGAAGAACATCATCATTTTCTTGACCTTATCCCAATTCTTGTTCTCTATAACTCGTCATCTCATCAGACTCCTCGTTTCTTGCTGTATCGTCGTTTACACAGTTCATCCTTCGTTTTTTTGGTCTTCCTCTACTCTCATATCCATCCACATTCATACTCAGAACGTAAGCATAAGGGACTCAAATATCTTTACTGTTTAGCAAGCTTCTAGAGTTTGAATTTATTAAACAACATTTTGTTTGATTTTCATTCAGTCCTTTGAACAGGACGATAAACCTGCTAGTTTATCCAGCTTCACCCGTAACTGTTCAAACTGCTTCGCAAGGCTATTTTATTCAGAGTTTTAAAACTTGGCAGAAGAACCCAAGTTATGGAAAGTTCCAGAAATAAGATGTAGTTTTTAAAACTTACAGTAAGAGCTAGCCATACGAATGCAGGCTTTGTATAAAAAATATAAAACAGCCTTTATTATTTCCTTTATTTATTACTAGCTTCTGCCCGCGACTTCGTACGCGGAACCTGTTGCTTATGCTAGCGACAACGGGGTCGTCAAAATCGAAGATCTGAGACGTCTGAGGTCGAAGCGCAATTCTCTATCCGTGAACGTCTCCAACTCGCGAGAGAATGCGTGACGATCAAGATCAGCAGTCAGTCGCGCATCACGTTCCCCACTTGTCTCTAGATACCTAGAAGTCGATGTGTATATACGCTGAGAACTCAAGCGTAATTCTCTTTCCGTGAACGTCTCCAACTCGCGAGACAAAGCATACGTTCACGATCAGCGGTCAGTCGCGCATCATATTCGTCACTGGTCTCTAGAGACCTGGATGTAGATGCGTAAATACGCTGAGAACGCAGGCGTGCTTCGCGATCCGAAGAGGTTTCCACGGAGCGAGTTCAAGCCTGATGTTCTCGAACAGCGTCAAGTCTCTCCTGACGCTCTTCGGTAGATTCTTGGGATCTTATGATCCTCAATCTTTTAGCTCCTTTGGAACATTGGGAAAGATTTGACCTCTTTCTAGGCATGGTTATAGTTTTATTAAAATCTAAGTGACTTCTCCGCTAAAAATAAAAAGGAGTTTTGGCCAGTAGAGTCAATATTTCAATGATATACCTACCATAGTCATCGAAAATCAGTCCTAAACTGTTACCACCTTCACCACGTGGAGGTACTCCCAGCTTATGTTATTTTATAATTATACATTAAATTATTAATAGCTTTGATTTCCACATCAGATGGTTCTGATCTTCGATTTATAAAAGTCAACAGGAAATGCCCATCAGACCGAACAACTTTTGCTAAGACGTCATTCCTATATGTGTTATGGTGTAGCTGGGCTCTTGGAGTGCCACAACAGATGTTCCAGGTCTTCGATTTTTATAAATCAACAGAGAGTGCTCATCAGATTGAAAAACTTTTGCTAAACCGTCATTCCTATATATGTTATAGTTTCGCTGGGCTTTGGAGTTCCACAACAGGTGTTCCAGATCTTCAAAGTTATTCTCACAACAGAAAATGCTCTTCACATAGAATAATTTTTGCTATGGCACCATTTTTGCATCTCTTATACGTTAGCTGGTCTGTTGCGGTTCTGCATCAGGTGTTCCATTTTCCAAAATAAATCTTAGCCTATATGTTGCCCAGACTTAGTACCTATACAACAAAAAAAATGCCCATCAGACCGAACAACTTTTGCTAAGACGTCATTCCTATAATTATGTGTTATTGGAGTTCCACATCAGGTGTTCCAGATCTTCAAATTTATTCTCTCAGCAGAAAATGCCCATCACGTGGAACAATTTTTGCTATGGTACCATTTTTGTATCTCTTATAGTTTAGCTGGTCTGTTGCGGTTCTGCATCAGGTGTTTGTTTCCAAGATAAAAGTCAACAGGAAATGCCCATCAGACCAATCAACTTTTGCTAAGACGTCATTCCTATATGTGTTATGGTGTAGCTGGGCTCTCGGAGTTCCACAACAGGTGTTCCAGATCTTCGATTTTTATAAGTCAACAGAGAGTGCTCATCAGATTGAACAACTTTTGCTAAAACGTCATTCCTATATATGTAAGTGTAGCTGGGCTCTTGGAGTTCCACATCAGGTGTTCCAGATCTTCAAATTTATTCTCTCAGCAGAAAATGCCCATCACGTGGAACAATTTTTGCTATGGTACCATTTTTGTATCTCTTATAGTTCAGCTGGTCTGTTGTGGTTCTGCATCAGGTGTTCAAGTTTCCAAGATAAATTATAGCATATATCTTGCCCAGACTTAATACCTATACAACAACAAAAAAATCATTCAAATCCGTCCAGTAGTTCCGAAGATTAGCGTGTACAAACAAACAGACAAACAGACAAACAGACAGAACTTTTTTTTTGGATTCGTGCTCTATTACTGTTTCTAAACCCCCCTCAATTATTTCTTTTTTAATATATTCAATGTACAGACACAGTTTTTTTACTGTTTTATTATATGTAGAAGATATATATATAGATTTTACATTTTTAAACATTCCATTATAAAACACTATACACTATAAATGTTTTTATAAAACACTATAAAAACATTTAAAAATATAAAAAAATAGTAGCTCACCAGCGCTGGGAACAGGGTCCCATTTTTTAAACAATAAACAGCCTTTTATTGTTTTAAACTACAATTTGCTTGATTATTCGTACATTATTTTAGTAGTTTCTTTTGGTTTAATTTGTAGAATTATTTAAAAAGATAGTAGGAATAAATTCTGAAGTTTTCCCCTTTTCACATAAACACATAATTATACGCACGGTATACATTCACACACATTTCTGAAATCTGGTTTTACCGGTAAGAGGGTCGTTAAAATATCAGTCAGGTATATCATTTGATTGAAGTGGATTCTTCAGGTAACTGAACATTAGGCTTGTGTCCTGAAAAATCTAATTAGTCCTAATTAGTTAGTTAATATTTGACAAGTATTTTTTCTTTTGTTACGTAAACCAAAATTCGCGAAGATACGACGCTTTTGAAATTCTCAATACGTCAACGCCATGCTATAATTTTTAGTGCGTTGTGACATCACGAGCCCCACTCTCGAGTTTTGATACGTTTTATTGCGTTTTATCTTTGTCAATATTCATTGATTTACAAAAACAAAAAATACGTGTCCTTTATTTTCCAATACTCTAGCTGACGGACATTTAGGGCCAAGTTCACCGAAAAGATAACAGTCTGATTATTTAAAAACAGCTGTTTAAAACAAATTTTTGAACATGAAAATGTGTTTTAAACAGCTGTTTTTAGATAATCACTGACTGTTATCTTTTCGGTGAACTTGGCCCTTAGTCCGTCAGATTTGGAATTTATTGATTGTGGAAACTAGCCTATTGTAGAAATAAGTATAATGTTGTGATTATTCCATTTTTTTCCTGAAAGTAAACTTAGTTATGTTCTTGAATTTCTTGTTGTATAATATTCACCTAATACTTCACAGATATTATTTTTGTTCTAGATCATTAGGTGAACACTAATGGGTACTCTGTTCTGTAATAAAGAATCATAATTATCACGAAAATAGTATTTACTTCATATTATTATTTGGATAACTGCTTCGTTAGAAGAAAGTTTCTTTCATAGCAATAACAATAAAGTAATATCCTAATGTTTACTTTGCTCATGTCTGCTTTGGCTAGACGACTTTGTTAGTAATACTAACATTAGGCTTGTAATGATTTCGTCTTTCCATAATTCGATCCTCTTATGTTTATTTTTGCGAGCATTAACTTGGGAGTATTTTTATATGAAAAATCTGAATAATAAATGTACAGTACGAAAAATAAAAGTACAGGTTGTTATTTTTTTGGAATTTAGCCGGTTCGATTCCCGAGTGTGGCACGTGAATTTTCAAAATCTTTGAATGCAGTTTTTTTCTTTTTTTTAAATAAGGGAATGTTTCCTTTGAGTGAAATTTGCTATCTCCGGTATTTAGAGTACCTACTTTCCCTCCAGGTGGCATGCAAAAAATCCACTCTGTATATATATTAGAGTTGCCGCGAATAGTGTTTATAGCGAATAATCGAATACCGATTAATCGCCATTCACTTTGGCGAATAGTCGAATAACTCGACATTACTATTCGACATTAAAAAATCTCTCTGTTTATTCAGAAAGACTATTTTCCGAGGCAGGTTTAATTTTCGAGGAAAAACGAAACTGACTTGCTCCAGAACGTGCAGAAAAAAATTTTTTTTGCACCACAATCTGCCTCTGTTGGATTTTAAATATTAATTAAAAAGCCTTACTAATTTAATTTCATGAATATGATAGGCACAGGCACATATTACAGATAATAATTGATATTGTGTATTGTTTTATTAAGGAAAATAATTTAAAAAATGATTATTTTTAACTCATTAGTTCTTTTGTTCGTTAAAAGTTTATTTTCGATGACTATTCGCCGAATGCCGAATAATACTAGCTATTATTCGGTATTCGACGAATATCAAAAAAATGACAAGTGATGCCGAATACCAAATAATAGCGAGTATTCGCGGCAACTCTAATATATATCATCTGGGAGTCTTATCGAACTAAGTTTAGTTTCGTTGGCTCTATAACTATACCTAACGTCGACCGTACATTGGTCTTACGTCGTAACGCTTTGAGTTTGAGCTCCCTTAGCGTAAGGAGTTTTGTAACATAGAATAAATGGACAGCTCATACTGTGTTTGTTACCACGGTGGTGCTGAGCTGTAACTTTTAATGCTAATGTGTAAATTAATTCACTCGGATCGTATTTCAACTTAATTTACCTTCACCAAGTGGTAAAAAAGATTCTATTGAGTGCGTCTGAGCCTCGAGGAGTAAGCAAGGGATTTTGTGAGGCGAACCGTAACAAAGATGTGTGTCGTGCTAGCGATACGAAGAATAGACCAATAATTAATTAAGTAACACATTAATAATATACACACATTGGGCGGGGCAAAATTTTGCCTTAACTAGACCAAAATCAAAATTGGGCCATAAAACTTAAAACAATCTAACTTTCGCAAGTTTAAATCTAATTCTTGAAGCCATCCCCACCGTTCAAAGTTCAAACAATTCATTTAAATCGAACTAGATTTCTCTAAATCGTTCCCACTTTGTTTAACCTCTGTGACTACGCCATCTGTCTAAGTTCGATGTAGGTCTAATTTAGGATATGTAGAACAAAATACATACAGAAGGTAGTTTTCATACCACGAGCGACACACGCACACACATACATAGTCGGGTACAGATCACCCAGAAAAATCACTGGACCGTGTGCTTCGACAAATCCTATCTTCGAACAAAACGAACATTCGTTGATAAAATATAATATACAGCTATTACAACCACGAATATAACAACCAACCATGAATGCATCATTCTTATCTATTTTTATTACAATGGTCGAAAAATTATATATATTAGCTCGTGGCTAAATAATAACAGCCGCTCGGGTCGATCGTTAGGTTAAGCCGTGCTTGTCTAGGTTTATCTGTGGATGGGTGACCGCCCATTACATACCGAGTTTCCTCCGTGCCTCGGAAAGCACGTTAACCCGTTGGTCCCGGCTGTCATTTGTAGATCTTTGACAGTCGTTAGGTAGTCAGAGGCTCAAAAAGTCTGACAACCAGTCTTACCAAGGGGTATCGTATTACCTGGTTCTAACTGGGTTGTGGAGGTCAGATAGGCAGTCGCTTCATGTAAAATACTGGTATTCAGCTGCATCGGGTTAGACTGGAAGCCGACCCCAAAAATGTTGGGAAAAGACTAGGCAGATGATGGTCGAAAAATTAGACATTATCAACTTCGTGAACTTCCCATAACTGCCCTCCCCCTTTGAACCCTTCCCTTAACTTTTAATTACGAAATATCACATACAGATTCTTGCTTAGCGCAGTGGTTAGGCGACCCGCTAGCCTCTAGGCGCTAAGTAAGCCACTTGTGAGTGGATCCGTAGCCTTCTATAGTTGGTGCCAGTTAAGATGAGAATAGCAGTCATTGACCCACCTACATTTATTTAACTTCTTAACTTTGAAAACCAAAAATAAGCATGTTCAAGTCTGGAATCGTCATCTATCGTGATCTTCAACATTTTTTCTAATGAAAAACGATACATGGTTTAATTGTTTTGGTTCGTACGAAGAGATATTAGTAATAGTATGAAAAAGCTTACGGCGGGCGGTCAGCGCGCTTGCCGCTACCATACGACTCGAATCGCGGGCAACTCGGAGATGGCGCGCGGCCCGCGCGCGGAACGCGGGTGGTCGGCGCACCGCCCGCGCCGTCGCGCGGACCGCCTGCTCGGCGCGTCGACTCCCGAGTTGCCCGCGGTTGCTCACGAAACAATGTTACATAACAAACAAATGCAGCAAGCTCATAGTCCGGGAGATAGCGTTGCAAACAAATGAAACTTTTTTCATAAATAGTTTCATCATACTGAGTTTAAAAAATCGTCAGCTGCATGGTGGAGGGGGGATTATGCGTCAGCTGCTTGCATAAACTTGTAAAAGAAACACGTAAAATAAAGTTACAGTACGCCGGATGAAAAACAAAGTGATTGTTTAAATTATCAAAAGTACGAAAACAACAATCAGCTGCGTGAGTAGCGGTGGACAGACCGTCAGCTGACGCAGTAACAGTTACAAATATTGGAGCATTGCTACTACGCTGTCTCTTTTTAAACTGTAAAGGAAAGGGTGTTAGTGGGGTAGGTGAATTAATCCACGAATCCACTTAACATAAAAATAATTATAATTACTAGACATAATAGGGGTTAGGTAGGTCTATGGTCACCATTTTTTTTTTCACTACTTCCGTAACTTCCCAATCCTCGAGCCATCGCGGGTGCGTCAGATGATGCTGGGCTTACTTATCAGTCATTCGAGATTGATGAACAAGATGGCAAACGATCAGCGTAAAAACACTACCTAAATTGCAACGCTAGCTCCCGGACTATCCCGGCCAGTGCGCGGACTGCGAGCTTGCGCCTCGCAGACGGCGGCGGCGCGCGGCCCGCGGGTGGACGCCGCGCGGACTGCGGGTGGACGGCGCGGCGTAGCCTAAATTCGAGGCAACGCCGGGCAACAGCTGTGCTGGTGCGGTGCTGTTGCAGTGTTTGTGTAGTGTGCTATGACCTCTATTCTCATCTTAACTAGCACCAACTATAGATTGACTAATGGCAAGACCCTACTGACCAACCCAATTACACTCACGGGTGTCGTATAAGGCGACTAATGTCTGAGGCAGAACGCCTTGCGCCTCCGTAGACCAGAGAATGGGCAGCAGCGTTTTCTGTTAGTCTTTCATCACTGCGATCCCCAATCCGCCTGCCAAGCGTGGAGATTACGGCAAATTCCTCCCATTATGGGAGAGGCTTATGTCCAGCAGTGGACGTTATGGGCTGTTGTAGTAGTAGTAGTAGTAGTAGTAAGACCCTACTGTACGTGAAGCGTGTGAGTGTGCGTTCGTTTTTGCTCTTTGTATAGAATTGACCTTCTGTATCTATTTATTTTGCGTAATATCTAGTTAGGTGAATGTTCTTGTGACATTAATTGTCCATTAGAAGATAGATCCGACATATCCAACAATTAATGTGGTCTAGGAGATGATTCATGAATAGCGTAAGAGTGTGGTAAAGGTTCTGAATTTCGTGCCATGTGGGTTTGAACACAGGTAGACACTTTCATCACCATCTGCCTAGCCTTTTCCCAACTATGTTGGGGTAAGCTTCCAGTTTTACCGGATGCAGCTGAATACCAGTATTTTATATGGAGCGACTGCCTATGCCTTACCTCCACAAACCAGTTAGTACCGGGTAATACGATACCCTTTGGTAAGACTGGTTGTCAGACTTTTTGGGCCTTTGACTACCTGATCTACAAATGACAGCCGAGACCAATGGCTTGTGCTTTCCGAGGCACGGAGGAAACTTGGTATGTAATGGGTGGTCACCCATCCACAGACCAACCTATTCAAACACGGCTTAACCTAACGATCGACCCGAGCGGCTGTTATTATTTAGCCACAAGCTCATCCACAGGTAGACAGCTTACTTTGTGTTATTTATTGTACGAGTATCTTCTCTCTAAACGGTAAAAATAACATCGCGCAAAATCCTACATATCCTAAAATGAAGAATTCTATCTCTTACACAGTTTTCCCAGAGAGGAGGTTTTTGTTCCAGAAGTAAACGTTATAAGCTGATTATAATTAAGATTAGATGAGCGACAACACCAATTTTCTAAGGATAATTCTTGTATAACCACCCAAATTCGATCATCATTGACCATTATAAACCGCAAGAAGTTGCTGAAGACGCAACGACTCCCGAACATAGTACAATCATCCAGTTACTTCAGTAAAAGAGACCTATTCATAGTCAAGAACAAAAAAAAACATTGAATGAAAGGCAATCAGCACTAATGACTACTTCACAAATAACATAGTAACCAGAACCAGCGATAGTAATTATCCTCAGTGTCCGGGCTGTGAATAAGGCTCATTTTATCGCAAGTACTAATAAGTTAGATGTATACGTTTTTGTCGAAATGCCAGACAACATTACTAATGGAATTAGTGTAGATCTAATGAAAACGTTAATTTGTCTGCCCACTGGACCTTGCGTGTAGTATTATTGAGATTTGGGATTGTATCTCGAAAGGTTTTTCCTCGTAACATTATTTTCTGGCCGACCGATTTGATACTTGTTTTATGAGAATGTTGAAGTTGATCTATTAGTAACAGTAATAGAATATTACGTGCTAACTGTTATAAGAATCTTTTTATCCATTTCAAAAGACTTTTGGATAGAACACAACTTTAGTTTCATCATCATTATCATCAGCCTATTAATTTTCAAACTGCTGGGACACAGGCCTCCTCTCTATGGGAGGGAATGGGCTATAATCCATCACGCGGGCCCAGTGCGGATTGGTAGATGTCACATGTCTTCGAATTTTTTGGTTCTAGGACATGCCGGTTTCTTCACGATGTTTTTCTTAACTATTTTGAGAGCAGTGATGATGAAATAAATTACACAAAGAAATGCACCTGTCTGAGTTCTAGCCCACGACTTACTGTTCGTAAGTCGGAGCCGCCACCACTGGGCCACCGCTGCTCCTCTCCTGCTCCTCCACTTCAGTTTTCGATCATAGAACTTTCCGTTCTCTATCCTTTTGTGGTCAAGCCTCTTCTCCCAAGGTGTCCATAGTTTAGGTTTTCTCATTGAATGAATTGAAAAAGTATGAAAAGTATAGGTGTGTGGGACTTTGGATTGCTTGAAAGAGGTAACCATTTAGCTGCTAGCATACAAAGGAAACTACCCTTAACAAAGTAGGTTTCAAATAAAATAGATTTGAAAAGTTTCCCATCATTTTTAGGGTTCCGTACCCAACGGGTAAAAACGGAACCCTATTACTAAGACTTCGTTGTCTGTCCGTCTGTCCGTCTGTCCGTCTGTCCGTCTGTCCGTCTGTCCGTCTGTCCGTCTGTCTGTCACCAGGCTGTATCTCATAAACCGTGACAGCTAGACACTTGAAATTTTCACAGATGATGTATCTCTGTTGCCGCTATAACAACAAATACTAAAAACAGAATAAAATTAATATTTAAGGGGGGCTCCCATACAACAAACGTGATTTTTTTATAATAATTTGTACGGAACCCTTCGTGCGCGAGTCCGACTCGCACTTGGCCGGTTTTTGTCAACCAGTCAAGCTACGAAACTTTACTCGACTACTACCGTTTAATATACTTTTGTCATCTGCAATTTAATACTGAAGTAGACCAGACTGTCTGAATTTACTAGAGGCGTAAAAGTTTACGAACTCAAATACTAAAGTGTCTGACTCTCTTCTAGTTTATGATATTAACGATCCTTCGGAATGAGTCATTTTGACACTCCGTCGAAGAGCTGGCGTTGTGTCTATTGAATTAATTCTTGCTGCAGTGGCTTTAGCGTGAAGCTCAACAATTAACCCACCAAAACTTTTGTTACCTTTGGAAGATGCTTGGCTGTGTTCAAAACTAATGACTGGGTGTAATAACCAAGATTCCGCAAAGCAAGGCTGAAAATTTGTAAAGGCCGTTTTTCTAAGAAAGCAGTAGGTAGGAACATAATGTGTCTATATACAAAGCGGTAGCGGCGTTATCAGCGGAGTGGTGTCAAAACTAAGGTCAAAACAATGTAAAAATATAGAAAACATAAATATAAGGAACGGCACCGCTTTTTAAGGAAATCGTAGAACAGTAACAAGAATATTCGCAACAATAAAAAATTCTAGCAAGAAAAACGTTAACTTTCCTATCAAATTGTTAGTGCGTGTTTAATAAGTCCTTGGTTTCATTTCAGTCTATTAAATAGAAACGGAAGCTAGGTTCCGGAGCCTAAGGCATTTTGTAACATTTCTGACTTAGTTATTACTAGATTTTGTACAGGTATAAGAGGCACTTAAAAAAATACTAGAATTAATAGGTAATCTGATATAGCGATAAGCATAAAACAGTATTTTTTGGGAGGTCAAATTATAAGTCGGTAAATGTTAAAGTGCTTATTGGATTAATTAACTTACATTTTGTGTATCAGGTTCACTTTTATCTCGATACCCTACCATTAGCATAAAAAAATAATAAAAACGCTTGTAACTAAACTTGGGTCTAGATTTCATCTAGATTTATGTTAAAGATAAAATTGTAGCTGTGTAAAAATTCAACCACATTCGTTTAGTTAAAATAACCCGTGTTCTGTTATTGTATTATTTTTTTCTCATATTTATTAACGGAACAACTTAATAGGGAAGATGCATGATTTTTTTTTATCACTCTACACAAAGCGTATTAACATCAGAAATAGCCAATTAAAATTATTTTATATATCTATTAAAAATACTAAGTTATAAGCATTTTAAACTGCTGATTAGACAGAGAGATCCGATACAACGAATGACGTCATTCTTTGCATCGACGTACAAAATCCATACTAAATTCCGTTTATCTAGAACGAGATAGAAACAAAAGTTTAAATGGTTATAACTTTTGTGTTATTTGGTCGATTTATGTCTTTTTCCGCTTTTTGTCATTATTTTCATAGTACTTTAACATTCCGTATCAAAATAAACAAAAGAAAATTTATGCATCATCCCTATTGAATGTATCACCAAACTTTAGCTCATCTGCATCAGCAGCTATCATCATTATTCATCAGCATTATTCTTTTACCCATAACTCAATTTATTTTTATTCTATCAGCGGAAACGATCATAGGAAAGTCGAAAATATTAAGGGACGGATACAAGCTACCAAGTTTGAAAAACGTTGCATTTTTTTCGTAAAAAACCGCATGACTATGGTGTCGATTCTGTTGTGCACAAACTAAACTTAATTTAGGCTATTGCTATCTTTTACTAAAAGGCAGTGAGAGAAAAAGATGGCTATAGCTATGAACTAAGTTAGAGATGTCAAACTAGTTTATGCCTTACGCTTCACCGTGTTTTTAGTCGACATGTTTTTACGTGCACCCTTCATTTGTATAGAAATATTAGTTCTAACTAAATTTGACAGCTCTAAATTACGTCCATCTCTTTCTCGTTTTATTAAAGAGAAAAAGATAGCAATAGCCTAAATTAAGTTTAGTTTGTGCACAACAGAATCGACACCAATATCTAGAACTGCACACTTAAAGTGGCCATAGATACTGTACCGAAATGATCAATGATCATCATATCATTGAGGTACGAGTATGCTAATCATTTATCTATTTCTCTCTCAGAAAAACACGTAAACATTTATTTTCTTTTAGAAAACCGGTAAAGTACGTTTCATGTATAATCATTTAAATCTAAACGATAAGTAACCGGCAAGCTATCTTGTGGCTGAAAAAGGAAATGTTCATCACACAGATTTAATTTATGATTCTCGAAATGTTACTGCCTGTTACGCGCTTAATAATTTTGCGTTCCATTTTTGGTGGAGATACGTGAATGGCCATTACAATTGTGTTTTTTTTTTCTTATGGCAACTGTGATTCGCAGATCTGATATATCTTTTTGAGGAGTTATTTGTGTAGTACTATTATTACACAATTACTAACTATACAAGTCCTGGTTCAATTCTAGCTGCGAAAAGAAAGGAAAAAGAACTCAAATAGTTTCTTCCATTAAATAAAACCTTGGAACCAACCCAGAAAAAAGCTCCAACAAAGAAATTTTTAATTACAAATTGCTTTCACCCCCGAATAAATTACGAAGCAAATCTTTAATCGTCGTGACAAATACATTTTCAATCTAAATTACAATATCACGAGACAAAAGACTGGCGGAAAAGTTAATAAAACCTTGACTGGGGTGACGGGCATTGAGAACTCTTAATGAGGATTCCAGCCATTCCGTTGCCACCTCGAATGCTCAAGACGTTTGACCGTCCATTACCTGTCACTGCTCTCCTTAGTGATTCGTCCCACCTAATAACATTTTATACGCTCTTAAAATGCAGACGTAATGAAAATCTGATAATTGCGTTTCTAATTATCTGAGATTTTATTTACTGCGAAGCTCCCTTTTCCTTATGCCCTCGCTTCCTTAATCTTGAGCTGCGTCACTGAGCGTACGTAAAGTCGCTTGTTTACGGTCTTTGCAGTGTTTTACTTTACTTTATCACCTCTGATAGGAGTAGGGAAACACGTAAATTAATTTGGACTGTATTTTACTGCGTGTAGAAGGTTTAGTCTGCGGCTGAATTATGTAGTAGATTTTCTACGTGATAGTATCAGTCAATAGATATTTCTGTTTTGTAAGACGATTCTCACGACACCGCTCGTTGGCGCAGTCGGGCGGAGGCGGCGAAACAAATGTATTGGCGGTGCGCCGCGCGGAGGCGGTGAGCACCGGTCATCCGCGCGGTTGGTCGTATTATATACAATTAGTCATCAAAGGATTTCGTAGAAGCCAATGTGACGTGAGATCCGCTTTACCGCACGACCGCGCGGATGAGCGTTGTCATGTGAGAATTGCCTTATAGGAGCTCTATGATCAAACAATGAATTGGTTGATTTGAGCATGGAAATAGGCAAGGAAATTATGATTTTTTTTAACAGGATTGTGTTTTCTTTTTCTAACAGTAACTGTTACAGCAGACTAAGGAACTAAGATTTTACCTTTTCCCCTATAGGTATAAATTTACTTTCAAAACACTCACAAAACCAGCTATAAATAATTTATACATATTCGCTAGACTCGACTTTAAAAGCAAACAGATGTGATCAAATTGAGTCCCTGAAGAATATTCGAGACACGTCGTATTTTGCGTAGGTTTAGGAAAACCCCAAAGTAGCAAATAGATACAGTAGGTACAAAGTTATATTTTAATTTCTGTTCACGTCCCGGGACCTTTGGATTAGTTCCTGGTATTTGCTTTGAAACATCAGCGATTTGTTTTATCCAGTCGAAAAAGGGTCAATGATCCCTATTATATTTTAATTTTGTGTATATTTTTTAATTTTGTGTGCAATAAAGAATAAGAACAAGCCTGTTCAAGTCTTGAATCGTCATCTATCGTGATCATCAACATTTTTTCTAATAAAAATGAAACATTTGTTTTGTTTCGTAAAAAGAGATATTAGGGAAAGGGCAATGACCGCTATTGCGATCTTAACTGGCACAAACTATACCAGCATAACCAACATTTTTAATGGTCTAGATGCTCATATGATTTCGAAAGTATTTTAAAGGAGATTATGGATAAGCTAGATTTCTTGGGGCACTAGACCACGGGTCTAGTGCACCAGACCTGCAGCTGTGCATACGGATGCACAGCTGCAGGTCTGGTGCAGTGGGAAGCGTCCATAGTTATAGTTTTATTTTATTTTAGAAGTGTAACTAACAACGGTATGAATCATGTGTTCTAATGAAATATAATAATAACCAAAAAAAAATCAGTCCTTTGCATTTTTCCGTTCTAAAACGAACTGTGATCGTGATCCTCGTAAACGAACAGTATAGTTTTTACATTCGGTTCTGAAACATTCATGTGACGTACTCCATTCAAGCGGAACAGGACCAATCAGCGGTGCCTACTCGACCCTCCTCACTCACGTTTCATATCTAGTCGGAAATAATAGTTGAGGTTATAGTCTGTCAAGCAAGTTGGGTCATTACTCAACATTGTTTGTATTGTTAGTTGAGCATTTTGACAAGACCACAATTTAGAATTATGTGACATAAAAACTGAATTCTTGTTATTAGAATATACCTAAAAAAATTACAAATTATACGCAAACATAAATAAATAATATTTATTTATTTTATAAAAGGTAGCTTCACAGCTGACAGTACTTATATCGTGGCCATATCGTAGATTTGCTCACTTCGTTGGGCGCATTTAAAGATGTAGGCAACTTAATTTGAATAGATCACGGACCTTTAATTCGGGTCCGTGTCTTAGGCCCCCAGTGGTCGAGGCACACGTGGCCGACGTTCCCGATTCGATAAATTAATTTCAAAGCAATTTTTGATCAAATGTACTGTCAGGAACATAAATCATCATCATGTGCCTAGCCTTTTCCCAACTATTGGGGTCGCCGTCTAACCGGATGCAGCTGAATACTAGTATTTTACATGGACCGACTGTCTATCTGACCTCCACAACCCAGTTCTAGTCTCTGCCAGATAAGTAAGAATTAAAGGTCACTAACCCGCAAACATTATCGTCAACATTTCACGATTTTGTCATCCACATTTGGCCGGATCGTATAAATAGGGCGGTAGGACTTGGGGCACCTTGACGTTAGGTTAATAGGTTCCTTTAAACCCTGCAGACAGAAACATTAGGCCCACGTAGCGGGGCTCCGTCGACAACGCTTTTTAGGCGAATATTTTTTTTTGAGGTTAGGTTACAGCACCTCTACCGGCCATTAATGTAACTACTTTACAATATGATCAAATAATCTTTACCATTTCATGAAGAAGCCGCGCCTTTAGTTGCCCATATCGAGAAACGATTCCTTATCATTGATCTGCCCAAACCACATCATGATGTGGCCAATAGACAGTGAAACATTTCATGAAATGCGCCTATTTCATGAAATTCTCGAGCATCTCATAAAGTGTGCAAAGCTACGATATGGTCACGACACTTACATTAACTTATTTATTTATTTATTTATAATATTGATCAAACATTACACCAATTTAAGTAGTACACATTATTATTATAATTAGCAAAAAATTTCTGGTAAGCCGCATTCGGTTTGATTGAAAGACAACCTGGCACATGTCATTGACATTTAAAAAAAGGCTAGGTTGGTGGTGTTTTTTAGCTATTATTTATTTTAATCGCATCTAGTCCGGGTTGCCAAACCATTTCGGTTTTCCCTTTGGATTAATTTGAGACGTAAGACGTATCCCTACCTTAATTGAAACCACAAACAATTATGATTGCTCTGGTGTTACACTGTATCGAATATTATCAGAAATCGGAATAGGTAAATTAAGTAAGTAACATGTGGAGAGTGGTGTCGATTCTGTTGTGCACAAACTAAACTTAATTTAGGCTATTACTATCTTTTTCTCTCTAATAAAATGAGAAAGAGACGGACATAATTTAGAGCTTTCAAATTTAGTTGGAACTAATATTTCCATACAAATGAAGGATGCACGTAAAAATATGTCGACTAAAAACACGGTGAATCGCAAGGCATAAATTAATTTGACATCTCTAACTTAATTCATAGCTATAGCCGTCCTTTTCTCGCACTGCCTATTATTAACAGATAGCAATAGTTTAAATTAAGTTTAGTTTGTGCACGACAGAATCGATACCAGTACATCCGTATAAAATCCCGGAATTATTTCTAAATTCCGAAATAAAGCTGTTATATTAGAGGGGGGATATACCTATACTAGCTAGACATTGCACTATTCAATACATTTACAATCACAATATTTTAAGCGCGCAACATTAAGTGCTACATAGTAAACTGTGTTTTTTTTTTACAAAAACATCCGTTTCTTATAATTTTTGCGCAGTGTTACTAAGTTTGATGTACAGAATGCTTGGTTGACGTCTTTGTGATGGGTCCTTTGATCTCTATATATGTATTGAATGACGCACAAGTTGCAGTTAAGAAAGTTATAATACGTTATCAAGACGATCATTTTGCCGTTACTAAAGCCACAATGACGTACCTAGTTGATATCCTTTTTTGATATAAACCGTTATCGTCAGAGGAAGGAAAAATAAGATTAAAATCATCTAATTGCAAACCATACGTTTACGCATGGTTTGCAATTTATTTACGTAAGTGAAGAGGTAAGGTTTGACAATTAAAATTAATGTGATGCAAGAACCGTAAACAAAATGTTTTTTACGTCATTGTGACGGAATAAAATTAGTTTTTATACGTCATTAGTCTACTACGACGTCATCAGATGATCATGACGTCATTACGATGTCACAAAAATTTTACGCCGATGACGACCATACAAAATTGTTGAACCTACCTACTTGTATAAAAACTAGAGATTCCCATGACAAAAATTTAAATAATTATATTGTTTTTGTCATATGACGTAAATTAGTTACCGCAAATGCCTACCTAGTTAATATCATTCTAAAAATTTATATTTAATACGTCATTGTGATGATCGTGGCGTCGCGTCGTTTCCGTTACAAATGACTTGAATTTTAGGTGACGCAGGTACATTATTAACACGGTTTGACAGTGACTAAAGAATTCAGGTTACCTTGTTAAAAACCTGTTTTCTTGGAGTTAAAATCATCGTCAGCATCTTCATCAGCCTAATTAACACAATTTTCAATATTCCTTTGGGATAGTAATCCAGTTTGATGGTCTGAATCACCACCTAAAGCGTATTGTGCTTATTCTATTACATGATACAACCTGTTTAGACGAGGTATTTCAGTACATTTAATATTTTGTCATCTGCCTATCATTTCCCCAACTATGTTGTAGTCGGCTGCCAGTCCAAGCGGATGCAGCTTACATGGAGCGACTGCCTATCTGACCTTCAAAAACCAGTTAGTACTACGATGCACCTTGGTAAGACTGGTTGTCAGACATTCAGGCCACAGACTAACTCTAATGACTGTCAAAGATCTACAAACTAATGACAGCCGGGTCCAACAGCTTAGCGTGGTTTCCGGAGCACGGAGGAAACTCGGTATGACATGGGTCGTTCACCCATCCACGGACCAACCAAGGCAAGCGTAGCTTAACCTAAAGATCGACCCGAGTGGCTGTTATTTACTAACCACGTGCTCCTCCAATACATTTCAAATCTATTTGTACTATTAATATAACTCGAAACAAGTAATCACCGAAAATCCACACTATCAAACAATTCGTGACACGTTTGAAGTGTAATTATATTGAAATTTAATACGTTGTTACTATGTTACTGTAACGCGGCTACACGAATCTCTATAATGAAGTTTAGGATATTAGATTAAATTGGATTGATCAAAGAAAATTACATTGTTTACGTTGTTGACTATCTCCATCTCGTTGAAGAGCTCGTGGCTAAATAATAACAGCCGCTCGGGTCAATCTTTAGGTTAACCCGTGCTTGCCTATGTTGGTCTGTGGATAACCAACCAACCAACCAACCAACCTTGTTTTTTTTTTCGAGTCGTAAATTATTAAATGGCTCCTCCCGCTTTGGGCGGAGCAGGAGGAAGTGTCATACTTTTACTGACTAAAACCCATCCATGTTCCTTCATTTCCCTTTGTATTCCGGGGCCCCGGTATCTCTTTCGAACAGTCCCGCTGCCCCGGGATGGGTGACCACCACACATACCAAGTTTCCTCCATGCCCCGGAAAGCACGTTAAGCTGTTGGTCCCGGCTGTCATTTGTAGATCTTTGACAGTCGTAACAGGTAGTCAGTGGCCCAAAAAGTCTGACAACCAGTCTTACCAAGGGGTACCCTGAACTAACTGGGCTGTGGAGGTCAGATAGGCAGTCGCTCCATGTAAAATACTGGTATTCAGCTGCAGCCGGTCAGACTGGAAGCCGACCCCAACATAGTTTGGCTAGGCAGATGATGACGTTGTTGACTTTCTACTCATTCTGTTGTAGTTTATAACATAACATCACGCCTGTACTTCCCGGAAGTGTTAGACAGTGGTGTACAGATATAGTACATGTCGCCGCGAGGACACCTATAAGCTAAGCTTATTACATAATGTTATTGATTGTAACTAGTTGAATTATAATTTCTTATTCCATAAACGATAATATTGCCATCTGTGAGATACTCTGGCAACTATTATAACACCTGTGAGTGCCATTGACTAATTTCGTTTGAGTATCAAGCTCAACAGCGCCATCTGTTGGCTTGTCTGAATCAGTATCACTTGAAAATCAATTATCAAACTAAACTCGATGTTCTAGCTAAAACTATCGTTATAATTAACATAAGAATATTTGTTTAACAACTTTAGGGTTTCATTCATATTAGCAATTAATAGTTAATCACTTGACATTATGATTCGGCGTCACCTGTCAGGGAAAATGGCGCCAAATGTGATTTTACCGTCAATACCTGAATGTTTAAATTTAGTACGAGAACTAAGTAAGTCTCAATAATAGATCCCAACTTTAAATTAATAAGACTATTTTACACAGTGATTTACTAGTAAAAAGCTTTTGTTTAACATAACTGTTTATATCACCGGAAATGTTCCATGATAGCACAGATTAAAGACTAAAAAGTAATGAGACAACTAGTTTATTATTAATGATTGAAAACGTGTTCAAATTGGTGAATTCTGTCATTATTTAATAGTAACACAATTATTGTAAAGTGTTTCATTATTATTTGTGAGGCTGATTGAATTTACTATTGTAATAAGTTGCTTAACGGATATTGTGGTACTTCCCCCCACTCAGAACAGACAGGGAGCAACGATCCGTCACGTTAGCTTACGATTAGCAAAAACAATTGAAATACTAAGTAATTATAAGTGTTTAATGAAGTGAACGATCTGTAATACGATTTAAAATAGTGTGAAGAGTTTCTTCTCCTCAACCATAATAATTTGCGAATGGACGACTCAACTCTAGAAAGTTAATCAGTTTCTGTACATAAATGGTTTAATAGAAATAAACGTTTGGAATTTGAGTCAAGTGCTGTGTGTGATTTCAAATACCCACCTACCTATCTATCAACAATGAAGAATCGTATCGCAAGGCGATGTGTTATATGACTGAAAGACAATATGGTGGCGAATGGCGCCAATAATTTGGGGACAGTGTTCCTCTAAGCTTTCCCTGCCGTGATATCAGAAGAGGTGATAGCTCTTGCGCGCTGCTCACAGTGCCGGACATCCAGAACAATTACAAGCAACTACCGAACTAGAACTCTTGCTTTCGTGACCATGGCCGAAGGCGTGGCAAAGAATTTTTCACCGAAGTGGTCACCACGAAGCTTTTCAAGAGAGAGCGACTTATTATGCTGCCACAGCCAATATACAGTGTTAAGTGGCAATGAACTGATAGACAAGAAGATACTTAGGAAGACTAAGATAGCCAAAGAGTTGGCTGCATTTTCATCCAAGTGGCTGACAGATACCAACATGATAATTTATTGCAACACTTGACCCAAAACAAATCATAAGAACACATACTGAAAATGCAATTTATATTGGTAAACAAACAATGAAGTTGTATGTGATGGAAAACTTCATTTATTGCACTCAAAATTGCTAACATGTACAGCACAGAATGACCGAAGCAGAATAAACAAAGATTGGACTCCGGGAAAGCATAATTATCAATAAATAAACCTGCTAATGGATCATCAATCCCGGGAAGTATTTTGTTTCATTTATTTTAGTATTTTGTTACTGTAGAGAATTTTTACAGTTAACATTATTTTAACTTAACACATCCCATGCTGGTTATGGTAACTTGACACCTGTGGAAGTGAAATAAAAACACTCCATTTAATTCACTCAATGGAATGGAATGCTATCAATGGTTTTTGAAATATAACCAGTAATGATGTGTCAGAAACTAAAATCATAAATTAACTTTTTTAATTACTACTAAGTAATTAGATAAATGAGTAGTAACAAATTTAAGACGTTATTGACTTTTCATTCACACTTATAAGTTTCCTCACAATCAGATATTGTTTGCGTTAAGTGCAACTTTGAGGGATTTTCAAATAATTATGCAAATTTGAAAACATTTGTATTGGACAACATGTTGCAAGATTCATACAAAAACACTTTGTTAAGAAACTGAATTATAAAACAAGACAACTTATGAAATGTCAAACAAATTTCAGTTCAACAAGTTATGACAATGAAATCTTGGCGTGTTGTATCAACGAAGCAAAGCTTTTGATGTGTTATTAAAATGTGAATGTTTTGTCAGTGCAACTACACAACGAATAGTGTTCTTAAAATAGTTCTGATCAGTTTAACTTTCCCATCTTAGTTTAATTAACTTTTCAAAACAACTTATTACCGACTATAACTTATCACTCCAACTAATTTTAACAATAGTAGGACTGCTTTGTTGGTCCAGTGGTCATGAGCCCTGTTATTAAAGCATGAGGACCTGGATTCGATTCCCAGGCCTGTCGGAGTGTTATTGGGTTTTTCCATCAGGAATTTTTCAGTAGCTGGCCAATCATATGAATGGCAAATAGCCATATTGCTAAACGAGAGGCTTAGCAAAGTGTGGATTTATTATTTTCACCTCTAACCCCTCGGGGATTGCAGGTGTGATGTTATGTACCTACACACTAAACTATTAGTGTAGACATTATACTATTATTAATATTTACCTGCACTGACTACCTTGTTGGTCTAGTGGCTGCAAGCGTGACTGTTGAGCATAAGGCCCTGGGTTCGATTCCTAGGTCAAGCAAAGTGTTGTTGGGTTTTTCCATTAGGAATTTCTCTGTAGCAGGCACAGAGTCCAGATTTGTGCCTGGTTGATGGCAATAAGGCTTGCCCCCTATTACATGGGACTTCAAAATAAATGTTGGCATACTATTAGGTATACCTCTGCCTAACCTTTCAGGAACAATAGGCGTGATGTTATGTTATTTACCTGCATGACTTTTCACATTTCAGGTTCCAGGCAATTGTCTTATCATAGAAGAAATGATACGTTTTATCAAAGAAATTGAGAGCAACTCTATGCACCCAGTCACTCCAAGATAGTGATGACATCAATTAACCGCTACCCCAGCAGATGATAATGGAGCAAGGTCACTTAAAAATGTGACTCAATGAACAATTTCAAAAACTAACAACTTCAAGGACTACAGCCTGGTGAACAGATGACCGTGTCGCCAGCTATGGAGCTATAAAATGGGGAACAGCATGAGAACAGCCAACCAGAGATGACTGTTACAGTGTCCTCACATCATAAACTAACATAAAAGGTGAGGAGTTTTCAAACTACTTCTTACACTTCCCCACTGATACCTACAGTGTTACAACAAAAGACTTAATACAATAGCCCAATCAAGTTACCTACATGATGCTCATGTGTATTGAGTAACATGTTTCCACATTGATTATTTTAGTTTTTATAATCCTGCCAGTTGTAAGCAACTATTTACAAAAATAATAACAAAATATTAGTACTCCTAACAGTAACTAATAAAATAAAAAATAAAAAAAAACTCACAAGCTATTGGTATCCGTGGAGGAAACAACAAGCTCAATGAGTAAAACAAACACTCACAACAAATTAAACAAATACTGTCAGTGCCGTGGAGGTACTTGATAATGAACACAACAAATTACAAACAATCCTATCAGCAGCCGTGGAGGCCACTGATAATGAACACTACTAATGATCCTATCAGCAGCCGTGGAGGCAACTGATAAACAATACTCTCATGTTATCCTGCTGGGTCCACGGCGTACTTATGCCCAGAGCCTGGTTCCTTATATCCTGTCAAATCAAAGACTTCGTGCCTGTCACGGAGCAATGGTCCTAAACTCCTTACCCTTTAATCCTGTCAAATCAAAGACTTTGTGTCTATCACAGAGCGGTGTTCCTGATCCTATCCTTTTATCCTGTCAAATCCAAGACTTTGTGTCTATCACAGAGCATTACCTTCCCGTGAGAATGAACAAATAAAAACATGCTACTTACACTACACTTGCCAAATACAAATTACAGAATATCTAAAGCAATCAATAATTTTATTTAAGACGAATCTAGTAGACAGTAGGTTACAAGGTTCTAAAGTTGACTAAAAACCTAACTCATACCAAGCTTAACAATATTATGAATATGTTGAATAGCTCAAGCGACAATGTTATTTTTAACAAATAGCATTTAGCATCAAAAAATTCAAATACAAGTTGCAAAACTGCTTGCAAACTAACTGATACTAAACACAACAATTCAACGAATATTGCTGGACAATTGAAGCAACAATATTCTATTCAGCTAATAGCTGATTAAACAATATCAATAACCTTAATACAATTAATGTTATTTGATAATTCAGGCTACAACATTTTATTCAGCTAACAGCTCATACCAGCTTCAATCTAAGCACTACTAAAAATTTAAACAAAAATTTCAAGCAGATTAACTCTGTGACTTATAAGTTTATGTGTCTAGGTGATACATAAACGCATTTAATTTTAAATACAAGGAAAACTGAGTAGATGTCAGATCTATTACAAGCTTTCTATGTTGACTGAAACTCTCTGTTACCAAATCCTACAATTCAATGAACATTGTAGGATAATAATAAAAGCAACAATAATCTGCCGCCAAAATTTATCTCCACTATTTCAGATAACAACCACAAAACTCCACATAGTGACGACATCGGCAGGTGCAGAGCGCGCACCGCCGATCAGAATGGCCGTGTCGCCGCGAGGACACCTATAAGCTAAGCTTATTACATAATGTTATTGATTGTAACTAGTTGAATTATAATTTCTTATTCCATAAACGATAATATTGCCATCTGTGAGATACTCTGGCAACTATTATAACACCTGTGAGTGCCATTGACTAATTTCGTTTGAGTATCAAGCTCAACAGCGCCATCTGTTGGCTTGTCTGAATCAGTATCACTTGAAAATCAATTATCAAACTAAACTCGATGTTCTAGCTAAAACTATCGTTATAATTAACATAAGAATATTTGTTTAACAACTTTAGGGTTTCATTCATATTAGCAATTAATAGTTAATCACTTGACATTATGATTCGGCGTCACCTGTCAGGGAAAATGGTGCCGAATGTGATTTTACCGTCAATACCTGAATGTTTAAATTTAGTACGAGAACTAAGTAAGTCTCAATATTAGATCCCAACTTTAAATTAATAAGACTATTTTACACAGTGATTTACTAGTAAAAAGCTTTTGTTTAACATAACTGTTTATATCACCGGAAATGTTCCATGATAGCACAGATTAAAGACTAAAAAGTAATGAGACAACTAGTTTATTATTAATGATTGAAAACGTGTTCAAATTGGTGAATTCTGTCATTATTTAATAGTAACACAATTATTGTAAAGTGTTTCATTATTATTTGTGAGGCTGATTGAATTTACTATTGTAATAAGTTGCTTAACGGATATTGTGGTACTTCCCCCCACTCAGAACAGACAGGGAGCAACGATCCGTCACGTTAGCTTACGATTAGCAAAAACAATTGAAATACTAAGTAATTATAAGTGTTTAATGAAGTGAACGATCTGTAATACGATTTAAAATAGTGTGAAGAGTTTCTTCTCCTCAACCATAATAATTTGCGAATGGACGACTCAACTCTAGAAAGTTAATCAGTTTCTGTACATAAATGGTTTAATAGAAATAAACGTTTGGAATTTGAGTCAAGTGCTGTGTGTGATTTCAAATACCCACCTACCTATCTATCAACAATGAAGAATCGTATCGCAAGGCGATGTGTTATATGACTGAAAGACAATATGGTGGCGAATGGCGCCAATAATTTGGGGACAGTGTTCCTCTAAGCTTTCCCTGCCGTGATATACATATTTCGCCAATTACAAATGTTGAATCCCATGTAACTAGAAGTTACTCTATTGCCATCAGCTGGGCACTCCAGACTACAATGGAGAAATTCCTTTTTCTTTTTGCTAGCCTGCATATTGTCCCACTGCTGGGCAAAGGCCTTCCCTTTCTCAGATTCAGATTAATTAATTAATTGTAAAACATAGGTACCTACATTATAAGTTCTTATTTGGTAATACATTGAGGGCGCTATGTTTTGCCTCTAGGGCGTACAAAAATAGTAATACATGCAATATCCAAAATTAAAACAAGAAATTAAGTAATACAGATACATAAACCACAATTCCCCTTCACACCATTCTCCTTCCATACCTTTCTATCTTGTACGATCTCCGACCATGTTAACCCCGCAAACATGATCAGATCGTCACGTTCGCCGAGGTCGACTTCGACTGCGCTGTCCTTTGTCAGGCGTCCAGTGTGTGACGATCTTTACCCATCTCTCCCTTTTAAATTAAATAGAAATTCCTGATGATTATTTATTGTCTATCAGACATTATTTTGTGTCCCACTGCAGGGCAAAGGCCTCCCTGCCTACAATGGCACTAAAGCTGAATCATCATCATTTCAACCGAAAGACGTCCACTGCTGGATATGTCCAGCAGTGGACATCTTCCTTGGCCTCCCCCAAGTTTCATCACATTGACCAAAGCTATCCAGCTTTGGTCAATGTGGCGACACTTGGAAAAATTATTTGCAATTCTTTCGAATTGCAAAAAAAAAAATATTAAAAAAATCGAAATGACGGAAACAACCGGAAAACCGGTTTAGTGATGAAATAAGAATCGTAAAACTGGTTTTCAAAAATACTTGCAGTTTTGTGACCCCTACTCCATTCCCTCCTTCCACGCGTCCCTGTCTACGGTTGTTATTGGCCAATCTAGAGAAAAGAGTCGAGTTCGTCCTGTCATCTCCTTCTGGATACTGATTAATAATAATAATTTTAAAAAAAATAGACCGTACTGGTTTACTGCTGTTTGGGACCCACTGTGTAGTAATTATAGCCCATCGCTCCTCTGGCTTACGCAATGATGTGGCCAGCTCAGTTTCATTAAAGTTTGGAGATTATGACAAAACCTAAACACTTTTCCACTAACGAATCAGACCTAGAATCTCATGCTTACTAGCTAAGCAGTGCTCGCTTGCGACCACTAAACTAACGAGGCAGTATTCTGATATTTATTCTAAAGCAAAAAAAAAAACATGCAACACACAACTAAATCATAATGAGTAATTATGGTTAAATATGAAAACATTTTCTCGTGATTTACAACGAGGTCGGTAAAGGCTTGGCGTAAATTATCACCGCTTGATTACCTTTGCTCTTTAATTGGTTAATTACACCGCCATATAGGGTAGCCGGTAAACCTATGATACAGGTAAATCTTAATTGAAGTGTTATTATAACGATGCTTAATTTAAATTTAAAGTTAAATTATGAATGACGACTACCAATACCTATACATATAACGTTGTTCTTTACATTTATTTTATGACTGCTTCGTTGGTCTGCTGAGAATGAGGTCCTAGATTCGATTCCCAGGTCGGTCAACGTGTTATTGGGTTTTTACATCAGGACTTTCTCAGTATCAGCCACGGGCAGCCACAGTCTGGTTTTATGCTCTACTACTACTACTCAAACTCAAACTCAAAGCATTTATTTCAATTAGACCATTACGGCACTTTTGAATGTCAAAAATACAAAAAAAAAAACAAAGCTACAGTCCCAGTCACAAGACATAATAACTTGAGAACTACTACTACTACTACATCAGCCCATAACGTCCACTGCTGGACATAAGCCTCTCCCATGATGGGAGGAATTTGCCGTAATCTCCACGCTTGGCGGGCGGATTGGAGATCGCAGTGATGAAAGACTAACAGAAAACGCTGCTGCCCATTCTCAGGTCTACGGAGGCGCAAGGTGTTTTGCCTCAGACATTAGTCGCCTTATACGACACCCGTGAGTGTAATGGATTGGTTCTATTCTACTCTGCCGGATACTACACGGCCAATTTGGTTTTATGCCCGGTTGATGGCAACTATAGGCTTGCCACCTATTACATCTACCTAACCCTGCGGAGATAAAAGGCGTGATGTTATGTTATGTGTGTATTTATGACCTGTAAAAACATATAACGTAAAGCACAAAGTTACAAACGGGCTTAGGCTTCGATTACACGACGTGTGACGCGAAATTTTTAGTCAGGCGAATGTGGATTCTGTTGACTAGGAAATAGGAAACAACATTCAAAATTCCTCGGAATCATGTACGGTTGATACCGAGACTTGCACCGTATAAATGCCAATATTTGTAGGTAAGAAAACAGTTTTGTTGTTTTTGACGACGACGCGTTTCAGTTCATAAATATATAGTAACAAAATGGCGTAACACAGATACAACACTTAGGTCAATCTTCAACACTAATAATAATAATATCTTTATTTGTATAGAATGCAGGTGTTACAATAATGGTGTTAGTTTCAGATATATTCCCAGTACATTCTGCCTGTTTCAACACTGAAAGCAGATGACACAAAGCTTTGGTATTTCAGATACGGTTTGCAAACTAATTGTTTTCTTGTTATTCAGTTCGTTAACCACAAAGATGATAGTTATGAATTGCATTAAGGATTTTCCTTAGGTCAGGGTAAAAGCACGGTTTTAGCATGCTTGCGAAGCGTGCTGCTGAAGTATACATAGACCTTTCTTTCACTAATATACTAATAACAATACATAATGACGTAATAACATAATAGGCTAATTTCCACCATCAATAAATTGCAAATCTATTTAGTCCGTCAGTTAGAGTATTGGAAAATAATGTACACGTATTTTTGGTTTTTGTAAAAAAATGAATATTGATATATACGTAGAAAGATAAAACTCATCAAAACTCGGATATCTTCGTCAATGTTGGTTTACGTAACAAAAGAAAAAATACGTGTCAAATATTTTTTGACAATCTAACTGACGGACTAATTAGATTTTTTCAGGACACAAGCCTATTATGTTTTGTTTACAACAAATATTCACAGTTCATGCCTATAACTTGTAAAGAACATATTAATGACTGTAATTTTAAGAATTTTGTCAACATGGGTGCTTTCTCATCAGCCTACAAAAGACCACTGTTGGACATAAGCCTATCCAATTGCGCAACATTCAAAGCTTCTAGTCAACTCTAACACTGCTGCTACCACTTACAACATAGTCTGTACACCGAGCCTGATGGTATCCCGCCTTACGCTTGCCAATTCGCGGCCACCACTAAAGAACACGTCTGGGCCAACGGCCATCGTTTCTACGGCTAAAATGGCCAGCCAATTGCAGTTCAACTTGTTTGTGTGTGCTTTTAAATTCGATATTTTTGTTCTTGTATCGCCCATGGCATATCTGTGGTGAAAAGATCAAATGTTCAGCAAGTTTGATACAGATTAGTAGGCTGAGCAAACTGGCAATTTGAGCAAAACCTACGCTTGTCTTTTTAAAACAAAAACAAAATAACTGTAAAACCATTCATTTTTATTTTCTTCTCCCTGGAATTTCTTGTAATAATTTAGGTACTGACCTTAAATACAAGCTATGAATAATAAGCAAGTCAGTTTTATAAAATCAAAACATGTTTTGTTCACTTTTAAGGGAATTTTACTAAGTAAACAAGATTAAGGAATAAACAGAGAGAAGAGGAGGCTTCATTGCGGCTTGTTTAATTAGTAGGTACCTAAAGTAGTTAGGTTCATTGATTCCTAGGGGATTAACCGAGCCCAACGAGGGCATGAAGTTTATGTAAGATTAATTGGAAAAGCCTAATATGGTAATGTCAATTATCCTTCGTGATACCTAGCGGATTTGGGTTTTCTGGCGGATCTGTACCTAACTAATAGCTGGTTGAGATTTTTTTTTTCTTTTTTATTCGCTATATACGAGTATGTATGTACTGTACACAGTCATCTATTTGTGTAAGTAAACTTCGACATCTTTTTTTTTCGGATGGGAAATCATCAATCAATCAATCATCAAATGACTCCTCCCGCTCTGGGAGCAGGAGGTGTCAGACTTTTACTGACTAAAACCCATCCATGTTCCTTCATCGCCCTTTGTGTTCCGGGGCCACGGTATCTTTTTCGAACAGTCCCGCAGTCCCGGCAGAAACTTCGACATCTTCGTTGATGAAATCAAACAAGGTCTTTCTTTATGTGTGGCTTGCTAGTGCCTAACCTGGTGTCAGAGTTATTATGCCGCCCACGGGGATCAAACAAGGTGATCTAGATCAAACAAGGTGAGCTATTATGTTTCAAACTTACCGTACAATTTTAGACGTTTAAGGTTGGCTTACCTTTACCACAGAATAGATAATTATTATCTACTAGCTGACCCGCGCAACTTCGTCTGCGTCACATGAGAGAGAAGGGTTAGAGAGAGTGTGAGTCAATCTTAAAAGATAGACGTAATGCTGTCGCGGTTTTTTTATTTAAACGTTTTAAAATGAACAATTCTCTAATACATGATTGTTGCGTAACTTTAAACCATTTATGCAGCTCCCGCAAAGGCGCAAAATTTGTCATTAATGCTCCGCTCCTCCTTTTAATTATAGCGTGATGTTAGATAACCTATAGCCGTCCTTGACATCTATTCAACACTAAAAGTATTTTTAAAATTCAAACCAGTAGTTCCTGTAATTAGCGCGTTCAACCAACCAAACAAACTCTTTAGCTTTATAATATTAGTAGATATAGATCCAAGTGGGTAACAATTTAATTTCTTCGATATATTTGCATTAATCGCTAAAATAATCTACTTATGTTTTTTCCAAAAAAGGGCTTGCCTTGACAGCCTTACGTCTTCATCCGACACCCGATGACAGTCATACTCCAGCTAGGTCGAAAGTTCTCATCAAAGGTGCAAGAAATTAGCCCAAACACGATTGTTCAATTGAAAAGCGTAGGTACATCTCAAAGTTGGTCCCATTTATAATTATAAATGGGACCAACTTTGAGATATATAAAAAAAATACGCGTCGAATTGAGAACTTCCTTCTTTTTGTTTCGTCGGTTAAAAAACCATCTTGAGGCAACTGACACGGGCGAGGGTCATTCGATTCAGAAAATGGAGTGAAATGAACAACGCCATCTATCGACCAAAATGTTAAACTGCTAAAGTATATTATGCTATGTTTTTTTTAAAGCCAGTCAGTTGATTTAAAAGTTATGTGGTGAGCACATTTTTAGTCATTGGTACCATTTTAGTACAATAGATGTCACTGCATGTATGTATCTTACATTAATTTGATGATTAGATCTTCTTGAAAACTTTAAGTTCATATAATATCTTTTGATAGAATTAGCCGATTTTAATGAAATAAAAACTAAATAATACCCCAACTTACACACAATGTTTATGTATAAAAGTTATCTATACATTGGTTTAGTAGATTTTACGTGATGCTTGATCATCGAAACAGACAAAAATTCCAAAAATGCTGGAAATGAGTTCTGTTTGTTATCCTTTACCACCCTGGCAATTTTTTTTAGAAATTTTTCGATGTACAAAAACGATTTTTCTACAGATTTATTATATGCATAGTTTTTTTTTATTAGATTCTGTGGTAAAGGTAAGCCAACCATGAAAAAAATGGCAGAAATATTATAATACCTAATAATACACTTCACTGAAAATCTGTTAAGAAAAAAAAATCTTAATTAATCAAGGACGTTAGTACTATTATAGTACTCCTCGTTGATAAATTAAGTTTTTTTTTTTAACAGATTTTCAGTTTAGTGTATTATTAGGTATTATAATATTTCTGCCATTTTTTTCATGTTAGTGGGGGTCGTTACAACATGTAAACAAGAAAGGATGTAGACACATTTATAGATTCATGTCGACAGCTGTCATTCTGTTAACCGACGAAAAAAAATGGAGGAGGTTCTCAATTTGATACGCATATTTTTTGGGAGACAAGTGGAAAAATACATTGCCTTAGGTAAACTTTGGGATGAGATCTCAATATTGCCTTTGACGAGACGTAGGAACACGTTTGGTAACTTGAAAGTTTGACGTTAAGGTTAATTCAAAATGTGATATAATCCTGAGTCATACTTTAAGACTCTCAGTCCTCAGTAAATATTTACAAACATAACATTATGTATCTTTTATTGAACAAAACGTTACATTAGCGTTAAGATTATTCTGTCACGATTGGATATTACAAGTACCATTTAGACGTTTTTTCCGTTTATTTTCTCGGGCTCATCGGCTGTTTTTTTAGGTCGAGAAAAGGACGGATTCTTTATTGTAGATCGCCTACTGTCTGCCACAGTTCACGGAAGGGACAAAGCTGTTGTTGTGACATATTCGGTTTATATAACCTTGAATATGTACGGAAGATGTTTAGGGATTTGTTTTGGTAAGAACATCACGTAAGAAAATCCTCTACTGTACAAACATTGGCGCTTTGAAAAACGAATGTTGCCGAGATGAATTCATAATGAGTGATTATTAGGATTTGGTGCCTTCACCCGATTGTCACGTTCGGTCCACTACGTGGGGTTTGTCATACCCCAATGAAGCAAAAATCGCTATAACTATTTGAATATTCGCGTGGTTGCACTGAAACTTTGTGTAGCTGGAGTTGCGTCATTGCCAAACAACCTAGCAACAACAATTCAGCACGTGTGCCATAAAGTGCGTTCGGGAATCACATACACTACGTTGTTCGACATGTCTTCCAAAACGTTAGTACCTATTCTTTTCTTATTCTTTATTATTTCTTCTCAAATATGCCTTTATTTTTACTGTTTTATCTTTGTAAACTTTATCAATAGATAAAGCCTTAAAATAGGGTTGTCGCATGAATTAATATGCTTTAATTATTCTCTTCTCCTTTGGAAGAGAGTGATGATAGCATGGATGTACCCTTCCTAACTGGAAGCGAAGATGAAATGGATCATTTAAGTGTCCAATCTAAACATGAAAGATATGTGGAAGCAAGGACGTAGATGTGTTGATGCTACAAATTGGAGTTGGAGTTTGAAAGTTGGCGGTATGATACCCCCGTGCTTCAGCAAGCACTGTGTGCTTAGTGTGAGATTTGCTATTTTCGTTCACCACATTCGAGCGCGTTAACGTTTAGGCAAATTTGTATGGCGCTGGGGTAGCGCCATCTAGCGTAATATGTCAGAACTAGGTAGTGTGAGTGCCGCATCGAAAATCGTTAACTTGCGAGTGTGAGATCCTAGAATACATTCATTCGTTTTCGCGTTAATTCACCGTAACTTGTGTTGCGTACATTAATAACCGGCCAAAATAAGTTGACATTCGTATTTTGTGTTCATAATATAAGCGACTGCCTATTCAATTAGTGGTGGTTATAGAACGAAGTTAGACGACATTACTTATCTGTGTTCAATGGTCATTAGTTTTGTTTGTGTTTACGAAAGTTTGTGTTAGTTTTGAATATTATTGTTAAAAATAAAGACTAGCCCATCCCAATTTGAAATGCTGGTGACATAAATGGAGCAGTTAGTGTAATTTATATCTTTTGGTGTGTAATGAGTGACCTTGATCCATCTGTGAAGTTTGTAAAACTAAGTTTGTTACTTTTTAGGCATGGAGATCTAAGCAAATGATCTTATAATGCCCGAGTGGTTTGTGGTGGTGTTTCTATCTTTGTTTACGTAACCGTGTTTACTTTTTTGTGGCGTTATTTTACGCTTATCTTGTGCTTTTGCGGTCTCAAACATTGTCCAAACGAAATAGTACGAGATTCCATGGTAAGTTTCATTCACAATACGAAATTAAATTAAATTACTTTGTTATTTCACCACTCTCATGATGCTCTCACCACAAAATCTTAAGTGAAAACTTTTCACGCTCGCGTTTCGTATTCGAGCTGTCAAAACTGTCAAAATTGTATCTTGCACTCGCGATAGCATGCAAACGTTAGCGATGTGCTCCAAACGGACCTCATTTTCATAGAGGCATTCTATTGTCATTACCGACGACGTGAATGGTAACGTAAACTCGGTTTACGCGGTCGACACATTACTTGAATTTTAGTAAAAAAACTCGCACTTAGCATACTGATCTCGCTCCGCTGGTACCGGATTGCCGTCCCATCGGACTAGGAGAGTGACGGGAGAAGAGAGAGTGTACCTGTACCAGTGCGTACACTTGTGCACTATAATATCACCTGCAAGTATGGCTAATCACTGCTGAGATTAGCCGCCGTAACCGAAAACGGTCAGGAGGATTATACAGGCTGCAAACAACCTCATCACGAACCCGGTAACCAAGCATTCTGTACGTCAAACTAAGTAACTTTACGCAAAAAAGATTGCTGGGAAACGACTTTTACTTGGGGTGAAAAATCACGTTTTGTGGTAGAACTCAATGTAACACACTCAAAACATTGTGCTGATGGATATATTGAATAGTACCTACAGGGGCTGTGGAGGTGTTTCAAGTAAAAATATCTACATTAAAAACTTTATTTAAAAAAAAAACTTGTCGAAAAGTTGAAACTTTGACCCCCAATATCTCCGTAACTAGAAGGTTCTCAGGTACGGTGTAGAACAAAAAATGATCGCAATGATGGGGAGAACAAGTGCCTTTCGGCTTCGTTAAGAGGTTTTTTACACCCTTTATTTGCTCACTTTTATCGTATGTTTTTTATAAGCTGTTATAAAATCTCACACGATTATTCCTAATACTAGACGCAGGTGCAAAATCCTCCCGCCATAAAATATTGTAGGTAGATGTCCCCGTCTAACCCTATCTAACAAACAACCCTTCCGAAAAAATACGCTTAGACACGTTGGATCAAATTTATCCTAAGTACATTGAATATTTATGTTCCTACTCGCTGTGCGGAAATTGCTTTTTTATTAATGTATCTCATTTATTCATTGTGAATGTTTCTTGCTTGAATGATGTACCTTCCTTATACATCTCAAATACGCATCATCATGAATGGATTTCTGTCATTGTTAAGAATGTGTTCAATTTCAGGCTGATAACTGGATTGAGAAATATTATGAGTTCGAACCTGTTCGAACGTCGTACTATTTCACAATCGTCGTGAGCGAATTTCTACCAAAATCCCGCGTGTGATACACTTTTTAGTTCTCTTTATGTAAAAGGACTTGTTCAATTTGAAGATGGCGCCCTTTAAATAGAAATTACGTAATCCAACACACATATTTCAAAATTTTCAATGCCCATTTGAGCGAGCTTCTATAGCAATCTGTCCTCCCTCGACAGAGGAAAGGACAAAATGAAAGAAAGAAAGAAAAAATGTTTACGTCCGAACGGACTACAAACATCCATGACTCGGAAACAAATGTCCATGCTCATCACACAACATTTGCTCTTACCTGGATTCGAACCCGGGACCCCAAGAACGTAAGGCAGCCTTACTACCGCTGCGCCATTCGGGTCGTCGTTATCTGTGGTATGTACATACATCCATTATGTGGTAAACATCTTCTACTACATAATATTCGTGTGATACGCCTTAGTTTGACAAGAGGTTTATTAGCATAATAATGACTCCACAAATGCAAGTTGAGCGCAGGTCCGTTATAAATATAAATATATAAAAATGTAAGAATTCAGGACCAGTAACTTTGGTTAAAACGTTGTCATAAAATGTTGCAGTGACACATCTTCATCATCTGCCTAGCCTTTTCCCAACTATGTTGGGGTAGGCTTCCAGTCTTACCGAATGCTGAATACCAGTATTTTACATGGAGCGACTGCCTATCTGATCTTCACAACCAAGTTAGTACCGGGTAATAAGATACCCCTTGGCAAGACTGGCTGTCAGAATTTTTGGGCCATTGACTACCTCACAACTGTCAAAGATCTACAAATGACAGCCGAGACCAATGGCTTAACGTGCTGTGCGAGGCACGGAGGAAAGTCGGTATGTAATGGGTGGTCACCCATCCACATACCAACCTAGGAAGGCACGGGTTAACCTAAAGATCGACCCGAGCGGCTGTTATTATGTAACCACGAGCTCTTCCACGAACCACCACTGACCACGCTTCTCTCCACGAACTGTTGCTGTGGCACATTGACACATATTTGCGTGGCTGAAGGAATGTTATTCAAAACTTAATTAAGCTTCAACTATTTTTCTTTTACGTAACAGTAAAATATTAAATTTGAATCGTTTCTTTTAGTTGTATAGTGTAAAAAAAAACTCAACGTTTGAACTAAATAAACAGGTTAGGCCTTTAGGTTTCTACGCTAAACCTGGTTTTCAGCAAAAAACAAATTTTTCTTTAATTACTAGGAACAGCGAAACAACACAGGTACAATTATCTTTTTTTACAACAAAATGTTTCTTTCTTTATCTTAATTGTCTCTAGCTACGTTAGAAGGTAGAATAATTAATAGTTGGACACCTGAAAACATCTCCCTCAAGTTTAATTAACTTACTCTTTAGCGAACTTACATAATTAACTCAGTCGAGAATTTTAAATTAATTCGTTTCAGCAAATGAACTCTTTTCATTGGAGAAGTAAATTGCACATTCCTTAAAATAAATTTAGTTTCGCTTCATCATCGTTCAAGCCATTCACTCTCTGAATCAAAGACTGTTAATCAGAGTAGAATGTGTTGGGGTACATTCGACGCTGGGATGAGATCGTACGAACTAGGTATCACATTACCCGTACGTTTTACCTATGTAACCTTTGTTGATCGCATGGATTTACAGCTTTCTGGATTATTATATTAAGGCGACTACAGGAGCTAAATTAGCAACTCTATTTGTGGTGGTTCAAACTTCGTTTGAAACCCTGTTAGAATAAAGTTCTAGTCAGCTTGCACTACAAAGTGGTTGTTACGTCAGTCACTGCGGGTCGAATAGTGCGAAATGAGTGGGATTTTGCGATTTACAAAAAATCTATTGATTGGACTTAAAAAATAAAACACATACATAAGACCTGCTTTGTAGTTAGTTCAGTTAGTATGCAAAGTTTCATGATCTAATTTGAAGTGATTTTTGAATACCAGCAGCTTATTGTCCGATTGAAACCCCCCTTTGGGGGAGGCCCATGTCCAGCAGTGGACGTCTTGCGGCTGAAATGATGATGATGATGATGATGATTGTCCGATTTGGAGGTAACTTTGGTTTTTTTTTCTATCGAGAAAACTTTATGAAATCGTATTTCCGTTACAAATAGTACTTAGAATTAATCTTCAACTTTACCATATATTTATTTCAAAATTAATGCTGCAGTATTTTAGGCGTAGCATGCTAAGCCATTTGAGGTAGTAAAGGCCCTTAAGACATGACTTCAGATTGATGTAAAAGATATCATCATCATCATATCAGCCCGGAATCACCCACTACTGGGTAGGATAGGCCTCTCCTTTTTTCTGCCAAACTTTCAGGTTCTGTGTATCCCTTATTCAGGTGTTTCCCGCGACGTTGACGATATCGTCGACCCAACGAACTTTAGGACAGCCCTGGTTTTTTTGGCTTAACCTTGGCCACCACTAGGTCAAAACCTCGCACCATAGGTCATATCTCTGCGTCTAGCCAGATATCCTGCCCAGATCCACTTAAAAAGATACCTCCATCTAATCTGTACTCATTAAAATTAACTCTTGGGTCATGACTGAAAAAGAACTTACTTTTGTTATGGTTATATGACCCAATGAAAGCCAGTTATGGTCGTAATTAGGATCATTAGTTAAACAGTTAATATTTATTTATAAAAACTTTATGCACAAGCAAAAAAAACTGTACAAAGGCGGACTTAATGCCATGGGCATTTTCTACCAGTCTACCTTAGGGTGATGCAGAGATAATACAAAGTAGGTGCAATAACAGAAAAAAAAGACTAGGAAATATATAGAGCTAAAACATATAAGAATAAATACATATATACATACATATAACAAAATATATAAAGTTAAGAGAGATAAACAAGAAAAACTATAACAACTTAGTTTTGAGACGATTCTGCCAACTTCTTGTGAATATGCTCTCGAGCCTTCACTCTGAAAGTGAAACGACTAGTCAACGTCCTAATACTCTGTGGGAGCGCATTCCAAAGGAAGACCGCCTGGACAAAGAAGGAAGATTTAATAAAGCCAGATCGATAATATAAAAGTTGATACTCATAATAATTAAATGAATTCGTGTAAGCTAAATAAATATTTGTACGATGCACGGTAACTCGTAAAGAAGCACGCGACCAAGCGTGACTTTACTCGTCCTTGGCCGTGGTTTGGGTCGTTACAGGTGATGTAATTACCTCTACGTACACGTGGAATCAGTTACAACAACATTTTTACACTTCAGCCAACTTATCTGTGCAGGCGGGGAAACACAGAACTAAAATAAATGTACCAAGATTGACATAACGATGCATTTTTTCATGACAAACAGCTCTACCTTGAATTGTACACAAAGTGGTTATCCTGTAAATGGTGATAATAATGTGTCATTGCACTGCATGTTATTTTTACCATCTTTTGTACCACATTTGCCGCAAGTACATAATAATGACTTTGACTGTAGAATAATACTAACATATAAATATACTAATATAAAGTTGGTGAAGCGTTGGATAATTATTTCTTTAAAATATTTATATTCGTCCCTCTCAACAGGTGTTTGTTCCAGCACAATGTCTCGTATCTCTTTCACCATAGTCATGATACAAATACTAATATATTTAATAAACCAATGAAACTCACATTCCACCAGTTACGTATAAGTCCCATGTAACAACGAGCGAGCCTACTTTATAAAATCGCTGGCCTGACCTGGGAATCGACGCCAAAGACCTTACCTACCTCAGCAGTAGCACTTGGAACCACTGGACCAATGAGGCAGTCATAATATTATTTAATTTTTATTAACAAAACCTATGTACACACCTCAAAAAAAGTTTGTGATCACTAGCATAAGCTGATATAATTTTTAAATTAAACTTTATCAAGAAAAAATCTTTGTTGTATGTTTTCTTTAAATAGATACATGATTAAATGATGTTTATTTTGCAAGTAGGTTTTTACAAACACTTTTACACGTCGTTTTTTTAAAACTCTATGGAACTACTCTGAGAAGAAACAGCCGAAACAAACTCAGAGGTCATAGTCTCTTTTGAAGTCCAGACATAATCTTGCTCAATTCACATGAGGACTATGCAGATTAGTGTCTGAGATGGTCTTTTGAAGATAGAACCACACAGATTTGAGTGGACCTGTCCAGTCAGTGCAAGCATTTGTCAGTTATCGTGTAGCTCGAGTTATAACTCAAGGAGCTCAATAAAACGACGAACATTACCAAAGAAAGGACATTTGGGAAGGTCGCTTATAGTACTCAAACTGCCAGACAGTTGTGGGAAAAAATAAACAAAAAATAAAAATGTGACCCACATGGTCCCGACATTCACAATAATCAAATAAAATTAATAACAAGTTCTTTTCAAAATGAATGTAAATAAAAATCACGAAAATCATTAAATGGCACAATGATAATAAAAAGTAAAATACTTAATGAAATAAGTATTCATGTCAAATCAGTAAATGTGACATAAAATAATAATAAAATAAAGTAGAAATACCCTGTTCGGAAAAAAAAATCTACATTTTTAAATAAATAATATAAAAAGAAGGAGAAATCATAATATAATCTACCGTAACAAAAAAGATTTCGCTTTTTCAAAGTGATTGCAAACTATTTTTGATGTGTGTATGTATAAGTACATCAACCTCAAATAAGGGGGCGGCGTACTAAAAAAGTACGTAAAGTACGGGTGAATATTATCACACATTGGCTCTCAAGCTACCACCTCCTCAGGTTCAGATTAGATAGTGTCGGATTAGGTTAGCCCCAGGCAGTAGAAGCTAAGTGAAAGGAAGCCTTCGCCCTAAAGTGGAATACTAAATGAAGGCATTATATTTTGTTACCTATGTCGAGGAGACACGAGGAATGTCAAAATATTTAAAACTAGCTACAACTAGCGGCTTCGCCAGTGTTAATTCTATTTTTTTCCACAATATCAATGTACCAAAAGGGACTCTTGTGATGCTACTTTGTTTAGTTGCCGAAATGGGAAAGTTATGAGATGGGCCGGAGCCCCTTTATGTGTTATTCTGATCTATAAAATATATTACTGTATTGTTTTATCAAAATCAGTTCAGTTGTTTTTGCGTAAACTAGTAACAAAACATCCATCCATCCATTCTCACGAACTTTCGCTTTTAAAATATTAGTAAGATAAGATTAATTCGTGATTAAGTGTGTGTATGCCAGCATCTTGTTAAAATGAGGGATTCTTTTTATTTCTTCCCTTGTAGCGATAGATGGCGCTGAACTTAGTACGTTAATGCAAGGAACGGAAACTAAAAAAACTGATTTTTTACAAAGCGCGAGAAAACTAGGTTATATTCGGAAGGTTAAGCAAACGAAACTGTCAGTCAACGAGCGTATGTGACGTGACGGTATGTTTTTTTCCCAAGAGTTTTGGCTTTGGCACCAACTATCGTAGTCAGTTCAACGCCATCTATCATCAACCTATTAATGTTCCCACTGCTGGGACACAGACCTACTCTCTATGAGAGGGAATGGGCTATAATCCACCACGCGGGCCCAGTGCAAATTGGTAGATGTCACATGTCTTCGAATTTTTTGGTTCTAGGACATGCCGGTTTCCTCACGATGTTTTCCTTCACCGTTTTGAGAGCACCGGGTGATGTAATCAATTACACAAAGTAATGTGCCTGTCTGGGAACCCACGACTAACTGTTCGTAAGTCACGGCCGCCACCACTGGGCCACCGTTCTTGAAAACTAAGTTTTTTTTTTAATACCTCAAAAAGAAAACCTCTCAATAACAAACTTTATCTGATCAAACTAAGCTTTGCTTTAAAAACGCTGCCAATTTACCAAAATATTAAAACGTTTAGGATTATGAAACCGGACGAGGTATTCCATGAAGCACACCCAAACGAAGCACACCCAGACGAAGCACACCTAAAGTATTCCACTTAGCACACCCGTAGGTGGGCTTCAAATAAAAATTAAAAAAAAATAATTTCCTATTCCACGAAGCACACCTACGAATATCACTCGCATAGTGCGGGGATTAAGAAATAAAAATGTCGATAGGAGAAAATATTTATTATTTAAAAGACTAACTAGTTTGTGAGACTTTGCTATCCTTATTTACGTTTGTTCCCGTTCAGTTACACCATAAGAAGAAGAAGAAGACAAACTACCAGAATCCCAGAATCATTAAGAAGTATTTTCTACATTGCATACTGCATGATAATCGAAATGTACGGTCGAACAAGCTATTTGGTTTACAGTTTAACCCACAAATTACATTATAAAATGTAAACCAAATAGCTTGTTCGACCGTACATGGATTGATTATGAGATCCCTATTAAAAATATATAATACCTCCTTTATGGTTCTGGCCTCCTGGTAGTTGGTAGATAAATAAAAAATAAAAAACCAATAAACCCGATGCCTAGTCAAATTATGCAATCACTCGTTACCCGTGGTCCCGGTGGGATATGTCATATGATATGCTATTAGTATGGATTTGTATTTTCTATCGATACGTTCAGAAGTCCAGGAAACAATCCCTAATGCTATGGAACCACGGGTAATTAAAATTACCCATGGACCCGGTAATGGGTCAACCCACCGGGACCACGGGTAACCACCCAATGTAAGTAAGCCATTACACCCTTTTTTAATACACCACCACAAGGCATTACCGTTTTTATAAATCTTGTGTTTACTATATTGTTTGTTATTATACACTAACACTTGTGTCTCCTTCCGGCCAAGTACGTAATTAATAGATGGGTTAAAATTTCTACTACTTGGACCTGCCATCGGCTCCATTATTCTGTTTGAATAAATTGCACGAAAAATAGAAAAAAATAACAATAACAAGACTGGTGGAAACGCTCGGCTAAATTCGGGTTGGCTCGGGAACAGTGGCGGGCGCACGCGTTCACTATTAGCGCATCATGTATACGTCTTATGTATGGGATTTATATATCAACACTATGAAAATTACAAGTAGGTATTGTATCACATTATTATAATGAAACTGAAAGATGTTAGATATTTAAGTTAGTCTTTTAAATAATAAATATTTTCTCCTATCGAAATTTTTATTTCTTAGTCCCCGCACTATGCGAGTGATATTCGTAGGTGTGCTTCATGGAATAAGAAATTAATTATTTTATTTTTTTATTTAAAGCCCACCTACGGGTGTGCTAAGTGGAATACTTTAGGTGTGCTTCGTCTGGGTGTGCTTCGTCTGGGTGTGCTTCGTTTGGGTGTGCTTCATGGAATACCTCAACCGGACGATAGTGACCCAAGTTCCAAATAATTTTCTTTACATTTATTCATACTAACAGAATTGATCTGAATATACAAACTGTAAAAATCTGACTAGGAAAGAAACTAGATGTAATTTTTTTTCTAAATCTAAATCTAGTTTACATATAGGTAGTGATCCTTATTCAAACCGGATGCGGTAGCGACAAAAGTGGCGACACGGAATATTTTTTATTCGATTTTCTATTCAGTCAACGTCGCATTTTTTCTAGAGCCACCTCGGGTTTTTCATATAGGTAGGTATCATTTTTTATGAACTGTATTCACAATAGCTGGAGGACTTGAAAAAATATCTAGTACTAGCTGTTGCCCGCGGCTTCGCCCGCGTGAAGTTCGGTAACTGTCCCACTGGATCATACTAAAGGGATAATAGTGTCCTACATGTTAATTCAGGTTATAAACTATCTATGTGCCAAATTTCATTATCTAATTATTATCATCACAATAGCTATCACAACCACCATCATTATTACAATCACCATCACTATCACAGTCACCATAATTATCACCAATCACCATCACTATCACAATCACCATAATTACCACAACCATTATCACCATCACAATCACAATCACCATCACAATCACAATCACAATCACCATCACAATCACCATCGCTATTACCATCACAATCACCGCCACTCTCACAATAACTATCACAATCACCAGCACCATCACAATCACCATCAAAATCACTATCACTATCACAATCACCATCATCGTTATCACAATCATTATCATCGTAATCACAATCATTATCATCGTAATCACAGTCATTATCACAATCACCATAACTATCACAATCACCATCACTATCTTAATCACCATCACAATCACCGCCACTCTCACAATAACTATCACAATCACCATCAAAATCACTATCACAATCACCATCATCGTTATCACAATCATTATCATCGTAATCACAACCATTATCATCGTAATCACAATCATCATCATCACAATCTCCATCCTCGTCATCACAATCATTATAATCGTAATCACAATCACTATCATCTTAATCACAATCATCATGATCACAATCGCCATCACAACCACAATCATTATCACAATCACCATCATTATCACAATCACCAACACTATCCCCGTTATCACAATCATTATCATAGTAATCACAATCATCTTCATCATTATCACAATCACCATCACTTTCACAATCACCATCAAAATCACTATCACAACCACCATCATCGTTATCACAAACATTATCATCGTAATCACAATCATTATCATCTTAATCACAATCATCATCATCACAATCTCCAACCTCGTTATCACAACCATCGCTATCACCATCACAATCACCGTCACTATCACAATCACCATCTCTGTCACAATCACCATCATCGTTATCACACTTATTATCATAGTAATCACAATCATTGTCATCGTTATCACAATCATCATCATCGTAATCACAATCATTTTCATCGTAATCAAAATCATCATCATCACAATCATCGTCATCATTATCACAATCATCATCATCGTAATCACGATCATTATCATCTGGAACTCAAAATAAATGCCATTTTCGTAATCAGCGCCCCTGATAATCTCGGTATCGACACCCATATTTATTTTTAGACATTTCAACCCCATCGGACCCCAACAGGGAATTGTAGTATTTCAGGTCTGCCACATTAAATCTTAAAATCGTTGTTTTTGTAATACACCCGACACAATTTACCATAAAAACAATACCTATGTTGAATTTTAGGCTTTGTTACCCCATTTCCCCCTTTAGGGGTTAAATTCTGAAAAAACCTGAAACACAAATGTTAACTCATTTATCGATAGGAGTACTCCCGTTAAGTTTCGAATAATGTAGTATTAATAATCCTATTTCCCCATATAATCTTCAGACCCCCGTTTCAACCCCTCAGGAGGTGAATTTTGAAAAATCCTTTCTTAATGCACCCCTAAACCTCATGAAGAATCTATATGCCAAAGGAGTCTCTAGACTCAGCGGTTTGGACTGTGCATTGATTTTTATACTTTTCCACCCCATTTCCCCCTCTTAGGGGTTGAATTCTGAAAAAACCTGAAACCCGTTTCTACTCATTTATCCATAGGAGCACTCCTGCGAAGTTTCGAATAAAATAGTCAAACTAATCTTGTTTCACCATACATACTTTGGATCCCCGTTTAACCCCTTAAGGGGTAAATTTTGGAAAATCCTTTCTTAGTGCACCCTTAGAGCACATGAGGGACCAATGTGCTAAATTTGGAATCTCTAGACTCAGCGGTTTGGGCTGTGCATTGATTTTTATACTTTTCCACCCCATTTCCCCCTATTAGGGGTTGAATTCTGAAAAAACCTGAACCCGTTTCTACTCATTTATCCATAGGAGCACTCCTGTGAAGTTTCGAATAAAATAGTCAAACTAATCTTGTTTCTCTATACAAACTTTGGATCCCCGTTTAACCCCTTTAAGGGGTGAATTTTGGAAAATCCTTTCTTAATGCACCCTTAGAGCACATGAGGAACCAATGTGCCAAATTTGGAATCTCTAGACTCAGCGGTTTGGGCTGTGCATTGATTTTTTGATTTTGTCACCCCTTTTCCCCCTCTTAGGGGATGAATTCTGAAAAAACCTGAAACCCGTTTCTACTCATTTATTAATAGGAAAACTCCTGTGAAGTTTCGAATAAAATAGTCAAACTAATCTTGTTTCCCCATACAAACTTTGGAGCCCCGTTTAACCCCCTTAGGGGGTGAATTTTGAAAAATCCTTTCTTAGTGCACCCCTAGACCACATAAGGAACCTACTTGCCAAATTTGGAATCTGTAGACCCAGCGGTTTGGGCTGTGCGTTGATAGATGAGTCAGTCAGTCAGTCAGTTTCTTCTTTTATATATTTAGATTTTGCACGCAGTGAGTTTTTTGAACAGTTTTGTTTATAGGTTTTTTATATTCTCTAAAATGATTCCGACTCATAGAGATTTGGAATAATTTGAAGCAGGCCCTTTGACAAAATAGTTTGACAACAAAAAAATATAGAATCATTGCACTAATGTAAAAACCGGCCAAGTGCGAGTCGGACTCGCGCACGAAGGGTTCCGTACCAACTATTATAAAAAAATCACGTTTGTTGTATGGGAGCCCCCCTTAAATATTTTATTCTGTTTTTAGTATTTGTTGTTATAGCGGCAACAGAAATACATCATCTGTGAAAATTTCAACTGTCTAGCTGTCACGGTTCATGAGATACAGCCTGGTGACAGACAGACGGACAGACGGACAGACGGACAGACAGCCAAGTCTTAGTAATAGGGTTCCGTTTTTACCCTTTGGGTACGGAACCTTAAAAAGTAACTTAATTCACATGATTTGACTGTCAAGTCTGGTTAAATTTGTTTTAAAAACGTAACTAATGTACTTTATCTATCTTTAAATAAAAAAAGTAATTTAGTTCCAACTGTATAAATTAGGGGTTGCGCCTCATATAGCAGCACGGAATCGCATTTTCGCATATCGCATTCTAGGTCCAGTTGAAAACCAGCGTCGGCCACTAGTTGTCCGGCATTTTGCTGAACTGGGCCTATTTGGCGCAGCCGTGAGGCTCACAGTGTCACAATGTTTTATTTTTTGTTTAATTTAAGTTTTTATTCATTTATTTTGTTATTCTTTTTTGTTTATTTTTTATACTGTATGCACTTGTGGCGTGTGCCAAATAAATGTATTTTCTTTCTTTCTTTTCTTTCTTTCATTTATCAATGCTCATAACCTTATCTGATCCATATAAATTTCGTGCTGCTAGATGAGGTGCAACCCTAAAGCAGACGATCTTAACGTCGACTATATTGTTTTTTGTCTAATGCTACATAACACAACAATAAGATCTATTTTTAGAATACCTACCTTACTTATTTATAAAAACTTGTAGTTATGTATCAACAACTCACACACGTCATCTTTGTAACACTTGTTAGGATTTTAATGACGCATCTAAATGATGTGCGTTTAACCTAAGAATTATTTTTACCTTGACGTCGCCGCGTCGGTCAAGCCCGTCAGTAAACCAAGTTACAGCTGACGTTAAACGTCATGATTGACGTCAGACTTGGAGAAATTTTCTTGCAATATACTTTGAGGTGAAGGAATACGTCGCGGGAAACCGATAATTCCTAGAATTGTAAACCATCTTTGGTGGACGTCAATATATGCATGATTTTTTTTTATCACTGTAAACAAAGCGTATTAACATCAGAAATAGCAAAGTGAAATTATTTTTTGATATCTATAAAAAAATACTAAGTTATAAGCATTTGAAACTGCTGATGAGACAGAGAGATCCGATACAGCGAATGACGTCATTCGCTGCATCGACGTACAAAATCCATACTAAATTCCGTTTATCCAGAAAGAGATAGAAACAAAAGTGTAAATGGTTATAACTTTTGTTTTTTTTTGGCCGATTTATGTATTGTTTTAGCTTTTTGTCATTATTTTTATAGTACTTGAACATTCCGTATCGAAATAAAAATAGAAAATTTATGCATATTCTCTATTCTCTGGACTCGCGTGGTTATAGCCCAAACCCTCTAATAGATCAGTCCAGTAGGATCGTTAAAATGATAGCGTGGTGCTCCAACCATATCATTGTTATTGATGCTTACGGCCCCGTTGGTTTAGTGTAGCATGCGGTCCTGGATTCTATTCCCAGGTCGGCCAAAGTGTTATTGGGTTTTTCCATCAGGAATTTCTCAGTAGCAGCCACGGAGTCTGGATTTGTGCCCGGTTGATGGCAATAGGCTCACCCCCTTTTAAATGGGACTTAAACAAAACTGGCAAAATGTGGGTGTACCTACTATGAGGTACAACTCTACCTAACCTTCTAGGGATTACAGACGTGATGTTATGTCATGATGCTTAGTTATCAGTGAGTTCTATTTTTAGATACCTACCTATTTATAAAAAGTTCTTGTTTAAATTATGACGTATCAACTCACACACATCTTATATTTTCGTGACGTAGGTAAATGACGAGTGGTTAACCTACTATTAATTCCTTGTACACCTACTGACGTCGATTAAGCCCGTAATATACCAAGTAACAGCTGACGTTTAACGGAATAATTGACGTCAGACTTGAAAAAGTTGTAATTCTATTGCGTGCATACAGATAACCTACTTACAGAACCAATATCCTGTTATTGATAAAACGCGTAAAAATGATTGTTGCTGTTAATTAATAACTTATTCAAAATCTGTCAAACATAGAATTTGTCGATTGTAGAATCGGTCAAACATAGAATCTGTCGGTTGTAGAATCTGTCAAATATAGAATCTGTCGATTGTAAAATCTGTCAAATATAGAATCTGTCAAATGTAGACTAAACGATGCATAGTTATCACCTAAAGATCTATTTTTAGTTATCCTATTTTATATTTACTACAATCTGTTTTTATATAAACAAAGATTATTATATTGTTATAAAAAGTTGTATCAACTACTTATTAACATCATTCATTATAATTATTATGCGAAACAGGCCTCCCTCTCATAATATGGCCGAGCTTTTTAGACTCACTTGACACAAACTCATACACACAACTACCTAAATATTTGTGCATTTCATGGACTTCTACCAGCTCCCTATCACCCCTCACATCAAAGCGGTTCTTGCTTAGACCATAACATTCTAAAATAAAATAAAAAAACATCCAAAACATTAGTTACTAACTCTGCGCTTACCGATCATAAAGCTGTTTTACTAACAATTCAAATAAGTTCTCCTAGAAAAAACTGCGAGCGTAGCTACACAAAAATCAATATGACAAACCTTGAAAGTGACATACGCGGCATTAATTTTAACCCTATCTATGATTCTGTTGATGCAAATATCTCTTCACAATATTTCATAAAATTCTTTACATACGTAATAAGAAAAAATACTTCACAAACCGTGGATCACAACCGACCTCGTTGGTTGTATACGTATAAGACACAGAGACAAACTTCACCTAAAAACCAAACTTGCACCTGATGACGTAATACTTTCTGTTATCTATAAAAGATATCGTAATTTCTGTAATAATCTTTGAAAAATTAAAAAAAAACCAGTGCGATAAAAATGAACTCGAGAAGGCGGGAAAATATAGTAAACTTGTGTGAAAATTTATAAAAACTTAGAGGTCTAAAAATTCAGAACCTCCGCTAGATTTACTATTGACAGAAATAAATCCATCCGAAGCAACAATTAGGGTCAACCACTATTTAGTCAACGTTGGTAAAAACTTAGCCGAAAACTCCATACATATAAGCCAGGATTATTCCCAATGTACTCCAAAAATAATTCCCAAACTGCTCCATGAAAAATATAATATTTTTAATTACCTTTCATTCTACTCCATGCCTTTTTTATAGAAAAGCTCATTTAAATATGTACCGGATTTTGATATTGCATTTGCCGTCCTCCCTCTCAAAACCCAACTGGGACATCTTCCACGTTCAATTCTTTTGTTTTACTAGATACGAATCAACCAAGTTAGAATAATAAACGCCTTATGATAAATGATAAATGATGTTTATTTTGCAAGTAGGTTTTTACAAACACTTTTGCACGTCATTTTTTAAAACTAGATGGGGCCGGTGTTTCGTACCTGACTACTCTGAGAAGAAACAGCCGAAACAAACTCAGAGGTCATAGTCTCTTTTAAAGTCCAGACAATCTTGCTCAATTCACATGAGGACTATGCAGATTAGTGTCTGAGATGGTCTTTTGAAGAAAACCATACAGATTTGAGTGGACCTGTCCAGTCAGTGCAAGCATTTGTCAGTTAACGTGTAGCTCGACTTATAACTCAAGGAGCTCAACGAAACGACGAACAATACCAAAGAAAGGACATTTGGGTAGGTCGCTTAGAGTACTCAAAGTGCCAGACAGTTGTGGGAAAAAATAAACAAAAAAAATATAAATGTGACCCACATGGTCCCCATGTTCACAATAATCATATAAAATTCATAACAAATTCTATTCAAAAGAATGTAAATAAAAATCACAAAAATCATTAAAAGTCACAATGATGATAAAAAAAAAGTAGAATACTTAACAAAATAAGTATTCATGTCAAATCAGTAAATGTCAAATAAAATAATAAAAAATAATAAAGTAAAAAATAATAAAATACATGTCAAAACATTAAATGTCAGAGTGTATAAAAAATAATAAAATACATGTCAAAACATTAAATGTCACAGTGTATAAAAAAAGAAAAGAAAAAATAAAAAAAGGAAAAGAAAGGAATAAATAACAAACAAGCGAAGTCCGAAGCTTCGACATTCACAGAGCAAATTAAAAGGATGTCTGCGCAACTGGGTGGGATGATATACCCAATACTGTACTTATATGATTTAAACACCTACTGGCCCCTCCGCTTAACCAGATCTTTCAGCTTTATTTATCTAGAGGGTTATTTCCAAAATTGTTAAAAAAGTCTGTAATCACGACAGATTTACTGTCTATTATATTGAAAAGTTCCCTAAAAATTGAAAAAATAAAAAGCTTTTTTGCAAAAAATAAAACCGACTTGAAAAACACAAAAAAAAAGGTGAAAAATAACTGTAGCTTCAGAAGTCGGTGGCAAAAAAAACTGAATCGAACATACAAAAGTCACCGATTTCTGAAGCTATATAAAGTTATTTTTCACTTTTTTTGTGTTTATCAAGTCGGTTTTATTTTTTGTTCATTCAATAGTCATTCAATAGGATTAAAATGAACTTATAGGGGTTGTATTGATGCTATGTTTTATTTTATTTTGCTACGGCTGCGAATAATATTTTAATCAAGATACTACCTGACACTGACCTGCTAATTGCAAAAAACGTATGAAAATTTGAATAGCCTGCGAAATTCATCTTAGTGGGAAGCCCCTTAAAATACCTATTTAGAAAAACTTAAACATGTTTCCGCTCATACAGCATCCCAGTAATACTTATTTAAATGATTAAACATCTAACATGGAGTTGGACAGGACATATGCTACGTTGCAAAATAAATAAATGGAGTAAACAAGTAACCCTATGGTATCCAAGAGGGGACATTAGAAGACAGGGGCGTCCGAAAACAAGATGAAGTGATGATATCCGTCTAACTCTAGGACCATACTGGACCAGAGTTGCAGAAGACCGAGTTCAATGGAGAAAGCTGGAGGAGGCCTATGCCAAGAGGCACGCTGAATTGCGAGATATATTATAAAATCAAAATGTCAAATTGCATGTAGTTCGGAGTAAAAGGGCTTTATTATTATTATTATTAAATGATCAAACAACCGCTCATCTTTCATGTCATAATGAAATTCATGATGATCGGTTAGTCTAAGAATTCCTTCTATAGGTACTGACGTTAGTCACGCCTGCCGTATACCAAGTAACTGCTGACGTTACTAAAGTTATGATTTACTCCAACACACGTCAGTTTTGGGGGAATTGTCATTATCATCGTCTTCCTGTTCCTGTTCCATGTTACTTGGGGTCGGCCCATTACGTTTTCTTCTTCTTTCTTACCGGTCAGCTACACTTCACTTAAATTTCTCTCTTTATACAGTACTTTCATCTTTTCTTTGGTCTTCCACTCCTTTGGAGAAATCTACACTAATATTATAAAGAGAAAAGATTTGTATTTTTGTGTGTGTGTGTGTGTGTGTATGTTTGTAATGAATAAATTCAAAAACTGCGACGATTTCAAAAATTCTTTCATCATTAGAAAGCTACATTCACCCCGAGTAACATAGGCTATATTTCGTCCCCGTAATCCCACGGGAACGGGAACTACGCAGGTGCAACCGCATGACGTCCGCTAGTAGTCATATATTTCGCTATGAGGATACAAAGATTTGAAAGTCGCTGGCATCCTGACGGCTTACTACGGTATTTTGTTTCCATGTGGTTGAATATTTCTTGGCATGGATGCCATTTCAGCATCATTATCATCATAGACACCCTTGTTTCAGCCACTGCTTTTTAGACCTCTCATTTTGTGCTATGTTTACCTGAACAATAAAATATAACATCCAATCTGTTATGGTAAAGACCAGATATTGTATCTACATGGATAAAAGTATCTTAGAAATCGAGAGCAATTTGATGGCAAAATTTCTAATTGGGATTTCATAACCTAGTTGGTGTCAGATAGAACGGCCATATTAATTTTCATACACAGGAATACGTCCTGTGTATGAAAATTAATATGGCCGTTTAATTTCAGGGTGTTCATCTTAATTAAATGTAACACGCTTATCTTGCCTACACGCGCAAATGTGCGGGGTCCCAACAAATCTTAACTCACGTGAGTTTTGAAGATTCATTTTACCAATAGCGATATTTAAATTATTTCATAAACTAAAAACCTTGGTAGAACGTAAAATACCAAAGGCCACATCAAAAAACGCATATGTAGTTTATTTATAATAAATAACTAACCATTACTCTTCGTGAATCAAAATATAATCGTTAAGGAAAATAAGTCAATAAACACTATTGAGGAAAAATAACATAATAAGATAAAAAAACGATTATAAAGGGCCTGGTAAATGAGGTAAATCGGATAGAAAATGCGCAGCTAATCATCTAAAATCATGCAGGTGTAGCAGGCATTCTTGCAAGTTGCACCTTTTTCCTTAAAACTAAGTTTATCAGGTTTTCCTGCAGATTACCTTAATACTTAATCAATTAAATTGCTTATTTTCCTACAAGTTTAAACAGTTACTGAGGAAAACTGGTAATCGATGCTGTTACAGGAGGAAATTGATTCTGAAAATAATATAGATTAGAATTGTTAATTTGGTAATAAGGAAATAATTTAGGTAAATGTAATTGCAAATTAAGAATAAACATAACATTGTGTGTGGCCACGAAAATTTGTGGTTTTGATAACTTATCGCCTAGCAACATAATACACATAACATAAGGTCAGTATCTGTAACAATCTAATAATATAAGGTTAGAAGAGGAGCTCGTGGCTAAATAATAACAGCCGCTCGGGTTGATCTTTAGGTTAAGCCGTGCTTGCCTAGGTTGGTCTGTGGATGGGTGACCACCCATTACATACAGAGTTTCCTCTGTGCCTCGGAAAGCACGTTAACCCGTTGGTCCCGGCTGTCATTTGTAGATCTTTGACAGTCGTTATAGGTAGTCAGTAGCCCAAAAAATCTGACAACCAGTTTTACCAAGGGGTATCGTAGTACCTAGTACTAACTGGGTTGTGGAGGTCAGATAGGCAGTCGCTCCATGTAAAATACTGGTATTCAGCTGCATCCGGTTAGACTGGAAGCCGACCCTAATAAAATACTTGGGAAAAGGTTAGGCAGATGATGAGTTTTCCAAAGTTTTAGCTTATTAGAATAGTGCAAATATTTTTAAAGTAAATTTTAGTATCAGACGCGTAAAGTTATCCTTTTCTTTTCTGTTGTAGGTAGTAGAAATTTAACTGTTGGGGACTGGGCAGAAACTCCGTTTCCTGCCATTTATATTTTAAGAGTGATATCACAATTTTTCTTGTATTTGAGTGTAGAGATGATTAGGAGAGTAGTAAAATTGTGATATTTTTTTTTTTTATTTATTTATTTATTTATAACCACTTACAACTATTATTACAGGTATATAACCCAATGCAATAGTGTAGCAAACTTAATAATAACAACTTATTTTCTAAAACTTATTACATACAATGTCATCCTTGTGAATTCACTCCGAGTACACGCAAAAATGTCTATCTCCTCTGCTACAAGGTTAAGAGTGCGAAGTGCCCGTGTCAGAGGCGCCTCATTTAACAGATTTGTTCGGCCACGAGGTACAAGCCAGCAGCTGCGGCCGCCGTCGCCGCCACACATATCTGTCTGGTACACTCAAACACACTAATTCTAAAATGTCGGCGTTATGTGTTTTGCCTCTAATTAATTTAAATATATATGAGACAAGTGCAAACTCACGCCTAACTCTCAGCTCGTTGTACCCAACCATGCCTAATATAAACAAGGTTGGATACATAAGCGGGTAAAAAGGATATACTCCGTAGAGCCTCAAATATAAAAATCTTACAAACTTATTTTGTATTCGCTCCAACATGAGACTATATTTAGTCTCATGTGGAGCCCAGATGACTGCGTTGCATTCTAATTGGCTTCTCACCAAGGTGTTGTATAAAGTGATTATCGCCGTAATATTTGTGAAACCACGAACAGTACGCAAAAGAAACCCTAAATTTCTGTAGGCCTTTTTACAACACTTTTCAACATGACCACGAAACGCAAGCCCCGCGCTAAGACTAACTCCTAAGTCCCTAACCTCTGTAAGCCTGGTCATCGGGATCCCATCAATGTTGTACTCGTGAGCAATAGGACTACGTGCACGCGAGAAAGTGATTGTGACACATTTTTGGATGTTGAATTGCAGAAGGTTTGCCTTGCTCCAAGTAACCACACTATCTATGGCCTTCTGTAAGCGTGCACAGTCATCATCACCCCTCACTGCCAAGGATAACTTAAGATCTTCTGCAAATAATAAACAATTTGCATCCTTAACGACTTTAGGCAAATCGTTTACCATAATAATAAATTGCAGAGGCCCGAGATTAGTCCCTTGGCTAACACCAGACCACGTAAAGTACGGCTCTGACAGGTGTCCCTCGTACTCTACGTATTGCTGCCTATCCCTCATGTAACTGGCGAAGAAATTAAGTAGGTGCGGAGTGAAACCAACAGCTGCTAACTTTTTGAGCAATATGTCATTATCGACTAGGTCGAAAGCTTTTTTAAAGTCGAAGTAAGCAGCGTCAGCTTGCCCCCCACCGTCCACAATCGGCAGCACATGAGCCATGTAGCTCATCAAGTTACTGGTGGTGCTCCTCATTGGTCGAAACCCGTGCTGCGCATCTGAGAGTTGCGCTCTCACTTGCATAAAAATGCTGTTATGAATAGCGCCCTCTAGCACTTTAGCCGGCGATGACAGTACTGCAATAGGTCTGTAGCCACTAACATTGTCGTTACTTATACCTCCTTTCGGTACGGGCACGACACGAGTGGTTTTCCATCTCTCTGGAAACAAGGCTGTCTTCAAGCACTTATTGAATATATGGAGCAACGGTTCAGCCAGCATAGATCTACAGTCTCTGAAAATGTAAGGCGGAATACCGTCCGGTCCCGCGGACCTCTTCGGTTTAAGCTGTTCAAGCGCACTTTGCACATCCTTCAACTCTAGTTCCTGCAGATGTATTCTCGCCGCTCCATTCTCACCACCCGCCCCTTCTATTGCCGCGGCTACATTCAACTCGGGTTGTTTCGCGCTATAGACAGAGTGAAAGTACTTGGCAAACTCTTTCACACATTGCTCACCAGACAAAACCTCCCCATTTTTTAAAATCCTTTGTGGATTTCGACTACCCCTTTTGGACTTTACATATTTCCAAAATGATTTTGGGTCTTTCTGCAGTTGATTTTGAACCCTGTTGCTATGTTGCTCTTGTGCTAATTTGATCAACTTTTTTACTTTAGCCCTGCACAGAGCAAACGCCTCGTAATCATCCTGGCTCTTACTTGCTTTGTACCGTTTGTGATGAGTGGCCTTATCACGTATGTTGCGAATTATTTCAGCAGTGTAAAACTCGGGGTAAACATACTTCGAGCTTACACGACTTCGCTGTTTTTTGGGAACACAGTCATCTATAGTCGCGTTAATAGTTTCATAAAAATAATTTAAACTCATTTCTAAATCAAGATCATAGATATCTGTCCAATCTATTTCCGCTATTGATGAGTATAAAGTAAAAAAATCAGCTTTATTAAAATTCCAACCTGTGGGTACAGAAGCAGAAGTAGACTCGTACGCGAATGAACCTGGAACCCGGCGCGCCCGTAGTTCGACTAACACATCGAGCGGCGGATGGTAGGCATCCACAGGCACAAGAGGCGCCCCTGCCTCGCGCACATTCACACTCCCATCCTTAGGAAGCGTACTTAACACTAAATCCAAACATCGATTATTACAATTAACGATCGTGTTGCACTGAGTAAATCCACAATATGATAGAAAATATTCAAAATAATTACACACGTTTATCGGACAGGAATACATATTGAAGTCGCCAATTACGACTATATCACTATATTTACTACACAGCTGTTCTATAATCCCAAACAATATCATGTACTCATTCTCACAACTGTTTGGCGGAATGTAAGTAATACACAACAAAAATAAAAATCTACTTTGTAAATAAACCGTAGCACAAACTAGTTCGAACACCTTTTCGTCAATGTTGACGTCACTCGGGCCGAACACTCGCCGCAGCTCTAAACGCGGTGTGGCCACGCGCCGCCTTGCTTTCGGCCGTCAGCTCGATCGCAGCGCAGTATTGTATATCCAGGTGGAACTATTTCTGCGTCATGCATGGATTTGTTACAGCCTGTTTCAGTAATGGCGAACAAATCAGCTTCTGAAGATGATACAGTCCTGCATAGAACTCTTCCAATTTTGTTCGCAATCCTCTCGCATTTTGGTAATAAATCGTAATATCTGTGCTGGTTTTTTTATGGTTTTTTGGTTGTTCTACGAAACCACACCCATTCACAGAATTCGATATTCACTGCCCAATTTTCAGACTTACATAAGGTATCATAACTGCTTTCAGGTACACCAATGATAAAAGAAGCATAATCCCTTTCTGTCTTATGTTTTATGGCTTCTACCGTGACTGGTACTAACGATCCACAAATCTTCTTCACGTATTTTTCCAGGTTTTCTACTGTAGTTTCCTTACAAAGGCGCCATACATGCAAAAACTTTTTACGTTCAGTGCCCTTTATGTCTACTGCACTCGTGCTCCCACCTTTTTTTACTTCAGTATTTGGGTATCTACTTTTCCTCTTATTTACTGTTATCCAGTTACCTTACTTTGGAGATGATAATTCCTCTGTTTCTGTATTTTTTTCAGACAGATTCCTTCCATTTATTTCATGTCCAACTGTACTTTTCGGGTCGATTCTTTCTTGTTCGTTATTATCACTGTTCCCTGGTTTAACAGTCGCTTTCGTGGCCCCACTTTCCTTCCTTTGAATATTTTTACTGATTACCTGCTTTTGTTTTTGTTTAGCAACATTCGCAAACGATATCAATGGTTGTTTACTTCCTTCTTCTTCCAGATTATTGTCCTTTGGGGGTCTAGCACTGTTTAGTCTTGCTTCTAAATATACATTTCTCTCCGTTATTTTTTTTATTTCACACTGTAATGCGTTCAACTCACTGTCCTTTTCTCTCACTACCTCCATTATTTTCCTGATTTCTCGTAATTCTTTTTCGGCATCATCAAACTTGTTTTTTAAGATAATATACTCATTCATTTGTTGTTCCATCCGGGTATTCATTTCTTGGCGAAACATACAAAGTTCTTCTATCAGCTGTTTCTCACTGTCCATCACAATTTCTTCCTTTGTATGACGTCGACTACCGCGTTCCATGTTTACATAATTGCTAGGACTAACCGTTGTTGGATTCTTTAATGTTGTGACTCGAACTGGTGTTTCCGAATTATCACTTCTCGGGGTTTTGCACGCACATTCTGGGCACTTCCAATTAATTTTATGCTCTTGTGTAAAATTTTCAACTTTCTCCTTAGTTGATACAAGACACTCCAGATGATATAATTTCTTACATTTTTCTAGTGAACACTTTATGTATCCACTACCACTTATATCGGCATTACAGCCGTTACATTTAACACTCATTTAGATTTAGTAGTAGGTTATATTTACAATAATAATAATAGACAACCAGAAACACGACCGCGCTCTCGCTCGGTCGCGCGTGTGTCTTTATTTGTTATTTATTATTATATTGATATTTATTTGTTATTTATTTAGAACACTCCCGAGAGAAATATTCAAACTTTCTCAGGCATATTTTTGTTAATTTTGTGGCCATATCTAAACGAGAATCACACATCAAAACTCTCAGTTTTGATGACTCTTCAAACACTCAAATACAAGAAAAATTGTGATAGTCCTCTTAAGTCATCATCATCATCATCATTTCAGCCGAAAGACGTCCACTGCTGGACATAGGCCTCCCCCAAGTGTCGCCACATTGACCGGTCCCGTGCGACTCGCATCCAGCGGATTCCTGCGACCTTCACCAGGTCATCGGTCCACCTAGTGGGAGGCCTTCCAACGCAACGTCTTCCGGTTCGCGGTCGCCACTCCAGAACTTTTCGGCCCCATCGGCCATCCGTTCTGCGAGCAATGTGCCCTGCCCACTGCCACGTCAGTTTGGCAATTCTTCGGGCTACGTCGGTAACCTTTGTTCTCTTGCGGATGTCTTCATTTGCCCTCTTAAGTACCTAAAGAAAAAAACATTTTCTTGAAATAAAATTACTCACAAAAATAAGTAGGTAAGTAAGTACTTACTAACATAAAGTCCTTGATACCTACAGAATTCTAAGAAGAAAATATTACACGAACAAAATCATAAGCAGTATCTTTATTGGAACACTGTACAAAATATTACTAGCACGATATTTCTAGCGGTTGCTTAGTGAATAATGATCACTAGCTATATTTCACTTGACTGTGAGATACTGTGTTATAATGTAATGTAAGAACAGCACTATTGTGTTTAATGTCTGCCATCAAGATTACTCGTAATTCTTGATTATTTTTATGCTTAGATCTTCTTTTGTTTTTGATACTTCACGATAGTACTAGGCGAGCGGCCAGACAGAAAAGACGCAAGACAAGGGCAGGGCGCGGACCCGTCGCAGACAGGGCGCCGTCACAACTTTTTAACATATATAGAAAAGACACGGACGCGTCGCAGACAGGGCGCCGTCACGACTTTTTATGGCGCAAGATGCACAATGGCGAGCGGGCGAGCGCGAGCACTGTGAGAACCTGCCCTCCGCGCCCTTTCCGCTCCCCCGCTTGCGCCCGTGCAGGCCCGCGCCGTGCCCGCGCCCTGTCCTTTCTATATGTTTTCCAATAGGGCGCCGACGAGTTAACGTCGTGACGGCGTCCCGTCTTTTCTGTATGTTTTACGTCGCGACGGCTGTATACATTTTATATGCAAGTAGATTAAACGGGCGCCGCGACTGCGACAGGTCCGTGCCTTGCGTCTGTTCTGTGTGGCCGGTGCCTAACTATCAATTTTATACCTTATTTTTCCTGAAGTGGTCTCTTGCCGCCTCACCACGAAGGCTTACTAGGTTTCATGTGGTAGACTAACATTTATTAATTTACTTATCACTAATTAAAGCAACATTACTGATTCATTTAATACGATGCTTTAGAGTCACATGTTGCACCTGCCAGGGGGTGGAGAAATGCGTAAGAAATAACCAACAAACCCAACAAAACTCAATGTCGAGTTAGATCAAAACGAAAATGATGATGACAGAAGCGTCTGGCAGGCACCAGCAAAAGGTAGAAAGTCTGTGAAAAGCAAGATTTCCATTCCCTGTTTTCATTACATTCTGCCTTCGCTAGGATTGACAAAACAGGCTAGTTAGTTAATTAGGCTATATTCTTAGTATGATTATGTTCTCAAACTACTAAGTTCATAAATAGCTGACACAAGCCTTAATAATCTCTTCAACAAATTTTCCACATGTATGATCTAGTGATTCAAGCAAACTTCAGTTTGCTCACACAATATCCCAATCAGTGGTTCAATGACTCAGCAAACGCGAACAAGTCTCTTTCAGCTGTGTTGTGATTTGTGTTAATATTCAAAGTGCGAATGTGTAGAATTTCCACGCCATTACCGCGAACCCGCGGCCCCGCCAACTGGATTGGAACTGAATTTAGGGCCTTTCTCATAATATGAAGCTTCTCTAGAGATTCTTAAAAGAAACTGAGTTGGACTCTATACTTATTGGTACAGAGTCAAAATTGTTTGTTTTTATCAGATATTCTCTGGAAGTACTGAACAAAAAAACTTTCACTGATGGAATGCTACACCTCGTTGGTCTAGTACCTACCCACAACCGCGACTGCTGTTGTGTCGGGCAAAGTCTTATTGAGATTTTCCAACAGGAATTTCTCAGTAGCGGCCACATAGTCTGGATTTGCGCCCGGTTGATGGTATTGGCCTCGCCCCCATTAATTACATGGGATGAGACTTAAAAATAAATGGCAAAATGTGGGTTTACTATTAGGTAGCCATAAGATATTGGATAATCAAAAGGATGTTGAAGGTAATCCATTGCTTCATATAATATTATGTTTGATAAATTCATGTTCATAACACAATATAATGTATATTTGTTGTTGCATTGGGAATGTGAGTGTGTTACGCAATTAATATATAAATTACTAGCTGTTGCCCGCGGCTTCGCCCGCGTGCAGTTCGGTAACTGTCCCACTGAATCGTACTAAAGGGATAAATAGCGTCCTACATGTTAATCCAGGTTATAAAGTATCTATGTGCCAAATTTCATAATCATCACAATTTATTATCTATTATCATCACAATCACCATCACTATCACAACCACCATCACTATCATAACCACCATCATTATCACAATCACAATCACTATCACCACCACCATGATTATCACAATCATTATCACAATCACCATCATTATCAAAATCACCATCATTATCACAATCACCATCACTATCACAACCACCATCATTATCACAATTTTTATCACAATCACCATCACAATCACCATCACAATCGTCATCACCATCGCTATCACCATCACAATCACCGTCACTATCACAATCACCATCAAAATTACTATCAAAGTCACTATCATAATCACCATCATCGTTATCACAATCATTATCATCGTAATCACAATCCCATCACTATCACAACCACCATCACTATCACACACCATCGTAATCACAATCACCATCGCAATCACCATCACAATAACCATCACAATCACCATCACCATCACAATCACCATCACAATCACCATCACAATCACCATCACAATTACCATCAAAATCACTATCACAATCACCATCATCGTTATCACAATTATTATCATTGTAATCACAATCATTATCACAATCACCATCACAATCACCATCACTATCACTATCACTATCACAATCACCATTACAATCACAATCACCATCACCATCACAAATTCACAATCGCCATCACTATCACAACCACAATCATTATCACAATCATCATCACTATCACAATCACTATCACAATCACAATCACCATCACAATCGCCATCACAATCACCATCAAAATCACTATCACAATCATCATCATCGTTACTACAATCATTATCATCGTAATCACAATCATTATCATCTTAATCACAATCATCATTATAACAATCATCATCGTAATCACAATCATCATCATCATAATCATCAGCATCATTATCACAATCATCGTCATCGTTATCACAATCATCACAATAAATCAACAATAACCCTGTATAGAAGTCGAATCCGCCATCTTCTGGATCTCAAAATAAATGCCATTTTCGTAATCAGCGCCCCTGATAATCTCGGTATCGACACCCATATTGATTTTTAGATATTTCAACCCCATCGCACCCCAACAGGGAATGATTGTATTTCATGTCCGCGTCCGCCACACTAAATCTTAAAATCGTTGTTTTTGTAATACACCCGACCCAGTTTATCATAAAAACAATACCTATGTTGAATTTCAGGCTTTGTTACCCCATTTCCCCCTTTAGGGGTTGAATTCTGAAAAAACCTGAAATACAAATGTTAACTCATTTATTGATTGGAGTACTCCTGTTAAGTTTCGAATGAAGTAGTCTAACTAATCTTATTTCCCCATGTAATCGAACCCCCGTTTCAACCCCTTAGGGGATGAATTTTGAAAAATCATTTCTTAGTGCACCCCTAGACCACATAAGAAACCAATGTGCCAAATTTGGAATCTCTAGACTCAGCGGTTTGGGCTGTGCATTGATTTTTATACTTTGCCACCCCATTTCCCCCTCTTAGGGGTTGAATTCTGAACTAACATGTAACCCATTTCTACTCATTTATCAATAGGAGCACTCCTGTGAAGTTTCGAATAAAATAGTCTAACTAATCTTGTTTCCCCATACAAACTTTGGAGCCCCGTTTAACCCCTTTAGAGGGTAAATTTTGAAAAATCTTTTATTAGTGCACCCCTAAACCACATAAGGAACCAATATGCCAAATTTGGAATCTCTAGACTCAGCGGTTTGCGCTGTGCATTGATTTTTATACTTTACCACCCCATTTCCCCCTCTTAGGGGTTGAATTCTGAAAAAACCTGAAACCCATTTCTACTCATTTATCAATAGGAGCACTCCTGTGAAGTTTCGAATAAAATAGTCTAACTAATCTTGTTTCCCCATACAAACTTTGGAGCCCCGTTTAACCCATTTAGGGGATGAATTTTGAAAAATCCTTTCTTAGTGCACCCCTAGACCACATAAGGACCCTACTTGCCAAATTTGGAATCTGTAGACCCAGCGGTTTGGGCTGTGCGTTGATAGATGAGTCAGTCAGTCAGTCAGTCAGTCAGTCAATCAGTCAGTCAGTCAGTCAGTCAGTTTCTTCTTTTATATATTTAGATTATACTTTCTGGCTGAATGCATACAAATGTTTATTCTATAGTCAATGATTAGTAATTTATTTCCTGTTAAAAGCACTATGAGAGAGGAGCCTAAACTTATTGGCATAGAATGTTCTGGATGTCACTCGACTTTGTTTTATTTTGAGCAGTCGGGTAACATAGGAAAATAAAGCAAAGCTTTTGCGAGTATGGTTTTGAGTGCTATCATGCATGCATGGTAGTTTTATTTACTTTCTATTCATTCAGCTGACATTCGGTCCAATTTAATTTCTGTTTGTTAACTCAAGTAGTGAATGTAGGAGAAAAACAATCCGGCTGAAGTGGGAGTGGGTTGGCAACGTCGCATGAATGCAGTTGGCAAGTTTGGTAAAAATCAACAATCACTGGACTCCTGATGAAGGGAATTGTGTGAGTATCTGATCTTGTTTGCGGGGTAAACATCGCGTAAGAATTAGAAGATTTGAAAGGAGAGAAAGGAGGCTATAGCAAAAACTTTTACTGGTGAATATGACATCTACTAAGTCTGTACCTAGATCGTGAAACTGCTTTATTATTATACTGAGACGTAAGTACGTAATTTATACTTAAATGTACAAACTTTTGAAACAGGCTCACTGGTTGAACAAAATACCTAATTAACGGAGGTTGCGCATACATACGTAGTTATATTATTTTACAGATAACACAAAATAATTACAAATACGTTTGACCGTTTCACAGCGGATCTCGTTTAACTTGTCATACGGTACAAATTTTTCAACTTCATACTATTTACAGATAAATAACATCGAAGGACATGCGGGCTGACATATCTTTTGTAAGCTGATAAATCTATCCTATTATTTTGTCAACTCAGCATGTTTTCAGCAGTACGCATTATTTTTAATAGAGTGCCTGGGTTTTATTCGTCCAGGACTAGACCATAACTGCAATGCGAGAAGTATGTAAGGAGCGTAGCAGGTTTCTGCTTACCCCATGGGAAAAAGGCGTGAGTTTATACCATGTGCCATGTGTGCCATGTGTGTGTGTGTCTGTGTGTGTACCTACGTATGCAAAAAATGATCATAAGACAACCGACGTACTCTATTGACGCTTTAAGTGTACATATTATCGAGTATGTACTAGTTGCGTTATGCCCTGAATCTTTTGGCGGATACGTTAGTGGTCGGCAAGCACAACCGTCAATTTCTTGTTCATCATTAAGTAAGTACGTGTGCTACTTCGGTAATTGCTCGCCTGTTTAACTTTGTTTGGTAAGTCGTTACTTAATTGTTTTTGAGGACTGGGGGCCTAGTCTCATAAAGTCTCATCATGCATCCAGGGGGGATGCATGATGAGACTTTATGAGACGCTATAGAAGTTTTATTTGATCAAGAGTAGAGGTTCTGATTGGTATATTATTTAGTAGAAACTGAACTAATTTTATTATAACAGTGATGATCTAGAAAATAAATGAATGAATCTAATAGATTCAATTCTGTTGAGAAAAATAAAATTTTGAATTGAACGATGGCTTTCTCATTGATTAGCGAGAAGATGCACAGAAAAAGTGGAAGGTATGGTTGCACGGTAGTGAGACAGTTCAGACTAACAAAAAAAAAAACAAAATGGGGATTCTTGCTGTGTATACTTTGTTTCCTTATTTGCTTACAATTTCTATACGATGTTTAAGGGCATATATTATAAACTTTGAAAGTAATAAATAATTATTTAACAATTTTCCTTATTTATACATAACACAAGGATTAATAATAATATGAAAATTTTGTAGGTATATTATTTTATTATAGTATTATGATCTCAGAATTATTATTATAAGTTTATAACGCGAAGAACAATTTAGCTTGGTTTTCCTCACGAGACTATAAAATAAGCGATTACATAATCACAACAACGCTTCTGAGCAGTAAGTATTTTATGGTTATCTAAGGACTACGTAATGGCCACATTTATTATGTGATATGTCTTATAATAGTGTTTTGCTTTACTAGAAATAAATATGTAGTTAATTATTATGATTACCTATGTGAAGAAGAACTGCGCATTTAATCAATCTAATTTACCCTAGGCTGATAAAATTTTCTCTAATATTAGTATTTTGGCCAGTTTCTCCTCCGGGGGAAACTGACCAAAATACTAATATTAGCATGAATTAGGAAAAACGAAAATTTTATCAGCCTAGGGTAAATTAGAAACAGTCACATGTTTAATCAGAACTAGTTGATCGCAGACATGTTTTATAAATATTTACAAGATTCCATCTAATCGGGGCCAAATTGTAACAAATCTACTTGATCCTATTAAAATAAAGGGATAAGCAGACTTGTTCAATTAAAATTTAAGGGAAAGATATTTACAGACGAATTAAAAAATACAGCTAATTCTAAAAAGACCTACCTAGCACGCAATCTAGGAAAGTATGAAAGAGGTAGTTTTACAGGTCACGCACTTGGTTGGTGGCAAATCATTTCAGCACTGTAGGAGAGACAGGAACAGGCGTAACGGTAGCACTGCAGGTCAGTTATCACGACAACTTCAAGGATAAAGCTTCAAGGAACTCTGCTGGAAGGGCGTCGTGCAGTTCTTAAGTCACGCACCAGGTTAGCTCTGTAGTAAAGTACCAGTGTAGTTCTTTAGGCCAGACGTCAAGGTAGCTCTGCGAGACAAGCCAGGCACAAATACGGCTTCCATAGATCGGGAGTAGAGGTCCCAGGTGAATCTCACATGTTTAGTACAATATTAATTAAAATTCCAAAAGTCATAATATCTAAACAAAATTTTCCTTAGTTTGATTTGCTACACAAAGTGTTAACAGCATTAATCTGCCATTACCGGTCAGGGTTGTTCATATTTTTTATAAATTATCAACAAAAGAAACGCTAAATAGCCACTAAACCGGATGTCATTAAACATAATCAAATAGAGTTCTGCCGATATAACCTTACCTTAAAGCCATAAGATATTGGATTAATCAGAAGGATGTTGAAGGTAATCCATTGCTTCATATAATATTATGTTTGATAAATTCGTCTGCTGAATAATGTTCATAACACAATATACATATAATTGTTGTTGCATTGGGAATGTGAGTGTGTTACGCAATTAATATACAAGTTATTACACTTCCTGGCACAAAAATGCTAATTCTAGTCAATTATTAGTAATTTATTTCCTGTTAAAAGCACTATGTTAGAGGAGCCTAAACTTATCGGGATAGAATGTTCTGAATGTTAATAACTAATAACTAACTCTTGAAGTCCACTGAGCTCCATTTTCGGCCTTTCTCCTGCATCGCCATCTGCAATACGTCTACTTATCATAAAGCACCTAACCACCACCATCGTTACACAGAGGCTGCTGGCCTCCCACACATTTTTTGCATTTTCGTGAGTCACTGACAAGAACATGTCTGCCATAGCGGTTCGATCGACGGCTAATATGGCCGGACTTGTCCAGTAAAGAACTGGAATTACCGACATAGCTGCGAGTAAGCTAGCTGAAGTGCCCGTGAGCTGGCTGTATTTGTCGAAGGACCGAAGCACATAAGAGCTCTGGAGTAGAGAATCGGCAAGCGTAATCAGCTTGGCTATATGCTATCCTGTTTAAGCCACCCCGATTTGTTCAACTAAACGTGGATGCTCCAATCACATAATAGCTTCTCTACCCCATATAAACAGATGGGGTGGACTATTTATTACCCGGGTCACATCTCGTAAATCCCCTTAACCGTAAAGGTAAAAGAATTTTCTAGAATAAAATCTCACGTTACATTCACTTAGTGAGAAATAATGGATACTTACCACGAATGTAAGTCGCACAGTTGTTCCTGATTGTCCCTAAATTATTTATTTGTAAGTAATGGAAATTAATGGGAAATGGCTTGGGTCTTGCCTTCCGGGAATAAATACGACTGCCCTGGACTGATATGCTTTTTTTTCAGAAAACTTGCTGATATCTTTACTTTTTTAGCAAAACCTTTTCTACTCTAACTTTTCAAATGTATCTTTAAAGTAAAAACTGTCAAAGAAAAACCTTTTTGAAATTCAAAACAAGGAAAAGGAGAGTCCTAAAAAAAGCAATATAAATTCCTAACTCTTTTACATTCCTGCCTTAGAATTCCATTATAAAAAGAAACAACAAATTTTCGCCAGAAAACCTTTTGAGACTTGTTCCAAATCAAGTTTCATCTCATTACGGTATCAAAGAGAGTCCAAAAAGATATTAATCTTTGAAGGGTAAAATGTATAAAGAGTGTACCTACTCGGATATTTTTAGGTGCAGATATTTTTACGACACAAACACCCCTATATTCCAGACTGATTTAGGCATCATATTTTTTTTCCAAATGACTTACTTTTTATTTTTAAACCATTATGAAGGTCATATTTTTGGATAAATACTTTGGTTTTTAAATGGCTAAATAATAACAGCTCGGGTCGATCTTTAGGTTAAGCCGCGCTTTCGTAGGTTGGTCCATGGATGGGTGACCACCCATTATATACCGAGTTCCCTCCGTGCCTCGGAAAGCACTTTAAGCAGTTGGTGCCGGCTGTCATCATCACGATCGTAAATCTTTGACAGTTTTTTATAGGTAGTCAATGGCTCGAATATCTGACAACCAGTCTTACCAAATAAAAAATAATAATTTAAAGAAACACAAAAAACCCGACTGCGTAAAAACTAATTTTAAAAAATACGTGAAAGAATTAACTTAAATAAAAACTAAAAAGAAAGAAACAAGCCCTGTAGTTTAGAATTCTGTTAAGTAATACTAAATAACTACACAATTGAAATACACACATCAAAAGTATCTAGGGATCAACATATATTTTTGCAATAACTTTTCTCCTGATTGATATTAATTAAAATTTTCTTTAAGGATTCATCAAATAAAGTGTTTTCGTTTGTCACAGTAACGATAAACCAAGTCACCTTTGCATTAATAAAGAAATTTGCCATTTTCCTAATAAAGGGATTTTTGACATTTGAACCACTAACATTAAAGTTCGAAAAAATGACTGAAAACACAGTTTTCTTTAAAATTTTATTGGGTAACTTAAACAATTAATAATCCGTGTTTCTACCGCGAACACTAACAACACAAGAACATCGGTTTGGCATACTCAAAATGAGTTCATCCAAATCACGCTGTGGAATGGCCGCCCATGTTCGTTGCAACAACAAAAAAAGGTCTTCTTGCGACTGGATACCCTCCATATTCGGCAGAGCTCTTCTCTGTAGCATATCCCATGCATGCTCAATCGGGTTCAAGTCTGGCGACTGAGCAGGCCAGGGCAGGACATTGATGTTAGCTGCGGCGAGAGTCTGTCTTACAACTCTTGCGGTGTGCGGTCGTGCATTATCATGCATTAACTGAAATAAGGGACCGATTTGCACTTATAGAGGAACGATGACGTCTGATACAATCGTCTCAGCATAAATTTGAGCGTTGAGGTTGCCTCTGATCCAAATCAACTCAGTTCTTCCGCCGATCCAAATACCCGCCCATACCATGATGGTTCCACCACTATAAGGATGGACTTCCTGGCAGGATTTTAATCGCTGTTGGCGTCCAGGGGTTCTCCAGTGTCGTATACGTCTTGTATCCGGTCTCATACCAAAACGAGACTCATCAGAAAAGCACACGAAACGCCATTGTTCTTCTGCCCAATTTCTGTGTTCAAGAGCCCATTGATATCGAATCCTACGATTGTGCATTGCTATAGGTGGTACCCGTAGCGGTCTTCGGGAATGAAGGTTCACTTCATGCAAGCGGTTTCTGACTGTTTGGTCGCTAATTAAGTTCCCTGAAGAGTGATGAAGCCTCACGGCTAACATCATGGCGGTTATTGTTGGAGCTCTTCGAGTTAAGATTTGAATGTATCGGTCTTGTCTCCGTGTGGTGCAGCGATACCGTCCTCCATGGCGCTCAGCCACGGTACCAGTGCTTCGGTAACGTGTCCAAAGTCGACTGATAACACTCTGACTTGTATTCAGAGCTAAAGCTACAGTACGTTGCCGGGAACCAGCTTCTATCATTCCCACGGCTCTGAGCATTTCTTCCCTGCTTAAATGACGTCGCCGCTCCATAATAACGTTGGTTTTAATCAGTAGTAGGGAAACAGTAGCACTAATAATGTCTTCAATGCGTTGTATGTTTTTATAGGGAAAATATTGACAGCTTATTTTCATCTTTTACTCGAATTTGATTGAGAGTTCCTGATTCAAATTATGAAATGCACCAAAAAGGATCCATATAAATTTATAAAATCATAAATTTATTACAAAGCCACATCTCAATCTCAAGAAATCCGCATAAAAATGCTTGATCCCTAGACACTTTTGATGTGTGTAGTTTTATAATCGATACACACATAAAACAAATCATAAATTCTAATGCAGAACAGAACGACTCACAGTCGGGGCCCCTTGGGAAGATTTGATTGGTAAAATTTAAATGGGCCCCGACACCCTCCTTTGCGTCGCGCTGTCGGGTAAAAAGGTATCGTATTACCCAGTACTAACTGTTGTGAAGGTCAGATAGGCAGTCGCTCCATGTAAAATACTGGTATTCAGCTGCGGTATTCAGCTGCATCCGGTTAGATTGGAAGCCAACCCCAACACAGTTGGGAAAAGGCTAGGCAGATGATTACTTTGGTTTTAAAATTTTGAAAGTAACAAAATAGCCCGTAGTCAATGATATTTAATTAAACAGATATGTTATGAGCGCGCAATCGTGAAGACTCGAAAACGTGTCAATTGGCCTGTTTTTCCTTTATTCTGCGTCACTGCGTGTATGTGAGCTGGCTCTCCCCCGCGGCACACTTTTTTCGGTGGTTTTGTAGGTGTATAACATATCTGTTTGTTAGAATATCATTGCCCGTAGTAGTATTTCTTATTCTTGGGCCATCTGAATACATACGAAGCTTCAGTCAAATATAGTACATTACTGCAGTGGCCATTAACACGGGCATTGAACGTCATATGTAAGTCCATCAATGCCTTATTGTGGCCAAGGCTTGTATAGTACTTTTCTCAAATAATGCGAAACTCTCGCGTTGAAGAGTTCATTTGTTTTTTTTTTTTTCAATAAGCCGCTTTCTATTTGCAAGCCAATCCGAAATTTAAATAAAACCTTTGATAAGTTACCTCCTTGGTTGCCATGTTTCGGATCAAGAAAGGAAAAGATCGTTCCATTTTTAAATAACACGACCTCACGACAGATATGAGTTTGCTATGTAATTTATTTGGCCGCTAAACTCGACATAATATATGGATTTTCATACAACTTTTGCCGGCCGCTGGTCGCATGTATCTGGCCAGTACAGCAATTTCGATTTATTTCGAAGTTGGTTTTCAAAATAATGCTCAAATTTCCAAGCATGTTTAAGAAAATATAATTACTGATCCTACTTTCAGCGAATTTCACATGGCAGGTACCTACGGTCTTCTGACAAAACTCTGTTTTATATCAAAGTCAAGACATTAATTTTAATTAGGCAATTTAAAGATTCTCGTCATGAAAATAACAGCAAATAGACTTAATTGTATTAGATGTTGATCAGTTGGTTCATTGACAGCTGTTACATTTGTCAAAGAACCACCACAAAGCAAAAACAAGTCTGATAACCAAGGAAAATGACTACTTAACTGACCTCCACAAACAAGTTAGTACTGGGCAATACGATACCACGATATACTGGTTTTCAGGCTACACATAACGACATTAACGACTATCGAAGATCTACAAAGGACAACCTTCACCAATGGTCAAACATACTTTCCAAGGCATGAAGGGGTTTATTTTGTAAAAATCAGCCACCCATCCAAAAATCGATCACAGCAAGCGTTGCTTAACCTTGAAATTTGACCCATGCCACTGTTATTACTTTGCCACGTGTCCCATAATTTTTACACCAAGTAACTTTAAAAAACTCACGTATATTCAAAACTAACACAATATGTTGAGTGTTCAGTTTGCGAAGCTGAAACTGTAAAATTGTAGAATTTAATAAAAAAAAGTTCCCCCATCGAAGCATGCACTGCGGCAACTGAAAATGTAATAAGCAGTTCTCTAATTTTGAAACAAAGCCAAAACGTCGTCGGCACACGTTCCCCTATAACATTATTGCTGGAAACTTTTCTTGCGTCTGAAATGTTTCAACCATTTCCATTATTCCCTTTATTCTGCATCAACTGTGTTATCTCGTTAGCAAAGTTTTTTGACTACAAATTAATTTGTATTATACCAAACTAAATTTCGTTTCCGCTTAGATTGAGAATTTCGCATTAACAATGCCCGGAGCCAGGAGTTGTGTCCTGTGTTGTGCTCAGGGTGAGCACAGCGTGTGTGTTTGTTAAGATTTTATGCTTAACTTTTAGTTCCTTTATTTTGTGAATGTTAAAAATATTAGTACGCTGCTCATACAATAATTATTAACAAAAAAAATAGTTGTCTGTAAAGTCGGTTAACGGACGATAATTTTACGTGATAACGTAATTTTTCATGATATTAGTGATTTTAACTTAGAATACAAAATTTCATCCCGCTTTTCACCCACCTAAGGATTGAAATTCTAATCACACGGTTGCGTTAGCTTCCAACCATACGCCTAGATATTAAATTTTGTGATTTTACTTCAAAAATTAAGGATTCATTCCATACACAACTTCATCCCCTTTTTAACCCTTTGGGGGTGAAATAATCAAAAACGCTGAGACACATATAAACTAATTTTTAATCATCAGTGTAAATAAAATTTTAAAATCCTTACTTTAAAACTGACGGACTTTCATACAAACTTTCATCCCCTATTTAACTCCTGGGTTGAATTTAAAAAAAAAATCCTTCCTTGTTCCTTGTCTACACTATAATGGGAACCACTGTGAAAATTTTCAGTTTTCTAGGTCCAAGGGTTTGTGCTGGGCGGTGATCGATTCGTGACCCTTTGTCCTGCGTGCAGCCGGTGTTCATTGATTTTTAAGACGTTATCATGTCAAAAAACTGAATGTTTTTCTCCATTATCATGGTTGATATGAAATGAACAAAAAGCTGATCTCAAAAGAAAAGAAAGAGTGAAATATTCATGTATGCACAATTAGATTGAAACTCTTATCATGACATTCACATTATTGTATACACATCAAATAATTGGATAGCAAAACTCTTTTAACGTACGCAGCAAAGGTGAAAGATAATTTTAATAAAAGCAAACATTACGTATCAAAAACAGCAAACAAAAGTAGGCGTAGTTAATGTCTGCCAGGCTGTTTTAATAGACGGTTTGGCTTACAAACAAAAAAATGGAAATATAAACAAAAAATACAGAGATAGAACCGTGAGATGTGAACAGGCGATGAACAAAGCAGAAATAAACTAAAGGTAACTAACGTAAATATATGTTTGATGTTTCTTCTTTGATCTGGAAACTCCTCCTTTTTGAAGTCGGTTAAAAAAAGAATGACACAAAATATAACATATTAAAGCACTGATATAATTAATGAACACCATAATAAACTAATTATCAACTATTTGTTATGACTAGTGCATCTATTGTTGACCTTTATCTCACCAAAATGTTATGTTGTTCGTTTTTGGCAAATCGCAAAATATGAGAATCAGATAAGGTAATGCGTATCCAATAACGAAATTATTGATAAAAATACAAAATTTACAATAAAGGATTGCTTTAAAAGATTTATGTTTAGGGGTCACCACCGTCGCATTTTGGTTATCTCATTGGTTTTGCCAAACAAACCATTTGTCTTGCTATAATTGTCCGTCCGGAGATTAAATTCGTTAGATCCGAATAATTAAGGATACTGATTAATGGCAGAGCAGATATCAGGGCGCTTCTATAAATTTTCTTTGTTAACTTTAATTGAAACGAGAATACCCGCGAAGTTTATTTGCGGTGGTTGTTCCTACTTTGTTGTCAGCGTCAGTCTCCAGAGGAAGTTTCCCTCCTCTGAGGTAAGTGAGGTATAAGTTTATTATTTAGAAGAACGGTAATAAGGGAGGTTCCCTTATTACCGTTCTTCTAAATAAGACGATGACGCAATACTTAAGTAACACATCGCACAGCGTGTTCCCGTGGCATGTTCTAACATCCGTTGCCCGGGCTATAGGAGTGACGATCCTCAACCCTCCCTTACGATCTGAGTAAACTGACGTCCTCCGGCTCAGCAAGATGAAGATTGACGTCCACTATACTCTCCTCCAGAATATGTAGTTGGGTAACCAATGTGACCTTACAGTTTCCTCCTCCCAGAAAAATGTAACGTTACAGACTCGTCACGTTGGTACGGTGGACGTCAGTGAGCTTACAGTTTCCTCCTCCCAGGAAAATGTAACGAGTCTGTAATTTTACATTTTTCTGGGAGGAGGAAACTGTAAGGTCACAGGGTAAGGTAAATAGTTTTATTTAATTTTAAAGTTGAAAAAGTTTTTTTAATGAAATAACACGACGTTTTGTGAAAAACTTGACTGAACTTATGTGCCAGTGGGTCGGGCATTTTACTAGTGGAAGCCAAAAGTATGTCGAGTACGTAAGTACCTATACTCCACGCGCGAGCTCCGAAGAATCAGTGGGTACTTAAATCATCGGTGGTTTTATTTTAAGTGCATAAGAATGACCCTCATGAATGATTTCATAATTTAGTACTCGACGAGTACTAAATGATGAAATCATTCTATGAGAGTATTATTTATTTGAATTATAACCACCGATGATTTAAGTAAGCCACCGATTCCTCAGAGTTCGCGCGCGGACTATACCTACGCCAGGCACAACGTGAATAGGATTCTCTCAACATGGATAGATGAACTGTTAGAGTTTAAAAATGAATGTGGAACAGTTGAAACAGTGGACACTGTTTCAACTGTTCCACATTCATTTTTGAACAAAGCTCAACGAAATAAGAGAATTTGAACTATTAAGAGCCTATACTACCTCAGATTAGCAACTCTATTTGTGGTGGTTCAAACTTCGTTTGTAATACTGTTAGAATAACGTTCTAATCAGCTTGCACTACAAAGCGGTTGTTACGTCAGTCACTGCGGCCGAATAGTGCGAAATGAGTGGTTTTTATTCTTTATAAAATCAAATTTTCGTCTTTTGGAAAAAATAAAAAACATAAGACCTGCTTTATAGTTAGTTCAGTTAATATGCAAAGTTTCGTGATCTAATTTGAAGTACTTTTTGAATACCAGCGGTTTATTGTTCGATTTGGAGGTGACTTTTGGATTTTTTTCTATCGAGAAAATTTTATGAAATCATGTTTTCGCCAGGCCATTTGAGGTAGTATAGGCCCTTAATAACTGATTTTTGTACCCCATTTAGTGGCAAATTCGGAGGAGTGTTTCTTGCAGCGTGAACTGCCCAAGTAACGGCCCGCTGCGCTGCACGCTAAAATAAATTCTTCTCCGAATTCCCAACCTTAGCACATGTGGCACAATAGATTGTGTGCTTACCATGAAACTTGCTTGTTGATCGACGACTTGAGGAAATAAATGAAGTTATATTTTTTTTTAAATATAAAAAGTATCTCGTTTGATAAGTCAACAAATAGCTTCCGGTGTAGTTTTTCTAACATTCAGATGACCCAGTGGGATCATTGAACTCATTTTAATGAATCTTATCAAAATAATAGGTAATTATTTTTAATGTATTATGTTAATATTTTATTTATTACAACAAAAAAAAGTAAGTTAAATAATGTTAATAATCATCATGATTTCAAATGCAGATTATTTTCACACTACCTTATTATAGTGCTGATTATTTGATCAAATAATATCATTTGCGAACACAATTTATTATACAGATCTCATTTATTAACACTGTATGATTTCAACTGAAAATGCAGCAAATTATTCTATTTATTCCTCAAAAGCTCAAATGTGCGAATTCATTACTGTTAACGAATTCATGCATTTATAAATCGGTTCAGTGGACAGGTAATAAAACAGTAATTAGTTACATAAAGAGAATTTGAGCTTAACTATTGAACATGTCAAATCTCATTAATGCATTAAAATAGTAATTATTTTGCAGCCAGTTTAAACGTGATATATCTAGGTACGGTCAACCGCATATAACACTATTACCTACAAAATGTATCCTTACTGACGCTGTCAGTGAGATAATGATGACGAAAAAGTCAAAAATGTAATATTGATATTAACTACCAAAAAAACTTACTACATGTTCGCATTTTTGGAACGAATTTCAAATAAAACGTGAATTTTCACCCGATAAATGGTTGTCTCTAAAGTCGGTTTGAGTGAGTTAATTGATTTTTTTGATTGATAAACTAACATTTCTTTTTTCATGATATTAGGGATTTTAACTTAAAAAAACAAAATTTCATCCCCCACTTCACCCCGCTAAGGAATTCTAGCAACACCGTTGCGTTATCTTCCAACTATACGCCTAGATACTCGTAATAAATTTTGTGATTTTACTTCGAAAATTAAGGACTTCCCATACACAACTTCATCCCTTTTTTTAACCCTTTGGGACCCTTTGACACGTATAAATTAATTTTCAATCTTCAGCCTAAACAAACAATTTTAAGATCCTTACTTTAAAACTGACGGACTTACATACGTTTGTATTGTTTCATGCCCTATTTAACAAAATTTAACCCCTAAGGGTTGAATTTCAAAAAATTATTCCATAATGTTTACATTATTAAGGAACCACTGTGCAAAATTTCAGATTTCTTGGTCCAAGGGTTTGGGCTGGCCATTGATGAGTCAGGCGGAACCGGAAACGTGACAGGCGCGCGGAACGGTGTGATACTTTTTCGTGCGTGCAGCCGGTGTTCATCGATTTATAAGACGTTATCACGTCAAAAAAAACAAAAACTTTGCTCCGTGCCTCGGAAAGCACGTTAAGCCGTTGGTTCCGGCTGTCATTTGTAGATCTTTGGCAGTTGTTAGGTAGTCAGAGGCCCAAAAAGTCTGACAACCAGTCTTACCAAGGGGTATTGTATTACCTGGTACTAACTGGGTTGTGGAGGTCAGATAGGCAGTCGCTCCATGTAAAATACTGGTATTCAGCTGCATCCGGTGGAAGCCGACCCCAACATAGTAGGGAAAAGGCTAGGCAGATCACGTCAAAAAAAAAGTAATTTCCCAGCAAACATTTTTGCCTAGAGTGACTTAGTTTGATTTACAAAATGCTTAGACGGTTTCGTGAAGGGTCTGTTTACACCCTGTATAGATTTACCGTACAATAAGAGGGCTCAGATCCTCATAAACTGGTTTTGCATAGCTTGATACATTACCTCCTCTTTTTTTTAAAATCGGTTAGAAAAAGAGATATTTAATTAATGTCAAGCTGAATTATTCATTTCTGCAACTGTATTACAAGTCATTTCACCTTTAAACAGACATAATGTTAAAAGGCCTTGCTTCTAATAGACTAACATTTACACTTTAGGACATACACAGCGACCGCAGAATGCGGAACGGGTACTCGTAACTGAGGTGATAAATAACTGACACGATTAGTCATTAAAATACGAGTTAATTTAGTTTATTTATTGTTTACTTGTGAATTTGTCATAATGCTGATTCATTGATGTTTTGTCTGAGTGTTGGTTTCGAAAGTTGTTTTACAATCCAACATGAATTGTTTTGGATAGGTACAGGAAGTTTGACAGTGGCAGAGAAAGTCGAAATAAGGATCGATTGTGTGATAACATTTTACGTTAATGTGCGCTAGGTTAGTGAATGAAGACTTATTTAGCTTCTTTCGATCCCAAGACATTGTCGCAGGGCTAACCGTAAAAACGTGACTAATAAACAAACAGACTGAACATTAATTGGGAAGAGTGAACTAAGCATTGCTCATTATCTCACAAACCACACAACCTCACTTTCACACTCAAACCCACACTCACTTACACACTCACTCATGTTACACATACCACACGTACACGCGCGATCTGGCCTTTTTCTACATAACGCTCATTTATTTATCTGCAGAGCTGCTTGTATAATTTTTAAGCAACCCATTTATCATTTATTTTATTTTAATTTTTATCTTTGTTTAGTCTTTCATGTTTACACTGTCTACATTTCAATTGCATAAAAATGACAAGTGGAAGTGCGGAGTCTGCTAATACAAGCAATTCCTTAAATGTCTATTGTAATTGAAATAAACGTTTTTATTTTATTTTTATTTTATTTTATTGTATAGGCATGTGATAATCATCATCTTCCTGCTCTTGTTACTTGGCCCATGTTACTTGACCCATGTTACTTGGCACATATTACTTGGCTCTTATTATTTGGCCTATGTTACTTGGCCTATGTTACTTGGCCTATGTTACTTGGCCCATGTTACTTGGCCCATGTTATTTGGCCCATGTTACTTGGCCCATGTTACTTGGCCCATGTTACTTGGCCCATGTTACTTGGCCCACGTTACTTGGGGTCGGCGCAACACGTTTTTTTCTTCCATTCACTATGTCATTGTCACACATGTGACTTTAAATAGTAGATTATAGTAAAGATTAATTAACAGAGAGAGGAAAGATGTATCGATGGTGTGAAGAATTACTTATAAGGAAAGATATTGGGTAGTATTTTTGTCCGGGTAGAATGTAACACAACAACTCGCCTGTAATCCCCAAAGGGATAGGCAGAGGTTTACTAATACCTTCCTAATAGAATACCCATGTTTCGTCAGTCATGCAATAGTCATGCAATAGTCAATACAATACATTACACACATTACACACAGACACACATTACATTATTATTGCATGGCAATAGTGCCATCAATCGGGCACAAGTCCAAACTCCTTGGCTGTTACTGAGAAATTCCTGATGGAAAAATCCATCATAACACTTTTCCCGACCCGGTAATCGAACCCAAAACCTCATGCTCAGGCCACTTGACAAGGCAATCAGTACGTTCCCTGCGTTGGTAAAGGCAAGTAACACATAAATGAGGAACACGCATGACCCCAATTTCGAGATGTCATCAAAATTCAGAGAACGACGTTGTAACAGTTAACATTTGAAAATGTTCGGTTCTTTACCTCTATAAACATGGAATGTACGATAGTCAAACAATGGGAACGAGCCCATAGCCCGCATTTGCTCTCACTAACCACATTAAGGAAATTATCCGACCGAGTTATATCATTCAACAGTCTTCAGAATTGAATAATATTTGAGTTTACTGAAACAATTAGGATCTGGTAAGAATTTCATCAGTCTGAAAACTTTATATTATTTGACTTTTTTATTGAGTTCGGGTATAAATTAGTTCGCTTTGAAATTGTATTGGTATTCGAAGTAGGTCTTCGCTATTTCTTGGAATTTTGTCTGTCCAATATTGGCCTGCTATTGGTCGTGATTTTGTTCGTGATAAATACACACTGAGATATATAGCAATCTTTAAACCAAATGTAAAGTTAATCTTACTGCGTTTCATGTTATTGATAGACTGTTTATCTACCGATTAGCTCATAAATCTACTCAGAATAACACCCCGTATTTTACGACTTAATAAAAATGTGTATCGCTTGCTTTTGATTGTTCTTGATCAAAATATATATTTTAACTAGCTGACCCACGCAACTTCGTCTGCGTCACATAAAAGAGAAACAGCTCACAAAAGGAATACATTTTTCCCCGTTTTTGCATTTTTTTCATTTATGCTCCGCTCCTTTTGGTTGCAGCGTGATGTTATATAGCCTATAGCCTTCCTCGATAAATGGACTACCCAACACTGAAAGAATCATTCAAATCGGACCAGTAGTTCCAGAGATTAGCGCGTTCAAACAAACAAACAAACTCTTCAGCTTTATAATATTAGTATAGATAGTATAGATGGATCATTATCATCATCTGCCTAGCCTTTTCCCAACTATGTTGGGGTCGGCATTCAGTCTAACCGGATGCAGCTGAATACCAGTATTTTACATGGAGCGACTGCCTATCTGACCTCCACAACCTATACTGGACCAAAATGTCTTTTATAAAAATCATATTATTTTCTCAGAAATCCGACCACTCCAATTTCTTCAAAGAGACACCTTTAATAGTCATCTACTGACAACATTTCGTTATTAATTGAGAAATCTTTCAAGTGGTAATCGAGCTTTCGCTTCAACAATATAATTGTAAGAAGCGTTGGTTCCTCGAATTTGTTTTAGCTAAAATAAAACCCTAGTACTTCAATAGTTAATTCATTGTTACGTATTTACTCCATTTATAGGAATACTTAATTGATTTGACTGGCTTTGTTTCGAGTGCCTTGTCTTTCGGGAGTGTTTTGGGTGAATCTTATATCATTATCAACTTTCGTGGAGTAAACGTAATCCTTTAAGCTGACATATGGAAGAATCGGCGTCTGAATCTGAATTGACCAATGTTTACTTTGAGAGGCATAACCCGAAGTATCTAAGAAGTATTCATTCAGCTTGCTGATTAAGCTTAGTAACTTGCATCAGAACACTCCAAGCCTCACCTGATGCATATCATAAAACGTTGACACAATATAAAAATGGACAGTAGCGAAACTAAGCCTAGTTGATGCAATAATTACCTACGCTCCATTGAAGCCATAGGGTTGTCCTTTTTAATGTTGTTGATATTGTTTTTTTTTTTTTATTAAAACATTTATATTCTGTTGTGATCAATCGATCTAAGTAATTGAAATATGTCATTAACTTACAAATACAATTTAAATAGTATTTATGGCGTAGTTATGGCGTCGGTTAATATAAAAAAAAGATGATAGTTTAAACACGGAAAACAGTTTATGCGAACCGTACCGCGTTTCAACCCGAAAATGCATGTGATACCTAGGAATTAAAAAACTATAACATGAAAAAATACCTTTATTACTTAAAAAAATATCTTCGTTATTACAAATTATTTACAGAAAAATACTTTCTTCTGTTACGACACGTTCGAAATTCTATATTATTGAATTTATTGTGTTAAAAATTCAAACAGCCGTATACCGCGCAATACGTTCGTGCCATTTTTAAAAAGATTGGGAATAAAACTTATACATGACCAGTCGTCTCGGCGCGGCACGCGCTACTGACAGCACCGCGACGTCCGCTCGGAGGCCCCGTCGATGCGCATGTTTGTGTGAGTGTGCGGTATCGAGCGTAATGTAGGCAGTTTCCCTACTGTCCATTTATATATTGTGACGTTGACGTCTACCCGATATTGTAAATTTTAGACCATTTCATCAAATGATGAAATGGTCTAAAATTTACAATATCGGTCGATCACAATCATGAAGTGATTTGACGTGATGACAATTCTAAGATCTGGCCACGACATTTACATAAAACGGATATGTTCCAAGTAGGTACCTATGCTATCGCTACCGTAAACATGAACACACACACACACACACTTCCAAAAACATCAAACCTCTTGTCATTAAATTTTTCGCTTTAAAAATATTGTTATATTATAATAGTTTTTATTAGTTGTTAATTTAATTATCTTAATTTACCTATCTTGTTTTTCTATTTCCTTTGTAATTAAGAAGTTCAGTTAAAGCTAACATGTTACCTTTACTTGGGAAGAGACTGGACCCCACGACACAGTGTGGAGTCCAAAGAATTTGTAAAATTCTAGTGCTTAAGAATCATTGTTTTTTTTTTTGTTGCTAGCATTTTAATATTGTACCTTGTTATGCGAACTGAATGAAAACTTTATTATTATTATTAATTCTTGTCATTTCATTTTCTTCTCTCGTAAGAGAGTACAAAAACCCTACCCACGGGCCGGAGCCAAGTCTGTAGGGGGAAGATTAAATAGAGAATGTTGATGATATTGTAGATGAAGTTAAGAATTTCCGAGTGATGCGACAGGTGTTTAGAATTGTGGCTTTTTGGAGCAGATGAAGTGTGTGGGGCGAAATTTGTAAAGTGTTTAAGCTTTGCGTAAGAGATTTCGGTACTACTACTATAGGGACGATGTGGACGGTTTGTGCTTCCCACTGGGTTTTTATTTCTATGGCGAGGTCTTGATATTTACTAAGCTTTTCAGATATTGTAGTTTGAATGTTGTGAGAGTTTGGGATAGCTATATCTATTAGGTAAACTGTTTTGTTGGTTTTGTCGTGAAGGGTTATATCTGGTCTATTGAAATGTATAGTTTTGTCAGTTATTATAGTCCTATCCCAATAGATTTTCTGATTCCTATTTTCTAGTGTTATTTCGGGTTTATATTTATAGTATGGTTTCATCTCTCTTATGAGTTTATATTTGAATGCTAAGTGTTGGTGTATAATAGAGGCAACTTGGTCATGTCGATGCTTATAGTCAGTCTGTGCAAGGGATTTACAAGCTCCTGTAGTATGTTGTATGGTCTCAGAAGCAGTGTTGCAATGTCTGCATAAGTCAGGCGGCTGATAAGGGTCTTTCTACTATTATTAAAATTTGGTCCTGAATCGCCAGCATAAATCCTTCTGTCTCGGGAATATTATGAAGGCAAACGTAACCGCTACACGCAGGTGGCCAACCAGAAGATAGTCTATCTTCAATTTTGTCTTTTACCTGAAGGCCTACGGAAGTAATACTCGCTATTAAAGGGTTTCGCTTTTCTACTACGGTTTTGCACAGGATTGATAGGACACGCGGCGCGTCGGGCGGCGCGTTGAGTGGCGTGTCAGGCGGTGCGTCGGGCGGCGCGTTTTGCGGCGCGTTGCGCGTTTTTTTTCGTTTACAGAGAGGCGGCGTTTGCAGCGGCAGTATCATCTGTCATAATTATGTTTGTATTTGCGCGCGCACTACCGCGTTGACCACAGCGGTGCACACGGCGGGCAACGCTGCATTTCAGCAAACGCGCGTAAAAACGCTTCTCCGTAAACGCTCTCATACATTGCCATTTGTTTGAATTTCAAGCGAGCCGCGCCGCACGACGCGCCGCGCAACGCGCTGCGTCTCCGTAAATGAGCCCTTTAGAGTGAAAACGCGAGTATTCCATTATTTGTCCTTTCTTTAAAGTTTTAAACATTTCTTAATCATAAAATATGGTTAAAATATAAAAAATAGTCCACCGGTATCGGGTCCAAGCTATTGGTGGTTAGGGCTCTAGACACAGGAACCTCCACACAATGCGAGCCTTATCGTGAAGTCTATATTGCTATTGTTGTCGCTGATAAAATGTCATTTGTCTCGGACTTCTATGATCATATTGTATGATTGATAATTAACGTATTAAGAGGCCCGCGGAGCATTCGTAGTTCATACAACAAACGTAATCTATACATATAATAAAACAGTAACGAAAGAAAAACTGTACATTGAGAATTTTCGAGAAAATATAAGTGGCTTTTGTTAGAAAAACGTAACTGATGACAAAAAGTGACTTTTTAGAATTTTTGTCTGTTTGTCTGTTTGTCTGTGTGTATGGTACGGCTTCACGCCAAAACTACTGCATAGATTGAATTGAAATTCGGCAAAAATGTTCTTTGTACACCAAGGAAGGCTTTAGGCTACATATTATCACGCCTTATGTTATGGGAGGTAAGCAATATTGATTTTAAAAGGTTTTTGTTCGTAATTGAATGGACAAAATAATTGAATGCACAAAATAACATGTTAATAAAAAATTTACTCTAGGAACATAATAATCACGCTATTTTTATAAAGGAGCGAGGTATTAAACTTACTTAGATCCATACTAATATTATAAATGCGAAAGTAACTCTGTTTGTTTGTTTGCTACCTTTTGACGACTAAACGGCTGATCGGATCGTAATAAAATTTGGCAAGGAGATATATTTCAACCTGGGGAAGGACATAGGCTATATATTATTACGCTAATAACTTACGGGGTGAGCAATATTCCATTTCGTCAATATTATTTAACTGTTTGACAACTGACAACTGCCATAACATACGTTGCAATAGAACAGCTATTTTGAACCTTTTGTCACTAAAACAAATAGCCCGCCGGCGACAGCGACCGCCCTGTGAACAGTGTTTCGCAAGTTCGAGCCTCAGTCAAGACTCACTATTTGTGTACTAATTTTGATTTGTTTAATGCTGTAAGATAATAACTTAGGTTCGCATGTTCGATCCCCATCCAGTTTTCGCTTTTTGTAACTAAGTATTTTGATTTTTTTAAAGCTTTAAGGTTTCGAAATCATTACTACATAGTTTATACATACTTTTAGTTTTTTTTAACCATATAAACGACGGTTAGGGAATAATTTATTTCAATCAAAATTTATCTATATTTATTAATATAAATCTATCATTTAGTAAATCTGTAGACGTGGAGCTTTTGTATGCATGGAAAGCAAGTCGATCGCTTTCCAAGCATATATTTTAGCAGTTTAAATTGACTCCATTTTCTGAATCGCAGTGTTAAGATTATTATGAAAGAATGATAAATACTGTCATTCGCCCGTGTCAGCTGTGTAATGGAGTTGGGCAGGACACCTAGCAAGGCGCGGTGATCGTAGGTGGAGTAAAGCTGTGACCGGGTGGCGTCCTAGGAACGGAAAGAGCGTGGAACTTAGCACAAACAGAAGAGGCCTATACCCAGCAGTGGGTGAATTCAGGCTGTGGATGATGATGATGATGACGCATAACTTTTTCCAGAGAGGTCCGATTTGCATGATTCTTTTTTAGTGAAAAGCGTATATCTCAAAGTTGGTCCCATATAAAATTGAAAAAAATCGTGTTCGAACCCAAGTCATGCACTTCTGATTTTTCGGATTCATGTGCGTTTTGTATAATTATCACTTGCTTCGGTGAAGAAAACCATCGTGAGGAAACCAGCATGCCTGAGAGATATTTGTCGACGTCAAGTAAAACCAAGTCAGAGGCCCTTTTTTTTTTTGGATGGGAAATCATCAAATGACTCCTCCCGCTCTGGGCGGAGCAGGAGGGAGTGTCAGACTTTTACTGACTAAAACCCATCCATGTTCCTTCATCGCCCTTTGTGTTCTGGGGCCACGGTATCTCTTTGGAACAGTCCCGCAACCCCGGCAGGCCTCGGTCCTTGGTCCCTTCCTTTTTGTCGACTCTCTTTGAGGCGCGCGTGGAACGCGAACGCGCCGTCGACACGGCCTGTCGTCATGAGACGGACGGACGGCGAGCTAAGCCATAGGCCGACGTCCACGGGCCCGCGCCTACGGTGGCCGGGCGACGGGATGTCCGGGGTGACCTCCGCGGCGGCCGGGACGCTGTGAGGTTCTCTCCTTCTCACGTTCTGCCACCTCCTTCTCTAGCATTACTGCTTCGCAAAAGGAGGTGACCGCGTCCCATTCCGTCTCGCTCCGGACCATGGCTTGAACCAGGGCCGGACGCGAGAGGTCGCCGCCGCCAATCGCCGCTTCGAGGACACGGCGGTGCTCCGCCCACGCGGGGCAAACCTCTACCGTGTGCTCTACCGTGTCCTCCGGTCGATCCTCGCAATGGAAACATCCGAGCGTTTCCTCCCGCCCGATTCGGTGCAGGAACCTCCCGAAACAACCGTGTCCGGTGAGGACCTGCGTCAGGCGGAAGGTGAGGACGCCGTGGCGTCGCTCAAGCCACTCCTCAAAGAGGGGACTTATCGCCACTATTGTGGCGTGCCCTGCACGGGGTTGCGACAGTCGCTCTCTCCATGTCGCCATGAGATCCCGCCGGAAGTCTGTCCGCTGAGTGTCAATTTTCCGCGGCAGCGGAGTTTCCCCCCGGCGTAGCGCCTCCAAGTCAGAGGCCATTGGACGGCATAAAAACTCTGACACCAGGTTAGGCACGAACCACAAGAAGAAGATCGTTCTTAGGCTCATTTCATGCTCTTGATGAGAACTTTAACTCTGGCTGGAGTATGACTGTCATCGATATTCTAACGATGGAGACGGAAGGCAGTTGCAAGAGGTTCTCAGAGTTTACAGCATCTGTATCGTGTTTGTGCTCATTTTGATGAACCTTGATGAGAACTTTAGACCTGGGTGGAGTATGACTATCAAAGAAGGTCTGACGTTGGAGAGGGAAGGCAGTTGCGAGAGATCCGCAATAGTTTAATGGAGTTTTATCGTGTTTCGGCTCATTTTGTGTTCCTTGATGAGAACTTTAGACGTCATCGAGTGTCTAAGGATGAAAACGTAAGGCTGTCGAGGGAAGCCCTTATTTGGAAAAATATAAGTACTTAGAATATTTTAGCGATTAACGCAAATATTTCTGAGAAATTAAATTGTTACCTACTTGAGTCTATATCTATTATTATTATAAAGCTGAAGAGTTTGTTTGGATGGTTGAACGCGCTAATTTCAGGAACTACTGAATTCGTAGACAAGTTTACATCGTTCAAAATGATAGAATAGATATCGTTTCTATAATGTTGATCGCAATACTCTTTGGTAGGAACGCTCACCATAGACTTAAGTGTATGTTTTTTCTACAGACATTAGAGAACGAGCGATCGACTCAGTCGTGTCAACTTGGCTACCATTTTAGCGCTATCTACAATCGCTGAAACCGAGGGGTTTACGATTGTAGAAAGAGAATCGATATGAAACGTTTGTAACTTGGCTATGCCTACTGGTTCGACTAAAAAGTATCTATTAGTGTTGGATAGCCGATTAATCGAGGAAGGTTATACATCACGCCACAACCAATAGGAGCGGAGCATCAAAGAAAAATATTGCAAAAAACTGGAGATTCCTTTTGGGAATCTTTAACCGTTTACGCAATAATCATAAATTACGAATCTTAAAAAGTTAAAAAACAGTCCGCGATAACATAATGATGTCTATCTTTTAAGGTGGTCTCAGAATCTCTAACCTAACCCTCTTTCTCTTTCTCTTATTATGTGACGCAGACGAAGTTGCGCGGGTCAGCTAGTACCAAAATAATTTGTAAATCAAACATATTCTTAAGGTAGTGTGTATTTACCTATTTCGATTGAATTACAGAATACCTAGGTTCCCAAGTATATATTTTGTATAGACACTGATTTAAACAAGAGTTATGAGAAAAATTAGTTTTCTATCTATAGACGAGACAAAATATATGAGGAATTTAAAATTTCTAAATTTAAAATTTCTCATAAATCTCGTCTTTATATCATTGTACTTTCAAAATATATATTTGGGAATATAGATGTTCTGTTATGCAATCAAAATAATTACACACTACTTTAGGAACATGTTTGATTTACAAATTATTTTGGTATTACGTTTGTATGAATACGCACGCTCCGCCGGCCCCTATAACGACGGTTATACTTTCCTAATTCTCAATATGCTAGAAGAGTAGTGAACGTTCCATGAATACTAATAATTTATGTATATAAACAAAACTGTAGGGTCAAAAGGAACTATGTCCTTGATTTATGGAACTTTTCTTTGATATTATAATATCTAACAAATATTTTACTACGAATCGGGGTAGATTACTCGATCAAAAAATCCCTTATAGATTATTCACGGGTGCCATCAATATAAAATAGGTTAGTATTTCTTGGTATTAGGTATTATGATTTTCTCGTAACTGTAAAGGTACTGCTATCGTCGCTTTTAAAGGAGCATCGAATAATATCAGATCATTGACCTCACCTTCGGAGGTGCCTTATGGCAGTTACATCAACATGTGGATACCATGATTTTTCCACTAAATAGTGTCTCATCATTATGCCAATGTTTGTTGTTTCATAATACTTTTGCCACATTGTGTTAAAACATGTAAATTGACTTTAATGATTCATTTCAATTTCTGAGTTCAAACGAAATTGATGCTTTATGAAGTCTGATTTTGTATTTTCACCTTTGCTTTTTTTTTTCGGATGGGAAATCATCAAATGACTCCTCCTGCCCGGCGGAGCAGGAGGGAGTGTCAGACTTTTACTGACTAAATCCCATCCATGTTCCTTCATCGCCCTTTGCGTTCCGAGGCCACGGTATCTCTTTCGAACAGTCCCGCAACCCCGGCAGGTGTATTTTCACCCTGACTTTGAAATTGTAAATCAGACACAAATTAGCATGATTTGAGGCGAAAATATTGTTTACTGGCTTAGTTTTTACATATCTTTTGTAGATACAAATAATAGTCTTTTAGTGATCATTCAGGCAATTATTAATTTAGCAGACAAAAATAAATTCATTTTTTTTAAGTAGTGTTGCATTCATATTGATACTATCAGCTACGTGCAAGTGCCATGCATAATTTAAGATTTATTCAAACTAGTTTTTTGTGAGACAAACATGTAAGGTCTACAAAAATTCACAAAAAGGTGTAATAGGTACGTCGCCAAGTCGACGAACATTGAAACGTTTTTTTTTTGTATTTTTCATTATTTTAATGTTTCTCTAAAAACTTACTATATTTTTTAACGTTCTACATTACGTTGATACCTTCTGCATTTTTTATGTCAATCATTTGAATAGTATGAGCATTTTGATTTCAATGTCCTATTTACTATTTTTTTAGTTTTTTAGGTCACCGCATATCAAAACCTTTCTAAACTCAGCAATGTTATCCAACAGGTTTCTGCATCTTCCATACATTGAAAACCTGATTGTAGTTGCTTAAACGACTTTGTTTAAAAACCGGTACCAATAAATAACATTTCGTGGGCGCCAAGTCGAATATTTAGAGTATGTAACAAACCGTTTTTATCTGTTTAGTATGTCTGTCATTTCTGGTTCGGTCATACCGGTGCGGACAACTAGCGAACCGAGACAGACACTTCAGTACATTCTCTGTTCGAGTTCGGTGACTGCGTGCGCAATGGGCATTATCGTGCATAAATTCGCCGCTAGAGGCGTGCGTGTAGAGTAAGGTCTTCAGAAATGTCAGATGTCATGAAGTGTTCGCACGTTGCGCGCATTTATATCACGTTCTAATATGGAATATTCACAGTTGTGGTCAAGATTGAGCCATTCGTGATTAATTATTATGACTTGAAGATTTTAAGTAGCAAGTACGGATGCTAATTTTAGGCGCAATATTGTAAATTATGTTTCTGAAATTGACACTATGTTGCGATACGATAGCACTCATTGGTTCGCACTGGTTTGACCGACCCTTTAGTCCTTGTCACGTCCTTGGTATGCGTGTAGATTTTTTTGTATTTTTCTAAACTTCTTTATTTTCTTCCTTTCCTTCCAACTAAGTTCTGTATTAGGGCAGATAACAAAAAAATCTAATTAGTCTGTCAGATAATTTCCAAAAAATATTGGACACATATTTTTTTTCTTTTTTCACGTAAACAAAAAATGTAGACGATACAGTGCGTCGAAAACTCGTATGACATCACAAGCTGATCTTTGACACGTTTTATCTTCGTCAATTTTTATTAATTTGATAAAACAAAAAACACGTATCCAACATTTTTCGATAAACTAACTGACGGACTAGAATCATATTTTTTTAGTCAGTCGTCATCCCTATTGGCGGGGTAGAGTACCACTTACATAATTAGTATCTAGGTTTTCATTTTGGGTTCAACAAGGGTGCTAGATTGTAAAACATTTAAATATTATTTGGATTTTCTTTTCTTTAACTAAAACAAGATTGTCAAAAAAATTCGTGCAATATAGAATAAACAAATTACTTTTAGTAATTGAATATTTAATTAACAACCAACATTTAGTATTCTTTTTAAAAAACCACTCAACTCTGAAGATTCTCAAATCAAAATCAAAAATGCTAAGTGGTTTACATTGAAAGAAAATTGTCATTAACATTATTCTTGTTGAAGTCTGGCTTTGCGACCTTGCTCCTCGTCTATCGGCATTGAAATCGGCTTATCAAGTTACGTAATTAAAGTTTTAGTATTATTTGTTGTTGTATAGACGTTTAAGTAATTTTAGTTCTAGTTTTACTACAATTCTCGACAAACTGAAACCTAAGTAGGCTAAGTAGGTAAGATGAAACTATCTATCGCTCACTTATGACCGTTTTCTATAACTTACTTACGTAGGTATAACTGTCAGTTAGTATGCCTACGTCTCGTAGTTGTTGTGTCTCGTGTTTCTATAAACAAAGTTAGCTTGAAATATGATATCCGCGTCATCTACCTGTCACTTAATTAATAGAAAAATAAAAAAAGCATTTCTGTGACTTTTTTTTCTATCCGTCCGTAAGCTAAATGTCAAACAGACAGTTATAGCAACCTACCGATAGCTGTTAGTAAGTTATTGAAAATGGCCGTTAATCAAATAGGGCCTAGTTAAAGTGACATTTTAACTGCTATGACTGTCAAGTGATAGTTTGTCAAAAAACACCTGAGATTATGGTAGCGCAACATGCGTTACCAAAATCTCAGGTTTCTTCAGGCCAACTTATCTGTGCTGGCGGGAAAACACAGAACTAAAATAAATGGATCTGACGCACAAAGTCCCATTTGTACAATGTCCCATTCGCACAATGTCCCTTTCGCGCAATGTCCCATTTGCACAATGTCCCATAGTACCAAGTTTGCTTGACAATCAGCATCACCTTGAACTACACACACTACACACACTTAACGCGTAACTTCAATCCCCTACTAAAATTCTGAACGTTTCGACAATCGTAATCGCTGATAGACTGTTTTGTCATTTTATAACGTGCAAGGGACATTCAACCATAAAGTGATGTAGTCATAAAGGTCAACGACAGTCTATGACGATCTTTCATTTGTTTTGGGGTTAGATCTACGCAAAGTTATGAAAGCGTTCAGTTGCGATGTCTCACTGATGACGCCAAGTGACGTCAAATGCAGAGGTATGTGACGTGGTAGTGACGACGATCGAGAGCTTGAATTTGGAACGTTCGTCATTTATGAAGGCTTTTGGTAAATGTTGTTAGAAAGTAGGTGTTGACGTATGTGACGTAGGTACCTACAAGCAACAAAGTGCAACACTATGTATAAATACCAGTTATACAGTAAAGGTCAAACAAACATTTGTACAAACTATTCAACTCCTTTATTAAGCCGTGTAGGCAGCACGTGCAACCTTTTAAAACAACAAACAATTAATTAAAATTTAACGGCACGCCATCGATGCCAAAATGGTCTAAATCAACAATTAAGGTGTCAGTGATTCTGCCGGGGTTGCGGGACTGTTCAAAAGAGATCCCGTGGCCCCGGAAAACAAAGGGCGATGAAGGAACATGAATGGGTTTTAGTCAGTAAAAGTCTTACACTCCCTCCTGCTCCGCCCAGAGCGGGAGGAGTCATTTAATGACTTCCCACCCGAAAAAAAAAGGTGCCTGTAATTGGCTATTCTGGCTTTCATTAGCAGACATGGGCCCCTGGTTACTTGTAAGTGGAGTAACGCAAGAGATGCTAGGTGAGGAAGTAGATTTAAGACTTTTACAATAAGGTGGCCGGTAAAAAGAAAACGGCATCGTTCAAGTGGTAGATCATCAAGCACTTCAAGAAATAATGATATCTGCCTAGCCTTTTCCCAACTATTTTGGGGTCAGCTTCCAGTTTAACCGGATGCAGCTGAGTACCAGTATTTTACATGGAGCGACTGCCTATCTGACCTCCACAATCCAGTTCATACTGGGTAATACGATACCACTTTGGTAAGACTGGTTGTCAGACTTTTTGGTCCACTGACTACCTGTAACGACTGTCAAAGATGGACAAGTGACAGCCGGGACCAACAGCTTAACATGCTTTCTGAGGCACGGAGGAAACTCAGTATGTAAGGGTGGTCACCCATCAACGGACCAACCTAGGCAAGCACGGCTTAACCTAGAGATCGACCCGAGCGGCTGTTATTATTTAGCCAGGAGGAGGACCTACTTCAAGAAATAATGATATACAGATATTTATATGAGCGTGAATGGCCGAAACTGTGAGGAATAGCAAAAATACTCAAAGGCGTCTCGACCTCGATTTTGATGAAAACTAAACCTGCATCATTAGACTTTTGCAAAATCAATGTTCCTAGCAAAGCATCAAACCCTTTAATTAAAAAAAAAAACACATAATGTATTATTACAAATTCGATAGTGTCGCTAATAGGCTTCGATCAATAATAGAATGATCGAAGCTAATAGGGATCAAATTCAGGGAAACGGTATAACCGTGGAGACGGGTAGGAACATAAGAAGGCCAAAATTCCATTTCAGTGGATGTTGAGATTTGAAACACTGCTATAGGCACTAAGACAAGCTTCTGTTTTAGCCACAAGCTGCCTATCTAAACCACTATCATTAGACATTGGTGTTAATTCTGTTGTGCACAAACCTAACTTAATTTAGGCTATTGCTATCTTTTACTAAAAGGCAGTGCCAGAAAAGGACGGCTATAATTACGTTAGAGATGTCAAACTAGTTTATGGCTTGCGCTTCACCGTGTTTTTAGTCGACATGTTTTTACGTGCACCCTTCATTTGTATGAAAACATTAGTTCCAACTACATTTGAATGCACTAAATTACTTCCGTCTCTTTCTCGTTGTATTAGAGAGAAAAATATAGCAATAGTCTAAATTAAGTTTAGTTTGTGCACAACAGAATCGACACCATTATCAATATAAATCACTAATGTATGATAATTCACAAATGTACGATAATTCACTAATGCTGTTACAGCAAGCGTCCCTTAATTCAATATTGTCAGTCAGTCTGACATCTCCTAATGACGATTGCGACAATCTGGACAGCTAACAAGACGATAATGTCCTCCTGAATCGACGGATTGACGTGCTTTAACGGAACGGTGGGAAATTGGGGGTTCGATGGTTAAATTGTCGGAACCGCTCCAGTTGAGCATTAGGTCCTGGGTTTGATTTCGAGATTGGGCAAAGTGTTTAGGTTTTTCTTCAGGAATTAAGAATGAATTTATTAAACCATTTTTACAAACATTTTCTTGATCTACAAAATGTATGAATAATCGTAACAAGTTAAATTGTAAAATAGTAATTAGTAAACAGAGAGAGGTCCCAAACTAGGCTGAGCCTGCTGTTCTTACGGGTCGAAGTTGCGTTAATTTACAATTAAAACACATTTTTGTTTCTCAATAGAAGCTCAGTGTATAGGGCCGATGCCTGCCGGGGCTGCGGGACTGTTCGAAAGAGATACCGTGGCCCCGGAACACGAAGGGCGATGAAGGAATATGGATGGGTTTTAGTCAGTAAAAGTCTGACACTCCCTCGTGCTTCGCCCAGAGCGGGACGAGTCATTTGATGACTTCCCATACAAAAAGGAATTGTGTCCGATTTAAGGCAAATGAACTCACCCCTTATAAATTGCGTCGGAATTTAACATAACTGACGTAATGTGGGTATTTACTATAAGTAAACCATGCTAGAAAAGGTGTAATGGCGTATGTAATGTTTTATGCCAACATTATAATATTGAGGAAAACTATGGATTCGATTAAGATTACGGTTCTGACGGTGACGGTTAAAAAACGATTCTAAATGCGTGATTGCTAAAGTTACACACCTACGTATTTATGTTATGAATCAGTGTTCTTACGCAAAACGTTATAAGATTATCGTCATCGAGATGGTCTGATGAAGGATATAAACATAACGGTTCTAAAAGAGTATACGTCATAAGTGATGATAAAATCGTGATAAGAGCTCGCACTTTTTGTGAACAGGATAAAAATATGCAAATGACGGCAGCAAAAACGGAACTATACACAACTCATTGGTGTAATTTTTTTTATTTGTCTTATATAATTATTAAGTTTTTAAGTAATAAGCTTTTGACGCAGACTATTGCGTGATTACATTGTTATGAAATACTTAATACAGATGACGATTACATTGTTATGAAATACTTAACACAAATACAACAACAACAACAACAACAACAGCCCATAACGTCCACTGCTGGACATAAGCCTCTCCCATGATGGGAGGAATTTGCCGTAATCTCCACGCTTGGCAGGCGGATTGGAGATCGCAGTGATGAAAGACTAACAGAAAACGCTGCTGCCCATTCTCTGGTCTACGGAGGCGCAAGGTGTTCTGCCTCAGACATTAGTCGCCTTATACGACACCCGTGAGTGTAATGGGTTGGTTCTATTCTACTCTGCCGGATACCACACGGCACCAACCAACACAAATACAAGAATAAATTAATCGACACATTCAATTTTAGTTTAAAAGGGCCACATGTCCCAACGACCTTACTCAAAACCTTAACCTCCCGATTCCCATCAGCTTTCACCCATGGGGATTAAAGGATAATGGTTTGCGGTTCCATGGGAGGTAGGAGGGACACACACCAATATATCAGACCTACAATGCTCATATAGGCAGACAGTTCCAAACGCCCCTCACCACAATTTACAATTACCTACTAAAATTGAATCAAGAGGTAGGCCAAGCACAAACGCATGGATTAAACGTTACGTAAATTCGAATGATTTTAAAATACTCTTTTCATTCATAATTTATTACTTACGCCTACTACTTCTTGTGCACATCGCAAACAATACAAAACGCTGAAGAATAATTTTAGGCTCAAAAATGATTACCAGTGCTGTTGGTTCCTGGCTTGGTGCCGGGGTTGGTGGCTGGCTGTCATTTGTAGATCATTGACAGTCGTTACAGGTAGTCAGTGGCCCGAAAGTCTGACAACCTGTCTTACCAAGGAGGTATCGTATAATACCAAGTACTAACTAGGTTGTGGAAGTCAGATATGCAGTCACTCCATGTAAAATACTGGTGTTCAGCTGCATCAGGTTAGACTGGAAGCCGGCCCTAACATACTTAGGAAAAGGAAAGGCAGATCCGTAGATGATGATTCAAAAATGATTCGAAATCACTTCGCTCGTTCGAGCTAGGCCCATTGGGCCTCTCTACGTTTTCATCATTAATTTTATGCTAAGATCTATAATAGAAAGTGTCAAATCCTTTAATGTTTAGCTAAGTTAAAATGTGGTTGGAAACTTTCGTTAAACTGTCAATGGATTTTAATATTGATGGATTTATAATGGCTTTATTTCTTGTCACTTTCGTCGCGGTTCATTAGATTGGCCACTTTGTTTTTTTTTTGTTAGTGACGAACAAAAGGTCGTCTGCGAAAAGACTTTGCCCCTGCCCCTATGATAAGAAGCTAGCTTCTGCCAGCGGCTTTTCCCGCGTGAAGTTTAATAATTGTCCCATGGAATCTTACCACCAAGATAAAAAGTACTCCATGTTATAAACTATCTGTTTTGTATGGTGTCGGACGTAAAGAATATCACCATCCCATATTCGGGGAAGGCCCATGTCCAGCAGTGGACGTCTTTCGGCTGAAATAGTAGTAGTATAAACTATCTGTATAAAAAATTTCATCCAAATCCGTTCAGTAGTTTATATATAGTAGGATAAGTTTATTAAAATATTAAGTTTACAAAAAGTGTACAGCTAGGTCAGTAGTAGATATTAGGTATAGATCTATTTTTTCTTTTAGTTTTACGATTATCTGATTAAAATTAGGTTCAGACTCAATGCTGCAAAAAAAATAATGTAATGTAATGCGCGACTTACTCGATCTAGATCAATATTTTAATCAGAAATTTCTCAGAAGTAGCACGGAGTTTGAATTTTATGCCTGGCCGATGTGATGACAATATATACCGGATGACTATTTATCGCTTTCCAAAAAAATGGGTATATTATGTGAACGTTGTAGAAACTTATGGCATACCTAGTATTTTTTTCTTTTGTCCACAGCTTAGAAAAAAATTGATCCATCATCAAAAAAAGTTACAAATTCAAGTAAACTATTCATAATAAAAAAAGAAAGGGAAATTAAAAAAAAACAAAATATCGAATTTCAAATCATAGGTAGCCTATACGAGTATGATTTTAATTTTGAAATTTTTCAACTTTTTTTTTTCGAAAAAGAAAACTAAGTATGCCATTTGCTTCTACTCTGTTCAACTATTACGTATACCCATTTTTTTTGGAAAATGATAAAAAGTCACCTGTATAATATAGGCTCGTCCCGTAAATGGGATTAAAACATTACTGGCGCAATGTGTACTAACTAATATTACACAGACGTGAATTTTTATAATAAAATATATTATTTTATTTAATTATTCGCAGCGGTGCGAGTTTCCGCATTTTATTTATCGTGTTTGGCTAGAACGCACAAACTACTGTCGTATTTTACAAATAACTAACACCATAAATGTCTAACACGGATGCAATGAATAACTAAAACTAGACAGGTACCTATTATTTTTCACCAAAAACAACTCGTATTTAACCTAAGTGGTTACTTAATCTTTGATAATAATTAATGAAACAGTCGTTAGTAACTTCTAACTGTATGGAAAGTAGATATTGTTAGTGGCATATTAGGGAAGTTTCATAGTTTAATGCAGGGATGTTTCGGTCGTTTTGGCTTTGGTCCAGAAACGAGTATAAAAGCTATTTGCATAAAACTTTTTGGCATAGTTTATTAATTAAAATATGATGCTGTATAATAACTGTATAATACGTATTTCACTAATCTTCTCCTAAATTAGCCAGGAACTAATAGGATGGACTCATGTACATTCATTGTCTGCTAAGCCTTCTTCCAGATAATTATACAAATGAGCAAACTCGGAACTAAAATCATTTAATAAAATATTCGGACCGGGAGTCGAACCCACCGCGCTAACGCAACCGCCGCCGATCAGATGCTGGGCCAATTAAATCTAAAATACAAGTGTGGATATTTTTTATAAAAACACCATTTAAATTTGAATTTTTTTTGTTTAAAATTAAATTTGTGACACTTCTTTAATGAATTTCGAAACAAAAATAAAGATCCGTGTCAATATTATTGCAAGTTTCCTGTTCCAAAATCATAAAAAAGTTATAAAATGTCATTCATAAGTTGAACACTGCAAAAAAATTAATTTAAAAGGGTAACAAGTATCCTGTAGCGTGTATCTACGTAAACATTACCTACCTATTTCTAACACTTATGCCCCCTACCTATCTATGGTTGAAACTTTGTCAGAACTGCAATAACAGTCTCTCTGTCTTTCTGTCTGCTATTAAAATGATAATTGATAACAAATTGACATCAATGGTTATAATTAATAACTGTCCCGTAGGTGTAGTAGTCTCGCAGTTGCAAGTGCTACTGCTGTTCATAAAAGGTCCTGGGTTTGATGCCTAATAGGGTTTTTAAAATGTCTCAGTAACAGCCTGGGCAGAGTCTGGGTTAGTGTCCAGTTGATGGTGATGGGGTTGCCCCGTTAGATAGGATTTAAATATATGTAAGTGCCGATATGTGGCCTTCGGGAATTAAAGGCGTGATCACATTTTGTAATCACTTTACCCAAACCTGCACCAAAAGCGGATCTTTTAACATCCGCGCCGTCTTGTACGATTAATTATAATCTATTTAGTCATTACCGCTGTCATGATTTCGTAGTAGATTAATAAATAATTAATTAATTGCTGACATTTCATGTCTGCACAAATGTCATGACTAATTACTATATCCTTGTGAATATGTGCTTTTATTTCTAGAAATATGTGAGAATGTTTAATTGGTGACACAAATCCGGTTTTGACCAGCCTACCAATATAATTATAATTGTTTTTTTTTACGAAGGAAATACTCCTTTCAAATAGTTGTCCTATCAGAGAGTGAAATTCATCATTTGCAACAAAAAAAATTCACAGCAATACGTAGGTTAAACCTCCTTGGAGCTTCACCAAATAAAAAATAAAAAATCTTCTTCTGTTTCTCTATTCGATGACTCAGATTTTTTCTGACCAGTACCTACGTAGCAACCTGGATAGCTCTGTCGTTTGATACAAGTTCTAGGGGGTGCAATTAGTTGTACGCGACGGGCAGGAGAACAGATGTGGCATAATATCATGTGTTGTGGCTCCACACTCGCATTATGTCCGAGATGACTCGATTATACCACATCTAGTCAAACAAAAAAACGTTAAAACATGCGTTAAATTACGTAAATCACTCAAGGTCGACCACACGAAAGAGTTCAATGTCGCATAGCACTGCGTGGTATTTAATTGAAATGATAATAAAATATTACGTCAAAAATATTTTTGTGTTTTTGCAAATCTGTCCATAAACGGACTAATTAATTACAATTTCTTGTTTACTCTAAAAAGAAAAGAAAAAAAAATTACACTGGCATTTCCTCATCGTGTTTGCGTTGCGTTTAGATATTATTATTTTTTAAAGATGATTTTTTTACGCATTGGAAGGCAAACATGATTAGATGTAGACTTGTCAAACCGTAGAGGAATCTGGCTCATCTAGATCTACGAGTATATCGAAAAAAGGTTTTATTGATTTAATTTTATTAACATTTGTTATCGCTATTCTGATCAGAAAAAGTAAACGTGCCAATACATACGGTTGAAGTTTTATATTTTGGGTCGCAATTTCCAAGGGCATTTAAACCATAATTTTTTAAACGGTATTAGTTAGTGAACCTGAGAACAGGTCACCTGAGAGATTAAATTTTGATAACCTATTGGTGTTATATTATTTGGGGTTTACAACTAAGATTATATTTTCTAATTACTCATTTACAACGAAGAAGGGATTACTGATTTACAACAATCTTTATTTTTTTCCGAAACAAGCTTTTATTTCAAACGGTTTTTGTCATTGCTTTGAAACGATTTGTTTTTTTTTTTCCCCAAAGAACTTAGTTATAAAAGCATTGTCCTGACCCTTACAACATGTACCAAAACTCGAATGTTATTATAAGTTTACCATCTTGATAAAATCACAATGATTAGCCATATTGTTATCAAAACATTTTTCAAGAGGTGTGGCATTAATCATACATCATGCCATCCGAGTGCAAACACGTTGCAACTTGATGTATTTATCTTTATTGACAGTTATCACTTCGTTCCGATCATATTCCTTATAAAAAGTTTGGCTTTCATGAAAAACGTTACTTCCAATTGTTAAGAATGTGGAATAGTCGAAGATGTTCAACATGTTTTAATAGAATGTGTACGGAATGAGGCCATGAGATATAGTTTTCTTGGCTCAACTAAAATGTATGATGTTTTAGAGTGTAATGCAACCCTTAGTTGTCCTCGGAACCATCATGGGATTTCATAAAAAATAGCAGTTGTTAAAAAAAAAAATTTACTTTGAGTCTTCCTGTTGATCTTGTGGCAACGTTATCACTCAGCAAAAAAGTACTCTTAATAAAGTTTTTTTTTTGCGTAGTTCCAGAGGGCCTGGGCGAAGAGATATTTAGTTTAGTGGCCAGCTTGGTGATAAGACTAAGCTAGCCAGTCACTAGTTAATGATGGAAAAGTCCAAAATAAATCCTCGATAAAAACTAAAGTCAACTAAGTAGTGTGTTGAATGTCGTTTTTTACCCGACTGCACCAGAAGGAGGGTTATGTTTTTCGAGAGTATGTATGTATGTATGTATAATTTTATTGTTTGGCACGCTCTGCAGCCTGAACGGCTTGATAAAGGGCTCATCATGAGGATTTTAGAAACGGTATATCTAAGTAATTAAAAAGTGTGAAAAAAAAAAAATAGAAAACCCGACTGCGTAAAAAATAACTGATAATTTGAATTAAAAACTGAAAGGAATAAAACAAGTTCAAGAGACAGGACATACTGACTGCAACAGTCGGGACCCATTAAATAATATAGACTAAAATCATCAAATCCAATATGGGTCCCGACTGTTGCAGTCAATATGTCCTGTCTCCTGAACTTGTTTTATTTCTTTCAGTTTTTACTTCAAATTATCAGTTATTTTTTACGCAGTCGGGTTTTTTAATTATTTTTTTCTATATTACGAAATATTTTAAAAGCGACTATGACTTATCTAAGCCAACTGATGTGCCTATCTCAACAAGGAAAGACAAAATATTTTTTACTCACAATGGGGAACTGATTTTATATCATTAATATTTTCCTTAGAAAAACGATCTAACGGTTTTAACAGTGATTCACAATTGATGGCGTACGTGCACCAATTGTGAGATTGTGACTAATTGTAAAGCTGTGAGCCAAAAAATCCTTTGATTAACACGTAATAAACCAATTAAAACTACGTCATAAAATCTTATTGGAATTAGTAAAAAACCCCTTTCTTACAATTATGATTTTGTGAGGGAAGGAAAAGTTGGTATTTATGATGTAATTTTGAAATTAGTAAAAATTTTTTTTTTTAAGCGATCGATTATTTAGGTGAAGAAAGGTCCCTAAACTACAGTTGTGGTGGACGCTATGTGACATGAACTGAATACAGGTTTTAAAGAAAAAGACGCAGGTGGGCCTAATAGAGGCGTCATTAAGCGTTAACTTTTAAAACAGGGGACTAAAATAGCCACTTTTGCTGAATCATCATCATCATTATTTCAGCCGAAAGGACATCCACTGCTGGACTAAGGCTTCCCCCAAGTGTCGCCACATTGACCGGTCTCATGCGACTCGCATCCCGCGGATTCCCGCAACCTCCACCAGGTCATCGGTCCACCTAGTGGGAGGCTTTCCAACCCAACGTCTTCCGGTTCGCGATCGCCACTCCAGAACTCATTCTCTCGGCCATCCGTTCTGAGAGAAATGTGCCTTGCCCATTGTGAGCAACCACGTTTCGGTCCCGTATGTAATCACTGGCAACATTCACTGGTCATAGATTTTCGTCTTGAGACACTTCGGTTAGTTGGACCATGGTTCCATGGATTGCATGAAGCATACCGGTGACTGTACTTGATTTACGTTTGGGCTATGAGACGTGTTGATTCGCGAAACAAATGACATCTAGGGTAGGTCCCTAGATGTCATTAATTTGTTAAATATAGTCTATTTATAGTCAAATGGCCTTTTAGCAGAATCATAGTAGGATATTAATATAAATTACGTTATAAAATGGTAACAAAGTGATAATTCATAAATATTATATTAATATTAAAATTAACTGCGACTGTGGCCATTTTAAGAATTTTAACGTGATTCATACTGTTATCCTATTATGATTCTGCTAAAGTGGACAATTTAGGTCCCCAGATGTCATTGGTTTCGCGAATCGATACGTCTCATAGCCCAAACGCAAATCAATTATATTATAAGTCACCGGTATGCCTCATGCAATCCATGGAACCATAGAATTTTAATAAAACGTAAAAATCAACGAATTTTATGATGAACGGTTGTCATGGTATGTGATGCGAAAAAATGACAAGAATGTCTTGAGCGAGATTTTGGGTAATAATGAGGATCGACCCGAAATAAGTTCAACAACCGATCAGAAAAAAAATCAATCAAAAGAAAAAAAAAACAATAGAATCAATATAATCTACAAATTAGAGGTCCCAAATCATAAAATCAGGTTTGCGTGAGTTTTTGCCTAAACATGCATTGGAAGAATGATTATTACTAAATAAATAAATAAGTTATATAAAATTCGTTCCATTATTATTAATAAAGTAGAGAAAACGAACTATTCGTAACAAGTCTTTGTTATTTCAAGCAACGAACGAAAAACATATAATTTCAACGAGTTAACCTCGCAATTTCGCGTTTTTTTTTGTAACACTTAAGAACGAACGATAAGGTGCTGTCTAGCTGAGTCCTATTTTTGATCGCTGCTTTCCGAATTTGAAACTTTATTTCCATATATTTACATTCTACATTTCCCTACCTAGAAAGAATTGAATAAAAGACATAAACGCGCATGCAAATTAAAAATTAAAGACCCGGCCACACCGGATGCGTTGCGTGACGTGACGCGTGCATGCATCAGTTGTAATGTATGAAACTGTAAGAAAGATGCCAGACCAGATGCGTGACGTGTGCACGTGCGTCACTCAAGCACGCAGAGCCGCATCTACTGACAAACCGAATCCGCGCGCGTGGGTAGAGGCAAGGCAACGTCGCACACACGCCTGCAGTGCTGACGTTGTATTATATGCGCTCCCTGTTAGATGTCAGACCGGGCACGCATGCACACGCATCGGTCATTGCTGCACGTACGCACGCACGGCAGGTTGTATTTATTTACAAACAGAATGTAGTTTACGAGTATTTTTTTCGCAATGGAGACAATTTTAAAGGAAAAACTAATAGAAATAGTTCGCAAATATGAGTGTATCTACAACACCAAACATAAAGAGTACAAAAATCAAAGTTAAAATTTTAATTATGACCCAAAGTCTTTTTGTAGCAGCAGAAGATTCTTGGCATAGTAGCAACAATAACGCTTCTTCATCAGAAGAACTGCTGTTGTTTAACATCCTTTCGCCAAATGGTCTCAACTCAATATGGCTGCTGACAATGTGGCTCGTACGCGCGTGTTGCAGTTACCTGCGTGACGTTTTACGTGCGCGTGTGACGTGTGCTGCACCGGTCTTGGCCAGTGTGACAGGCCTCGCACGCGCGTTTGAACGTCTCGTCGCGTGTCACGTCACGTTACGCATCCGGTGTGACCAGGCCTTTATGTTAAAAAGTGCGTACAAAGGAAATTAAACATGACTACCCTTTTCAAATGCCAATGTTGGAAATAGAATCAAGGATACAGTTATTTGTGATTAGTATGAACTTTATGAGTTTATTAAGAAGTTGTCAGTAAAAGTAATAACAAATCTCATATAATCATAGAAGTATTTTATTATATGGCAAAAAATGTAACCAACTGAACTGCCAAGCGCGACTGCTGAGCTTGTGGTCCTGGGTTCGATTCCCAGGCCGGGAAAAGTGTTATTGGATTTTCCCATCAGACATTTCTCAGTAGCAGTCTGGATTTGCGCCCGGTTGATGGCAATAGGCTCGCCCCCTATTACATGGGACTTAAAAATAACTGGCAAAATGTGGGTGTACTATTGGATACACCTCTGCCTTTCCCTTTGGGGATTACAGCTGTGATGTTATGTTAAAGATGTAACTAGTTACCTACACTCTCTTCGCACGTCAATTACCCTTTTCGAATTCTGGGGACGTCCCTAAGTAAGTTCTGTGTACTACCTACTAAGTACACCAACAATGACATTAAAAATAAATCGTAAGTTTAACACAATCCTTTGAGCCTGATAAGGCTAGGTTTTTCAAGATGTTCACACACGCACGCGAACGGACTAATGTTGGGTTTGTGAACTTCACGATACTATCGTGACGAATTAATTTAGAATTACAAAATTATATTGAGGTTTGAGATAAATATTAATATTGACAACTTTGACATTTTAATTATTGTGACATAGTTTTTACCATACCATAATGCATGATTTTCAAATATTTAGTAATAATATTGTAATCCTCAGCTAGATTTGCACACCATATTTGTACGCCTCCTGGCATAACATAGCGCTCTGTTCATCAAACATAACACCTGTACTTTTTTTTTACCTATGTTAACAAATAAATTATGATTTGATTTGATTTGATTTGATCGTGAAGTTCACAAACCCAACATTAGTTACGATAGTAAAGAAGCGAAAAACCCTAAAAAAGTCATAATTCATAGAATATTGGGGGCAAAAGTAACTCAGTAATTTTAATTCTAATATTCTTTGAATTGTACCTATTTATAGAATTATTAGTGACCCATTCATGGTGATAGACACCGGGAGAATCCCTGCTAAACTCTGCCAATATTAAGACGGGATTCTCCTATAATCATAAAACTTAGCAAATAATATTGTTGTTTCAATGCTGATTCATCACATGCATTTTTGATTCCAATACGTGTCCATATTATATCATATTATGAAACTCATTGAAACAATATAATATTACTCATCATCATTACAGTCTCCTACAGGCTGACTTATTTGTATATTTATTATGTTTGTATGTGTCAAATTTAGAGGAGCTCGTGGCTAAATAAGAACAGTCTTCAGGTTGTTCAGGTTGGTCTGTGGATGGGTGACCTTCCCTTACGTCGTGTTTGATGAGGTAGATATATTTCACTGCAGTCTGATGAAGTTCACAGGAGTAGCACTGAAGTGCATTGAGAATGTTTAAATGTTGCTAAGTGGTGTTTGATGTTTCTGATTGTTTTTTTTATTACTTTTCTTTTTGTATGTGTATCTTAGTAGTAACATCGCATTGGCGTCATAGCTGTTAAGGTGTTATTTACGTAATTTTAAATAAATAAATAATAATAATAATAAATTACATACCTACCGAGTTTATTTCCAAGGGTATGGTATACCCAGTACTAACTGGGTTATGGAGGTCAGATGGGCAGTCGTTCCAAGTAAAATACTGGTATTCAGCTGTAACCGGTTAGACTGGAAGCCGACGCCAACATGGTTGGGAAAAGGCTAGGCAGATGAGTATATAATTATGTGTCAATGCTGGAGGTTCACCAATGAGTCATGGAGCGCTGTGACATAGGTACCCAGGGGATCGACTTTCGGAGTGAAAAGAAACAAAACACTGCGTGCTAAAACCAAAGTCACAAAAGGATGGGGTCCGCAAGGGCTGATGCCTGCCAGGGCTGCGGGACTGTTCGAAAGAGATACCGTGGCCCCGGAACACAAAGGGCGATGAAGGAACATTGATGGGTTTTAGTCAGTAAAAGTCTGACACTCCCTCCTGCTCTGCCCAGAGCGGGAGGAGTGATTTGCTGATTTCCCATCCGAAAAAAAAAGGATGTGAGCTAAGCTCGAGTGGAATGAGGTTGGACATGTCTGACGGCAGAATGAGGAGTAAACTCATAAATTGTCTATGACCAGTAGGTTGAACTCACCTCCTACCGACATGACTGGCTGGTACTAGCAACAGACAGGGCTTAGTAGAAAAGGAAGAATAAGCCCTTTGTCCAACAGTGGGACAAATTAAGTTTACTAGTATTCAGACTCTTTTATTTACCTAACTTGTAGTCTTACATAAATATCACCTAACACAAGCATCTCCTTGCTAAGGTGATCTCCAAATCATGTTTGTTAAGCTTTAAGTAAATGTTTTTTTTTTTTTTTTTTTAATATTTAAACCTATAACAACGACTAATTAGTAGACACGATAGTTAAACAATTGATATAAATCTCCTGGAGATTTAGTAACGAACGGGAGGCTTTCGATATTGCATATCGCTATGTTTCAGAGATGGTCGTATAACATTCATGAAATTTAGTTATTTGAAAATAACATTGATTATTTGAAAATAACAAACGAATGTCGGATTATAATGTAGGATTAACGCAAAAAAAAACGTCCCTGCACGGATCAATAAGCATAATATTATTGCACTTATAATGAAATAATAAACACTCAAGTTATAAAAATAACATCCGTAAAATTACACTTGCAAATTAGGTACTTACAAAAAATAAAGACCATTAATCGGGACTAAGTTTTTATAAAGCCTTAAATATATTAGTCAATGCAATGACATGCCTTTTTTATTAGGTATATTCATTGCAATTATTCTCGATACAATCGTTGAATTTAATAATGTTAATCGATTGTGAAATCTCTAACGAAATGTTAGTAATAAAAATAAAGTCAAGAAACAAAAAGTTTGTTAGTATTGCGTGTATAATGAGTAAGTAGATACCGTAACTATGGTAAGTACTGTATACCGGTTTGCGGGATATTACCAAGATGTGAATATTCTGCAATTTGATAAAATACTACAGATTTATTTACTACACATTTATAAAGACAAATTGCTATCGTTAAAGTTATAATTCATAACAAATAACTTGGTAAAACAATATGTTAAATTTTAAAATAATGCTACTTGTCGTTTTAAGTAAATATTATTATAATCCATTTTGATTCGTTACGTAATAGGTTGGGTTTACTTTCAAAAATTATGGATTCCAAGTGTGATAAATTATTATTTCGAAAAACGTAAACACGTATGGAAATGTAAGTAATACAAACATAATTTATAAGAGAAATCTGTTATGGTTACATTATTGTATTTAACTAAACACTATTTTTTTATTCGTTAATCGTTTAAAGTATTTTTTATACTTTAAACGATTTATAACAATCAATTTTTCATTAAGTAAAATCATAACAGCAAAGCATGATTCAGTAGCCTAAGGAAAGTGCCTACAGGAAAGTCGCAGGCATACCGGCCACTATATATATTTGCAGAATAACTCACAGTTTTCATTCATGTGCGAATCGTAAAACCCGACGCCGATTCAAAGTTAAAACAGCCGCTTACAACCTGTTGTTGGTCATTTGTTTACTCCGCGTCGCTAAGCAAGGTCGTGTCGAAAATGTGTCGGATAAAGTTTGTGATCGTGTTGCTGTGCCTAGTAAACTTCGTGCAGCCGAGGACGTTGTACTACCCCAACCCCAACGACCCTACTGCCATCGTCTTTGAAGGCCCCACGAACTATGACACTCGGAAAGCTTCGGAAAACGAAGTCGGTTTAGACGAAGACACTTTGGGCCTGCTTATCAATCCAAGATTTGGTGAAGTTGGAGCCGGGCAACAGGCGCCTGCGCGAACACCAGCGCCAGCACCTGTAGATACAGGATTCTATTTCCCGGACGATTAATAACAAAAAGTGTTATACCAAAACAAAGTACAACAAGTTACCAGTGAGTTTTATGATGATTGGAGGTACTTCTGTGAGTAAAAGTGTTGTGTGCAACAAAAAACAATTGAAGACTTGAAGATTATCGATAGTGCCATAAACCATGGTGTATTATTTAAACTAATGTTAATGTAAGTTATTTATATTTTAGTTTGTAGAACAGTGACATCAGTTATTTACTTGATTTATTTAAATCTTGTAAATGATGAGATAGGGCCATCGCAAAAAAACCCCAGAATATTTGCTATGATGTGTCTTAGAACATAATTTATGATGTGTCCACAAACCACATAAGTACGGGCGTGCCCGTTACAACCGGGTCGAGTAGGGTTACCACGATTTGGCTTGTTGAAAAGAAATGCAAATCATTTAGTTATCGTGATGTAAAATTGTAGCTATATCAGACTTTTTCTCAATGTGACAATGAGGCGTAAATACTTACAGTATTGGCACTTTAACGTGAACTGACATTACATAAGAACTTGGTAACACAAGCTGGTAATATAACAGGTTTTCAGTTTGTACTTGTAAATAAGTACATATTGTAATAGCATTAACAAAAAACTGGTTTCTGTACATCAGATGGTTTATTTTAATTGTTGATACACAATATTTCTTTTGCATTGTTTTTATGATGTCGGAACCTCATAATTTAGAGGCAATGTTTCTTTTTTGGGATGACTTTGTGATGTCATTACTTGGAGGTAATTTTCAACCAGTATAGGTACTCTGATCAACTGTATCTGATTCTATAGTTTGTTTAGGATATCGTTCTTATATTAGAGCCAAAAACTATGACCATTTTGCAAATTCATCTGGGAATCGAATCATTTAAATGTTGTACTCATTAGTGAGTAACATTTTAATCGACTAAAACTACATACATACTTATATTAACCAAACGATATTTTAACGCCTTGTGTTTAGAGATTGTTCTCACATGGTCTTGTTTGTAAACAAATAGAGAATGTGTGGAATTTAAGATTTTACAAAATAATTACTTATGATTGATGATTCCAATTAATCAATCTACATTATATCTCATCAAAATTGAATAAGAACATTACAGAAAAATACAGCACGCGTCATTAATCATGATTGTTTTTATATCTAAAGACATAAAAAGTATTACATAAAATCAATTAATGTAATGACCAAGCTTATCGTTTCTATGTCAGGGTAATTTGTTCAAGCGTAATATAATTACAGCTAATATAGAAGTTATTATAATAGTATTTAGGAGCTTGTAATATAGCCCTAATGACTAAACGTATCGGCTACACGATCAAAATAATATTAGTAGTAATTACGAAGCTTGGGGAATTACTAGGTGTCATAATTGTGTTATTTGATGAGGTTCGATTAGGTGAATATTGTATCGAAAAAAAATCGAGGTACCTTCAAGTTTTTATTTCATTTGTTTGTCGAGTGTGTAAACGAAGCAGATTAATATCAACTTGGTTTTACTTTGATTACCTATTGTAAAAGCAACATCATGTACCTATATTTATGTATTTAAAATCAAATAAAAGAAATGTAATTAATCTTAAACGAAGCATGACTCAATTGAATTTACTCATGCAAAGAATTGCTACCTGCTTTAACAGATAATACAGTACAAATGTGGACACATCTTATTAACTATTCAGTATTTTTTCCTTAGAATATGTAAGTCTTAGTTTTCACAAAAAACTAAATGAATGCCCTGTTTTTATATGTCATTGCCTCAGAAAAAATAAAAAGGTATTGCAATATCAGCTCTCGGTTTTAAGCCGTGCGTTGAAAATTATGAAACAGTGTACTTTCAATTAGATGTTACCATAGACTGTCAGGTGAAACGAGCACTCATGTACAACTATTGACATATTTATGACAATGTTATATTATGTTTATCGTATAAATTATATTATTATTGCTATCCGAGCCTCGAAAATCACGTTAAACCGTGGGTCCCAACTGTCAATTATAAATCTTTGACAGCCGTAACAGGTAGTCCGAGGCTCGAAAGTTTGACAACCAGTCTTACCAATGGGCATCATATTACCCTGGACTAACTGAGTTCTGGAGGTCGGATGGGCAGTGTGGCTTCATGTAATATACTAATATTCAACTTTATCCAGTTACACTGGGAGCCGACCCCAACATAGTTGGGTACAGGCTATACAGATGACGATTGTTGATAATGTATAAATTATATTAAAAATGAAAAATTATAATCTCAGATGATAAATTTTAGAACATCTAAAAACATAATTATCTAAATATTCTTTTAATATCTGTATATTTATGTGTCATATATAACAGGTTTATATATGTATGAACTGAATGAATGTTACAAATAGTATTTAATAAATTTTGTAAGATAGTCAATTGCCTAGATTTTAAGTATATAATGAGAATTTAAATGAACATGGACTACATAAGGACGACTGATATTTTTAGTGAAATATAAACATATTTTTGGATAATTTCTCTCTTTTATTTGAACGAAAACCATATAACTCATCAGCATCACCATTCTTTCAAAATTGTTCACAAAAAGAGAAAAAGATGTGGTAAGTTTTCACAGTACCTGATACTAATTCAATTCACTGCCTTAATATGGCTCTAAAATATTGACTGAATACACCGTTCTTTTCCAAAACTGGTGAACACAAAAACTATATAGCATCAAAATATTATAATAATTAAACTTTTATATTTAAAAGGAATGTTTGAATAGGATGAAATATTAAGGAAATATCATTATAAGATTTAAATCATTCCTGTCTTACAATAATCTTTTACCTAGCCTTTCTCATGATATCTATAACCTACGTAACAGCTTTAAAATAGGCATGCAAATAGGCACGGTTCAAGGATCTTTATTGTTATTTGATTTTTATTCATTTTAACCCGAATGTCAACATAACGAGTTATGCCAAAAATCAGTACAAATGTGCCTAACACGTATCAACTTCCATTTCAATTTGCAATCTAGATACGGTCTATGATGTATAGCCACTTTAAGTGTGCAGTTTACGGTGGCGCTACTTGTCAACAAAAAATCCATCGATATGTCAATCGGTCCCAAATAGCAGCAAACGGCAACGCGGCAGGTCCAGAAGGAGATGGCGGGAAGAACTCGACTCCTTCCACAAGGATTGACGCATAGCAGCACTGGATTGGGATAAGTGGAAGGAACGAAAGGAGGCCTTTGCCCTGCGGTGGGATACAAATGGCTGATAATAATAATGTCAAACTTGGTAGGGAATCAATGTATGAAGATCAAAATAGTTACGACATGGGATTCCAATGTATGAAGATCAAAATAGTTACGACATGGGATTCAATGTATAAAGATCAAAATAGTTACGACATGGGATTCAATGTATGAAGATCAAAATAGTTACGACATAAGATTCAATGTATGAAGATCAAAATAGTTACGACATGGGATTCAATGTATGAATATCAAAATAGTTACGACATGGGATTCAATGTATGAAGATCAAAATCATCAAAATAGTTACGACATGGGATTCAATGTATGAAGATCTAAATAGTTACGAAATGGGATTTTTGTGATGCTATTTTGTTTAGTTGTCGAAATGGGAAAGTTACAAGGTGGGCCGGAGCCATGTTTTCCATCGCACCTGAAAAGTTAGTTGAAGTGTAACACACATTAACAAGTTACAAACCTTAGGCTAAAATAATTGTTTGTATTCGATTTTCGGGATCGATTCTTACGTGGAATACCATAACATGCTAAGTTCACCTGGGTTGGATGTTTATGCGGAACAATATGAGATTTGTGTCTTTGATAATATCATAATATCAGGACAGACACAGACATATTATGTCTGTGTCTGTCCTGGAAATGAGTTGCCATGGTTGACCTGGAAGTCTTTAAATAGACTTTGGAGCCAGGTTGGCCGCAGCAAAGAAAACATGCTCAGGTAGAAATTCATTAATGAATCTGCCCTGGAGTATAAATGTGGTGCTGTTCCACAAACGATAGGGCACTTAATCGTATCCTGTTTGCCCTGTTGTTTGTTCACTACAGGAACTGATGGACGATACCGAAAGCGCCAAACTAGTCACTCAGTTCTAGGCCGACACAATTTAGATCGCCATAGACACGCTAAGAAGAAGATCTATACATAAAATTATTACCTAGGTATGTGAAAAAACTAGCGGACGTCCCGCGGTTTCACCCGCGTAGTTCCCGTTCCCGTAGAAGTACGGGGATAAAATATAACCTATGTTACTCAGGGTTAATGTAGCTTTCTAATGGTGAAATAATTTTTGAAATTGGTTCATTACTTCCGGAGATTACCCTCTACATACAAACTTACAAACAAATGTTACCTCTTTATAATATTAGTATAGAAGTATAGACAACGCTCAATCTTTTGGAGGCAGGTTTATATGCGCTATCGGTTAAGATTTAAATTACTCGCTCGCAGGTTTTTGCCTAGTGAACCCTTCAGACTTTTCAACGATAAAGTAGACTTTTAAGATGTCTTTTATCACTGGAGGCTGTTGTTGATGCGTCGTTAATGGTGAACGCAGACCTGCAGGCCTATTACGTATCTTTCTGATATCCAGTGACTATCAAGCTTCGGTTGTACACCGAACTTTGATGACAACCGTGAATGTCCAAATATTGGTATTATTACGTATTACACAGAGTGGATATCACTTTACGGTGACTAACAGCCCGGGTACGGTGTAACGTCTTTCCCGAAAGCCACTACAAACTCAGTTGTCATCAATTTGATGTCCACTATGCTTACATAATCGCAATATTAGAAGAATCGATACGAAAGCGTCTGTCAAAATGAGTTACGGTGACTATCAGCCACGTGACGTCATATTTGATCGCGACTGGTCATACATAATACTAAACTAACCTTTTGACAGTTATTTGATGGACACTGAGCCCAGTTACTATCATTTCGAGCTGTCAACAGAGATACGTAATAGGCCTGCTGGCCGCACCGCACGCGCCGCAGTCGTCGCATTTGAATTATTTGTATGAAGTTCTATGCAATCTGTGTCTGTGTGCAATCTGTGTCAATGTATCTGTGTGTGAGATTGCATAGAAAAATTCGAATACGGTGACTGCGGCGCGTGTGGTGCGGCCAGGTCTGCGTTCACCTTTAGGCCAAGCCTTAACGCACTTACGATACATGATAAAATTACAAGGTCCTTGGCAAACGGTTTATTTAGAAAAAGAAAAAAAAAACGCCTCCCCATTAAATTTATCTGGATAAACTCGTGGCACGTAGTTCCCACTCAGACGATTGTTTATTTATTTGTTCAATAGTTAGCCTGTTTAACCTAAATCTTATAAGACCTGCACTGAATACGAAACAGTTGATAAAATTGTAGGTAAGGTTTAGTGACTTAGCTTATTTTTTAACTTTTGTATTTCAACGAAACAAAATAACGATATAACACAGCTACTGGCTATTACACAAAACATTAATAGCTCAAACTAAAAGAAGATCGTGTGGTTAAAGACGGAAAAGCCTCGTATCCACTAAGCAACATTTGGCGCACGACAACATGTTGCTCGACGTGTTGTTTAGGAACTTTTGTTTAGCAACTTTTGTTTCGTTTTGTCATGTTGCGCGCCAGCTGGCAACGTCGCGCGATGTTGTGTAACGCTGCCGAACATGTTCAGCATCACGTGTTGCGCGTCAATTGTTGCCTAGTGGGTACGAGGTTTAAGACTCAGACAGATCCGTCAGGCGACCGCTTGCCGCTTCCGATCAGAGGTCATCCGTGGAGATTCCCAAACGACAAAAAAGGTAGTGAACGAATGTGTCAAAGGCGACATAATATAATGACAAGAAGTAAGTTAAAATAAAGCTTTGAATGTGTTTTTTCAATAAACCAAGGTCACATGCAACTCGATTGCTATATTATTAGTTTAACTATGCGATTCGTTTAAATGAGGCTCTAACAAAGCAAAAAAAAGTCGTAGGATCAAAAAATATGTTGGATTTACTAGTAAAAGCAATAAAAAAACTTAAATGCCAATTTATTGTATATGTACCGCATTACAAAACGAATAAAACCAACTTGAAAATCCAAAACACCTGTACGAAAAACGAAGGACCATTTTTATGTGCTAACAAATGTTTCCTGGTTTTACTTTAGTTGTCTTTCGTAAAATACGTTTATGTTCGAAACAAACCATAAAACCGGCTAAGCGTGAACGGTGTACCAAGAAAAGTTCCACTCGATCAAGTCCCTAAGAAATTGGTTTGTTCTAGAGATCATTTTAACGACTTTAGTCTATTGAGTACACTTGGGTATTCGAAGTATGAAACACCAAAAACGTGATAAATTCTAAGATGAGCAGGAGGGTAAGTAGTACTTCACAGAGCGAAAAACCACCCCAAAACCCTATATAGGTAAGTAAACTCAAATCGATAGGACCACATTTCGTAGCAAAAACTGCCTAAAATCTGCCAATGTTATCGGCATAACATTGAAGTTGTTGTCCTTATTTTTTAATGTCAGTTAAAAAGATCCAGCCTGTAGACCTTTTTGCAGCGCCCTCTTCAAAAATTTGCCACCCAATAGGCTTGTGTTGCTTTTTACATGCTCAGTATTCTCGATTGGATCCAAATGTGTGTGTTGGCAGCAGCAAGATATATTATATTGCACCTGCCACCAAAAATGCAATTATACTGTTTTTTTGGAAACGAATTTTGTGATAAAATCTTGTTCATCTTCTGTTAATAATAGTATTTATCTTGTTTTAACAATATTGCAAAGGTAACTAAAAAAAAAAATAAGCCACACAAGGCCACTTTTGTCAATTTTTCAACGTCATGCGTCAGCCCAATTAGCTTCAAGAAAAATAATATTAGAATGTTTTAGGCACCGCGATATCCATCTTACGTTGTAAAAAAAAAACTTTCCTCCAAGTTTAAAAAAAATAGGTAATATGCCAAAAATAACATAACCTTTATTTATAAAACTTAGACACCTGTCCTTCATTTTACTTGTTTTTTTTTTAATTAAATATTTTAACTTAGCTGTAGGTAGATAGAACGCGACAAAATATTTTTTATATTCGATGGTTAAAATATTTCAAGTTTTTGGTAAGTATTACGAACTCATGCTAGGTTTCAAAATATTATTTGTTACCTTTGTTCTCATTCGTTAATGTTCACAGTATCATATGGTTAATAGGCCACACAAGAAAATGTCACGTCAAAGTGATGTTCTTCTTTCTTTATCGTGTGGTTGCTTGCAGGTGCTTAACCTAGTGTCAGAGTGTTTATGCCGCCCAGGGCCGACTTGGCTTTACATGCCGTCGAGAAATATCTCTCAGGCATGCTGGTTTCCTCACGTTGTTTTCCTTCACCGAAGCAAGTGATAATCATACAATACGCACATGAATCCGAATAACCAGAAATGCGAGCCTTAGGTTCGAACTCGAGACCTAGGACTGGGCAGTCCAATGGTCCAATCACACAGTCCAAAGGTTACACCAATAGAAGAGTTTATCACAGATCATCGAAGTCCGGTCATTTATGTCTACTGAATTTGACCCATGATTACCTAAAAACCCTATAAAGCCGTGTGGTATCCGACAGAGTAAAATAGAACCAACCCATTACTCTCACGGGTGTCGTATAAGGCGACTAATGTCTGGGGCAGAACACCTTGCACCTCCGTAGACCAGAGAATGGGCAGCAGCGTTTTCTGTTAGTCTTTCATCACTGCGATCTCCAATCCGCCTGCCAAGCGTGGAGATTACGGCAAATTCCTCCCATCATGGGAGAGGCTTGTGTCCAGCAGTGGACGTTATGGGCTGTTGTTGTTGTTGTTGACCTAAAAACAAGTCAACAAAGCGACTTCCAATCTGTTAATGACAGGCAGTAGCTATTTTAGCTATATTTTGTAGACCAGGAAAAGGCACAATGCCAACATTTGTAGGCTTTGATGAGATTTCAGACGGTTTTCCGACGTTTGTGGTCTCCTGATGATAAACAATACTTTGAGTGAACATAGGGGTAGGAAGATATTCGAACCAAAACTTATTCAATCAAATTATTGATAAAGGTACAAAAACATGTTTTGCGCACCGGATCTTGAGATTTTATTATAATATCAAAGTTCATCGTTAAAAAAACAAAACCATTCAAAATAGTTTTTTCAAAATGTCGGTTGATACCCGTTATAAATGCGATGTGGATATTTCGGCATTTGACACAAAAGCGCCATTGGAAGTCAGAATAATATCTTTTTGAACTCAATATGAGCAAATAAGTTTTCATAACTCCATATTTCTGATATAAGCCGGCAATATTGCCAAGAGATTGGTAATAAAGTGCATATTCCACGTGCCTCGTGTAATGTCAAAAGAATCGATAACCCTCGTTTTTACACGACCATATTTGGGCAGTCTTTTAGATCCGAAGTATTTTTTGTGGTTAGCAATTTGAATATCCAATCACTGGAGACGAGATCAACGGGCGTGACCTTCCAACGAGGGTACAACACTATTGGTTCATTAAATTTAATTTAAACGATGGTATGTATGTGCCTAAAAACGTGTTCAGTGTGTTGATCTTAATTTTTTGTCAAGGAACGAGCCATCACTCCGATGTTATTTGATTTCTTTAATGCTTTAATTTGATATAGCTTCAATAAAATTAAAATCATATATTTTTCCTGTTCACATTTTTACTAACTCAAACAAAAAAACACGATAAAAACTCAAAAACTGATCTTGAAAAAAACCTGTTGGAAACGGTTTTGGAAATCGAAGTCATCATTGACTGCCAGTATATAATAATATTATTATGGAAACCACCTGGGTCCCAAATCTGCTAATTAAATCGTGGCACAACAGCCGATCATTGACACATTGTTGATTTTGACAGATTAATCAGAAATCTTCTAATTGGAAGGCGTTACAATGGATTTCCACAGACAAATCATCGTTCTGGCGTAGGTATGATTAATCTCCTCGGTAACCATCTGGTGATCATCACAGAGCTACTACAGACAATAAGTAGGAGACTAAGTACCTACCGCAATAGTGTGTGGGAACAGCACATTCGTCTTAAACTTAGTCTAAGTTCTACAGCTGAAACGCGCGACAATCTAAGTCCCGTACTGTCCACATTGTTTGCGTCCTTGCATCTTAGTCTGTCACAAACAAGCACTTCAGCAGCGTTTGTATACTAATCTTTTAAGAGGCTACTCTTAACTAACAATAGCAACAACATTTGAACTAACAATAGCAACAACGTGATGAATTGAGAACTAAGAGGAGTTAAATAACCTGTGGTGTTGGGTGGTCTTAAGTTGTGTTTAATTCAGCGCAATAAGTTGCTCGATTGGGCTTAGTGGAACTTAAGTTCAAGGACTTTTGAGAATCATACATACTTAACCTGCACGCTATTTACTCATGGAGCTAAGCCGGAACTACAGAACGCCATCTGCTATGAAACCGTTATTCACATTCCGTAAAAAATAATTGTGTTAATGATAATTAGTTTGTCACGCAGCATGTTGGGACGCTAGGAGCTACTAGACGGTTTTAATTTTCATCAGTTGTCAAGTGATTTCAAAGCTGCAAGATGCATCGTAATCTTGTATGATCAGATCGAGAAAACACATTTTAATGATACTATTCCCTAATAGTATCACTTTTCTAATAGAGATTACGATTAACTATCAATGCTTTGTGTACGTAAAAAAAAAAAAAAAAATTTTCAATCAAAATATATATTTTAATGGATCATTATCATCTCTGACTAGCCTTTTCCCAACTATGTTGGGGTCGGCTTTCAGTCTAACCGGATGCAGCTGAATCCAGTATTTTACATGGAGCGACTGCCTATCTGACCTCCACAACCCAGTTAGTACCGGGTAATACGATACCCCTTGGTAAGACTGGTTGTCAGACTTTTTGGGTCTCTGACTACCTAACGACTGTCAAAGATCTACAAATGACAGCCGGGACCAACAGCTTAACGTGCTTTCCGAGGCACGGAGGAAACTCGGTAAGTAATGGGTGGTCACCCATCCACAGACCAACCTAGGCAAGCACGGCTTAACCTAACGATCGATCCGAGTGGCTGTTATTATTTAGCCACGAGCTCCTCAGAATGGATCAAGCTGTGAAAAATAAACCTATAACACATCCCTCACTATTCATCCTCGCTCATATTTGGTGGTAGTACAGAATATTATATTCGCCCAGATAGGAACATACTGGTAGCTAAGACGTTACGAGATTTGATCAGCTTTCACCTTATTAACCTTAGTTAGTTTATCTGTATTTAGGTAGTCTTTATTTGTACAGTTTGAATTAGGTACCTACCTTCTGCAAAATTGAAATGCAGTACTTTGGGGGTATAAAGAACAGGGTGTAAAGCTCTTCATCCCCCATAGAAAAGGGAGGATCCTCCGACCAGACGGGTGTAATGTCTGGTGGGCACTGCCCGACAGTTGTTGTCGAGTTCTCGTATATAGTCTTATGTCGCGGATAACTTTGCTTGCGCGATGTAGGATTTGGGCTTGTTAGTTCATCATTCAAAATGCATGCATGTTATTTTAAATGTTACAGCATCATGCTGAGATAGGGGCCTTTTGGCCTCGTACAGGACCAATTTCATTTCATGTTTTTTTTTTTTTTTCTCTTTGTTTTTTTTTTTTTTTTTTACTATTTGTAAGTACTGTTAATTTAACCATTTTTATTTGTGTTTTGTCCTGTGCGGGCTAATAAATGCTTTTTCTTTTCTTTTTTTTTATTCATGTCATAGATGGCGTTGTAGTACTTTTTGTCCAATGTAGCTGTAGTACTTTTTGTAATGCCGCTACAGTACCAGCTATACGCTGCCGATTCCCTTCAAAGCTTTGCATTGCTTTGAGCTTCTTCAAGGAATGTCGACAAAAGTTTTGCACATCTCTAAAGACGAGCAAAACTTTTGTGTTGATTCGTTACACGGGTGCTTGCAGGGCACATGTAATCTATTTACCGAGGAAGCCTGGGAGAATCTGAATTTCTTGCTGGAAAATGGGAATTTTGAGTAAGTCTAACTTTTCTTTTTCAGATTATGAGAAATTCACGCTGCGAGAGTCAGATTACCTGCATATAAAAAACTGAGTTAAAGAATATATTATTATTGTTTGTACTTTGGGCTTTCATTATTTAAACTGTTTTATACTTTTACGGTTTATAACTAAACTTACATTTATCTTCCGTGGCGCTTGCAATAGTGTCGAAATATTGGGAGCTCACAATAATAAGCTTGTCAACTGAAACAATCTAATTAGTCCATCAGTTAGATTATCAAAAAATATATGCCCGTATTTTTTCTTTTGTTACGTAAACCAAAATTGACGAAGATACGCCGCTATTAAAATTCTCAATACGTCACGCCGTGGTATAATTTTTAGTGCGTCCTGACGTCACTTGCTCACTCCCGAGTTTTGATGCGTTTTATCTTTGTCAATATTCATTGTTATACAAAAACAAAAAATACGTGTCCATTATTTTCCAATAAGTAGTGTAACTGACGGGCTAAATAGATTTGCAATTTATTGTTGGTGGAAACTAGCCTTAAAACGTAAGTTTCTACTATTCTCGAACTCGTAAGGAATGTGTGACACACAATTTTAATGTTACGTAATCACCAAAAAGGTCACCATAATCGAAGTCTTGTCTACCTAATAACTTATCGGTCATTCGCCAAAAATATTTAGACAAAAGAACGTGTTACCTACCTACTTGACGTCATTTTACAACCGGTCGGATAACAACATAAACAAGCGGGTTATAAGAATTTCGAAAAAATAATTTCTTATTAGTGATCCGCGCCCCTGATTCACACGAATTGTTGGAGCATCTTTATTAAATGTAAGTTTTATATGAAGGTTTCTGCTCATTACACCGTATCATACGAGTTCACATTAGCACGGTCATGGTGTGGTATGGTATTGTGGGCAGACTCCTTGAATATATTGTTTATTTTATTACACGTAAACCTTCCCAATTGACGGTGAAAACTAGGTCGCACTGACAGGAAAAGCTAGGTTAAATGACAAAATGGCTAGATTATTGTTATTCTGGTTTTGCGTCGATTTTAATTCTGGGTATAATTTTATTATTCGTTTAGAATTTAAATATCCGAGTGTGTTCAAATACTAAACGACAATCGTTTTACCAACCATAGTTTTATCACCGTTATCATGCATGCACAATATATTTACATATTCTCTTTTAAACAAGTAGGTAAAATAAGACCCAAGCTGTAAAAAATCACTGTTGGTTCCTTCTTTTCTCGTGTAGGCACGAGTATAACTCAAACAGCCAGTCAGCAAAATTGGGAGACTGCGCCAGACGTTCTAAAAATATCGTCGCTTGTGGAGGCTGCTTTAATCATCATCATCATCATCATCATTTCAGCGGAAAGACGTCCACTGCTGGACATAAGCCTCCCCAAAAGGGGATTTTTTGCCATAATCGCCACGCTTGGCAGGTGGGTTGGCGATCACAGTGCGGTTGATACAAAAAAGCACAGAGAGCACTGCTGCCCATTCTCTGGTAAGCCTTAGTCGCCTCTTACGACACCCACGGGAAGATATGGGATGGTGCAATTCTTTACGACCGCCACCATAAAAAACTCCGGCTCAGTTCAGCTGCAATGTGCCTACCTATTATATCTTATGTTTTCTTTGGCTCAAAGTCACTCTAAGGGCATTGGGAGCCGCGAGGCGGCGAGCCCGCGAGGCGGCGAGCCTCCTTGCCGGATTGCCGCCATGGGATCTGGAGGCGATAGTCCTCGCGCGCCTACATGAATGGCGCGCGGAGGCGCTACGCCGGGGGGTAACTCCGCTGCCGCGGCAAATTGTCGCTCAGCGGACAGACTTCCGACGGGATCTCATGGCGACATGGAGAGAGCGACTGTCGCAACCCCGTGCAGGGCACGCCACAATTGTAGCGATAAGTCTCCTCTTTGAGGAGTGGCTTGAGAGACGCCACAGCGTCCTCACCTTCCACCTGACGCAGATCCTTACTGGACACGGTGTGTTCGGGAGGTTCCTGCACCGAATCGGGCGGGAGGAAACGCCCAGGTGTTTCCATTGCGAAGATCGGCCGGAGGACACGGTGGAGCACATGGTGGAGGTGTGCCCCGCGTGGGCGGAGCACCGCCGTGTCCTCGATTGGCGGCGGCGACCTCTTGCGTCCGGCCCTGGTGCAAGCCATGGTCCGGAGCGAGACGGAATGGGACGCCGTCACCTCCTTCTGCAAAGCAGTAATGCTAGAGAAGGAGGTAGCGGAACGTGAGAGGGAGAGAACCTCTCATCGTCCCGGCCGCCGCGGGAGACGCCCCGGGCGTCGGGGGCCACCGTAGGCGCGGGCCTGTGGACGGTGGACTATGGGCTAGCTCGCCGTCCGTCCGTCTCATGACGACAGGCCGTGTCGACGGCGCGTTCGTGTTCCACGCGCGCCTCAAAGAGAGTCAGCAAAAAGGAAGGAGTCCGTAAGGACCGATGCCTGCCGGGGTTGCGGGGCAGTTCGAAAGAGATACCGCGGCCCCGGAACACAAAGGGCGATGAAGGAACATGGATGGGTTTTAGTCAGTAAAAGTCTGACACTCCCTCCTGCTCCGCCCAGAGCGGGAGGAGTCATTTGATGATTGCCCATCCGAAAAAAAAAACATGGCATTGGAGAGGGTAGCTTGTCTGGAATTTTCTTACGTGATCGAGTCAGAATTTCGGAAATTCTTAAGATGAAACGTATGTGGCAATGTCTAGGACCTATTTCAAACATTGCCACATACGCCGTTCTAGAACGGCGAATGCACACCGAATGGCTCCTTCAATGAGAAGAATTAATGACCGTCGAAGTGAACATATTATCATTACACCTGAGATTTTTGAAGGGTTAAACCGAGATCGACCGAGTTCAGCCACGTTACGTCAGTAATGTTTAAACTATCTCAGCTCTAGCGCTATTATCATCAATAAACAAATTCAGCCTCTGTAGTTGCTACTGAAAAATACCTGATGCAAAAACGCAATAATACGTTCTGCTCCTCGGTTGCGCTTGCGACCAATAAACCAACGAAGCAGTCTCAATTCAGTGAAGGTCATGAGAATCCACTAAATGCGGAAGGGAATAGAAAAGGATCTACTTCGAGGATGCATAACTCCAGCTGAACGATACTTTTCCTCTTTATTTAATATCCGTATATGAATCAGAACAACTTATAGTGATAGATAAAGTCGAACGGCGTGCTTCCTAATGAATATTTATATACCTAACCACGTTATTCTTCTTGTGTGGTCAGTCTTATGTCGACCGGTTTTTGGGGAATGGAGGAAAAGTCAATATAAAACTGTTAACACAATTAATTATTTTAACGCGCCGGTAAGTTTTTACAATGGAAGAGATTTCTTATTTCTGCAATATAGTGAAGATGATGTATAGATTGGACTTTTCCAAGCAATACTCCTTGAGAGGTGGCCCAGAGGTATCTGTTCCAACTTACGTGTCGTGGCTTGTCGATTCAAACCCAGAAAGGGAACATTGTTTGTTCATTAGTCATTGCAACAGAACTGATGGACGGTGAAGTAAAACATCGTGACAAAACCGATACCAAAAATTCAAATACAATACACATACGAGTACAGTATCACTCGGCTCCGGCTCGCGTGGTTAATTACGGCACATTGCTTCTTATAATGGTGCCAGTGATCCAGTACTGGATTCATTATATAGCATATTTCCTCAAGTGTTTATTAAAAAATATTACATCAAAACCGCATTCCGAATATTCTCTGTTCACCTTCCGTTTGTTAGATAAGAAGGCCACGTGCATACATACTACATCTACCATAGTATCTATCTATAGACTCAAAGACACAGTCACTGCCTGCCAGTACGAGTCTAAACATAATGCTATGAAGGTGACATTCGTCGTCGACATCTGCTGGCGTCTTGCTCTCAAAGGGAACCAAAGATGAAAATGTGACGGTAAGTAATTCATTTCTTGATTACCCGAGTTTACTAGAATTTTCATTTCGTAATTATGTCACAAGATCTAATTACCGCCGCTCGGGTCGATCTTTAGGTAAAGCCGTACTTGCCTAGGTTGGTCCGTAGGTGTGTCACCACTCATTACATACCAAGCTTCCTCCGTGCCTCGGGTAATACGTTAAGCCGTTGGTCCCGCCCGACCGTCATTTAGTAGATCTGACAGCCTTAACAAGTAGTCAGTCATGGCCTAAAAGTCCGATAACCAGTCTTACCAAGAGGTATCGTATTACCTACTGGTTAGTGAAGGAAAATTTTAAGAGGTTTAAAATAGTACATTGTTACCCTAGGTTACTTATTTACTATACTTATTTAGTCCCGAGACGTAGTGAGGGCGCCAAGAGTTCGAAGGACTAAATAAGTCTTTAACCCGAGGTAAACACTGTGCTTTTCATTACGAATACAAGGAAAGTAAAAATAAAAACTTGAGCTCCGGAACAAAAATCGATAAATCCACTTTTCGTATTTTTATAGGAAATACAAAAGAATGATTTACGTAGGAATGATTATATTGTTTGTTAGACTAATATAACGTCAATTTGGCTTGTAGCATAGGCTTTCAAATAGGTAAGATTAAAAAAATCTAGTGTTGATAGTTTTCCCACAATTTTAGTTTCAAATATGGAATTATCGGGTTTTGGTCCGACCATTATGTAATTATCGGGATTTGAACGGCTACATTGTAATTATTGGCTTTTGTCGCGGTTCTGCCGTAATAAGCGATTATAGTTATAGATATATACGTTTTTTTACTATGGAGGTAAAGTTAGTAAAATACGTGTTTATTTAACTAATCAAAACAATGTACTTTTATTATCGAAAATTACAAATTCTTGTACTAAAACATTGATTGCTTCTTCTTCATTACAGTTGCAAGAAATTTCTTTGTCATCAGAGGCATTCTCATGGTGGCTTTCATTAAATTTTTATACCACTTAAATTCCTCATTAATAGTCCAGTCATCACCGAATTGTTTTTTTATTAAGTTATTAATGTCTTGTTTTTTAGCTGCACTCAGAACTTTAAAGTTATTTTTGTTTGAAAGTTTTGTTGGGTGCTTTTTGCCTCTTTTTAGCAGACATAATGGCGTACGATCTTCATCTGATTCGTTCCTGATTTTTTGTAGGTGTTGACCAAATACTTTGTTATTGTTACCATTCTTCTGCTTGTTTGTATTGTAACTAAATGTTTCTTTAACACTATCCTCTTTATGTCTCTCAATCCTTCGACTTTGTTTAGAATTCTTCTAATGATTTTATGTCCATTGTTTTCCAGTCTTCATCTAGTTTTTTTTATTTCACCGTGCAGTCCGTATAAAATATAAGAAAAGAATACATTTGTCGGTATATATTCCGAACAGGTTTTTTTTTCAAGAATTTGTATTGGATTTATCGGTATTAGTTCGGAAACATAAAAAAAAACTCTTAAAAACACGTGTATTTGTCGGGTTTAGGTCCGGTTGCCCATCTTTAGAGCTTTATTTAGTACGTTTTTAGCGAGATCTGATGCGACCTGAGTGATTAACAGAAAAAAAAATCGGGCATAAAGTGGATTTATCGGTTTTTGTTCCGGACCTCCTTAATTAGCTAAAGAAAAAATGAATGATTTTATTTTCCACTACCGCTTTAGCCTCTTCTCTTATAAAATTGTGCGTTAAATCCATAATTATCTGAATCAGATGAACATCATCATCAATTCAGCCAAAAGATGTCCACTGCTGGACATAGGCCTCCCCCAAGTGTCAACATTGACCGGTTCCATGCGATTCGCATCCAGCGGATTCCCGCAACCTTTACCAGGTCATCGGTCCACCTAGTGGGAGGCCTTCCAACGCAACGTCCTTCGGTTCGCGGTCGCCACTCCAGTACTTTTCGGCCCCATCGGCCATCTTCTTCGGCGAGCAATGTGCCCTGCCCACTGCCACTTAAGTTTGGAAATTCTTCAGGCTACGTCGGTAACCTTGGTTCTTTTGCGGATGTCTTCATTTCTGATTCGATCGCGCAAGGAAACTCCGAGCATAGCCCTCTCCATTGCCCTTTGGGTGACTTTAAGCCTTCTGATTTAGTTTCGGTCCCGAATGTAATCACTGGCAACACACGCTGGTGTGAAGACTTTCGTCTTGAGACACTGCGGTAAGTTGGACGAGAAGTACCGCGCAACTTCCCGAACGCTGCCCAGCCGAGTCGGATTCGACGATTGACCTCTTTCTCGAAGTTAGACCTACCTAACTGGACCGTTTGTCCCAGGTACACATAATCGTCTACAACTTCGAGTGTAGATTCTCCGATCTTGATAGGAGTGGGTGTGACATGGGCATTCAACATGACCTTGGTTTTGTCCATGTTCATTTTAAGACTCACTCTTCCGGAAGCTCTACTGAGGTCATCGAGCATTGTACTGAGGTCCTCCATGGTCTCAGCCATGACCACTATATCGTCGGCAAACCGAAGGTGAGTGATGTACTCGCCATTGACGTTGATGCCTAGCCCTCTCCAGTCCAGAACCTTGAAGACATCCTCCAGTGCAGCGGTGAACAGTTTCGGAGAAATCACGTCTCCCTGTCTCACACCTCGCTGCAGGAGGATAGGTTCCGAGGCCTGGTCCTGAAGTTGGACTGACATAGAGGCTTTTTTGTACAAACACTTCAACACCTCGATGTACGGATAGTCGATTTGGCACCGTTGGAGAGACTGCAGTACAGCCCAGGTCTCGATCGAATCGAAGGCTTTCTCGTAATCCACAAACGCTAAGCAGAGGGGCAGGTTATACTCTTCGGTCTTCTGTATAACTTGCCGCAGCGTATGTATGTGGTCCACGGTGCTAAAGCCTTTTCGGAAACCGGCTTGTTCGATGAACTCATTGTGTTAATACAAATCCCTGATACGGAAGTATTAACAAAACTCTACAACTCGAAAAAACAAATGAAGATCGCATTCCCGTTTTCACGCCTATTTTGTGGGGTTTTTTTTCTGTGGCCGGCCAGATATTCAGCCATTTATTTTCATCATTGAAATAATGGTAAATATTTTGCCCAAATTTTGAAACTAAATTATAATAAAGTTATTCAAAAATAGTGCATTTTGATACAAGTTTAGAAAGTTTGTTAATACATCCAAGGCGGAATTAACTCCCGAGCCATAGGCGAGGGTGTTTTTGAGCCGAGAACTGCAATAACAAATGTCCACATCACCACATGTATCAAACGACGTTTTTCAATACACTTTTGAAGAAATAAATTATAAGAATGAAAAATATTTTTGTCATGAATTATTAGGAAACTATGATTTTATTTATTTTTTCCGCGCTTTGCTTTCGCCAGGTTGAAGGAAAAGCAAAGGTGAAGCCGCTAAACAGCCTAATATAAAAAAATGAATTTTTTTATATTTTTAAATTTTGAACTCAAATAAATGTTAATTTGTTTATAAAAGTAACTATTACTTTTAATTATATATTCGTTGCTTCATTAGAATATATGAATTATTACACCGTAGTTTCCTTATTTACATGGTAACTCCGCACATTTTTTAAAGATTTTTTTTAAAACAACCATAAACAAATTTCCGGTCGGCCCATCCCTAGCGCGCCATCTTGTTGTTTGTTCATTCCTTTTCTGTGCGCGGTGACTACCGCACGCGCCTTCCGACATCATGCCGAAAAGAAGTGCGCAGTCTCAAATAGATCGGATACGCAAAGAAAATTAGAAAGATCGAAGAAAGTGAAAGACTACGTAGACAGAGGATAATTTCCCCGATTGATTCGTCGTCGGATAATGAAGGTTAGTAAAGTGTTGAATACCTAAGTGTTTTAATGTTACCTACGACGTACCTAAATACCGTAAGCTATTGACTGATAGCAATCAAATATGAGTTTTGTAATGCGTTGGGATTAACTGCGAGTTAATAACTTTGACATTTCTCAAAACTGTGGTACTAATTATTGGTAACAATCTTATTGGCATTGGGGTTGACTGCGAGTCTCCAACGATGACCTAAGCAGAAAATACTTACAATCTGAAATAGATGTATTGTTCCTCTGCGAAACATTATATGAAAAAATTTCAAAAAACCTCAAAAAAAAAAAAAAAAAAAAAAAAAATTTTTTCACAATCTAAATTGCAATTTGTAATTTTAGATAACGAAGAAAACGGACATGCCTGTGACATAATCCCTGAGTCAACACCCGTCGAATCAGACATCACACAAGACGCGGAACTGGGCTTTAATGATAATCCTGACCCCAATAGCGATTTGGGTGTGCCTAGCCTGCAGAATGATGACGATCGCATCTGAGCTGGACCCAGAACTTTTGTCTGCTCTTGGAGAATCCATGTCCGATTCACCCGACTACGGTGACAACATTCATGAAAATTTGTCAAAATTGTGGCTACCTTTACTCAAGAAGGGTATGCCCAAAGAAAGCAAGGATAAGCTGCTGAAAGACTATTTAATACCGGACAACTGTAAGCTCTTACAAGCGCCGAAGTTGAATGCAGAGATCTCGGCCGCGGTACCGGACATGGTTCGCAATCGGGACAAAACAGTGACAACATCACAGCAACAACTTGGTGCGGGTATAACGGCAATTAATAGAGGTATGGATTTACTATTAAAGAACGACAACAAAGTCCTAGCGATGAAACATCTAAGCAATGGTTGCCGACTGTTATGTGATTCACATTTCTTAGCAACGCAAAGTCGAATGAAGCTCGTTACACCCAGTTTGGACAAATCATTTTTACACATGATTAGCGAATCCGACCGCGACGAAACGTTGTTTGGATCGTCACTTTCAGAGAAGATAAAGGCCGCGAAGGCCATAGAGAAGCAAGGCCTCTCTATAAAAAAGCTAGCTAAGCCTCAAAAATCCATTTTAAGATGGAGGATTACCGGACGGCTTGTAAATTAATACCGTGTGATGGATACTTGGCCACCATTGATCTGAAGGATGCATACTTTCTTTTGCCTATTCGACCTTCTGATCGCAGATATTTGAAATTCCAGTTTCGACCTAGTAATTCTATCAAAACATACACATATGCGTTTAATGCTTTACCTTTCGGTATATCTGTGGCCCCACGGGTATTTACTAAACTTATGAGGGAAGTAATAGCTGCTCTTAGATTTCGCGGGTTTCAATCCGTGTGTTATTTAGACGATATTTTATGCATCGGCAATACTTATGCTCAATGCGTAGAGAACGTCAAAGAAACGTTGAGATTACTCCGTTGTCTAGGTTTTGTCATCAACTACGACAAAAGTAGTTTGACACCACAACAATCCTGTAAGTTTTTAGGGGTTGTTTACAACACGCGAAACCTAAGCATATGTCTACCCTCCGATAAACGAAGTAAAATTGCAAAATTAGTTACAAAGTTTACTAAGTTACCATTATGTTCTATTCGTGAATTCGCTCAACTTATTGGCATTTTGGTTGCCGCATGTCCGGCAGCTAAGTACGGATGGATGTACACCAAGGTCTTAGAACGACAAAAATATATTGCTTTGCTTAGACATAATAACTATGAAGCCAATATTAACCTACATAAGGTTATATTAGAGGATTTAATTTGGTGGTCGTCAAACATTTTTACTACATCCCATTTCATGAGGCAACCAAACTTTGAACTCGAAATTTATTCCGATGCTTCTAGAACAGGATGGGGTGCTGTCTGTAACAACCAGGAAGTAAACGGTAAATGGAAAACCTCAGAAAAAGCAAATCATATTAATTACTTAGAGCTAATGGCTGTTTTTCTGGGCTTGAAATCATTTGCCAATAATGTAACTAACTGTGCAATATTACTACGTATAGATAACACCACCGCGATAAGTTATGTGAATCGTATGGGAGGTATACAATACCCCCACCTTAACGACTTATCTCGGTCACTTTGGAAGTGGTGTGAGCAGCGCGGCCTTTGGATATTCGCGTCATATGTGAATACCATGCTAAACCACGCAGACGCCGCCTCCAGAATAGTCAATCCGGACACTGAATGGTCACTCTCTAATGAGGCCTATTTAGAAATCACACGATATTTTGGTAAACCAGAAATAGATCTTTTTGCTTCACGCGATAACGCTAAGTGTACCCGATTTGTTTCATGGAAACAGGATCCGGACGCGGAAACCATAGATGCATTCACTATAAGTTGGCATACAGACTACTTTTACGCCTTTCCACCATTCTCGCTGGTACTAAACTGCCTTAGAAAGATTATTGAAGATGAGGCCCATGGTACACTGGTGTATCCTTACTGGGCCTCTCAGCCATGGTTTCCGCTCCTTCAAAGCATTTTAGTTTCGGATGTATTTTATATAAATCCAAATAAAAACCTTTTGCAATCTCATTTCAGAGATCACCACCCCCTACACAAGAACCTTACCCTGGCTGTCGCGAGGCTCTCCGGGCGTCGTTCTCGAGAAAGGGTGCCTGTAGGGATTCATCAACTCTGATGTTATCCTCGCTCTCGGACAGTACTATTAAACAATATAATACCTCACTTAAATTATGGTGGGAATATTGCATCACGAAAAACATTGATGTATATAAGCCGTCAAAAACCTCAATTCTTACATTCCTAGCAACACTATTTAATAATGGTTGTGCATACGGCAGTCTCAATTCCCACCGATCTGCTTTGTCAGTTTTCATTGGCAATAATATCGGTTCAGACGAATGCGTAAAGCGATTACTTAAGGGTGCATACAAAATAAAACCCGTAAAAGCTAAATATTCTAGCACCTGGGATCCTCAACTAGTTTTAAATCTAATTTCGACATGGATTCCTAACACGGATCTCTCGCTTGAAAAGATCACGAAGAAACTTGTAATCTCTTTAGCTATTGGTACTGCTCACAGGGTGCAAACGCTTTCTCTGATCAAGCTTGATAATATTTCATTCTCAGATAATGGTATTAAAATCCTCATAACCGATATTATAAAAACATCAGCACCCGGTAGAGACCAACCCGTTTTATTCCTACCATACTTTAGAGAAAATACCAGTAATTGCCCAGCGACAGTTCTCTCAGACTATATTTCTAAAACTAGAAACATCAGACCTGAAGGAACAAAAAGGCTGCTTCTGACGTACAAACGTCCTCACAAAGCAGCTACGACGCAATCCCTCAGCAGATGGATTAAACAAGTCCTGTCAGAGAGCGGAGTTAACATAAGTATATTTGGTGCTCATAGTACGCGCCACGCGTCGACCTCCGCTGCGAGCTCTGCTGGCGTCAATATCGAAACCATTCGCAAAACAGCTGGCTGGACCAGCTCGTCTAACACTTTTGCCCGGTTTTACAACCGAAGTATATTAAATGAGGGCGAATTTGCCCAATCTGTTTATTTATAATCTCAAAATCAACAATTAATTGATCAATGATAAAAAATTAAGGTTAATAAGTTTAGAAGTAAACTTACCTAAGTAGGTACATAGGGTAGTAAAAATAAAATTATTGTACTATAAATATGATTAAAACTATAATGAGTAATTATGATTTTAATTTCAAGAACTTTCTGCTCTTAACATCTACGGTGTAATAATTCATATATGAATAATGAAGCAACGAATATATAATATATGATTAAACGAACTTCCAAGTGAAGTTCTATCATTATTATATGAGTTGCTTCATTAGAATATATGAACACCCTCCCTCCCTAATATTTCCCAAGTAATAGAAAGTTTTGTATGGGTTACATTACTCTAAAAAATGAACAAACAACAAGATGGCGCGCTAGGGATGGGCCGACCGGAAATTTGTTTATGGTTGTTTTAAAAAAAAATCTTTAAAAAATGTGCGGAGCTACCATGTAAATAAGGAAACTACGGTGTAATAATTCATATATTCTAATGAAGCAACTCATATAATAATGATAGAACTTCACTTGGAAGTTCGTTTAATCGTATAATAATCATGTTTATCTATGATATTCTATTTATAAACACAATTTGAATATTCAAAAAATATTTACGCCAAAGAGACGCTTAGTGCTTTGCCGAAATAAAAAAAAAAACATTCACCTCAGACTATAGGCATTGAACCAATTTCGACTAAGTATAGGTATAGTTATCTGTGGCAATTTTCATTCCCGCACACGTGTTGGAAATTGAAAAAATCGCACGCGTGTGATATACATTAAATGTTGTAAATAGTCGTAGTGCGTTATAGACCAGTTTTCGAGGAAGTGTATTGAAAATGTATATTCTTTAATTAATACTGCGCGCTGTAATTGAGTGGCTGTATAGAAAGTTGGAACATGGTTCAATAGACATGTGAAAATTGAACTAGTTTTTTTTTAATTTGATAGCTATCAGTTGAAAACGATTCTTCTTAGGGCTGAAAAGTATTACTTTCAACTTCAGACCTACTTTCAGAGCGTGAGTAATGAAAAATATGTTATCTATTTTCATTAATATATTACGGGTCATTTATTTTTATAGGCATAACGTGACAGTAAAATATAATGTTTGAAACCATTCGACCAGCTTAGATAAATTTTAATGCCACTTTAGTGCGTTATTTATTTTTCCATTTGAAAAAAATCATAATACCTATGCCACGTTAAAGTTTACTCACGTGCTCTCATAGATTAAATTGAACTTGCTCAATGTAAAAGATTTCATAGAAAATAATATTGTATTTTCATCATGTTGTCATTCTAATCCGTACTCCTTACTAATATTACGTATTAAATATGAAAGTAACTCTCTCTCTGTTAATACTTGCACGGTTTTACTCCTGAACGAATTTCGATAATTTTAGCATGGGCCTTATCATCATCTGCCTAGCCTTTTCCCAACTATGTTGGGGTCGGCTTCCAGTTTTGCCGGACGCATCTGAAAACCAGAATTTTACATGGAGCGACTGCCTATCTGACCTCCACAACCCAGTTAGTACCGGGTAATACGATACCACTTTGGTAAGACTGGTTGTCAGACTTTTTGAGCCTCTGACTACCCAACGACTGTCAAAGATCTACAAATGACAGCCGGGACCAACGGCTTAACGTGACTTCCGAGGCATGGTGGAAATTTGGTATGTAATGGGCGGTCACCCATCCACAGACCAACCTAGGCAAGCACGGCCTAACCTAACCATCGACCCGAGCGGCTGTTATAATTTAGCCACGAGCTACTCTCATGACCATGGGCCTTATCAAAAGGCTTAAAGTCACCCACAAGACAATGGAGAGGGTTATGCACGGAGTTTCCTTGCATGGTTGAATCAGAAATCAGCCCTAAGAATTGCCAAACTGAAGTGGCAGTGGGCAAAGTACATTGCTCGCAGAACCGATGGCCGATGGGGCCGAAAAGTTTTGGAGTGGCGACCGCGAACCGGAAGACGTTGCGTTGGAAGACCTAAGCTCCTACTAGGTGGCCCGATGACCTGGTGAAGGTTGCGGGAATCCGCTGGATGCGAGTCGCATGGGACCGGTCAATGTGGTGACACTTGGGGGAGGCCTATGTCCAGCAGTGGACGTTTTTTGGCTAAAATGATGGATGATGAATGGTAAGTCATGTTCATGTTAAGGCATAGGATACATTCTATACATGCAGTCTGTGGGTCAACTACTGCGCAAACAATACAACAATGCATTGAGCGTGTTGATGGGGTTGCCGCGCTACTGCAATGCTTCGTAGAAGCGAGCTTATATGGCTTTCACGCCATCATGCGCACGCGATGCGCTTCGATCATGCGCAGGGTACGCATCAGGGTACCCAACAGAACCCTGAAAACTATGAAAGCGGACAAGTGGAGTGTGTGTGGAGAGAGTACTCCCATACTGGGGCATTGGATACGCCTACACGCCACTGTGGCGTATGATATATTGAATATTACCGTGATGAGCCACTGCCAATTTTAATTACATGCGCGAATGGAAAGACAAAGATTAGATTATTATTTCCCGGAAACCATATCGAAAGCCCTCACAAAAGAGTCAACTTTAAATTAAACACACTACACGGTGGGGTGTAGTTAATCTTACCGTACATAATGAATGAAAAAGTTTGGATCAATGGATACTTGTTTCTCTATCACGCCAGAACGGTTGAACAGATCTGGGTGAAAATTGGCACAAAGATAGATTACAGTCTGGAATAGCTAATAGGTTTGTCCTGGGACTACGACCCCGTGGCCAACTCCCAAACTCCACGCGGGTGAAGCCGCGGAACTATCTAGTCCAAAATATATTCGAGGGGAATTCAAAATTGGAAAACAGAATGATAATTGAGTTCGTGTCAATGAATTCATAGAGGAGACTTTTATTAATCAGTTTAGATGTGAGACCAGCATCCGGGTTTTGTGGAGTTTAGAATCATCATCTGCCTAGCCTTTTCAGAACTATGTTGGGGTCGGCTTCCAGTCTAACCGAATGCAGCTGAATACCAGTATTTTACATGGAGCGACTGCCTATCTGACCTCCACAACCCAGTACTGGGTAATACGATACCCTTTGGTAAGACTGGTTGTCAGACTTTTTGAGCCACTGACTACCTGTAACGACTGTCAAAGATCTTCAATTGACAGCCGGGACCAACTGATTAACGTGCTTTCCGAGGCACGGAGGAAACTCGGTATGTAATGGGTGGTCACCCATCCACAGACCAACCTAGGCTAGCACGGCTTAACCTAAAGATCGACCCGAGCGGCTGTTATTATTTAGCCACGAGCTCCTCCTTTGTGGAGTTTAGAATATTATATTAATTTAATATGTATTAACAAAATAACGGTTAAGTTATTTTTGTTATGAATTTTAAATTCGTCTGACTGATGATTTCTATGTCTGGCGTCATTTTGTGAACCAACTTTAATAGGTCGTCACCAGCCTACCTTTTTCCCAACTATGTTGGGGTCGGCTTTCAGTCTAACCACATGCGGACTACCAGTATTTTACATGGAATGACTGCCTATCTGACCTCCCCATGCTAGTTATTGGGTTACCCGATACCACTTGGTTAGACTGTTAGAAGTTCAGGCTTACGACTAACCGTTACCATTGTCAAAGATCTACGAATGATAGCTGGGACCAACGATTTAACGTGCTTTCCATGGCAGCAATCTATAAAAAGTACATTCTAAAACATTACCTGTTATTTAAAATTTGATCTTTATTGTGGTCCCAATAAACGAGGTTTTCATTAGGATTTAGGAGCAAAATTGATTGAGAAGCACTCTTATTACTTATCAATTTTATGTTCAAAAACACTGAATTTAGCAGGCTTAATTCAACAGATTTCGAAGAATTAGCCCTTGGAATAAAATATATCTAGCAATTGGCTTTGTATTCATCAGATTAGTTTCAGAAATTATTACTAGTTTTTTTGTTTTCTGAGAACCAATAGCCAATTTATTTTAAGAACAAAAACGCTGGCTTTGTTATTAAATCAATAAAACCACAAATTGTTCCAATTTATATGTTTCATGGACAAACTTTAGTGATAAAATCGCCACTTATACATACACTAACGGACGTCCCGCGGTTTCACCCGCGTAGTTTCCGTTCCCGTGGAAGTACGGGGATAAAATATAGCCCATGTTACTCAAGGTGAATGTAGCTTTCTAATGGTGAAATAATTTTTGAAATGGGCGCTGTAGTTTTTGAGTTTATTCATTACAAACGTACACACAAAAGTACAAAACATTCCTTTTTAAAATATTAGTGTAGATAACTCACGGCAGAAACAATAGTACGCCACCTGCCAAGACCCTTACTTATATACAAACTTATTTACTTTTTTCTCACTTCTAAGCGACTATTGCTATTTATCTCTTGGAAAATTTTCTTACGAAACATTCAATTGCTGTTAGACTTGATACCACTAAACCAACACCTCTTAAATTTATTTATTTTCAGTTTTCTGTGATGTAATGTTGTGGCACCTACAATTTGTATTTACTCGTAGTAGGCTCAAACATGATTTCTGGTTAATCACATTTCATTCTCATGAAGAAATTTACATTTCACTTACATGAGAACAAATTTAAACAAAGTATAAACTAATCATTGTCCTTCGACACTCGGACTTACAAATTAACTTGATTTACTATGCAGACCTAAAATAATTATAAAAATATGTGGTAAATGTTTTTTTTGAAATGTAAGTAATTATTTCCACTTGGCAGTTCTACTTTTGGCAGCGATGTGAGCGAATTTTTAGCCGTCCTGTAATTCTTTTCCCCTTTTGATACTTATACATACTGACATACATTACGTATTTTATTATAGATCTGTAAATTGTAGTTTGTAAATCATGTAAATAAAATGTTTGAATTATACAGGAATAAATATTACTTATATTTATTTATTCAGCCAGGGAAAACACTCGTAGGAAGGATTTTAAAAATAAAGTAGTACCTAATTTCAACATTGTCAAGCATAGCCCTCATTACCAAGCTGTACAAATATTTAATAGACTGCCAGCGGAATTAAAATTCTTGTTTTACACTAGCTCTTTTAAAGCTAAGCTAAAAGCATTTCTGTTAGATAGAAATTCTCTCTCATTCAGCAGACGAACTGTAATCTATGATTCCAATTTTCTATAAAAAATATGCTATTTAATGTTATTGTTTTTGGTAATCATGTATTTTTTTTTAATCTTGTATGTTTTGTTTTTAATTATTGCTGCATGTTTTTTGCACGTATGATGTATGCAATTTATCAAACACAATTTAAATGATTCCTGATAAATAAATAAATAAATATTTCTACAAAGTAACACTCAACAACAACAACAACAGCCCATAACGTCCACTGCTGGAAATAAGCCTTTCCCATGATGGGAGGAATTTGCCGCAATCTCCAAGTACCTAACACTCAGTACGAAGGAAAAAGTAAAACGCCTACTCTTTTCAGAAACTGTAGTAGAACGTCTAAAGATTGTGTTCAAAGTTTCCTCAGGCGAAACCATTAGACGGAGATAAAGCACGTCGGTTTGGAGTTTTGTAACAAACTCTTTGCTAAGTGTTAGGCGTACGATTTCACTGAGTATTCTGTGAAACTAATGTAATTGTAGGTGTTATTCTACTACTGGGAGTGTGTGTGTTTGTGGTGTAGTGCTTAAACCTTTAAGTTCAAAAAGATGGCTAATGAATCCTTAAAGTAGCTATCTGATACCTGTTATCCATAACTTATATATGAGCAAATAAAATTACGAATGTCAATAAATCAGTAGGTGAGTTAAGCTAAGTAGTATTAATGAGAAACCCATCAATGCTTCCATTCCTGTTAGTGTTTATTTTTTTGCGCACTTTGTAACTACTTAGGTAACACATAGGTAGTTAAGGCTACTTTTTCTACTCGACTACGGGCGAAGCCAAAAGGAAGGGTATAGCAGTCTGTGGTGTGTGTGTTTGTATTTACGTATCTTAAACTTAAAATATCACTTACATCTTCCGCGATTATTATTAATTTAAAATATCCCGTAAGTGACATATTATATTAAGTTTAGTTATAAACTGTGAATGCTTAAAACAGTGTTTACATATCTTTCTCCGTAGCGCCAAAACTAACCCTTTTTTAGTTAGTAAAAAAGGGCCTCAGCAGAACACTTTGAAATTATTCCACCAAAATATCCAAGGCATTTCTTCCAAATTATTAGAAATTGAATTGTTTTTAGAAAATAGTAAGTTTGACATTATTTGTTTTACTGAACATTGGCTTAAGGATTACCAAATGCTTATCAATTATGAGAACTATATGGTGGGTAGCTGCTTTAACTGTAAAACTATGCTTCGTGGAGGTTCCCTAATATTAATAAGAAATTGTTTTAAATATAAGCAACGTAATGACATAGTAGGTCTCTCGGTTGAACATTGCGTTGAACTGTCCTGTGTTGAGCTAGATAAGCATGTAATTGTGTGTTTGTACAGACCCCCAAACTATCAAAACTTTACTTTGTTTGAATCAATAATGGAAGATGTTATGGCAAAACTTGCAGTCAGTAATAAATCTACAATTATTTGTGGTGATTTTAATATCAATATTTTAGAAGAATGTGCAAATAGCAGTCGCTTATTAAATCTTTTTAAGTCATTTGACTTGACCAACACTTTTACAGAACCTACTAGAGTCACTCCATCTTCTGCTACTTGTATAGATAATATTTTCTGCGATTGTGATTACTTAGATAAAGCAATAGTAAATTGTCTACCCTCTGACCATAGCGGACAAACTGCAACCTTCAGGTGTAATACACCCCCAGCGCAAAAAGTTCAAATTAAATTTAGACCTATAACTTCTAGCAGATTAAATAGGTATAATATTTTGCTACAGAACAAGTTAAGCGTTATGGGCCTTGATGATATTAATATAGATCAATTGTATGATCGTTTCTTTTCAATAGTTCACACGGAATTCAATAAAACTTTTGAAAAGAAGACAAAAAGTATTTGCCCTAAATTCATATTTAGTGATTGGGCAACTAGAGGTATCAGAAAAAGTAGGGAAAGACTATTTGAGCTTTATGGCTTTAAGCCTTTTATAAACACTGAAACTTTTAACAAGTATGTTGCAAAGTATTCAAACATTTTTAGAAATACATGCAAGGTTGCTAAAGCACTGCACATTAGCAACAAGATCAAAACAGCAGAAAATAAAATAAAGACAGTTTGGAAAGTTATAAATAACGAGACTAACAGGAAGAAAATACGTAACACTAGCTACACATTAGATACAGCATGTGGTCCTAAAAGCTCTAATCAGGAAGTAGCTCAAGAATTTGTAAAGTTCTTTACCGATATACCACAAAAAACAACGGAGGCTCTTATTTCCTCACCTGAACTCTCAATTGGTTTATTAAAGGCGAATGTGTCTGGCTGCCTGGTTGAATTTAAATTTAAACACATTAACCCTATGATTGTTATTAAAACTTTCCGGCAAATAAAGATCAAACTAACCGAAGATCTATGGGGAATGTCTGTCAAAGTTTGTACATCCATACTTGAGACTATAGCCCCTTACTTAGCTTTAATTTTTAATTTATGTGTAGACCAAGGAGTTTTCCCTGATTTAATGAAATACAGTAAAGTCATACCTCTTTTCAAATCCGGGGACAGTAAAGATACTAATAATTATAGACCTGTATCCGTGTTACCAGTTTTTAGCAAGGTTTTTGAAAAGGTAATGCTTAATCAAATGCTCTATCATTTTAACACCAACAGAATCTTACATGATCAACAGTATGGCTTCACCAAGGGACGTTGTACAACTGACGCTGGTGTAACCTTATTAAAGCACATATTTACTGCGTGGGAAGAGTCTCAAGACGCCATAGGAATTTTTTGTGACCTCTCCAAAGCGTTTGATTGCGTAAATCACGACACATTACTTTTGAAACTTGAGCATTACGGACTGGGTAAACTTGCACTTAGTTTGGTAAAATCTTATTTGAATGATAGACAACAACATGTTCAAATAAATTGTGTTAATTCACATGGGTTAAAAGTAAAAATGGGGGTTCCACAAGGCTCAATATTGGGTCCTTTCCTCTTTCTAGTATATATAAATGATCTACCTTATTTACTGAAAAACCAACCTCAAAATATGGTGTTATTTGCTGATGACACTTCCCTAATTTTTAAGATAAATAGGCGGGCCCAAAATCTAGATGACGTGAATAATGCCCTACTTCAGGTCCAAAATTGGTTCACAGCAAACAATTTGGTATTAAATGAAAAAAAACCAAATGCATAAGATTTGCTTTACCGAATGTTAAAAGTAGTGATTGTGATATAATATTAAATAAAGAGAAACTTGAATTCGTAGATAAAACGGTTTTCCTGGGGATTACGCTTGATTCAAGGCTACAATGGGGTTCTCATTTGACATCTCTTGCGGGGCGGCTAAGTTCAGCAGCCTATGCCATTAGAAAAATCCGTCAGTATACTGATGTAGATACCGCTAGACTGGTTTATTTTAGTTACTTTCATAGTATAATGTCTTATGGCATTTTGCTGTGGGGACGGGCTGCAGATATTGAGTCTATATTTATTCTGCAGAAAAGAGCCATCAGAGCCGTATATAATCTTCGTAGGCGCGATTCTCTAAGGGAACTGTTTAAGGATATTGGCATCATGACGGTACATTGTCAATACATCTACGAAAACATAATGTACGTCAGAAAAAATCTGCACCTTTTTGGTAAAAGGGGTGACAGACATAATTACAGTACTAGAAATAGGGACCAACTAGTTCAGCCAGGTTTCAGACTCGCTAAAGTAGACTCATCTTTCATGGGGTACTGTTTGAGATGCTATAATAAAATTCCACAAAGTATTCTTGAACTGAATGAGACAAAATTTAAAACATGCATTAAACGCACACTATGTAAGCAAGCATATGACAAGTTGAGCGATTATATCGCTGATAAAAATGCTTGGCTCAATGCTGGTCCTGCTCCGCATGGACAGGGGCGCATAAATTGATAGCATTAAATTGTATTGTCGGAGCTGCTAAAGATTGTACAACTATCTTTGCATTGTATAGAATCAATCTCTTTAATATTATATAAATGCATAGCCCATATTGTGTGAGTACTATGTACTAGAAAGCTATCATTCACTGGAAACCTACGTCTTTTCTTGACTTGAATGTGCCCTGGTGGTTTGGAGTATGTCATGCTCACTCAATTGTCTCGCTGATGGTGGCGCATGTGTCGGATCATTTAGTTCCCTTCAAAATGGTTGAGTTGAATGGTGCTGATCCATGCGTCATGTCCGTGAACGGGCGCTGTCAGTTGTGACTGGTCATCTCTTGGTTGCCATGGCTTATTTGAATGAATTATTTTGAATTGTATTTCTTTTTTTGTTTGTCTGTTTTTGCTGTGGACACTTTTACCGTGCACATCTTGCTACATTGTTCTCACATAATATACCATCTCAACGTGAATGATGTAACCAAGATTTTGTAACCATATTCTGATTTAAAAGAGTGTCCATGGAGTTTCTTGCCCGTTCTTCTCCATAGAGATCTACGCTAGGGAATGGGCAACTACAGTACTTTCACAGTTTTTATGTCTTGTGACTGGGACTGTAGCTACATTTAATTTTCATCTTTGTTTCGACAATTCAAAAGTGCCTGTAACTGGCTTACTTGAAATAAATGCTTTGATTTTGATTTTGATTTTTTGACTATTCACCCGATTTTGATGAATAAGGTGTCAATAGATTCGTTATTATGGCCCAGGTAACAAAGGCTACGTTTTAACTGACTTCAACAATAGAAGTCGATTTTATCTTGTGAACCCTGAATTAATTAGAGCGTGATTTTTCTGAAGTTTTTTTTTTGTAGTAGGTATACGACACAAACTCTTGTTTGGAGAAAGTTTTGAGCACTTGTGTTACTTCCTCGTAAAACGGATTTTGATGAGTCTGAGAACGGGATACTGTCACTTTTAAAAGTTTAACGTTTACGTCTAAATTACGTAAATTGGTATCTACTTAATAGTATTACGTTTGTTAGGGAAATGATAGAACTGGCTACCTCGATGAAAACTGGGACAAAATAAAACACTAAACAAAACTCCTTTCGACAATCTTTTTAAAATTTGATCCAAAGTATTCGAATATCGATCCAGTGAAATAAATAAAGAGGTTTTATATTTTTTGAATTCGACGCAACATTCGTATTTTGAAAATGTCTAGCTAATTATTTCAATATCTCATATTCTTAGCATCCACGTCGCGTGTAGCGTGCCATTTTTAGGGTTCCGTAGTCAACTAGGAACCCTTATAGTTTCGCCATGTCTGTCCGTCCGTCCGTCCTCGCTTAATCTCTGTGACCGTTAGCACTAGAAAGCTGAAATTTGGTACCAAAATGTATATCAATCACGCCGACAAATTGGTAAAATAAAAATTGGAGAAACGGTTTTATTAGGGTAGCCCCCCTATATGTAAAATGGGAAGTGATTTTTTTTTTATTTCGACCCTAACGTGTGATATATTGTTAAAAAGGTATTTAAAAATGAATAGGGGTTTTCTAAAATCATTTTTTGATAATATCAATAATTTCGGAAATAATCGCTCCAAAAGTAAAAAAACAATGTGTCCCCCGCCCCTCTAACTTTTGAACCATAAGTTTAGAAAATATGAAAAAAATCTGAAAAGTAGAACTTTATAAGGACTTTCTAGGAAAATTATTTTGACTTGATGGAAATAACAGTTTTTGTACAAAAAAGACAAAAAGTTGTACAAAATAACTTCTGGACTAATTTTGTAGTATATTCGTATAAGCAAGCATTTTTACATAATGGATACCCACCTTTAAACTCATAAGTGGGAACACTTATTGTGACGGACGGGAAACTACGGAACCCTACACTGAGCGTGGCCCGACACGCTCTTGGCCGGTTTTTGCTGTATGTTGGCTGACGTGATTCGAAATTCGACATTTTCGAACGTTGGTATACTGCACACTGGTAGTTGGTTGCTTTTATTTCAAGACTAGCTGTTGCCCGCGGCTTCGCCCGTGTGAAGTTCGGTAACTGTCCCACGGGATCATACCAAAGGGATAAATAGTATCCTTCATGTTAATCCAGGTTATAAACTATCTATGTGCCAAATTTCATAATCATCACAATTATAATCATCACAATCGCTATCACAATCACCATCACTATCACCATCATTATCACTGTCACAATCACAATCACCATCACCATCATCGTTATCACAACAACCATCACCATCACTATCCCAATCACAATCACTATCACAATCATTATCACAATTACTATCATCGTTATCACAATCATCGCAATAAATCAACAATAATCCTGTATAGAAGTCGAATCCGCCATCTTTTGGATCTAAAAATAAATGCCATATTCGTAATCAGCACCAATGATAATCTCGGAATCGACACCCATATTGATTTTGAGACATTTCAACCCCATCGCACCCCAACAGGGGATGATGGTATTTCAGGTCCGCCACATTAAATCTTAAAAACGCTGTTTTTGTAATACACCCGACCCGATACACCATACAAACAATACCAAACCCATTTCCCCCTTTAGGGGTTGAATTCTGAAAAAACCTGAAACCCATTTCTACCCATTTGTCGATAGGAGTACTCCTGTTAAGTTTCGAATAAAATAATCTAACTAATGTTATTTCCCCATGTACATTTTGGACCCCCGTTTCAGCCCCAAAGGGGGTGAATTTTGAAAAATCCTTTCTTAGTGCACCCTTAAACCTCATAAGGAACCTATGTGCCAAATTTGGAATCTGTAAACTCAGCGGTTTGGGCTGATTTTTATATTTTGATTTTTATACTTTGTCACCCCATTTCCCTCTCTTTGGGGTTTAATTCTGAAAAAACCTGAAACACAAATGTTAACTCAATTATCGAGAGGAGTACTCCTGTTAAGTTTCGAATAAAACAGTTTAACTAATCTTGTTTCCCCATTCAAACTTTGGAGCCCTTTTCATCCCCTTAGGGAGTAAATAAATTTTGAAAAATCCTTTCTTAGCACTCTTTGACCACATAAGGAACCTACTTGCCAAATTTGGAATCAGTATACCCAGCGGTCTGGGCTGTGTGTCACAGTCAGTCAGTCAGTTTCTTCTTCTTTTATATATTTATACCCGACTGCGCCAGAAGAAGGGTTATTAAATAGATTTATGTAAAATAGAAGTAGCCTAAGTTACTCCTTATTTCATCAGCTATCTGCCAGTGAAAGTCCCGACAAAATCGGTCCCGCCGTTCCAGAGATTAGCCGGAACAAACAGACAACAGACAAAAATTGAAAAAAATGTTGTTTTGGTTACCCTATATACGTATACATTCGTATGCACGTAGTAAAATGCGGTTGTTTTGATATTACAAACAGACACTTTAATTTTATTTATTTGTACAGATAAAGCTCCCTTTTCATCTTTCACCCCCTTAGGGGTTGACATTTTTAAAAACAACGTTGCGTTAGCTTCCAACCATAAGCCTAGATAATAAATTTAGTGAGTTTTACTTCGAAAATTAAGGACTTTCCATAAACAACTTCATTCTCCTTTTTAACCCTTCGGGGGTGGTATTATGGAAAACGCTGAGACACGTGAACAATTAATTTTTATGAATCAGCCTAAACTCAAAATTTGAAGATCCTAACTTTAAAACTGACGATTTTCCATAAACAACTTCATTCTCCTTTTTAACCCTTCGGGGGTTGTATTATAAAAAACGCTGAGACACGTATAAATTATTTTTTTAATTTTTAGCCTAAACACAAAATTTGAAGATCTTAACTTTAAAACTGACGGACACACAACAGCTTCATCCCCTTTTTAACCCTTTGGGGGTAGAATTATGAAAAACGCTGAGACACGTATAAATTAATTTTTAATTGTCAGCCTAAACATAACATTTGAAGATCCTAACTTTAAAACTGACGGACTTTCATACAAACTTCCATCCCCGATTTAACTCCATTAGGGGTTGAATTTCTGAAATTCCTTTTTTATTCCTTGTCTACATTATAAAGGGAACCTCTGTGCAAAATTTCAGCTTTCTAGGTCCTAGGTTTTGGGCTGCGCGTTGATGAGTCAGTCAGTCAGGCCTTTTGTTTTTATTTATATAGATATAAATATAATATATATATCAAAGTGGTCAGTACGACAAAACGCCAATTTCATATGTAACGACCTAATACATTTTTTTAAAGCCGGTCAGTCGATTTAAAATTTATGTGGTGAGCACATTTTTAGTCATTGGTACCATTTTAGTTCAACAGATGTCGCTGCATGTATGTATCTTACGAACAAAAACCTTTTAAAATAAATTTTGCTTACCTCCCATAACATACGGCGTGATAATATGTAGCCTAAAGCCTTCCTTGGTTTACAAAGAACATTTTTGCTGCGACATCGCTGCATGTATGTATCTCATACGAACAAAAACCTTTTAAAATCGATATTGCTTACCTCCCATAAGATACGGCGTGATAATATGTAGCCTAAAGCCTTCCTTAGTTTACAAAGAACATTTTTGCTGAATTTCAATTCAATCTATCCAATAGTTTAGGCGTGAAGCCGTACCATACACACAGACAAACAGACAAACAGACAAAAATTCTAAAAAGTCACTTTTTGTCATCAGCTACGTTTTTCTAACAAAAGCCACTTATTTTTTCTCGAAAATTCTCAATGTACAGTTTTTCTTTCATAACTGTTTTATTATATGTATAGAAGATAAATAAATAGGTTAGAAATGGAGTGATTGTGTTTCCTGAAACAAAGAATGTTAGGTAAAGTTGGTGGTTTTCCCAAGTTGTAATAATTTCACTCTTTCAATGGCATTATTCAAAAACTGGTGCTGATAAATAAATAAATAAATATTGCTGGACATTACACACAGCGCCATCTAGTGCCACACTGAGCAACGAGGCTTGTGTCGTGGACACGAGATAGTTGATATACTACATAGATACTTTTTGATTGTAAATACATACTTATTATACATACTAGCTGTTGCCCGCGGCTTCGCCCGTGTGAAGTTCGGTAACTGTCCCACGGGATCATACCAAAGGGATAAATAGTATCCTTCATGTTAATCCAGGTTATAAACTATCTATGTGCCAAATTTCATAATCATCACAATTATAATCATCACAATCGCTATCACAATCACCATCACTATCACCATCATTATCACTGTCACAATCACAATCACCATCACCATCATCGTTATCACAACAACCATCACCATCACTATCCCAATCACAATCACTATCACAATCATTATCACAATTACTATCATCGTTATCACAATCATCGCAATAAATCAACAATAATCCTGTATAGAAGTCGAATCCGCCATCTTTTGGATCTAAAAATAAATGCCATATTCGTAATCAGCACCAATGATAATCTCGGAATCGACACCCATATTGATTTTGAGACATTTCAACCCCATCGCACCCCAACAGGGGATGATGGTATTTCAGGTCCGCCACATTAAATCTTAAAAACGCTGTTTTTGTAATACACCCGACCCGATACACCATACAAACAATACCAAACCCATTTCCCCCTTTAGGGGTTGAATTCTGAAAAAACCTGAAACCCATTTCTACCCATTTGTCGATAGGAGTACTCCTGTTAAGTTTCGAATAAAATAATCTAACTAATGTTATTTCCCCATGTACATTTTGGACCCCCGTTTCAGCCCCAAAGGGGGTGAATTTTGAAAAATCCTATCTTAGTGCACCCTTAAACCTCATAAGGAACCTATGTGCCAAATTTGGAATCTGTAAACTCAGCGGTTTGGGCTGATTTTTATATTTTGATTTTTATACTTTGTCACCCCATTTCCCTCTCTTTGGGGTTTAATTCTGAAAAAACCTGAAACACAAATGTTAACTCAATTATCGAGAGGAGTACTCCTGTTAAGTTTCGAATAAAACAGTTTAACTAATCTTGTTTCCCCATTCAAACTTTGGAGCCCTTTTCATCCCCTTAGGGAGTAAATAAATTTTGAAAAATCCTTTCTTAGCACTCTTTGACCACATAAGGAACCTACTTGCCAAATTTGGAATCAGTATACCCAGCGGTCTGGGCTGTGTGTCACAGTCAGTCAGTCAGTTTCTTCTTCTTTTATATATTTATACCCGACTGCGCCAGAAGAAGGGTTATTAAATAGATTTATGTAAAATAGAAGTAGCCTAAGTTACTCCTTATTTCATCAGCTATCTGCCAGTGAAAGTCCCGACAAAATCGGTCCCGCCGTTCCAGAGATTAGCCGGAACAAACAGACAACAGACAAAAATTGAAAAAAATGTTGTTTTGGTTACCCTATATACGTATACATTCGTATGCACGTAGTAAAATGCGGTTGTTTTGATATTACAAACAGACACTTTAATTTTATTTATTTGTACAGATAAAGCTCCCTTTTCATCTTTCACCCCCTTAGGGGTTGACATTTTTAAAATATATACCACTTCAGTATTATAAACAAAGGGTATGAGTTAGATGACATATGAGAATTTGCCTCGCTAAGACCTGTGGCGTATTTTATTTATTTTTCGTAAAACGACTGATTCAATTTACACGAAACTTTAGAACCAATGTAACAAATACACAAGTAACCTAATACATAATTCATATAAGAGTCTTACTGATACATTCTAATCAGATTTCAACTAGATTGTAACAAAAAACTCGTATACGGCGAACTGTCATTTTATTGTCATTGACCTCGATTTGAAAACACTTGAAATCTATATAAATATGAATATTATGCTTCGAATACATGAAAATAATGAATTATCATTATTACTTACCTTGTTTTTGCTGTTTCCAAGACCATATTTCATTTTAGAACAGTCAAATTCACATTTCCAATTGTTCACTCCTTGTTGACAAAAAATCGTTCCGACCAAAATTTTGTTGGCTCACAAAATAATTTTGGTTCATTGTTCTACCTAAATATCTTGCTACAAAGTAGCATTATATAATAATAAGGTAATAAACATTCACTTCACAACGTTTTCAAGCACATAACTAAACAAAAACATAATAAATCCCTTGCGTGGCGCGCAATGTTTACCTAAACTGACGTTTCAACGACAATGACGCGTTTCTTTTTTTTTCTTTTAGAGTTGCCCATTCAAAGTTACTAATGTTTGGCATCGTTCGAATCGACTACTGTCAGGCACCAGAGGTAAAAATTGCCTAACGATTTAGAACCGTATGTTAAGTAAAAATAAGGTTTGAATTTGCTGATACGAGGTGGGACGTTTTCGTCCCGGCGGGACTCAACGGAGTTTTCCGTTTGGTTGGAATTCCACCCGGTCGGGACTTTAGAGGCTAAAGCCTTCCTTGGTTTACAAAGAACATTTTTGCTGCGACATCGCTGCATGTATGTATCTCATACGAACAAAAACCTTTTAAAATCGATATTGCTTACCTCCCATAAGATACGGCGTGATAATATGTAGCCTAAAGCCTTCCTTAGTTTACAAAGAACATTTTTGCTGAATTTCAATTCAATCTATCCAATAGTTTAGGCGTGAAGCCGTACCATACACACAGACAAACAGACAAACAGACAAAAATTCTAAAAAGTCACTTTTTGTCATCAGCTACGTTTTTCTAACAAAAGCCACTTATTTTTTCTCGAAAATTCTCAATGTACAGTTTTTCTTTCATAACTGTTTTATTATATGTATAGATAAACATCCATGAATAAGAAACAAATATCCATGCTCATCACACAAACATTTGCTCTTACCGGGATTCGAACCCGGGACCCTAAGAACGTAAGGCAGCCTCACTACCGCTGCGCCAATCGGGTCGTCAGCTGATAGTCATTACATTTCGCCAATTACTATTGTTATTATAATATTTATTTAACTATGTAGGTATCAAAAAGAAAACCAGGAGCTTATTGAAATGTCCACAAATCCAAAACTGAGAGCAACTCTTTCTGAAAACTACTCTCAAAGACACTGGTGTAGAGGTTGCAAATATTCGATAATTTAGATTTTCGAATATTCGATTTTTTGAGTGCTATTCGAATATTATACGAATATTTTTTAAAAATTTCAGCTTTGATTGCTTTCGGACAAGGCTGCTCAACCCCAGGTCCGCGGGCCTCAACATGGCCCGCCAACGCATTTGAATTGGCCCGCTAACAGTGGTCAACTGACGACAGTCTTTTGATTTCACCATATCGAAAAAAAATTGTTTCCTTATGAATCCACTCAGTAAGCCAACATCTAGCTAGAAATGATAAAAATCACATTCTTTTTTACTGAAAGTTTATTTATAGCCACAGTCATCAGAAATTAGTTCAAAAAAGGTTCTAAAAGCAAGTTTTATTAACTAGATGGCCCGCCCCCGTTGACACGGGAACGAAATGTTGGCCCACCTTCAAAATAAGTTGAGCAGCCTTGCGTTTAGGAACTATATTTTTATGTTAACCTAGCACTAGCTACATATTCATCTAAATTTAAAAAAAAAAAAAGAAATACTTATACAAATTTAGACGTCTTAAGTTCCTCAACAATACTGATATTTTATAAATAAAAAAATGACAGTGAAAAGTCATTGCAAATAATGTAACATAACAACAATAGAATCATCATTTGTCATATAAATAATATAAACTCAGTGTTTACTAAAATAAAAATATTATCAAATACTTAAACATAGTAGGAAACTTATTTTCTTATAAATCTCACGATTATACATGAACATGTTAATCAAAACAATTATAAAATTCTGAAACAGTTTAAAAAGTCTTAAACTCGTTAATAATAAAAACAAAAAGCATTACAAATGTAAAGGTGTCGTAAAGACATTGCAGTATCATTTTCACATGCAATAATACACTAATAAATGAGTTTCATAAATAATATTTCAGAATTAGATCAGATTTATCTATTAATAGATATCGAAAATCACCACAGCGCATAATAATTACTATTATTTACGTATTCTGTGTAAGTGAGACCTGAGGAAACTTAAGGCGTCTATGGAATCCTTCATTTTTGGTAGTATTCGAATATTCGAATACATAATATTTACCATTTGAATATAAATTTGGAAAGAATATTCGAATTATTCGAATATTCGATTGCAACCTCTACACCGGTGTCATCGGACTGGCACATATCGTTGCGTCGCGTCGTCACACGGCCCGGAATAATACGGATCTTGACAACAAACACCCCCCCCCCCCCATTTTGAGTATAGGGAAATAGACCTTACGCTTTTGCTGTTTGTGCTATGTTCGCCTGACAGTCTTAGCGCTCCAGCGCGTTCCCTCGTGTTTCAAGTTTGAATTTTCAAAAAAAGAATTAACCCTGGGAGCCATGAATGTACTCTGTTCGCTTTGTTTTTTTAATTAAAGTTACTCTTTGGGATAAAAATAGTACATTAGTGCAGCAGCCAGCAACAGAGGCATTGATGGACGAACGTGTCCAAGGCTTGTAAAATACTTTTCTCAAATAATGCGAGGAAATTAAAACTAAGTAGTACACCTAGGCAGAACTTTTTATTTAAAATTACAGTCAAATTTCCAAGCATGTTTGAGAAAATACAATTACTTTTCAAAATGATGCACATAAACAACAATAGTTTTTCTCGCGTTGAAAAGTTTATTTGTTTTTTTTTTTTTTTTAATAAACCGCTTTCTATTTGCAAGCCAATTCGAAATTTAAATAAAACCTTAGATAAATTACCTCCTTGGTTGCCATGTTTCAGAGTAAAAGATCGTTCCACTTTTAAATAACACGACAGATAAGATAAGTTTACTATGTAATTTATTGGGCCGCTAAACACGACAGATATGGATTTTCATACAATTTTTGCCGGCCGCTGGTCGCATGTATCTGGCCAGTACAGCAATTCCGATTTATCTCGAAGAAGGTTGCCAAAATAATGCTCAAATTTCCAAGCATGTTTACGAAAACTGAATATGTTCAATTGTAATGAGCACTGAATAATTAGACTAACTTATTAATAAAAGGCGTTTTTAAAGGTTCGGGCTGAATAAATTCTTCAACGTTTATGAATAATAACTAGACATCCATACCATTAGGCAACGTCATAGTAACCTTATTACACCATTTATATCCATCAAAGAAAACTAGTTTCGTACAAGGTAAATAGAACTCTATCACTCATCTTCCAAAGTAGATTATTCGTTGTGTATCCTAAAATTAGGTTTTCCAACAAAACTGAGGAACTGAGAAAGGCAAGGGGCACATCTGGGTAGCGTAATAAAAGTAAAACAATAAGTACTAATAGGTTTATTACAAGGTTTTTGTGTTTACAGCTTGTTTTAGGAGTCTCTGTTCCGTTGAGTAATGGTTTGTAACAAACATTGTTGGATTCGGACCGGGTTTTTGTGTGAAAAGGGCCTTCATCAACGGTTTTATGAAGTCGGGTAAAAGGTGCTGGAAAATTAGGATACTTAACTTGCTTAATTGGAATTTAACAAAAATACGTACGCCTTTATGTTTTATGTTAGTACAAATAAAAGTATCGAGAGCCGTAGAGTAAGATAATCTACTCTTACGAAAAAATATCAAAATTATTTTGACGGAGAATTTGGTACAATTCTCAGAGAAACAAAGATATCCAACCAACAAAAAAATAAATTATGATGGTTTGGGTGGGTTATTGTACATTCGCCACAAACACTTAAATATACTACCACTACTGCTGCTGCTACTTGATGATGCTTGCAAAAGCGTCGAAATATCGGGAGCTCATCAAAATCAAAACAAAAGAAAACCGTAAGTAAGTACTTTAAGTGGTTACGTTAAGTGTAGTGAAAAACCGTGAAAGTCTAAAACAGTGGATTCGCCACAAAGTTAATTCGTCACATTTTGTAAACTCCATAGATTGAAAGTGTATTCTCCACATGCATAAAAAATATGTGTAAAATCGTCACAAACCTTCATAGGTACTTACATGATTTTTGCAAAAAGTACTGGTAGCAACAAAGTTATTTCCCAGCTAGCAAAAAATAATCTTACAAATATCCCAAGACCATATTTTTTCAGTCTTAAATCAGACTTATAGACACTTATAGGTATGGATTTGGGCGCACTTTATAAGTGTATTCACCCTTGCAATGAGGGATTTTCTTTTTAGCTCTTCCCTAGTCGCTGGATAGATGGCGCTAGGAGTAAGTATGATAATGCAAGGAACGGAACCGAAAAAAAGTGATTTTAACAAAGCGCGAGAAATGTTGGTTATATTCGGAAGATTAAGCAAATGAAAGTGTCAGTCAACGAGAGTATGTGACGTGCCACAATGTTTTTTTTTCAAGCGTTTTGGCTTCGGCATAGTAAGTTCAACGCCATCTATAGAGTTCTTGGAAACTAAGTTTTTTTTTAAAACCTCAAAAGGAAAACCTCTCATTGCCTTGTAATGGTCTCGCGAAGTATATTTCCAAACTTACAAGACTCTTGCTGATGCTTTTATAATGACAAATAAACTTACAAGTGACTTACAATGGCGCGCTGTAAGGGTGAATAACCTTAAAGTCCTCTTACAAATAAAATAAAATACTATTTCAAGTGTAATATCGCTTGTAGTCCTCTTTGTGATTTCCTATTATGAGTGTTATCACAAACCGCCCTGAGGTTGCGAAGTAATAAAAACATAAGTATTTTATATTTTATTACACATTTCTACAAAACGCTAATGTGTATATTTTCTAATTTCTTACTCATGTATTTTTCACACACCATGTGCGATTATTATTTTGCGAAGTACTATTTCTCGATTATTTTGAAATTTTAATCACAATATTTTCACGGGCCTTTTCAAAAATGTGTCTTTTACTATATATATTTTTTTTTTCTAAAATAATATAAAAATGTCGCCATTACGACTAAACACGACTCAAAAGTGCTTTATTATAGTAATATAAGACCAGTACTCTTGTGTAAGGTTTATATCGCACTCGAAAAAGTCAAATTAAACCTAAAACCACTGTTAACACGGCCATGTTGCTCATAATGAGAGGTTTTCTTTTTGAGGTATTAAAAAAACACTTAGTTTCCGAGAACTCCATAGATGGCGTTGAACTTACTATGATAGTTTTTGCCAGAGCCAAAACGCTTGGAAAAAAAAACATTGTGTCACGTCACATACTCTCGTTGACTGACACTTTCATTTGCTTAACCTTCCGAATAAAACCTAGTTTTCTCGCGCTTTGTTAAAATCAGTTTTTTTAGGTTCCATTCCTTGCATTATCATACTAACTCCTAGCGCCATCTATCCAGCGACTAGGGAAGAGCTAAAAAGAAAATCCCTCATTTTAGGGTTCCTTAATAAGGCAAAGCAAGCCATACGATGAAGTTGAAGGATTTAACAGAAACCTAATGATAATATGTACTAAATATTAAAATGGTCTATTTCCTGATTTTATAACAATTTCTGGAGTCAACACAACAAAGAAAATAAATAACCCTTAATAGGGAATTGTTTAAGACACGTAGGACTTTTGAAGTGCTACTACTCTTTAATATGTCTTAGGTGAGATAAATCACACTTTTAAAATACTGGTTTCACAGATGTCTAATGAAACACTTAGTATAGTCACTTCTAAGGTTGACTATACTTATAAAATGTATTTATAAGTATTAAGTAAGAATCAGACTTGTAAAAAGCTCTTATAATGCCACTACTCTTATGAATATTATATAACGTTTTCTTATATACGTCTATAAGAATATGTTACAAGTATGAATGCTATTAAAATTTAAATAGACTTATAAAAGAGCACTATTAGAGTTCCCGCCTTAATCAGAACACATATAAATCTTATATGAAACCATAGCTCTTATAAGCGTTTGTTTGTAAGGGTATCAAGAGTTTCTGACTTAATCAGAACACGTATAAACCTTCTATGAAACCATCCCTCTTAAAGCTTTTGTTTGTAAGGGTATTTTGCTAGTTGGGTTGGTTCTTAGCGCTCGAAATGAAAATGATTTCTAAAATCTTTATATAAATACTTTATTACTTTTTGTTTTGCATGCCTTGTTTGCCTAGTGATTGCATGCATGACTTCTGAGCATGAGGTCCTGGGTTCGATTCCCGGGTCAGGCAAAATGTTTTTGGTTTTTCCTCAAGAATTTCTTAGTAGCAGTCACGGGGTCTGGATTTGTGCCCGTTTGATGGCAATAGGTTCGCCCCTTATTACATGGGACTTAAAACATAGCTAGCGAAATGTGCGTGTACACTTAGTTACACCTCTGCTTAACTCTTTGGGGATTACAGGCGTGATATCATCACGCCACGCCGTCCGTCCGTCTCATGACGACAGGCCATGTCGACGGCGCGTTCGTGTTCCACGCGCGCCTCAAAGAGAGTAAAAGGGAAGGGGTCCGCAAGGACCGATGCCTGCCGGGGTTGCGGGACTATTCGAAAGAGATACCGTGGCCCCGGAACACAAAGGACGATGAAGGAACATGGATAAGTTTTAGTCAGTAAAAGTCTGACACTCCCTCCTGCTCCGCCCAGAGCGGGAGGAGTTATTTGATGATTTCCATTCCAAAAAAAAAAAAAAAAAAAAAAAAAAAAAAAAAAAAAAAAAAATATATATATATATATATATATAATAATAAGAATAACCTTTATAGAGAAACACTTCTTATTTCCCCCAAGCCCTAAAAAAGGGCGCATGTAAGACCAACCAATGCCGCATAAATGGTTCGACTAACCTGTCGGCGACGACGGCGAAGATACTGTTGCCGCTGGCCCTCACCCTGCCCGCTATCGAGGCTGCCCTCCTTCGCATAGTGGCATAAAAACAGTCTACGCGCACATTGGCGAACATCCCCGACGCGCTGCAGAAGCGAGGCAGCCGCAGCAATGCCCTCGGCGCATATTGAACTCTGAGGTCTCCGTAGGCTTTCTGCGAGTATGACACCCACAGGTTGCTCGTATAAAATGCAGTGCAGTAGGCTCGAAACAAGGTGACTTTGACTTTCTTGGAGCTACGAGCAAACCTGCGAGCTATCGTGTTCGCCCTCATCGACAGCGCCCTCCGTTCCCGTTCAATATCGGCGTCATCCTTCAAGTCAGGTGTCACAATATGGCCTAAGTATTTAAATGTTTATGTATATTTATTACTGGCGTCGACATCGACCGGTATTTGGAAAATGTCATGTGAAGCTTTTCATACCTATTTTAAATGATAGTGGCTTGGATTAGCTTCCTTCCTACATTGACATTGTCATAATATAGTTTTAGGTAGGTACGTAGTTACTGTAAACGTAATGTTGGTACAGTCGTGGTCTTTTCCGCCTGATCAGTTAAGTTTTGCGGAGGAGCCGAGCCACGCTCCCTTAAAATTTAGGCCTATTAGGAAAGCGGCAATTTGGCGCACATAATAACAATAACTATCGTTTGCGTGCTTCGTCTGTGCGCTCGGCCGATCGGTATTGTCTTTCATTCATTGTTTCTATACAAATTCAACGTGGTGGGAGTAGAGAGCGTTTCTATGTTGCGAGTGCAAGCAAAAAAATCCCTCTCCAAAAAACTGATTTTCGAAAACCTCCTCCTCACCGCTTCCCATTGACAAATTCCGCCCATTCACGAACTTAAACTAAGTTTTGACCCTTTCGATTTTTGGGCCAAGTTTGAAAGCAATCGGTGCATAATTGCGACCTGTAGAGTGTGGCTAAATTTTGCTTGGCGCCCCACATACATACGTATACATATAAAACTTTTTAACCAGTGGTTGATTTGGGCTCTAGGGGTCATAACTAGACCTCTTATGGTGAAATTTTCGGAAAACTCGACTTTAGGTGCAAGACCAATAGGTAGAATTTATTAGAAAAGAAGTGTCCACGATAGTACACCAGGAAAAGCATTTTATCTTCAGTTTACTACTACTACTTAGACTTGCTTAATTAATTACATTAAGATCTCTGCGTTTGAGTCCTGAAAACCATGTTGAAATCCAGTCCTCTATTTTGCATAAATAACTCAGTGAAACCCGTTTCTGTAATGCATTCACGGCTCGTCTTAATCCGCTTAGCAAATAACGAAGTAGCATCATCTTACAGAAAATGAAATAAGAGGAGACAAGTCCAAAAGTTTCGCTCGACCTTTCGGTTCTCGTTACGGAAAATGGAAACTTGTTGAACTTAAATTAAGGCTCCAATTTCAGTTTTCTGAATGAGGGATTTTATTTTTAGCTCTTCCCTAGTCGCTGGATAGATGGCGCTGAACTTAGTATGATAATGCAAGGAACAGAACTTAAAAAAAACGATTTTAACAAAGCGCGAGAAAACTAGGTTTTATTCGGAAGGTCCGGGGGAAACTGACCAAAGTACTAATATTATCATGAATTAGGAAAAACGAAAATTTTGTCAGCCTAGGGTAATTTAGGAACAGTCACATGTTAAGCAAACGAAAGTGTCTGTCAACGAGCGTATGTGACGTGACGCTATGTTTTTTTTTTCAAGCGTTTTGGCTTTGGCACCAACTATCATAGACAGTTCAACGCCATCTATAGAGTTCTTGGAAACTAAGTTTTTTTTTAATACCTCAAAAGGAAAACCTTCTCATTGGAGTAACTGATTTCTTTTTTGTTAAGGGTTTGTTCTTTTTGCGTTTTAAAACCAATACATTGACCTCTTTGGTCTAGTAGTCGAAAGAGAGACTGCTTAGAAAGACGTCCGCTGCTGCTGTGGTCCCAAGTGTCACCACACGCCACTGCTTGACATGATGTCGTAACGTGGTATTAATTCTCAGGTCGCACGAAGTATTATTTGGTTAGACCATTAAGAATTTCACAGTAATAGCCACGGAGTCTAGATTTGTGCTCAATAGGCTTGTATCCTGAAAAAATCTAATTAGTCCGGTTAAATAGCCAGTTAGATTTTCAAAAAATATTTGACACGTATTTTTTCTTTTGTTACGTAGACCAAAATTGACGAAGATACGACGCTTTTAAAATTCTCAATACGTCACGCCGTGCTATAATTTTTAGTGCGTTCTGACGTCATGAGGCCCCACTCACGAGGCCTCACTCACGAGTTTTGATGCGTTCTAACTTTGTCAATATTCATTGAATTACAAAAACAAAAAATACATGTCTATTATTTTTCAATATTCTAACTGACGGACTAAATAGATTTGCAATTTATTGATGATGGAAACTAGCTTATTGATGGCAAATGGCAATAGTCTCGCCCACTATTGTACTCGTATGGGACTTAAAAATAACTGGTAAAATGTGGGCGTACTAATAGGCACACATCTGGCTAACTCTTCGAGATTACAAGCGTAATTGTACCTTATAATATTAAAGCCATGACGAGTTCGCTTTGACGTGCAATTTTCAAAAGCATAAATAAGACTTTCATCTTCAAGGATTTAATTTTTGCACTTCAAGGTGAACTTGTGATTCTTCTTTTCTTTTTAAAAACATTATCTGAGAACACAAAGCAATGTTAATTTATACAGTCTAATAAATAGGTAGAAAACCTAGCTCTTGTTACGTCTATAAATCTAGACTTTTTTTGTCTCGAGCAATAAATTAACAGTTACAAGACGTTTTATCTTTATTCGTTGGTAACATTACATTTCATACAATTTAATTGGGTAGGTAAAAAATATGTACGTAGATACCTTATATTTTATAGGTAAGTACGTCATTTCTTGGCTAAGATGTAATAAAGTATAAGATGGGCGACATGCAATCATAGATGTTATTTCATATTTTCCAAAACTTTCAAACTAAACTTTTAACACCTATAACCCCGTTGAAAAACCTTTGTGCTTGCCTTGGGCATAAATTAACAAACATTGAATAATAAGCGCTACCACTCAAGTACATACGAGTATTAGTACATTATGGTACAAGTGTGTAATGTTGATTACCGATGAGGCGCCATTGAGGCCCGAGCCGTTAGGCGAGTGTCTTAAGAGAGCCGAGGACGGTAATCATCAATACACACGTATATCATACGACGTTTTTTTTACACACTTGTGAAGAAAATAATACTAAAAAATCATTTTGTTATAGAAACTTTTTTAAGAAAAAAAGCAACTCAACCAATAAAATAAAAGAACCCTATAAATCACATGTGAATAATTGCAATGAAAAAGTCACAGTTTGATTTACGAACTTGCATGAAATAAGCAAGCAATAGGTACATTAATTTATTTGTACTATTGAACACGATCTGTTTTGTATCGAAACTTTTTTAAGAACAAAGCAACTCAACCAATAAAATAAAATAAAAAACGCTATAACTCACTTGTGAATAATAGCAATGAAAAAGTCACAGTTTGATTACAGGTGTCATTATGTGCCTAATTGACTGGTTCAAAAAAAAACATCATTTTTTAAATGTAATTTAAAGTTTATCAAAACATTCAAACTTTTAACACCTATAACCACGTTGAAAAACCTTTGTGCTTGCCTTAGGCATAAGTTACAACAACAACAACAGCCCATAACGTCCACTGCTGGACATAAGCCTCTCCCATTGTGGGAGGAATTTGCCATAATCTTCACGCTTGGCAGGCGGATTGGAGATCGCAGTGATGAAAAACTAACAGAAAACGCTGCTGCCCATTCTCAGGTCTACGGAGGCGCAAGGTGTTCTGCCTGAGACATTAGTCTCCATTAGTTAGTGCCTTATACGACACCCGTGAGTGTAATGGGTTGGTTCTATTCTACTCTGCCGGATACCACACGGCACCGCTGCACAGGCATAAGTTAACAAACATTGAATAATAAGTGCTACCACTCAAGTACATACGAGTACTATAATATATAGGTAGTACATTATGGTACATTATTATGTACTATCGGGGTCTTTTCCGCCTGACCATTTTAATTTTTTTTCGCTTAAATCATGCGGAGGCGCCTAGCCACGCCCCCTTAAAGTTTGGGCCTATTAGGAAAGCGTCAACTTTGGCGCGGAAAGTAACAATAACTCTCGTTTGGCGTGCGTCGTCAATGCGCTCGGCCGATTCGGTATCTTTTCATTCATTTTTTCTACACAAAGACAACGGGGCGGCGCTAGAGAGCGTTTTTATGTTGCGAGTGCAAGCAAAAATGAGCTTAGTGGTGGTCAGGCGGGAGTGTCCTCGATAGTACTTGCGTCGACACCCTTGCGCCATCCCATCTTCCTAGCACAGTGTGCTGCGCTGGGGCGGCTGCTGCAGGTGCTGAAAACCTCAAACGGCGCAAATACAATCATTTAATTGGTAATAATGTGTTTGAGCCGTTTGGGGTTGAAACACTAGGGCCATGGGGTCCGAGTGCCCACCTAGTTTTTCGAGAAATCACCAAACGGTTGGTCGACTCTTCACGTGACCAGAGGGCGGGCCTATTTTTTGGCCAAAGAATCAGCATTGCCATCCAACGTGGCAATGCTGCCAGCCTTCTGGGCACTTTTCCTGTTGACAGCGATGTGGATGAATTTTTCGACGCCCTGTAACCCTTGAAACTTGTAAATATTTTTATTTCTATTATAGAGTTAGTATGTAAATAATGTAAATCTAAATATATAAAAGAAGAAACTGACTGACTGACTGACTGACTGTCTGACTCATCTATCAATGCACAGCCCAAACCGCTGGGTCTACAGATTCCAAATTTGGCGAGTAGGTTCCTTATATGGTCTAGGGGTGCATTAAGAAAGGATTTTTCAAAATTCACCCCCTAAAGGGGTTAAACGGGGCTCCAAAGTTTGTATGGGGAAACAAGATTAGTTAGACTATTTTATTCGAACCTTCACAGGAGTGCTCCTATGGATAAATAAGTAGAAACGGGTTTCAGGTTTTTTCAGAATTCAACCCCTAAGAGGGGGAAATGGGGTGGGAAAGTATAAAAATCAATGCACAGCCTAAACCGCTGAGTCTAGAGATTCCAAATTTGGCACATTGGTTTCTCATGCGCTCTAAGGGTGCACTAAGAAAGGATTTTCCAAAATTCACCCCTTAAGGGGGTTAAACGGGGATCCAAAGTTTGTATGGGGAAACAAGATTAGTTAGACTATTTTATTCGAAACTTCACAGGAGTATTCCTATAGATAAATAAGTAGAAACGGGTTTCAGGTTTTTTTCAGAATTCAACCCCTAAGAACCCCTTCTTAAATCGAAATGGGGTAACAAAGCCTGAAATTCAACATGGGTATTGTTTGTATGGTGAATTGGGTTGGGTGTATAACAAAAACAACGATTTTAAGATTTAATGTGGCGGACCTGAAATACTATCATTCCCTGTTGGGGTCTTGGGGTGCGATTGGGTTGAAATGTCTAAAAATCAATATAGGTGTCGATACCGAGATTATTAGGGGTACTGATTACGAAAATGGCATTTATTTTGATATCCAGAAGATGGCAGATTCGACTTCTGTACAGGGTTGCTTCTGTATTGTTGATTTATTGTGATGATTGTGATAACGATGATGATGATTTTGATTATGATGATGATGATTGTGATGATGATGATTTTGATTACGATGATAATAATTGTGATTACGATGATGATGATTGTGATAATGATGATTGTGATAATGATAATTGAGATAACGATGATAATGATTGTGATTACGATGATAACGAGTGTGATAACGATGGTGGTGATTGTGATTTAGATGATGATTGTGACAGTGATGGTGACTGTGATAGTGACGGTGATTGTGATGGTGATAGCGATGGTTGTGATAACAAGCATGGAGATTGTGATGAAGATGATTGTGATTACGCTGAAAATGATTGTGATAACGAGAATAGTGATGTGATAGTGATTGTGATGTGGATTGTGATGGTGATGGTGATTGTAATGGTGATGGTGATTGTCATGGTGATTGTGATAATGATTGTGGTTGTGATAGTGATAGCGATTGTGATCATGGTGATTGTGATTAAGATAATGATTGTGTTTGTGATCGTGATTGTGATGGCGATTGTGATGGTGATTGTGATGGTGATTGTGATGGTGATTGTGATGGTGATTGTGATGGTGATTGTGATTGTGATAGTGATGGTGATTGTGATAATGATTGTGATTACGATGATAATGATTGTGAAAACGATGAGGGTGATTGTAATAGTGATTTTGATGGTAATTGTGATGGTGATTGTGATGGTGATTGTGATAATGATAATTGAGATAACGATGATAATGATTGTGATTACGATGATAACGAGTGTGATAACGATGGTGGTGATTGTGATTTAGATAATGATTGTGACAGTGATGGTGATTGTGATAGTGACGGTGATTGTGATGGTGATAGCGATGGTTGTAATAACAAGCATGGAGATTGTGATGAAGATGATTGTGATTACGCTGAAAATGATTGTGATAACGAGAATAGTGATGTGATAGTGATTGTGATGTGGATTGTGATTGTGATGTGGATTGTGATGGTGATGGTGATTGTCATGGTGATTGTGATAATGATTGTGGTTGTGATAGTGATAGCGATTGTGATCATGGTGATTGTGATTAAGATAATGATTGTGTTTGTGATCGTGATTGTGATGGCGATTATGATGGTGATTTTGATGGTGATTGTGATGGTGATTGTGATGGTGATTGTGATGGTGATTGTGATAGTGATGGTGATTGTGATAATGATTGTGATTACGATGATAATGATTGTGAAAACGATGAGGGTGATTGTAATAGTGATTTTGATGGTAATTGTGATGGTGATTGTGATGGTGATTGTGATAATGATGTTGGTTGCGATAGTGATGGTGATTGTGATAATGATGGTGGTTGTGATAGTGATGGTGGCTATGATAGTGATGATGATTGTGATAATGATGGTGGTTGTGATAGTGATGGTGGTTATGATAGTGATGATGATTGTGATAGTAATAATAAATTGTGATTATTATTAAATTTGACACATAGATAGTTTATAACCTGGATTTACATGTAGGACACTATTTATCCCTTTAGTACAATTCAGTGGGACAGTTACCGAACTTCTCGCGGGCGAAGCCGCGGGCAACAGCTAGTCTAAATATATAAAAGAAGAAACTGACTGACTGACACAGCCCAAACCACTGGGTCTACAGATTCGAAATTTGGCAAGTATGTTCTTTATGTGGTCTAGGGGTGCACTAAGAAAGGATTTTTCAAAATTCACCCCCTAAGGGGGTTAAACGGGGCTCCAAAGTTAGTATGGGGAAACAAGATTAGTTAGACTATTTTATTCGAAACTTCACAGGAGTGCTCCTATTGATAAATGAGTAGAAATGGGTTTTAGGGTTTTTCAGAATTCGACCCCTAAGAGGGGGAAATGGGGTTGCAAAGTATAAAAATCAATGAACAGCCCAAACCGCTGAGTCTAGAGATTCCAAATTTAGCACATTGGTTCCTTATGTGGTCTCCCTAGACCACATAAGGAACCAATGTATTTAATTGAAATTGTAATGAAATTTTGAAAAATCCTTTCTTAGTGCACCCCTGTGCACTAAGAAAGGATTTTTCAAAATTTACCCCCTAAGGGGTTGAAACGGGGGTCCAAAGATTACATGGGAAAATAAGATTGGTTAGACTATTGGAAACTTAACAGGAGTACTCCTATCGCTAAATGAGTTAACATTTGTGTTTCAGGTTTTTTCAGAATTCAACCCCTAAAGGGGGAAATGGGCTAACAAAGCCTGAAATTCAACATAGGTATTGTTTGTATAGTGAATTGGGTCAGGTGTATTACAAAAACAACGATTTTAAGATTTAATGTGGCAGACCTGAAATACCATCATTCCCTGTTGGGGTCTTGGGGTGCGATTGGGTTGAAATGTCTAAAAATCAATATGGGTGTCGATACCGAGATTATCAGGGGTGCTGATTACGAAAATGGCATTTATTTTGAGATCCAGAAGATGGTGGATTCGACTTCTGTACAGGGTTATTGTTGATTTATTGTGATGATTGTGATAACGATGATGATGATTGTGATATGATGATGATTCTGATGATGATTGTGATGATGATGATTTTGATTGTGATTACGATGATATTGATTGTGATTACGATGATGATGATTGTGATAATGATGATGATGATTGTGATGATGATGATTTTGATTACGATGATAATGATTGTGATTAGAATGATAATAAGTGTAATAACGATGATAGTGATTGTGATTAGGATTGTGACAGTGATGGTGATTGTGACGGTGATTGTGATTGTGATAGCAATAGTTATGATAACGAGGATGGCGATTGTGATGATGATTATTGTGATTAAGATGATAATGATTGTGATAATGATTATGGTGATTGTGATAGTAATTTTGATGGTGATTATGATGATGATGATGATGGTGATAGTGATTGTGATAGTGACGGTAATTGTGATGGTGATAGCGATGGTGATGGTGATTGTGACAGTGATGGTGATTGTGATAATGATGAAGATCATTGTGATTACGATGAAAATGATTGTGATAAGGAAGATAGTGATTGTGATGCTGATTGTGATGGTGATGGTGATTGTGATAATGATTGTGGTTGTGATAGTGATGGCGATTGTGATCATGTTGATTGTGATTAAGATGATAATGATTGTGATTACGATGATAATGATTGTGATTACGATGATAATGATTGTGATTACGATGATAATGATTGTGATTACGTTGATAATGATTGTGATTACGATGATAATGATTGTGATTGTGTTTGTGATGGTGATTGTGATTGTGGTGGTGATTGTGATGGTGATTGTGTTGGTGATTGTGATAGTGATTGTGATAGTGACGGTGATTGTGATGGTGATAGCAATGTGATTGTGACAGTGATGGTGATTGTGATAATGATGAAGATGATTGTGATTACGATGAAAATGATTGTGATAACGAGGATAGTGATTGCGATAGTGATTGTGATGGTGATTGTGATGGTGATTGTGATGGTGATTGTAATGGTGATGGTGATTGTGATGGTGATTGTAAGAATTGTGGTTGTGATAGTGAAGGCGATTGTGATCATGGTGATTGTGATTAAGATGATAATGATCGTGATTACGATGATAATGATTGTGAAAACGATGATGGTTATTGTGATAGTGATTTCGATGGTAATTGTGATGGTGATAGTGATTGTGATAGTGATGGTGATTATGATCGTAATGGTGATAGCGATGGTGATGGGGATTGTGACGGTGATTGTGATGGTCATAGCGATGGTGATGGGGATTGTGATGTTGATTATGATGGTGATGGTGATGGTGATTGTGATGGTGATGGTGATTGTGATAATGATGGTGGTTGCGATAGTAATGGTGATTGTGATAATGATGGTGGTTGTGATAGTATTGGTGGTTGTGATAGTGATGGTGATTGTGATAGTAATAATAAATTGGAATGATTATGAAATTTGGCACATAGATAGTTTATAACCTGGATTTACATGTAGGACACTATTTATCCCTTTAGTATGATTCAATGGGACAGTTACCGAACATCACGCGGGCGAAGCCGCGGGCAACAGCTAGTATTATATAAAACGGAATAAATAAGTTTACTAATCTTTATCATAAATGATATTAATGATAGAAGCGAAAAACTCTCAATTCTTTCTTTTTATTAGTATAATAGACAATTTAAAATTGATAAAATTTTGAAATTAGTCACGTGACTAGAAACGCGCCAAAATCGATCGGCATGTTGGCTACGTCATAATGTTAAAGCAATTGCTCAACAATACAGTGTGAATTTTCATAAACTTTCAGCATTAGATTTATAATGAAAAATATGTCACGGCAGCTGTTTATAAACGATAAGTTTGTAGTTCTCTCTCTCATCTACAATAACGTGTTGAGGTCGGTAAAACCACATCAGTTTATTGCCAAATATGTGTAAAATACTTAGTACTACACCCTTCCAAAAAATAGGTAACATAAATGCACTGGAAATATTGTACATAAAGAAGATTCTCGCTTGCTAATAAAACTCGAAAGGTCAAAATGAAAACAGTAACATTCTATCTGCGTTCTTATTTTCGTCATTATTCATTCATAATTTTCATACAAAACACAATCAAAGTCTTGACAATATTACTAAAGACCGACTTCAAAAAACACAAAAAAGTGAAAAATAACTTTAGCTTCAGAATTCGGTGACCTTTGTTTGATTCAATTAGTTTTTTTTTGTCACCGACTGTGTGACCGTGTTTTTTGAAGTTTTGATTTTTTTGCAAAATTTTATTTTTATTTTTCCATTTTTAGTTGTAACATCCTATACAAATATTTGCTATGCATTTATTTTACATTGTTAACAATACATGTCATGGTAATAGGCTTATCCCCAATAAATGGAACTTAACATACCTAAACTATCGAAATTTAAATGTATTGTACACATCTGCGTACCCCTCAGAGCATACAGGCGTGCTGTTACGTCATGATGTTGTATAAACAATAAACATCCAAGCGATTGCAGCAATCACGACCGCTTTACCATCTAGTTTTGAAGAGTTCCATTGTATATCTCTGAAGATCAGCATCAGATCTTTACCAAATTTAAATGCAACCATCTCAGTAGTATACCCTTTAAAATAAAAAAATAATTTTGAGAATCGCGCCACAAATGGAGGAGAAATCGGTGAACATACATGAAATTATACCACACAACTGAAGTAAAAATGGTCATAAAATAAAAACTACTGCGCCAACCTATGTTAAATTTTTACGGGACCAAATGGCAACTATTCCGCATCAAACTAAAAAGAATCACATAAATCGGATCATAAATGTCAGCGTAATCGGTGTACATACATAAAAAAAAAAAAAGTTGCATTCAGCCTAATCGAAACTCGCAATGAAATCAAGTCTGGAAAAAAAGAGTTGATACTGAATACTGAAAACTCCTTGGTATAATTTCTAATAAAAAATATAAACTATCATTTTTAATCATGTAATTTAGTAATTATTCGATGCTTTTGATTGATTTCAAGAGGAGATTAAAATAATGAGAAATGAGTACAGAAATCTCTAATATTAAAAAAAAAAAAACAAAATTCTCGCGGCTACTGCTAAATTCGCGTCGATTCGAAAAAATCGGCGGTTTGAATACCTACAATATACAAAAAAACTATTAAGATATCAATATTTATTCTTTTTACGCTTAAAACAAAATTATTTTAATTTCCATTCGTCGATAATTATAATCTTTAATTTAATTACTCGAGTTAATCCAAATTTACAAAAAAAGAATCGATTGGAATAATCGCTTTCACACGTCACAAAGATTTAAAAAAAAAATGTCGATATGTCATGTCGTCAACGTCAATAACAAATTCATATTGAGTAGTGGTAATAAATATTACGTTTTATTGGTCCTGTGTTAGTAAATTACGCTAAGATCTGGGTATTTTCATGTTGTATAAAATATTTGGAATGATATATTTGTCATATTTGTTATCGAATCTATACGTGTCTGTGTGATAGTGTGAAAAATAAAAATGTAAACACGCAAATTGCCGCGAAACTTCGACTTTACATTTCAAAATTAATTATTACCATTACTTATTTAAATGGAACTATGGATGAATTCGTCACATAATATAATGATGAGTTAATTATTCTTAACATAGTAGAGCTTGGATGTCCGAAAACTATTTTTTTTATGATTTCTAGCCTCGGCTCTCAAAATGGCGATGACCGTATTTACGCACTTGGATTTTATTAGGGTAAATTAAGAATCTTGCGTGCTAAATATATTACTTTTAATGGTGTTGACATATTACCCTTTTATCCAACTCTCTTAATTAACGCACACTCATAGTATTCAAATACTATAAATATATAATATATAAATATAAATAATAAAAATATATAATATATATATAATATAAATATATGTATATAATATTATTAATATTCTGTTTCTCAAGAAACAGAATATTAATAATAACAAGAACTCATCGATGCTAGGTCAAAACACTGTATCAGCTGTATGGTACGATGAGTAAGTATTAACATTGTGACGTCACATCCGCGCTCGGGTTTATTCGGGAACTGTCGGCGTGTTTTCGGTACGGGGTTGGAGAATGTATTTTTAATCTAATATAACTTTATAAATAGAGCGAAAAAATAAAAACTAAAAATTGTTTGTTATAAAACTTATATAATTATGATCTTTCCATTTATGACAAAAAAAAAACTAGTATAATACTCAATTGCGGTGAAAATAGAGCCATTTCCGCGAAATTCATTTTTTCTTACGTTTTTTGCAATTTACAGGCCAGTGCTAGGTTGTATGCTTTGATTATATAATGTCTAGATGGAGCGTCGCCATACAATCAAAACATAAAAAACGAGCCAACAATTTCAAGCATGTGTGCGTGCAGGCGGTGTTTTACACTGTCATACTGTGTCTCTGTGTGCGTGAATAATGTTACCAGCTAGTACAATAATTCTCCCATAAGTCACATATTAAAAATAATAGACTAATATTAAGTAAGATAAATTTTAGGTGTATGTATGTCCATATTAAAAATAATAGACTAATATTAAGTAAGATAAATTTTAGGTGTATGTATGTCATCATCTGCCTAAACAGTATTATGTCGAAGGTACGTTCCTTCGCGAAATAGAGATCCGCCGAACAAGTGCGTATCGAAGAAGGGTTCTGTCGAAGTAGTGTGTTTCGAAGGTGTGTGTTGTCGAAGTATGTTCTGTCGGACTAATGGTAGTCGAATAAATGTTCTGTCGAAGCAATGAGTAGTCGAACTATTGTTATTCGAAATTGAGACCGTGTCGAAATAATTAACTGTCGAAGTTCAGGATGACACTCGCCTAGCCGTTTCCCAACTATGTTGGGGTATGCTTCCAGTCTAACCGGATGCAGCTGAATACCAGTATTTTACATGGAGCGACTGCCTATCTGACCTCCACAACCCAGTTATTACCGGGTAATACGATACCCCTTGGTAAGACTGGTTGTCAGACTTTTTGGGTCTCTGACTACCTAACGACTGTCAAAGATCTACAAATGACAGCCGGGACCAACAGCTTAACGTGCTTTCCGAGGCACGGAGGAAACTCGGTATGTAATGGGTGGTCACCCATCCATAGACCAACCTAGGCAAGCACGGCTTAACCTAACGATCGATCCGAGCGGCTGTTATTATTGAGCCACGAGCTCCTCTTTAGGTGTATGTATGTAGTAGGTATTATTCAGTTTTAGTAGTGTCTTTTTATTAAGTATGTAGTAACTTTCTTCGATAAATAAAAAAACACTATTTAAATTTAAATAGAGTTGTTGAATGTTGTATTAAATCAGCTAAGTTAATTAAATAAGTATTACAATTGTGCCGATTCCCTTGTTTACAAACTAAACTAAAATTAGACTATTTCTATCTTTTTCTCTCTGCAGTAGTTTCTCAAACCACATTAGTTTTTGTTGGTTTCCACTTCCACGTGGCATCTCCGCGGATTTTTGGATTCCGATCTATCCATCGATTCCTGATAATAGGATTATTGGGTATTCTAAAAAATAATATGTTATGTTGATCACCATATTCTACTCATTCAATAATTATGTTTGTTAAGGGCTGATTATTCATTAGTCGGATAACTTTTATCCAAGGAATAAAAATGGAGGTTAAATTACCGATTTAATACTTTTAATCAGTGCCAGTTATTAATAATACGTATATATATATAAATGAATTGCCATTCGTCGCTCTAAAACTCGAAAACTGGACCGATTTGGCTAATTTTTGTCTTGAATTGTTTGTGGAAGTTCACGGAAGGTTTAAACGGTGAGAAATAGGTAGGTAGGTAGTAGGTAGGTAGGTGGTAGGTAGGTAGGTAGGTGGTAGGTAGGTAGGTGGTAGGTAGGTAGGTAGTAGTAGGTAGGTGGTAGGTAGGTGGCAGGTAGGTAGGTGGTAGGTAGGTAGGTAGGTGGTAGGTAGGTAGGTAGTAGGTAGGTAGGTGGGTAATAATTAGGTAGGTAGGTGGTAGGTAGGAAGGTAGGTAGGTAGGTAGGTAGTTAGTAGGTAGGTAAGCTCATGTGACGCAGACAATGTTGCGCGGGTCAGCTAATAAAGACTAAAATGTGAACATGAAGTCGGTATCAAGTAAATTATTTACCTAGCTAATATAATAACAAGTTTTACTTGGCATCGACTTCAAAATCATATAAAGAAAGACTTAATACGAATTTATAAACTCCACCTTTTTAGGGTTCCGTACCTAACTAAGACTTCGCTGTCTGTCGGTCTGTCTGTCACCAGGCTGTATCTCATGAACCGTGACAGCTAGACAGTTGAAATTTTCACAGATGATGTATTTCTGTTGCCGCTATAACAACAAATACTAAAAACAGAATAAAATTAATATTTAAGGGAAGCTCCCATACAACAAACGTGTTTTTTTTATATTAATTGGTACGGAACCCTTCGTGCGCGAGTCCGACTCGCACTTGGCCGGTTTTTTAAATCGATAAATAAAGTATACCAACTAAATAATATAAACGTAACCCTAGACTAACTAATTTACCCACAAAAAATGACGTTAAGTTGGGAGAATGAAAAAAAGAAACTGGCAACACTGATAAAATATGGCGTAATTTTATGTTCATAAAAACAAAACAGAAATATATAGTTTTTTGGTAACTTATCGATGATAGGCGATGTGCTTGGTATTTTTTACCCTTCCTGTATAATTCCGGCACAGTTAAATAGCACATACCGTCATTTTATCGATGTTATTTGTTTATTACTTAGCGCGCGTAATACGTGGTGACGCCAAAGCGGCACGATCGGCAATAATCGGCGGGTAAGAACGTATAAGCCAACAGTTGGCTGATATTTTTTGACACGTTTGCGCGCACTTGACGCTCCATCTAGACATTATATAATTAAAGGTTGTATGTTGATTAGAATATTTGCGGTTGTAAAACGTATGTAGTTACAGATTTATATTCATCAAAATCATCAATACAACCCTCAAAGTTCATAAAGGTGTAAAAATGACTTTATCAAGGTCAAAATCATTCCTGCACCTTTATGAACTTGGAGGGTTGTATTGATGATTTTGATCATTATAATTTTGTAACTACATACGTCTTACAGTCGCGAACAATATTTTAATCAACAGACAACCTAGCACTAGCCTGCAAATTGCAAAAAACGTGAGAAAATTTGAATTTCGCGGACTACCCTTGAGCATCAGCCTTAAGTGGGACTGGGCCGGACACGTTTGCTGCGTGCCGGATGAATTATGGGCTAAATCTACCAGACCACTATGACTATGTATAGATATGTAGCGGCGTACTTACATATTATTATTATTTATTTATTTATTTAGTACAGTATTTAAAACCATTAACACTAAATTAAATACCTAATCCTTTTACTCGGTCTTCTCGCAGAACCACAAACATTCCAACAATATCGTCTTCTTACGTATTATGAATACTAACTGTGCCCCGCGGCTTCACCTTGTTTTGGTCGGTTCCTACTGGTAGTTCCAGAGATTAGCGTGGCTCAAAGAAACAAAACCTTCAGCTTTTCATATTAATTAAAAACCGGCCAAGTGCGAGTCGGACTCGCGCACGAAGGGTTCCTTACCATTATCTATACATTAGACAAAACGGCAAAAAAATCACGTTTGTTGTATGGGAGCCCCCCTTAAATATTAATTTTATTCTGTTTTTAGTATTTGTTGTTATAGCGGCAACAGAAATACATCATCTGTGAAAATTTCAACTGTCTAGCTGTCACGGTTCATGAGATACAGCCTGGTGACAGACAGACGGACAGACGGACGGACAGACGAACAGACGGCGAAGTCTTAGTAATAGGGTTCCGTTTTTACCCTTTGGGTACGGAACCCTAAAAACTAGCTGCCCGTCCCGGCTTCGCACGGGTGGACATTTTATTTCATTTTCTGTTCTATCCTATCTATCTATCCTATCTTTCAAGTTAGATCATACTGCACACGGTGTGCAAATTTGATTAAAATCGGTTAAGAAGTTTAGGAGTTGATCGCGGACAAACAACGTGACACATAATTTATATGAAAATATAAGTTACTTGGGTCGGACAATTCGACTAACTCCGACCGTTAACAATGTAATGGGTTTTTTTTGCACGGAACCCTAATTCTTTCTCTACAATAAAAGTAGTCTAAGTTACTCCTTATGATATCAACTGTCTGCCAATAGAAGTCTTGTAAAAATTGGTACAGCCGTTTCGGAGGTTAGCCGGAACCAACAGACATACATCTAGACAAAAAAAGGGTTTTTTTTGTTGTAAGTACCTACAGTATATTCTTTAGTAAGCATTCAGTAAAAGCTGTTATTTTATATATTTATTATTCCTTTATTCGTCTTTAAACAAATTTGTTACATTTTTTAATATGAATTAAAATATATATAAAAAAAACATTTAAAAATATTATTATAATATTTATTATCATTATTATTATTTGTATAGATTATAACCTTAAGTTTTCCTCCTTCCTCTACTCTGTTTGCCTGTTTCATGTATTACTTCCTTCAGTGACGTCAGCAATGGTTCACACGATTCAGTGATAAGTCGTTTGTCTAGATAATGAACGATTATAAATGGTGTAAAACAGCTCTTAACGAAGCCGAAAGGCACTTGTTCTCCCCGTCATTGCGATTATTTTTAGGGTTCCGTACCCAAAGGGTAAAAACGGAACCCTATTACTAAGACTTCGCTGTCTGTCCGTCTGTCCGTCTGTCCGTCTGTCCGTCTGTCTGTCACCAGGCTGTATCTCATGAACCGTGACAGCTAGACAGTTGAAATTTTCACAGATGATGTATTTCTGTTGCCGCTATAACAACAAATACTAAAAACAGAATTAAATCAATATTTAAGGGGGGCTCCCATACAACAAACGTATTTTTTTTGCAGTTTTGTCTAATGTTTTTAAATAGTGGTACGGAACCCTTCGTGCGCGAGTCCGACTCGCACTTGGCCGGTTTTGTTTTGTTTTACACCATACCTGGGATCCTTCTAGTTACGGAGATATTGGGGGTCAAATTTCCAACTTTTTGACAAGTATTTTTTTAAATACAAGTTTTTAATGTAGGATTTTTACCTTTAAATACAGGTGTTTAAGGTCATGGAGGTCCACGACACCCGTACTATTCAATTCATCTATCAACACAATGTTTTGAGTGGGTTACATTGAATTCTACCACAAAACATGATTTTTCACCCCAAAAAAAAGTCGTTTCCGAGCAATAATTTTTGCGTAAAGTTACTTAGTTTGATGTACAGAATGCTTGGTTGACGGCTTCGTGATGAGGTCTCTTATATTGGTACACTCTGTATATTGGTAGGTACTTATTTCTTATTTGCTTTGTATAGTTGTCAAATGAGTAGCTTTTGAGACGCGTGTCTGGGGTTTCCCTCTCCAGATTGAGCACAGACTCAGCCAGGATTTAGATTTGTGCCTGCTTATCGGCAAAAAGCTTGGCTACCTAGCATAATTCTAGAGAAAACTGGATGAACCATACAATAGGGTATATGCATGATTTTTTTTATCACTCTAAACAAAGCGTATTAACATCAGAAATAGAAAAGTTACATATTTTTTTTAATATCTATAAAAAAAAACTAAGCAAGATTTTGAAACTGCTGATTAGACATAGAGATCCGATACAGCGAATGACGTCATTCGCTGCATGGACGTACAAAATCCATACTAAATTCCGTTTATCTAGAAAGAGATAGAAACAAAAGTTTAATGGTTTTAACTTTTGTGTTGTTTGTCCGATTTATGTCTTGTTTTCGTTTTTTGTCATTATTTTTATAGTACTTTAACATTCCGTATCGAAAAAAAAAATATGCATGTTCCCTATTAGGTACACCTCTGTCTATAAATTGTATTTTGACATCTGTCAAAAATAACCTACTCGATCATTTGGAGATCATTTGGCGGGATGAGCTAGACTCTTTCGCAAAGGATTGGCCTACAATCGCACTAAATCTCGAAATGTGGAAGGAGGGAAGAAAAGCCTTTGCCCTGCAGTGGGACAATATAGGCTTTTAATAAAATAATAAATACTAATTTATATACAGGCTGGAATTTTTGCATGCCACCTGGATGGAAAGTACTATAAATACCGGAGATAGCAAATTTTACTCAAAGAAAACATTCCTTTATTTTGAATAAGAAATTAATCTGCATTCAAAGACTTTTAAAATTAGCTTGCCTCACCTGGGAATCGAACCGGCTAAATTCCAAAAAAATAACATCCTGCACTTTTATGGCACCAATCGATAGGGTCAATCATAAGGATCAAATCTCTCTAACAAAGATGTAAAATTAAATGAAAGGAAAACCATGAAATCTAAAGTCATAATTTTAAACTACACAGGCATGCAAATTCAAAACAGAAAAAAAATGGTTTTCTGTAAAGTCGGTTTACGGACTCTATTTTTACGTGGTAACGTCATAAGAAAACTTTGATGAAAAATTGGATACTTTTATGAATTGAATTAAATTATTATCACTAAATTATCAATATTTTTCATCTAGGACAATTTTTCAAAAACGCTGATACATTTTATAATTAATAATAATTTTTTTCTTTTGTTTGTAAAAAAGGTACTCTTCTTTTACCTATAACTTATCTTGCATTTATCACATCAACAAATTTTGTGTTTTAATTTTAAGTAAACGCAACTCCGGCCCCCAAGATACAGGCGCAGCCTAGTTTGGGGACCTCTGCTTTCTATTGTTGTTAAAATTTTACCTACTTGTTACGATTTTGTCATAGTGCTAAACTAGGTTAAGAAAATGTTTGTAACAATGGATTAATAAAATTTGTTCTTATTCTTAATTACTAACCAAAAGACTAAATACAATTTTTCATGTTATTAGTGAAAAAAAAAAAAAAAAAAAATTTCATCCCCCTTTTCCCCCTTATGAATTGAAATTCTAACAACACCGTTGCGTTAACATCCAACCATACGCCTAGATAATAAATTTTTCGATTTTTCTTCGGAAATTAAGGACTTTCCATTCACAACGAGTAGAATTATCAAAAACACTGATATACGTATAAATTAACTTTCAATCGTCAGCCTAAACACAAAATTTTAAGATCCTAACTTTACAACTGATGGACTTTCATAGAAACTTTCATCCCCTATTTAACTCTCTTTCTTAGGGGTAGAATTTCGAAAAATTCTTCCTTATTCCTTGTCTACATTATAAAGGGAACCACTGTGCAAAAATTAAGTTTTCTAGGTCCAAGGGTTTGGGCTGGGCGTTGATGAGTCAGGCGGCACGTGACTGGTGCGCGGAACGGTGTGACACTTTTTCCGGCGTGCAGCCGGTGTTCATCAATTTATAAGACGTTTTCTCAAACATGCTTGGTTTGAGCATTATTTTGACAACCTTCTTCGAGATAAATCGAAATTGCTGTACTGGCCAGATACATGCGACCAGCGGCCGGCAAAAGTTGTATGAAAATCCATGTCTGTCGCGTTTAGCGGCCAAATAAATTACATAGTAAACTCATATCTGTCGTGTTATTTAAAAATGGAACGATCTTTTATTCGGAAGCATGGCAACAAAGGAGGTAATTTGTCAAAGGCTTTATTTAAATTTCGAATTGGCTTGCAAATAGAAAGCGGTTTATTGAAAAAAAAAACAAACGAACTCTTCAACGCGAGAGTTTTAATTTCCTCGCATTATTTGAGAAAAGTACTATACCAGCCTTGGCCACAACTAGGCATTGATGGACTTACGTATGTGTGCCTCGGCTTCGTATCGGCCCACATTTACCCGTACGTCCATCAATGCCTCTGTTGCTGGCCGCTGCAGTAATGTACTATAACACGTCAAAAAATACAAGAAATGTTGGTACTCCAGTATAAGAGACGTATGTAGATATCCGTTTTATTCCGATGCGACACCTGGCTCTAAAATAGTCGACGCTGCATACACCTTGCCTTAATTGCATTCCTAACTCAACTGGGTTTCCTAAGTGCTGTCAGACTTGTCTTGGCTTTACCTTTGGTATTTCTTACGCTAATACCTTTCGTGGTGCATATTCATGTTTTGCTTAAGTACATTTTCTATACTAATATTATAAAGATGTAAAAGTTTGTATGTAGGAGGTAATCTCTGGGATTAATAATTCAATTTAAAAAATCTTTTAATGGCTCTGGCACTTCACTGCCTAAGCTACATTATTCGTTAGTGCGAATATGCCATATGCATGTTAAAGCTATAAATTATATTTTTAACATGCATATTAGCTGCCGAGCTATCTCAATTTTTGCTGACGAAGTAGCATTCAGTCGGTGACCTCAACGAAGGACGTTGATCTTTTCTGTCTGCTCTCAGTATTATTTGCATGAAAAAATATTAGTGTAGCGACTGCACAACTTAGAATTTGGTCAATCCTAAGTTAGTGCGGATAGAATTGGCCTACGTAGGTAGAGACATTGAAATACGACCGACGACATTGAAAATATTAGCCATATGAGTATGGGACATGCAAGTGTCAAAATAATACGATTTTTAATGGCAACGTCAAAAATTACATTTATAGTCTGTGGTTATAGTCCAAGATCCAGGGCTGCCAGACGTTACTGATTTTCAGATTAACAAAATATGCTGCATCAAGAATTAGTGTCAAGGGAACAGCTGATTTGTTTTTCACAATTCAGGGTTTGGTCCCATAGTAAAAGTTGTTCATAATGATGATTACAATGACCGGTCGATGTACTGTGAACGTATGCACCCCTGCTAAGTTGTGCCAACAGCCAATTTGGAGATATCAGGTGCTAAAGTTGCGTAATAATATTATATATTATTTTATTTCAAAGCCTGCATAAACATAAATACTAGATTTTGCTCGTAACTTCGATCGTGTGGATATTTTGATGTGTGTGGGTACTAAAAAATAGCTTAAAACCTATTCTCAGACCTACCAAATATACACAAAAAAAAAACATAAAAATCGATCAAGCCGTTTCGGAGGAGTCCGATAACAAACACTGTGACACGAGATTTTTATGTATTAGATAGATACGAGCACACTACTTGACGCCACATATTTTTTTGATCAGAAAATAGTAACGTCTCGTCTGTTGGCCCTGAAAACTTGCTCTATTATAAAATAATGTGACTCAATCAAGACAGCCCAGTCTCGACAGAGATAAAGACAAAATCGCTAACTTTTGATTGCTAATTACAAACGAATAAATTCAGTTGCAACAATGATGCTTGCGAGAATCGCATGCATCATTATTGCAACTGAATTTATTCGTTTGTAATTAGCAATCAAAAGTTAGCGATTTTGTCATTATCTCATGATCACATTTTTTATGTAATTTAGTCTTAGTTGTGGTTAAGTCTAAAGTTATGAAAAAGGAGATCCTTTCCGTAAAATTATGCGGACTTATTGCCTGTTCCTTAAATAAAGGAAACAATAAATTGGAACCTTTCAAGTAAATGTTGATGTTACAGGCATGTTCCTTCGTATGATTTAAATTACTACTAATTTATTTATTAAAAAATACTGCTTTTTTCTTCTAATCCTTTGTCTTTTACTTCAGCCTGGGTTTTACAGTAGGTAACGTAAGTTAAGGAACATTGTATAACTGGATATGAATACAGGTATAAATAGGTTAACTTAATTAATAACTGCCTATTGTGTTTTGTGCGGTGAGAGAGGAGCATTGTTACAAAATTTGACTAAAACTAAAGGTAAGTATTTAACAGCCTTCTAAAATAATTAATTATTTATTTTAAAGGTAAACACTGAACATAACTTATAGTTTCGCCATGTCTGTCCGTCCGTCCATCCGTCCGTCTGTCCGTCCTCACTTAATCTCTGTGACCGTTAGCACTAGAAAGCTGAAATTTGGTACCAATATGTATATCAATCACGCCAACAAAGTGGTAAAATAAAAATTGGAAAAAAATGTTTTATTAGGGTAGCCCCCCTATATGTAAAGTGGGAAATGATTTTTTTTTTAATTTCAACCCTAACGTGTGATACATTGTTGGAAAGGTATTTAAAAATGAATAGGGGTTTTCTAAAATCATTTTTTGATAATGTCAATAATTTCGGAAATAATCGCTCCAAAAGTAAAAAACAATGTGTCCCCCCCCCTTCTAACTTTTGAACCATAAGTTTAGAAAATATGAAAAAAATCTGAAAAGTAGAACTTTAACCGACGACTTTTATTTTCGGGTGAAAAATCATGTTTTGTGGTAGAACTCAATGTAACGCATTCAAAACATTGTGCTGATGGATGAATTGAATAGTACGGGGGTCCGGTCGTGGAGATGTTTAAAGTAAAAATCATACCTTAAAAACTCGTATTAAAAAAAAAAACTTGTCAAAAAGTTGGAACTTTGAACCCCAATATCTCCGTAACTAGAAGGTTCCCAGGTATGGTGTAGAGCAAAAAAGCCTTTCGGCTTCGTTAAGAGTTAAGAGGTGTTTTACACCCTTTATAATTTAGATGAAATCATTGTTTAAAGTAACGATTTTAATATGTTTAAACATGAATATACATAATATTTTTTTCGGTCTCCTCCATATCCTTCCAGGCGCTCTTTTCGTGCCCCATCTCGAACCAACCATCGTAGTGCTCGTCCAGGTCATCTCTCGGCGGCGAATTCGTCCATCTTCACCTATTGCATGGAGACTTGCCTTGGAGACTTGAATTGCCCAGCCGTCGTTATGCATGCGGCTTACGTGACCCGCCCAATTCCATTGAGCCTGGCAGCCTTTATGCCAACAAGTTTTACAAGGATATAATTAAATAATAATCTAAATAATGTTGATCACAGCACCATGGATGCCGCTGCAGCCTTTAAGACAATACAAGTGTTGCAGGGTGCGTTCAAGATTATGGCTGCGTTGCACCTGACTCGGTACCTGTGGCCACATCAAGCCGTTGTTCGTGGTAAGTTTGTTTTTTATTTTTCTTATGTTTACTTTTTTAATGTAATTTTGTCTTATTGGACCATGGAACCATGGATTTTCTCGACGGTTCTTCTTTCTGGAAAACGACTAACCCGAGCACTTTTTTCGTTTTTTTATAAGTGCCCATCTAGGCCTATCTACACTAATATTGTAAAGAGGTGTAGTGTTTATGCTATGTTCTGTTTGTCTATACCTGTGTATGTTACACGTGTACTTAAATACCAATAATTACTATTAAATGAGTCAGTTATCATACAGCAGTCAGAGCGTTTAATTCTCCTCTAATACCCAACCTTTACATGGCGACCCTGCCAGGATTGATTTCTATTTTTGTATTTTTTGTGTGTGCATGTTTGTAATGAATAAACTCAAAAACTACTACGCCGATTACAAAAATTCTTTCACCATTAGAAAGCTACATTCACTTTGAGTAACATAGGCTATATTTTATCTCCGTACTCCTACGGGAACGGGAATTACGCGGGTGAAACCACGTGAAGTCCGCTAGTGTGAAATAAAATATTTTGATTTTGATTGTCTATTCTATCTTTTTTTTCTGTTATGTCCTGCCTGTGTGAGTTTAACAAATACTTTTTGCTTTATTTCTTTTAATCATGTTAACATAACATCACGCCTGTAATCCCTGAAAGGTAAGGCAGAGGTGACCATCATCATCATCATCATTCTCTTGCCCTTATCCCAATTCATTTGTGGTCGGCGCAGCATGTCTTCTTCTTCCATACTTCTCTATTTTTCGTCATCTCATCAGACACTTCTTTTCTTGCCATATTATTCTTGACACAGTCCATCCATCGTTTCTTTGGTCTTCCTCTACTCATATACCCATCCACATTCATACTCAAAACTTTCCTCACGACATTTTCCTCATCCCTCCGCCATCACATGCCCATACCACGACAACCGATTACCACACAACTTTTCAGTCACCGGCGCCACTTTCAGACTAAAAAACCATCCTATTAAATAAATAAATAAACATTGCTGGACATTACACACAGCGTCATCTAGTGCCACACTAAGCAACGAGGCTTGTGTCGTGGACACCAGATAGTTGACATACTACATAGCTACTTTTTGTTTGTAAATACATACTTATTATACATAATTATAAACATCCATGACTCGGAAACAAATGTCAATGCTCATCACACAAACATTTGCTCCGACTGGGATTCGAACCCGGGACCCTAAGAAGGTAAGGCAGCCTCACTACCGCTGTGCCAATCGGGTCGTCGTAATTTAAGGAATTACTGCATCCACATTTCACCAGTTATGTTTAAGTCCCATATGAGCAAGCCTATTGCCATCAACCAGGCACAAATCCAAACTCCGTGGCTGCTGCTGAGAAATTCTTGATGTAAAAACCCTAATTATAAGTTTGCCCGACCTGGGAATCGAACCCAGAACCCCTAGACGAACTACTATGTTTTTTAATGGATTTGCCCCATCAAGTTGTCACCAATGAGTCAAAGTGGTATATGTACACAATCTTGATATCGATTGTCCCACTAAGTCTCACTAAGTCCCACTAAGTCCCACCAATACATATTTGGTGGACCAAATTCACAGGTTAACCAGGAAAATTACACTCGCATGAAATCTTTTACCATTTTGCTTCACTAATATTATCATTATATTAGTGATGCAAAATGATAAAAGATTTCATGCGAGTGTAATTCGAGACAGCAAGGCCCCGGGTAAAGTGGAATAATCTAGATTTAATTTTGGAAGTTTTTAGTTTAAGTTAGTTAGTTTAGTTTATTTTAATAGATTTGTAAATTGTAAATAATGTACATACTTGCTCGAAATTTTGGAAGTGGAACTCCTTACCGGATTCTATGTTTTATAATAGCTATAAATTGAAAGTAATTTTAGACAAACGCGTGCCAAGATTGATCGTCGACCTGTTCACTAAGGACAAGTAGAAATATTCGAAGCTGCCAGAAACTTTTAATTAATATACGAGTATAATTGGGCAGGCACCAAAAGTTGATGTTTCGACATAGTACAGTGTGCATTATATGTTCGGTTTCATGAAAATGTATTTCCTACAGCGACACATTCACTATACTACTGGGCCTATCCCAGCTGTAAACGTCCCTTTGTGCCTATTGGCCTTGTTTCGTTCCGTCTCCTGCTGATATGGAGGGAAGTGGAAATCATTGTTTTTTTCCTACTCCTCCACTATATTTTTCTGATTAATTTCGTTGCGGGATCCAAGACACTTAAATTCATTCTCTGGGACTTCGTCAAGCTTAATTGTCTCGGCCCTTTTCTGGTGGTCGCCACTGTTGATTCTGGCTTTCAGGAGTTACAGTGGTTTGGTAGTAGTGTGGCGGACTTTCTCAAATAAAAATAAAGGAATTCACTGTAATAAAGTAAATAACTCCTGTTAACATTTTACAGATGGCGCCAATTACGACTTCATCGTGATCGGTGCTGGAACAGCAGGGAGCGTGATTGCCAACAGACTATCTGAAATTGAGCATGTCAACGTTCTGCTCATCGAGGCTGGTGGTGATCCGCCTTTTGAGTCTGACGTAAGTATTCTATATCCTAGCTTCCACCCACGGCTTCGTCCGCTTGAAGGTGGGACGTTACTCCACAGAAACGTACTACCGTGGTAAAAGTGATCCTATTTCCTAATCCAGGTCATGGTCTAACTGTGTGTCAAATCTTAGTGAAATCTGTTCAGCTATTAGAGCGCGGCCACACGATGCGTTGACGGTGCTTTGCGGCTTCAGAGCGGTACCGCAACGTCATCCTATATACAAATTACTATACCATGTCACACGATGAGTTGGGCCACCGTGCGGCGTCACCCCGCCAGCACGCCGTGCTTATGACCTGCGAGACAAGGCGGGGAGGGGTGATGCGCTGTGGCACCGGCACCGGAGTGACAGTCCAGCGTTGTAAGTACGGTGCCGCACCGCCCGTGTGGCATACTATAGCCCGAAGTCATTGCGGTGCGGTACCGCACCGCATCGTTAACGTATCTTGTGGCCTCGCTCTTAACGTTTGAAAAGTTAACAGACAGACAAAGACTCTCAGACAAACTGTAGAGTAACTTTCGCACATATAAAATTTGTGTGGATTGTTGCATTATTAAACTTCCTTAAACGAATAGTCACGATGAATGCACGCGATTGTGTATTTCAACTAAGGTTAGCTATTATTAGCGGCTTGCTTTACAGACAGAAAAGTTGTAGCCAGCCAGGCATATAATAATTACGCTTGTGGTTTATATGTCGGATCCAAAAGTATAAAAAAAACTTGATTTAATTTTTAAACGAGTGTAATTAAAGCAAGGAAGCCTCTCTTGATAAGTTAATAACTGAATTAAAAAAAAAAACGATCTATATCTGTTAATCGTTTGAAGACGAAAAAGATAAGAATGTTTTCGGACATCAATCTTTTAAGACACTTTTTAAACCAAGGAATTTCTCGATTTCAGCTTCCCGGTGTTCCCATCTTGATGAAGCGATCTCGTTACGACTGGAATTTTACTTCAGAATTCAATGGATTTACAGAATCTTGTCGTCTTCAATGCGCTTACGAATTCACTCAAGGGAAAATGCTTGGTGGTACTAGCTCTCTTAATTACATGGTCTACCACAAAGGACAGCCTCGTGACTTCGATTCTTGGGCCGAATTAACCAACGATGATTCATGGAAGTGGGAAAATGTTTTCCCATATTTCCTCAAGTACGAAAAGCTAGAAGACCCACAATTACTTAATTCAGTCGAGAAACAATACTATGGAACCGAAGGCTTCATAGGCATCACCAGAGACCACCGTGAACAAATACTAAACTTTTTAGACTCCTACCGAGAGCTGGGAAATGATATAGTTTTGGATTTCAGCGAAAATCACCGCGTAGGTTTTGCTGCACAGACTGTCACCATATCTGGAAGGTCCCGACAGAGCTCAGCCTATGCATTCATATCTTCAGTCAAAGACCGCCATAACTTTCATGTCTTGAAAAATACTCTAGTCACAAAAATTTTATTTGACGATAATAAAAGGGCTATTGGAGTGGAAGTTCGCACAAAAGATGGTAAAACTTTGAATATTAAAGCCAAAAAAGAAGTCATAGTTTCTGCTGGTGTATTTAATACACCTAAATTACTAATGTTGTCAGGTGTCGGGCCAGAAGAGCACTTGCGTTGTAAGAACATTGAAGTAGTATCGAACTTACCTGTTGGAGAAAATCTGCAGGAGCATTATAGCGCAATCATAATACACAATTTGGATAAACTGACTCAGCCTTTGCCAGAACCTAGCCCTTATGAACTGCCAGGATCGTCATTCACTGGTTTTGTTGCATTGAACAAATCTTCTACATATCCAGACTATCAAGTTATAACCTATGTGGCTCCAGCAGAAACTGTCCTTTTCTACTGCTCGTTTGGTTTTAGATTTAGCGATGAAGTCTGCAACAATGTACTCAAATCGGGAACAAAAAGACTGCAAGCATTTAACGAAATAGTAAACATTGCCCCTAAATCAAGAGGCAAAGTATTGCTTAGAAGTAATAATCCTGAAGATCCTCCTCTTATAGAAAATGGTTTCCTATCAGACAAAGATGACGTTGAGGCCCTAATTGATTACATTCTAGATTTTCTTCCGGTGATGAATACGACTTACTACAGAAACGTTGATGCCGTGATGGCAGATGCAATTCCTGCTTGTAATGAATTCGGGAAGGATAGTCGGGAGTATTGGCGTTGTTATATCATGTGTGTATCCTCCGGAATCAGTCACGTAACTAGTACGTGTCCCATGGGTACTGTCGTGGATGGTCGATTACGTGTGAATGGTGTCTCAAGTCTGCGTATAGTTGATGCCAGTGTGATGCCAACTATCACTAGAGGCAATCCCGTAGGACCGGTTCTGATGATTGGTGAAAAGGCGGCTGACATGATTAAGGAGGATCATAATTTGATTTAGGTAATTCTTTTTACTGCTCAGTTACGTAAATGTTATTTTTTAGGCTCTGATTGTACTGAATACGTTTGTAATTAAATTGAAGTGTGTGGAGGAGAAGACTTTAGACAATTGTTTGATATTCAATACCAAAGGATATTTATATAAGGTTTGAAAAAGAAACTGATCGCCCAACAACAATGATTTCATTTACAAACATGAAGTATCAACAACTTCCATTCTATTTTAGGGAGAAGAGACTGCGAAAAACTGACCACTTTTTATCTTTTATCTCTATCTCTTCGTTGGAAACAACAGAAACATGCTGGAAAAAACACACCCGGTTTTGTGTTATCACAGAATAATATTATCTTTGTTTGGGAGATAAAAGAAACTTATTAGCTAATGGCTAAGACGTTCTGTTAGCGACGTATTGTTTATGGGTCACATACAACTACCTATAAGTGTGTGGTTTATTTGGGCCTACGTCAAGACAAAAATAAATGTTGACCTACTGTAAGATTATTTGCGGAAAACAGGGACTGTTTATCAGAGAAATACGTACAGAGATAAAAGCATATTTTGGTACCTGAATGGTTTTGTCAGGGGGGTAAATAATTGTGAAAATTGTGTTGAACAAGCAAAATTTCAAGATTAATTTGGATATATGCCACGCGCCACAATATTCTTGTTGTGCAGGGTTCAAACAAATATTACTCTATTATTATAATACGTAACTTATAGATAGGCTACTAAGTTACGTCATACAATACGTTTTTTAGGGTTCCGTACCCAAAGGGTAAAAACGGAACCCTATTACTAAGACTTCGCTGTCTGTCCGTCTGTCCGTCTGTCTGTCACCAGGCTGTATCTCATGAACCGTGACAGCTAGACAGTTGAAATTTTCACAGATGGTGTATTTCTGTTGCCGCTATAACAACAAATACTAAAAACAGAATAAAATTAATATTTAAGGGGGGCTCCCATACAACAAACGTGATTTTTTTATAATAATTGGTACGGAACCCTTCGTGCGCGAGTCCGACTCGCACTTGGCCGGTTTTTTATTAAATAAAGGGTAGCATGATGATTCATCTCTTTCACTGCCAGAGCCTTTGATAGTGATAGTTTAATATCCGATAGGTGGCTCCCGTGCGAAGCAAGGCCTGGTTATTTCAGATAAAATAAAGCATTGTAAACAAAAAAGCATATATGATTCACTGCAATAAACAAAACCAGAAATAATATATGATATTCTTCAGGATATATGCTAGTACGATAGTGTTTTGAAAACAAAATACAACTAACTTTATTTGATAGAAAAAAATTACGAACTTATCTCTAAAATTTAATTAAAAAACATAAAAACCCAACTGCGTGAAAAATAACGAAAACTTTAAATAAAAACTGAAAAGAATAAACCAAGTTCAGGTGACCGGAAATATTGACTGCAACAGTTGGGACCCATATTGGATGTTATGATTTTAGTTTAGATTATTAATAACCTAGAACCTTAAACAGTATTTCAAACGAAGTTTGAACCACCACAAAGAGAGTTGTTAATTTAGCTCCTGTAATCGCCTTATACTTATCTTCCGTGATAGGTTCATTGTTTTGAGCTCCCAATATTTTGACGCTGTTGCAAGCGCCGTGACACAACAACACACAAAAAAACATGAAAACATATTTTATTAAACAATTTAAATCTAAACAATGTTTGTGTTTAAAAATCTACAACATAATTTATACGGCATTATTCAAATCACCTATTTACGAGTAATACCTGTAGCAGCTGGCGCGAACGTTAAACCCATTTATAGACATTAACTGGAATGGTTTTTACTTTTTCAGAATTTAACCCTTTGATAAACGGCTGGAGTAATTTGAAAGTTTACATCAGATAAAATGTACAAATCTCATGTCCTACAAAAACTGTCCCAACACAAAAAATAATAGGTTTTTAGGTAAAACCCTACTCAAGTCGACTTCAATTTTATCCTTGCTCTATAATTGAAAAGACCTGCCTTATACTGTGGAAATAAGTCACCAAATGGCGACAGATTTTTATAGAAAGCATCGGTAAGCACAACACAGCACAGCAGCATAGCATCGGTATGGTGTTTCAAGACTTTCGCATTTCAAGTTAATTTTAACAAGCACAACGTTGTAACAAATACCACCATCTAGTATGATTTATCCAAAGTACTATGATGAGCGGATCAATGACATAGAAGACAGCAAATCTTATAGACAAGTGACGACATCTACAATCTTCGTGTGTAACTATCTGAACCATCGCCACTCTGAGAGTTATCTGCACTACGCCTACAGAGGACCACACGTCGATATTATGCACATATGCAAACTGAACCGCTTTATAAGCAGAGCTGTCTTCGAACAAATTGTTACCTGTAGTCACCCTAGACGAAGTGTACGACATAATTAAAGGGCTTAAACCGCGTAAAGCACCCGGCTCCGACGGAATCACTAACAAGGTGCTCAAACTTCTCCCCGGTCAGTTAATAGTCTTATTGGCAGCCATCTTCAATGGCGCCCTAAGTAACAACTTCTTCCCCCAAGTATGGAAAGAGGCCACTGTTATCGGAATTCCCAAACCCGGTAAACCCAAGACGGACCCCGCGATCTACCGTCCTATCAGTCTCCTGAAAGCACTCGGAAAAATCTATGAGATATTTATTTATAAGCGTCTCAAAGATTTCGCCGAAGCTAAGAGCCTCATTCCCAACTAACACTTCGGCTTCAAGACCGAACACTCTTGTATTCAACAAACCCATCGCATCTTGGAACACCTGAGCGCTGGTTTCCAGCGTTCGTCGATGACGGGTGCGTTGTTCTTCGACATAGCGAAAGCTTTCGACAAAGTCTGGCACAACGGCTTATTATATAAGCTGTATCAACTGGAAGTGCCGGACCGTGCTCATCTTGCGAGACTTTTTGTGAAATCGCACGTTCCGATACCGCATAGGAAAATCGCTCTCCTCTCCTCACCCTATTCGCGCCGGAGTCCCCCAAGGTTCCCTCATCTCTCCGCTCGCGTTCACGTTGTTCACTAGTGACAGTCCCAAGAGCAAAAAGGCTCAGTTAGCCCTGTTCGCGGACGACACGGCCATCTACTACACCGGTCGCTGTAAAAACGCAAACCCTCCAAATCTCAGCCGACGTCTTAGGTGCTTGGTTTAGAAAATGGAGAATCGAGGTAAACCCCGATAAGAGTCAGGCCGTTCTTTTTTCGAGATCGCGTACTAATGTCACTTCCCCCAATCCGATCACTATGTACGGCAAGCTTATCCCCTGGGAGAAACAAGCAAAATACTTAGGAGTCATTCTTGACAACCATCTGACCTTCGGGCCACATAACAAAGCAGCTCGCAACCGACTCCATTATTTACTAACGGAAAAGAGCAAATTGTCTCTCAGGTGCAAATTGCGTCTCTATACCGCCGTGATCCGTCCCATCATGACCTACGCTTGTGTCGTGTACGCCCACGCCAAGCCTAGATATCTCCATAGGATGCAGGTCCTTCAGAACCGATTCTTACGTAAAGTCACAGGAGCCCCCTATTACGTCCGTAATGACCGTTTACATTTAGACCTCAAAATCCCCACGTTAGCTCAGTTCATGAAGCGCCTCTCCCAGCGCTTCTTCGATTCCACTATTAAACACCGTAACCCCCTGATCACCGCGGCCGCCCGTTACGAACCCTCGCGAATTAGTCAGATCCGCCGCCCAAGACATACTTTAGTCGATCCTGATGACGCTATTACCCTCCTCCAGGAGAGCAGGAAGGAAACTAGCACGCTTAGAAAGCACAGACGCAAACAGCCGTCATTCCGTCCTCGCCGTCAAGGCCCGTCGCGACGCCCCGATACGAACCCTCCCCATCCCGTGCTCGTGCCAGCCCGCGTTGCTGCGCCTGTAGTTCAAAATTAGTCCCTAATTAATGACACCACCCAGATCCAGCCTATCCCCTTGCTGCCCTCTCCCAGCGAAGCCCTAAGCCGAGGCCCGTACCCCGCAGGGGGTGCCCTTAGCGTGTAGTCGTTTAGTTTGTAAGTTTTATGCCCTCGCTGGAGGCCTTACACTTAAGGCACCTACAGGATTGTCCGGTTAAGCAGACGACAACCTCTCCAGGTTGAACTGCGAGATGCCATTTCGAAAAAAAAAGAACAAATTGTCATTCACTAGCTAGAGGTTCTGAGCGCGGCAGCCACGCAGCCAGCTCTGATCCTAAGTAAACCTAGTTCTTGCTTCGATAGCCTAGAAGTCTTCAGGAACTAGACAGCTAGGGGAGGTCTGAAAGGAGATAGCCACGCAGTCCCTTTCATCCCTTCACTTAGGATTGCCACCTGATATAAGTTATTGTAACTGTTGTAAAATTATAATAAGCAAGTTGCCAATAAAAATATCATCAAGTCAATGGGGCTTTAATTTCACCATCAGCAACCCTACAGTATTTATTTAGAGCTATTAATTCTGCTTAAAAACACCTCTATAAAGGTATCAGAAATTAGGTCCTAATTTATTGAGTTAAAGCTACTCAAAGCGACTATTAGCAGTAAGTACGAGATTATTCGCGCTTCTACGAGCATTTTTCCGATCCAGAAAATTTTATTAGGAATATAAAATGCTCTGAACATTTCTGAATTGAATGATAAATATGGTAAGCTATCGATGAAAAATATTGCAAGACCGCAACGCTGTCAGAATTTTAAAACGGATTTTTAATATAAATTATAGGTTTTCGGAATTTTAGTTCAGAATTTCAATTACTTACTCGCAGGTAGATTGTTACTTTCCAAAATAGTAATTTTTCGGTAAAAACAGAACTACATTAAACACTTAAGTTATCTTAACTTATAAAGGGTTTAAAAAACCTATTCAGCTACATCGAAGTCGACCCCATTATAGTTGTTGAAAAGGCAGGCAGATGATGATGGGTGTAAAAAACCTCGTAATGAAACCGAAAGGCACTTGTTCTCCCCGTCATTGCGATCATTTTTTTTGTTCTACACCATACCTGGGAACCTTCTAGTTTCGTAGATATTTAGAGAGATAAAGATAGTCAAAGTTTCAACTTTTTGACATTTTTTTTTCATCTCTCTCTTATCATCTGTTTTAATTACTATTTAATTATATTTTTTTATTGTAAGATTTTTACTTTAAGCACATTGACGACCCTCAATCCATCCATCAGCACAATATTTTGAGTGCGTTACATTGAGTTCTACCACAAAACATGATTTTTCACCCCAAAACAGTTGCTTGGTTTGATGTACAGTATGCTTGTTGACGGCTTCGTGGGAGGTTGTTTACACCCTGTATTTAACTCAAAAATACTACTACTACAACAGCCCATAACGTCCTCTACTGGACATAAGCCTCTCCCATGATGGGAGGAATTCGCCGTAATCTCCACGCTTGGCAGGCGGATTGGAGATCGCAGTGATGAAAGACTAACAGAAAACGCTGCTGCCCATTCTCTGGTCTACGGAGGCGCAAGGTGTTCTGCCTCAGACATTAGTCGCCTTATACGACACCCATGCGTGTAATGGGTTGGTTCTATTCTACTCTGCCGGATACCACACGGCCAAACTCAAAAATGATGTTAGATAAATATTTTGCAAGTTTGGCTGCATGTTTTTATCTGTTTCAAATGAACAAGAATAAATGAACATTTTTCATTTGCATTTTCTGACGTAATTTGAATCAAAATGTAGGTAAATATAATAAAAACAATGTTAGTATTGTAATCATCTATTTGATCTCCATAATAAGTAACTGACATCTAGCATGAAGCATTGCAAATAAAATAAAATTACTCTCAAGTTACTTCATTGCGTCGTTGGTCGGACTGCTTGCTGAGCTTGAACCGGCTGCAAAGACTGGATTTCGGCCTTGTTGATGGCAATAGGCGTGACGGTTGACAAGGGAGAACTTACTTTTTATTACTTTACTACTTTATTATTGATTCCTTTCTTTTATACACTCTGACATTGATTTTTTTTTGACATGTATTTTATTATTTTACTTTTATTTTTTATTATTTTATGTGAAATTTACTGATTTGACATGAATACTTATTTTATTAAGTATTTAACTTTTTTTTATTATCATTGCGACACTTAATGATTTTTGTGATTTTTTTACTTACATTCATTTGGAAAGAACTTGTTATTAATTTTATTTGATTATTGTGAATGTGGGGACCATGTGGGTCATATTTTTATTTTTTGTTTATTTTTTCCCACAACTGTCTGGCAGTTTGAGTACTTTATGCGACCTACCCAAATGTCCTTTCTTTGGTATTGTTCGTCGTTTCGTTGAGCTCCTTGAGTTATAAGTCGAGCTACACGTTAACTGACAAATGCTTGCACTGACTGGACAGGTCCACTCAAATCTGTATGGTTCTTTCTTCAAAAGACCATCTCAGGCACTAATCTGCATAGTCCTCATGTGAATTGAGCAAGATTATGTCTGTACTTTAAAAGAGACTACGACCTCTGAGTTTGTTTCGGCTGTTTCTTCTCAGAGTAGTCAGGTACGATACACCGGCCCCAACTAGTTTTAAAAAAATACGTGTAAAAGTGTTTGTAAAAACCTACTTGCAATAAAAAAAAAAAACAGAAGAAAAAAACACGTTAAATAAAAAAATATTCATGAATTTTTATAACAATATATTTTAATGTAAACAAGCGAAACGCCTCACTCGCACATAATCTTTCAAAATTAAGATTAAGCGATCTGTGTTTAGCCAAAATTAATGTTATGTTTTTGAAATAAAAAGTTTTAATTTTTTTTTTTTCCTTTTATGCTGCGCCGACCCCATCATTTCAGCCGAATGACGTCCACTGCTGGACATAGGCCTCCCCCAAGTGTCGCCACATTGAACGGTCACGTTGCGACTCGCATCCAGCGGATTCCCGCAGCCTTCACCATGTCATCGGTCCACCTAGTGGGAGGCCTTCCAACGCAACGTCTTCCGGTTCGCGGTCGCCACTCCAGAACTTTTCGGCCCCATCGGCCATCCGTTCTGCGAGCAATGTGCCCTGCCCACTGCCACTTAAGTTTGGCAATTCTTCGGGCTACGTCGGTAACCTTGGTTCTCTTGCGGATGTCTTCATTTCTGATTCGATCGCGCAAGGAAACTCCGAGCATAGCCCTCTCCATTGCCCTTTGGGTGACTTTAAGCCTTCTGATGAGGCCCATTGTAAGCGACCAAGTTTCGGTCCCGTATGTAATCACTGGCAACACACACTGGTCATAGACTTTCGTCTTGAGACACTGCGGTAGGTTGGACGAGAAGATACATACTGCGCCGACCCCAAGTAACATGAAAAAAGGGCAGGAACAAGTGTAGAAATAAATTGCACAAAGTTATGCCTGGGTTGGATACCACGAATAGTCATTTATTTCAGAACAATATAGGTACATTGTGTAGAAATTTTGTAAAATAAAACAGAAACCATCCAAACATAATAAAAAATAATAAATTTAAAACGATAATAATCCATTAAAAAAAAAATTGTGTAAAAAAGATTAAAAACATATCATCTAATTTTCTGTGAATAATCAATAATAATAATAGAATGTCAAATATATAAAAACAAATTGTTATATAATCTGAAATCCCTCGTAAGTTGAGGACGTTACCTCTGTACGAACAGCGCTTTATTTCGAGTTGAGTTTTCACCAATTAAGTTTACCGCTTATACCGTGGAAGGGTGAGGAGCTCGTTGCTAAATAATAACAGCCACTCGGGTTGATGAGGTAAAGCCGTGCTTGCCTAGGTTGGTCTGTGGATGGGACTCATTACTTACCGAGTTTTCCGGTCTCGGAAAGCACGTTAAGCCGTTGGTCCCAGCTGTTATTTGTAGATCTTTGACAGTCGTTAAGTAGTCAGAGGCCCAAAAAGTCTGACACCCAGTCTTGCCAAGGGGTATCGTATTACCCGGTACTAACTGGGTTGTGGAGGTCAGATAGGCAGTCGCTCCATGTAAAATACTGGTATTCAGCTGCATCCGGTAAGACTGGAAGCCGACCCCAACATAGTTAGGAAAAGGCTAGGCAGATGATGATGCCGTGGAAACGTGGGACATCACCAGCTATATGAGCAACTACCTTTAAAGTTGTAGAACATGTTGTGACGCAGCTTGTGAGAGGCAATAGGGTATATGCATGATTTTTTTTATCTCTAAACAAAGCGTCTTAACATCAGAAATAGCAAAGTAAAATTATTTTTTTAATATCTATAAAAAATACTAAGTTATAAGCGTTTGAAACTGCTGATTAGACAGAGAGATCCGATACAGCGAATGACGTCATTCGCTGCATCGACGTACAAAAATCCATACTAAATTCCGTTTATCTAGAAAGAGACAGAAACAAAAGTTTAAATGGTTATAACTTTTGTTTGGCCGATTTATGTCTTGTTTTCGCTTTTTGTCAATATTTATATAATAATTTAACATTCCGTATCGAAATAAAAAAAGAAAATGTGTGCCTGTATTTCCTATTGTCCAGCAGTAGACAGTAATAGCCTGGAGTGATTGATTGATTGTACTATGGTAGTACCAGCAAGCAGTCACTGGTACCAAACTATGTTTAACTCCGGCAAAGTAATCATGAACATGGTAAACGCTGCTTAAAGTTAACCAATGTTTTTTTTTTTTTTTTGTTTTTTCTAGCCTGCTCTGTCCCACTCCTGGGCAAAGGCCTCCCTCCATTCTTTCCACTTCTCGCGAACCCGCATGCCGGACAAACTGTGGGCCAAAATTGCAGGAAACTGGTGCCCTGACACAGTGAGGCGGGGTCGCGGCAGGCCACGAAGGAGATGGCGGGACGAACTAGACAGGTTCCGTCCGAACTGGAAGGAGAACCAATGATTAGCAACACTTTAATCATACTGACTGCTTTGTCTGGTATAGCTAGTGGTTGCAAAACTGACTGCTGAGACTGAGGGTCTGAGTTCAATTCCCAGGTCGGGCAGTGTTATTGAATTTTTGCATCTGGAATTTCTCAGAAGCTGCCACAGATAGGCTTATTGTTTAATACGTCATAGAACGTAAACATAACTGGCCAAATGAAGGTACACCTCTGCCAAACCCTTGTGTAATTACAGGCGTGATTAGTTATGTCTATAGTTGGTGCCAGTTAAGATGAGAATAGCGGTCATTGCCCTATAAATGTTCGTACGAACCTGTCATGATTTTGGTATATTTTTGTCTCGATTTTAGTATATTTTTGAAAACATTAAAATGGCAACACCGATAACGACTGCATCTCGTCATTTTTTTAGCTAGAGAAGTGGTAAGGTAGTGGGGTAGAGAGGCTTGTCTGGGGCGAAAAGTAGAATCTGATTCTTTCTTGTTGGAACCTCAGTAGTGTGAAGACATAACCGAACCTATGTCCGGTAGCTGTTAGCATATTAATTGATATATATTGTATGTACTTGGAGTAATTATAAGCAATAAAAGTGTAGATTCACGGAGTCATCGTTTTATTCCAAACAAATAAACCATGTATCGTTTTTCATTACAAAAAATGTTGAAGAGCACGATACATGACGATTCCAGACTTGAACAGGCTTATTTTTGGTTTTCAAAGTTAAGAAGTTTAATAAATGTAGGTCGGTCAATGACCGCTATTCTCATCTTAACTGGCACCAACAGTATAATCATATTTTTTAACGTTTAAATGTATCTTTATTTCAACAGCATTTATGAATAAACTCCTTAGAACGCAGAAGATGACTTGGAGTATAGGTATATCTTCGCACTTAATATCTATATGACAACATGAATTATGATCTGTCGTTAACATTGAAATCAATTTTATGAGAGCAACTCCCGATATCTTTGACATTCAGACATTGACCTTTTTCGCAATATTATCTTAATTGCACCTCTTACTATAACGCGTTATTTATTACCATTGAGTGGTGGATGGGGCCAAAGCTTTCTATCATCATCTGCCTAGCCTTTTTTTTTTTTTCCGATGGGAAATCATCAAATGACTCCTCCAGCTCTGGGTGGAGCAGGAGGGAGTGTCAGACTTTTACTGACTAAAACCCATCCATGTTCCTTCATCGCCTTTTGTGTTCCGGGGCCACGGTATCTGTTTCGAACAGTCCCGCAACCCCGGCAGATCATCTGCCTAGCCAACTATGTTGGGGTCGGCTTCCAGTCTATCCGGTTGCAGCTGAATACCAGTATTTTACATTGAGCGACTGCCTATCTGACCTCATATTCAATTTCTTATTCATTTATTTTGCATTCCATATTGTATAAAAGGTGTTACAAAGGGCTTAAAGCTATAGGTACATAAATATGGACCCTGTAAGGGCACAGCAACCTCCACAACCCAGTTAGCACTGGGTAATATAAAACCCCTTGGTAAAACTGGTTGTCAGACTTTTTGGGCCACTGACTACCTGTAACGACTATCAAAGATCTACAAATGATAGCCGGGACCAAAAGCTTAACGCATTTTCCGAGGCACGGAGGAAACTTCGTATGTAAGGGTGGTCACCCATCCGCAGACCAACCTAGGCAAGCACGGCTTAACCTAAAGATCGACCCGAGTGGCTGTTATTATTTAGCCACGAGCCTTTCAAATTTACAGTTTTTTCTATAATAATATCATGTTCAAACGCATGGGCGTATCCAGATATTGCAACCACCCACCAGATATTCCACCTGCTACGATTCTAACATAAGTACTACCAAGTTACGTTTACTGACGGTGGATCAGTTTTCAACCTTATTATTTAGGCCATAAGGGTCAAAAGTGGGACTCTTTTTGCTTCAGGTTAGGTACTTAAAGTACATTCTAAAGATCCTTGTGTAATAAATGACAATAATGACAATTTTTGCACCTTTTAGCTGATAACATAAAATTTTTGTAATACGAGCAGTGATAACCGTGGGAAAAGCATTTTTGTGTAATTCATTTTCAAGCAATTTGGGGAGGAGGTTCGGATTTTTTGAATAGTGTCTCTACAAGAAAATGTGTGGTTTCTAAACATTTGTTTTGCCATGGATATAATTTTCTGTTGCTTTACGTTTCCTACAACAATCTATGCCCTAAAAACCTTTTATATGAATTTTTAATTCACAAGGTGTGACGGTATATTATGTGCCTATAGCTTGTTTGCAATTAATGGTTTATTTCGATCTACCTCCACTGATCTGTCACCAGTGGTGGCAGTTGCAACTATTTTTCTCATATACCACTACTAGTGTTGGATGCATATGAATCAGTCGCGTTAATTTTGTCACCACCATTTTTCTAAACAACATAGAATCGTCTTTATTTTATCTCAACAAAATTTGGATCTATTTTAACGCAACCATGAATGGAATGAAAGCTGATTGAATGACACTTCGTCAGTTATAATATCTTCAATTCGAATGGCAATTTATATTTGGAATAGCTCTGTAAAGCTTTTTTCCCAGAAAAGTTTCGGTCCTGTGCCAATTTGCATTTCCTTTTTCAATCAGAGCGAACTATCCCCAGTTTCCTCTACAAAAAACATGTTAAAGTTTGTTTGTACTGTAATAAAATTACATTATATTTATATTAAGGTCATTTTACCGACGCAGACTCCTTTTTTTCTTTCTGTAAGTATATATTGTACATGTACTCCAATCTTTTGTTACTATTGTATTTTAAGTGGTTGAGGTGACTCGTCCTAAAAAGTCACGGCTGTTACAAAAATGTAAGTTACTTTTAAATAACTAATATACATAATATTATGTCAATTTTTTTTGTTTTGTGTTCTATAATAAATTACATAATTATAATCATTCAGATATATTATGTTATATACATACTACAACTAGAACTATGTATAATTACAAAAATAAAAGCTAAAAGTAAGTACCTACATAATAATTAATTATTATTTTAATAAATTAAAATATTAATAAAATGAATATAATGATTAGTTTAATCCGTACCCTTTTTTCACCCATGTGTGTCCAAAATGTGACGTTATCTGTGATCGCTAATTCAATAGAGACGAAGTTTTTGTCAATCGTATCTATTATTAATGACTAGCTTATGCCCGGGGCTCTGCCTACGTTGAGTTTGGTAATTAGCCCACAGGATCGTAATGCTGGAAAAATGTGGTTTAGTTTCACATAATTATCTTCTACGTTTAGAACATGCACGTTTTCTCACAATTTATTTTCCTTTACCGTTTTTAAAGCAGTGGTGATTGATTCCACTTCGATTTTGAAATTAAATCATTCTAGAGCTGTCCCAGAACACGACAAATATCTTTTGTCATCAGAGAAAGAATGAGTATTTTATGGTAACCAGTGGTCAGCGTGATTTCCAGCCATTAGTTTTTTTTTTTATATACAGGTTTTCCAACGGTATTATTTTCTCCATAAATAATAGAAAATATCTGGGCCAGCAAACTCACTAGTTTGTGTTGAAAACTAAAATTTTGAGATTTTCGTAAATTCATAAATATTTAACGTCTCATGAAAAACCGTAAAAAATAATCATTACCTATAACATATATAGTTAGATAATACATCAGTCGTAATTATCATAATTTTAACATTATTTTGCTTCCGTAATTTTTATTTATTTTCATCTTATTTACGTTAATGTTAGCTATTTAACAATTGGATATTATGATACGTTATCTTTTTTTGGCATCTTAATACATTTGCTTTATTTATTTGACGTAAAGACTAGTTTAACATAATTATAGATAATCACAAATTGTGTTTTAGAATCATATCACATTATTATGCATAATTATGTAGTTTAATGTGCAAACTTATCACTTCAACTGCGTAATAATAAATCAGGTTGGGGTACAAACAACGGAAAACAGGAACGATGTTTTCTTTATCTGCTGAGAAAGGCAAAAGAAAACAGCCGTTCATTTTGACCGTATAGGTATTGAACTTTTGTAGGAAATAACTGTTTTTATTTTTAATTACGGATGAAAAACACCGTCGGTTCAGAATCAGATGTGTCGTCAGTGCGTCGGTCGGTGTTTTTATCCGACTGCGCCAGAAGGAGGGTTATGTTTTTCGAGAGTATGTATGTAAGTATGTATGTATAATTGTTTGGCACGCTCTGTGGCCTGAACGGCTCGATGGATTTTAGCTTGAGAGGTGTCGTTAGATTTGTATTTACTGCCAAAGTGCACTGGGTATATCAAAATAAAAAAAAACAAAATGGCTGATTTTTGGCGCCAATTTAAAATGTTTAGCACGCTCTGCAGCCTGAACGGCTCGATGGTTTTTCGCTTGAGAGGTGTCGTTAGATTCGTATTTACTGTCAGAGTGACACTGGGTATATCAAAATAAAAAAACAAAATGGCGGATTTTTGGCGCCAAATTAAAATGTTTGGCACGCTCTGCAGCTTGAACGGCTTGATAAAGGGCTCATCATGAGGATTTTAAAATGATATATCTAAGTAACTAAAAAGTGTAAAATAAAAAAAAAATATTAAAAAAAAATTTAAAACCCGACTGCGTAAAAATAACTAATAACTTTAAATAAAAACTGAAAACAATAAAACAAGTTCAGGAGACAGGACATATTGACTGCAACAGTCGGGACCCATTAAATAATCTAGATCAAAATCATTACATCCAATATGGGTCCCGACTGTTGCAGTCAATATGTCCTGTCTCCTGAACTTGTTTTATTGTTTTTATTTAAAGTTATTCGTTATTTTTACGCAGTCGGGTTTTTTAATTTTTCAAATTATTTTTTACTACCCTGTTTAGTACAAAGATAAAAAAAATCGCACAGGGACTTAGGTACTCGCTAGGTTTCGAGCCATCTTCGTACTTAGGAAGTGCCGTTTTGCTTTCTCGGCTGGTGAAATTCTTTAGTGGTAATAATTTATCCGTGTGGCCGTGTGGTATCCGGCAGAGTAGAATAGAACCAACCCATTACACTCACGGGTGTCGTATAAGGCGACTAATGTCTAAGGCAGAACACCTTGCGCCTCCGTAGACCAGAGAATGGGCAGCAGCGTTTTTTGTTAGTCTTTCATCACTGCGATCTCCAATCCGCCTGCCAAGCGTGGAGAGTACGTCAAATTCCTCCCATCATGGGAGAGGCTTATGTCCAGCAGTGGACGTTATGGGCTGTTGTGGTGGTTGCTTTTCTCTGGTGGCCGAAAGCGCTAGTGGACATGAGGTCTTGGCCTTGTAGGTCTGATAATTTGTTATTGGTTTTTTTTTTTTCATCAAGAATGTTTCAGGAAAAAGTAAATAATAAATATATATCGCTGGACGTTAACACACAGCGTCATCAAGTGCCACACTAAGCAACGAGGCTTGTGTCGTGGACACCAGGTAGTTGATATACTGCATAGATACTTTTTGTTTGTAAATACATACTTATTATACATATAAACATCCATGACTCGGAAACGTCCAAGCTCATCACACAAACATTTGCTCCAACCGGGATTCGAACCCAGGACCCTAAGAATGTAAGGCAGCTTCACCACCGCTGCGCCATTCGGGTCGTCAGTAGCAGCACGGAGTCAGAATTAGTGCCCAGTTGATAGCAATAGGCTTGCCATCTCTATTAGTGAAATTGGTCCATACTACAGGCGCATCGTTTCCCACTGTAAACCTTCGAAGAATACCTACAGGCGTGGTTGCATGTTCCTTCATAATTTTGATCTTTGAATGCTATCTCTGTCTAGTATTTTTGAGTTCAAGAGAGAGTGCAAGAGATCCCTAAACATCGCGATATGTCTCCTTAACGTCTCCTTACACATCGCATGTAAAAATATTTGTTTAATACCAGTTTAACGAAAAAAATTGTAGGTATGGCTAACATTGATTGATGGTGACATTGACATTGATGGTGATTAGAAGTTAAGCATGATGAATTTAACCGTACACAACTCGTCGAAATTATTTTATTTCATTAAAATAAAACGGGTAAGTAGGTAATATAATATGATATAATTACAAAATCTCTAATATTTACAAGACACAACAACTGAATCTATATATCTATATCTATTTTATTCGATATTACGATCAGTTAATATGATAAACGATTGATATAATTTTAAAGTTACTATTTTTTATAACCATAACGTACATTGAATATAAAATCGTTAGATATACCACTCAAAAGACATAAAACTTATTTAGTCTAATATGATAAAACGCGTGGTTTTTATTTCTCTGTAAAAATATGCAAACAAGCATACAACATGCATGCAGTAGGCATGCAAACAAGCATACACCATACTTGCAGAATGCAAGCAAGCGAGCATGCAGCAAGCAAGCAAGCATGCAGCACGCAATCAAGCATACAGCATGCAAGCAAACATGCAGCAAGCAAGCAACATGCAGCAGGCATGGTTTCTGTCACGGCTCCGGCACTGCGGGGCTCCGGCGGTCCCATGCGAGCTTATCGTCGCAGATGTGGTTCATGCCCACCACCGCGGCTTCACCGGCTAGCCTCAGACATGGCGGCGAGTGTTAGAAGCACCTGCTCCTCAGATCGCGGGCCGCCTCGCCCCTCCGCGCCTACGCGATTTTAAATAACACTCTAGGGGTAGGGCAGACAAGACTACGTAGAGTCGGTTTTGCAGCGATTCGTTTCTGTCACGCTTTTCGATTAAATAAACGCTAAATCAATATTATATGGTTTAAACGGGTGCGCCAAAGTTCACCTAAATTTTCAACTCCGATAATTGTAAATCCGAAAATGTCCTTCCTAACATTTTTCATCCTAACAATCACAATTCCTAAGTACTCTGTATCTAATGTTCATAATTCCGAAGCATTCAATTTATTTATTTATTTATTGAGGTTAGCCTACAATTGTCTACACATTACATTTCATTTAAAAGTACACGATATACATTTATAAGTGCAACAATTATTTACAGGCTAACACCGCATGCTCTATTTTATTTAAATTACAATATACATCAAAATAATATTATTAAATTACAATATACATCAAAATAATATTATTAAATTACAATATACATTAAATATTATTACTATTAATTGTGAATAAGGAATAATAAAACTAGCGTAAAACAAAATAGATCGAGAGACTAACAAACAAATCAAGATCAAATTATTGTATTGTATTAATTTGTATTGTATAGCGGAATTAAATTTATTGATAGTAATAAAAACAAAATAACAGATAAATAAATTAAATTAAACTAAGATTAAATATTTGGTCTATAAATTAATACATTATTTAAAATTAATGAACGTTTAATAGGTAATTAATTATAAAATTGGCAATTCAAATTCAAATCCTATAGTTGTGGGAACAGCATTCAATAATTACTTTACGGAATTTTCCTATGGTATCGTGGTGAACGTCAATCAGGTCACTGCATTCGCGGTATTGGTGAGTTAGCACCCAGGACAGTTCTTCGCAATGGCGGGTAAAGCGGAGTGATGGGATTTCTAGGATAGCGGGCTGGGGCACGAAACTTGAGGAGGCCTAGTAGCTGTGGACAGTCTATTTGCTTTCTGAGTAGTTTGTATAGAAACAGGGCATCCATAACTTCTCTTCGAGTCGTTAATGAGAGCATTTTGAAAGTTTGCAGACGGGACAGATAGGACGGCAGCTGCTTGCTTTTCCCTTTGGAAAAAGCAAGGTGCCATAAAAATCGTTTCTCTACCCTTTCTAAGAGAAGTTTATGAGTAGCGTAATGTGGTCTCCATACGACACTACAATACTCCAGTATGCTCCGGACAAGGCTATTATACAGCAATATTTTAGTGCTGACCTGTTTGAAACCCTTGGTATTGCGTAGTACAAATCCTAACATTTTGGAAGCTTTTTTGATAATATTTTCGGTGTGGGGGATAAAAGTAACTTTCTTGTCAAACAATACTCCTAGATCTCTTATAGTTTCTAGCTCATGAATATTTTGATTTTCTATAAAGTAGGTAGAATTAATGGGGTGAACTTTTCTAGAAAAAGATAAGTGGTAGCATTTTTTGAAGTTCAATTCCATTTTGTTATTCTTACACCATTCAATTACTCTATTCAAATCATCCTGCAGAAGCTCCGTATCATTTGGTGACTCGACCTTCCTGGCAAACTTTAAGTCATCTGCGTACAAAAAACACTCTGAAAAGTGAAAGCAGTGGGGAAGATCATTTATAAAAATGATAAATAAAATGGGGGCCAAGTGGGAACCCTGTGGGGCACCGGAAGTCATGCGATAATTGTTGGTAGAGCGAAAACCATTTACCACTACATAAAATTCACGGTTAGCGAGATATGATTCCACCCACTTCAGTAGGGGTCCCGTGATACCATATGTTGCCAGTTTTTTTATCAGTATGGAGTGGGAGATTTTTTTTCAACTTCATAATATCAGTAGCAATAAACATCTATTATACTTTTATTTGTTTTCTTATATTTTCTGAACATAACCATCTTTTACACTATTATTCAAAGTCTTTTTTGTTTAGATTTCTTTTTATTCATAATAATCAGTATTATATACATTAATTTTGCGTAACTTTATTTTCACATAACATGTATAACATATAAGAATAATAATACCATATAAAATAATAGGGGGGAAATACAATGACCACCAAAATTAACTTTGTGACCACTAACATCTATCACCTAAAATATCAATTGATCACCAAATTTAGTAAATTGAGCACCAAATTTTAATGAGGTGGTTGATGACAAACTTGTTTTGCCTAGGCTGACTTGGGGCACCCCGACACGGATAGATTAGGTTAGAAGGGTATGGCGGGGTCGAATGAGCGAGCGAAGCGAGCGAATAGACCTTCGTGGTTATTTTTTTATAAACAAAGGGAGGAAGCGGTCGAAGGAGCCCCGCCAAGCGGAGCTCCGTCGACCGGGTCTCTCTCGACTCGGATGCAAGAGCATATCAGTTCAATTTCTGGTGGTCAAAAATAAATTTTTGGTTCTAATTTCACGATAAAATGGGGATTAATTTTGGTGATCATTTACTGATTTTGGCAACCAAAAGTGTTTTTTTTGCCGTTACATTTTGCTAAATCTGGTGGTTCCTAGTTAATAAATGTTTTCATATATATTTATAGCGGTGTGTACCTGCAAAAAATCGAAATTGGTCGCGAAATTTTTCCAAGTATTTTTTTCATAGTGCCCCAAGACGACACTGACCCGAATTTCATTCATTTAAGGCGCTACCGAGCAAACGATATGTAATTCCAAAATAATTGCATTCGCTTGATCCCTTACTGCATCGTTATTACTTATCCTTCAGTTATGCAATTAATATGTAAGATATTTAAGGATTCACTCAATACATCATACGCTTTAGAAACACGATTACTTTTAGTTTCCTCGATAGAAAAAAAATCCAAAGTAATCTCTAAAAAACAAAATAAACCCTAAGTACGGCGTAAATACTTCACGGAAGATCATCAGATTTTGAATAATAACAAAACTATATGTTTTCTATAACGTATACGTTTTACATTTTCGAAATGTGTCTTTGTTTGAATATTATGAAGGAAATACCTAAATTAGCGTGCGTGCCGCCCGTTCTAACCAGAGCCGCCACGCTTCCCCCCTATCCGCTTTAGTCCTGCTTCGGCTGTTGGACGGGGAGCTTGTGTCGCTTGTTGATTTTTGCGGCGCGCCATAGAAATATAATTTATTAAATTTCGACTTTCGGACCGCGATCGTAACAACAACAACGTGACGACTGTACTATTTTTGCAATAAATACATTGCTCTTTGACCACTACGTAAGTTTGTCGCTAAGTCACTGGACAAGCAATGTAAAAATCACAAAACGATACTTCATTAGGCGGATACTTCGCGTAGTACAGCCGCTTCTTCTTGCGACTAGTTAGGGATGTGCGTGTGGAGATCCACTGACGTAGGCTGTCGACAATATCGACTGACGAATGAAATATTGCTATTTTAGTCGATTTTTTAATTTGTCAACCGTTTTAACCCGGTTGGAATATCGATTTGTAATAATGTTTTTACGTATTTTGATTATTTTACAGCATAGTAGAGAATCGCGTAACCAACTTTCGTAAAGTAAGTTAATTAAATTTGAGGTTAAATCGGTGGAGTGTTTTTGGCTTTGAATTATCGTATATTATGCCTTATCCTCGTGCTACTAACTACTGTTTCAATAGGCCATGACAGCCTAAACCAGCGGTCGGCAACCTTTTGGCAGGCAAGGGCCACAAGGTGGCAAAATAAACTAAAGGCGGGCAGCACTTGTGATATTAACTCTAGAAGCCCAATATACCTACGTATCATATCCCATAGAAAAAATGAAAAGCGCTTGTTGAGGTTGCACTTATCGCGGGCTCGAACTCACTGTTGCGCGTGCCCAAAAAGCACGCTGTCTCACCTGGCATCGTGCCCGACCGAAAGAGCTCAGTGAGATGCAAGATAATTCATAGTAAAAGGTGCCTAAAAAATACGAAAAGAACTTTGAAAAATCGAGTTTTATGAAAAAAACCAGGGCATAAATCAAGTACAAATCAAATTGATTGAATTCTTCGATAATTGTGCTTTGTCAGTACCGACTTGTTTTGGAAATTTGACACATCTTTTATTACTAATTTACGCCCAAAGTTGCGTTAAAATTGGCAATAAAAAGTAAAACGAATCTTTGGTAGCTCGTAACTCTTTAAGGCGAATGCTTCAGGGTAGCCCGCGAAATTCAAATTTTCTTACGTTTTTTGCAATTTGCAGGCCAGTGCTAGGTTGTATGTTGATTAAAATATTATTCGCGGTTGTAAGACGTATGTAGATACAGAATTATATTCATCAAAATCATCAATACAACCCTCAAAGTTCATAAAGGTGGAAAAATTACTTTTCCAAGGTCAAAATCATTCTTGCACCTTTATGAACTTGGAGGGTTGTATTGATGATTTTGATGATTATAATTCTGTAACTACATACGTCTTACAGTCGCAAACAAACAATTTTAATCAACATACAACCTAGCACTGGCCTGCGAATTGCAAAAAAAGTAAGAAAATTTAAAATTTCGCGGGTTACCCTGGAGCATCAGCCTTAATGGCTTTTTATTTTACTATTCTGTTTCCTGTTGTGCTGTTCTGTGTTGTGTGTGTGTAAAATTATTATTGAGACAAAACGATATCATGTATAACTTTGCAGTTTGTATGTACAGTGTCCAACAGTGGAGTAATTCCCTCCCGAAATTTCTGTGGAAAAAATATAGACTACCTTAAGGCTGGATTCACACTATACGGTCGATTGTGGTTTGTTCATGCATTTATTTTATTTTGATAATTATAACTTATTTACAAAACTTTTACGGGCCGCAAGTGAGACGGCGGCGGGTTGCCGACCGCTGGCTTAAACCAACGTAACCGGATATTTTATTGTTTTAATTTACTTATTAATATATTTTTTAGCTACATATTGTTTATTTTTATTATAATATTATATTCCGGACATTATTTTTTATTTAATTATTTTCAGGATCCCAAAAAAATAATTGTACAATAATAAATGGAAGATTCGATATCTTTCCGATTTAGTCAATCACTAGCGTACAGTGCTTTTGCGGGTGTGCCTTACGCACACATACGTGGAGCACATAGAATACCTAAAATCTATTAGCGCCAGAAGCTCGGCCCGCTCTTAAGACAAAAATCAGTGAAACGACCTTTAATGATTCTAAACAGTTGGTTTTTAGACATAAGTATCTCAGGAGTTATAGTTATAAGTACGTTATGTAAAGCATACCCCCAAATAATAATCATACCCTCAAATTAAAACTATAAATATCATCTTCTACCCACATATATTTTTTATTACACTTGGTAAATGTTTCTTTCTGAGTATGAGTGAAAATATTATGGTAATTATGTTTAGGGATAAAAGCGTTATGATAAAAAACGGTAGGAGTTTAAATTATATTCACATTAATGATATTATTAATTACAATTTTCGGAAACATGAGTGTTATGAACATCACCGGTACCACTACAAATAGTATGAATGAAAACTTAAGGATGAAAAATTTTAGGAAGAGTGATCATTCGGATTACAAATCATTAGGAAGAACGATTTCGGGTAAAGAACTTTAGGTGATCCAATTTGGACCCGTTTTAAACGATAGGCCTAATGGTTTTCGATTAAATAAACGTTTTAGCTTATAACGTTATACGAAATAAGTTTTAGAGTATACAAATGTTATATCTAAAGAAATTATATCAACAGTTGGTATAACTCACGTTTATTATATCTTGTGAACGTTATTGAAATGAAAATACGTATATATACCAAATAACTTTATATGTTATGAGACGCACCCAAATAAAACAGTACTACTACAGCAAACATTGCGAGGCATAGAGAAGAAAGTAAAATCTCACAAAATAATAACTACTACTAATAATAGTTTTGAAAATAGCATCAAAAATCTAACGGCAGTTACTGAGAATAATATTAATACGTTTTTTTAAAGTCTACCATTGGTGGACAAAGAGAATAGTTACTCTTGTTTAAATTGTGTCACTGCCATGCCCTGCAGTGGTGGCCAATGGAAATATTAAAAAGACGCGTCACTTTCCACCAGTGCTGCAGTGGTGCTATATGGGAATAATTTGAAAAGGTTGCGTTTCGGTTGTGAACTGTTTTTAGGGTTCCGTACCCAAAGGGTAAAAACGGAACCCTATTACTAACACTTCGCTGTCTGTCCGTCTGTCTGACCGTCTGTCCGTCTGTCAGTCACCAGGCTGTATCTCATGAACCGTGACAGCTAGACAGTTGAAATTTTCACAGATGATGTATTTCTGTTGCCGCTATAACAGCAAATACTAAAAACAGAATAAAATTAATATTTAAGGGGGGCTCCCATACAACAAACGTGATTTTTTTGCTGTTTTGTCTAATGTATAGATAATGGTACGTACCCTTCGTGCGCGAGTCCGACTCGCACTTGGCCGGTTTTTTAAATTGTGCTGCTGTCCACCACTGGCAGACAAGCGCGGGGTGGGGATGTTGGGAGTCATCGCTCGCCTGTTGTATTTCCCAAAATATATATTATCGTAAAAACATTTTTTTGTACAATATAATAAATAATCTAAATATATAAAAGAAGAAACTGACTGACTGACTGACTGACTGACTGACTGACTGACTGACTGACTGACTCATCTATCAACGCACAGCCCAAACCGCTGGGTCTACAGATTCCAAATTTGGCAAGTAGGATCCTTATGTAGTCTAGGGGTGCACTAAGAAAGGATTTTTCAAAATTCACCCCCTAAGGGGGTTAAACGGGGCTCTAAAGTTTGTATGGGGAAACAAGATTAGATAGTCTATTTTATTCGAAACTTTACAGCAGTGCTCCTATTGATAAATGAGTAGAAACGGGTTTCAGGATTTTTCAGAATTCAACCCCTAAGAGGGGGAAAAGGGGTGACAAAGTTTAAAAATCAATGCACAGCCCAAACCGCTAAGTCTAGAGATTCCAAATTTGGCACATTGGTTCCTTATGTGGTCTAGGGGTGCACTAAGAAAGGATTTTGCAAAATTCATCCCCTAGGGGGTTAAACGGGGCTCCAAAGTTTGTATGGGGAAACAAGATTAGTTTAACTATTTTATTCGAAACTTCACAGGAGTGCTCCTATTGATAAATAAGTAGAAACTGGTTCCAGGTTTTGTCAGAATTCAACCCCTAAGAGGGGAAAATGGGGTGGCAAAGTATATAAATCAATGCACAGCCCAAACCACTGAGTCTGGAGATTTCAAATTTGGCACATAGGTTCTCTATGGGGTTTAGGGGTGAATTAAGAAAGGATTTTTGAAAATTAATCCCCTAAGGGGTTGAAAAGGGGGTCCAAAGATTACATGGGGAAATAAGATTAGTTAGACTACTTTATTCGAAACTTAACAGGAGTACTCCTATCGATAAATGAGTTAACATTTGTGTTTCAGGTTTTTTCAGAATTCAACCCCTAAAGGGGGAAATGGGGTAACAAAGCCTGAAATTCAACATAGGTATTGTTTGTATGGTGAATTGGGTCGCGTGTATTACAAAAACAACGTAATGTGGCGGACCTGAATTACCATCATTCCCTGTTGGGGTGCGATGGGGTTGAAATGTCTAAAAATCAATATGGGTGTCGAAACCGAGATTATCAGGGGTGCTGATGTCGAAAATGGCATTTATTTTGAGATCCAGAAGATAGCGAATTCAACTTCTATACAGGGTTATTGTTGATTTATTGTGACGATTGTGATAACGATGATGATGATTGTTATAATAATAATGTTGATTGTGATGATGATGATTATGATTAAGATGATAATGATTGTGATTACGATGATAATGATTGTGATAACGACGATGGTGATTGTGATAGTGATTTGATTGTGGTTGTGATAATGATGGCGATTGTGATCATGATGATTATGATTAAGATGATAATGATTGAGATTACGATGATAATGATTTTGATTACGATGATAATGATTGTGATGACGAGGATGGAGATTTTAATGATGATGATTGTGATTACGATGATAGTGGTTGTGATTACGATGATAATGATTATTAAAATGATGATAATGATTGTGATTGTGATGATGATTGTGATTACGATGATAGTGGTTGTGATTACGATGATAATGATTGTTAAAATGATGATAGTGATTGTGATTGTGATGATGATTGTGATGGTGATTGTGATGGTGATTGTGATGGTGATTGTGATGGTTTATTGTGATGGTGATCGTGATTGTGATGGTGATTGTGATTGTGATTGTGATGGAGATTGTAATAACGATGATAATGATTGTGATTACGATGATAATGATTGTGATTACGATGATAATGATTGTGATTACGATGATAATGATTGTGATTACGATGATAATGATTGTGATTACGATGATAATGATTGTGATTACGATGATAATTATTGTGATTACGATGATAATGATTGTGATAGTGATGTGACGGTGATTGTGATGGTGATGTGACGGTGATTGTGATGGCGATTGAGATTGTGATTGTGATAGTGATAGTGATAGTGATAGTCATGGTGATTGTGATAATGATTGTGGTTGTGATAGTGATGGCGATTGTGATCATGATAATTGTGATTTAGATGAAAATGATTGAAATTACGATGATAATGATTGTGATTACGATGATAATGATTGTGATTACGATGATAATGATTGTGATTACGATGATAATGATTGTGATTACGATGATAATGATTGTGATTACGATGAAAATGATTGTGATTACGATGATAATGATTGTGATGGTGATGTGACGGTGATTGTGATTGTGATAGTGATAGTAATTGTGATAGTGATAGTGATAGTCATGGTGATTGTGATAATGATTGTGGTTGTGATAGTGATGGCGATTGTGATCATGATAATTGTGATTTAGATGAAAATGATTGAAATTACGATAATAATGATTGTGATGACGAGGATGGGGATTGTGATGATGATGATTGTGATTACGATGATAATGATTGTTAAAATGATGATAGTGATTGTGATTGTGATGATGATTGTGATTACGATGATAGTGGTTGTGATTACGATGATAATGATTGTTAAAATGATGATAGTGATTGTAATTGTGATAGTGATTGTGATGGTGATTTTGATGGTGATTGTGATGGTGATTGTGATGGTGATTGTGATGGTGATGGTGATGGTGATTGTGATTACGATGATAATGATTGTGATAACGATGATGGTGATTGTGATAGTGATTTTAATGGTTATTGTGAGAGTGATGGTGATTGTGATAGTGACGGTGATTGTGATGGTGATAGCGATGGTGATTGTGATTGTGATGGTGATTGCGATGATGATCACAGATTGTGATAATGATGGTGGCTGTGATAGTGATGGTGATTATGATGGTGATTGTGATAATGATGGTGGTTGTGATAGTGATGGTGAATTTTTGGATGCACGCGGCTGTCGTGTAATTATTGATTGTAACTTTGAGTTAACGTTAATCCGATGCCATCGTGATCGGTGTTTGATATTATGTTGATAATTGAGTGAAAATTGAGAAATCTCGCCATTTTGGGTCTTGACCGCGAGTGATTTGTTGGTTATGTCCGGCCTTTTTTGTGTCATTTGAACGCCGGTAAATTCCTAAATTTAGTGCTGGACTATTGTGAATCCCCGATTGGGTTAGCGAACCGGGATGGAGTTCAGTTGAACATTGGTGAAAGGTGCCACGTGTGGGATCTGAAGGTTTGTTCCGGGAGTCGACGGTACGAACCGAGCGCGTCCTTTGGAGCCGTCGAATCTTACATGACCTTACAAACACAACACAAGCACAGTTATACTTACACCCCACCCAGATAAGACGTGACCAGAGAAAGCGCCACATCTTCGGTTCCAACGTGATGGGTAAGTTATATCTAATAGTTAAATAGTTGTTTTTCCTTTGTCAATCGGACAAATATTGTTTGATTAGGGCTCCGCGTAATCGCGGACATCGTGAGTCTGTTGATGCAGTCTCACACAACTCCATAATGATGGTGGTTGTGATAGTGATGGTGATTGTGATGATAATAATAAATTGTGATAATTATGAAATTTGGCACTTATATAGTTTATAACCTAAATTAACATGTAGAACACTATTTATCCCTTTAGTATAATTCAGTGGGGCAGTTACCGAACTGCACGCGGGCGAAGCCGCGGGCAACAGCTAGTCTAAATATATAAAAGAAGAAACTGACTGACTGACTGACTGACTGACTGACTGACTGACTGACTCATCTATCAACGCACAGCCTAAACCGCTGGGTCTACAGATTCCAAATTTGGCAAGTAGGTTCCTTATGTGGTCTAGGGGTGCACTAAGAAAGGATTTTTCAAAATTCACCCCCTAAGGGGGTTAAACGGGGCTCCAAAGTTTGTATGGGGAAACAAGATTAGTTAGACTATTTTATTCGAAACTTCACAGGAGTGCTCCTATTGATAAATGAGTAGAAACGGGTTTCAGGGTTTTTCAGAATTCAACCCCTAAGAGGGGGATATGGGGTGGTAAAGTATAAAAATCAATGCACTGCCCAAACCGCTGAGTCTAGAAATTCCAAATTTGGCGAGTAGGTTCCTTATGTGGTCTAGGGGTGCACTAAGAAAGGATTTTTCAAAATTCAACCCCTAAGGGGATTAAACGGGAATCTAAAGTTTGTATGGGTAAAACAAGATTAGTTAGACTATTTTATTCGAAACTTCACAGGAGTGCTCCTATTGATAAATGAGTAGAAACGGGTTTCAGGTTTTTTCAGAATTCAACCCCTAAGAGGGGGAAATGGGGTGGCAAAGTATAAAAATCAATGTACAGCCCAAACCGCTGAGTCTAGAGATTCCAAATTTGGCACAAAGGTTCTTTATGAGGTTTAGGGGTGCATTAAGAAAGGATTTTTCAAAATTCACCCCCTTAGGGGTTGGAACGGGAGTCCAAAGATTACGTGGGGAAATAAGATTAGTTAGACTATTTTATTCGAAACTTAACAGGAGTACTCCTATCGATAAATGAATTAACGTTTGTGTTTCAGTTTTTTTTTTCAGAATTCAACCCCTAAAGGGGGAAATGGGGTAACAAAGCCTGAAATTCAACATAGTTATTATTTTTATAGTGAATTGGGTCGGGTGTATTACAAAAACAACGATTTTAAGATTTAATGTGGCAGACCTGAAATACTACCATTCCCTGTTGGGGTGCGATGGGGTTGAAATGTCTAAAAATCAATATGGGTGTCGATACCGAGATTATCAGGGGTGCTGATTACGAAAATGGCATTTATTTTGAGATCCAGATGATAATGATTGTAATTACGATGATGATGATTGTGATAATGATGATGATGATTGTGATGATGATGATTTTGATTACGATGATAATGATTGTGATTACGATGATGATGATTGTGATTATGATGATTGTGATAACGATGATAATGATTGTGACTACAATGATAGTGATTGTGATAATGATGATAACGATTGTGATTACGATGATAATGATTGTGATAACGATGATGGTGATTGTTATACTGATTTTGATGATGATTGTGATGGTGATGATGATTGTGATAGTTATTCTGAGAGTGGTGGTGATTGTGATGGTGATAGCGATGGTGATTGTGATGGTGATTGTGATGGTAATTGTGATGGTGATTGTGATGGTGATTGTGATGGTCATTGGGATGGTGATTGTGATGGTGATTGTGAGGGTGATGGTGATTGTGATTGTTATGGTGGTTGTGATGGTGATTGTGATAATGATTGTGGTAATTATGGTGGTTGTGTTAATGATGATAATCGGTGATAATGATGGTGACTGTGATAGTGATGGTGATGGGGATTGTGATGGTGAATGTGATAGTGATGGTGATGGGGATTGTGATGGTGATTGTGATTGTGATAGTGATTGTGATTGTGATGGGAATTGTAATGGTGATTGTGATGGTGATTGTGATGGCGATTATCATGGTCATTGTGATGGTGATTGTGGTGGTGATTGTGATGGTGATTGTGATGGTGATTGTGATGGTGATGGTGATTGTGATGGTGATTGTGATGGTGATTGTGATGGTGATTGTGATGGTGATTGTGATGGTGATTGTGATGGTGATTGTGATGGTGATTGTGATGGTGATTGTGATAGTGATTGTGATGGTGATTGTGATGGTGATTGTGATGGTGATTGAGATAGTGATGGTGAGTGTGATAATGACTGTGATTACGATGATAATTATTGTGATAACTATGATCGTGATTGTGATAGTTATTTTGATGGTGATTGTGATGGTGATGGTGATGGTGATTGTGATAGTGATTGTGATTGTGATAGTGATGGTGATTGTGATTGTTATGGTGATTGTAATGGTGATTGTGATGGTGATTGTGATGGTGATTGAGATAGTGATGGTGATGGTGAGTGTGATAATGACTGTGATTACGATGATAATGATTGTGATAACGATGATGGTGATTGTGATACTGATTTTGATGATGATTGTGGTGGTGATGATGATTGTGATAGTTATTCTGAGAGTGGTGGTGATTGTGATGGTGATAGCGATGGTGATTGTGATGGTGATTGTGATGGTAATTGTGATGGTGATTGTGATGGTGATTGTGATGGTCATTGGGATGGTGATTGTGATGGTGATTGTGAGGGTGATGGTGATTGTGATTGTTATGGTGGTTGTGATGGTGATTGTGATAATGATTGTGATGGTGATTGTGATGGTGATTGTGATGGTGATTGTGATGGTGATTGTGATGGTGATTGTGATGGTGATTGTGATGGTGATTGTGATGGTGGTTGTGATGGTGATTGTGATGGTGATTGTGATGGTGATTGTGATGGTGATTGTGATGGTGATTGTGATGGTGATTGTGATGGTGATTGAGATAGTGATGGTGAGTGTGATAATGACTGTGATTACGATGATAATTATTGTGATAACTATGATGGTGATTGTGATAGTTATTTTGATGGTGATTGTGATGGTGATGGTGATTGTGATAGTGATTGTGATTGTGATAGTGATGGTGATTGTGATTGTTATGGTGATTGTAATGGTGATTGTGATGGTGATTGTGATGGTGATTGAGATAGTGATGGTGATGGTGAGTGTGATAATGACTGTGATTACGATGATGATTATTGTGATAACGATGATGGTGATTGTGATAGTTATTTTGATGGTGATTGTGATGGTGATGGTGATAGTGATTGTGATAGTGATTGTGATAGCGATAGTGATGGGGATTGTGATGTGATAGCGATAGTGATGGGGATTGTGATGGTGATTGTGATTGTGATAGTGATTGTGATTGTTATGGTGGTTGTGATGGTGATTGTGATAATGATTGTGGTAATTATGGTGGTTGTGTTAATGATGATAATTGATGATAATGATGGTTACTGTGATAGTGATTGTGATGGGGATTGTGATGGTGATTGTGATTGTGATAGTGATAGTGATGGAGATTGTGATAATGATGGCGGTTGTGATAGTGATGGTGATTGTGATAATAATAATTGTGATGATTATGAAATGTGGCACATAGATAGTTTATAACCTGGATTAACATGGAGGACACTATTATCCCTTTAGTTAGTATGATCCAGTGGGACAGTTACCGAACTTCACGCGGGCGAAGCCGCGGGCAACAGCTAGTATCTATATAAGAGGCTATGACGCAAATTAGTTATAATGGTGCACTATAAATGTTGATTAAAAGTAATAAACAATGTAGTTCTAGGTTTTTTTTTTTATTGTTTTATTTTAAATATTTTCAAAAAAAGGATTTTACGTGACGCATTAACGTAATGCCGTTGGTTACCTACATCTTCTAAAAAACTTTAGAGCGAAAAATTTAGCAGCTATACATACATATTTTTTTTTTAAATCAGTCTGCCATTTGCTACAGTGCCTAATCAAGGTCGCGATTTGAAAACAATAACTTTTGTAAATGTGTCTACAGCACGTACTGATAAATTGTTTACTTTAGCGAATAAATACACTCGCTATATACTCGTAATCTGCTGACCGGCCTACTAAACAGTGACCCATCGACGAGTACTTAGGGTGTTTCTACACGTTGACCAAATTCGGTTTCCCATGATCAACATAAAAAAAAAAAAAAAAAACAGAAATCAGAAGTCAGGGATCAGAATCAGAAATCTTAACAGAACATAACATCGCACCTGTAATCCCCGAAGGGATAAGCAGAAAGTGTTCACCCATACATTTTAACTTGACATAAAAAACCAATTGAGATTACTAAGCACTAGCGGACGTCACGCGGTTTCACCCGCGTAGTTCCCGTTCCCGTAGGAGTACGGGGATAAAATATAGCTTATATTACTCAAGGTGAAAGTAGCTTTCTAAAGAAGAAAGAATTTTTGAAATCGGTTCATTACTTCCGGAGATTACCCCCTACATACAAACTTACAAACATACAAACAAAATAATGTTACCTCTTTATAATATTAGTATAGATAGATTAGTATAGATTTTTTTTTTTTTTAATCTTTATTTTTAGAAAAGGCTTTAATCGCGTAGCGATTATGTCAGCCTCGTAGTTTTACAAAATTCATATAATCTAGATTATAACTAGGATCTTAACTTAATTAATTTAACAATCAAGTGATATAACTTAATAGCTAATTTGGACGAAGGTTTAGACAAGATCGAATTACATATTCCAACATCCCTTAAACTAAGTCCTGCTTCTAATTCTAAAGCTCTCCGTTCTTCTCCAACCCGAGCACACTCCACCAAAGCGTGGTAGGTGTCTTCCCTCATGTTGCAAATCAGACAATTTGGGGTGTCGACAACCTTCATAAGATGCCCGAACGCATTCAATGGAATGTGCCCGGATCGCAGACGCATGCTTGTTACTAACAATCGTCTATTCATCTGTACTACAGAGAACCAAGGAATCCTTGGAGGTTCAGATTGAATTGTCCGGTACCATATACCCTTCTCTTCAGATCTTTTGTTAAAGTAAGTCTTCCACATATCATTGCAAATTATTTTGACATCTCTTAATATATCTGTGAAGAAGAGTAGATGACTTACAGATATTCCTTCATAGGTTCCTATTTTTGCCAACCTATCCACTTGCTCGTTTCCCATCAAACCAACGTGCGATGGAATCCATTGGAATTTAACGGTTTTGCCACTTTCCCTCAATCTTAAATATAATTCTAACACGGAATAAGCTACGGGCAGACCTCGTATTCCCGAGATGCACCGAGCTATATGCTGCAAAGCGCTTTTTGAATCACAAAGTATCAATAATTTAGAATAATTGCATCAAGTACGATAAACCTTCCAAAATAGCATACAATTCCGCTGTTATTATGGATACTTTGCAGTTCAATGTGAAACTTGCTCCCGTATTAGATTGAGGATCAAAAAAGGCTGCTCCTGTTCCATTATCGTCCTTGGACCCATCACTGTAAATTCGATAGAATCCGTCATAGTCTCGTGTAATAGTTTCTTTAGATTTCCTCAAAAGTGCTACAGAAGTATGAGATCTTTTAGGTCCTGTTATATCATTAACATTGGTATTTCTGTTGCCGCTATAACAACAAATACTAAAAACAGAATAAAATTAATATTTAAGGGGGGCTCCCATACAACAAACGTGATTTTTTTGCCCTTTTTTTGATAATAATGGTACGGAACCCTTCGTGCGCGAGTCCGACTCGCACTTGGCCGGTTTTTTCTTATTGCGCCAATATGATTCCTGCTCGCATATCGATGTTAATTTTAATATTATTGAAATGGTGTCACCGTCAACAATAGACTTAGCTTTTAATAAAAAATTTGCAGCTAAATATTTCCGTCGAATAAACAATGGTGGCAGACATAACTCCGATTCCATCGCGTGGATTAGGCAACTTTTTAAAAAACCGCCAACTACTCTCATGGCTTGGTTTTGGATTTTGTCTAGTTTAGAAATATTGGTCTTAGCGCTATTATCGAACTAGTATAGATAACAATTAGGTATGTAGTATTTGAATTCATTTACCGTTTGAATTCTCACATTCATACATATTTCCATACATACATAAACTCACGCTTTTTTCCGATGGGGGTAGGCTGAAACCACAGAACGCCACTTGCTACGAGACTTTTTTTTTTTCTTTTTCGGATGGGAAGTCATCAAATGACTCCCCTAGCTCTGGGCGGAGCAGGAGGGAGTGTCAGACTTTTACTGACTAAAACCCATCCATGTTCCTTCATCGCCCTTTGTGTTCCGGGGCCACGGTATCTCTTTCGAACAGTCCCGCAGCCCCGGCAGGCATCGGCCCTTGCGAACCACTTCCTTTTGCTGACCCTCTTTGAGGCGCGCGTGGAACACGAACGCGCCGTCGACACCACGGCCTGTCGTCATGAGACGGACGGACGGCGAGCTAGCCCATAGTCCACAGGCCCGCGCCTACGGTGGCCGGCGCCCCGGGCGTAAACTGGTCCCGCGGGATCAAAATGAGCGGGATCAATTTACTAAAGAGCCCCGACGCCCGGGGCGTCTGCCTCAATTAGTAAAAACTTGCAACAATTCTCCACGCATATTTCCACCATACATATTAGACCAGTATGTGGCTAAATAGGGTTAACACTACATACATCAATATTCGAGTCATCATCACATAAATTAAAAGATCAGCAAATATAGGAATTGTACGTTCATACGTACTAATATTTATTTTGTTAGTTGGGTGCTGCTTATAAATACCAGTTATTTCACACCGAGCATTTCTATTGCTCAAGTACATAGTTGGCACGTTATGTAATTATATTGATAAGGTATTTTTGATTTTAGCTGTGATCAATGTGTATTTAAGTGTGTTTGTGTAAAAAACGGTAAGTTTTATTTGTAGCTCTTCGATACCCGCAATAGGGAATATCCATATTTTTTTATTTTTTTTATTTCGATAAGGAACGTTAAAGTACTATAAAAATAATGTCAAAAAGCGAAAACAAGATATAAATCGGCCAAACAACACAAAAGTTTTAACCATTTAAACTTTTGTTTCTATCTCTTTCTAGATAAACGGAATTTAGTATTGATTTTGTACGTCGATGCAGCGAATGACGTCATTCGCTGTATCGGATCTCTCTTTCTAATCAGCAGTTTCAAATGCTTATCACTTAGTATTGTTTATAGATATTAAAAAAATAATTTCACTTTGCTATTTCTGATGATATTACGCTTTGTTTAGAGAGATAAAAAAAGATCATGCATATACCCTATTACAGACACAATTAAAATAACATACATACAAACTTACAAACAAATGTTACCTCTTTATAATATTAGTATAGATGTTTCAATCATCCTTTTTTTCATTTTTCATGCAAAATAATTCGGCAAAGTCACGATTATTAAGGTAACACTCCCTGTGAAATATGACAACGTCGCATTTTCTTAGCTTTAAATAAGAATGATTGGTTTGAATTAAAATGAATAACTCGTATCAATGAAATTTAGATACATATTTTATTTTACTATTTATTTTACTGCGAAGTTTGGCAACCTCGCAAAAGTAAAGATTCGTCATACTGGTATCAAGAAGTAGAATCAGTATTGTTTTATGTTTCATAGCAGATTTGGTGAGACCAGCCGACCAGTATGGGTATGCCTCTTTGTATGATGCATTTTTTTCATCTTTCTCCAATGTGTTGCTTTGGAATATAAACTTTATGATCACCTGTTATAATTAGAAATAAAAATTGCAAAACACAAAGCCAAGGTACGGCTAGATTAATGATTTGGATCTCTTCAAGTTTATTTCTAATTTACACAATAAAAATTCACAGTTTTTTATTTTTATTTATTTAAAAATATTTTGTGAATTTGTATTGTATTACTTTAGAAAAATAAGACGACTTTGGTTTGAACAAAACTAAGTATGACGTAAAAACACAGTTTAAATTAAAAAGTAAAATTATCTATACTAATATTATAAAGAGGAAACCTTTGTATTTTTGTATGTTTGTATTGAATAGGCTCAAAAACTACTGGACCGATTTCAAAATTTCTTTTACCATTACTTAGAGGGATTCTTCCGAATCCGTATAGGCTATATTTTATCACCGTACTCCCACGGGAACGGGAACTACGCGGGTGAAACCGCGGGACGTCCGCTAGTCATCAATAAAATTACAATGCGCGCAATTCACGTTTCGTTAATTCATAGCCAAGATGATTTATAGATGAAAAACACAATCATGATAATTAAAAATTATCTATGGTTAACAGTACCTATAAAATTATGAAACCAACATCTCGTGTTTAGGGTTCCGTTGCCACATGGCTAAAACCGGAACCCTTACAGATCCGTCCTTTCTGTCTGCCTGTCTATTTGTATGTCACAGCCATTTTACTCCAAGAATACACCACACAGTTGAAATTTGGAGGGCCAGTGTTTTCTATGAGCCACTACACAAAAGTGATGTCAAATTATGAATAAAAAACCTATGGGTGGCCCTCCATACATGTAATTGAAGCCCAAGGTTGAAAAAATATGGGTTTGTAGAACTTAAAATGAACTTTCACCATTTTTTTTTATTTTATTGTTTTCTTTTTTATTTCAGTAAGTATGTACATTATTTACAATTTACAAATCTATTAAAATAAACTAAATTAACTAACTTAAAGTAAAAACTTAAAAAATGGCGTCAAAAAACTCCTCCTCAACACTGTCAACTGGTAATGTCCCCAAGAGACTGGTGGCGTTACCACGCTGTATGGCAATGCTAAGCTTTTGGCAAAGGTAAAAGCCAGCCCTAGGGTCACGGGAAGTTTCAACTAAACGTTTTGAAATTTCCTTGAAAAGGCTGTGAGCGCTCGGACCCCACGGTCCTAGAGTTTCAATCCCAAACGGCTCGAAAATATAGTTACCAATAAGGTTACTTAATTTACACTGCTTGAGGGTCTCCGCTGCCGCAGCAGCAGCCCCTGCACAGCACGACGAATTAGGAAGATGGGAAGGCGCAAGAGTATCGACACATATAGCATCCCACACTAAAAGCCTACCCATCCCCCATGGAAAAAAAGACATGCCGTCCGGTCTCTTGCCATCGTCGCGTGCCAAGCCATTGGGTTCTAATAAAGCTGGAACGCCGACGGTGACAAGAGATCGACGGATGATGACATTTATATTCGCGTGCCGTGCAAAACGGCCCGCACTTCGGCTGCATGACATGCTGTCCAAGACTGTTGACAACTTCACCACAGTGACAGCGATGAGGAGAACATTGACATTTCCTTTTTGAGATATGAGACATAGTAAATATAGTCGACAATATGTGAGCAAACAAATATAAGCGTTAAAAATATTGTTAATATATTGTTTGGTGCTACGGAACTCTTTGTGTGCGTGTCCGACTTACACTTGGCCGGTTCTTATATAAAATCTGAAGCGTTTTTGTTTTAACAAAATTTATCTAACATACTTACAATTAGTTATTATCTAGCTGACAAGATAATCTGAACTACTGTCATGGAGGCTGGTCATTTTTAAATAAAGAAACGCACTACAACACACTAGATCAGCTTCATGTAAAGTTACCACTGTAATTATTTCTGATTGTAAAGTTGGTTGTTATGTTGACCGCAAATAAATGAGTTTACATTATTTACCAACAATTTTTCTCGAAAAGTTGCCAGTTTTAGATAAAACGGCAACAAAACACCTGTAAGTAGATTCATATTATGAAAAATTCAATTGTTGTTTCAGAGCCATGGATGCCGCGGCTACTTTTAAAACAGTGCAGGTACTTCAGGAGGCATTCAGGATAATAGCGTATCTACACCTCACGACGTATTTGTGGCCACAACAAGCACATGTACATGGTAAGTGTTCATCACTCCTACTATTTTTACAATGATCCCGTCAAACAGTGTTTTAACAGGGCCACACTGTTCATAGTTTTCCATTACCATTTTTTACCAGTTTAACGTTCTAAGATCTACTGTAATGAGAAGATATTGAAAAATAAAACTAACTCTAAGGCAAGAACTTCACCGGGGTTGCAGGATTATTTGAAAGAGATACCGTGGCCCCGGAACACAAAGGGCGATGAAGGAACATGGGTTTAGTCAGTAAAAGTCTGACACTCCCTCCTCTAGTGTAGTATGTCCACCAAAGCTGTGCGGAAATGCGTATTGGCTAGACCAGAGTAGAGATGTGCGTATAGGCTCACGTACAGTGTAGTGACCGCCACAGACTGCTCGCCGTTCACCTCTCACTGCCTCGGTGGCATGGTGCAGAGGCTGGCTCTAATCAAAACGAGACTTCTTCTCTACTCTCTACTCAACTGTTTCCACTAAAGCTAAGCGGATACGGAAAGTATAAATAATGAAATTCTATTGGTGAATTACAAGACATTAATTTCTTTTCCTCTACTCTCGTCTCGACTCCGCTTTGGTTGAGTAAAGCTTCGGTGAAGCCGATACGAACAGATTGTGCAGACTGGCTGCGGACACCGAACACTGATATATACTTCAGTTCAATATCGGTCAGATTTCCGTTGTCCTGGGCCGCGTCTTTAATTGAAAACATTAGGATGGTCTTCAAAAATCGTGAAATGACAGGCGCAAAAATCTTAACTTATGTTTAATATAATTTTGTTCCCATTAACAGCCTGTCAGTGTCAACACTATCTCTAAACTTGACGATACTTTTTCCTCATAAACTTCTGGCTAGGTATGTATGAGTCCTATAGCACTAAGGTTATTTAATGATTTACAGATGGCCAAAGTGTCGATTTCATCGTGGTTGGTGCGGGAACGGCAGGAAGTCTTATTGCTCATAGACTTTCAGAAGTCGAGCATATCAACGTTCTACTTATCGAGGCTGGTGGCGATCCGCCTTTCGAATCTGATGTAAGTGATCTTCAACTTTAATTTATGTTAGGTCCTATTCTATGGCCACATATTCGTATCTCATGAAAGCAGCACTTAAATAACAAATACTTTCAATTAATCAATCAATTGAACCTATTGGAACCCACAACTGGACATAGGCCTCGCAAAAGCTGCATGGCAATTACCTATCTGTTGCCATCCGCACCCAGCAAGTTCCAGCCATCTTTTTAAGGTCCTCGGTTCGGTCAACTAAAGGCGTCACACGCTATGCTTATCCATATGCGGTCCCCTCTCAAGAGAGATATGCATGAAAGAAATACTTTGATAAGTTTAGGAGTGGCAGTCTAAATAAAAACTGCCACTCGAGTTGATATTTACGTTAAGCCGTGCTTGCCTGGGTTGGTCTGTGGATTGGTAAACACCCATTACATACCGAGTTTCCTCCATGCCTCGGAAAGCACGTTAAGTTGGGCCCGGCTGTCATTTGTAGTTCTGTGAAAGTCGTTACAGGCAGTCTGTGGCCTAAAAATGTCTGACAACAAGTCTTACCAAGGGGTATGATATTACCCAGTACTAACTGGATTGTGGAGGTCAGATAGGCAGTCGCTCCGTCTAAAATACTGGTATTCAGCTGTATCTGATTAGACTGGAAGCCGACCCCAATATAGTTGAGGAAAAGCTGGGCAGTTGATGAAACACTTTGATGAGTTTTTTTTTTTTTAATTTTAGCTCCCCGGTTTGCCGCTCCTGATGAAAAGATCTCGCTACGATTGGAATTACACTGCAGAGTATGACGGTTACAAAGATACTTGCCACCTCCAGTCTTATTACGAGTTTACTCTTGGCAAAATGCTTGGTGGAACCAGCTCCCTCAATTACATGATCTATCATAAGGGCCAGCCCAGTGATTTCGACTCTTGGGCCGAAATAACCAAAGATGAATCGTGGAAATGGCAAAATGTTCTACCATATTTCCTCAAGACTGGAAGGCTCGAAGATCCACAACTACTTGCAACATCTGATAAGCAATACTATGGTACTGACGGTTTTATAGGAATCACAAAGGACCACCGCCCTGAAATCAACAAATTCTTGGACGCATATAGGGAAGTAGGAAATGATATAGTCTTAGATTTTAACGAGCATTATCCTTTGGGTTATTCTGCACAGGCTGTGACTATATCAGGACGATCCAGACAGAGCTCAGCCTATGCATTTTTGTCTTCAGTAAAGGATCGTCATAACCTTCAAGTCTTGAAAAATACTCTCGTCACTAAAATAATTTTCGACGAAAATAAGAGAGCTGTTGGTGTGGAAGTTCTTACCGAAGATGGTAAAAGGATGAATCTGAAAGCCAAAAAAGAAGTGATTGTATCAGCTGGTACTTTTAACACGCCCAAACTACTTATGTTGTCTGGTGTGGGACCTGAAGAGCATTTGAAGAGTAAAAATATTGAAGTTGTATCGAACTTACCAGTTGGAGAAAATCTGCAAGAGCACATTTGTGTAGTCCTTATTCATAATTTGGATAAATTAACGGAGCCTCTCCCACAACCAAGTCCCTATGAACTGCCTGGTTCCTCATTCACTGGTTTTGTTGCACTTAATAAATCTTCTAACTATCCTGATTACCAAGTGATAACTTACTTAGGTTCAGCAGAAATTATGTTGTTCTACTGCACTTTTGCTTTTAGGTTCAGTGACGAAATCTGCAACAATATGTACAAGCAAGGAGTAGATAGACTGCAAGCGTTCAATGAGATTCTCAACATTGCCCCTAAATCAAGGGGCAAAATATTGCTGAGAAGCACTAACCCAGAGGATCCGCCTCTTGTTTACAACGGCTTTTTCACAGACAAGCAGGATGTTGAAGATCTTGTTGACTACATATTAGACTATCTTCCAATAATGAATACGACTTATTACAGAGAAGTTGATGCCATAATGTCTGATGCAGATCCTGCTTGTAATGAATTTGGAGCTGGAACACGAGAATACTGGCGGTGTTACGTGATGTGTGTGTCTTCTGGGCTGAGTCACATGACCAGCACATGTCCCATGGGTACTGTAGTAGACGGAAGATTAAACGTGAAAGGTGTGACACATTTACGTATAGCTGATGCCAGTGTGATGCCGACCATCACTAGAGGCAATCCTGTGGGTTCCATTCTGATGATTGGAGAAAAGGCAGCTGATATGATCAAGGTGGACCATAATTTGATTTAGATTATTTGATAACCGATGTATGAATACAAAAAAAAACGAATTATACTGTAAGTTTTAAGTTTTCTTTAAGCGTTATTATAAGTTGGTGTTTACTATAAAGCTGTGTTTGTTTTATTATTGTAACCTTGTTTCAAAACTTTTCATTTTATTGTCCCAGGGTTTCTAAATTAATAGGATAAGTCTAGGCAAAGAGAGAGGGATCTATCACTGTCAAAATGAAAACACTGCTTGAATAGGAAATATTTCATGCTGTTGTATTTGAATACCTCCTTTTATATACGGACGTTGATTGCTTTATCGGATGCCAAAGGATCAGCATGAAACATTTCCTATTAAGGCCCGACAAACGAAGCGATGGCCAATTACGATAGTTCAAATGGGAATGTTATCCGGGATCAACAACTATCCTGTTTGCAGCACGGTTTAAGACGCATTGATTGCCAAACCAATTTACTTTGAAGCCCACTTGAAAAGTTTGAACGTAAAAAGTAAACATTTGAGTTTTTTTTTTCTTTTACACATAACACCTAACATCACTCCTGTAATTCTCGAGGGGTTAGGCAGAGGTGTACCTAACAGTACACCCACATTTTGACAGTTATGTTTCTGTCCCATGTAATAGGGGGCGAGCCTATTGCCATCAACCTTTCCTTCCTTCATTCGTTTCTCCTTTTCTTTTTTTTTCTTTCTTTATTCTTTCATTGAAATTAATTTTGCGTCTGCATAAAAAAAACGCTTTAACGGATACAGGTCACTAAACAAACAGCCTGCATAATCCAAATAGGTTTAATTTAAAGCTAGACAAGCTAAAAAAAAAGTGCCTAGAATACAAATCCTTGGACTTATTTCCCAGGTTAAACAAATTGATTTAACTACCGCTATTAGCCACTGTCCCACTATTCTCAAGAAACTGGAAAATAGAGTTGGTATTCGGTTTAAAGTTTCAGATAAGCAATTTAGCACGAGTTTATGTTACGGTGGAGACCACTCTGGTAGTGTAAGATACTACGATGTAAATATTCTTATTCTACCAACTCTTTGACTTTGGTCGCTAGGGTTACTAAAGCTGAACGCAGACCAGGATTTAAATTTTTGCCAAGAGACGAGATTAAAATTTTTGCCAATGGACATTCAAACGTATTGATATAGAAATACGACCGTGGCGCGTCTTTCAATACAAATCCCTTTCGATGCCGCGGCACGCCACGTTTGCGTTCAGCTTAAAAGGTCCTAGCTTCAATCTAAAAAAACCTGTTATCTTTTGTTTTGTTCTGTCTTGTTGTATTTGTCGGGTTCGTCAGGATTTATTTCGCTAAGCTCGAGCTTATGTGGGCAGAAGACGGGTTTCGTGCTAATGAAAACATACTGGATGCGATACACTATTTTATTTCACATTGCACGGTTCGGCATGGTAGTTTCCATGGAGAAGAACCAGCAAAAAACTCCATGGTTACTCTTTTCAAACAGATACACTGAGTCTAACAAATTACTTGACATTACACTTTGACACATTAACACTGGGCACAATGATTCGGGTACAGTTTCAAGACTTCTTAACTCCGCTGCGATCAGACATAGAATGTCCGCCTCGCCGCGTGTTGTTAACATCACATGGACTCTGTAGAAGCCGCCATGGTGGGGTAGACTGGTAAGTAGGTCGAGTGATGTCACCACTGGCGCGCTTTCGATACATTCGCCCGTCCGTACTCATGACCTGATCTGACATATTTATAATTATTTGTTATGGTCTGTATGTTTACTGTTTTATTTTTTGTCATTTTGCATGCACGTCAAGTTGTCCCTGCGACAAATAAATATTTTTTCTTTTTTCTTCAATCGTTGGGTTGGGCAAATTCGATATTCTATTAGGAATTTCTCAGTAGCAGCCAAGAGACTGGATTTGTACCCGATTTATATAAGCTCGCTCTTTGGTAACGAGAACTGGAACTTAGCTGTTGAAATATGGATGTATTATTTGTGCATCAGAAAATACAGGAGTGATGTGGTGTTATTTTGAGGATAGACCCCATGATACCTAAGAATATTATAAGTGATAGTGATGAAGGGATTTTCGAACATTCTAATATTCTAAACCATCCAGTTCATCAACTAAACAAACTCCCAAAGAACATCCTTAAAACCTCGCAATTTCTCATCGAAACAACTTCCGGATTTTCATCGAATATTGTTTCAAAAGTAACAGCATCGAACAAAAAGATAAACTTTCCTTTCCTTCTCAACAGGGTGCGGTATCCTTAACAGTTTTATGCAATGGGTTCTTTTCTTTTTCTTTTCTTATCTTTTTATCTTGCCAGCTAACATCCCTTATTGATGCCAGCCATTCCGCCATTACTGTTGTTGAGATTTTGTGTTTCGCTACCTAATGGGATATGTCGCTTGTTCTTTGTTTTTTGCGAGTGATTCAACTGTATAGTGGGTTCCCACTGTTTACATGTTTTTGTTGCTTTATTCGCAGTCAACTTTGGAGATAGTTGTGATGTAGAGTAGTTGTTATTCCTTGTTAGTTGTAGGAGTAAAATGTAGGAAATGGTTTGGAATAAATTGCAAGCTCATTTCTACAATTCTACCCATTTGAAGAGATGAGCTTGTAATTTATCTTACTTGAAGAAGGGTTAGTAAGCAGTATGTCTTGACTGGAGACATTCATTTTAAAAAGTCTCCAGTACTCCACTTTCAAATGAAAGCATCCATAAGGATTACTCATATATTATTCGTTCAGTATTTATTAACTTTTAATTAAACTGTAATCATAGAACCTGAATTAGCCGTGTGGTATCCGGCAGAGTAGAATAGAACCAACCCATTACACTCACGGGTGTCGTATAAGGCGACTAATGTCTGAGGCAGAACACCTTGCGCCTCCGTAGACCAGAGAATGGGCAGCAGCGTTTTCTGTTAGTCTTTCATCACTGCGATCTCCAATCCGCCTGCCAAGCGTGGAGATTACAGCAAATTCCTCCCATCATAGGAGAGGCTTATGTCCAGCAGTGGACGTTATGGGCTGTTGTAGTAGTAGTGTAAACTGTAATCCTATTTCAAAAAATTCATTTTGTTAAAGAGTTAAATCCTAGGAAGCCTGAAAATGATTTTCTTTTGTTGCATTCTGCAGCGAGTTCTTATTAAACTTTCTTCGCAATGCTTTTAGCATAAAGTTTTCTGTTTTCTCTGCAACCATTATCTTAACACCGATATAAATTCTGGGAAGATACGAGGGTGGTCCGGATGCATACTAAATAGGGATAACAGGCTATCTGATCGGTATGTACCAACAGTGGTATAACATAAATAAAAAACCGGCCAAGAGCGTGTCGGTCCACGCTCAGTGTAGGGTTCCGTAGTTTCCCGTCCGGCACAATAAGTGTTCCCACTTATGAGTTTAAAGGTGGGTATCCATTATGTAAAAATGCTTGCATATACGAATATACTACAAACTTAGTCCAGAAATTATTTTGTACAACTTTTTGTCTTTTTTGTACAAAAACTGTTGTTTCCATCAAGTTCAAAATGATTTTCCTAGAAAGTCCTTATAAAGTTCTACTTTTCAGATTTTTTTCATATTTTCTAAACTTATGGTTCATAATTTAGAGGGGGGGGGGACACATTGTTTTTTACTTTTGGAGCGATTATTTCCGAAATTATTGACATTATCAAAAAATGATTTTTAGAAACCCCTATTCATTTTTAAATACCTTTCCAACAATATATCACACGTTAGGGTTGAAATTAAAAAAAAATCACTTCCCACTTTACATATAGGGGGGCTACCCTAATAAAACATTTTTTTCCAATTTTTATTTTACCACTTTGTCGGCGTGATTGATATACATATTGGTACCAAATTTCAGCTTTCTAGTACTAACGGTCACAGAGATTAAGCGAGGACGGACGGACAGACATGGCGAAACTATAAGGGTTCCTAGTTGACTACGGAACCCTAAAAATGAATGGGGGTTGCGTGAATGACAATAATAAACTCATGTTTTTTTGTATTTTTTTATTTTTATACCATACTAGCGGACGTCACGTGGTTTAACCCGCGTAGTTCCCGTTCCCGTGGGAATACGGGAATAAAATATAGCCAATGTTACTCAGGGTGAATGTAGCTTTTTAATGGTGAAAGAATTTTTGAAATCGGCGCAGTAGTTTTTGAGTTTATTCATTACAAACATATACACACAAAAAAATTAAAAATCCCGAATGCGCAATGTCACTCTCACAGTAAATCTAACGACATCTCTCAAGCTAAAATCCATCGAGCCGTTCAGGCTGTAAAGCGTGCTAAACATTTGAATTTGGCGCCAAAAATTCGCCATTTTGTTTTTTTTAATTTTGATATACCCAGTGTCACTCTCACAGTAAATACGAATCTAACGACACCTCTCAAGCTAAAATCCATCGAGCCGTTCAGGCCACAGAGCGTGCCAAACAATTATACATACATACATACACACTTACATACATACATACATACTCTCGAAAAACATAACCCTCCTTCTGGCGCAGTCAGGTAAAAATACAAATCTTTCCTCTTTATAATATTAGTGTAGATGTAGATAGGAGTGCGTCTAGCAGCAACTCGCCTGATGTGAAGATCTCGAAAATGCAGTTTATACACCTGCATTTTCATCTCCTTTTGACACCTTCCTTCTATTTTTTTTTCCAAAAATTTCTTCTACTTAAAAAAAAATACACAGAAATGGAATATTACAATGTTAACGCCGCAGGCTTTTAAGGAATGAGACAATGTTTTGTTCGTGTAAAGTTTGCGGACTCAGCTGCAGTCGTACATGTGTTGGAGCAACACGGGGTTTAGCCTGCTTGCCATTTGAAGTAGAGCGGCCCTGAGATTGGAAAATAAGATTCTGGCACACTTCACTCCGCGACAGTGGAATGGCTACAGCGAAACACATGTTACTTACTTTCTCTATTTCAATTTCGTTTAACTTTTTTTTTCAATAGGCTAGTTTCCACCATCAATAAATTGCAAATCTATTTAGTCCGTCAGTTAGAGTATTCGAAAATAATGGACACGACGTATGTTTTGTTTTTGTAAATCAATGAATATTGACAAAGATAAAACGTATCAAAACTCGAGAGTCGGGGCTCGTGACATCACAACGCACTAAAAATTATAGCACGTCGTGACGTATTGAGAATTTTAAAAGCGTCGTATTGTAACAAATCTACTTGCTCCTATAGTCTAAAAGGATAAGCAGACTTGTTCAATTGAATTTAATTTAGGAAAAAAAAAATACAGCTAGTTATATAAAAAAAACTACCTACCACGCACTCTATAGTTTTATAGTTCACAGTTAGGAATCACGGGAGCAGGCGTCAGGGTAGCAGGTCGATACCGGAGCAACCTTGAAGTTCAGCTCTGAAGCAGTAGAAACGGCGGCAGCGCAGGTCTCAGAATTCACCAGGACAGCTCAGCAGCAAGGCAGTGCAGAACTCAGGACCAGACGTAGGACAGCCCTGCGAGACCAGTAGACAGACAGGCACGTAGTTAGCCTCCGAACATCGGGAGTAGAAGTACCAGGAGAATCTTTAGCTGGATCTCCTGGGCAGTTTTAGAATCTCACAGCGAAAACCAAGCTGCTCTCTGATACCCATCAAATCAGATCCAAGAGTCGTCCGTCAGCTCGTTTCTCCAAAGTAGCCTTCTTCTTTCAAATCTTAGTTTTCTTATTGTGGCCATCATCTCAACTGACAAGTGTAGTCGGCCAGGACATATCCATGAGTGCGTAATTTTTTTTATAATATAATTTACTTAATATTAAGTTATTTAGTAAACAATCGTAATAATCTACAAAATATAATGGCTAAACACATATTGATAAAAATAATTTAAATTTTACAAACCAAAAAGTAAATATCATAGACTAAGGAGAAACTGAGAGTTTGACAATTTGACGCTTGACGTAAGTGTTACAACATGAAAATTATAAGATAATATTATTTTTATTTCGGCTATTTTTAAGTAAATGAATCGTATTTAAATCGATTTGCTGAGTGTAGATATGTAAACAAATAAAAAGGATGATGAATAGTATTATGAATGGTGAATATGAAGCGTAAGTATAGCATAATACTATAGTATCTTCGTCAATATTGGTTTACGTAACAAAAGAAAAAATACGTGTCAAATATTTTTTGATAATCTAACTGACGGACTAATTAGATTTTTTCAGGACAGAAGCCTATTTCTACAATGTTTCTTTGGACGCCTTTGCACTGTATTACCACTCGATCGCGCTCCGGTCGGCAGTGCTCCCTCACTCCACTCGGGTCCCTCGCACCGCTCTTAACTTAATAGACGGACAGCTTTACCAGCTATGCAATGTTGAGATTGCACATTAGTTTTCAAAGTTCTACCTAGCTATAATAGGTTTTTAGTTCCTTGTTGTTTGTGTTTTCTGTCTTTTGTTAGACCGGGTACTTTGTTGTGAGGACTGACTTATCCTTATACTTTAGAGTACAAGACAGGACTTGTCATAATTTTCATAAGTTAATTAAAAACTTTAGATTAGGTATATTTAGGAATAATAAATTAATATGGATACAGGTGTTTTGTACGTAGTTCATAATTGTATTTCAGCTCGAACAAAAATGTACGTAGCTAGCTGTAAACATATTCCAATTTTTGTTCGTAAAAGTAAATGCGCCATTAACATAAAATCGAACAGGCGTATTACCATTCTCATAAAGCTTTAATTTGGTAGTCGTTCCAACATGAAAACCGACAACGTTAAAACAATCCTCTACCGGTAAAATAATCCTTGAGAATTTACAGACAAAAAGTATTTTCTCAGATTCGTATATTTCCTTTCATACTATTACTAGGTATTGGCCACGACTTCGTTCACGTAGAAATGTTAATCTGGATGTGTCAGACTAAAAAATTGCCAATGACGTATTCTCAGACCTACCAAATTATTCACAAAAAATTTAATAACTTGACCGATTGGTCAAGCTGTTTCGAAGGAGTTCGATAACAAACACTGTGATACGAGATTTTTATATATTAGAAGAAGATGATTGATGAGGATGCTAAGGGGGATGTGTGGTGTTACGCAAATGGATAAAGTAAGAAATGAGTATATAAGAGGAAGTCTGAAAGTGGCGCCGGTGACTGAAAAGTTGTGTGGTAATCGGTTGTCGTGGTATGGGCATGTGATGCGGAGGGATGAGGAAAATGTCGTGAGGAAAGTTTTGAGTATGAATGTGGATGGGTATATGAGTAGAGGAAGACCAAAGAAACGATGGATGGACTGTGTCAAGAATGATATGGCAAGAAAAGAAGTGTCTGATGAGATGACGAAAAATAGAGAAGTATGGAAGAAGGGGAGCAGCAGGGGGGGGGGGAGCAGCGGTGGCCCAGTGGTAGGGGAGCAGCGGTAGCCCAGTGGTAGCGGCCCCGACTTACGAACAGCAAGTCGTGGGTTCGAACCAAGACAGGCACATTACTTTGTGTAATTTATTTCATTACCGCTGCTCTCAAAACGGTGAAGGAAAACATCGTGAGGAAACCGGCATGTCCTAGAACCAAAAATTCGAAGACATGTGACATCTACCAATCCGCACTGGGCCCGCGTGGTGGTTTATAGCCCACTCCTTCTCATAGAGAGGAGGCCTGTGTCCCAGCAGTGGGAACATTAATAGGCTGATGATGATGATGGAAGAAGAAGACATGCTGCGCCGACCCCAAATGAATTGGGATAAGGGCAAGAGAATGATGATGAGAAGAAGATTATTTATGCGAAATCCTGGTTGTCATTTGTAGATCATTGACAGTCGTTACAGTTAGTCAATGGCCCGAAAGTCTGACAACCAGTCTTACCAAGGGGTATCGTATTATCCAGCACTAACTGGCTTGTGAGGTCAGATAGGCAGCCGTTCATGTAAAATACTGGTACTCAGCTACATCCGGTTAAAGTGGAAGACCAACCCAACATACTTAGGAAAATGCTATATTCTGCACCAGATAATAAGTAGGAATAAAAGGTTATGAACCTGCATACATTTTTTCAAATAGATAATTCGGAAAACAGAAAGAATGACATAAACTTGTCCTGAAACAACCTTTATCGTGATCCTTGACTTTTTCTAGTGATAAAAAACGATTCATAATGTATTGTCGGGGTATCTACGCAGAGAAATTAAGGAAAGAGCAATGACCTTTAATTCCTACTTATCTGGCACAGACTATAGGCAGATGATGATGATTATTTACGCTAAGTATCTTTGTTTGTCTGTTACCGTTAAGGGGTTCCCCGAATTTTCGGCGTGCACACTAGTGGAGTCTAGTGCCACTTTAGTAAAAAATCAGAACTCGTTAAATACACAATTAATATAAAATCTGATCGACACAATCAATCTTTTGGTCTTCTAAATTATTTACGTCTGCATAACTCATTGAAACATAGCTCGCTGTCGTTACAGATACAAAATGAGAAAGAGCGGCCGTTTTTAGCAATTTTTCTAAGTGTAACTACAGTGAAGTATATTTTAATTAATTAAATAGACGTCAATAATCTAGAACTCTAAAGCATTGATTTTGTCGATCAGTTTTTATATTATTTGTGTATTTAACGAGTTCTGTTTTTTTTTTTACTAAAGTAGCGCTAGTGTGCACAACGAAAATTCGGGGAGCCCCTTAAGGAATTTCGATAGGCACACAGGTAAGCCAAGACTTGATTGAGGATTTTTAATACCGATAGCACGTTTGCCTGTGATAATTTATACGCGGTTGGAGCTTCCTGCAAAATCTAGACTTTCTATGATCCTGATACAAAAAAGCTTTGTATCAAAGGTTCATATAAAGTACTACGTACCGTTTAGTGTCGTAAAGAGAAAGGGTAAAATTTAATAAAAACCATATAAACGGTACTGTAGCGAATCGTAAATTATTTTGACAGATGTTGCCAGCATAAAGCAAAAGGTTGGATTATAGGCACGACGATAACGAGCTTACCTTTTCTCGTTTACTGAAATAGAAATAACTTTCTTGATGTGTGTTTATGCTTTTTATTTCATAAATATGAAAGGAATAAGTAGACACAGAAATTCTGTTTGAAGCTATCAATTTGGCATGACTCTCCGAATGAAAGAAATGTTTTAACTCGAAAAAGATGCTTTCATATATGACAACATTGCCGCCTGGTACTGTTTCCATAGTCACAGTCAAACCAGCCCGCTTAGTATGAACGCCGTAGAAACGAAAGAGACTCGACAAATCTTTTGTTAATCAGTCATTGAATCGACAAAATGACAGATGAACAAAAGATTTGTCGATTCTCTTTTGTTTTTACAGCGTTCATGCTAAGCGGGCGTAGCGGCACAGAATAGATAATAGTACTAGCGTACAGAAGTTGCACTCCTTTGATCTTGAAGAAAGCCGACATTATAAATACCTAAACTGGGCCCGCTCAATCTAAATTGTGCCTTGACGCCACGCGTTAGCGTATTTTATTCGGCGTCTCACTGCTTAATGGTCAGTCGGTAGGGTTGCCTCAAGTACTCAAAATAAAATACTTCCATAATTTTTGTATTTTAATGTAATATTATTTAAATGTTAATTAAAACTTTTATAATTACAATTGTTTTACTCTATTATAATGTCTCATATATATATATGAGACATTATAATAGAGTAAAACAATTGCCTTCTCTAAAATTACGATTACTTGTTAAATTTAATAGCAGCATAAATGCGAAATCTACAATCATCGGCACGATTCTTGAGCGCTGACCTTCACCTACGCAAAAGTGAGTTATTGGGTCCCTTTGGTGGTATGAAGTGCGGCGCGTATAAGTGCACGATGCGCAAAGCGATCCCCACTCTTCCTCCGAGCGCTCAAGAACCGTGCCGGTATCTGTAACAAATAAGTAATTTAAAAATAAACTCTGATGGGAAGCATGGACATGGAGCAGTAAAATTTATATAAAAACGACAATATTTTTCTACATTTATTATCAGCAACAGTTTATCCGGCTTGTCATTTTCACTAATAATGATTAATTATCAATAAATCAGTCAGTTAACAAACACGAAATACGAGTAGGTAGGTACGCGACGCAAGGTCAAAAGAGCGCGAAAAATTAACGCGGCATACGTACGCAGTTACGCACGGCTGGAGCGCGCCGGCCCTAGAGAGCTTGCATATTCAATATGCGCGAAGGGGTAGGTAATTATCTCATGCCTACACACGGGGTGCAATAGCTCTGGTAGCGGGCAGTTGGGCTATTGCGGCCTGTCATTGCTATAGTCTTCGAAATTTCACCTTTATTTTATTACTGCCTCGCCTAAAACTTTTCCTGTATCGTGGGTGCGTTTACAAACATTTAAACTACATAAACAGCCAGACCCGGAACAACTACCGTCCTGTATACCTACCATACAAATATTTGCTCCTTGCGGGGAGCGAACTCGCGACACGCAGCGCAGCAACCAGTCACTCAGCCACTGCGCCATACGTCGAGCCGTCGTGTGTTTTTCCCACCACTGGGACTCAGGCCTCCTGTGTATAAGAGGGAATGCCACCCAGTGCGGGTTGGTCGGTGTCACGTGTCTTGAAATTTTTGATTCTCAGTCACGCTTGTTTCGAACTCACAAGGTCCTTACAACTCGGCCCATTACTACTGGGCCACCATAGCTCCTTACCTTTATTGAAACACTAAATTAAACAAACTTAAGTGATACTGATGATTACCTACAAACAAAAGAGATGTCCCAATCGTGATGAGCACAAGACTTAGGCCACGGTAATATTATGATACAGTACTTTGACTCGGCCGCATGATAGAAATAAATGCCTACAGCCGCGCGGTACGTAAACATGCGTTACGGCTGCCCGTCTCCAGCATTTTAATTACATTTGCCTACTTTCTGTTTCTATTTAGTTTTGTGATTGTAAATATCCTTTTTATATAAATAAATGAAATACTTTGTATATTGAATAGGAAGTGTTCAATAAAAATGCGTGTTATTTTTGATTGGTAGATTTAATTCATGATTCATTCAGAACCGCATATAACTACCTATTTCACTCGTCTCAATAACTTTCCGTTACTCTATTCGCTTTATTTATTAATCCAAGCACCTTTTTTTTCGTGAGATAAAAGGAAATACTTATCCATTAAAAAGACACACATTATGTACCTACCTACTAGTAAGTAAAATTATTTTATAGTCTTACCTTTCAGAGTTTCCAGGTAATTTAAAAAAACTTATGTCTGGATGCGTTATTGACGAATTCATACAACCAAAAACAGCACAATATTTCCTACTCGTCTTATTAACTGATTTTTAGAGAAAAAATCGCGCGGTTATTGTTAAAAAAACAACACACCGTCCGTTCGACACTGCGGTACAGCCGTGACTGTCTGCGCCCCAAGCGCACCCCAAGATCGAGGCGCGTAGGTATAGGTCCGTTTCTATGAAGTTGGAGTACTGTATCATAATATTACCGTGCTTAGGCTGTCTGTCTACTGAAGCGGAGCGAGGCTGCAGAGCGGGGTAACGTGAATATTACCCAATAGGATTGCATACTGCAGCGGAGCTGAGATTTCATGCAATTCTATTGGTTAATATTTCTCCGTTTCTCCGCTCAGCAGCCTAGCTCCGCTTCAGTGGACAGGCGGCCTTATTGTGAGATAATCAAATAAGAGCAAACATCGTCATCCTCGCGTTAGGATTCTCAAGTTGAATACAAACAACGCCGTCTGTTGTCAAACACAATAAGTTTTTGTGTAATACGAAGACATTGTTCGTTGAAATGTCGACTCAAGTTTCTTTATTTTACGAATTTTGCTTTAGATAAGTTCTGTGTCCTTTTAATTCATTCAGTACATAACGAGTTCTAAACTATATTGTCACTTACGGGATATCTTCCGTGATTATTATTTGTTTTAAGTTCCCGATATTTCGACGCTGTTGCAAGCGCCATGATTGCGGGTTGACTGGAGAATGCGGGTGGATGGAAAATAAATAGTTAAAAGCAGACAAATCTGTCTACTCTCTTTCTTCGTCGTTCGCTACGCGTACTATTGGAACTCATCACTAAGTCACAACAAAACACAATCACAGTATCACCAGGTTTTGTGGAGTCCTTATTATGATAATAACAAATAATAATCACGGAAGATATCCCATTAAGTGACAATATAAGTTTAGTTTTAAATCGTGAAAGCTTAAAACAGTGTTCTGTACATAGTGAAAATAAACATAGTGAAAGTGTAAATAAATGTATGTGCGTTTCCACAATAAGAAGCAATAGTAAACAAAAGTCGAGTCAGTCAGTACTTGAGTCTTCTTGGTAGTCACCAAGAAAACTGGAGTTCCGAAACCTTTCATCAACTCAGTATATTTTAACAGTGTGCTGCTCTTCTCCCGAGCTATGCCATAACATCCCGTCCTTCGCTTTACGCATTTAGTCTGCCCTAGCCACCTTTGTTTAGCACCTAATACATCTTACTGGGGCGTCCAACATCACACTTGACGATTGGCGGTCTTCATCAGCCATCTGTACTTTGTCGCTGTTCCCTAAATATGACCCGTGTGAACTTGGCACCCGACTTTTGAAAAATTCGTTTTTATTAAGGTTTTTCGACAGATTTCGGTTAGTAGTGGATTGTAGTGAAGCTATTCTCGTTTGTAGTAATGCCAAAAAAATTAAAAAAAATAGTAAAAAAATGTCAGCCAATTCGAAAAACCGTTTTTTTCCGGGTGATTCTCATAGATAAACGTTAGTAGTAGATTGTAGTGAAGCTATTTTCGTTTGTAGTAATGCAAAAAAAATAAAAAATAAATAGTAAAAAAATGTCAGCCCCCCAAATTAAAAAAATCGTTTTTTTTCGGGTGATTCTCATAGATAAACGTTAGTAGTGGATTGTAGTGAAATTATTTTCGTTTGTAATAATGCCAAAAAAATAAAAAAAATAGTTAAAAAATGTCATCCACCGAAATTCGAAAAATCGATTTTTTCTTGCCGTTTCTTATAGATAAACGTTAGAAATGGATTGTAGTAAAACTATTTTCGTTTGTAGTAATACCAACAAATTTAAAAAAAATAGTAAAAAAAAGTCATCCCCGAAATTCAAAAAATCGTTTTTTTCCGCCTATTTCTCAAAGATAAACGTTAGTAGTGGATTGTAGTAACACTATTTTCGTTTCTAGTAATGCAAAAAAATACCAAATCGATAGTAGTAAAGACACAAGTCGATTAGAAGACTCTTGATCTGAGTCAAACTTATTTCTGAGTGATGTTTACTAAATAAAGTTTGAAGATGAACACGATTACTACAAACTATCGAATTGACTGAGGAGTGTTCGTAGAGGTTTGTAGTGGAAAAAGTTTCGTTTGTAGTAATGATCTTAATCGACTAGAAGCTCTTGAGTTGAGTAAAACTTGTTCATAGTGATATTTACTGGATAAAATCTGTTTGAAGATGTATTAATACGGTTACTACAAACGTTCGAATTGAAAAAGGAGTATTTGTATAGGTTTGTAAAGGAAAAACTTTCGTTTGTGGTAAAGTCACAAGTCGATTAGAAGCTCTTGAGTTGAGTCAAACTTTTTCATAGCGATGTTTACTGGATAAAATCAGTTTGAAGTTGATCACGATTACTACAAACGTTCGAATTGACAGAGGAGTGCTCGTATAGGTTTGTAGTGGAAAAAAATTCGTTAGTAGTAAAGATACAAGTCGACTAGAAGCCCTTGAGTCAAGTCAAACTTGTTTCGTTGCGATATTTACTGGATGAAGTCTGTTTGAAGATGAATACGAATACTACAAACGTTGGAATTGACTGAGGAGTGTTCGTAGAGGTTTGTAGTGGAAAAAGTTTCGTTTGTAGTAATGATCTAAATCGACTAGAAGCTCTTGAGTTGAGTAAAACTTTTTCATAGCGATATTTACTGGATAAAATCAGTTTGAAGTTGATCTTGAGTTGAGTCAAACTTTTTCATAGCGACATTTACTGGATAAAATCTGTTTGAAGATGAATACGAATACTACAAACGTTGGAATTGACTGAGGAGTGTTTGTAGAGGTTTGTAGTGGAAAAACTTTCGTTTGTAGTAATGATCTTAATCGACTAGAAGCTCTTGAGTTGAGTCAAACTTTTTCATAACGATATTTACTGCATAAAATCTATTTGAAGAAGCTTCTAGTCGACTTAGATCATTACTACAAACGAAAGCTTTTCCACTACAAACCTCTACGAACACTCCTCAGTCAATTCGATAGTTTGTAGTAATCGTGTTCATTTTCAAATAGATTTTATCCAGTAAATATCGTTATGAAAAAGTTTGACTCAACTCAAGAGCTTCTAGTCGATTAAGATCATTACTACAAACGAAACTTTTTCCACTACAAACCTCTACAAACACTCCTCAGTCAATTCCAACGTTTGCAGTATTCGTATTCATCTTCAAACAGACTTCATCCAGTAAATATCGCAAGGAAACAAGTTTGACTTGACTCAAGGGCTTCTAGTCGACTTGTATCTTTACTACAAACGAAACTTTTTCCACTACAAACCTCTACGAACACTCCTCAGTCAATTAGATAGTTTGTAGTAATCGTGTTCATCTTCAAATAGATTTTATCCAGTAAATATCGTTATGAAAAAGTTTGACTCAACTCAAGAGCTTCTAGTCGATTAAGATCATTACTACAAACGAAACTTTTTCCACTACAAACCTCTACGAACACTCCTCAGTCAATTCGATAGTTTGTAGTAATCGTGTTTATCTTCAAATAGATTTTATCCAGTAAATATCGTTATGAAAAAGTTTGACTCAACTCAAGAGCTTCTAATCGACTTGAGACTTTACTACAAACGAAACTTTTTCCACTACAAACCTCTACAAACACTCCTCAGTCAATTCGATAGTTTGTAGTAATCGTGTTCATCTTCAAATAGATTTTATCCAGTAAATATCGTTATAAAAAAGTTTGACTCAACTCAAGAGCTTCTAGTCGATTAAGATCATTACTACAAACGAAACTTTTTCCACTACAAACCTCTACGAACACTCCTCAGTCAATTCGATAGTTTGTAGTAATCGTGTTTATCTTCAAATAGATTTTATCCAGTAAATATCGTTATGAAAAAGTTTGACTCAACTCAAGAGCTTCTAATCGACTTGAGACTTTACTACAAACGAAACTTTTTCCACTACAAACCTCTACGAACACTCCTCAGTCAATTCGAACGTTTGTAGTAATCGTGATCAACTTCAAACTGATTTCATCCAGTAAACATTGCTATGAAAAAGTTTTACTCAACTCAAGAGCATCTAGTCGATTTAGATCATTACTACAAACGAAAGTTTTTCCACTACAAACCTCTACGATCACTCCTTAGTCAATTCGAACGTTTGTAGTGACCGTATTCATCTTCAAACAGATTTTATCCAGTAAATATCGCTATGAAAAAGTTTTACTCATTTCAAGAGCTTCTAGTCGATTTAGATCATTACTACAAACGAAAGTTTTTCCACTAAAAACCTAAACGAACACTCCGCTGTCAATTTGAACGTTTGTAGTAATCGTGTTCATCTTCAAACAGATTTGATCCAGTAAATATCGCAACGAAACAAGTTTGACTCAACTCAAGGGCTTCTAGTCGACTTGTATCTTTACTACAAACGAATGTTTTTCCACTACAAACCTCTACCAACACTCCTCAGTCAATTCGAACGTTTGTAGTAATCGTGTTCATCTTCAAACAGATTTTATCCAGTAAATATCGCTATGAAAAAGTTTTACACAACTCAAGATCTTCTAGTCGATTTAGATCATTACTACAAACGAATGTTTTTCCACTACACACCTCTACGAACACTCCACAGTCAATTCAAACGTTTGTAGTAATCGTGTTCATCTTCAAACAGATTTTATCCGGTAAATATCGCTATGAAAAAGTTTGACTCAACTCAAGAGCTTCTAATCGACTTGAGACTTTACTACAAACGAAATTTTTTCCACTACAAACCTCTACAAACACTTATCAGTCAATTCGAACGTTTGTAGTAACCGTATTCATCTTCAAACAGATTTTATCCAGTAAATATCGCTATGAAAAAGTTTAACTCAACTCAAGAGCTTCTAGTCGATTTAGATCATTACTACAAACGAAAGTTTTTCCACTCCAAACCTCAACGAATACTCTTCAGTCAATTTCAACGTTTTTAGTATTCGTATTCATCTTCAAACAGACTTCATCCAGTAAATATCGCAACGAAACAAGTTTGACTTGACTCAAGGGCTTCTAGTCGATTTAGATCATTACTACAAACGAAATTTTATCCACTACAAACCTATACGAACACTCTTCTGTCAATTCGAACGTTTGTAGTAATCGTGATCAACTTCAAACTGATTTTATCCAGTAAACATCGCTATGAAAAAGTTTTACTCAACTCAAGAGCTTCTAGTCGACTTGTGACTTTACTACAAACGAATGTTTTTCCATTACAAAACTGTACGAACACTCCTCAGTCAATTCGAACGTTTGTAGTAATCGTGTTCATCTTCAAACAGATTTTATCCAGTAAACATCGCTATGAAAAAGTTTGACTCAACTCAAGAGCTTCTAATCGACTTGAGACTTTACTACAAACAAAACTTTTTCCACGACATTTTTTTACTATTTTTTTTTTTTTTTTGGCATTACTACAAACGAAAATAGCTTCACTACAATCCACTACTAACCGAAATCTGTCGAAAAACCTTAATAAAAACGAATTTTTCAAAAGTCGGGTGCCAAGTTCACACGGGTCTAAATATGTCATGTATTGCCATCAACCCGGCAGAAATCCAGACTCCGTGGCTACTATTGAGAAATTCTGTCAATACTTACGAACCTACCAAATAATTTCCATAGACGTCATTGATTTTTTCAGTCGCAAACAATTTTATTCCCCCAAGAATAAAATTGTGTGAATCACAATACAGGAGCCCGATACCGCGCCATTTGGGTCCTCAGAAAACAGGAAATGAGTATTTATTGTGTTCCTTTCCCTAACATCTTATTGCTTATGGCGAATCGGCGATCGAAACTCCAATAGCCGGTTGCTTTTATAGGTAGGTAGGTATTATCGCGATTCAAAGCAAATAGGTAACTGTTTGTCCATTTGAGGCAGCATTTGAGTGATGTGGGAGAAAATACTTGTTGGGTCGTCACGTCATGTACAGAGAGACAAAAACAGTCATTGGTCGAACTGTCAGTACTTTATCAAAGAACCTACCTATCCATAACAATCATTGTTCCTATGATGTGTGATGGGCTTTTTATGGAACCAATTTGAAGTAGATTGAATGTGAAAATTGATCATTGTAACAAAGGTACCAATAGCCTGGTAGTTATACCTTTAGTACGTTTATATATTTTGTTTCAATAATATACGTTAATAAAGCAATGCTTGAGTAGTATAATGAGTATACTGTCTGGCGTGGTTCGTTTTAAAAAAAAAAAATGAAATTTATGAGACCTACTCTTCTAAATGTTTAGATACCCTTAATTAAAAATGATTTCGTTATGACCACAGACAAACCACTGATTCTCAGAACCTTGAATTAATATTAAACACTGCTGTGTTTTTTGTGTAAAGTTTTAACAAGAAAAGTAAAAGTTTGTGATTGAAGTCTGTTCAGTCGTTCTCACGTGGTGACGTCAAGAACGGACAGATAAAAAAATGTTATTTAATATGAACTAATCTACTCTTCGGTTAAATCAAGATTGTTTTAAACGTTCTGAATTGCGGTTGCCTTTGTCTTTAAGATTATAGCTACTAAATAATGTACGTAGTATCTCTCTTAATTAAAAAAAAGCTTTTCTTCTTCCTGTTCCTGTAACGTGAAGACACACAGGACTATTTAAATTATTTAAATGATTTTTGTCTCATGATTTGTGGCAGCAACTGAGCAAATTTCCCAAATACTTTCGATAGTATGCCAAAGTTCAAAACTGCACTATAAAACTGACTATTAACGCCACGGCTATTTTCACCAACGAATTTAAGTACTTGTAAACTTTCTTGTATCAAGAACTTCCCAAAGTTTCTCCTCCAACATTTAATAATATAAATAGTTATAACGTACTTCAAAGTTTTGAATGAAACACAGAAGTAAATTCAAAATTTTATTACAATCCAGGATAAAATTAACCAAACTGTTGCAAGTCTAATATCCCCTTTAAATAAGGGCTCAAATTATTTCAAAGGGATATACAATCGTGAAATCAATCATCATCTAATGTCTGAAAGAACCTTTATCTTATGTAACTTTTATTTCTACTAAATAAAATTAATATTCAAATAAGAATAGTTACAGATATTGTAATTTACAAATACTTATATACAAACGGACCAAGATATGTATATACATATTAAGATTACATATTTGAAAGTTTTCGTTGGTTATCATCAATGAGTCGTCCAAATTCGGTCAAATCACAAAACATTATTTACACACATACATATAGAATTTTAAAAGTGCTATGCACTATTCAACCTTTAAATATTTACATGAAACTACTCTACAATATTTGAAAGATATTATACGATTTATTCAATATCATTATAACATTTCTGTGTACTAGAAATGTACATTGAGATTCGTAATCATTTACTTTTAAATACTCGAACTTTTATTACCTTACTCGACCATTGCTAACACTCTACATACTCGTACTAAGTTAATGAGTTAAAACATTTGAGCAAATCAGCATCATTCAGTATAAGCATAAAATTCTACACAAATTGTCTTTGGCACGATCACGGTTTCATACAGAGTAATTTCTTGAAAGCTCTCCTGAAGTCCATATTAAATATGGTGTAAATGAGTGGGTTGAGGGCAGAGTTGCAGTATCCAAGCCAAGTTATAAAGTTTATGAACTTGTTCGACAAACAGCAGCTCGCACAGAACGGGATGACGAGGTAAATGACAAAGAAGGGCAACCAACAGACTACGAATACACCCATTATTATTCCAAGTGTCCTAGCTGCGCGACGTTCACGTGTCAATGATATACGCTGCTTTTCTTCAATGAATTGGTAAACAGCGCTTTGTTGATTAGGCTTCGGTCGCTTGTGACTGGACTTAACTGGCACAGTCTCGCTAACTTCAATCAAATCGTCTTCATGCGTTTCCTTGGAGTTACTCTCTGATGACGTGTTCCGATTCTCCAAATTATCACCCATATCGGTAACGGAATTCTCGTTGGATAAAATCGGTATGATTAATTTGTTTTGGGATTTGTCATCTTTGCTCCAGTATCGCTTCTTTGGTTTCTTTTTTGGCGTCAGTTTTCTGGTGCGTTTCTTCTTCTCAGTGTCTGAAACCAAACGCGTGACTCCCTGGTGCTCGTTGTGATTGGCTTCTGAGCTTACGGAGTCTTGGTCATGGTTATCTTCCTTCGTGTATTTATTTTGACCACTAGAAATAGTGCTGATTTTAGTAGCCTTGGCGCGATCTCTTAGCCTTTTCTTAGTGGCCAAATAGATTTCAAAATAAACTACAGTCATTATAACTAGCGGTATGTAAAAGGATCCGGATGAAGAGAAAATGACAAAGCCTGGTTGTGAGGTTAAGCGACAAGGGGTGTCCGGTTCGAACACTTCAGGCCAATCGTTCCAGCCTAGTAACGGCGGAGAGCTTATAACTAATGAGAGAATCCAAACTACTCCAATCATGAGGAGTACTCTTTCTAAGGTTCTTTTTTGTGCGTAATTTATAGGATCCGTAATCGCCCAGTATCTGTCTAATGCAATTGCACATAAATTTAAAATGGACGAAGTGCAGCACATTATGTCACATGTGAGCCACATCTTGCACACATATATCCCGAATACCCACTGCCCGAGAATGGAATACGCCACATTCAGTGGTAGCACTAATATTGCTACTGTCAAATCCGCCACGGCGAGTGAAACTATGAAGAAGTTTTGGACGATCCGGAGCGGCTTGTATGTAAACACGCTTAAGATTACCAAGATGTTTCCAACTATCGTTGAGATTATTATCAGCGTAAGTACTATTGCTGTACAGATTGCCTCCCATTCTGGCACCGCTAGTGTTATCCCAAAGCTACTCGGATATTTAGGATCATCAGCGACAGCGCAAGCGTCTCTATCGTCTAAGATGACCTCATCAGTGTAATTTATTAATGTGTAGTTAGCGTCGACGTGGGTAGCAGTTTGCCCCATCTTGAAGTCGTTTTATTACTTGGCTACATTTCACGTTGTACTATAGGGAAGGACCGTGAGTCGCGAAATTTTTTCAAAGCATTTGGCCAGCATCCATCGATAATTCTTCTTGTGCGACACGGGTGCGTTTCCTTTATTCATCCTTTCATACTCCAATTTTCTGTAACAATAAACAACCCTTTTAATGCGTAATGGAAATATATTGGCGATTTTTTTCTATCAAGGCGACGACCCGCTTAAAAGGCGAGCAAGTTGAGTAACGTATAAATTACCTCCTGCTGGAAATCTTTACTAGGAAGTCCCATTTGTGTGACTTGTTCATTTTTTGATGCGTAAGCGAATCTGTAACAAAACAGAACATATATCAGAGTCAGTCAGGCATAAAAGGAAATATCCTTTACCTACGAGGCAGAACGTTAGGAGGCGCTATCGCGTTATGCGATCTCGAGGAGAAATGAAAAAAAATCCACATCAACAATCTCACACAAAAATCTCGAAAAATCCACAGAATATAATAAAGTAGAACGCCTCTCAAATTCAGTTTGTTTTCTATAATAACCTTGTTTTCCCTGGGGCCCAATGCCAGTTCTTTTAATAAAAAATAAATCCCAGAGTAGCTTTGACAACACGAAATAACTGCCTTCAGTCCAAAATTCGATCTAGATTTTCCGAGAGCAATTCTAACAATGTGTCCAGGGAATGGTAGAGCGTTTAAGTTGTAACCTTGACGTTACTTGACCATGCTGAAAATACTTCTATTGTAATTTAATGTCTAGTTTTTTGCTAAGACGTAAAAAAGTATCTTAAATATTATGTTTTTGGGTTCCATTCTAGATTTAGTCAGTTTAAGAATTAGTAGCTAAGAAGTATGTTTTAATTAAAATAAGAAACTCAAAAAGAAACAAAATGAGGTACTTATTCATTAATTGAATCATAATTTAGCTCAATTTGCATTAGTCTGACATCTCAAAGAGATTTATTGCTTAACAAGAAGATAAATGCAACAAAATTACCCAAAACACATTGAAATTCTGTTTCAATGTGCCCTCCATATTGTTATTATTATATCTAGCTTGTATTGTCCCACAGCTGGGCAAAGGCCTTCCTGCATTCATTCCAACGGTTACGATTCTGTGCTTTTGTTAGTTAATGAAAAAGTTTAAGTTTAGCTAAGAAAATGTCAGCTCGCCTTCAATATCAATGAAGAACCAGTAATTCTTTCTCGAATGTCATTCGTTTTTCAATAGAGGATTTAATCGAATTCTACATTTAACTGAAAAAAATGAATGAACGGAATGTAATTGGTTTAATATCTTTTGCTTTTTGATTTTACGAAATTTTGTGCACTACGTTTATTGAAGGGTAAAGGACAAATGTAGAATTTAACTGTAGCAATTAGAAGTGTATAATGATGAGATGTCATTAGTTACTTTAATGATATTACATTTTTTTAAAGCGTTCTATTATTTAGTTAACTAATGGATGACTCTAATAAAACACAATAGCTGTAGCGACAAGACTGACCGTTTATTCGGTTTTCATTTACAAACCACAGACAAGTCCATAGAGAATCAATCCAAAATACAAGCAGTTATTCTCGTTTGAATTCTATTTTGATAATATTCTAACAAACTCAACGTCCAAATCAAGGCAAGTCAAGTCAATCAAGTTTCAAGGCGTTTGTGCTACGCATACCAACGTGCTTGCTCCATTTGGTGATGGAAGAAAGTTTTTGGTCACAGGATGTGGTGGTCCGTCGCATCCGCCAACAAATTCTACATGAATGCATAAAACATCGTGCAAGTGAAGTGCATCGTGTACAAACATAGTTTTATCTATACTTAATATTATAAAGAGGTAACATTTGTTTGTAAGTTTGTATGTTTGTAAGTTTGTAAGTTTGTATGTAGGGGGTAATCTCCGGAAGTAATGAACCAATTATAAAAATTGTTTCACTGGTAGAAAGCTACATTATTCGTGAGTGCTATAGGCTTTATTTTATTCCCGTATTCCCACGGGAACGGGAACTACGCGGGTGAAACCGCGGGAAGTCAACTAGTGTTACATAAACTAACAAAAATGTTATTATAGTCTGCGCCAGTTAAGTAGGAATTAAAGGTCATTGATCTTTCCTTAATTTCTCTGCTTATGTACCCTGACAATACATTATGAATCGTTTATTATTACTAGAAAAAGTCAAGGATCACTATAAAGGTCGTTTCGGGACAAGTTTATGTCATTATTTCTGTTTTCGGAATTAAGTATTTAAATAGATGTTTGCGGGTTAATGACCTTTATTTCCTACTTATTTCGCCAGACTATAGTATGTATTATTTAGGTTAAGGTATTTATCTATGGGTCTTTGTTACCTGAAATAAATGGTTTATTATTATTATCAGTATCTGTAGTAAAATAATTATGGACAGGAGAAGTAGCACAATATTAATAGTAATCAAAATAATGAAGCACACTTTTTGGCCTCGCAATATTATCAACGAGTGTTGCACTCAAACTTTATATGTGCCAAACCACTTTTGCTCTCCGATTCGTAAGTGCCTTAGTTTTAAAAAAGCTGGATTGTTACCTCTTTAATTCGGAAGTAAAGGTGAAAGCACTTACAGCGAAGTGAAGTGGCGGTCAGAGAACATAAAATTCTACAATTACAGTCTATAACCATTCCACTGTAGAGGCGAAGGTCTCTTCTTGTTCAGAGAACAAACGAGTGAAAATTTCTGGGCAATATCTGCAAAACTACAGGGTGTAAACAGACCTTTCACGAAGTCGTCAACCAAGCATTCTGTATTACATCAAACTAAGTAACTCTACACAAAAATTATTGCTGAGAAACGACTTTTTCTTTTGGATGAAAAATCACGTTTTATGGTAAAACTAAATGTAAAATAATCAAAACATTGTGTTTATGAACGCATTTGATAGTAAACGGGTCATGGAGGTATTTAAAGTAAAGTTATGTCCTTAAAAACTAGTATTTGAAAAAAAATACTTGTGAATAAGTTGGAGATTCCCAGGTATATTCCGAAACCAAAAAATCGCAATGATGGGAGAACAAGTGCCTTCCCACTTCGTTAAGGGTTTATTTACACCCTTTATACACTGCTTGGTACTTGCTCAACGACAGCGACTGCACAGAAAACAAACGAAAGACTCTCGTCTTTCGCGGCTACTGCCCAACTCTCGTTGGGCAGTAGCTAAAAGCATGCCGCACTGGGTCGGGAGGCTTTTGGGATGAGGACCGCGGTCCCGGATTCACCCTAAATATTTTTGAGTGGTATTTTGGGACCACAAGTAAAAAATCAGCCTACAGCAATATGGTAGATGACAAAAAAAAATCTAATTAGTCAGTCAGATAGATTTACAAAAAATATTGGACACATATTTTTTTCCTTTATGATCAGAGTGTCTAACTTTCAATTCGTCTATGAAGCAAAATGCCTAAAATTAATGTCTACACAGCAAATTGCCTAAGCTGTAACTCGCCTAGAGATCAAAATATTTATGAAGCAAAATGCCTAAAATGCAATAATTTCTAAGTAGTAAATCGCCTGGAGATCAAAATGCCTACAAAGCAATGTTCCTAAAAAGCAATAATTTAAGCAGCAAATTACATGAAACTAATATTTTGGAATTTTAATTTAAATCTAACTTTCGCTAAACTGAATCGGCAAATATATTTTTTTTTAAATAATTTTGATATAACGTGTATTTGGGAAACATCTAGTTTACCGGGTTAGAACTATGTTTGTACTGTAATGTCTGCATTAACGATGAAACTTCTTACTTGGTAGATATGTAAGTATGTACTGGCCACTTTAGATTGAAGTATACATTCGTCTGATGATGAAGATAAACTTCCATTATTTAAAGCGAAAAAGATACACTATTACGGAAGTCTTTTTTCACGTAAACAAAAAATGAAGACTCGAACAAAAAAGAACTCGTGTGACTTATATCGTCACTTACGGGATATCTTCCGTGATTTTTATTTATTTTGACCTCCCGATATTTCGATGCTGTTGCATTCGCCATGATCGCGGGACTCGTGCGACGTCACATTTGAGTACATTTTATCTACACTTTATCTTCGTCATTTTTTTATTAATTTGATAAAACAAAAAACCCGTATCCAATATTTTTCGATAATCTAACTGACGAACTAAACAGTGTGAGTTGTCAGTCATCATCTCTATTATTATATGCTGGACATGAGCCTCTTCAGTCTTCACTTCACTTGAATGTCACTCAACTCGATTCTCGGCAACTTTCATCCAGTTGCTACCAGCCACCCTGCGGAGATCGTCGCTTCACCTAGTCTGAGGGCGGGCGTCCTACCTTAGGGTGCTTACATAAAGAAGCAGGTTTCCGGTACGGGCGAGTCGGTACCGATCGGTGCAGGGTTCACTTGCATATAGTTTAAACCTGCTTCTTTATAAGCAAGCGCATAAGATAACATAGAAATGAATACCTGCACCGATCGGTACCGACTCGCCCGTACCCGAAACCTGCTTCTTTATGTAAGCACCCTAACGCCTGCCGATCCGCGGTCTGCACTCCAGAACACGCCTACCCCAATGCAAGTCAGATCGACTGAAGTTGTAAACGGAAGAGCTAATACTGTTGTTTTTTTGTGTTATTGTTATTCATATTTTTAAACACGTAAAAAATATGTCTGGTTTTTCCGTGGTTATTCTTTTGTTTCAGGCATTTTGATATCATTATAATATTAGTGTTTTTGTTTGATGTAACAAACTGATACAGTTGATTGATTGCTATATAATGAACAAAGTTTTGTACGATATAGATTGTAGGCAAGCCTAATGGTACTTTAATGGTAATTGAGTTGATGAAGTTAGGGCCAATTTCACCAATGAAATATAACATAGATACCTAAGTATTTTGGTACCTGTTTAAGGATGAATTTTAACCAATAAAATTGAACGCTACCAGCACAATACATCTAAATTATATTCACGAAAATTTGTGAGGTATATACTACAAGGAGAAGCTCGTGGCTAAATAATAACAGCCGCTCGGGTCGATCGTTAGGTTAAGCTGTGCTTGTCTAGGTTGGTCTGTGGATGGGGACCACCCATTACATACCGAGTTTCCTCCGTGCCTCGGAAAGCACGTTAAGCCGTTGGTCCCGGCTGTCATTTGTAGATCTTTGACAGTCGTTAGGTAGTCAGAGGCCCAAAAAAGTTTGACAACCAGTCTTACCAAGGGTTATCGTATTACCCGGTACTAACTGGGTTGTGGAGGTCAGATAGGCAGTCGCTCCATGTAAAATAAAACTGGAAGCTAACCCCAACATAGTTGGGAAAAGACTAGGCAGATGATGATACTACAACTAAAAAACCCGACTATTGAAAAATCATGCATTAAATTCGAGGTTTACAAGGTAAAATTGAGTCCTCCTATTGTTGAGGTTGGTTAAAATGCCTTTGCCTAGTCGGTTAATAGCGTTACTTGGGCCGTAATAACGAATCAATTGAAACCTTATTCATCAAAATCGGATGAATAGTTTAGGCGTTACGGAGGAACATACGTAAATACAAACATACATACAAATACTGCTAAAATCATAAGCCTCCCTTTTGGCTTCGACCTAGTCAGATTAAAAGATGACAGTGTCAATATTCCACAACGATGATAGCACTGACTCTGATTAAATGTACCAGCATTCAAATAACTACCTACCAACGTTAACATAAGATTTAACAGTAGACAATATTGGAAACCTAGGATTTGTGTGATTCGAGTAGCCAAGTCTAGAATTCTATTAATCTTGTTGCTCCAGTTTACTCGAATTTCGTGAAGGTGCGAACAGATTTCAATAACACTTTCAAAGCAGAACGGTCGGACCCGCCTCGCCTGTCCAAAGCACCCGATGCTTCGCTTGAAGGATTATTTTGCTCTCTGTAGTCGCCCTGTTCCGAATAATAGTTGTGCTATTTATAAATAAACTAGCTGATGCCCGCGACTTAGCCCGCTTGACAAATTATAAATATTAAAACCTTCCTCTTGAATCACTCTATCTATTAAAAAACCGGCCAAGTGCGAGTCGGACTCGCGCACAAAGGGTTCCGTACCATTATCTATACATTAGACAAAACCGCAGAAAAATCACGTTTATTGTATGGGAGCCCCCATTAACCCACCGCCGCCAACACCACCGCCGCTAACAGTATGCTGGCCACGCTCGCAGGAAGGCTTGACTGCTCCATCATCTCCCACTGTTGCATGCGACATGTGGCAGGCTGATGCGACTGACAAACCTGATTTTTGATAAGTGAATTTTTAATGTTAATTGATTGATTTATTTATTTTTATTGATTGTGTTGACTTATTATAATGTAATATTGAATTAAGTAAATGAAATTAATATTAATTGGATTGAATTTAATGTTGTGTATGTAATGTGACTGTGAATGTGATTGTGTTATGTATTTCTATTATGAGTCAGTGATACTTGAATTAAATTGATTTTATTTATTGATTTTATTTATTTATTAAATATTAATTTTATTCTGTTTTTAGTATTTGTTGTTATAGCGGCAACAGAAATACATCATCTGTGAAAATTTCAACGGTCAAGCTGTCACGGTTCATGAGATACAGCCTGGTGACAGACAGACGGACAGACAGCGAAGTCTTAGTAATAGGGTTCCGTTTTTACCCTTTGGGTACGGAACCCTAAAAATACCGCATCAAAATCCGTTGCGTAGTTTTAAAGATCTAAGCATACATAGGGAAAGACAGACGCGGCGGGGGACTTTGTTTTATAATATTTAGTGATTTCGAATTTTAAGGAGATACTTTGAAAAATAAGTATTTAAAACTTGTTTCGTTCCAAGGCATCGAAGAATACAATGCAGACTTTGTAGAAAAAATAGTCATGTTTAAAAAAAAAGAAATCTGTTGTTTTGACACCATAAGTCTTTGTATAAGAAGGAATTATTCAAGCACTCAATAAATTATTCACTTGACAGAACATAGATAACTTATTTCAACCCTACTTTCCATACAAGAAGAATGCGGAACTGCCGTTTTCGAAGGTATTTAAAATCGCAACGTTGCGAGTTCGCAACAACGGGTGTTTTTTTCGGAGACCTTTAAAAAATCTATAGAATACAACATAATTATTTACTATGCTTCTCGATGTGTTCCTTTCAAATTTTCTATAGATAAAAAGTTAATATTGACTAAGTAAGAAAGCTAGTAACGTAATATAAATATCTCCAATATATAAACTAGTGTAGACTGCAACTCTAATTGAGCTCTAAGTCTACGGAGTCAATGAGTCAGAGTAAATAAGACGGATCGCCTGTTCACGACACGTCTCCGACACGGCTTGTGAAACTATCCTCGATCTTAGTACGCTGTCGTTTTTTTATGGTGGTAGTAAAACCTAGAGGAGAGCGTGACTTATAAATGTAGATTATTTGGTAGGATTAGAATATTATTATAAGGATGAATATAAAGTTAATGTTAGAAACAAGTACAACACACGTAGGGTTAGAGAGAACAGACTGGTTCAACCACAGATAACAAATTATTTTGGTAAGAGAACATCTAAGTATTTGGTACTTAAAGTGTTTAACAAAATAGATTTATTAAGAGAAAAAGTAAAAGTTAGTAAAGGATCACTTAAGACAAAATTAAAAAACTTTATACAGGATAGCAAACATAACTAAATACCTACATTGTACAAGATTTAAACATAACAGTATTATAGCTATTAAAAGTATTAGTTAAGTAAGTAAGGTGGTTAATTATGATGTAAAAGAGCGCCTCTCGCCATCAAACGTAAAAGTTTGGCGAGTTTAGAATTAAGCAACACCTCTGTATTAAAATTTATTTAAATAAATAAATAAAAAAAAATAAAAAATAATAATAATAATAACAAACGCACATCATTTTCTTAGCGTATCGATGTCAATATAAATTGTGTTGGCCCAGAACTGAGCTACTTGTTTGGCGTTTTTGGTAGCGTCCATCAGTTCTTGTAGTGAACAAACACAGGCGCACCATGTAAATCTACAATGTTATAGCGCGTTTTCCAAGGTTGGGGCCTGGATAGGTGGACAATACATGATGAATTTCCTCCGTGTCTCGGAATACAGGTTAAGTCGTTGGCCCCGGCTGTCATTTGTAGATCTTTGTCAGTCGTTACGGGTAATCAGTGTTCAGAAAGTCAGACTAACAGTCTTATCAATTAGTATCTCATTACGAATATCACCCTTACTGCTGCAACTATAAAGCGCTGTCAATGTCAAATTGTTACCACTGCTATTTGTTAGACTTTACTTTGCCGAATACTAGACAACCAAGACGAAAGATTGTTCCTGAGCATTGTTGAAGAAAACTTTGGTTTACTGTTAAGTATACCCGTATATGACATGAGACAGTTTTACCACCTATTTTTTTACATAAGTTCAAAAAATAAATGAATTTGATTTTTTATTTGATTTGACATTTTTGCGTTGTCTCTGTGTGTGCAAATTCTTTGCATCGAATACTGAAGATGTCTGAGAGGCAGCGGTCTATACCTACTTAAAATTAGGTAAGTCATTGAACAAGAGTTAATTAAGTTCCAGAGGGATAGAATAGCTTAGATTCTAATATTTCTTCAAAAAATCTAACTACATACTCAACTATTCGTCTACGTCTCTACTTTTCTGATGCGAAAATATTTTTCTTAGTTTAATTTTAATACTTAACCATTAAATCGAGATTTTGGACCGCCTAATCTGATTATCCGCCTTCAAAAATATGTATAAAAACATTGCTTATTTCTACATGATCTACAATTTTTTAATGGGAAACACTAAGCTCTGTGCTGGTCTTGTTCTCACTGAAAGCAACAGAAATAATAACATTATGCACAAGCTGCCTTGTTCTATTTTTCTAATTAAAGTTGCACCTTCAAAGTATCTGTTTTATTAAAATACGAAGCAAAGGTATTTAAAATGTACTACGCTGTTGAATCTCTAGGTAATAAGAATTTATTCCAGATGGAATGTTAAATTAGAATAAAATCTAATTTATAATTGTTACTAACATGTACTTTTAATTAAAAAGTAACCCTGTATAATCAATAGGTAAAATAAGTGCGATGGAAGTTTACGAAGTAAATTAACCAGCATTCAACACTTTAGGTTACGTATTTAATGCTTCACGGTAGCTATATATAAAAATTAAGGAGATAAAGTAAGTATATAAGTTGTAAATATCCTGTAGTCTATTTTTACAAGGGAAATTCCAAATTTCTAATTGGAAAATTTGTAATGTTGTTTTCAGCCTTATCAGAAAATTCTGATGCATTAAAATTGTTTCATATGATACTTTCAGGAAAATTAATTACCAACCTTATACTTAAGATAGCAACAACACGTAAAGCCATCCATGTAATGTTAACCCTGAGAGAGTTAACCGCCTGACGGATGTTACGAAGTCATAGGAACAACTCAACTCAAAAAAATATTACATGAAGAGCTCTTAAAAATGAGAATGTTTAAATATACTACTTTACCACAGCATAAACTTTTGATTCAGGGAAATAAATAACGCCATACTTCATGGCGTTTTGGCACGAAAGGTAAAGTCATCCTTAAATGTTAACCCTACTGTGCCTCGGGGGATGTTGCGAAGTCATAAGTAGGTAGGTACTTAAAGCAGGAACACTCCACAAGTCTCGTGAACACTCGTGTGGCTTGCGTGCGTTGTAAGTTGGACTACTTGAGACTTTTTAAGGGTTTTTTATATCTTGCTTTTGTTTGTAAAAAACCTACCTATCTGGATAAACGTTATGTGACAAGTTGTTTTTCTTCCCGATGGCTTGGATCATAAGCTGCCATTGCATTTTTGAGGTTAAATTATGGGTTATAAAAAATACGGATATCTTATTTGGCGAAACGATTTCCATTTTGTTAAACTTATACTGACACTTACGGGAAAATTTCAACTCAATATTTCGACGCTGTTGCAAGCACCATTATCGCAGAATGACATGTTAGTTATAAACCGTGAAAGCTTAAACAGTACACTTTGTTGTTTACGATTGTAATTGAATGTCAGGTTCTTCAGCAATATACACCCTTGATTGGGTAGTCCCATTCCCATAATCAAGTAACTTGTCTAACATATAGGGATATTAATGGTATTTTCGACGGATTTTGACATTGTGATTCCAAAGCGAACGTGCTCAAGAGCAGGGAAATTTGTCCTCAGATTAAATTCGAAACCGATTAATAAAATACAATGTTCCTCCTAACTACTCATATTAACTTCAACTGAAATCAGAACTTAGGTAGCAGGTACGCTGTCAATAACAGAGCACGATAACCACAAGACGTGGTCACACCTGTTCGTGACGTTCTCCAGGGAATATGTGTGCCACGTCAACATACGGAGCTCCTTGAATAACTAAGTATACATAAGCAGAAAGTATTAGATTTAAGATTTAAGCTACTTGCATTATTTAGAAGGTGTCTAGCCATCATACGTATATATTCTAATTTCCTAGTCATACTAAAATCAGCAAGGCTTTGACCGAGTGGTGGCCAAGGTTTGGCCAAAGAAACCAGGGCCGTCCTAATACTCGTTGGGTTGACGATATCGTCAGAGTCGCGGGAAACACCTGGATCAGGAAAGCACAGGACCGGGAAGTGTGGCGGAAGAAAGGGGAGGCCTATACCCAGTAGTGGGTGATTCCGGGCTGATATGATGATGACGACTAAAATCACAAGTGAGCTAAGACCTGAGCAAAAGAGCCTGAGAACCTGAGCAAACTGACCTAAGAACCTGAGCAAAGTGAGCTAGGACATGAGCACCTAAAAAGGTCCAATGACATCGTGGCAGACCCAGACGTGTGGAAGTGTGGTGGAATGAGCTCGACGCTTACAGGCGGGATTGATCAATGTTGAAGCAAGATCGAGTTGCACAGAAAATTAAAAGGGAGCTTAGTACCTTGCAGTGTGGAAATGCAGGCTGAATCTTATGCCAAAATCAACAGTCAAAAGAAACAAAAATTATCGCAGTAATATTCAATTAAAATAAAAAAGAATCAGGCTATTTATGAAGATGATTAAATTGACCTCCAAATTCAATTCAATTCCCCTGTGATTGTTTGAGCTAACGCCTGCTCGTTTGTAATGAGCAAGAATCAACGTTGCGTACTCATTAGTTTGTAATTAGATGTAAGGATTTTATGTACTTCCTTGTCATTTTTTCTTCCATTTTTGTTCTTCAACGAGGCAATACATGTTTGGCTAAATATCAGCATTTTTTGGAGTTTCTTTGGAAAGTCACCTAAAATTCCCCCACAGTGACCATAAAGAGATACAAAGCCAAAGATACATTCACTTGTGAGCTTCTGGTATCGGACGTCATTCATTCCTCACAACGATATAAAATTATTCTCATTTCACGGCGTTGGATTAAAATGTAAGTATGGTGAGCTGCTGTATTTCGTTCTATAAAAAAAATAAAACCGACTTCAAAAAAATACACAAACAAAACAAAAATTTAGCTTCAGAAGCCGGTGACACAAAACACCAAATCAATCAAAACAAAGGTCAAGCTTCAGAAAGTCGGTGACCTTTGTTTGATTGATTTAATGTTTTTGTCACCGACTCCTGAAACTTACTACAACAAAAAAAAAGCTTACAAATACAAACTCAGTCTAGTTTCATAAACCTGCTAGGTTTTTCATGCGGCAGAAATTATCCCCGGGGAACGTAGGTACTTCAGATGGCTATAAGAGTAGAGGAATACCGAAAAAACGATGGATGGACTGTGTGAAGGATGATATGGCTAGAGAGGAGGTGACTGCTAAGATGACGAGTAATAGAGAAGAATGGAAGAAGAAGACATGCTGACCGACCACATATAAATTGGGACAAGGGCATTTTTGAAGAATGATGAACGTAGGTACTCCAGAGTTAAAAATGTATGTCTAATATAGCTACTAACAAACCAAATCATAGTCTACCTGTAAGCTAAACATTCCAATCCCTTCTCTTGTGGCATTTAAGGCCAATAGGGTATATGCATGATTTTTTTTTAATCACTCTAAACAAAGCGTATTTACATCAGAAATAGCAAAGTGAAATTATTTTTTTAATATCTATAAAAAATACGAAGTTATAAGCATTTGAAACTGCTGATTAGACAGAGAGATCAGATACAGCGAATGACGTCATTCGCTGCATCGACGTACAAAATCCATACTAAATTCCGTTTATCGAGAAAGAGATAGAAACAAAAGTTTAAATGGTTATAACTTCTGTGTTGTTTGGCCGATTTATGTCTTGTGTTCGCTTTTTGTCATTATTTTTATAGTACTTTAACATTCCGTATCGAAATAAAAAAAAGAAAATTTATGCATATTCCCTATTGAGTTAAAGTCATGGCACACTATATCGGAACCGCACAAGCACAGCTGCAGCCCGGCGTTGTCTCGAATTTAGGCTACGGCTAGGCTCTACGCGTCGCCAGCGAGCTGTAAGCTCGCAACCTGCGCGCCAGCCGAGAGATGCAAGCTCGCAGACCGCGGAGTCGGCGCGTAGCAAGCATGCGGTTGGCGCGCTTTAAGCACGCCGTAAGCTTTTTCATATAGACATTATGATAGTTATTTATGCAACTGTTGTATAATGAGGGGTATTAAAACACGAATGTGGGTTTATCACACGAGGCAAAGCCGAGTGTGATAATAGTATCACATGAGTGTTTTAATACCTAATTATGTACAGTTGCATACAAGACTTTATCTACATCCATGATATGAATCCTCCATAAAAGGTTCTGAAACCTTATGGTGTTGCAGTGTTCTAAGAAGTCTATGTAAATTCATGGAAAGTTTAATTGCTTGTATTTACTACAAACAAACCGTGTATAGGTAGTAATATAATTATTAACATTTTCAATTATCAAAATTCACAAATCTTGTATCACTCATTTTTGTAAACAACAAAGTACATAATGCAATACTAATATCCAAATGTCGAACAAAAATGGCGGGATACGACGTGAAATCGAATTAACCTATAAGTTTTTTTTTTAATTACGGCGCTGTGGTAGTGAATCGCACGTGCTAGACGTTCGATTCACTACCACATTCGATGTTCTTTTTTTAAAACGAGTTGCATAATGAAATTCAGTACAACATTATAACACCCGTTTGGGTGTTATAATAGTTATTATGCCACTGGCTGTTTTAATGTTGGCCATAAGCTAACTGTTTCAGATACATTTATAGAGGATTTATAGCATGGGTGTAGATAAAATATATTATACGACACACGATTTAATGCTCTAATTTAAATGTTGGTGCAGTGCCGCATGCCGGTGCGGTGCCGGTATAGTGTGCTATCACCATTACCCACCGTCGCAATTTATAAAATTAAAATGGATTTTAAATCTAAATTAATCATTCTTCAACGGCTGAAGAAGACCTAACAAATGGCTCTTAATTAAGAGCTTATTGAATCTTACTAAAAAGCTAAAAAAAGTATATCTCAGGAAATTCAAAAGACTTAAATGGCCCGAAGATTCTTTCGTAAAGCTTGAAAAAGGCGAGTGAGGCGACCGATTTCTACAGTCGATTTTTTCGTTTTCTTTTAGAGCATATCCCTGTTCTCAATTGAATCATGTTTAAATATAAAACTGTAAAGCAGTTGGAATTTCTCAGTAGTAGTCACGGAGTCTGGATTTGCGCCCGGTTGATGGCAATAGGCTTGCCCCCTATTACATGGGACTTAAACAAAACTGGCGAAATATGGTTGTACTATTGGGTACACCTCTGCTTAACCCTTCGAGGATTACAAGCATGATGTTATGTGTTAAATATAAAACTATAAAACTAAATATAAACTAAGTAAACTAAAATTTGAGATAGATGAGGATTGTAAGTGTCATCATCAGCCTATTAATGTTCCCACTGCTGGGACACAGGCCTCCTCTCTATGAGAGGGAATGGGCTATAATCCAACACGCGAGCCCAACGCGGATTGGTAGATGTCACATGTCTTTGATTTTTTACCCGACTGCGCCAGAAGGAGGGTTATGTTTTTCGAGAGTATGTAAGTACCTATGTATGTATGATTGCTTGGCACGCTCTGTGGCTTGAACGGCTCGATGGATTTTAGCTTGAGAGGTGTCGTTAGATTTGTATTTACTGTGAGAGTAAGACTGGGTCTATCAAAACAAAAAAAAAATGGCGTAGTTTTGGCACTAAGTTCAAATGTTTGGCACGCTCTGCAGCCTGAACGGCTTGATAAAGGGCTCATCATGAAGATTTTAAAATAGTATATCTAAGTAACTAAAAAGTGTAAAATAAAAAAATAGGTATAAAAAAAATTAAAAACCCGACTGTTACAGACAATATGTCCTGTCTCCTGAACTTGTTTTATTCTTTTTAGTTTTTATTTAAAATTATTAGTTATTTTTTACGCAGTCGTGTTTTTTTTTTTATTATTATTATTATTTGTTTCTAGAACAACGCTTTCTTTCACCGTTTTGAGAGCAGTGGTGATGAAATAAATTACACAAAGTAATGCGCCTGTCTGGGTTCGAACCCACGACTTACTGTTCGTAAGTCGAGGCCGCCACCTCTGGGCCACCGCTGCTCCACTGTAACTGTTATTGTAAGTGTAAAATGACCTGATGATACATTTCGAGGGAAACGGTTATGAGATTAAGAATCGACCCTTCTTTTAAGTTGTCTTAAAACAGTAGGGTTAATATCTCTGGCATTATGGTGGTGATACCAGACCAGAGGTAACAGTAAGCCTAGTACACTGATAAAACTATAGTGTGGTAGAACCTTTAGCTGTAAGTATATATATAGTATATATCTCTGTATGTCTTCGTACTCTTTATTATACAGTATTACACGAGGTGTCATCCTAATTATTTGTGTTTACCTCCGCTCCCTAACGGCCACCTTTTTTTTTTTTTTTTTTTCGGATTGGATATCATCAAATGACTCCTCCTGCTCTGGGCGGAGCAGGAGGGAGTGTCAGAGTTTTACTGACTAAAACCCATCCATGTTCCTTCATCGCCCTTTGTGTTCCGGGGCCACGGTATCTCTTTCGAACAGTCCCGCAACCCCGGCAGGCATCGGTCCTTACAGACCCCTTCCTTTTTGCTGACTCTCTTTGAGGCGCGCGTGGAACACGAACGAGCCGTCGACACGGCCTGTCGTCATAAGACGGACGAACGGCGAGCTAGCCCATAGCCCACCGTCCAGAGGCCCGCGCCTACGGTGGCCACAGACGCCCGGGGCGTCTCCCGCGACGGCCGGGACGATGAGAGGTTCTCTCCCTCTCCCGTTCCGCCACCTCCTTCTCTAGCATTACTGCTTCGCAGAAGGAGGTGACGGCGTCCCATTCCGTCTCGCTCCGGACCATGGCTTGCACCAGGGCCGGACGCGAGAGGTCGCCGCCGACAATCGCCGCTTCGAACGGCCACCTTACAGTTACCTTGAGGCCCGCGCCTACGGTGGCCACCGACACCCGGGGCGTCTCCCGCGACGGCCGGGACGATGAGAGGTTCTCTCCCTCTCCCGTTCCGCCACCTCCTTCTCTAGCATTACAGCTTCGCAGAAGGAGGTGACGGCGTCCCATTCCGTCTCGCTCCGGACCATGGCTTGCACCAGGGCCGGACGCGAGAGGTCGCCGCCGCCAATCGCCGCTTCGAACGGCCACCTTACAGTTACCTTAGTGGATGCGTGGCCTCGTAGTTGTTCAATATAGCCGCCGAATTCACCCCAGATCCGATGCCGTTTGGGCTATCACCACTTCCTCCTTCTCATAAGACTGCTGTGATCCCATTTTCAGTCGTTGTAGTAATTAACGTAACCGTAATTTCGGTCAATACCGGAGTCAAACGCTCGAGCGGAAATAATAGATGCGAATCGAAATCGTAATAAAGCATTGTGCTCTTAAAAGTCTTAAACCAGTGCATCGAGACACAATTGTTTCGTTCACACTCCTTATCTAGACGCAGGAATTATATTGCTTGCATTCTCTGTAACCGTATCCGCGTGACACCGTCCAACGGACCACCGACTGGCAGGGTGGCCATGTAACGAACAAACAACAACAAACAATAATAAGTAAACTTAATTTTTTGGATAATCGTTTTACGTTAATTTCATCATACAGGTATATACACTTGAAGTAATCCCTCAATTAATTGTGTATAATATAATATTCTGTTGTGCCATTTACAAATATTTTTTAGCATATTTCAGAAATACTTTCCGATTTCCAATTTAAATGAAATTATTACCTCTCCTAGCCGTGTGGTATCCGGCAGAGTAGAATAGAATCAAACCATTACACTCACGGGTGTCGTATAAGGCGACTAATGTCTGAGGCAGAACATCTTTTTATAAATAAACGATTGATTTATTTATTATCTTGCGCCTCCGTAGACCAGAGAATGGGCAGCAGCGTTTTCTGTTAGTCTTTCATCACTGCGATCTCCAATCCGCCTGCCAAGCGTGGAGATTACGGCAAATTCCTCCCATCATGGGAGAGGCTTATGTCCAGCAGTGGACATTATGGGCTGTTGTAGTAGTTGTAGATTACCTCTCCAGCCATCCATTCATACATTACAATGATTAAAACCTCACACTTTCGATTCATTAAATTTGCCCATTATTTTAACATAATGACATAATCCGCTCTTACGGCTCAGTGATCTGTAATTAAATAGAATCGACGCGTGTGTTTCATTCTGTTAATTTTCATGGTGGTGTAAATCATTTGACTGTAAAACCTAGTTTTTAGCCGTATTAAAACTGGATAGGGAGAAGCTGCACCTTACAGGTAACATGTTTTTTAATCTCCATTCAATTTCTTAATCACCATCCAATTCACTTATTCATCATCATCTTCAATCTGAATTCATCCGCTGCAGGCCCTTTTTCTTTTGTGTCAATCACCATGTTTCTGTGGTGATAACTTGTAAGAAATTAAGAGTTGTTCACTAACAAAAGCGACATAATTAATCTCTGAAAAAATAGTGGTCTCTGTTGTTGTCCATTTCACCTTTATTCCTTGAGTCGTTTTCACGTCCCAAGTAATTTTTGTTCGGCGAAACACTGGTTTTTGTACCACTATCAATCTTACCACGCTATCATTTACTCTTTTTACGTGATTCCACATAGGCATATACTATTAGGATGAAGATGGAATATCATCTAGCAGCCAGCAGAAGTTCGATATAACCCCCAACCTCATCCAGAAATGGAGTTTGGAAGGCATTTTTATTTTATTTTAAGGGCGGGACCAATCTACTAAAGAAAATGACATAAAAATAATATTTTAGTAAACTGATCCCGCAGGATCCAAATGAGCGGGATCAGTTGACTAAACGAGCCATGTAAACGATTGTTAGTAGAAGTAATTAACAATTTGTTAAACATTTATATAATTATCATTCCATGAATACCTAACCTCAAATACACTCATAGACTGCTCAGCTTAAGATCCTGGGTTCAACTCCAAGTTCTGGCTAAGTGTTATTGGGTTTTTCCATTAGGCATTTCTCTGTAGTGGCCACAGAGTCTGTATTTGTGCCCGATTGATGCCAATAGGCTCGCCTCCTACTTACTACATGGGACTTAAACATAATTGGCGAAATGAGGGTTAGCCTTTTGGGGATAATAGGCGTAATTTTATGTTATGTAAATACACTCATACACGCAGTTAATATTACAAATTAATTCAAACAAGTTTGCGAATTTTCTAATTGCTCAAAGCTCAGCACATTTCTATTTTTACACGACTGCCCAAAAAAAGGAGTGTTATTAACAGACATTATCCGCAGAAATGTCGGTTTCGTAGTCATTTAAACGTGTTTGAAATTACCATGCGTGAGTCCATGAAAACACCATAATCTTGACAAATGGACTTTAAACAGTGGTTTGGTTCTAATTGCTGAATATTTTTAAGTTAATGGGTCATGAAATTAGAATAACGAATCTATGAAAATAATATCAATCTTTTAGTACTCGAAAGGTTAGATAGAAGTGTACCTAACGGTCGCATATTTTGCGTGTAATAAATGGCTAGCCAATTGACATTAACTGGGCCTAAATCCAGACTCAGTGGCTGCTACTGAGAAATTCCTGATGAATAAACTCAATAACACTTTACTCGAACCGGGACATTAACCCAGGACATCATGCTCAACAGTCGCGTTTTCAAATACTAGACCAACGAGGCATCTCCGATCAACTTCATTGTTTTACGAAAAGTTCAGACATTCTTTTACAACCTACAAAATAAAATCTTGGTTTCACGAAAACATTCGGTACGCATAAGCAAAATTTTATGCAAATAGCGTACGCTCAACATAATCCCCAGACGATGTTGAGCATTATATCCGTGGTTACCTCGTAACAAGAGTTGTTAGAGCAATGATATGTGTGCTACGCAGTACTACGCCGGATGCATGATATTACACGGTCAGCCTGGCTATGTAATGAGCACATTCGTAGCGGTGCTACGGCGTAGCGCGTAGCTTACAACGAGAGTTAGAGTATGGACTGCGATAAGATAAATTGTAGGTAATGAATTAATGATACGACTTTGTACTGCGTGCTGATTTAGATGTGTTTGTGACAGATTGACCAGAAAATCCGCATAGAGAGAAGAGTGGAAGGTTATGGAGGAGATCTCTGCCCAGCAGACAATACAGTTAAAAAAAAGATACAATACAATACAATGTCTTTATTTTTTCTCTTCACAAAGGTTCACATAGTTTTCTTAAATATAGTTGTAACAATGACTTCTAAACAAAATGCATAATATACAAAGGAACATATGTTCCTTTGTGAGAGACTGGCGTCCATACTAGAGAAAAAGATGACAATAACTTTGTATCTTTATTTAGACATTTAGAGTATCTTCAGAATATGACAAATAGAAGATTATTTGTTTAATCATTTCAATAATTGCTATCAAACAGTACAATTAATTTAAAATGAGAACTCAAAAATACTTTAGTACGTATTCGATTGCAAATGTCTGAAGCTGCCTCTGAAATTAGTCAGTACAAGTTTAACCGAACCTTATAGCTTCAACAAATAGAACTCAAAATAAACCATCTTACAAAAAAAGAGAACATTTATTTATTTATTTATTTATAGTTAATTAAAACGGTAAACACCAATTACAATAATTAACATAGAAACACCAATTACAATAATTGACAAAACAAAAGTAAAAAAACACGAATACATAAGTAGCACAACTACCGATGTCTTATATATATCACCATTTTTCCGATAAACAGTGAAATGTACGCAACATACATTACATTCTCGAGCACATAAACAAGTCAATAGTACTTTGTGATAACAGTTCAATATTTAAGAGGCATTTCGATACATATATACTAATATTATAAAGAGGTATTTGTTTGTAAGTTTGTATATAGGGAATAATCTCTGGAAATAATGATCCAATTAAAAAAAAAAATCACTCTAAATACATTAATCAAAATCAAAGCATTTATTTCAAGTAAGCCAGTTACAGGCACTTTTGAATTGTCGAAAAAAAGATGAAAATTACAGTTACAATTACACATTAGCTACAGTCCCAGTCACAAGACATAAAAACTGTGAAAGTACTGTAGTTGCCCATTCCCTAGCGTAGATCTCTATAGCGAAGAACGGGCCAGAAACTCCATGGACACTCTTTTAAATCCAAATATAGTTACAAAATCTTGGGTCAAATTGGTAAATGGCAAATTGGTAATCAAAATATTTGTGGGCACATCAAAATATTTCGGTGTGCATATTAGCCAAGCTATCACAATTTTTTGTCTTCTTCTTGGAATCTTGGACGAAGTCGCGGGTGAAGTGCTAGTTTCGTATAAAATATATGAATAGGTTTTACATGTTGTGACCCGTAACCTCGCTATTACACAAAGGTAGAAGTTATGATACTTGCTGTCGTGAACTTTTGTAAATAATATTTTGTATTGCAAACATGTTCTATACAGGAATTTGACATGGATTGTTAACTAGCTTATGCCTGTGGATTCCATCCTGACAAGACCCAGCGATTTTTTATAAGGCGACTACAGGAGCTAAATTAGCAACTCTATTTGTGGTGGTTCAAACTTCGTTTGAAATACTGTTAGAATAAAGTTCTAATCACCTTGCACTACAAAGTGGTTGTTACGTTAGTCACTGCGAGCCGAATAGTGCGAAATGAGTAGTTTTTTGCGATTAACAAAAGTCTATTGATTGGACTAAAAAATAAAACACTGTCATGCTAGATTATGTTGCTTGTAGAATTATTTGCCAAAACATCAGAATGATCGCATGTATTTTAGTATGGTTTTTACTCGTTAAACAATTTTTAACAGACTTCCAAAAACAGGAGGTTATCAATTCGTCTGAATTTTTATTTTTTTTGTGTGTATGTTCAGCCTTTTTTTCGCCAATTGTGAACCGATATCAATAATTCTTTTTGTATTTGGAAGAAAATCACTTCGCGATGGTCCCGGTTAACTTTGGTGAAGATTTGATGTTGATCTTCGGAGATATACAATGGAACTCTTCAATTATAGACAGCAAATCGGCCGTGATTGCTGCAATCGCTTGGATGTTTGTTGATTTCACAACATCATAACATATCATCACGCCTATATGCTCTGAGAGGGTACACAGATGTGTACCAGTACACCCACAGTTAGGTATGTTAAGTTCCATTTTATAGTGGATAAGCCTATTACCATGACATGTATTGTTAACAATATGAAATAAATGACTGCCTCGTTGGTCTAGTGGTGGTGAATGTGGCGACAACTCAGCATATGACGTCCTGGGTTCGATTCCCAGGTCGGGCAAAGTGTTATTGGGGTTTTACATCAGGAATTTCTCAGTAGCAGCCACGGAGTCTGGATTTGCGCCGGCGCTCGCCCCCTATTCCATTGGACTTAAACATAACTGGCAAAAAGTGGGCGTAGGTACTTAAGGATACACCACAGCCCAACTCTTCGGGGATTACAGGCGTGATGTTATGTTATGTTAAAATAAATGTCATAGCTATTATTTGTATAGGATATTACAACTAAAAATTGAAAAATAAAAAACTTTTTTGCAAAAAATAAAACCGACTTCAAAAACACAACAAAGTGAAAAATAACTTTAGCTTCAGAAGTCGGTGGCAAAGAAACTGAATCAAACACGCAGAAGTCACCGACTTCTGAAGCTAAAGATATTTTTCACTTTGTTGTGTGTTTGAAGTCGGTGTTATTTTTTGCAAAAAAGTTTTTTTTAGAGATAAGTTCGTGATTTTTTTTATCGAGTGTAACTAGTTGTATTATGATTTCAAAACAATATCATACTAGCATCTAACCTGAGGAATATCATATGTTTTTCTGGTTTTGTTTATTGCAGCGAATCATATGCTTTTTTGCATCATAAAACTCGCGTTTAGCTCCTGTTGTCCCCTTAACATCGTTGGCCCTGGTGCTGGAGGGCGCCCCATTTTATTCATCATCATCATCATCATTTCAGCCGTAAGACGTCCATTGCTGGACATAGGCCTCCCCCAAGTGTCGCCCCATTGACCGGTCCCGTGCGACTCGCATCCAGCAGATTCCCGCAACCTTCACCAGGTCATCGGTCCACCTAGTGGGCCCATTTTATTGCCGATTCATTATTCCGATGACTTTGTCTAAGAAATTCATATTTCTGGTCCCAAACTCCAGTATTTCTTTTTCCTATCTTTATTAATATACAGGGTGTAAACGGACCCTTCACGAACGCCATCAATCCAGTATTAATACATCAAACTAAGTAACCCTACGCAAAATAATTGCTGGGAAACGCCTTATTTTTTAGGGGTGTAAATTTACGTTTTATTACTGTAAAACTCAATGTCATGCAAAGAGTTAAAATATTATACTGTTGGATGCTTTGAATAATGTGGTGTTCACCTCTCAACCGCTATTTGTCACACTTGTTGCAATTGCTTATCGGCTTAACCGCGCAATGTCACATGTGTTGCACGCGGCTTTATGAAGATATTTTAAATAAAAAATCGACTAAAACTTGCACTGTTCATGTTTTCAATAGTTTATTTCACATCTCTATAACATTTCCAAACGCAATAACTTAAATAAAGTTACGTCAACAGACCGCGCCATTTTTTTGCGTCATCGTGTTAGCGTTAGTGTCACATTTCAAGTGATTACGAGCTACGTATTTGTTATTGTTTTTTAGTGTAATACCTTTAAATCTTTGTGAGAAGTTGTACTATCGTATTATGATAACGCAAATTAGGTTTCGAATCGCAAAGTTGCAGTATTACGCCTGTGAAAATGACGTAGGTATAATTACCTATTTTGATTGTGAAGTGTGAAGAAATAAGTGATTTAGTGATTAAAACGAGTGTGAATATTGGGAAAAATAGTGCTTAATTAGTGAGGTGATTAGATTGCTCAACTATCTACACCAAAAACAAGTAGTTTTGTGTGTTTTTTCGTCCAAACAGCGACTGACAATAATTAGTTCCAGATGTAAACAAACAGTGAGTATCTAGTTTCATATAATTATTTTGATATGATGCTAATGAGATTAAGGTCTTATTGGAAAGGTAATATAATCTAGTTTATTTTTAAATAAAAAAAATAATAATAATAAGATAATAGTTTTTGATCAAATTAATATTTTATTAGCAACATATCGGTTTTTATCACTGTTTTTCAAGTTCTACATATTTTTTGGAGTATCAAATTATAATTGTATGTCTTGATTTTTAATTAAGCAATTTCCTTATCTATTCTGCTATTCACTGTAATTTTTCTAGAGCTCTAACTCATGCAGTTTGCGATCGACAAATGTTTTTAAATAAAGTGTCAAATTACGTGCAAATTTTTCGCAAGCATGCGCGGTATGTAGCGGTCTGACTTTTTTAGCGCGGTTTGCGCGCTGGAGAGGCTAGAAACACTATAGTTAGGGTTTAGAATAAAACCACCAAATTATCATCAGGAAGTAGATGAACTCTAGGGGTACTTGTGCTCGCTGCCCGGGATAAGTGTGGACTACTCAAATGATGGAACCTTAAAGCTCACGCTACGTGGTAGTTAACAGGTCAGGGAGGTAATTAAAGCAATATTTAACAAAAACTTGTAGTAAATTTGGAATTTTGACCTCTGTCACTAGAAGGTTTGGGTTTTGGAAGGTATGGTACAGTTTAAAAAAAATATCTCAATGACGGGGAGAATCTATGGCTTACAGCTTCGTTAAGGGTATTTTTATACCCTTTATTACCCAGTATTTAACCCTACATAACAATCCATACTAACCTATTTAATTCTCGAGCGAGATTATACAAAATATCCTCGATTACGTTAAACGCCGCGCGGCTTTGAAACTAATAAACAAAGTTGAGAACTTTGAACTATAAGATTCTTCGGGACATCTGACGGAATGAATTCATTTAAGCATAGTTCTTGTGCACTTGGCTTTGAAGACGGGTTAGACCGTTTAACTAGGTATAAATCTAAACTATATGTCTATGAACTTAGAAGTTAAGTTTGTTTGCATGCTTGTCTGACTATACCAGATCAACGAGGCAGTTATATTACCCTCGTCGATCATAATCTCACAACCTTTTATCATCTGAACGTATCACCAACATCTGCCTGGCCTTTTCCCAACTATGTTGGGGTCGGCTTCCAGTTTAACCGGATGCAGCTGAATACCAGTATTTTACATAGAGCGACTGCCTATCTGACCTCCACCACCCAGTTAGTACTGGGTAATACAAAACCCCTTGGTAAGACTGGTTGTCAGACTTTTTGACCCACTGACTACCTGTAACGACTGTCATAGATCTACAAATGACAGCCGGGACCAACGGCTTTACGTGCTTTCTGAGGCACGGAGGAAACTCGCTATGTAATGGGCGGTCACCCATCCACAGACCAACCTAGGCAAGCGCGGCTTAACCTAAAGATCGGCCCGAGCGGCTGTTATTATTTCTTTAGGTTATCTGACCGTATCTGAGATGAAATTAATCACGTAGTCTCATGTATCTTGCATCAGACTGATGCTCAGTGGCATACTGTTACATATCACTGCATTATGTCAACGTCAGTGTTGAGGTAACAGGTACTAAGTGCTGCCTGTGTTATGGATGAGCTAATAGGTCACATTTCTGAAATTTAAATTACTCCACGTGAGTTTTACCTTTGTGGTAAACAATACATCCGGTAGAAGTTATTCGTTTCGTTTTTTCAGGAAGGAAAGTACTTGTGCTGTCTACACTAATATTATAAAGAGGAAAGATTTGTATTTTTGTGTGTATTTTTGTAATGAATAAACTCAAAAACTACTGCGCCAATTTCAAAAATTCTTTCACCATTAGAAAGCTACATTCAACTTGAGTAACATAGGCTATATTTTATCCCCATACCCCCACGGGCACGAGAAATATGCTGGCTTCCGCTAGTCTGTAATAATAAGGAACTTCTTTGTCTATTTTATAACCACGAATGTGATCATTAAAATACGATACCCACATCGAGTTCTCAGAAAAAGTGAAGCTTTGTAGCACGTCCTCACCGCTGTTACTCATAAGTGTGTGACAGTGGTTTTGTTTTTCAAAACTCAAGGTGTTTACGCCAGGTACTACGCAATTAAACAAAACAGGTTAGGAAATATAATATAAGTAATCTTAATATTAACAAACATGAAAAACAGAAAAACACACACCCAGTTAATCCTCTCCCAGTATAAACCTTTAGAAAGGTTGACTGGTGGAGAATGCCTTGTGGCATTAAGTCCACCTAAGTACCATTCTTGTACATGAAGTTTAAATAAATAAATATAACACAATAGAAGGCAACTAGACGCACTGACACGTGTGATTACAGCGCGTTGCTACCAACATAATAGAAATGTACTTCGAAAGCGCGGTTTAGACGGGCGCCATCACGGATATTGAACGGAGCGAATGAATGAACGAAGAATGAGTTTATTTGAACGGGAGAATGGGATGGTAAATAGATGTAATGAAGCCTGCTTTGTTAGAGTGGTGACAAGAGGATTGTCACGACTTATTTGTATGGGTACTCGTACATATTGGAGTGAATTCTGTGTGGCAATCAGTTGTGCATTGTGCTCTAGAGTTGATGAGATTTGTGGTAGAATAAAAAATGAAACGTAAGATACGAATGGGGAGCTAACTGTTCGAAATGAGGCAACCATTGCGCCTAATTTAAAAATAAACAATAATTGCAAAAACATGATTCTATCCTAATTCTCTAGGAGCATACGGGGTTTCCGTTGGATGCGAGTCGCACGGGATCGGTCAATGTGGCGACACTAGGGGGAGGCCTTTGTCCAGCAATGGACGTCTTTCAGCTGAAATGATGATGATGATGATGATACAGGGTGTTAACTTTCATCGGTGCAGTGAGAGGAACTATCTCAACTGTTGCAGCTACATGAACATGCTCTTAGGAGACTATCCATAATTTTGTTGTAAAATGTTGATCCACATTCACAGATTTAAAAAAAAATGCAAGAAAATGGCATTTTAATAAAAAAATGTTATTGATGCAAAAAAGGGGCCTGTTTCCGATACTGATAAAAATTGTTTATTAGACCAACCATCGTTAGAGTACTAAAAACGTCAAAAATTGCAAAAACCTTTCTTCATACATTTCTTAGGAAATCATTGCAGGTGAAAGAATTTGCAAGTGAAACTGAAATACAAAAAAAAAAAACAAATTAAAAGAAAAAAAACTCACAAAAACGGCAGGTAGGTACGTTATTTTACATGTCAATAAATCGGCCCGGAAAATGTAAGAGTAGAATTACTAAGAAGAGACTTTCATCTACATAGTATCTTGATTACGTACAAAGTTGGATGTCACGCTAGTGACATACTAGCAACCATCCTAATGAACTTAGCAGTCGGCGAAATTAAAAATTCCGTGTAGCAGAGTCAAATGTCTAGTCTAGTGTGTCTGGCGTATATAGACTGAAATTCTATTATCTAAAACCTTGCTGACTAACGTGAAATTACGAAAAGTTTTTAGTCACATACATTGTGGGTAGGATAAGTTTACGAATATACAGGATGTAAACAAGCTCATCACGAAGTCGTCAACCAAGCATTCTGTACATCAAACTAAGTAACTTTACCAAAAAATGATTGCTGGGTAATGACTTTTTTTTTGGGGGGTGTATTTTTCTTGTTTATGGGTATTTATTAGTATTGCCTGCAATAAAACACTTTTTTTTAATATCATGTTTTGTGATAGAACTCAACGTAACGGACTCAAAACATGCTGATGGATGGATTGAATAGTACGGGGGTCGTGGAGGTGTTTAAAGTAAAAAACTTACATTAAAAACTTGTATTAAAAAAAAGAAAACTTGTCAAAAAGTTAGAACTTTGACCTCCAATATCTCCGTAACTAGGAGGTTCCCAGGTATCGTGTAGAACAAAAAAATATTACAATGACGGGGAAAACAAGACCTTTCGGCTTCGTTAAGAAGTTTTTACACCGTTTATTAATAGTTAACTACCAGTAAATGATGGTTTACGTACGGTCGACCCAGCTATTTGGTTTACATTTTAACATGCGAATTACATTGTAAAATGTAAACCTAATAGCTTAATAATTGAAACGATTAAAAACTCGTCAGAGCATAATGCAGTCATCATTAATAGCATAGTTTAACTACGGAACTAAGCTTAAATCGTTAGTAGGTATAATATGTAGTTAAAATGTGAGAGATACCTTTTATATGAAAACTTTCCCCCCAAACTAGGAATTTCTCCTGTATCGTGGGTGCGTTTATAAACATTTAAACTCACATACAAAAACAGCCAGACCCGGAACTACTACCTGTAGGCCATACGTAAATATTTGTTCCGTGTGAGAATCGAACCCGCGACACGCAGCACAGCAACCAATCGCCAAATATACCGTCTCTACAGATTTTTTACGTCCTTTTCTTTAATTGATATCAAGAATTCAATTTGTTTTCCCCATCTCAGTAATTACAGTGCCTATAGATTCGACCCTCTGAAAAATGTGACTGGACTTTAAGTGGGACTATTTTGTAATTGGTTTTCATTATTTTCTGTGTTCTAACTCTTTAGCAATAATGTTGTTTTTAGCTCATAAAAGGTTAAAATTGTGTTTTTACGGAGTAATAATGAAAGTGTAGCGCTGATTGTAAACTGCAAAAATTAACACGTCTTGAATTCCGATTAAAAACAAAACACATAGAAAAGCAAATCGTTATGCTGCTCCCAGATTGACGGGTTTTCAAAAAACTGTTTACAAAAAAATTGTAATGGGGATTATGACTGACTAAAAAAAAATATAATTCTTTTTCGTCCGTCAGTTATAGTATTGGAAAATAATGGGCACATATTTTTTGTTTTTGTAAATTAATGAATGAATGAATGACAATGATAAAACGCATCAAAACTCGAGAGTGGGGGCTCGTGACATCACAACGCACTAAAAATTATAGCACGGCGTGACGTATTGAGAATTTTAAAAGCGTCGTGGTATCTTCGTCAATTTTGGTTTACGTAACAAAAGAAATAACAAAATACGTGTCAAATATTTTTTGAAAATCTAACTGACGAACTTATTAGATTTTTTCAGGACCCAAGCCTATTGGTTTACAATACTTTCCTCACGATGTTTTTCTCAGACCTCTGCAACAGGTTCCCACACAACTTTTTAGCTGCCGATGCCTCTTTTTAACTACCTATCCTAACACTTTTTATTAAGATAGAAGTCCAATGTAATATAATAGCCGCCGAATCTATCCATTTACCGTGAACTATTCCACACTTCAGGCTATTATAGTACTAAGAATGTTTGTAAAAGAATATGACCGTAAGGATCAATGTTGAACATTGGAGGTTGGGACCATTTAGACCAAAGAAGCAGTTTGCTAAGCTGAAGTACTGAATATAAAAGGCATTTCGTCACTGAATCCTCATACAAAATTAAGCTCTAGGCACAGTCATTAATCATACTTTGAATATTATTGATGGTTGAACGAGTCGGAATTACCTAAGGGCTTATTTATATTTGAGTACTTAATCCTTACGTGAATTGAGTGTGATAAGTATTGCTTCGGTAAAACGAGTGTATTTGTAAAGAATGATGGGTTGTTACTAACAAGCACTAAAATAACTTTGATGTAAATAACCAATCAACGCAAGTTGAGAAATCATGAAAATGTCAGCTTTTAATTTTACTTTTTTAATTATTGACTTGTCTTTCGCAGCCAGCGAGTGAAGTTTTTAAATTTTTATTTACCTGATGTCCATCAAAACTTGAAAGTAAATTTTTATCCTGAAAAAAGATAAAATACTGACATTTCAATTTTCAAACCTGTCTAGTCCAACGTCACTTTTTGGTCTGAAAATAACAAAATAATTATGTAAAAACTCCCATCCCTTGATATCTAAATTTTATTCATTAATAGTTTGAATAAAATTGTTCGGCCGCGTCCTAACCAAAGCGCGAACACGCGACTGTCACTTTTATTTTGTTTGGCAAGCCATGGGCAAGTCTGAACGCGCCGTTGCCGTGCTGGTCATACATCATCATCATCCTCATTTCAGCCGAAAGAAGTCCACTGCTGGGCATAGGCCTCCCCCAAGGGGGGGTTTTGCCATGATCACCAAGTTTGGAAGGCGGGTTGGCGATCGCAGTACGGTTGTTACAAAAGCACAGAGAACGCTGCTGCCCATTCTCTGGTAAGTCCCTTAGTCGTCTCCTACGACACCCACGGGATGAGATGGGGTGGCCACATTCTTAATCCGGGACCACACGGAAAACACACACTGGTCATACAAAGGTAATAATAATATTATGAATTGTAAATTTGTCACGATTTTACGAATATTATTACCCTATTATGATTCTGCTAAAGCGGCCTGTTTATTCCCCCAGATGTATGAATGTGGACTAAGCGAAAGGAGTATGTAATGATCAGAGACCGGAATATATGCAGCTGCATATTTTCATAATTATGCATTTGCATATTGTGGTGTTTTTTGAAGATTTGATTGATTTTCATTTTTTAGCTAAAATCGGCATATCCTGCATATTTGGGCATGTTTTCTTTATAATTATCTGCTCCTAACTGAAAAAATGTAAAAAAAAGCACCTACATTCAAATAGTGCCCATTGGAATTGATCGATTAGTTTCAAGTTATTACAAAAATATTTTAACCATCGTACTACAAATAATTATAAACCGAATGCGGTTTTCGGTGTGCTGTACTTTCTACGTATATGAAAAAGGTGTGAGTTTATGTATGCATATATGATTGATTGATCGTTAATATTAGGACACGGGGTTCGGTTTCTAAAGGCTTAGTGACTTCGTGTTAGGAACTTTGGCAATTTGTACCGCTGACTATAGCAAAGCGGCGTGATTGTTTTAATGTAGTCATTAGCTGTGTGTTCCCAAGAGTTAAGCTCAAGTTATGTCGGTATGTGATAAAATTTGAATGTTTGTGCAATATTTGGCGAGAGTTACAAGTCTATTGTTAAAGGGAAACTATAAAGGGTGTTAATAGACTCTTAATGAATCCGACATACACTTGTTCTCCCCGTCATTACGACCAGTTTTTTGTTCTAGACCATAACTGAGAGCCTTCTAGTGGGTCGGGGGGCTTTCGGGACCAGGACCGCGGTCCCAGATTCCCCTTAAATATTTTTGAGTGGTATTTTTACGGAGATATTGGGGTCAAAGTTCCAACATTTTTTACAAGTTTTTTTTAACACTTCAATACCCGCAATTACAGACACAATTAAAATAACAATGCACCGTGCCTCTGGAGACACGGCCGGGAGCATACGGGTTAATACATGTTTTTAATGTAAGGTTTTTACTTTAATCACCTTCACGTCCCCCGTACTATTCAATCCATTCTTCAGCACAATGTTTTCTATTTATTTATTTTCTTTATTCGGTGACTGCAGTTGTGTACGATTACTATTATTATACTTTCATCACCCTTGTTATGTGCGCCACCGTGTAGGCACACTTAACTATAGAGGTAGGTGTGTGTGTACCTATACGTACTAAAATAGTTCGCATAGAGTGCAATTCAATACTGTACCTAAATGACCAACACATTGTATTGGCAACGTGGTCACGTTACAATTATAAAATATATATGTCATTTGGTGGAGCGCAGCAAACAAGCGTGCTTACAAAGGACATCAGCCAGCAATAATGATGTCAAATTCAGTTCCCACAAAATTAATATCCTATTTCGCGGTCGCAGAATCACACGTCATGTTATGTTTTGATGTGTCATAATGGTGGCGACATCGTAAACAAAATGGTAACTGCAAACACGTACAGTCAGAATCCAGTATGAATTCACGTACCTGTAGTCCTATACATGTACAAGTTTACCTACTTAGATACATTTTTTTCGTGGGGTAACGATTGAAACTTTGCATGCATAATCAGCCTTTAATGTTCCCACTGCTGGGCCACAAAACTCCTATCTAAAATATAGAATGGATAGTAGTCCACTATGCGGGCTCAGTGCGGGTTGGGATATGTCACACGTCTTCGAATTTTTGGTTCTAGGACATGCTTCTAGGCTTCACCAATTTAATTGTGGTGATTATTACTCAAAGTAATAAATTATAAAAAGTAATGCAGTCGGTCGTGTCAATGCGTGATTTGGGGCCGTTACCACTGTTCTCATCATCGTGTTCCAAATTTGAAATTATTCTTATTTGATAATAATATGGGTTCCAAAATATTATCTACGTAGCATATCATGAGATTACCATCAATACAGTAGTAAGAAAAAATCACTTTTAAATTAAGTGTAGGTAATTATTACTGCTCGTGACTAGGAACAGTATCTACATATTTTTTCAGTACATGCATTCTCTACATAAATAAAATAATAAATAGAAAGAACGCATTAAAACCACCACCTGGACAAATTCCCAAGGATGCCTATAATTTAAAAAGAAAAAGGACTTCTTTTCATGGAAAAGGAAAAAGTCAAAGAAAGCACGTAATCATAGCCGCATTTCTAGACTATACCTATGTTAATTCAAATATTAATACGTAGCTAGCGTATTGCTACTAACTAAGCACAAATTAATTATGGCTGGTAATCTCTGTTAAAAAACCAAATAACACTGTTTAAGCTTTCACGGTTTATAACTAAACTTATATTGTGACTTACGGGATATCTTCCGTGATTGTTCATTGTTTTGAGCTCCCAACAATGAACAATCACGGAACATATTCCGTAAGTGACAATATAAATTTAAACCTAATCATCATCATCATCAGCCTATTAATGTTCTCACTGCTGGGACACAGGCCTCCTCTCTATGAGAGAGAATGGGCTATAATCCACCACGCGGGCCCAGTGCAGATTGGTGTGATGTCACATGTCTTCGAATTTTTTGGTTCTAGGACATGCCGGTTTCCTCACGATGTTTTCCTTCACCGTTTTGAGAGCAGTGGTAATGAAATAAATTACACAAAGTAATGCGCCTGTCCGGGTTCGAACCCACGACTTACTGTTCGTCGTAAGTCAGAGCCGCCACCACTGGGCCACCGTTGCTCAACCAAATGACATGTTAGGAATAGAACTCTAGACTACCCGAATTTCACCAGTCGTGATTGCCACTGTCTAACAAAGAAGTAACAACCAAAAACAAGAAAAAAGTAAGAAACCCGCGAAAAACACACTCGTTCGAAGCAAGTAGCGTTAAAATTTTAGAATTACGGCCCTAACGTAGAGGAAATTATTACAACTGGCAACGTTGCCAAGTTTGCGCTACGTTGTAATAACTTACGATTAAATGTTTATGTTTACTTTCGATAAAGAAAATGTTTTTTTACGGTTTGAGGTCGAATGCACAAGAATTACTCTTTGGTCTAGTGTACGCTAGCCAAGAGCTTAGTATGGGGTAGGGGTAGCTTAGTATAGGTCCTTGTAATGTTTCCCGCGACGGGATCAAAGTGGTTTTCCACGTGGAAAAGTACAAGGATTAAGATTGCTTTCCACAGAGAAAAGTATAGTGTTTTGTTCAACTTGGTGTGGGTTTTCCGAAATTCAACTTCAACATGAATGATGTTACTAAGATTTATTAACAATATTGATTAAAAAGTATTTTTTTTTATTTAAAAGTGTGACCATAGAGTTTCTTGCTTAATCTTCTCCATAGAGATCTACACTCTAAAATGGGCCATTACAGTACTTTCACAAGTTATTATGTCTTGCGACTGTAACTGTAGCTTCGCTTTTTTTTTTGTATATTTTGACATTCAAAAGTGCCTGTAATGGTTTAATTGAAATAAATGTTTTGAGTTTGAGTTTAAAAATAGCATAAACATAATATCGCGCCTGTAATCCCCGAAGGGTTGGGCAGAGTTCTACCTGATTGCACACAATTCAACCGCTTAAAAAAAAAAAATGATACATCATCAAAAAACGCTACAAATTTCAAGTAAACTTTTCATGTTAGAACAAAGAAAGATAAATTTTCAAATCATACGCAATATACGCGTATGATTTGAATTTCAATGTTTTTTTGATTTTTATTTTGCAATGAGAAAAGAAAACTAAGTATGCCATTTGCTTCTACTCCGTTACCGTATTATACCCATTTTTTTTTGTGAAGTGATATAAAAGTCATTCTGTATTTTATTTATAATTATATTTTTATATATTATTTTATTTTATTATTATGTTATTACTGTTGTTATATGTTTTATTAGTTGTTATTGCCATCTATCATCCGTCTATCGTGGCTGTTACTTCGAAAATTCCTCGGAAAACACTTTTCCCGTCCTGGGAATCAAACCCAGGACCGTGAATGATGCTCAGCAGTCGCTCTTGTGACCATTGTCGAAGCACTGGCTAAAATATGCACTTAACTTAAACTTAAAAACGGCGATTATTTAATCGCCGTTTTACGAAAACTTGAGGTAAGATTTCGATGAAAAACTTCTTATTTACTTCAAGTGTCATTCACTACGTTATGTTCTCGGCGTTATTAAAGATGCATAATTCTTCCCAACCAATTAGCAACTTTATTATAATGCTGATGCAGTTGTAAACGTATCTAGGGTTGGTGATTGAAGCCATAAAGTTACCTAGTTACAGGTCTAAATAAGCACTTGTAAATAACAGATTTACTCATAAATACATCTACAAAACCGGAAATTTTCACGAGGTTGAAAAATATTTAAGAAATATTTACCTACCTAACTTAAACGAGACGGATCCCTGTTAATTGGCACCGGAGCAGGCATCAACATTAAACATCCTTTAGAATCTGGCCTAACAAATGCCCTGCTAAGGCAAAAGGAATCATTCTTCGCTGTAAGTAATGAGAAGGAACGTCTCGCTATTGACAAACGCTTCAATACTGTCTGTTGCGAAAATTAAATCCATTTCTTAAGTTGTTGGAGTAAACGGTTAGTTGTTTTGGAAATAAATGTTAATTTTGTAAATTGGAATACTAATTACTTTCATTTTATTTTCTTCCTGAAAAGGGAAATGCCCATTTGGTGAAGAGGTTTTGGCCAAGTGACGCCCATGAAAGAAACCAACTATAGATGTTAGGGTTGACATCACAGATGTAGAAACAAACACTATTTTGTATATAGAACTCGGTTGAACTTTTTTTTATTTTTTTTCTTTAGGATTTACAACGACCGGAAGTGTTAGATCGGGCAATAAACGATTGAGTTTCTTTATTAACTCGGCTTTTAATTACGGAGGTTTCATTGCAAATAATAGCAATATTTTAGTTTTTTTTTTTTTTTTGTACTTAACACATTGGTGGGCAAAACGTGGCCAAGAATGGGCATTTCCCTTTAGCTAAAAGCATCTTTATTTAGTTACTATTAAATTGTCAAGAAAACAAATAGATGAAGCTACAGTCCTGTAGGTACAAAACAATGCTGTGACTGTACTGTGGTTGCCCTTTCCATAGCGTAGAGCTTTTTGGATAAGAATGAGCAAGAATCTTCATGGATCGAATGAATGTTCGTACATACACTCTATTCATCTCATTTTAGTTTCACTCATGTGAAACTAATATGACAACTAACTGAAATCACAGTAGTTAGTGACAAAACTTCTAACAAGACTCTCAAATTACTGTAATTTTAGTCACTTGTCAACATAATTCCGTCAAGCCTCGTTCCCTTGTTGCTATGCTGAGGTGGAAGATGTAACCAGGATTACGACTGTGAATATTTCGACGTAATTAAAACGTCAAGAATTAATGTCACCGTCTGACTCCATAAGTCCCTTTAATGCCAAAGTAAACAGCATTAAATAGCCAAATCAAGAGAAACCCTTGTTCAATATTTCAGAAATAAATTACAAACTATTTTAAGTGAAAACTGAGACATTTTGCTTATTTATTAGTCGTTGCTTTGCTAATGGAGTGTCTTCTCGACAGTCTGTACCTATTTCATGCTTAATTCTCCTTAGTTGACGGGGCTTTAGGCATTTAATAAACATTTCTTGGCCTGACTGACAAAATGGCCGACTGCCTTTGATTAATAGATTCGCAAGTCACGACTTTTGTTTTTATTAGCGAAGGATAGAGTAAATGTAGTGAACCACGAATTTCGTTTTGTATGTCGTAATTGAGTTATGAAGGGAGTACACGCTTTTGCGTATTTTAACTCTGCTGAAACCACGCACGGCAACCAAGCAAGCTATAAAAACCAGTTTATGCAGATTTTTATCATTTTACGGGAAATCTATACAAAGCGAGGCCATGTTATACTGGAAATGTAAAGCGTGATGTGTCACCGTGTGTAGTTTGTTAGTAAATCAGATCGTAAGCGTAACATACCATCACATTGCAAATGTTTGGAAGTCATGAAAGCTTTATGTCCCCACGAGTTGTGCCCGTCATGCGTTGCAAATTTGCAATGCCATTTGAGATAATAAATAAAAACAAAATAGACTTTGTGCAAAATTGCTTAAAAATCAGTTCTGTAGTTTAGGAGTCTTTAGAGTGCGAACAGACGAACAGACATCGATTTTTATATTTTGTAAATCTTTTTAGCAATTCATCATCTGCCTTGCCTTTTTACGACTATTTTGGGGTCGGCTTCCAGTCTAACCAGTTGCAGCTGAATACCAGTATTTTACATGGAGCGACTGCCTATCTGACCTACACAACCCAGTTAGTACTGGGTAATACGACGATACCCCTTGGTATAGGCTGGTTGTCAGACTTTTTGGGCCACTGACTGGACTACCTGTAACGAGATGCATCCACTCGCCAGTGTCTGGTATGGAATCGATACCATGCAGCGTCTATACGCACTTACAAGATTTCTTTGTGTAAATTGAAATTGTTGTCACATTGCCATTGTAAAATAGTACTAAGTTGTTTTGGAAATAAACTATTATTATTATTTTTGGAATGTGCTTTTGCTTCTCAGCGTACTGGTACTTCCAACTACATTTACGGGCCTAAACCAAAGTAAATGCAGCGTGTGGTGTGTTATGTTGAGGGTGTGTTGTGATGAGGCCCTATTTCGTTTTCTTCTATTTGCATGAACTTTCTGACAATTCGACATGTATTTAAAATTGCAGCTTTTTGTAAGGTGATATAAAGTGTTTCTTTTAGACTTAGTAATTTGAGGCTATGGAGTAAGTGATTCGGGATAACACCTGTTGTAGAGAGAACTATCGGGACCACATAAACTTTTTCCTGGCGCCATATTCTTGTTACTTCCTGTTTGAGGTCTGCGTATTTACTAATTTTTTCGGTGATTGTTTTTTGTATGTTATGTGTGTTTGGAACTGCGATATCTACTAAGTAAGTTACTTTATTTATTTTATCTTGTAGTATTATGTCCGGTCTATTATAGTGAATTGTCCTGTCGGTGAGAATGGCGCGATCGTAGTAAAGTTTATGAGTATCATTTTCGAGGGTAGCTTGAGGTGTGTAATTGTAGTATGGAGTGTTTGTGTATTGTATGAGTATGTATTTAACTGCCAATCTTTGATGAATAATATTGGCTACCTGATTGTGCCTGTGTGTGTAGTCGGTCTGCGTGAGGGTTGCGCATGCTCCTGTTATGTGCTGAATGGTTTCTGGTTGCGTGTGACACTTGCGACATTTATCATTAGTTACTGAAGGATCTTTGATAATAAATTTTCTATAGTTTTTGGTGTTGATAATCTGGTCTTGTATAGCAATGATAAATCCTTCGGTTTCTGGGAATAAATTACCTATTTTGAGCCACTTATTTGAGGCAATTTTGTTAACGTGTGATTGTTCTAGGTCATGAGGATGTCGGCCATGAAGGACTTTTTTCTTCCAGTCCTCAATTTTTTGTGTTTGTGTTTCTTCGTTTTCAATGTGTGAGGTATCTGATTGTTCATATAAGTTAAGCCGGGTGTAATTGTGATCATTTTGGGCTATGGCTTTATGGATGTTGCTAGTGTGAGACTTCGTATGAAAGAATGTTTTTAATCTACAAACTTGTTTTCGCCATAGGTGCTGGATGTCTATTAGGCCTCTCCCTCCGTTTTGTCTTTTTATGGTAAGTCTTTCTACGGCAGATTTAGGATGTAAATTATTATTTTTTGTAAGAGTGGTGCGTGTAGTGCGTTCTAATTGTTCGGTGTCTGTTTTTGTCCATTTAATGACTCCGAATGAATATGTTAATATGGGGATGGCAAATGTATTTAAGGCCTTGATAAGATTTTTTCCAGACAGTTGGGTTTTACATACAGCGTTTAGTCTCCTCTTGTATTCTGCAGTAAGTGTTTCTTTAGTTCTAACGTGATCTAGTCCCTTCAATTGCGTGTACCCTAAATATTTGTATAAATCGGACGGTTCCATCGCTGTTATGGTGTCTGTATTATTTACTACATAGTTGCCGGGTCGTATCTTGCCTCGTATGATGTGAAGTGTTTTACATTTATCCAGACCAAATTGCATATTTATATCTTGGCTGAACTCTGCTGTAACTTCTACTAGTTTTTTCATTTCTTTTTCGGTTTGTGCATATAGTTTAATATCGTCCATGTATATGAGATGAGAAATTGTTGTTTGTTCTTGTAGTTGTGCTTGTGTTGTAGTGTGTTTGAGACAATATCCGGCCCGGCAGCGCTGCAGCAGATGTGACAGAGGGTTTAGTGCGAGACAGAACCACAGGGGACTCAGAGAGTCACCTTGATATATGCCTTTTCTGATAAATATTTGTCGCGTAGTAACATTATTGTGATTACAATTCATGTGAAGAGTGGTTTTCCATTGTGATATTATGTTGCTTAGGAAATCTATTATTTTTGAATTTACTCTATAAATTTTTAATATCTGTATCAACCAAGAATGAGGAACACTGTCAAAGGCTTTTTTATAGTCGATATAGGTGCAATGAAGGTTTCTACTCTTTGTGGTGGCATGTTTATGTATAGTGGAGTGTATTATTAACTGTTCTTTGCATCCCATGTGGCCCCGTCTGCAGCCCTTCTGCTCCTCCGCCATTATGTTGTGGTGTTCAATGTGTGTGTTGATTTTCGCTGTTATTGCTGAAGTTAATATTTTATATATTGTAGGTAAGCATGTAATTGGTCTGTATTGGGAAGGGTGTGGTGAGTTTTTAGTTTTAGGCAGCATGTATGTTATGCCTGTTGCAATAAATTCTGGTATATTTTGTTGTCCTAATATGATTTGTGTTAAGTTTCTTGCAATTGGTTTGTATAATGAGGTTAACTTTTTAAACCAGAAATTGTGTACTTTGTCTATACCAGGAGATTTCCAATTGTGTAATCTGCCTGTTATGTGTGTGATATCGGCCTCAGTAATCTCTACGAACTCCATTTCATGTATTGCTCTCCATTTTGTTTCTTCCTCTGTTATCCATGTCGCTTCGTCATTATGTCGTGCTTGTTCTTCCCAAATACTAGACCAATATGTTTCTAATTGTTCTTTTGTAGGTTGGTTAGGTGTGTCTGTGTTGGTGTCGTGATTTGTGTCAGTGTTTGGTTTGTTTAGGTTTCTGTAGAATATTTTTTCATTGGTGGCAAATATGGCGTTATCATTTTTGCGCTGTTGTGCTTTTTTGTACCTTCGGAGCCTATGAACTTTAAGCGCTAACTTTTGTTTTATAGTGTCTAAGAACTCCTCTGGTTTTCTGTTGTTATGCTCGTGCCTCGTGTGAATCAAATGGCTTCTAAAAATAGCCTCAACTCTCCTAACCACTTTGTTTGATCTGTTGTTGTTAATGTATTGTGTAAGTCTACCAATATCTGCTCTTAATTTTTCTATATCTTTTTCTAACCTCTGTTGCCATGCTGGCTTGATATTTTGTTTTGGTCTTGTGTTTCCCGTGTTTTGTGTGATTTTAAAGTTAAGTTCTTCAGATATGACTACTGCTGTACAATATATAAGTGTGTGTATATCAATAAGTTGTGTTTCGTCGGAAATAAATTGGTTTAATATGTTTTCATTAAATAAGTTAACCAAACGGAAAAGATTTGGGCTATATCGGAGTTTAGGTAGCCTTGGTCGAATTGCTGGGTCCATCCCAGAGTATTGTGCGAGAGTTGTTCTGAATTTATCATGTATTTCTTGGATGTATGTATCTGTGGTTAGGTCATGATTTTCGACGATTAAGGTCTCAATATCATTTTCTAGCGTAAGGGTTATGTATTCAGTTTGTGTGGATGTGTGTGATGTTTGCGTGTTAGCTTGCGATTGATTGTACAATTGAGATTGAACACTTGGTTGTAATTGGGTATATGGTTGTGTTTGCGGTCGTTGGGCAATATCGGTTATGTTTTGTACTAGTGTGGTAGCATTGTCATCTGCTTGTAATTCTATTCGTATCTCTTCTTTTATTTGGTCTATTATTTCTTGAGATAGAAGTTTATTTCTAACTATAGCTCTTCTCTGATCTGAAATTCTTTGTTCTGATACGGTTATCTCGGGGAATTGCCGTGTAAATAGTTCATGTAATTGTTGTCTATAGGTGGTCATGTCGGTCTCTAATTTAGTGATATAAAAGTAGGTTCGCATGATAAATAGATTAACTTCTTTGCTCCATCTCATGCGAACTCTTGCTTTTCCAGCCTTGGTGGACGCGGGTAAAAAGGTAGATACCCCCCGCGTAGCAGTCAAGGTTGGAGTGGGTGCGACTGTATTTAAACTAATGTTGGAGGGCGATGGATGTGTTGGTGACGATGGTATGGATGGTGATGATCGCCTAGAAGGTGTGTATGATACTGTGCTTGGACTATACGGTTCTACAGGGGTGTCTGTCCTGTCTGTCAGTCTGTCACCATCGTCAATGATTTCGGCTGTAGTATCTTTGTCGGTGGGAGCCCGCCTGTTCAACTCCTCACCGCTGACGGATCGCATGCTGTGACACCTAGCGTCAGCTCCAGGTGCGCCCCGGCGATCGCCCCCGGGCAGCGGCCCTATACGTTTACTTTTTGAACGAGTCTCCATTTTTTATGGGTTTCCAGAGCCACGATTAGCCACGCCAGTAATTTCAATTTCGCGTATCCGCCCCCCACGTGATTAGGTGTTCAATCAGGACGAGTGGTTGTTTGGGGGGCTTATTATTATTATTATTATTATTAAGTGTCTGGTATAATTCTAGAACCAAGCGCTGTTAGCAAATTCCTACTCTAAAAAATGTTTAAAATATCGACTAGTCGTGCGTACTCTATAATTTTATCCTCTACGTTCCCTTACGAGAATATTTTCTAACTCTATACCGATTAGCTATGGTCGCTCGCCATTTTTACGACGCGTTGCGTCATCGCGTGTTCGAAATTCAAATGTTTTATTATGTATATTGTTATTTTCGGATAGTATTATATATCAAAATACTCGTGATTCCTCACGAGTATTTTGATATATAATACTATCCGATACGAGTACGAGTACTACGATATTCTTCTAAAGGAAATTTGTTTACGAATCTCGAAGTTGCAGTATTTTGCCTCGAAAAAGTAATAGGTATATTATGTATAATTATAGTGATAGTGAAGTGTGCAGAAATAAGTGATTATTGTTATTAAAACGTGTGTGAATATGGAAAAATTGTGTTTAATTATTATGTTGATAATATTGTTAAACTATTTACACCAAAAAACAAGTGGTTTTGTGTTTTACGGAGACCATTTCGCCCAACCGCTGCTGGGTCAAGAACCTCCCCAGAGCAAAACAAACAGTGAGTATCTAGTTCCTAATTATTTTTTATATGATTCTAATAAGATGCTAATGAGATTATGGTCTTGTTGGAAAGGAAATATAATCTAGTTTATTAAAAAAAAAATGAAAAAAAAGAATAGTTTTTTCGCTAATTAATATTTTAATTAAAAATATCCGTTTTCATGGCTTTTTTTCAAGTTCTACATTATTTTTTTAGTAAAAAATTAAAATGATATATACTTTTTTTATTGATTCCTTAATTAATAAGCTATTCACTGTAATAGCGTAATTAGCTCTAACTCTTGTAGTTTGCAATCGCCAAGTGTTTCAAACTGAGATTTCAAATATTACGCTAATCACCGAAATAAGTCACGTGACTTTACACTGTGAAACCGAATTAGGTCACGTGATTTGCACTGCTGAGTGGCGTGCTTTCTGAGGCACGGAGGAAACTCGGTGTGTATTGGTGGTCGCCCATCCACAGACCAATCTAGGCAAAGATCGACCCGAGCGGCTGTTATTATTTAGCCAAGAGCAATTAAGACATCTCAAATAATATTATAATTAGAAAGTAGTGCATAATGTTTCTGAATTTTTTTACCATGCTATCGAAGCAAACTGTCGCCGTACAAAAGAATTCAAAAGAGAATAAAGAAAAAAAAAACGAAAATGAAGTTATAACCATTTTGTTAAAGCTGTCGGTTGGTTGACACTTCGCATACGGCGTTTTACATGTCATTTACAACAGTCCTTTCATGATAAGTTGGCAGGGGCAATCCAAAAACAATCTTCTTGTAAAGAGATAAAAGATGACTGTTCATTAACAGACTTGTCATTGGCAGCAACCAAACAACAATATGGTTCCACATAAAGTACTTACGGGATAATATCCGTGATATTCTTTTTCTTTGATGAGCTCCCGATATTCAACAATATGGTTATAACAATATTTCGACATTGTATGACAATGACGTAATATTGTTATAACCATATTGTAATTGTAACAGCTTTTCTGGATCACACGTACGAAATGATTTTAAGCACAATATTTATCACAATGCCTCATTTAAAATATAATTAATATTAATATTGTGCATACGTTTAATTAATAACTTAATCCAGATAACATATTTACTTTACTAACCAATTTACGCCTATAACAAAATCATTAATTAATAATTTTATCGCAAAACATACATCAGCATCTCATTAGCGACGTCAGGGAATATCCGGATTATAATAATATCCGGGAAAATAAATTGAAGGGATTAAATTTATCCGATTCCGTGGGAATCAATTTGTCAACAGTCAAAGTTAGGAAGTATTAACATTTATTTGTAGAAGATTGTAAAAGGGATTTATGGCTTGAAGCCAAATATGAGTCTTCGGGTATATAGGAAAGGGAATTATTATAAGAAAGGGTTGTTGATTTGTTTGTTTCAGTGTATTTTTTTAGGGTTTAGCTGGTGATGATTTCTAGTTAGTGCAAAAATCAATGGGGTTTTTTGGGGCAAGCCTGCCCTTTCTATTCTCAAACCACTGCAACTCCTGAAAGCCAAAATCAACATTGGCGACCACCAGAAAAGCGCCGAGACAATGAAGCTGGATGAAGTCCCAGAGAAACAATTTAACTGTCTTGGATCTCGCAACGATACAAAGAACAAATCGATGGGATAACGTCACACTTCAGAACTCTTCAAAGATCATCAATGCAAAGATTCATGGGTTGTTTAAGTCACACTATCCAAATATTGATGTTTCCATCTCGAACGGATGAATTGTATGTTTTCTTTTTAAGAACCATGAACTTTCATTCAACATGCCAAATTTAAAGTTAATAAACGGTAAGTTCACTTATAAAAGCAGCTCGAACTATAACCAAGGCTGATAGAATTATAAGTTAGACCCGGAGAACAACTAAGTTCAACTGAATATTGCTCATTAGTACCTCGCTAAGTTCCACTGAGTCAGCTCTTGCAGACTTTATCAGTTCAAGCTAACAAATGACTGTAGCCTTGCATATTCCTAGGGAAGGCAAATGAGGGTAATGATACTTGGAGTATTGCATGATTTTGAAATTGGAATATTCAATTGAAAAACAAATGAGCTCGATTCCGACAGCGTGCGTTGAATTGTAGAATGAACTTTCAGAGGAAGTACTATGTGTGGAGATGGTTATGGTATGTCATGTGGGGGTAGGTCAGTCATTAATTTCATGACAATTTGCATGATACTTTTCTGTTCGTATATTTATTCTTTATTTGAACCAGCTCTAGTAAACTTGACTTTAATGAAAGTCCATGGAGATTCTTGCTCGTTCTTCTCCAGAGAGATTTATCTTTTTGAATTGGCTTCAACTTCTGATTATTTGAATGACAGTTCGAAAGTACCTAAATGGTTTGATTGAAATAATGTATTGAATTCAATGATATTCTAACAAACAGATATGTTATACACCTACAAAACCACCGAAAAAAGTGTGCCGCGGGGGAGAGCCAGCTCACATACACGCAGTGACGCAGAATAAAGGAAAAACAGGCCAATTGACACGTTTTCGAGTCTTCACGATTGCGCGCTCATAACATATCTGTTTAATTAAATATCATTGATTGAATCTGAGTGATAGAAAAGAAAACTGGGCATAGTGACATTTAATTTAAGAAAAAACCAATGGTTAATAAAATAATAAATCATGATTAATGAATGCAAGAACAGTGTTATTGAGCCGTGTTTCCCAAACTCGACCTATTTCGCTGAAGAAATTTGACCGGAACAAACTTGAAAGCCTTTAACAGCTCCACATAAAGGGTTTCTTAAACTTTTATGAGTATCATATAAAAAAAGGATACCGGATTATAATACAAAAGTTCCGCTCGGAAACAATAGTTTGTGAAAAACACTTTAATACTTGCGTCGAAGATTGATGACTTATAGAAAGTTTCTTTGTAATAAATAAAACAATTATTATTATCAAAATACTGGTTTCATACAATCGGTCGGTTTCAATCAGTTCGAAAGTTGAAACTTTTGACATTGAATGACGACAAAACGGACATTTTCACGAACACTTCCGAGCAACGTTCGGTAAATAACCGGTTTCAAAATTCACTGTTGTCAATTTGTGTTAAGTTGTGTTACGGTAAACTCTCAGGAGTCTTTCGAAATTAATACAAGTTTTACACATAATGAAGTTACTGTTTTCGTACCTAATGAACTGAATACTTTCAGGAAACTTATCGTCGATTCAGTATTGATTTTTCTGGCTCCAAGCTTTTATAAACGAGTTCTAAAACAATAGATTTGAAACACAGAAGTTCTATTATATAATAGGCTTGTGTCCTGAAAAAATCTAATTAGTCCGTCAATTAGATTATCAAAAAATATTTGACACGTATTTTTTCTTTTGTTACGTAAACCGAAATTGACGAAGATACGACGCTTTTAAAATTCCCAATACGTCACGCCGTGCTATAATTTTTAGGTTGTGACGTCACGAGCCCCCACTCTCGAGTTTTGATGCGTTTTATCTTGATCAATATTCATTGATTTACAAAAACAAAAAATACGTGCCCATGTTTTTCTTTTTTTCTTTTTTTTTAACTGACGGACTAAATAGATTTGCAATTAATTTATTGATGGTGGAAATAAGCCTATTATAGCATATATTGACGCAATATTATAACCATCGTCATCATCAGCCAATAATGATCCCACTGATTGGACAGGCCTCCTCTCCGTTAGAGGGAATTGGCTATGATTCACATGTCTTTGAATTTTTGGTTCTAGGACATGCCTGTTATCCTCACGATGTCCTTCTTTCCTTCACCGTTTTGATAGCAGTGGCTATGAAATAAGTTACACAAAGTAATACGCCTGCCTGGGTTCGAACCCACGACTTAATGCTCGTAAGTCAGAGCCGCCACCACTGGGCCACCACTGCTCTCATATTGTAACCATGCAATACCTTTTAGCAAATCAACACCAACCCACACGTTTAAACTAGACAGCTATTTTTACACAACCCTTAACATGGTAACTTCCCCCTAAATCCCTAGGCAACATGGTGCAAATTGGCAGTTATCCTTTCGTTTTATTTTATGGTCCATCGTTGCACGTACCAATAAAAGTGAAGCATTATCGATTGCCAGTGAAGCCCATGGCCACGTCGGATGTTACTTGGCGGTTAGCATTAAAAATGCAGGCTATAAATATTTCCGGTATTGATTTCGTCTGCACCTGTGTTTACTTTGCAATTTGCAGGAAAAATATCGTTTGTGCATGCAATAGAAATTAGAACTTAAGTGTTTATGGTGCATTAGGTTACCTTGACTTTTAGCAAAATTAATGCTTAAAACTCGTGACTCTGTGAAATTAAATGGAAATCTACTGTAGTTATTCTGTTTAAACACGATATTTCAATGAATTTAATTAGCGCATAATGAAACCTTACACCAAAACAGATAAACAATGAACACAATGAATTTACATTGTCTAAATTAATCATTATTATAACTCAATTCGAATAAATTCCCCTGTTTAACTGAATTTCAATATTCCACCGAAAACCGGGTTTATTGTGGGATTTACATTCAAAATTTCACGTAGATAGAATTTTAAAACAGCATTTTTGTCGCCTCGCAAAATTCCAATAAGGCATCGCAACCACGGTCAGTGGCAGCGTTAAATAATCAAATTGCTTTCACCCGACGATTTAATTCAAAACCGACTTTATGCTTGGACTATAGAGTCGGAATCACTTTGAGAAATAATCGTGAATAGCGCTAACATAAATAATTTTATCTTCGCCATAACTGTTGTTATTAAAACGACAATATAAAAGGAATCTATTGTTTGGGAGGAATATATGGTCAGTTTCCGTTATCTGGTCCCAGGGAACGGTTGGTCCTTGAGAGCAGTGCAAATTACAACACCGTCATAAGTTATTCACTAGTGGGGATCTAACTGAAATGGGACGATTTGGGCGAGGAAGCCATTGAAAGTAATGATGGTATAAAATTTTAATTATTCCCCCATAAGGAAAAATTAAATGGAAGTGATTCTGTTTGGTTCGTAGCCGGAAAAAGACTGGCCTCTTTTTCTCATGGGAAAGAGGCAATCAAAAGGTATTACTACACCGTACCTACATTATTGCCATGTTATTTTCAAACTTTTTTAACCGAATTCCAAAAGGAGGAGGTTCTCAATTCGATTGGTATTTTTTTAAGTATGTACATTGATTACGCTGAGATTTATGATCCGATTTACATGATTATTTTTTGCCATTTGGTCCCATAAAAATTTAACATAGTTTGGCTCAGTAGTTTTCATTTTATTAACATTTTTACTTTAGTCGTGTGGTATAATTTCATGTATGTTCACCGATTTCTCCTCCATTTGTGGAGCGATTCTCATTTTTTTTATTTGAAAGAATATACTCCTGAGATGGTCGCATTTAAATTTGGTGAAGATCTGATGCTGATCTTCGGAGATATACAATGGAACTCTTCAAAACTAGACGGTAAATCGGTCGTGATTGCTGCAATCGGTTGGATATTTATTGTTTATACAACATCATGACGTAACATCACTCCTGTATGCTCTGAGCGGTACGCAGATGTGTACAATACACCCAAATTTCAACAGTTTAGATACGTTAAGATCCATTTATTGCGGATAAGCCTATTACCATGACATGTATTGTTAACAATGTAACTGCATAGCATATATTTGTACAGGATATTACAACTAAAAATGGAAAAATAAAATACAAAAAAAAATAAAACTGACTTCAAAAAACACAAAACACAAAAAGTGAAAAATAACTGTAGCTTCAGAAGTCGGTGACAAAAAAAAAACTAAATGAATCAAACAAAGGTCACCGACTTCTGAAGCTAAAGTTATTTTTCACTTTTTTGTGTTTTGTGTTTTTTGAAGTCGGTTTTTTTTGTATTTTTTTTTTATATCAAAATTGCAACATTTTGGCTTCACTTAAGCAGCCATTTCGTAATCTATGTGGTGTTCAATAGAAACACTAGTTGGGTTTAGAATAAAACCACCAAATTATAAGTAAGTAGATGAAGTCTAAGGGTACGTGTGCTCGCTGCCCGGGATAAGTGTGGACTATTCAAATGACGGAACCTTAAAGCTCACGGTACGTTTATTAGTATTATAATATCACATAGTTAGAGCAAATCGGTTTCTTCTAGGCAAGCGTGGTCCACCCTAGGCCGCATTACCGCTTCACATCAGGCGTGTTGCGATCAAACACAAGCCTTTATAGAATGAAAAAACTGCCAGTGAAACCGAACGTTTTTGCGGACTGTACTTCACAGGCATAAGCAAAGGAATGTCGCAATAAACGCCTATGTCGCACAAAATGGTTCTAATGCCCTCAATTTTTACCAAACATTTATCTTTTGGGTGTAAAAAATAACGAATGAGTCTATGCCTCTCATGTTGGATTACAAGCGTCTATTTTTTTGGTCCTACATCACCCACTGCTGGGAAAATTATTTTCCTTGCGTGTACCATTACCAGACTTGTGTCAGCTTCATACGTACAATGAATCAATAGGACAATTTTACACACTTTTCCAATTATGTTGGGGTCGCCTTCCAGTCTAACTAGATTCAGCTGAATAGGTACCTGTAACTACATAGAGCGACTGCCTCCCCAACTGACCTACTCCAGTTAGTACTGGAAAATACGATAGCCCGCCCCGTGGTAAGACTGGTTGTCAGACTTTCGAGTCACTAATTGCTTTTAACGACAGTTAAAAAGATCTACAAATGACAGCCAAGAGCAACTACTTAAAGTGTTTTCGGAGGCACGGAGGAAACTCGGTGTCTATTGAATCCCACCCACGGACCGACGATGGCAAGCACTAAGAAGCAAATCTTCCTTGCGGATGTTTTAACACAGCCTTTTTTTGCGATATTTTCACATAATCTAATGCGTTAAGTTGCGTTTGCGGACGAATTCCAAACATAATTACATGTGTAGTAGTTGCTTATATGTATACAGGGTGTAAACAACCTTATCACGAAGCTGTCAATGAATTCTGTACATCAAACTAAGTAACTCTACGCAAAATTTTTTGCTGGGAAACGACTTTTTTATTTTGGCGTGAAAAATCGTGTTTTGTGGTAGAACTCAATGTAACGCACTCAAAACATTTCGCTGGTGAATGGATTGAATCGTACGGGAGTCGTGGAGGTGTTTAAAAATCTTACAATTAAAACTGGTATTTAAAAACAAACTTGTCAAAAAGTTGTAACTTAGAGATAGAGAGATATTGGGGAATATCTCCGTAACTAGAAGGTTCCCAGGTATAGTGTAGAACAAAATAATGATCGCAATGATGGGGAGAACAAGTGGCTTTCAGTTTCGTTAAGAGGTTTTCTACACCCTTTATACTTCAATAACTTTCGTATTGCAATAGACAGGAAGCAACCCAATTTTGTTGCAGGTTTTTTTTTGCGATGGCAACAATGTCGTCTTTGTAGTTCTATTAAGTAAGAATTAATTAAAAAAACTAGTACAAACAACACAATTTATGTGCATAAATTGTGTTGTTTGTACTAGTTTTTTAGTGTGGATCAAGTAACAAAAGTATAAGTAGTAAGTCGTATTCTATTTTGTCTTTTCCGTTTGCTGGATTATTTATGCATAAGTTTTTTTTATTAATTAATGTTTAATTTAGAACTAATGTTTGCTTTTAATTATAGAATTTATACAGTTCATTGAATATTAATTAATTAATTATTTTGAAGTTTCAGATTTCAGTTCTAGTTGCTTAATTAGTGGCTTAATTATAGCAAAGCAACCACAAATTTAAACAATGTTATTTTAGGTTAGAAGGCTTCTCGTGTTATTGGTTATTTATTTAACCCAGAACACGAGAATTTTACGAAGCTACTTTCAACCTGTCACATAGACAACTACACCTTGTCGTTTGACAACGGGAACGTGACTTTTTTTTTATAGCCTATTGGAGGGTCCCACGGCTTGGCAAAGGCCTCCCCTTTCTCCTTCCAAACTTCTCTGTCCTGGGCAGTATCTGGCCATGTTTGCCCAGCAAACGAGATCAGGCCCCTTATTCACAACGCTTCGATTCGATTTGTAATGTCAATAGTATGTCCATCTCGCTCGATTTCGTAATGTCAAAAAAGATAGATAATATACGACGTTCCGAATCGAAAATCGAATCGGTTGTTGCTGATCAATGCTGATCGTCACATCGCTATCGCAGCGGTCTACCTCGACGGCGATTTCCTCCGACAGGCGTCCAGTGAGTGACAATAGTTGCCCATCTCTTCTGGTACATTCATGCTACGTGACCAACCCACTCCCACTTCAGCTTGGCTGTTTTTTCTCCAACGTTCATTTAAGTGTGGTAAAATAATTAACAGGTCGAGTAGACAAGAAAACCAAAACCTAAAATAATATAAGTGAGTATTAGTTACTGGTAAACTGGATTAGTAATACAGAGCCAATTTTAGCTTTTCTCGACACACATGAGGAGTACTTGCGGTTTTAAAATCATTCGAAGTACTCAGATCAAATAGAACCAGTATTTCCGACATAAGCAGGCAACTAGGCTCTTAGATAGGGTAAATTAAAACATTTCTAGTATTTCATTATATTTAACGACAAACTAATGGCTTTTTAATTCGATTAACATGCCAGTAAAAGCAGTTAGTTGGTTCTAGTTAAGAGTCACAGTCAAGGCAGAAGCGAAGAAATTACAGGATTCATTATGAAACAAGATGCGGTGTGCTCACCAAGTTGCACTCGACCCGCTTTCCTGTAGGCCTATTACGTATCTTTTTGATCTCCAGTGACTATCAAGCTTCGGTTGTACCTACACCGAACTTTGATGAAACCGAGAATGTCAAAATATTGGTATTACGTATTACACAGAGTGGATATCACTTTACGGTGACTAACAGCCCGGGTACAGTTTAACGTCTTTCACGAAAGCCACTTCAAACTCAATTGTCATCAATTTGATGTCCACTGTAGTGTTTGTATCTATTCAATAGATATAATACATTGTCTCATGTACACGAGGGAGGGGATCGCTGTCAATCGGTTAGTCTAACGACAGACGCCGTGAGAGTAGGACGTACGCTTGAGCCCTTGCCTGCGTGTAGTAGTGAGCCAGTGAAACTGATTAAGTAGTGATAGTGAACACTACAAGTGGCGACGAGGATAAAGGTCAGAAATTCAAATAATAATACTTCGTGGAAATTAAAAAAAAAAAAAAAAAAGTGGGTAGTAAAGGTAAAGATACCGGACTCTATTTGATACATAATTCAGGTTAATTAATTATTTGTTTTCTATCATGTGTAATGCAGTGTTAGTAAGACATGCACCCTATAAGGGCAATGCAAAATTTAAATCAAATTAATAAGTTACAAAATATTGATTCTAATTACTTATTACAATCTGTTACATTAATTTTGATAGTTTTATAGCTAAACATTATCATTATTACAAGCGTATTTTACAAATACCTACTTCTAAATGTTGAAGTAAATTAGTTTTCGAATCTCAGAGTTGCAGTATTTCGCTGTTGGTAGGACTTTTCGCGAATAGGACATGTTTTCACGATGACATTTTGCGAATGAGACATTCTGCGTCAGATCCGTCAGGGATAGTGCATTTTTTCATGTAAAAAACATCACAATAGTTTCGCAACGGTCCATTCGGATTTTAAACATAACGTCAAAGTCGTCGAGAATCGCGCGGGAGACGCAAAATTATCGGTGCTAAAGTAAAGATATTTCCGGTTGTGGACGAGTGTTGCGAGTGAATTAGTGATTTTATTGGGATTAAAGTGTAAAACTAGTGTAGGTGTATGCACCCGGATTTCAACATGGGGTGAGTACAATTCTATTTCAATGTGGTTTTTAGTCTTAATGCTATCATAATTTACTAAATTGTGAGACCAGTTCTGTGTAAAGAGGGATAACTATCGCATTGAACATTTATATTCGATAATAGATTTCATCCAAGATATGTACAAAAGGTCACCACAATCTTATAGTTATTATTGGACTTAATTAATTAGCGATACTTACCTAAAAACAACCAACCAAACGACCAAGAACCAACAACACCAAATAGCCAACTTAAAAGAATTACCATTTTAAAAGGTTTTGAGTTTTACTTCTCGGTCATAGCATACCGTTTTAACAAGACCGTTCAAAAAGTCATATTTACTTTTTTTTTAAATAAGTGCTAAAGTCCGTTAGTGACTTGTAATAACTTTAGCTATGTGAATTATTGATGACCTTCTGATTCTTTTTATTGGAATGATTATTATTTAATAATTTACCTCAAACAGTTTTATCCAATAATGAAATTACAGACATTTGCTGTAAAATAAGCTGAGTGATGTACCTAATTGAATTTATTTGGTGTAGTTGAAATACAAGTACAATCTAAATTTAATTTTAAAATGTACTTGATAATGGTTATTATGGTATTTTACTTTAAAAAAAAATATTGAGATAGCATAAACAAAAAGCAATCGGGAAACGTTAGTTTCAGTTCATAAAATAGCACTATAGAATCTAATTGAGACACTTTTCAAAAAATTGGTGTAATACGGTTACAAAAAAAAAAAAAAAAAAAATAACGGAAGGAGAATGATGAGACTAGGACAGAGGACTCGTTCATTGGTTACAATCATGGCTGGTGGAGTGGGGTCCTGGTTTTGATTCTTGGGAAGAGCCTTGTTGGGTGTTCATTGGGAGTTTCAAACTTCAAATTCAATTACTATTTAATATTATTTAACTAACTATGTTTTATCGAACGGCATGTACTAGTGTGGCTCAGTAAACAAAAGAAGGAATTATTTTGACATAGTTTTGTTATTGTAGTCCAAGTTACATTTCCATTACATATCGGAAATACATACCTACGAAAATTTAGGGTAAATTCTAGATGTTTATTCAATTGAAAATAAACTTCTATTTTAGATTTCCATTAAATTGGAATATTTAGGTACCTACAAGGAACAAATTAATTGTGGATTGTCATTCAGTTGTAAATAAACTTTAATTTAGATTACTTACCATTAAATTGGAAGTATGTACATAACCTATGTGGTGTAAACAAGAAGTTCATCATCATCATCATCATCATCAGCCTATTAATGTTCCCACTGCTGGGACACGGGCTCCTCTCTTTATAGCCCAACAAGAAGGCCATTAAATTGAATTTGGAACATATTTGGCTTCTTTTAAATAAGAGGTATAGTACCTGTATGTAGGTACTTCTTGCACTGTACGTAGTGACTTTTATTAAATTAAAAGTATTTTGACGCTCATTAAATTGAGTGTATTTTTAGGTTGACTTTTATTAAATTAAAAGTATTTTGACACCCATTCAATTGAGTGTATGTTCAAGTTGACTTTTATTAAATTAAAAGTATTTTGACGCTCATTAAATTGAGTGTATTTTTAGGTTGCCTTTTATTAAATTAAAAGTATTTTGACACCCATTCAATTGAGTGTATGTTCAAGTTGACTTTTATTAAATTAAAAGTATTTTGACGCTCATTAAATTGAGTGTACTTTCATGTTGACTTTTATTAAATTAAAAGTATTTTGACGCCCATTAAATTGAGTGTATTTTTAAGTTGAATTTTATTAAATCAAAAGTATTTTGACGCCCATTCAATTGAGTGTATTTTCAGGTTAACTTTTATTAAATGAAAAGTATTTAGACGTCCATTCAATTGGGTGTATTTTCAGATCGACTTTCATTAAATTGAAAGTATTGTATTTTTCTGGCTGGTGTGGATGTGCTATTTACTATACGCACCACCGTCTACTCCTTGGGGGATTGCAGACTTGATGTACTTGAGTCATGCGACGTAGATACTATGCGAAAAAATAATACTAATGTGCGATAAATATGGAAAATGCAAAGTAAATCACACGCATTGGCTGAATTGGAGCTTTCAAGCAGTGTGTAAGGTACAGTTAAAATAATTGTTGTCTTATACAATGTGAAAATGAACATGCTAAATTAATTTTAGAAAAATACCAGTTTGTAACATTTCACTATTGATTGGCATATGTTAAATCGATTAGATCGATGGTATGCTACAAATAAATTATGGGTACATAGGTAACAAAGTAACAAGTAAATACTATGTGACCTTAGTTATGTATTAAATATTTGGGTAGTAAAATTGAAGCTGTAAACAACTGATTTAATTTAGGCAAAATATATAAAACAAACATAACAATAGTACATGTAGTGACAACACTCGGTTAGTTGTACCTATTTTATTTAAGTATATTTGGCTAAATAATAACAGTCGCTCCGTCGATCTTTAGGTTGAGCCGTGCTTGACTAGGTTGGTCCGTGCCTCGGAGGGCGCGTTGAGCTGTTGTTCCCGGCTGTCATTTGTAGATCTTTGATAGTCGTTGCAGGTAATCAGTGGCCAAAAAGGTCTGACAACCAGCCTTAACAGGTGGAGTCGTGTTGCCCAGTGCAGGCTGAGTGGTGGAGGTCGGATGGGCGTTAGCCCCATGTGAAGAGCTGGTGGAAGAGGAAACCGTCCTAGAACCAATACTTCAAAAGACATGTAACACTTACCACACACTGTTTTCGCGTGGTAGGCTACGGGCATCCATTAAATTGGAAGCAATGGGCATCCATTAAATTGGAAGCATTGGGCATCCATTAAATTGGAAGCATTGGTCATTCATTAAATTGGACGAATTGGGCATCCATTCAATTGGACGTATTGGGCAACCATTGAATTGGAAGCATCGGGTATCCATTAAATTGGACGAATTGGACATCCATTAAATTGGACGAATTGGACATCCATTTAATTGGACGAATTGGGCATCCATTCAATTGGACGTATTGGGCAACCATTGAATTGGAAGCAATGGGTATCCATTAGTGATTTAGTCAACTTAATAGTTGTGGGGCAAATGAGGCGGCGTGGCTGTGCGTAGAGCATCAGGCAGATCCAAAAATAAAAGCAGTGTTGTTTGCAAATGTATTGGCGTTATATTTGTCAAAATATCTCACATACATTTAATGTCTTTTATGAACGATTCTATCAGATTACAATAAAAAATATTAGACGACGGACAAAACATTAAAGTAGCAACGATGGACACAAAGACAAGACAAGGTCCATAGAGCAGGGAACCGGAGACGTCAAACTTGTCATCTGTCACCTGTCAACGTCAAGTGTTGAGTAAATGTAAAGCATACTAAAATATATTTTAACAATAGTGTCATACATTTTAGTGCGGTACTAACTATAATGATTGTCAGGTAGTACAAACCTACATGAAATTGTAAATCGTACGTGATCGTGTGTGTTAGGTAGTACGAACCTATATGCAAATATAAATCGTACGTGATAGTGTATAAGGCAGCAAATGCCTTCTGATATTAGCTGACGTATGTAGATATTGAGACGAATTAGTACCTACTCCGAAAATGGCTAACTTATTGCCAGCTCCTGAAAAGCTTGATCTCTCTCGAAGGAGACAACGCTTCAGTTGCTTTATGATGAGAGCAGTGAAAAAGGTCCTTTAAAACCTACTTGGACAAGTATTTTATTGTAGAACGTATATACCTAAACAATAAGTAGGTACAGATGTCTAAATTAATAAAATGAATGCTATGTCTTGCCGACAACGACGTACAAAATATACCTAGTAAGACATTCTAAATTAATAAATAAAACGTAAAAATATTTAAAAAAATAACCTACTGGTGATTCCAGCCAGAGATTGGTACTTTCATACAAACTAGTTTTTCGGCTTTACGGTGTTGGTATAGATAGAAAACATCAGATTTTGTACGAAGATATAGCCAGATAGAGGAAGAAGAAGCTTTGCTCTTGTCGGGGCTATCAATCATTTAAACATCTTTCTTTCGAGAAGCAATTTGATTCGTTTACCGGCCACAAAATATCTGAGTTATAATATAAAATCGCTAAAACACAAAGATGCAAGAGACATTCTCTCAGTATATATCTCATACTGGCGGACTTCACGCAGTTTCACCCGCGTGGTTCCCGTTCCCGTGGGGGTACGGGGATAAAATATGGCCTATGTTACTCAGGGTGAATGTAGCTTTCTAATGGTGAAAGAATTCTTTAAATCGGCGCAGGAGTTTTTGAGTTTATTCATTACAAAAAGACACACGAAAGTACAAATCTTTCCTCTTTATGATATTAGAGTAGATTGTATAAATTTAATCCCACCTTTGGTTACGGGGCAGAAACCATCGGGACTTTTCTTTGAGTAATTATGAAAGGAAACAGTAATGTTGTAGTAAAAAAAAAAAAAAAAAAAAACAAGAAAGGAAAGGAAAATGGGAATAGGAAGACGAGATCATACTGACCCAGAGGTTACAGTAGACGATAAAGTTTATAGAAAAGAGATGAAAAGGTCTAATAAACTATTAAGCTACTCCACACTTAGTAGAGGCTATCGGAGGTAATGCTCAAATGGGGTAACTGGGTAAAGCCTAAGAAAGTAAAGCATTTTCATTAAAACAATAATTTGACTGAATAAGTAAATTATTAAAAGTAATTCAGTATGATTATTTAACAACACTGATTACGTTTACAATAAATACAATTTGATGAAAAGGAAGGGATGTAGTGTTTGTATCTATTCAATAGATATAATACATTGTCTCATGTACACGAGGGAGGGGATCGCTGTCAATCGGTTAGTCTAACGACAGACGCCGTGAGAGTAGGACGTACGCTTGAGCCCTTGCCTGCGTGTAGTAGTGAGCCAGTGAAACTGATTAAGTAGTGATAGTGAACACTACATCCACTATGCATAAATAATCGCAATATTAGAAGAATCAATACGAAAGCGTCTGTCAAAATGAGTTACGGTGACTATCAGCTACAATGAGCACCGATGACGTCATATTTTATCGCGACTGGTCATACATAATACGAAACTAACCTTTTGACAGTTATTTGATGGACACTGAGCCCTGTTACTATCATTTCGAGCTGTCAACAGAGATACGTAATAAGCCTGCTGTTCACTGTTGAGAGGAACAATAAATGAATTTATATTTTAGCTTTTGATCACGATGAGTTAGTAAATATTCTGTATGGTGTCGGACGTAAAGAATAGCACCATCCCATATCTTTCCGTGGGTGTCGTAAGAGGTGACTAAGGGACTTACCAGAGAATGGGCAGCAGCGTTCTCTCTGCTTTTGTAACAACCGTACTGCGATCGCCAACCCGCCTGCCAAGCGTGCAATTATGGCAAAATCCTCCCTTGGGGGAGGCCTATGTCCAGCAGTGGACGTCTTTCGGCTGAAATGATGATGAGTTAGAAAATTATTCAACGGTAACGTACTACGAGTGCCTGCTTTTCGAAATAATGTAGCTTGTTTCATCCACCAAGTTTTTGAACGCACCTTTTCGACGTTTGACAGATGACGTTTCAGTTGTCAGTGCGATGACGTTTGCTTGTCAGTGCAATTTTGGTTTGAAGAAACTTGGTTCCGCTGTCTTGTATTTTTGATGCACGCGGCTGTCGTGTAATTATTGATTGAAACTTTGAGTTAATGTTAATCCGATACAATCTTGATCGGTGTTTGATATTTTGTTGATAATTGAGTGAAAATTGAGAAATCTCGCCATTTTGGGTCGTGACCGCGAGTGATTTGTTGGTTATGTAGCCGGCCTTTGTGTTTTATTTGGACGCCGGTAATTTCCTAAATTCAGTGCTGGACTATTGTACATCCCCGATTGGGTTAGCAAACCGGGATAAACTTCAGTTGGACATTGATGAAAAGTGCCACGTGTGTGATCAGAAGGTTTACCAGGGGGTCGACGGTACGCGCTGTGGGGCGTACTTTGGTTACCGTCGAATCTACATGACTTTACATACACAACACAAGCACATTTAAACTTACACCCCACCCAGATACGACGTGACCAGGGACTACGTCACATCACCAGTACCAACGTGATGGTAAGTGTATCTAATAGGTGTTTTCCCTTTGTCGATTGGACAAATATTATTTTGATTAGGGCTCCGCGTAATCGCGGACATCGTGAGTCTGTTTGTGCAGTCTCACACAACTGGTAGCAGAGCGTGGTTTAATTGTTAAATTCACCACTTATTGTCGAGTAAAAGCATTGAGAAGTCTGATTTGTTGCCTGTCAGCCTGACTCAAATTAAACATAGTTAACATAGATTGTTTGACATAATATATTATGATATGTAGTGTCCCTTGTGGCTTGTACTTTAATTTGTTATTGTATAAACAAGGTATTGCTTGTACAGGGTCGGATTTGAACTTGTAATAATTCAAACTAAGTTTTATTATTTGGTTTAAATTGTAGTTGGGTCCGGGAAAATTGTTCCTGTTGATTATTTAATTGAATTTAATTTGTTTATTTGATATTTGTCCCAATGGCTTCATTGAAAGCTGTAAACCAAGCCATTGGTGGATTGACCTCACAGCTAAGATGGTTTGCCTCTGCTGCTGCAACCGCTGAGCGTCTAGACCTGGAAGAGGCCACGCTTGCCCGGTATGAGCAGTTGAATGCGAGATTGAGTGCGGTTGACACTTTGTTTACTCGCTTCAATGAATTGATTTTGGACTTGGACCTGGAAACATTGGGTCAAGCAGCCCGTGATAAGGTTGTTGCGGATTATGACCAGATGTTGAACCTGAGTGACATAATAAGTATGCGCGCCAGGGAAATTTTGAAGAGTCGGGACCCTGCCCAGGTCAAAACAGAGACCTCTCTGGAGCTGCCACATTTTGACGGTCACTTGGACCACTGGTTAAGCTTCAGGAACCTGTTTGACAGTTTGGTTGATTCGCGCTCTGACCTCCGACCGGCCCAGAAGTTGGCTTATTTGTTGTCAGCCCTAGGAGGTGAGGCTCGAGCCTTAGTGCAGCACTTGCCGGTGACTGACTCGGCCTATCCCACCGCTCTGGAACTTCTATCCCGACGATACCAGAACAAACGTTGCCTGGCTGATGTCCATATTGACCAGATCTTGGGGTTGCCGGCCATCACCAGAATGTCAGCGTTGCGTGCTGACCTATTGAATCCATTGCTTGCAGCAACCAACGCCTTGAAACGATTGGAGTTGCCGGTGGACTATTGGTCCTATCTTTTGGTGCACCTAGTGTTGCAGCGGCTTCCGTCAGACTTGAGGTCCCGCTTTGAGCAGAAGTATGGTGGGGATAGTGCCACCCATCTTCCCCCCTTTGAAGACCTCGTCAAATTTTTGGAGGATGAGTGTCGTTTCCTCGACAACGCTCGTGGTGCCACGGGGTCAAGCCAACCGCCCTCTCGGCCGAGGGCCCAGGGACGGACTAGGACTGTCGGGCCTGGTGATAGCCGCCCTGCCTCCCGTTTTGGTGGCACCCAGAGTAATCTTGCTTGCGGCTATTGTAAGGTCACGGGACATGGCGTACCAACTTGGAGTTGCACGTGAGTGCCCGCCGCCGAGTTGCCAATGCACGCCGTCTGTGCTTTTCTTGTTTGGGGAATCATTTTCATCGGGATTGCCCCAACCCCCGCCCTTGTTCAATTTGTAGGGGCTCACATCTGGAAGTTTTGTGCGCCAACGCGAACCGCTCGGACAGACCAGCCTCTGATGGGGGTTCGCGCAGGGGGGGGTATAATGGAGATGAGCACCGGGCTCCTCGCTCGCCGGTTCAGAATCGAGGAGGGGCCCGCAACTTTGACCGCCGTACTCCACCCCTCGCGCCAGTTGATCGGGAGCCGCGCGACCGCCGATTGACCTCCCCTCGTGAAGGCGAGTATGCAGCTGCTGGTAGGCGACGTTGGCCAGACCAGCACCGCCTTCCCTCCCCTCCGTTGGCGGAACGTCCCCATTTGGCGACGCGCCCCCCGCCACTCAGGCGTCAAGTGGGATATGCCCCTCCAGCGATGGCGCGCGGCTCGGGACATCGCGCGGACGAGGAGTTTGATTACTATCCTCACCGGGATAGACCCCAGCCTGGATGCGGCGATCGGTCGCCGCCCAGGCATTGCTAGGAAATTGGCGCCTGTCCCGCTAACGTACCTCCCCAGATCGACACGGTTTTGTTGCCAACGGCATCGGTCAGGGTCTGGGGACCCACGGGGGACTCTGTTGTGGTCCGTGCCATTTTGGACACGGGAGCCCAGGGTTGCCTTTTATCGCACGACCCGAATGGTTGGATATGCCCGGTATTGTTTTGGGCGAAATGTTTTCTCCAGCGTCTTTGGACCGCGGAACTTGGTTGGGATGAGCCACTTCGGGAAACCCTTTTGGAAGATTGGCTCCAATTTGTATCCGCACTTCCTGCGGTCAACGAGGTCGCGTTACCACGCGCTATCCTCCCCCCTGGGAACTATACTGCTACTCTTCATGGGTTTTGTGACGCATCTTCGCACGGTTATGCAGCTGTTGTTTATCTGCGCACCGTCAGTGCGACAGGCCAGGTGAAGTTGTCACTGATCATGGCCAAGAGCAAGGTGGCCCCCCTCCGGACGGCATTGACCATCCCTAAGCTAGAGTTGTGAGGGGCGGCGCTTCTTGTGCGTCTCTTGAATCACGTTGCTCAAACTTTAGGTGGATCTGTGAACATTCGGAATTCTTACGCCTGGACGGACAGTCAAATTGTTTTGTGTTGGTTGAAGACGTCCGTCCACTCCTTGGAGGTCTTTGTTGCGAACCGAGTGTCACAGATACAGAATTCCGAAACGCCTTTGATTTGGAGGCACGTGCCTGGAGACTTGAACCCCGGCGACGTAGCCTCACGTGGGTGCATGGCCCCCCGCCTGATTGTGCACCCCCTTTGGTGGGGACCGGATTGGCTGACTCGCCCCGAGGATGATTGGCCTCGAACGCCAGTTTTGATGTCGGTTCCTTTACCCGGGCTTAAGGTGCTCGCTGTTGGGACGAAGGACCCTCCGTTTGATCCTGATATTTTGTTGAATCGATACAGCTCCCTCGACAAACTGTTGAACGTTACCTCGTGGATCAGGCGTTTTGGTCACAATGCTAGGAATCCAGGGGACAAGCGCCTGTCACCGGTTCTCTCTCCTCAAGAGCGACAGGAGTCACTCCTCCTGTGGGTTCGCTCTGTGTAGGCCGTACACTTTGAGAAGGAGATCGAGACCTTGAAGTCCGGTAGAGTTAAGTTGTCGGGAGCCGTTAGTAAGTTGAACCCCTTTTTGGATGAAACGGGTCTTTTGCGTGTTGGAGGACGGTGTTGGAGGACGGTTGAGGCACTCTAGCCTTCCTTATGGGGTCCGTCACCCCCTTTTGTTGCCCAAGGCGGGCCATTTGATTAAATTGTTGGTGACTGATCGTCACATTAAGAACTCGCACGCCGGTTGCAATGCGCTGTTGGCCATTCTGCAGCGAGAGTTTTGGATTTTATCGGCTCGTCGTACCATTCGTAGCATCGTCTTCCGTTGCATACCGTGCTATCGGACTAAGGCCCCAACGATGCAGCCCCAGATGGGAGACTTGCCTGCTGATCGTGTCAATGAGGCGAGGCCCTTTGCAGGCGTAGGAACGGACTTTGCTGGTCCCTTTTCGATAAAGACGTCTACCCTTCGCAATAGTAAAATTGTCAAGGCTTATTTGTGCGTATTTGTCTGCCTGTCAACTAAGGCAGTGCACTTGGAGCTGGTATCCTCCCTCTCTACGGAGGCCTTTGTGGCAACTTTGGATAGATTTACGTCTCGCCGTGGGTTACCTTCTCTGATCAGGTCTGATTGCGGTACCAACTACAAGGGTACAAGTAACTATTTGAAAGAAGTGTATGACTTTCTTAATGAGAGCCAGGTTGACATTGGTAACAAATTGGCCCGTCGAGGGGTCACTTGGTTGTTTGACCCGCCAGCCTGCCCCCATTGGGGGGGTATTTTTGAGACCGCGGTGAAAGCGGCAAAGGGACTCTGGCGGAGATTGTTGGGAGACACCGTTCTCTCCTTTTTGAGTAATTGGCTACGGTATTTTGTCGCATTGAAGCGGTACTAAATTCGCGTCCATGGTGCCCGCTCTCTTCGGACCCTAACGATTTGGAGGCTCTAACCCCGGGCCATTTCTTGATTGGACAGCCACTTGTCGCTCTGCCTGAGTACCCTTTTGTTGATGTGAGCCAAAATCGGCTATCGCGGTTTCAGTTGGTGCAACAGCTCACTCAGAGCTTTTGGAAGCGTTGGAGCTTAGAGTATCTGCACATCCTCCAGCAGCGCGTCAAGTGGACTGATAAAACTCATCCGCCCAAGATAGGAGACCTCGTCCTTATTAAGGATGCCAACCTTAAGCCTCTGTATTGGCGCCGGGGGCGCATTCTCAATTTGGTGGCTGGCACCGACGGGGTACCTCGTTTTGCTGAGGTTTTAGTGGATGGATCGGTTATGAGGAGAGCGGTCGCAACCTTGTCAAGACTGCCAATTGATTAGCGGACGGGACGGCCCGTCCGGGGGGGGGTAGATGTTTCATCCACCAAGTTTCTGAACGCACCTTTTCGACGTTTGACAGATGACGTTTCAGTTGTCAGTGCGATGACGTTTGCTTGTCAGTGCAATTTTGGTTGGAAGAAACTTGGTTCCGCTGTCTTGTATTTTTGATGCACGTGTTAGATAAATTAAATTATTATGTGTCTAGTATTAAATACATACATACTTGAAATACCTATAAATGCAAATATTATCTGTTTTATATTGTATAATCAATTGTTAAATTGAATTAATTAAATAACAAACTTATTTGTGTACAAATCAAACACTGATTTGACTCAACGGTCACTTGTGAATCATACTTATTTGTTAACGGGTATAAAAGAGCGGAGCCTCATTGGAGCGGGCTCAGTTGCTCTACGAATTTTAAGGCGTTAACATCTAAGGTATGACATTATTTTGATTATGGTTGATAATACTTTTCTGATTATATTGTTGATTTGTCGTGATAACGATGATAGTGATGGTGATAACGATGATAGTGATTGTGACAACGATGATGGTGATTGTGATAACGATGATGGTGATTGTGATAGCGACGATGATGATTGTGATAGCGACGATGGTGATTGTGTTAGTGACGATGGTGATTGTGTTAGTGATTGTGAATAACGACGATGGTGATTGTGTTAGGTTAGGTTTAGGTTAGGTTAGGTTAGATTAATATTGTGATAAAATGATAATGATTGTGATAAAATGATAATGATTGTGATAAAATGATAATGATTGTGATAAAATGATAATGATTGTGATAAAATGATAATGATTGTGATAAAATGATAATGATTGTGATAAAAATGATAATGATTGTGATAAAATGATAATGATTGTGATAAAATGATAATGATTGTGATAAAATGATAATGATTGTGATAAAATGATAATGACTGTGATCATATGATAATGACTGTGATGAAATGATGATGATGTGATAAAATGATGATGATGTGATAAAATGATGATGTGATAAAATGATGATGATGTGATAAAATGATGATGATGTGATAAAATGATGATGATGTGATAAAATGATGATGATGTGATAAAACGACGATTGTGATAAAATGATGATGATGTGATAAAACGACGATTGTGATAAAACGACGATTGTGATAAAATGATGATGATGTGATAAAACGACGATTGTGATAAAACGACGATTGTGATAAAATGATGATGATGTGATAAAATGATGATGTGATAAAACGACGATTGTGATAAAACGACGATTGTGATAAAATGATGATGATATGATAAAATGATGATTGTGATAAAACGACGATTGTGATAAAACGACGATTGTGATAAAATGATGATTGTGATAATAAAGGTGAATCACAATCATCTTCATTATTACAAGATAATGAAGATGATTGTGGTTATTATGATGTGATTATTATGTTATTATTATGTGTGTTGTTTATTAGTGTTTATTAGTTATGGTTGATATATTGCTACATAACGTTGTGTAATATACACTACTAGGGTTAATTGTTATATACTACAAGGTAAATATAATGTTATTATGAAGTGAATCTCATTTTTTATATTTTATACCTAATAAGTAACGAACATTAAATGTTTAATACATCCAGTTACATATCTACATAGTAATATTTTTAAAATGATAACATCAGAAGTGGGATTGACTTCACCCTTATTAAGATGTTTATTTTATAGAACTTGATGTATTCGTTGTTTATAATTAATTATAATGTTTACAGATTGTGAAGAAAGACTATGTAGACTAACACGTAAACAGCTTGCTCCATGCTAGATAATTGTAATAGCCAAACGGCCAAGTTAAAATCAAAATTAATTCACTTTCGCATAATAAAGCTTGGTCAGTTACAAAAAAATAAAAATAGTCCCTGTCGCTTGGCACCATGGTGTGAAAGAGGTTAATAGTTGTCACGTGGTTTTAGTAAGAGATAACAGTCTGAGACTTTACGCCGATTATAGATCCTTTGATAAATTATTGATAGAGGCACATATCTCTCACTCTTATTTAGCATCAAATTGACAAAGTAGGAAATCTAAAAGCAAAGATTTATATCTCGATAAATATGAAAAGTCGTTTTTATTATGTTATGTTTTTTTCAAAACCTTTAATGCCCAAGAATTAGTACCAGTTTTAATGAGATGTCACTACCTTATTTGGAACTCCTATAGTAATTTCCGATATTTCCGATAGAAGAACCAATTTTAGCAGTGGTCCGATTAGATGATTTCCTTTGAACTAAAATATAGAACATCACTTTATTTCCACGGGTACACGGGTACTCAAAAGTAATGGTCAAGTAAAACGTTACCTGTCCACTGTAACTGATATGCCTAACACTTTGTGCAATGAACTGTCAGATTGGCCGAACGGTCTGTGAAAGGTACAACAATCGTATATCACAACTGTACAAAATCCACAGGCTCTACCCCTTTGCGATAACTTATCGGCGTAGACACAAAGTCGATTGACGAAAATTATAGACCAAATCCAAATAACTCTGAGGCCGATCGAGAAATAGCTAGACTATGCCTATTAAAAATAGCAGAACAGTGAAAAAAAAAAAAAAAAAAAAAAAACTTGTCGTAACAATGAAAATTTAACGTAAGAGTAACCTAAATTTAAAGAGGTCTTATGACATATATCTTCTATCCTTTCTAGTAAATAAATATTTAAAAAAAGTAATAATAATAAGATTCTTTCCAGGTGAATGAATTGATGAAAATGATATTATAATAAATACTTTACCTAATTACATTTATACTAATTCTATTGTTGTCTGTAGAGATATATTATAATAATTATTTTACCTAAACACGTCTAGACAGTAATTGGCAAAACAAAAATAAATCACCATTGTTAATAAAAGGGTATCTAATGTACTTCGAGAGCGAAGTACTTATCAGTATGGCCGTGTTAGATAAATTAAATTATTATGTGTCTAGTATTAAATACATACATACTTGAAATACCTATAAATGCAAATATTATCTGTTTTATATTGTATAATCAATTGTTAAAATGAATTAATTAAATAACAAACTTATTTGTGTACAAATCAAACACTGATTTGACTCAACGGTCACTTGTGAATCATACTTATTTGTTAACGGGTATAAAAGAGCGGAGCCTCATTGGAGCGGGCTCAGTTGCTCTACGAATTTTAACACTTCAATACCCGCAATTACAGACACAATTAAAATAACAATGCACCGTGCCTCTGGAGGCACGGCCGGGAGCATACGGGTTGGCGTTAACATCTAAGGTATGACATTATTTTGATTATGGTTGATAATACTTTTCTGATTATATTGTTGATTTGTCGTGATAACGATGATAGTGATGGTGATAACGATGATAGTGATTGTGACAACGATGATGGTGATTGTGATAACGATGATGGTGATTGTGATAGCGACGATGGTGATTGTGATAGTGCGACGATGATGATTGTGCGACGATGATGATTGTGATAGCGACGATGGTGATTGTGTTAGTGACGATGGTGATTGTGTTAGTGATTGTGAATAACGACGATGGTGATTGTGTTAGGTTAGGTTTAGGTTAGGTTAGGTTAGATTAATATTGTGATAAAATGATAATGATTGTGATAAAATGATAATGATTGTGATAAAATGATAATGATTGTGATAAAATGATAATGATTGTGATAAAAATGATAATGATTGTGATAAAATGATAATGATTGTGATAAAATGATAATGATTGTGATAAAATGATAATGATTGTGATAAAATGATAATGATTGTGATAAAAATGATAATGATTGTGATAAAATGATAATGATTGTGATAAAATGATAATGATTGTGATCATATGATAATGACTGTGATGAAATGATAATGATTGTGATAAAATGATGATGATGTGATAAAATGATGATGATGTGATAAAATGATGATGATGTGATAAAATGATGATGATGTGATAAAACGACGATTGTGATAAAATGATGATGATGAGATAAAATGATGTGATAAAACGACGATTGTGATAAAACGACGATTGTGATAAAATGATGATGATGTGATAAAACGACGATTGTGATAAAACGACGATTGTGATAAAATGATGATGATGTGATAAAATGATGATGTGATAAAACGACGATTGTGATAAAACGACGATTGTGATAAAATGATGATGATATGATAAAATGATGATTGTGATAAAACGACGATTGTGATAAAACGACGATTGTGATAAAATGATGATTGTGATAATAAAGGTGAATCACAATCATCTTCATTATTACAAGATAATGAAGATGATTGTGGTTATTATGATGTGATTATTATGTTATTATTATGTGTGTTGTTTATTAGTGTTTATTAGTTATGGTTGATATATTGCTACATAACGTTGTGTAATATACACTACTAGGGTTAATTGTTATATACTACAAGGTAAATATAATGTTATTATGAAGTGAATCTCATTGTTTATATTTTATACCTAATAAGTAACGAACATTAAATGTTTAAATACATCCAGTTACATATCTACATAGTAATATTTTTAAAATGCTAACACACGCGGCTGTCGTGTAATTATTGATTGAAACTTTGAGTTAATGTTAATCCGATACAATTTTGATCGGTGTTTGATATTTTATTGATAATTGAGTGAAAATTGAGAAATCTCGCCATTTTGGGTCGTGACCGCGAGTTATTTGTTGGTTATGTAGCCGGCCTTTGTGTTTTATTTGGACGCCGGTAATTTCCTAAACTCAGTGCTGGACTATTGTACATCCCCGATTGGGTTAGCAAACCGGGATAAACTTCAGTTGGACATTGATGAAAAGTGCCACGTGTGTGATCAGAAGGTTTACCAGGGGGTCGACGGTACGCGCTGTGGGGCGTACTTTGGTTACCGTCGAATCTACATGACTTTACATACACAACACAAGCACATTTAAACTTACACCCCACCCAGATACGACGTGACCAGGGACTACGTCACATCACCAGTACCAACGTGATGGTAAGTGTATCTAATAGGTGTTTTCCCTTTGTCGATTGGACAAATATTATTTTGATTAGGGCTCCGCGTAATTGCGGACATCGTGAGTCTGTTTGTGCAGTCTCACACATAGCTTATGTTTTAATCTAGGATTAAAAGTTCACAAACAGGCAGAGTTACTCTCACATGTAGTTTAGTAAAGTGTGGATATAATAATTAGGTTATAATACCGTGTCTAGTTACTCGTTGGTCTAGTGGTGGCAAGCGTGACTGCTGAGCATGAGGTCCTGGGTTCGATTCCCGGGTCGAGCAAAACGTTATTTCCATCAAGAATTTTTCAGTAGCACCCACGCAGTCTAGATTTCTGCCGGGTTGATGGCAAAATAATTAAGAGACATTACACACTCGATATACTTGACACTATACAGGGTGGAATAGACCTTATCACGAAGCCGTCAACCAAGCATTCTGTACATCAAACTAAGTAACTTTACGAAAAAATTATTGCTGGGAAACGACTTTTTTTTTGGGGGTGAAAAATCATGTTTTGTGGTAGAACTCAATGTAAGGCACTCAAAGCATTGTTCTGATGGATGGATTGAATAGTACGGGGGTCGTTGAGGTGTTTAAAGTAAAAATCTTACATTAAAAACTTGTATTTAAAAAAAACTTGTCAAAAAGTTGGAACCTTGACCCCCAATATCTCCGTAACTAGAAGGTTCCCAGGTATGGTGTAGAACAAAAAAAAATGATCGCAATGACAAGGAGAACAAGTGCCTTTCGGCTTCATTAAGAGGTGTTTTACACCCTTTATAAGAAAACCAAAAGCTATAATTTAAATAAGTATTAGTTCAACTGGATTAGTAATACGGAACCAATTTTAGCTTCTCTCGACACACATGAGAATTATTAAAAATATTAATTATTAAAAATATAAATTTATTTATTTTTGAATTGTTTTTGTTTTGTTTTTACTATGGACACCTTTAACGTGCACGTCTTGCTACATTGTTCTCACATAATGTACCATCTCAACATGAATGATGTAACCAAGATTTTGTAAAAATATTCTGATTTAAAAGAGTGTCCATGGAGTTTCTTGCCCGTTCTTCTCCATAGAGATCTACGCTAGGGAATGGGCAACTACAGTACTTTCACAGTTTTTATGTCTTGTGACTGGGACTGTAGCTTCATTTAATTTTCATATTTGTTTCGACAATTCAAAAGTGCCTGTAACTGGCCTACTTGAAATAAATGCTTTGATTTTGATTTTGATTTAGAAGTGCTCGCGGTTCTCGTTTTAGGCTCGCTCCCTATTACATAGGACTTAAACATAACTGACAAAATATGGGTGTACTATAAGGTACACTTTTGCCTAACCCTTAAATTTTTTGCCTCTTAAACTCAGAATGTTTATGACAAATTAATACTACATTACTACAGCGGCCAGCAACAGAGGCATTGATGGACGAACGTGTAAATACATAAGTACATACGCAAGTCAATCAATGCCTAGTCGTGGCCAAGGCTTGTATAGTACTTTTCTCAAATAATGCGAAGAAATTAAAACTCCCGCGTTGAAGAGTTCATTTGCTTTTTTTTTTTCAATAAACTTCTTGCTATTTGAAAGCCAATTCTAAATTTAAATAAAACCTTTGATAAATTACCTCCTTGATTGCCATGTTTCAGAGTAAAAGATCGTTCCATAGGCTTTTTAGTAAATTGATCCCGCTCATTTCGATCCCGCGGGATCAGTTTACTAAATTAATATTTTTATGTCAATTTCTTTAGTAGATTGGTCCCGCTCTTAAAATTAAAAAAAAAATGCAGTCGAATTTCAAATTTGAGTAACATCATGTAGAAAAATGTTAGGAAGAATAAAAATAAAATCCCGTTGGCCCCACCGTATTTTTAACATTGTAAGGGATTGAGTAGTGTTAGTACAGTAATTGTGCTAGTTACCTTACAAACAGAGAAATGAGTATATTAGGTAGTTATTTGGCCGCTAAACACGATAGATATGGATTTTCATACAACTTTTGCCGGCCGCTGGTCACATGTATCTGGCCAGTACAGCAATTTCGATTTATCTCGAAGAGGCTTGTCAAAATAATGCTCAAATTTCCAAGCATGTTTGAGAAAATATACTTTCCTACTTTTCCGTAGATATAGCGTGACAAGCCACTTTAATATCCTTTGCATTCATAACTACCAAACACTACACCTAAATTGGTACACACCTAAAAACAATAAAATTATCAGCACGGTTGCGTGATGTAACTAGAATCAACCCAATTTAACTTGACACGCCAAAATAAAACAAAAATGAAAATGTACTTCATTTCACGTCGTCCTTGGCTAGTAAAGCTATCATAACAACTGTCAAGATATATAATGGTCACGGCATAGCAAAAAAAAACTAAATTTTCACTATCTCTGCAATTCATCGTAGGTATGAGGAAATTTCGGAATTAACCTGTCATGGCTTCTAACTGGGTAAGGCACTTATATTATAATATTAGGTTAAATTGTTTTAACCTTCCGTGGTATAAACACTATACCTACTTTTGATAAATTTCTCTGGGATATTTAATCTTTTTTTACAGGGAAATTCTGTACGTAATACAGAAAAATAAAGGCTGTTTAGTGTTACTTACCTACAATACTACTTATGAGATCAATCGCATTTTATTATGGCAGACAACGATGTTCAAATGTCGTATTAGAATCAGAGGTTTTAGGAATGACTATTCCATGACACGTAGTATGTAGTTGAATTACTTTTTCATAAAAGTAGTCATTCAATGGAATTAAATGAACTTATAGGGTTGTATTGATGATTTAAATGATTGCTCTGTAAACATCGATCACTAATAAAAAACTAGATACACAATCCCATGCAAAAGTTCCCTAAAAATTGTCGCCAAATGTTTTGACGTACCTACCTACTTGGAGTTGAAATAAATATACTTACATTAATGTAAATTCAACCTTAGACACATTACCTAAAGTTGTATTCACAAAGGTACGGACAAAAAGTAATAACCTTTTACAACCGATACTCGCTGGTCAACCCATTTCAAAACAAAATCATCCTTACACGCATGTTTTAAAGTCAGAATTACAAAGTGTCAATAAAAAGCAATAAAATTTTACGACCGAGGCTCGGCGGTTGGACAAGGAATGAATGGAGTCGTACTGAATATTTTTTCTTACTGTAATTATAATTTTTAAAAAATGCTACACTTGTTTTAAAAAATTGGTGTAATGAAGCAAATTCTATTCTATTCTATGGTGTATAACTGTAATGGTCAGTGTAAAGGTTTATTTATTTATTTATTTATTTATTTATTTATGTACACACAAAATACTTAACAGGACATTACATTAAGATAGAAGAGCACAAAGGTACTGCTTATTTCATAAGAAATCTCTTCCAGCAGACCTGCGAGAGGAAAGTTCGATTAGAAATGTAGACACAGTGTGTAGAAAAGACAAAACAGGAAATGTAAAATAAAACTTAAAACAAAATATATCTAGGTATATGAAATAAACATACATACAAATACATACACATATAAAAAAAAAATACTCGTATAGTAAATATTTACCTATAATATACATACATATATATGTAGAATATTACTGTATAGAAGGTATAAGGTTATAATTTAACCGAATGTAAATATGTTTTTGGATAGGGCACCACATTCATTTAGTAATGAAAGTAATTGAAACAGTCTTAATTATTTATTTAATATTTATTTTGTGTCAAAAATTTGACATTTGTATATTGCTTGACAAACAACTTAAATCTAAATTCAATAGTTACAAAATATAAAAAGCAAGTACAGAAAGTTCGGAAAGAATATCGAGGTACAGCTGTTTTGCGTAGCCTTCTGCAGGCCTATTACGTATCTTTCTGATATCCAGTGACTATCAAGCTTCGGTTCTACACCGAACTTTGATGACAACCGTGAATGTCAAAATATTGGTATTACGTATTACACAGAGTGGATATCACTTTACGGTGACTAACAGCCCGGGTACGGTGTAAAGTCTTTCACGAAAGCCACTTCAAACTCAGTTGTCTTGAATTTGATGTCCATTAAGCTTACGTATTTGCAATATTAGAAGAATCGATACGAAAGCGTCTGTCAAAATGAGTTACGGTGACTATCAGCCACGATAGGCACCTATGACGTCATATTTGATAGCGACTGGTTATACATAATACGAAACGAACCTTTTGACAGTTATTTAATGGACACTGAGCCCAGTTACTATCATATCGAGCTGTCAACAGAGATACGTAATAGGCCTGGTGATTCCTTTCGTAGTCACATATTCATCACTTTTAAAAAAATGCTTCGAACATAAAACGCTTCCTTGGGTCGGCTTGAAGAATTTTTCGGATCTTTGAAGTGCTATAACTAATATCCATTCTTCACACCTGATTGGATCTCGAGGAAAGCTAAAAAAAAACTCACGTCTTTAATTTTATTACATGCACATAGTCAAAATTAAATCTATAAAATGTTACTATAATATTTAGAGAAACAGTAAAGAAATCTCATTAGACCAAAAAAAAAACAATCATACTATAATAATAATAAAAAATAATAAAACAATAGCGTCTCCAACAAATGGAACAGAGTCAACGCACATAACTCGAACAATTTAAGTGGGCATGCGATAGTATGATCAAATGCGTTTAGTAAGGGTCTTTACTATTGAGATGCCTTATAACTTCTGCTATTTATGACGACTTAATCTAAAAAATGATTTTACGATGATTTCTTGACAAAATATCAGTATTTACAATACAGTGATAACAATTAAATAATGATAATATTAATACTTACCGAAAATATTAAATTTCATCCTTTTTTAGCGTCCTGGATGTGTGATTTTTACACTTTTTAAACGAGCACTGAGGCATGTTTACCGTCGGAGCGTTCAAATGCTACTAGAATAAAAGCGCACCCAAATGTTCGAGTGGGCGCTCATTTGGTGAGGACACTTTTTGCCGCTGATTGTGTATCTAGTTTTTTATTAGTGATCGATGTCTGTAAAGCCATATTTGCTACAGCCGCGAATCGTATTTTAATCAACTTACAACCTTACAACCCCAACACTGACCCTCAAATTGCAAAGAACTTAAAAAAAAAAGAATTTCGCGTGTTACCCTGGCGTTGTCGCTATATCCTTATGAATATATTTTAATAACCATTAGAAACTTGTAACGTTATGTAATATTCAATTTATTTAATTCCAAGAAACAAAGCTGTAACATTAATATTGTCATAATAAAAATCACGATATTCCTTAGTGACTAGGTTACCCCATCCTTTCCCAAACTCTGTCTACAATAAATCTGTAAGTTAGAAAGTTCTAGACTTCCACAAGCTCTCAGAACTTTGCAGAATGTTCGCGTAATGATGAGTTATTGTTTCAGCTGATTCTGCTTATATATAAAATATGATGACAGGTTTCATGAGGCATGAATTTTGACCTAGTTATATAAGTTGATGGTAAAAAGGCGGCGTCTCTACAAGAGATATGCGATTATGTGGATCGAGAGAGTTGGGTAAAACTAACCGATGACATAGCTTGCTTAGCTCATTATCTGCCTCGAATTTTCCCAACTATGTTAGGATGCAACCGGATGCAGCTGAGTACCAGCAATTTACATCAAGTCTATCTGACCTCCAAAACCCAGTTAGTATTGGTAATACTGAAAGATCAACGGCGAACGGCAGGTTTCGTACCGCAAACTTAGTTTGTTGTTTTGTTATAGAATTTGTACCACTTATTAAGGCAAATAAGCCTTTTATTTTCATGTAAGTGTACTATTTTTAGAACTTCGGATTGATTAATAATATCAATAAAAAGTTGTTAATAATTAAACGTAATGAAATCGTAAACTAAACGCGGCTGTGTTTTTCAATGTTGCCATAAGTAAAATAACACAAAAATCTAAATGTTAAATAATTATTTAAACATAGAAATAACATTAAATATAATTATACACTTACTATTATACATAAGAAAGCATAATTGTTGCATACAATCTTAATAGATAACGATTTAATGATAGGAATGATTTTCGTCACCAATATTTTTTTTTGTTCTTATGGCAATTATTTATTGACAGGTAAAGAAAATCTGTCTTTCACTTCACTTCAGATCTTTGCTGTTGTTTTGGATTGTAGTTTGTGACTGCATCTGAGCAATTCAGCGGATTGTCTGGCCCTATTTACGTTGAGTTAAGCTCCTGCTACAAAAATAGCGAAAACTATACTAGAACATTTACTTTATCATCAAAACAATGTTAAGGCAGCTCTACGTACCAAAGTACACTGGTGCATTACCTTAAAAATAAGACTGGTTATAACTTTTACGTCCCAAGTTCTAAAAATCTAAGAATTAAAAAAGGGCTTTTCTATCATATTAACTACCAATTAAAACAAAAAATATCTCAAAACACGACATTTTATTAGCGGTACGAGATTCCCATACAAGCCTGCCATTCGCCTTTCAGCAGAGTCCAACGGCTTCACGTGCTTTCCGAAGCACGGAGACAATTCGGTATGTAATTAATCGTCACCCATCCACACACGAACCTTAGCAAGCACTGCTTAACCTTGGGAATCGATCTCTGCAGCTGTTATTGTTCAGACTCCTCAAATGGCTAGATTAGCTCAAGCCGTGAAAAGTAAAACAATATCATAATCTCTTTTATTCATTTCAATACATCTTAGTCTTTACATTTTTAAATATTTCTTAAAAAAAAACATTGGTCACACAAAAACAACACACGAAAATAGTGGTCCGCCGGTGTCGGGGGCAGGGTTCAAGCTACCGGCGGTTAGGGCTGCAGAGACACGAACCTCTTCCCAATGCGAGTTTATCGAGGAGTACTGCCTTCTGAATCAGGCCCTTGATCCAACTGCCTAAAGAGACCTTCGACAGATGTTTGTCAAGGCTCTTGGCCATCAGGCCATTGGCCGTTACGACAATCGGCACAATGATAGCCGATTTCATATTCCACATGTCGCGAACCTCGTGTGCCAAGTCGACATATTTTATTTGTTTCTCTTTCTCATATTATACGATATTACTATTAGTTTGTTTCACACATCACTCGCTACGTATCCATATTACATCTTTGTTAGAAACGCAGCCTTAGACAAGGGGCTTCCTTTTTCATTTTTAGTTAGTTTTTTGTGACCTTTTTGAGGGATGGGCACACTTTTATGAATTTTGTATATGTAAGAGCGGCGAAGGCCGCTTGTTTGATGTTTGTGAGCATTTGTAATAGCACCACGGTAATGGAATGTAAACGTCGGAGAATGTTACATACATTTATAGAAGACGAGTTGAGACCACAATCATAATATTTAAGTAGGTACTAAACATAATATTGATTGTTTATTTAGTAAATAGAGAATTATGGAAGAAAAAGATATGTCGCCGACCCCAAATAAGTTGAGACAAGGGCAGAAGAATGATGATTATGACGATGAATTATTTAATTTAATGAATTTAGAAAAAACAGCTGTCACAGGCTTGCGAGACGTTAATCGCACAAACGTGTGAACTAAATGTAGATAACGTAAATTTGAACAAGTTTTGTATCGAACGTCTACAGTTTATGACTTTTTTAACTAACTTTTTTTTTATTTAGTTCTTCGCAATTGTTTTTTGATAATGAAAAATAATAATAATGTATATGTTATATACGTGTAATATGTTTTATGTATGTATTTATTGTATGTATGTAAATGGTTCACCACAGGCACCTGCAGTATTGTCTCTCCTTCCCCCTTATATCCATCCGAAGGTTGTCTTTAAAAGATCGCTTTTAGCGATAAGACCGCCCCTTGTGTCACACCTTGTAAAATGTTCTACATTTGTGCCTGTAATTTTTATGGTGTACATAAAGAGTATTCTATTCTATTTTAAATCTCAACAATAAGTTTAGTTAGCGTTAAATAACCACGAAAAGATAATGAATGATATTTTTAAAACCTTGAAATTAACATCAGAACAATTTTCTGTACAAAAAAAAAAAACAAAAAACAGGCTATGGTTTAGGTACAAAAAATTAATTTGCATAAATAATGACTTTTGTGTAGACTCCATGATACCCTGTCTATTGGTAACCAGCGTTCATAGCTATTGAAATATTCAAAAATAATCGGTATGGGTCACAATTCTCATCAAAATTGTAACGTTATTTAAATAAACCATTTAAATAACGATAATTTAACCTCGAATTTGCTGAATTATTTATCTTGTTCGCAATTAATACTTATGAATGAGGAGCTCTTGGCTAAATAATAATAGCCACTCGGGTCGATCTTTAGGTAAAGCCGTGCTTGCCTAGGTTAGTCTGTGGATGGGCGACCACCAATTACATACCGAGTTTCCTCCGTGAATCGGAAAGCACGTTAAGCGGTTGGTCCCAGCTGTCATTTGTGATCTTTGATAGTCGTTACAGGTAGTCAGTGGCCCATAAAGTCTGACAACCAGTCTTACCAAGGGGTATCGTATTGTCCAGTACACCCATGTAACTGGGTTCTGGAGGCCAGATAGGCAGTCGCTCCATGTAAAATACTGGAATTCAGCTGCATCCGGTTAGACTGGAAGCCGACCTTAGCCGACCGGCTAGGCAGATGATGAATTAATACTAATGAACATTGCGGTCGGTAAAGATGAGTATCGGTTAGAGATGATGCTTTCGCTTTAAGGTTTACTAGACTATTTTTAATTATTACATGAGACAGCTCTAAAGGCTAGGCAGATGATACATGAGACAACTCTACCCTTACAAGCTTCGTGGTTTCTCTGGGACTTCATTATGCTTCATTGTCTCGGCGCTTTTTTGATTCTGGCTTTCTAGAGTTGCATTGGTTTGTGAATAGTTTAAGAATAAGAATAACAATAATTTATTTGCTTAAAATACAGGTGCTACCAGTTGTTAAAGTTGGTGGTTTGTGGTTTAGGCACAAACCGTATTTTGCCTTTTTAGGGCATGCAAATATAATTTTACGTTATTGTATAATGCGTACGTATTCTTAGTGAAATTTAACATGACTGTATTAAGTAAAGTAAAAGAATTATTAAATAAAAAATAACACTTATTGCACACGAAACTAATACCTACATCTCAAAATTAAATTTTGTGTTGCAAAAATTCTTGTAAACTGTAAAAACAATTTTCTGTCTACCATTTACGTAATTTATTTCCTAAATATTTAAAAGGGAGTTCTCTAATATTTCTTGGTAGGTAATTTATTAAAGATATAAATACAGATATTTAACACATTGTTTGCGTAGGGTTACATTTTGATGTACCTACATAATGAATAAGAATAAGTAAGAATGTAATGTATAAAAATAATGGCGGGCTTGCCGGTCAAGTAGACTCACAAGATCGTACTGATGGATGAGCGTCTTGGCCTCGAGAAGTGCAGTTCAATACACTGCACCTGATCACTTCTTCACTGTTGTGAAAATCAGTTTACCTTATCAGTTGGGAAGTTCATAAGCACACCATCTTTCATAAAGCCAACCTTGAAACGTATGTTTTAACTACCAGCTAACTTTGATACATTAACATTAACTTTCATAGCAAGGGCGCTTGCGGTTTCCCCTTTGTCATTAAATATTAAGTTTGGCCCAAAATATAAACCTACATTTAACCTTCGTACAGTGAATTCCTTCCTTTCTTCTTTGATCCCATTTTGTAGTAAGTAGCAGTTTCGAATTTGCTTTCTTCATTTTAAAATACATTAAACTTTTAAATATGTTCTCCAATCAGTTGCCGACCAATATTATCTTCATTGAGATAGGTAATGTTTGAGATTAGCAATATCCTTTAAAAAAATAAAACGATCGCTCAACCTCCTTATTTCTATTAAAGTAGCAATAACTTTATATTTTCAACGTCAACCAAGCCTAAAATTAAGCTCTCTGAGACCAAAAAAATACAAACATAAGTAAATATACGTAATTTTGAAGAAAACTCCCTAATTACAATTTAAATAATCTGCCCCGAGGGACGGTTATGACTGCACAAAAAATAATTAAGTTGGGAAACCGCCCAAAGGTGCTATGCGAAGCTAAAAATTTTGCATAATTACTGTGGAATAAAATAAAAAAGTCGGGACGTATATTTTGATGCCGCATCATGCGAGAAAGGCCTCAATTTTAATTCGTCTCATTTGCTTTCCAGGGTTTTGAGGTAAATGCCATGTGCCTGTTTTTTAACATTACATTTCCATTATGGTTTAAAGTGGCGGTTACAGAATTGCAGATGGCCTTAATTTAGTATTTCGGGGCAAAATTTAGGTTACGGTAAGGTTGATGTTTTAAAACTGAATGTTGGATTTTATTAATGTATTATCAGCTTAATCCCAAAGATTTTCGTTCGAAAATACAAATTTCCTAACGTATTTTGGTTCCCAACTAGATAGTATTCTTAGTGCTCATTACTGGACACGCGGTGCGTCGCGCGGCGCGTCGGGCGGCGCGTTGTGCGGCGCGTCACGCGGCGCGTTGCGCGTTTTTCCGTTTACAGAGAGGCGGTGTGTGCAGCGGCGGTGTCATCTGTCATATGTTTGTAGGTGCGCGCGCACTGCTGCGTTGATCGCGGCGGTGCACGCGGCGGGCAACGCTGCATCTCAAGCAAACGCGCGTAAAAACGCCTCTCCGTAAACGCTCTCATACATTGTCATATGTTTGAATTTTAGCGGGCCACACCACACGACGCGCCGCGCAACGCGCCGCGTCTCCGTAAATGAGCCCTTAAAGTAAAATAAATATTGTGTTCGAAAAACAGTGATTCCAATTTTAAAATTATTCGACTGGCGTCACTTTTAGACCTCTGCTAGGCCCACTGGGTAGTAAAATAAAGAAAAACCTGTAAGGTTTCGTTTATCACTCCGAATCGCGTCAATATTCCGATTCATGTCTATTTCGTATACTTTTCCGCACGCATTCATTACATTATTTTCTTCCCCTTTGTAAATAACCGTCTTATGTTTTCGACTTTGTTAAAAGCATAAATTACCTTCATAATTATTATATTACTTAATTACGTGCCCCGGAAACAAAATGCGAGTATTTACTTAAGGGGCCGGGGAGCGTGGATTTGTCCATACAAACGTAATACCAAAATCATTTTCAGTTTGAGCATACTTCCACCTTAATATGCTGTTATTCGGAACAAGATGGTAATTAATTACCTAGGTTTCTATTTTTGTTTTTTCAAAATACTTACCAAAAGCGAAATGCAAACAAATTGAATACCTCAGAATTTTACAGTTTAAATACGATGTTTTCATCTCATCTGTTCTATATTAAAAACGGTAGTATTTGTAACATTGTTCAAATGGAAACATGTCATAAATTGTTAAGTTAAATAATATTAAAAAAAAAGGAAAAGCATTGAGTTTTCATTCATCATTTTTGGTATTACGGCACACATTCAAATTAATCACAAAATAAATGTTCATCGGAAGTCGTGTTATCGCATCAAGCATTGAGCTGGGGCGGGGCGCGGGGCGCGGGCAGTACATTTGGATGTGTTGAGTATAGTGACAAATGTAAATGTGTGCGTGCGCACCTCGCCACCCGGCCGGCCGGGCTGGGCAATTCGTTCGTCAATGTTAGACGATTACTTGATTGCATTGTGCGTGCGTATTTGTTTGCCAATTGTATCGTAATATTTATGACACTTCTTCTACGGATTTGGATTTAGATTTGCCTTGTGATTTGGAATCGAGTAACCTACCTACCTGCTTTATTACGACTTTTGTTTTGTTTACGGACTTCGATGTTTGCTTACGATTTGGTTAAATTTAGGTTACAAAACAGGTACTTACATAAACATAATTATATAAAGGTTAGCAACATGGACTCCAAACGTTGGGATGGGATGTATCTCACAGTAAGTATCTACCTACCTTTTTGTTTTCATCATTTTTTTAAACTCAGACCAAGAAAATGCCTGTCTACCTACACATATTTTTTCTCGTTCATAATCGAAATTACATTACACTGGGTTAGTACATACTGAATTAGATGTGTTTAGGATTCAAATGTCCGACTAATAGGTTTCATTCATAATCATAACATAAGGGTACCTACCTACGGACTAAATAAATATTATGTTTTATTTTACAAGCTTTGAATAGTTTCACGTGTCCCGATGTTTGTCTGTAATCTATAAGTAATCAAATCTTGCAAGTAAAATTTGATCCACTTCCCGATTACCGATTGAGCTGAAATTTTTCACGCATATGTAGGTATATCGCGTGACAATGCTATAGGTGGCCATAGGAATTCTGTAATGTAACGACGTAACCCCATCGAGTTTGAACTTGTTTGATTCGTCGTGACGAGTACTTTGTCTTTAGGGTCCAGGGTCTGATGATGGAGCTAGAAGGTGTCCATGGGAAGTCCGTAATAAAACGACATAATCCCGTCGAGTTTGGGCTCGTTTGATTGATCTTGAAGAGTAAATTGGTCCTAAATGGTAATCAGGGTTTGATGATGAAGCTGAAAGGGGTGCCAAAGGATCTCCGTAATAAAACGACGCAACCGCTTCGAGTTTGGGCTCGTTTGATTCATCTTGATGAGTACCTACTACCTACCTACTGCCTACCTACTGCCTACCTACTGCCTACCTACTGCCTACCTACTGCCTACCTACTGCCTACCTTCTGCCTACCTACTGCCTACCTACTGCTTACCTACTGCCTACCTACTGCCTACCTACTGCCTACCTACTGCCTACCTACTGCCTACCTACTGCCTACCTACTATCTACCTACTATCTACCTACTACCTACCTACTTACCAACTTTTAGGTTCTAGGATACTTATGCCGGTTTCCTTTCCTCACGATGTTTTCCTTCACCGTTTTGAGAGCAGAGTTGATGAATTACACAAAGTAATGCGCCTGCCTGGGTTCAAACCTACGATTTAGGCGTGGGCAGTATTATAAATAAATAAATAAAAATCTTTATTTCCAGTTTACAATTCCAATGTGCACATGTAAGTATTATAAGTACTAAGTCTATGGGCGCGGGACAAATACAACACACGGTATATCGTCACATCCTCGTCAGCGCAATGATATACCGTGTAGCCTAAATTGCACTTTATTTCCATGCATTTTGTATGATATTTGAATGGAATAGGAAGCCGGCCGCGCCATGTCCGCGTCCGACGCCTCTTGTTTGTCCCGCGCCTTACTGTTCGTAAGTCGGGGCCACCACCACTGAGCCACCAGGGGGTCTAAAATGGCCGCTTTATCAGAATCGTAATATGAATCACGTTAAAAATTTAAAATTCTTAAAATGGACTTTAACCTCATAAATATAAAGTCCATTTTAAGAATTTTAAATTTTTGACGTGATTCATACTAAGATTCTGCGTGGATTCTGCTAAAGCGGCCATTTTAGACCCGCAGTACGTACTTTTATTTCAGATTTTCAGGTGAACCGTATACTTATTCGTTACTTACATTAGTGGTAGGTATAGAAAGAGTAGTAAGTAACCCAGATTTTTTTTCAACAAAGCCTAGATTTTGAGTTAATCTAACATCTAATTGAGATAAAAACATTGTAGACAGATTTCCTAAAAACGCATTACTATTCTGCACATACACTAACGATTGCACAAAGTAACTAACAAAAATAAAGCAAATAATGAACATGATAACTACTAAAAAGGAGGAGCTCGTGGCTAAATAATAACAGCCGCTCGGGTCGATCGTTAGGTTAAGCCGTGCTTGCCTAGGTTGGTCTGTGGATGGGTGACCACCCATTACATACCGAGTTTCCTCCGTGCCTCGGAAAGCACGTTAAGCAGTTGGTCCCGGCTGTCATTTGTAGATCTTTGACAGTCGTTAAGTAGTCAGAGGCCCAAAACGTCTGACAACCAGTCTTACCAAAGGGTATCGTATTACCCGGTACTAACTGGGTTGTGGAGGTCAGATAGGCAGTCGCTCCATGTAAAATACTGGTATTCAGCTGCATCCGGTAAAACTGGAAGCCGACCCCAATATAGTTGGGAAAAGGCTAGGCAGATGATGATAACTACTAAAAAGGTAAACACCAAACACTAACATTAACACACGCATAGGTACACTCTATTCACATACGCTCACGCGCGGCTACGCAACGGGCCGGGGAGTATGAAACAGAGACAACAATATTTATATCAATATTTATACAAAAGTATAGAAAACATTTAAAAATATAAAAAACAGTAGCCTACCAGCGCTGGGAACAGGATCCGAGCTGCCGGCGGTCAGGGCTCTTGAGAGAGGAACCTCCTAACGATACGTGCCGTGTCCAGAAGTACTGCTTTCTGAATCAAGCCCTTGATCCAGCTGCCAAGCGAGAGCCTCCTAAGATGTTGGTCGAGGCTCTTGGCTATTAAGCCATTGGCCGACACGACTATCGGCACAATGACTGCTGTACCCACGTCCCACATATCGACAACCTCGCGAGCCAGATCTAGATATTTGAATTGATTATCTTTCTCTGCTATCACGAGGTTCTCGTCATGCGGGATCGTTATATCAACAATCATTGTGCGACGCTCCAATCGATCTATCACCACAATGTCAGGCCTATTGGACAACAGTCCTGCCAGTGGTGATAGGTCGATCCCAATACAACGTGATATGACCATTGTCGAGAACTGGGTCGGGCGCATACTTATAGTATGGCACTTCTGATTCCACAAGGTTGTATTTCAAAGCAAGTTGCTGGTGGATAATCCTGGCAACAAGGTTGTGTCTATGCAAATACTCTCCGTTAGCCAGACTAGAACACCCAGAAATAATGTGTGTATTATTATTATTATTATAATTGGCTCCCCAGAAGATATTATCATCATCAATAACCTGCCCATAATCCAATTTATTTGGATATAGGCAGTAAACTCACCAGAAAAAAAATTATTTTAATCAAATCAAATCAAATCAAAAATGTTTATTTGCTAGAAAATACATACAAATTTAAGGAGAGATCTTATGTCCTAAAAGTATTTGTATTCTGCCTGCAAGCAAGCGTGCAAATTATTTACTTATGAATATCTATTTATTATGTAAATATTATTATGCAATAAATTTTCTTTTCGAAAATCGATCAGAACTTCTTTTAAAGAAACATGTCCACGCGAGATAATAGAACACCTTTAGCTACTTAACATGTATTTCTATGCATCTGTAGGGTAATCAATCAAAGTCGAGGAGTAAGATGATGATGCTTAAAAAAGAAATACGAGCCTCAGCAGAGGTGAAGGTAGGTGAAAATCAGAGGAAAATGCTGACCCGCAGACCATAAGTTCCATTAATATAACCCTTCTCAATCGCTTCCATAAATGTATGACATTGCACATTTTACCCGTACCTATCAATTTCTGATTTTGCTTGTGTCATATAATATAAAGGTGAAGGGAAGTAAGGGATCATGTTAGGGTGGCAGGTTCTACCGGTGTGCTAATGACATTATACTGGGCTCAACAATTCTTTTGTGATTATTTTCTTATATACTTTTTTTCCTCAGGTACGAAGACGTGGCTAAACAGTAATAGCCGCTCGGGTCAATCGTTAGGTTAAGCTGCGCTTATCGAGGTTGGTCTGTGGATGGGTGACCACCCATTACATACCGAGTTTTCTCTGTGCCTCAGAAAACACGTTAAGCCGTTGCTGTCATTTGTAGATCTTTGTCAGTCGTTATGGGTACCTACTCAGTGACTCGAAAGTCTGACAACCAGTCTCACCAAGGGATATTGTACTACCCAGTACTAACTAGGTTCTTAAGGTCAGATAGGCAGTCACTCAATATAAAAATACAGGTATTTAGATACATCCTGTAAGATTGGAAGCCGACCCCAACATAGTTGGGAAAACCGAGTCCGGTCGAAACGTCGGGCTTATATTAAAGGTAAAATTCGCGATAAATACCCGTTTACATGTGTATTATAATGTAGTTGGGAAAAGGCTAGGCAGATGATGATTCAATCATAACAACTTAACCACTATTAATAAGATTATCTATTGTGTAAATTGAATACCTCCAAATCAGACCTTTCACTAACTCAGTCACCGGTAAAATAAATTTGATAATAAATCCCAAATCAGACCACAATTTCTCAATTCATTACTCTCACTCTCAAACCCTACTGTCACAATAGGACAAATAGTTTAGATTTCTCCTAAACATTACCTCTCTGCGATAATAAAAGGGACGTCCTATATAGAGGCTTACGTCAACGCAGTCGATAATTGCGATTCCTTTCAAAAGAACAAACAAGATGGAAGAATAGGCCCTCGGCCCGGAAAGATGGTTGAAAACGAACGGCGTCGGGCGCAGACTGTTTACTTTAATGATTGTTAGAACTAGTCTATTGAGTTTCAAGTGTTGTACGCAATGGAAGCTACTTTTACGTTACGTGTGAACGTGTTTGGATTGTGCCTTTGATGTTTAGAGATAAAGGCTTTTGGGGTTATTTGAATTGTTTGTAGATTCTCGGGAGTAAATCGGGGTTTGTCTGTTGGTTGTACCTTAGGCATGTTCGATTTCTAAACTGAAATGTATTGTTTGTTACATAGACTTTACATTTCTATAAATAATCATTCTCCTGTACTGTATGGTGTCGGACGTAAAGAATAGCACCATTCCATATCTTCCCGTGGTTGTCGTAAGAGGCGACTAAGGGATTTACCAGAGAATGGGCAGCAGTGTTCTCTGTGCTTTTGTAACAACCATACTGCGATCGCCAACCCGCCTGCCACGCGTGGCGATTATGGCAAAAGCCCCCTTTTGGTGGAGGCCTATGTCCAGCAGTGGACGTCTTTCGGCTGAACTGATGAATCATCTTTCATCACTGCGATCTCCAATCCGCCTGCCAAGCGTGGAGATTACGGCAAATTCCTCCCATCATGGGAGAGGCTTATGTCCAGCAGTGGACGTTATGGGCTGTTGTTGTTGTTGATGAATCATTCTCCTGCCCTTATCCCAATCTTTTTGTGGGTGACACAGCATGTCTTCTTCCAAACTTCTCTATTACCCATCATTTCCGCAGTCACCTCCTTTCTAGCCAAATCATCCTTCACACAGTCTGTTTATCGTTTCTTTGGTCTTCCTCTACTCCTATAGCCATCTACATTCATACTACATTTTTAGGGTTCCGTACCCAAAGGGTAAAAACGGAACCCTATTACTAAGACTTCGCTGTCTGTCCGTCTGTCTGTCCGTCTGTCCGTCTGTCCGTCTGTCCGTCTGTCTGTCACCAGGCTGTATCTCATGAACCGTGACAGCTAGACAGTTGAAATTTTCACAGATGATGTATTTCTGTTGCCGCTATAACAACAAATACTAAAAACAGAATAAAATTAATATTTAAGGGGGGCTCCCATACAGCAAACGTCATTTTTTTGCCGTTTTGTCTAATGTATAGATAATGGTACGGATCCCTTCGTGCGCGAGTCCGACTCGCACTTGGCCGGTTTTTTCTCACTACTTTTACATTTCTATTCTTAATCGAAATCTTCACTGAAAAACTTGAACCCATAAGAACCTATTAAAAGATCGCAGAGTCTCGATGGCAACCTAAATTAAGTCAGCCCAAAATTTGACGACGAGTTTTGCACGTTCAGTAGCGTCCATCAGCTCCTATAACAGTACAAGCAACAAGACACGACAATATTGAAAGGTGATCATCATCATCATTTCAGCCGCAAGACGTCCACTGCTGGACATAGGCCTTCCCAAAGTGTCGCCACATTGACCGTTTCCGTGCAACTCGCATACAGCGGATTCCCGCAACCTTCGTCATCGGTCTACCTAGTGGGAGGCCTTCCAAACCAACGTTTTCCGGTTCGCAGTCGCCACTATAGAACTTTTCGGCCCCATCGGCCATCCGTTCTGCGAGCAATGTGCAAAAATTAAGTGAAAGATAATAAATTGTTATATACCTATTATTGCGTCAAAGGATCTTACAACGATAAAAAAATACATAAGCTGAAAATCATGAAAGGTAAAAACGACAATGTTCCAAATTCTAGCTAAGTCACAAAGTAATTTTATCTAGCTACAAGCCACAAGCATTTTCATGATAGCAAAACCGCTTCTAAACCTAGCACTTCGACCCCTTTACGAAGATATTCATAACGCTTTGGCCGGAATATTGCTACTAAAACTAGGCTTAGATAGGATAAAACCGTATCTTGGCTTAACATTGTACCACCCCGTGGAGTCCAGCCAGCGTTCAATATTGACGGAGTGTTCATAATATTAAATTTACGGGCGTTCTGGCTTTACGCTGTGCCTTCTATCAGGACTTAAGAAGCACACTGCAGGCCAAGTAATAATTCCTTGTTTCTTGGCATTTCGGTGTGTAATTTTTTTTTTGCTATTTTTATCAATCAATCAATCAAAATATTTATTTGCTAGAATATGGTACATATAGGGTGATACAGTAAACTGTAGTTTCATCATATCCTGTCATAACATGACGTGTAAATACATTCACAATAGGCGATGTCAATTAGTCTAACTTACAAATTACAGATTCTATTGACTTGTCCTGTAAGTAGTCCCTAACGGTATAATATTTATTTTATAGATTGGGTCACTTTTTGCCACAAATCGATATTTTGTATTTCAAGCTGTAGTTCATTTTTATCCGACTGCGCCAGAAGGAGGGTTATGTTTTTCGAGAGTATGTATGTATGTATGTAAGTATGTATGTATGTATAATTGTTTGGCACGCTCTGTGGCCTGAACGGCTCGATGGACTTTAGCTTGAGAGGTGTCGTTAGATTCGTATTTACAGTGAGAGTGACACTGGGTAGGTATATCAAAATAAAAAATAAAATTGCGGATTTCTCGCGCCAAATTCAAATGTTTGACACGCTCTGCAGCCTGAACGGCTTGATAAAGGGCTTATCATGAGGATTTTCCTTCGATTAAGATCCTTTATTAATAAAAATAATAATAAAAAAACATAAAAAACCCGACTGCGTCAAAAATAAATAAAAAAAAAACTGAAAAGAACAAAACAAGTTTAGCAGACAGGACATGACATATTGACTGCAACAGTCGGGACCCATACGTATTGGATGTAATGATTTTAGACTAGATTACTTAATGGGTCCCGACTGTTGCAGTCAAATGTCCTGTCTCCACAACTTGTTTTGTTCTTTTCAGTTTTTTTAATTTTTATTTATTTTTGACGCAGTTGGGTTTTTTATGTTTTTTAATTATTATTTTTATTAATAAAGGACAATGTATAAAGCAGATTGTAAGTTAATGTGGTTGCAAAAATTTTTTTTGAATTATCATCACACATAGTTTTAGCCACGTTTACGGGTAAAAGGTGTTTTTTAATATATCTAAATATTTTTTCCTCAACCTGTTACCTCAACCGTGACTTTACATCTAGGTCGCTGGAAAAATTGCTAAGTCGTCAGTGAGGTAGCTAACATGAGATCTAATCCTTTTAGCTGAAGGCAAACTGGAGGTGAAAATATTGTAAATCTTTGATAGAACTTGCTTCGGGTTGACTTTATTGTTCAACAAATACTACCTGTGTGAGACTGCACAAGCAGACTCACGATGTCCGCGATTACGCGGAGCCCTAATCAAAACAATACTTGTCCAATTGACAAGGGAAAACAACTATTCTACTATTAGATATAACTTACCCATCACATTGGAACCGGAGATGTGGCGTAGTCCCTGGTCACGTCGTATCTGGGTGGGGTGTAAGTGTAAATATGTTTTGTGTTGTGTATGTGGAGTTATGTAGATTCGACGGTAACCAAAGGACGCCCCACAGCGCGTACCGTCGACTCCCTGGTCAAACCTTCAGATCACACACGTGGCACTTTTCATCAATGTCCAACTTTATTTTATCCCGGTTCGCTAACCCAATCGGGGATGTACAATAGTCCAGCACTGAATTTAGGAAGTTACCGGCGTCCAAATGACAAAGGCCGGCTACATAACCAACAAATTACTCGCGGTCACGACCCAAAGTGGCGAGATCTCTCAATTTTCACTCAATTATCAACAAAATATCAAACACCGATCAAGATTGTATCGGATTAACATTAACTCAAAGTTTCAATCAATAATTACACGAAAACAGCGTGCATCAAAAAAACAAGGCAGCGGAACCAAAATTTCTTCCCAATCAAAATGGCACTGACAAGCAAACGTCATCGCACTGACAACTGAAACGTCATCTGACAAACGTCAAAAAGGTGCGTTCAGAAACTTGGTGGATGAAACACTACCGAATCCAAAAATATTTAAATATTTACGTGCGACAGACGGGATATGCCATGTGGTATCCGGCAGAGTTGAATAGAACCAACCCATTACACTCACGGGTGTCGAATAAGGCGACTAATATCTGAGGCAGAACACCTTACTCCTCCGTAGACCAGAGAATGAGCAGCAGCGTTTCCTGTTAGTCTTTCATCACTGCGATCTCCAATCCGCCTGCCAAGCGTGGAGATTACGGCAAATTCCTCCCATCATGGGAGAGGCTTATGTCCAGCAGTGGACGTTATGGGCTGTTGTAGTAGTTGTAGTAGATAGACGGGATAAGACGAACAAATCGTAAGCCAATACTTGTAACTACTTAGTAACAAACAAGTCAGTCTGTCTAGAGTACTGTCTACGCCCGCTTGTCATGTAGAATTCGTGTGTCAAAAACTAAAATGTTCGGGATCAACTTTTTATGATAATATTCCCATTATTTTAGATCTCTTTGGCCGAATTGAAAGTTTGAAAATGACAATCAACACGTTTCAAATGTTACCTGTTAACAAAAACAAGATCAAAGACACTACCAGCATCGCAAACTCCCTAGAATATTACGACAGCGATAGTTTGAAACTCCAACAAGATAATCTATTCAACTCTCAGGTAGTCGGGAGCAGACAATATTGTTTATATTTAGTTTGACACCAGATATTCCCGTCAACAGTTTTCCTTTTACCAAACGGTCTCAATTTTCCAGCTTCAGTACAGTTTCATAAGGCCGCGTCCTAACCAAAACGATCATCACGTGAATGTCACGAACATGCGACTGTCGCGTTCATTTTATTCGGCAATCCCAAATGATAGTCTCTAACCGACAGGGGACGCTGTCCGACCCGTCGTCCTAACGAATGCGAGAGGATACACGATCGCGATGACATTCTTATGTAATTAATTTCATCTTAAAACCAGAAGGCCCTAAGACCTTATGTCGAAGCGACCAAGTGTTCATGATCCGAACAAAATAAATACATCGTCATTCGGCCAAGTGTTCAAATGACGATCACTTTGCTTAGGACGCGGCCTGAATCAATTAATCACGGCTCTCTTATACGAAGGAGTTTTTAATAAAATATGGAATTTTTTCATCAGAATTTCTTGAGAGGAGCAAGCAAGTATGTTAATCTAGTTTTTCTCATATGTGGTGGTTTCAGTTAATAATAAATATTAGCAACGACAAAGAATGCAAAGTTTATTAGAATTTTATCGAAAATAAGAACACACATTCTACATCTTGAGAATACAGTACGTAAGGTTGTTTTTCAGTGTGTTTTTAAACTAACAGTTCTGAAACGCAACGAAGAAAATTCATGCGCACTGAAAGTATAAATACTTTGATTAAATTTTGATTTTTATGTCACTTTTTCCGTCCTGGACTTCGTCATAAATAGCAGCTCTAGCCAATCTCTCTGACATCAGCCCGCTAAACATACATCATCATCATCATCATCAGCCTACTAATGTTCCCACTGCTGGGACACAGGCCTCCTCTCTATGAGAGGGAATGGGCTATAATCTACCACGCGAGCCCAGTGCGGATTGGCATGTCACATGTCATTCGAATTTATTGGTTCTAGGACATGCCGGTTTCCTTACGATGTTTTCCTTCACCGCTAAACATACAATACAAACATAATACACAATTTATGTCTTTGACGCTACCAGCTAAACTGTAGTCGGTACCTCTTATTCAAAGTTTGCCCTGACCAAACCTAAATACAGTTTCACAGCAAGGTCTTAACAACAGCAAGGAGTTTCACAGTAAGGAGGTCTTAAACAACAGCATTCTGGCATCCTTCCAGTATTTTACAAGTCAAGCTATCGATATCCACCAGATCGCAAGTACATTGAAATATTGCAAAGTCTGCATTTTAACCAAATAGGTTCCCATATAAGTCATGGAGCAGACGTGTTGGTAAAGTGCTGCCGCAGCTAGCACATTATGAAAATGGCGATGCGGTGAAATTGTTTAAGACTTAAGTACAGTTATTTACGTCTTGGCACCGCACAAGTAGAAAATCCGTAAGTACTGCTGTAATGTCTTTATTTTGGAGAACGTATAAAGTGATGAAATCAGAAGAAAAGAAATCAGGCGAAATAATGGTACCTACACTTAGAACCTAATTCGTAAGTACTGATCGGGACGATCATAAAAACACTTTATTCGATTTTATAGTAGATTTTACAACAAGTGCACAAAACGAACCATTTTTATCCGAGACTTTTAGCATATGATAGTAATGTCGAGGATAAAATGGTTTTGTGGACGAGTTATAAACTCTGATTTTCACTTCGATTGCGAGGAAATAAAACATTAGTTTAAATTGAAGAAATTAATAAACGCACGAAAAAACAACAGCTGTTTCCCGCCGTTTTTTTTTTTTTTAAATCTTACGACATTGATAATATTAGCATTGGCTTGGGCTGCAGACATACAGTCTACTATTACATTAATTTTGTAATAATAATTTTCTTAAACTAAGTAAATAACCTACCGTAGGTACTTGAATTTAAATTTTTATATCGTTTAAGTCTTAAAAAACACATAAGGCAAATAAATTAAAGTAAATATTATAAAATAACAAATTCTATCTATGAACTTCTTATTGCGTTTGCTCATTTTCTTTGCCTTAATATAGATACATTTATGAGTAGATACGTTAATGCCCCGCACAAACAAGCACTTTCAGAGCATGAGAAGTGAAATAGTAATTTATTGGTACGTACAGCAGTGCAACAATGGCGAGAGAGCGAGCCACAGATAAAAAATCTTTCACCTTAAAACTACAGATAACATAATCCTTGTGTTCTATTTTTAATTGAACAAGTACTACTTTAAATTCTTTGGATATTTTGAAGAGCGAACGAAGTATAATATTAATAGCTTATGAATAGTGATATAACAAATGGTACCTACGTTCGCTTTGAACAAAATACGGATTACATTTTATTTAGCGTTTATACAATAGTAATATTTAGTGTTAATACAATTTTGGTAGTAGTTAGGACTATTTTATAAAAAGTCAAACATTTTATGCCATTTTGCCTAAAGGCATTGTAACTTGAACGTATGTAACAGCAAAGAAACTTCAATTACCTTTTTGCACATTATTTTTTGCAAAACACCTGCAAAGGGCTCATTTTCAGAAATAAAAAACCGGAATAAAACCCCTTTAATATTCATATCATACATGATCATCAAAGTGTTCATTTTAACTGTCAAAACACGCTATACATACAAAACAAACGCTCTCGAATAAACGAGAATTTCTCAATTTAAAGGAACGAAAAAGATGGTAATACAATTTACATGGCAGCGTATGACAGCAAAAAATAATTTACAGAAAGTCTGCTTCATACAACGAGTGAGGCTTCTAAGCAATGATATTATAAAGAAGATACGCCATGTTCATACCGAATGGCGTTCAGATATCGTTGCGAGTAATTTAAAACTACGACAGGGATAGATAATACGGAACGTATAAGATAGAAAGAGATAGCTAGCTATCAAAGTGCAACAATTGTATCACTTTGTCCTCAACAATTTGTGCGTGCTAGTGCGATATCTACCTCTTTTTACTATATAATATCATTGCTTCTAAGCGACAAAAAATAACTTTTGTTCGCACACATTATGGTTCAATTTGCTTTACAACTACAACAAGTTCTTGACTCTTTTATAAGTTACAAGTTATTCTATTACCAAGTTAACCTTTTGACTGCCACTGTCACATATACGTGACAAGCAATCGCGTGCGCTGTACTCCAAACGACACAAATATGTGACAAAATGGTAGATTAAATTGTGACTTGGCGAGGAGGGCACGCGTTTGCGTTTATGTTCTGGCGTTCAAAAGGTACATACACTGTCATAAATTCGATATTTTGTTTAACCGGAAACAGTACCAATCGGAAATAAAAATGTTAGTGCACTTCACGTGCCGCGGTCCCAGTCGAAAGCTAATGAGGGATTTCTTTTAGCTCTTCCCTAGTCGCTGGATAAATGGCGCTGAACTTGGTAAGTTACTGCAAGGAACGGAGCCTAAAAAAACTGATTTTAACAAACCGCGAGAAAACAAGGTTATATTCGGAAGCTCGAAAACCTCTCATTGCAACAGTTATCTATGGTTGAAATTCCACGGATCCTAAGAAAGCGCTACGCTTCCAAGTTTATTGTGCTAACCGCCAGTCTGTGGAATTCACTGCTAGCTTCTCTGTTCTGACCATTATAATCTGGATCTCATCAAACTTCTAGTGAATCTGTTTCTTCTAGACAAGCGTGTTCTACCCTAGGTCAAATCATCGCTCTCCACATTAGGCAGCCTAAGGCCGAACGCAAGCCTAGAAAAAGGGTAAAAAATCGGTATCGGTACAAAGTACGTATTCTCGATCTATCTGCACTCAGTCAGTAGGTAGGTAGCGTCATAAAACTGCCTAAGACAAAATGCATCGCACGCCGCATTTGCATGCGCTCGTTGAAATCGGGGAGGTAAGCGAGCGCGCGGGGTGAGGCACTGGGTTCGCCTATGCTCCGCCCAAACGCTCAAGGACATTCGAAGCTACAATCGCCTTAATGTGTGCGTGCGATTTTGTTTGCTCTATGGAGCTGTACTTCTGTGTCTATCCATTTCGCGGTGTGACGTAGCATTATCATGCGGAGACAGCCAACATTCCCTCAGCTTAAGCATTGTACAGCGTACAACACAAGATGAGCTCTTTGAATATGCGAATTGTGTGACGGAAATTCATCTTCGTGTTGCCGACGGTACTGCATAAATAGACAAATGCACTACGTTGTTTATTTGAAAAAGTTGGACTTCAAAGAACTGCAGCTTTGTCGGGTTTTAACTTTGAGTTATTATGAAGTTTAGTTTCTACAGCGTTGGAAAGACAGAAATAAAAAGCATTTATTTGTTGCAAGGACTTACAGTGCATACAAAACAAAAAAAATACAACGAAAACATACAAAACGAAACCAAATATTTATAAAAACAACAACGATGGATCTAAAATTTGACAGCTACACGTCGTGGACTGCGACGAGAAGGTTACCTACCCCTCATCTTCCCAGAATTGGATCCCTATTAGCGACACTATCGAATGGTGTGTATTAATCATGTAGTTTTTTTTTCAAAATCAACAGATCCAATTCCTGGCCATCATCCTATGATGCAGTTTTAGTTTTAATCAAAATCAGGCTCGAGACTTCTTTGAGTATTTTCGCTATCCTACTTCCTACTAATATTATAAATGCGAAAGTTAGTGAGTATGTTTTTTACTCTTTCACGCAAAAACTACTAAACGGATTTGGATGAAATTTTGCACACAAATCTATACTAATATTTTAAAAAGGTAGCATTTGTTTGTAAGTTTGTATGTAGGGGGTAATCTCCGGAAGAATTGAACCGATTTCAAAAATTCTTTCACCATTAGAAAGCTACATTCACCCTGAGTAACAAAGGTTATATTTTATCCCCGTACTCCCACGGGAACGGGAACTACGCGGGTGAAACCGCGTGACGTCCGCTAGTAGTGTATAACCTGGATTAACAAATAGGATACTTTTTATCCTGGTTGTAAGGGTGCTTACATAAAGAAGCAGGTTTCCGGTACTGGCGAGTCGGTACCGATCGGTGCGGGTTCACTTGCATATAGTTTAAACCTGCTTCTTTATAAGCGAAAGCATAAGATAACATAGAAATGAATACCTGCACCGATCGGTACCGACTCGCCCGTACCGGTAACCTGCTCCTCTATGTAACCACCGTAAGAAGCCATGGGGAAATTATCAAACATTACGCGGGCGAGCCGCTGGCAGAACCTAGTTCCTCATAATTCCGGATTTGGCCATCCACGCTCACTTGAATAATTCACCCTGTATATGCGAATGCCACAAGGTATTCTCTTTCAGTTAACCAGTTTACGTTTCGCCTTTGTAATAGGTATCGCAAAAAGAATATTTAATGTTGAGCTAAAGCAAGGTAAGAATAACGAGCCAGTCTACCTAAATCCACAAGACAGAATACACAAAGAAGATTGATGAATGGAAAGCCAATATCTCACGGGATAAGTAAAAATAATGATTATAATACTGAAGCTTAAACAAATATTAGACACAAGAAAACCTTGTAGTTATTCTGCGACCAATTATGAATTAGCCTTGATCTTCGTTATATTGAGTCCATTTTTCTTACATGATTAAAATAAATAATCAAGCAGCAGGTACAGTAACGACCAGTATATGTGCATATATTATGTTACCGGCCAAACCCGATATCAGGCCAAACTAGTTTGTCCTAGGCCAAAGTTACCGGCAAGGGTTATTGCTCATCACAAAAAGACAATCATGGGGTATGGGTCAATGGCCAATGGCCAACCGAATGGGTAAGGTTAGGTTAGATCTGTGACCCACCACGCGTGAACTGAGCGAGCAGTGCCGCGGCAGCGACAGGCGAGCATTATATCCAAGTTGGTCACATCACAGTGCACCGACAAGATAAACCAGTAAACCGGTTTAACTTAGGTCAGACCAGTTTGGCCTGAAATCGGGTTTGGCCGGTACAGTTAGCTATTTGTAAAACAGATCTTAAATGTTGAGACGAACTCAGATTTTTTGGAACCCACTATTTCACAGTTGCATCGTAGTTATTTAAAAAAAAAAAAACTCTTTGGGATTTAGGTAAGCATACGCTTACCTAAATCCCAAAGAGTTTTTTTTTTTTATATATAAACATGAGATACAGTCACAAATAACAATATGTATACACATATTGTTATTTGTGACTGTATCTCATGTTTTCGTAAACATCACGTCTTTCCCTTACTGAATAAATATAAACGGTAACAACAACATTATCATTAAATTCTAAATACAAAATAATATACTGAAAACAAATGAAGAGTGCCTAGTAGATTAAATTGAGGTATTCCATGAAGCACACCCAAACGAAGCACACCCAGACGAAGCACACCTAAAGTATTCCACTTAGCACACCCGTAGGTGGGCTTCAAATAAAAATTAAAAAATAATAATTTGCTATTCCACGAAGCACACCTACGAATATCACTCGCATAGTGCGGGGACTAAGAAATAAAAATGTCGATAGGAGAAAATATTTATTATTTAAAAGACTAACTGGTTTGTGAGACTTTACTATCCTTGTTTACGTTTGTTCCCATTCAGTTACACCATAAGAAGAAGAAGAAGACAAACTACCAGGATCCCAGAATCATGAAGAAGTATTTTCTACATTGCCTATTGCATGATAATCGAAATGTATATGGATTGATTATGAGATCTTTATAAAAATTATATAATACCTCCTTTATGGTTCTGGCCTCCTGGTAGTTGGTAGATAAATAAAAAATAAAAAACCAATAAACCCGTGCCTAGTCAAATTATGCAATCACTCGTTACCCGTGGTCCCGGTGGGATATGATATGCTATTATTATGGATTTGTATTTTCTCACGCATCATGTATACGTCTTATCTATGAACACTATGAAAATTACAAGTATTTTATCACATTATTATAATGAAACTGAAAGATGTTAGATATTTAAGTTAGTCTTTTATATAATAAATATTTTCTTCTATCGACATTTTTATTTCTTAGTCCCCACACTATGCGAGTGATATTCATAGGTGTGCTTCGTGGAATAAGAAATTAATTATTTTAAATTTTTATTTGAAGCCCACCTACGGGTGTGCTAAGTGGAATACTTTAGGTGTGCTTCGTCTGGGTGTGCTTCGTTTGGGTGTGCTTCATGGAATACCTCATTAAATTATCAGTTTCAGGTTAAAGCAACCAGCCATCATTATCTTAATAATAATAATATCGTTGTTGATAATATTAGTGGTGAACAATAAACTACCAAACTTAAAATTGAGACGAACGGCAATTTGTGTAATCAGATCTAGAGTAACCTTTATTAGTTAAGAGGTAGGCGATACTGTATAACTTGAGTGCCTTGTTCGCGAGGCAAAGCCGACAGGAATCGGCATTTTAGGTACACCAAACTTATAATTGAGACGAACAGCAATTTGTGTAATCAGATCTAGAGTAACCTTTATTAGTTAAGAGGTAGGCGATACTGTATAACTAGAGTGCCTTGTTCGCGAGGCAAAGCCGACAAGAATCGGCATAAATTTTAAGTACACCAAACTTAAAATTGAGACGAACGGCAATTTGTGTAATCAGATCTAGAGTAACCTTTATTAGTTGAGAGGTAGGTCACACTATACAACTTAAGTGCCTTGTGCCGGAAGCAAAGCCGACAGGAATCAGATTTGTTGGTACCTTTGGGCCTGTTGTATAAACTCATGCATAACACCATATTTTTAATAACCAACCAACCTATTAAATAAGTGTCTGATAAGAAGACGAGTAATAGAGAATTAAGGAAGAAGAAGATATGCTGCGCCTACCCAAAGTGAATTGGGATAAGTAAGAGAATTCACAATATCCAGTTGGTTGGATCAAAAATATTTATTTTATTATTTATTTATCATCATACATCTACCTTTACAGCTAACCAATGCGGTAAATGTGCCTTAAATTAATACTTAACATAATTGTTCCTTATAACTAATACCTATAACTAATTACAAACAAAGCATTCCTTGTGAATTCACTCAGAGAACAACAGAAAAGGTCTGTCTCACTCGCTATGAGGTTGAGCGTGCGGAGTGCACGCGTCAGCGGCGCCTCCTTCAGCAGGTTGGTCCGAGCACGCGGTTCCACTAGCAATCGTGGCTGCCGTCGTCGCCACACGTACCTGTCCGGAACACACATACTCACCTGGCCTAAAACAACTGCATTATGTACCTTCCCTCTCAGTATTTTAAATATACAATATGCAAGCAGTAGTACCAATGCTCCGGCTTGGTCTACAGAAAATAAAAAGTTATCTCAAAAATTTGGTCGAGGGGCTTTTGGGACCAAGACCACGGTCCCGGATTCCCCCTGACTAAATATTTTTGAGTGATATTTTGGGACCACAAGAAAAAAATAGTTAAAGTACAGTAAGCTGAAATAATATTGTGATCAACAATTAACGAAACTTCTAAAAAGACGGAGTATTAGGAAAAAAAAAAAAAACTTTCTCCACTTGTATCAAAATACGAAATATGTTTGGTTGACCATACTTTCCCAAGGCATAACTTTGTTTTTTTTTCTTGTGGTCCCAAAATACCACTTAAAAATATTTAGGGGGAATCCGGGACCGCGGTCTTGGTCCCAAAACCCCCCTCGACCCAACAATTTAAAAACTAGAGACAAATATGACGAAAAATAATAAACCCTCTTTTAAAGTCACTTTATGTAAATGTTTTCTTAACACAACTAACCCAATTTTGTTGCCCAAAACCTCAGCTATGTATCGAAACAAATTCTTGCAACCACTAGACTAGACTACTAGATCAATTCGTTCCGACATACGTTCGGCTTCGGGCCAATATGTTCGTACTTTGTATCCGGCTTACCACTTAGGGATCCAAATCCTTTACGCTCTTTGACTTAGATCTAGATTTTGGCAGAGAAAACTTGGCTGGAAGCCGTATAGAGATTAATATGCTTTGCTTGGGATACCAGCCATGCAGAATCTAGATCGTTTTATATTGCGATTATCTTTAGACAGTTTTGAAATGGCAATTTTGGACAAGACCTACTACGAGTATGAGAATTGATAGAGATTTTACGATTTTTCACAATAGGTACCTACTTACGTATTTCCAGATGCAATAGCAGTCATGCCGATCAATTCCCTCAGAAACGATATTCATTACAGTGACTCATCATCTCATGCCTAGCCTTTTCCCCAACTATGTTGGGGTCGGCTTCCAGTCTAACCAGATGCAGCTGAATACCAGTATTTTACAAGGAGTGACTGCCTATCTGACCACAACCCAGTTAGTATTGGGTAATACAATACCCCTTGGTAAGGACTGGTTGTTGCTTAACGTGGTTTCCGAGGCACGGAGGAAACTCGGTCACCCATCTACAGACCAACCTAGGCAAGCACGGCTTAATCTAAAGATCGACCCCAGTGGCTGTTATTATTTAGCCATGAGCTTCTCGTTATAATAGTGACTATGCTTCTCCAAATAAAGAATCGACAATGATTTTTTTGCACACGACTGCCCAAAATGGAGTGTTAAGTTTTCAGAGGTTATATTTTACGAAAATAATATTGCGATGAAACTGAAACCCGACAAAAGTGAGGTAACATCCACATTAAACTTTAATGCTCGAATCCCGTGACAAACGGGATTCTCCCTTCATTTGCCGCTTCTGCTAGTTAAATAATAGGTCGTCAGCGTGTTACAAATCGGGCAATCGGGGCAATCACGACCGCCGACCACGTAAAGTGGCATTCACATTGATGATAAGATACACAAGGCTTTACTGTAGTATCGTCATTGGTTATTATTCTGAATATTTTCTCACTCGTTTATGACATTTTTAAATCAATGAATCGGAACATTGAAGGTTTTACGACTAGGTTTAGATATTTTTGATTCAATGAAGTGAAGTGAAGTTTTTTGAATGAAAAATCGCTTTTGCTCTTTGTTGGCAAGTTATTACATCTTATAAGTATATAAAAATAACTTGTCACTATGATCAAACACGCTTGTCTCCAAAACCAACCAAACAATTTACATGAAATTTTGTGAATGTATATGGTTAGGTCCAGCTTGAAAGTTGTGTTGCAGAGGTAGATCTTTGAGCCTGTGTTGTCCCCTGCAGAGTTAAGACCTCCCTTTCAATTCCTCCTTTCCCTTTTTTTTGTGAATGGCATCTTGCATTTAAGGACTCCAGCCAGGGGCATAAAACTATAAACTAAGCGACCACGCAGTGAGGGCTCCCCCTGTGGGGTACGAACCTTGGCTTAGGGCGTCGTCGCTGGGAGGGGTAGCTAAGGAACAGGCTGGATCTGAATTAAATGATTTAGGGGCTGATTTGATTCGGGGGTGGGGGTGAACGGAGACGTCGCGCCGGACTTCGGCGGCGTGGTCGGAATGTCGGTTGTATCTGTATTTCTTACATAGGAAGCATAGGCATATAAGCAGGGAAGCATAGGGTATGCCGTGGACGGAGGACTGATAGGCGATGGGTCGTATCGGGCGACTCCTCCTTTCCAAACCTCTTTCTTGAATAGATAGAGTTATGATATCGTCCCGTCATCTCTTCCAAGTCAACCGCGAAGTCAGTGTATGTTCTACGGAAGACAGTTTCCTACAGTTTATATGGATCGTAGGTTTGCTAATGTTTTCGTTATTACAAAGTTTATGTTGTTATATAACAAAACAAAACAAATATTTAAACTTCTTAGCTTAGCTGCTTTACCGGGTATAAAAACATTTACGAGCGCTCAGTCATAAACATTGATTTCAGTTATCCTACTAACCTTACCTAGGTACTCTGTATTTGTTTCTACTTACAATAAAAATAAGAATCGGCACCGCTTATGTTTGCGTAAAAGAAATTGGTTTGCCCAAAGCTACTCCGTCAAAATATAAAAATTGCCTACGGTCCGGGATTGATTTGAGTTTCGGTAAAGTCGAGCAAATAAAGAGGGGACTGTGAACGTGTCCCAACCTACCAATTTATTTTACGCCCCAACGATAAAAGCGGGCTGAGTGCGAAACGATTATCTAGAACTGGCTGCAGATTTATGAAAAATGTTTTAATTTTTTAATGCTCCCAGCCAAATCTATGAATGTTGGAGTATGTTTTATTACTGTCTATGTTCGATTCCTGGGGCGGGCAAGTAAGAATACTTATTAGGTTAGTTTATTAAATATATTAGGTTAGGTTATTATATATATTATGTTAGGTTATTATACACTGGATTTGTGCCCGGTTTATTGGCAAAAGCAACAACCCCCATTTTTCAAACTCACACTCAAAGCATTTATTTCAATTAGACCATTACAGCAATTTTGAATGTCAAAAATACAAAAAAGAAAATCAAAGCTATAGTCACAGTCACAAGGCATAATAACTTGAGAAAGTACTGTAGTTGCCCATTCCCTAGCGTATATCTCTATGGAGAATAACGGGCAAGAAACTCCATGGACATTCTTTTAAAATCAAAATATTGTTACAAAATCTTGGTTAGATCATTAATTTTGAGAATACACATATATGTGATAACGATGTAGAAAGACGTGCACACCTATGAGCGTCCAGAGTAAAAGATTAGATCAAAAATTTATGAATAGAGTAATTAAAATGAACCTTGGCAGCTAAGAGATGATAAGATAGAGATTACATTGGCCTTACAACAACAACAACAACAGCCCATAACGTCCACTGCTGGACATAAGCCTCTCCCATGATGGGAGGAATTTGCCGTAATCTGCACGCTTGGCAGGCGGATTGGAGATCGCAGTGATGAAAGACTAACAGAAAACGCTGCTGCCCATTCTCTGGTCTACGGAGGCGCAAGGTGTTCTGCCTCAGACATTAGTCGACTTATACGACACCCGTGAGTATAATGGGTTGGTTCTATTCTACTCTGCCGGATACCACACGGCTTAACCTTGCCTTACCGGCTTGGCCTTAACTGGCTGGCAATGTGAGTGTACTATTAGGTACACCTCTGCCTAACCCTTCGGGGATTACAGGCGTGATGTTATGTTATATTTAATTACGACTCCGCGTGGTGGATTATGATCCACTTCCTCTCACAGAGTCTTAGACAGGAATCCTGTGTCCCAGTGGGAACGTAAAAGGCTCATTAAGTTGAGACAAATTCTTCTTTTTAATGCAATGCAAAAATCGCATTTTAGTTCATTAGTATTTGCGCTAAATGACTCTCATTTCCGAACCTCTCAATGATTTTATGATTTTTGCTGCATTTTATTTTTCATCAATACAGTAAAAATGTCCAATGCAAGAAACGGTTGAATATACGATAAACGGGACGAAGCGACCAACATTGTACCTTACTTGCAATAACTAACTGCTCGCCGGTAAAATTGTTACGTGACAAAGTTGCCATGGGCTTTTTTTTGTTATTTTTAATTCGGATGTGAAATCATCAAATGACTCCTCCCGCTCTGGGCGGAGCAGGAGCGGGTGTCAGACTTTTACTGACTAAAACCCATCCATGTTAAGGAACATGGATGGGTTTTAGTCAGTAAAGGATGAGGATGTGATGAACGCATCGCCCTTTGTGTTCCGGGGCCACGGTATCTCTTTCGAACAGTCCCGCAACCCCGGCAGGCATCGGCCCTTGCGGACCCCTTCCTATTGCTGACTCTCTTTGAGGCGCGCGTGGAACACGAACGCGCCGTCGACACGGCCTGTCGTCATGAGACGGACAGACGGCGAGCTTACCCATAGCCATTTACTATGGCCTCACCTTACTTAGACACAGGTTTTCTATAGCATTTATTTTGGTAGTCTATTTCGGTAGGTATTTATCATGTTAAGCCTTTGAACGATCCAAAGCTTTATAATATTGTATTCCCAGCCTTGACATCATTATTGACATATACCTTTCCGGTCATGCAATATTTGTACTATATGTTTATTTTAAGGCCACGCAAGGTAATTTATATGAGGGTCGAGTACATATTTATGAGCTCGATATTTTAATCTGAAATTGTGATATGATCTCGTTATTTTAAATTGCGTGCTTGGATCATGCGATCTGCAAATTGGGATGTACACCCACTGTACCATGAAAGCGAATTTCCCAGAAATGAGACCTAGCTAGATCGATTTTCGCCCACGCAAACCTCTATTGCAACTTTCATCTAAATCGTTAGAGTCGTTTTCGAGAACGTGATTACAAATAATTATATACCTACATTGCTCATTTAATAGAATCTTAATATATATAAATTACGTGTCACGTTGTTTGTCCACGATGGACTCCTAAACTACTTAACCGATTTTAATCAAATTTGCACACCGTGTGCAGTTTCATCCAACTTGAAAGATATATGCGACTATAAATTAAGATGTAAGCTATCCAGCTTACATCTTAATTTATAGTCGCAATATTATTTTATTGCAAATTATTTGTCTATTATTTGACATTCACAATTATAAGGGGGGGGGGGGGGGGGGGGATTCGAGGAAAATAAATGCGTGCGAAGCTGGGACGGCCCGCTAGTAGGATATAAATTTAATCAAATTTTAATCGAACCGATTTTAATCAAATATTGAGAGTTAAAGGAAATAAAAATATAGTGCCGAGCCCAGAGTTGTCATAATGAATACCAATTTTATAATTGGAATACATCAAACCGATTGATCGAATGATTCAACTCACACAAAAGGCTGAGCTTTCGTACTAATTGAAAACGAATCCGTCAGTCAGTCAATACGAAATTGATATTCAAAAGGCATACCTTTTCCTAAAAATATCTAATTTACTAGGGCTTAGGTACTAGGTAATACCGATAGCTAAAGTGGTAGCAATGCAGAGTGGAAAATGAGAGACAGTGAGAGCAACCCATCCATTTAGACTAGTGAGAAACTGACCAAACATGTTGCACTGACGCTAGGCGACATATGCATAAATCCCGAGAGTTAAATCCCATCAGAGCAATAATAATTCGACATATTTAGGTATGTAGCGGCACTACAAAAAGTACTACAGCTACATTGGACAAAAAGTACTACAGCGCCATCTATGACAAAGATGAAGAACTAACCGCGAAACACGTCAGAATCCTACATCGCGCAAGCAACTTTATCCGCGACTTGAGACTATTTTACGAGAACCCGACAACAACTGTTGGGCAGTGGCCCACCAGACATAACACCCGTCTGGTCGGAGGATCCTCCCTTTTCTATGGGGGATGAAGAGCTTTACACCTTGTTCTTCATACCCTCAAAGGTATCACAATATATGTATGTAGTGTTTGTGAAATCAGTCCTCAGGTTTTTAAGTAAGACATACAAATCGAGCCACATTCGACAACGTGTATGATCAGCAGCAACAAGTCTTATTGATTGCATTGAAAATAACACACAATCAATTAAGTAATTGTTACTGGATAAAGGACTCTCCCGAATTACGACACAACATTGAATTTGTCCCAGCTACCTATTAGTCGTCGGCCAACAGCTAATTTAAGATAAAAATGGATGCGCCTTTGACTATAGTAGGTACTGATATTATTTTAGCTGCTAACTCAGCTCTGGCTCTACAAGCCTAAAATCGGCCCATTGACAGCTTAGTTGGTTTATTAATTGACATAAAGACTTTAGTTTTATAAAGAATCGTCTATCATAATTATTGCGGCTAAGAATACGATAAGATGGGCGTTTCGATCCGTAGTCATGACAACTGAGTCTAACTGAACTGAGAAATTGACTAGAGACGGTTCTTAGAATACGAGTGTAAGCGAATTCAGTCGTGATTTGTATTTATGTATTCTTGCAATCATATTTTAATTGCAATTTAACACAGTAGCAGCATTGTTTGAGTCTGTTTCATTAATTGTTGCTACTTTTGATCAAAGGGCAAGTGACGTCATCCGTGGAATTACTGCGTCGGCGTTGTAAATGTGATTGCTGGCTCTTCTGATGTTCTTTCTAGGTTACTGGAGTTCACATAAGTTTATGGAGCTGTGATCCCGAACTTTAAACTGTAATAAATTACTTCTAAAGATGTTCTTATAACCTAAGTTAGTAGACATTGCGGGTTGCATTTATTAAGTTAAAAAAAAATTAATTCCATTTAAAAATGGCATAGGAATAATACCTACTGAGTACCGACTACATTCATTAGTACTTGATGTATATGACGAACAGTGGGACAAAACACATAAGAAATTCACTGTAATAAGAAAATTAAAAAGATAAATGAAAAGAATTTTTTTATTAATTTGATAATACAATAAATACGTATCCAATATTTTTCGATAATCTGATAATCTGATCTGATAACGGACTAAACATTATCATATTTTTTTTAGTCAGATCATCCCTATTAGTAGCCCCAAATCACTTTCTAGTCAGACACCAGATTTTGCCTCTTTGTGAATTTAATTAAAAAAGGCTTCGAGATCGTTTTACGTTTATCTTAAATTCATACAATCCCTAAAGAGTTGATGCGAGGAGAAAAAGGTGTTGCCTATCTTGCCTATTCCAGATGAAAAGTGTCATAACGTTACTCCGGAAATTAAAGACACCTAAATCCACACAGCTACTACAAAATAAAATCTACGTACCAGCAAGCCTATCTTATCCCTTATTCAAAGTACTCGACTAAGTTGGAACTATTTCAATTCACTGAAACAGCCTAATTCAGCGGCACTTCTTGGTAATAACCGTAAATTACAGGCGAGAAGTGTCAATTGTGAGGACTCATCACTTTACAATGTATTCAAGTTTAAAAGGTATTTTAAGTTGTTATACGGAGTAAGAAGGGCTTGTGACTTAATAGTTACAGCCAAACGGATTGATATTCCAGGTTAAGCAACGTTTACCCAGGTCGTCCTTTGGATGGGACACCAATGTGCGCCACGGAAAGTACGTAAAGCAGTTGGTCAGGGCTGTCATTCGTAGATCTTTGACAGAATTCAGAATTCTGACCACCAGTATCATTCAAGGGGTATCATTGTTTGACCTATATTTGGTGCTAGTTAAGATGAGAATAGCGGTCATTGACCCACCTACATTTATTAAACCAAAAATAAGCCTGTTGAAGTCTTGAATCGTCATCTATCGTGATCTTCAACATTTTTTCTAATGAAAAACTATACATGGTTTATTGGTTTTGTTTCGTACGAAAAGATATTAGGGAAAGAGCAATGACCGCTATTCTCATCTTAACTGTCTGTTTTGAGGAGATCAGCTAAGCAGTCGTTCCATATAAAATACTGGATATTTATCCGGTAAGGCTGGAAGCTCCGCAAAATTATTAACATCTGCCAAATAAGATGTCATACGAAAATATACCTATAGGCATGTTTTGTCTTGAAACGTAATTACAGTATAATTTAGGCTAGTGAGATTAATGATTGTACCAAATTTGCGTATGGCTTTTCCCCATGATGAAATTACTATAAAATTAAATTTGTGGTTATTTGATAACAAATTATGTTTTCTTGTGATAACAAATTATGTATAAAATTAATGTTATGGTTACCTATGGTTTCTAAGCACCAAAATAGTCTTTGGGGTATAATTATGATGCACAACAAGAAATAAAGTTTATAAGCTTGTTTTTTTTTAAAGATCTATCGAGTAAGTACTATCGAGGACACTCCCGCCTGATCATCACTAAGCTAAAAATCTTCCCAAGTAAGATTGAACCTAACATTTCAGCGATAAAGTGGAAAATCTATTTTCATGTCAGTTTACCTACCTATATGAAGAAAAAACGATAAGAATTTTAAATAATAGAAAAAATCTTGTGATTTCTTCAAGTACTTATGAATTACGGATCACTTGAACTTTATAAAAAAAAGATCTGCTTCCAAAGTTAATTCCAGAGCTCAATTCCTTCCTTTCAAACGAAAATAAATGAGATAGCATAAAATTGAGCCACGAGGTCGCATTGATTCACTGCCTCCCATTGTGGAAAGATTGAAAGAGATAGCCGAACATCAGATTAGGCTATATAGCCCAAAGTCATTGAAACGGATACCTATAAGGCCTCATTGGAAGATCCTGCGTATTCGAAATATCTGCGGCTTATTGGAATCTAGATAAATAGGCATGAAAAAGGAAAAGGAAATTTCGTAAATTTTCCTTACCTTTTAACAGGTAGCTGTTTTGTCAATTGGAAAGATTGTCCTCTTTTTCTTTGATAGGTAGGTCTCTTTTGTCGTAAATTGAATGTTTTTGGTAAAGACTAAACCATATTATAGCCGTGTGGTATCCGGCAGAGTAGAATAGAACCAACCCATTACACTCACGGGTGTCGTATAAGGCGACTAATGTCTGAGGCAGAACACCTTGCGCCTCCGTAGACCAGAGAATGGGCAGCAGCGTTTTCTGTTAGTCTTTCGTCACTGCGATCTCCAATCCGCCTGCCAAGCGTGGAGATTACGGCAAATTCCTCCCATCATGGGAGAGGCTTGTGTCCAGCAGTGGACGTTATGGGCTGTTGTAGTGTAAACCATATTACATACAAACAAGGTTTTGTGAAAGACAATAGAAGATACGGTTTCATTTTTGTAATAAAACAAACGTAATTACTTTGTAGTTTTAATTTATGTTGTTGGAGAAAAAACTGTCAGATTTCAAAAGAAAACGAAAAAGTCTGTATTGTGATTTTGTAACTTGATACTAGCATTATCTTAAAAGCCCAAGGGACCGGTAAATTGAGGTTTCTTTTTATCTAAAAATACGTATCAGACCAACAAATAGTGATATTATGCGGGCCTAATATTATTTACACTGAACCGGCCGAAGATTTCAATCTTTAGATTCACCCTACCGAACTAAAAGTCGTCACATTTCTGTTTCGTTGAAGATGTCATTACAGCAGTATTATTTTGCACACTCATACTGAAAAGAGTATCTACAGCTCTAAGAGGAATGTGTGAGCTGGGGGATACCATTATTCTTTTCAAAAAATATTTTTTTAATGTCTCTTCAGTGAGATAGCTACATACCATTTTGCAATACAACATTGATTAAAAACAATGTGTTTTATGTGTATCTCTATCTTTGATAAATTACCAAGAAATATTAGAGAACTCCTTTTTAAATATTTTAGAAATAAATTGCGTAAATGGTTGACAGAAAATTGTTTACTAGAATTTCTGCAACAAAAATAATAATTTTAAGGTAAAGGTATCAGTTTCGTGCAATATTTGTGTTATTTTTTTATTTAATAATTATTTTACTTTACTTTTATATTTGCATGCCCTAAAAAGGCAAAATATGGTTTGTGCCTAAACCACCAAGTTTAACAACTGGTAACACCTGTATTTTAAGCAAATAAATTATTCTTATTCGTTTATAAGTCGTCTAATTACATTTCTCTTCCACATTTAAGATTACAACAATACTGTTTTAGCAGATGGCCACCTAATTCTTCTTACATAGTGTGACACTTTTTTGCAAACTATCAATAAGACATCTGAGGATTTAAATCCTTTGAACCCAAATACGGCTCAGAGCCTATTTGACAGATTTTTATCTTAAATTCTAGGCTGGGTCACGGTTACTTGAAACCTATTTATTCTAGATTTTTTACCAAAAAAGATTTCAGTTTACCGCGTAGGCGTACACCTTAATAAAACCTATTTACATAGTAATTTATTTTTACTTTATCATAATAATAACATTTTCCAAGATTTCAGCACACTCGGTAGGCGTAGTCAAGTGCCTATTACTGTTATTTATTACAACAAATAAAATGATAAAAACAGACATTAAGTAAATAAATTTAAGTGTGTTTTGAACCCAACGCTCATTTTAGAGTAACACGAGACAAAATCTAAATTATGCTAATGTAAAAGTATAAGATTTTCTACAATCTTACTTATAAAGGTTGAAAACACCTCTTAACGAAGCCGAAAGGCACTTATTATCCTCGTCATTGCGATCATTTTTTTGTTCCACACCATACCTGGGAACCTTCTAGTTACGGATATATTGGGGTCAAAGTTCCAACTTTTTGACAATATTTTTTTAAAATACATTCATTTAATATACGACCCCCGTACTATTCAATCCATCCACCAGCACAATGTTTTGAGTGCGTTACATTGAGTTTTACCACAAAACATGATTTTTCACCCCAAACAAAAAAGTCGTTTCCCAGCAATCATTTTTGCGTAAAATTACTTAGTTTGATGTACAGAATGCTTGGTTGACGGCTTCGTGATGGGGTCTTTTACACCCTGTATGATTTTCAACCCTCGCCTCGGTCCATCGTCGAGAGTAAAAACTTACTCTGCAAAAACTAACTAACAGTGCAAAAACAATATGCATGGGCACAAGTCAGATTACATAAGACAAGTTTTCCGACGTAACGAAACCATCATCATCTGCCTAGCCTTTTCCCAACTATGATGGGGTCGGCTTCCAGATCATTCGGATGTAGCTACAGAATACCAGTATTTTACATGCTGGAGCGACTGCCTATCTGACCTCCACAACCCAGTTAGTACTGAGTAATACGATAACCCTTGATAAGACTGGTTGTCAGACTTCACAGACACAAACTGTAGAATCTAAATTGCTATTAATAGTTACAAAACTCCCGTCTCTAGACAGCTTATTTATTTCAAATACATTTTCGTTTATACTTGTCAAACAGTCTACAATGATTAAAACATCAATTAGAAAGAAGTAATTATCAAAGTTTAATAGGAAACCCACGCTTTTCAAAAGTTGTTGTAAAGTTATTGTTTTAATAAACTCATGGCATTTTAGATGTTTATCAGTCCAGGAGTGAACGTTTTGGGTTCTGTAGGTGATTTAAATGTTTGTTTAAAACACTTGTACCAGCAGACCGTTGACACAAAGGTCATACAAACTTTTTGTGTGTTTTTTTTGTTTTACAAATCATCTTTAAAGTTACAGTAACATAATCATCAGCCTATTAATGTTCCCACTGCTGGGACACAGGCCTCCTCTCTATGAGAAGGAATGGGCTATAATCCACCACGCGGGCCCAGTGCGGATTGGTAGATGTCACATGTCTTCGAATAAAGTTACAGTAATACACTATTATCACCAGGAATTTATCTGTAGAGTCGGTATAATTTGTGCCCGTAAAAGCATAAAGCAAGGGGGCGCCCTATCATATAGTCAGCCATATTTGGATACAGTATACCTCTGCCTACCACTACCACTATAAAGGCGTGATGTTAGCCCCTTCGGTAAATAGAAGGGTGGTGAGGTGTACACTTCCTCATTTTAGTTGTCAAAATAGATTAATGGATACTAAAGTAAATAAACTGTAGTGCGTGTGTGGACTGGCTTAAAAGCTTGGAGATTATGGACTTCGTCAATATTATTAGAAACATCGGAATAATAATAGGTTCACGAAAGAAAATAATGCTAATGCTCGTGGATAAATAATAATAGCCGCTAAGGTCGCTATACGGATCTGGATGAAATTTTTATACAAATATTTTTTTTATCTCTCAGGAACATACGGGAAGTTGCGGGTAACAGCTAATTGACAGTATAAAAGCTAATTAAATAAATAAATATCGCTGGACATTACACACAGCGCCATCTAGTGTCACACTAAGCAACGAGGCTTGTGTCGTGGACACTAGATAGTTGATATACTACATAGATACTTTTTGTTTGTAAATATATACTTGCTATACATATAAACATCCATGACTCAGAAACAAATGTCCATGGTCATCACACAAACATTTGCTCTTACCGGGATTCGAACCCGGGACCCTAAGCACGTAAGGCAGCCTCACTACCGACCTGCGCCATTCGGGTTGTCAAAATTGTGACTTCATCAACCTGCACTAGGTACAGATTATAGGGACAGATTATAACCTAGTAATCCTACAAAAAGAGATCCCGAGCCCCAGAAGAGCGAACATTGTAAGGTGATAATTTATGCTCAAGCATAATTTAGTTGTATCATAAAGATACCGTTCTATTTTAACAAATTCTAATTCAGTTAATATCCACCGGAGAATGTATAAGCCAACATATAATTAAATCGAAAGATCCCTTTGAAACCTTCTAAAATTCCATGAAAAACGAAAGATAATTAATTCACGTACTACCGTATACCCTTACTTAATGAGCTCATTAGAGAATGAGCAAAATGAATGGCTTTCCATTCACAAGGGGATTAGATTTGCTTCGAATCAGAGATCTACTTCACATTGAAATTGTTAATTGATTAGTGATCGAATCGTAATCAGATGAAATCTTTGGACTGGAAATCTGAAAGTTGTTAATACCCCCAAACGTGAAACACGTGAGCTTCATAGCTTCTAGATTTCCATTTCAAAGATTTCAATTAAAATGGAATTTGGGGTTCTAATACTAATCGAATCTTCGCATTAGGTGATTGAATGGATAACGGGTCGGCTGTGAATAGTTTTCGACCCTTTCCAATCAAACGGGTTGCACCGAAGGTTTCTTTTACATACTTGATTTGATTCGATTTGTTTACTTCGAGGCAAGTATGTTTGAGTGCCATATATCTAAACGCGTTGATATTTTTTTTTTATATGCAGTAATGTATGTTATAATGCAACCATAGTTATTATTTATTATCACAAAACAAAGTACCTAAATCATCATCTGCCTAGCCTTTTCCCAAGTTTTATTGGGGTCGGCTTCCAGTCTAACCGGATGCAGCTGAATACCAATATTTTACATGGAGCGACTGCCGATCTGACCTCCACAACCCAGTTAGTACTGGGTAATACGATACTCCTTGGTAAGACTGGTTGTCAGACTTTTTGGGCCACTGACTACCTGTAACGACTGTCAAAGATCTCAAATGACAGCCGGGACCAACTGCTTAACGTGCTTTCCGAGGTACGGAGGAAACTCGGTAGGTATGTAATGGGTGGTCACCAATCCACAGACCAACCTAGGCAAGCACGGCTTAACCTAAAGATCGACCCGAGTGGCTGTTATTATTTAGCCACGAGCTCCTCACCAAAAAACAAAGTACCTAAATGACTATTTTAAATAAAATGTTTGCTAATAATCGCAGTAACGACTTGGAGGCGTTTGTGAGAGATTGGCCTGAGAAAGTCTCACTTAGAAAAGAGTGGAAGGTTATGGGGGAGGCCTTTGCCTATCAGTGAGACAATATAGGCAAATAAAAAAAAACATGCAGTCCTTGGGGACTGCCGATAGCAATGAAAACTAAGTAGGTAACTTGTGAATCGTATCGTCGAGCTGTGTGCGTTTGTGCATTTTTTTTTATTTGTGTTCATTTTCTTCTTTTTATTTTCCATAGGGATTGCCAGAAACTGCACATTACCACCTGCTAATATCGTTATATTCACTTTTTGCTTCGCCCAACTCAAATATCTGAAGCCTGTATAACCAATGATATTTAACTACTAGCTGACGTCCCGCGGTTTCACCCGCGTAGTTCCCGTTTCCGTGGGAGTACGGGGATAAAATATAGCTTATGTTACTCGTGGATAATGTAGCTTTCGAATGGTGAAAGAATTTTTTAAATCGGTCCAGTAGTTTTTGAGCCTATTCATTACAAACAAACAAACAGTTTTCCTCTTTATAATATTAGTATAGATAGATAGGTTGTCCGCACTCTAAAATGACAACATGAAATGAAGCCAATTGGCCACATCGCGCTTAGTTACGCACCAACCTGTCGCGCGACGCTACGTTTGTTTATAATTTAATAAATCCTGTGACGTGACTGAAGATGTATATTTATCTCCCTCTCGCAACAGGCATCCTGCCTTTCGGTGTCATATTTTCTTTCTCTTTCTTCACGCTTATAAGTAGTTCTAGTATTTTCGACGTTTTTAAGCGCCGCGATGTTGGTTCATGACGTGTCTATATATAATACGTCATTGTGTATAACCTTTAAAGTTATTCAATGTAAAAAAGCGACCAAAACCAATGGTCCTCCTTTCTTGTACCAACCTCTCCAATTACTAAAAATCGGCAAACATCCTCTGAGTTCTTTGTCCGCGGCAGCCGGAAAGGGCCTTCAGTTTCCTAATGGCCTAAAGGGCCCACATCATCCCTATGTTCATTATATTCCCGCTTCGATGAAAATGGTCTCATAAAGCAAATAATATCTCATTCATACCATTGATGACTTCAATTGGGACTTTATCTACCATTGTGTAGGTTATAGCTGGGTTTATACTATGTATTAGGTAACAACCATACTGCGTTCGCCAACCCACCTGCTAAGTGTGGCGATTATGGCAAAATCCCTCCTTTTGGGGAGGCCTAAGTCCAACAGTGGACGTTTTTCGCTTGAAATGATGATGATAAGATTATAGCGCGCAAAAAACGACAGGTATATGTGAGATCTAGCACGCCAAGATACGTCCCGAGACAACAATGGTCTATTGAATACTTGCTCCGTGACCACACAAGGCATACGCTGTTGTGACAGCGACTGCTGAGCCTGCAAACCAAAGAAGTTGTTAACAGCACGACAAGAGTCACTGCGATGCGCGACTGACGTGCGGAGGACGGATATTACTAACGCGTCACACACCACAAGGTCGTGACCGACGCCTTAGAATTATAAAATAAATTTCTACAAGAAATCCTGAAGAGTGCCGTCTGAGCCAGACTCTATAATACAAACAAGAACTTAATGAAACTTCCTTCGTATTAAAAGTACTAAAGTTAATAACTAGGCAAGCACAATGGAACTAACTTTGTTAACTAACCTAGAGCCATTTATGTAGCAAAGAATAATATAATTAATAAAATAATGGAAGTTTTCGACCTCAAAGGAATATCAAAGAAAAATATAAGTGGTAATTCATTTTCCTTTAGCTCGTGAACTTACCTGAATACGGCCAAACTACCCGAAGAATCGAGGAAAGAAATAGAAAACTTTAGTTCCTAAGAACTTAACTCACAATGAACTCGATAGATTACGAGAAAAGATATGTCCAAGTGCTTGAGAAGTTAGGGCGAAGTTCGCAGCTGTTGGCAATCCCGATGCAGGAATTGGTAATATTCACAGAAGTAGTTTCAGATTTACTGCATTCAAATGCGACGAGTTTCCTCGCCGATAAGAATTCCTAAAACGTACATGTCGAACTAACGCGAATAAAAATGAACAAACTTTTCTTCGGAAAATAAAAAAGAGGAAAACTTATTTTCACCTAAAGTGCAAGTCAATGGTGTCGATTCTGTTGTGCACAAACTAAACTTAATTTAGACTATTGCTATCTTTTACTAAAAAGCCAGTGCGAGAAAAGAACGGCTATAGCTATGAACTAAGTTAGACATGTCAAACCAGTTTATGCCTTGCGCTTCACCGTGTTTTTAGTCGACATGTTTTTACGTGCACCCTTCATTTGTATGGAAATATTAGTTAGTTTAGTTTAGTTAGTTAGCTCTAAATTACGTCCGTCTCTTTCTCGTTTTATAAGAGAGAAAAAGATAGCAATTGCCTAAATTAAGTTTAGTTTGTGCACAACAGAATCGACACCAATATATATATAATAGATATAATATCTTTGGGTTGCTTATTAAACTGCCATCATTATCACTATTTCGCTACCAATCCATTGTATGTAAAAACCAGCTTAAAACGACCAAAAGGTACTAACCACGAGCATTCGCTTCTCGAACTCTCCGTGAAAACCTTCCTAATTACGTATAAGCAATACGTAACTCAGGCTGTGCGCCTCAAGAGGACCTGCGCAGAACATCTGGCTAGACGCAGAGATGTCCGATGGAGCAAGGCTTTGACCCTGGTGATGGCCAAGGTTAGGCCAAAGAAACCAGGGTCGTCTTAAAGCTTGTTATAAGGGACGCACAGAAACGGGAAGTGTGGCAGAAAAAAAGAGAGGCCTATACCCAGCAATGGGTAATTCCGGCCTGATATGATGATGAATAGGTAACTCATGGCTCAGGAACCAAATGTGAACGATGAAACGTCATAAAATAGGTATGGCTTGGAATAGTAACGAATGCCATTTACAAATTGATATAAACGTCACGTTGATTGTCGTTTGTAGGTTGGACAGCACTTCCGGTAAGTGGGTGGGCTGAGTCACCCTTTTAAAGGAAGCATTCCATTTGGAAGCAATGTAGAAGAAGACATAAAGACATTGGGTCATAACAAAGCTGGCAGGCTTTTTTGCGCTTTTGTCCAATTTCGTACATACAGCAGAAAAAAGAGGAAATGCCGTCGATGTAATTCGTTCAACAGCAGTTATATAGATGTATAGTTAACTAAATAAATAATCACACAAGTTGTCTTTTATGACCGAGTGTATTTCCAAATACCACAATTAAGACGCTTACAGCGCATGTTACTTGTTTATTATACGTAGGGAACGAGAAATAAAAATAATACTTTTTTTATTTAATTTATTTACATGTGTGGTTTTAGAGCTCAGCAATAGAGTACAATGTTTGGAGCTTTATATCGTTATCATTCAGCAAAGAAGGTCTATTCAAGATGGTGCAGTCATTCACTGGCTTGCAATATTCGACCTCTCTTTCTTTTTAAAATAAAAATAATTTTTAAGGGTAGTCAAGTAAACCATTACGTCTTCACGTTCATTATAGATTTAAAATGTTATTATTTAACTTAGGGGCCGCCTTCACGAGCGAGAGAATCGCGGCGATATTATCGTATAGAAATACGTCAAATCGCCGCGATTCTCTCGCTCGTGGAGGCGGCCCTTTAATTTTTTTGAATAAGTGTCATTTTTAATAACGTCTACCTACGTTATGTTTTAAAGCACGTTAGTTAAGAAAACTCGAGCAACAACATTCATAATTTTATGACTTGTACCACAGCCAAAGACTTTATTGTGTGGACGAACCATCGTTTGTCTAAGGACTAATTTCCTTGAGACTCAAGGACCTGCGATCGATGTTCGCTCATTTTATATCAACGAAATATTTGCGAAATAACAACACGAATAATCTTCGTCTTACATAAAGAAGTTTAGGAGTTATGGAAGCAATAAGTTTCACTCAAGTGAAACCAATGTTTTTTACGTGAAATACTATGCTTGTAATTTTTCAAGGTTTTTTTTTCAGTACACCTCTGCCTAAACTCTTCGGCGATTGCATGCGTGATGTTAAGTTATTTTGAATATAGAGCTTCGTTGGTGCCACTTTTCCTAAGACCGTTTCTGTAATATTCTAAAGTGTAATATTACAGCATCTCTCAGTAAAATGAATGTGACTTAATAAGATTCGTCTACGGATGCTAGTGATAATGGCAGAATTTTCCTGTTACCGTTCTAGAAACCCTTTCAATAAGGTTTTATTTTTATTACCTAATGTTTTGATTCTTATTGTAGTAAGTAGGTATTGCTATATTGTAAACCCATAATACTCGTTAGAATATAAAAAAAGCACGGGCCAAGATAATTTCTCGAAATTTTTATGTAAAAAAACCGGCCAAGAGCGTTTTGGGCCACGCTCAGTGTAGGGTTCCGTAGTTTCCCGTCCGTCACAATAAATGTTCCCACTTATGAGTTTAAAGGTGGGTATCCATTATGTAAAAATGTTTGCATATACGAATATACTACAAACTTATTCCAGAAATTATTTTGTACAACTTTTTGTCTTTTTTGTAAAAAACTGTTGTTTCCATCAAGTTCAAAATGATTTTCCTAGAAAGTCCTTATAAAGTTCTACTTTTAATTTTTTTTTCATATTTTCTAAACTTATGGTTCAAAAGTTAGAGGGGGGGACACATTGTTTTTTACTTTTGGAGCGATTATTTCCAAAATTATTGACATTATCAAAAAATGATTTTAGAAAACCCCTATCCATTTTTAAATACCTTTCCAACAATATATCACACGTTAGGGTTGAAATTAAAAAAAAAATCACTTCCCACTTTACATATAGGGGGGCTACCCTAATAAAACATTTTTTTCAAATTTTTATTTTACCACTTTATTGGCGTGATTGACATACATATTGGTACCAAATTTCAGCTTTCTAGTGCTAACGGTCACAGAGATTAAGCGAGGACGGACAGACGGACGGACGGACAGACAGACATGGCGAAACTATAAGGGTTCCTAGTTGACTACGGAACCCTAAAAAGTGCATAAGTTAGTCAGCAAGTTAAAACGTACGGTGACCAATCAAGCTTAGTAAAACCAGCATAAATTATACCCTTATCGTAGTAGTTGTATCGTAATAGTAGTAGGAAGCTCATTCAAAGCGAGGTCGGGTTATACTGGATTTGTATAGCTTGATAATTATGTTCCACAGCTATCTAGAGGGCCTAGAAAAAGTGCCGTTCAATAAAAATGAAGGAAATTTTAAGTTACAAAGTCGTTGAAGAAATACCAAACGGCTTTGAAAGTATAATCACTTGTTTAGGTGCTAGAAGTGCAGTGGACTTGCATTTTAGTAGTACTACCTCTCGAGGAGGATATTTAAATACTTATTGTATTAAAACATCCTCCTCGAGAGGTTGGAGGTTGCTTGGTTACCGAAAACCACGTCAAAGATATTTTCACACATAAATGAATACAGGTATTTGTGAGTCAAGTAGCCTGTGCGCTGTGATTGCAACTAGGTGAGCAACACGTGAGTTAGCCGTGTGGTATCCGGCAGAGTAGATAAAACCAACCCATTACACTGACGGGTGTTGTATAAGGCGACTAATGTCTGAGGCAAGAACACCTTGCGCCTCCGTAGACCTGAGAATGGGCAGCAGCAGCGTTTTCTGTTAGTCTTTCATCACTGCGATCTTCAATCCGCCTGCCAAGCGTGGAGATAACGGCAAATCCTCCCATCATGGGAGAGGCTTATGTCCAGCAGTGGACGTTATGGGCTGTTGTAGTGTAGTGTAGTGAGCAACAAGTTAGTCAAGTTTATTGTTTTTTTGATTATGTTCTCAGATCTTATTTTCCACCACGCGGGCTCAATGCGGGAACCAAAAAATCGAAGACATGCTGGTTTCCCCACGATTTTTTCCGTCACCGTTTTGAGAGCAGTGACTTAATAGGACTCATGACTCATTTTCAAGTGTCCAATCAAGATTTTAAAGACCTAGGTGATAAGGTTAACCCACACAGTCTCAACTTGAAATGTCAAATGAAATGAAAAATATGTGGATTTTCTTAGATTGGTTTCGGAAAATTATTATGTACCTAAACAGCAGCATATTTTTTATTTTATAACTGGGTTGTGGAGTTCATATAGATAGTGATCATCATCATCATCATCAGCCTATTAATGTTCCCACTGCTGGGACACAGGCCTCCTCTCTATGAGAGGGAATGGGCTATAATCCACCACGCGGGCCCAGTGCGGATTGGATGTAGCATATCGTCGATTTTTTTGGTTCTAGGACATGCCGGTTTCCTCACGATGTTTTCCTTCACCGTTTTGAGAGCAGTGGTGATGAAATAAATTACACAGATAGTACTCCATGTTAATACTAGTACTCATCTGCATCCGTGTGGACCGGAAGCTGACCCCGACACAGGTCACTCGAAAAAGGATAGGCAGATTGGTCAGTCGGAAAGGTTGGTCTAGTGATCGCAAGCGCGACTGCTTATCATGAAGTTCTGAGTGCGATTCCCATTTCGAGTTAAGTGTTATTGGGTTTTTTCATCAGGAATTTCTCAGTAGCAGCCAGTGTGTGCCTGGTTGGATGGCAATAGGCTAGCCTCCTCTTACATGAGACTTAAACATAATAACTGGCGAAATGAGGGTGTGTTACTGGGTACCTACACCTCTGCCTAACCCTTCGGGGATTATAAGCGTGATGTTAAGTATGTTATTTTTTTTTTACCGTGTATGTCCCACTGCTGGGCAAAGGCCTGCCCCATATCCTTCCAGGTACTCTTCTCCTGCGCTACCTCGGACCAGCTTTAGTGACGCGCGTCTAAATCATCTCGCCAAAAACAAAATAAATAAAAATATGTTTCATAAAATATAAATATAACATAAATTTTGTGGCCATATCTAAACCATAATCACTGATCTAAACTGAGATTTTTGATGTGTGATTATGGTTTAGATAGGTATGGCCACAAAATTAAAAAAAAATATATGCCCGAAAAAGATTGATTATTTTTTTGGAGCGCTCAGTTTTTTTTTTTTTTATTAATTTACTCTTAAAACAAAGAAACATTGTAATAGCCCTCGTAGCCCTGTAATAAACATTGTTTAAAACAATAAAACATCAACTAACAATAAACATGTCAACAATTACACCATAACCACTAGATATCCAGCCGACACACATTTTCCTGATCATTTGTTTCATAACAAAGAGCAAACGACAAAATACGGGCAGCCTTTGAACTCCACTCTCCCGAATATTTGGCTCGTCACCGATTAATTAATCATATTCCTTTGATAGAATATTGAATTGTACTTTCAAAAGGTATTGGTATTCGAATATTTTGTTTTTGGGTGTCAAATTGGATCAGATGGTTAACAAAAGCAATATGGCGGATTGAATACATATTTTTGTTTGATGGATTAGTCGTTGTCGAAATTATTTGTACTGTTTTTTAGAATTGAACATCATATAATCTTCAATATTCAATTCAATATATTAATCATCGTATAGGTATAGTAATATCTTTAGAAATATTGGTCTTTGGTGGCTTTAGAGCAAATTTCGCCAATAAAACAGAATGCAATCAGCACTGTCAAACTGTGCTCTTCAAAATTCTTCAGCTCTGATTCGTTTTTAAAACACCAATATATACCTATGTATCAGAAACGTTTAAAAAACCTATATGCCCAGAAAAGAAAAAGGAGTTACACAATTGCCTAATATCTTTAAAATCCTTCTTCTAATAAGTGCGATTTTTCCTACTATCGACGGCCGCCTCACCAAACGCGCTTTCCGGTTGATCAAACTACAGCTGCGCACAGTTACAGCCGCCATTACTGGACATGGCTCTTTTCATAAACACCTCTTTGTCATAGGAGTCACAGACAGCCCCCAGTGCCGTGCTTGCATGGAGGAAGACGAGACAGCAGCCCACGTGGTTTTGCACTGCCCAGTGGTTGCAACATACAGGGCAAAGTACTTCAATAACCCAGGTACTCTCCGCAAGATTGTCAGCAACACCAAGGCGCTGCTGGCCTTTCTCGGAGAGTTAGGGTGGATCGAATAAATCAATATAAATATAAAAAAAAAAAAACTCACCCGTACGCAAAATACGCGCTTTGACGTGGAGTTGCGGACACCAGCCCGCTATACAATACAATACAATACAAGTGCGTTATGTCTTCATGCGAATAGGGTTTGAAATCAAAGCTAAGTCAAAGCCAAAACGTTCACTGAGCTGAATATTTCGGCTTTTACACCCTTAACCTACACAAGCCATCCCTCTATTTCCTCTGCGGTCTACTACGACACTTCATTGTACCTCTCTAAGTGACAATCTCATTGGTGAGACAGCCACCGTAGCACATCCAATCTTAAAGCAATTGCGCTGCCATTAGAGCTAGGTCAGAACGTGGTGGATGGATTGTACAGTCAGCTTCGAAACTTGGCTTTCTTTGACCGATTCATGGTGATTGTTTAACTAGTATCTGTTTTGCAAATAGTAATAAATTAATACGTACTACAGATGAAAATCTTAACAGATCATCAATTACTTTGAATAGACTAGACGACAAAAAAAAATCTAATTAGTCCGTCATTTAGATTATCAAAAAATATTTGACCCGTGTTTTTTCTTTTGTTACGTAAACCAAAACTGACGAAGATATGACGCTTTTAAAATTCTCAATACGTCACGCCTTGGTATAATTTTTAGTTAGTTCTGACGTCACGAGCCCCCACTCCCGAGTTTTGATGCGTTTTATCTTTGTCAGTACTCATTGATTTACAAAAACAAAAAATACGTATCCATTAATTTCCAATACTCTAACTGACAGACTAAATAGATTTGCAATTTTTTGATACTGTCGTCATGCCTATTGGAGCAGAGCATATTTCCCTTCTATTAGTATATTGGATCGCAGCAGGTGGCGTTCTATGATTACTGCCTCTCCCCATGGGAAAAGTAGTGAGTTTATGTATCTATGTTTGTAATGTATGTTCTTATATTTTCATCTCAGCTGTCCCTTACTAGCCATAATATCTTTCACATAGACAACCCAATAGTTTTTCACTACTTATTTACATTAATAACTAACAAAAGTCTAACCATGGTAACCATCGAACTGTACTGAATGCGATGTAGTAGAAGATGTTTATCACATATTGATGGAATGTGTCCGGAACAAATCCCTTAGAAATTTTATAAAATTTAAAATTAATTTGATTCTTTCAGATGTGGGCTGGTGTAACAGCATTTTGTCCTTCCTTTTGTCGAGGGAGGCCAGACTGCTGTACAGGCTCACTCAAATGGACATTAAAAATAGAATAGCCTAAGTAAATCTACGGCGTGATTGTTTTTTGAGATATGTGTTGGATTTTGTAATTTGTACCTATTACAGGGGCGATATCTTCAAATTGAACAAGCCCCTTTAAATAAAGAAAAAAGTTAACAAGTTAGTAAAAGCAAAACGTAAGTTACATTTTACAGTTTTCTGTAGTTTCTATCTACATATTTCCTGAAGGAAAAAGCTTTAGTTTATGAATGTATTACAACGGCAACGCAATGTTTTGTGTCAATTTTAATAAGCAACATTGTGAACCAACTTGCGCTGCGTACTGTACCAACGTTAATTCGACACCTAGGGGGCCCTAGTCTATTAAACTGATTCTGTGTACAAGATTACAAATCATATCATCACATATACTATTATTACGTACAGATAAACATTCTACTTTGTAATCTATTTTGATACTTGTGCCTATCTGATAAATATCAATGTTTTTGGTTAAATAAAGGTTTTAGACATAAATTGTGATGATTTTACTAATGAATGAAATTCCCTGAAAAGAAGACGTGCGCATATTGAACCGAGCATACTAACTTATGCCCGATAAACGTTTGTTAGCTCGGTACTTCGACCTCGTGCAGGCTCTTTACGTTGTGGAATTGAGTTCATCACCACAGCTCTCAAACCGGCAAAAACGTCATGAGGAACAAAAATTCAAAGACTCTCACGTGGTGGAACTCTAATTTCAAGTAGTGGGAACAGTAAAAGACTGATTACCTACACTACATGAAACCACAAATAACCAAAATAGATAGGTAAGTTGTTTTTTATATTTCTGTGGGTAGGTATCACTTTCACAAGTACCTTACCAGAATCAAAAGTAGTTAGAGTTTGTTTGTTAGAATCGAAGCTTTCTAAGATCTAAGTACACTTTTATTTTGAGTTTAAAAACATCGCAGTAAAGCCTTAGTGTAATCGGATAGTAGCGCTTCAAACTTGACCGTTTGAGTTTTGATCGGTTCCGCGCTTCAAAGCAGTTGCTCGTTTCATCGCGATCCTATTGGTGCAATGAAGTCTTGCTTTTATATTAGATTCAAAACGGCAAAGTAAAACATGGTGACGAAACTGGCATTTTCTAGAAACAAATAATCCAATACGCACTGGGCCTGCGTTGATTATGTCTAACTTCCTCTCATAGAGACACATTACTGTAGTAGCTATCACATCGGGGTCACCAGTATAATGGTATAAAAAACTGGGTGTAAATTTCAAATATGTAAAGATTATAACGTCTTACCGAAACCACCCTATAGATAGACGGTCAGAAAGGTTTGGTTACTACACTACATCAGCCCATAACGTCCACTGCTGGACATAAGCCTCTCCCATGATGGGAAGAATTTGCCGTAATCTCCACGCTTGGCAGGCGGTTTGGAGATCGCAGTGATGACAGACTAACAGAAAACGCTGCTGCTCATTCTCTGGTCTACAAAGGCGCAAGGTGTTCTGTCTCAGACATTAGTCGCCTTATACGACACCCGTGAGTGTAATGGGTTGGTTCTATTCTACTCTGCCGGATACCACACGGCTAAATGTTTGGTTATATTTAAGGAATTAAACTGAACAACTTTTTTCATGTGACCAAATGCAATAAACCAATTGCAATGTTGGTCACATTGTAATTACAAAAAAAAAAAAACAAATGTATTGTTTGTACGTATATGGGACAGCTATTTATATTTTGAAGGTCAAACACCCTTTAATAAATTAACACACTTTTCTGATACACACTGTATAATATTCCAATGGTTTCCTTTGCAAAAGGATGTGTATTGTATATCTGTAAATAACACGCACCTTACCCCTCCATTTCCCGTATAAAATACCTACGTGCATGAACGCGGGAGAAAAACGCCCTTTATTCTCAAAGTCGGTTAAACAAAACGTGCCGTCTCCATCCCTTTATTTATTCGAATAAAAAGAAAAAAGATAGAACGGCATGAAGATTTATCTTCATTTTGTACAGTTTTTTAACGTTTCGGGTCCCTACGAAATTGAGGTCACGAAGTCAATTATTAATTGCTAGGTTTTTGTCCTATTCGCACAATAGGGAAGCTATGCCATTTAATTGAATATCTTTTCCATTAGCGTCAGCCTTTCGTGTCGGTATGTCCTTTGTGTAAATGTTTCAGGCCAGGTTGAGGAAAAAAAAACATTAACATATAGCAAGCTGACTGCCCAAGGTGCGCCAGAATTTAATACCTGTCTGAAAACTCGAGGAGGTTGTTCAACGAACCTATGTTCTGAAAACCTTAGGTCTCATAGCCTGCTTTCTTGATGACTACAAAATAATCACTTTACTGCTCTTTCTAGGAAGAATAGTTTCAGCTGGTAGAGGAGACTTGCCAGCTCGTCATCGAAAGCGTGGGAAATGTCAGATGTAAGGTGTTTAGTGTCCAGTTTAATTTCTGGTGTTTCAAGTGCTATGTAAGTCTCCTCTACCAGCTGAAGCATGTAGGAACTTTATTTGTCGAAGCAGCCACGCATTCCTGAAAACGCAGCCAGATAAACGTATTTTGAAAATATGATGAGATGATGACTAACAGAATCTATGAAAGAAAAAGATAATTTGATAATGCTTTCCCAACCTAACATAAATTATGGGTATGGGTCAAACGTTATTCAACATAAAATTGCCATAGCAATTATACGTAAAATGACCACAGCTTTATCATACTTCAAAAAGGACGCCATAACAAAAATTAACGACTTCCTCAAACTATGCCAATTCCTCCAAAACAGTAACCCTCATTGAAATTCCCCATTTCAAAAACTTTCAACGAATACCATTTGGAACTATAGCATCTGTTTAGGTTCACAATACATTATACTGAACCCGTTCTGCCCCTCAATTTGTCACTGCCATTGCTTGGGCTACCAATTTTGAGCGCCAATAATTTAGCCTTCTACATGAGGGGGTTGATGACGTCATAGATAGGGTAGGGCGACGAACCGTGAAGTTTGTCCCGTATTTTGTTGACGTAAAAAATGTACAAATGTTGTCGAGTGACCACAGGTCCTTTGAGCCGCGGCATAAACAAAATTTGTTTTTTTTTTCTTTGCTGATTAATATTTTTGCTTTGAGCCTTTGTGGAGCGTATTGTTACTTTGATTTCTTGATCATTAGTTTTGTATTTTTTCCTGTTTTCGGTTGTAATAAAACATAACGGAGCGGTTATAGTACAAAGAGAAATGCAATAGAAAAACTGATCCAGCAAAACGATGTACAGGTCAAAAATGTTACAGTTGTACCGAGCACCGATATCAACTTATATATGTATTTGTATTGGTGCAGATATTGGAATATAAAGGGTTTAAAAGTTTAACTAAGCCGAAAGGCACTTTTTGTTCCTGCGATATATTTTTTTTTTGTTTTAGACAGTACCTGGGAACCTTCTAGTTACGGAGATATTGGTGTCAAAATGCCGACTGTTTCACAAGTTTTTTTTTTTTAATATAGGTTTTTAATATTATAACTTCACTTTAAATACCTCCACGACGACGCCTGTGCTAAGTACTTAATGCATCCATCAGCACAATGTTTTGACTAAGTAATCTTAATAACCTAAGTAACCTAAGATTTCACCCGAAAATAAATATTTATAAATATTTTTACATAAATATCATCCCGCAATATTTTTGCGTTAAGTTACTTAGTTTGATGTATAGAATGCTTAGTTAACGGCTTAGTAAAGGTGAGAGCAGCGGTGGCCCAGTGGTGGCAACCCCGACTTACGAACAGCAAGTCGTGGGTTCGAACCCAGGCAGGCGCATTATTTTGTGTAATTTATTTTATCACCGCTGCTCTCAAAATGGTGAAGGAAAACATTGTGAGGAAACCGTCATGTCCTACAACCAAAAAAATCGAAGACATGTGACATCTACCAATCCGCACTGGGCCCACGTGGTGGATTATATCCCATTCCATCTCTTAGAGAGGAGGAGGCCTGTGTCCCAGCACTGGGAACATTAATAAGCTGATGATGATGATGATGATGATGATGATGATGATGATGAAGATTCCGTTTACACCCTGTATAAATATTCAAATATATTTCTTTGATTTTGTACTAGAACCTTTTTTAATGTAGATCGTCATTTGTATCTAAGCTATCAAAACAGTGCTAGAGTACATTTGAGTGTAGGTCGCAATTCGTGACCTCAATAAAACGACCGATTAGTTAATAGCTCAACTGCAGAGCTGCTTCATTTGGTATGTTAATCAAGAGTTACATAGGTACATCTACATATACGTATATACAGATTCGCACACTGTAACGGGTGTCATCCCTATTACGGTTTGAGCTTTATAAATAGGACTTTTTACCCTCATCGTATTACATGAGGCATCCGCAAGACTTATTACGATGTAAAAAAATTAAAATAAAGTACGAGCGCGTGACCCTTTGGGAAATATAAAGGTGGTGGTATTATACAAATTAATTCTAACTACCTCCTGATCGCAAGCATATTACTGAGCATAAGATCCTGGGTTCGAGCCCCAGGACGGACAAAACATTATTAGCTCTTCCCATCAGGTATTTTTCAGCCGCAGCCCGGAGCGTGGATTTTGTGCCCGGGTGATGTCATAAGGCTAGTCCCCAACTACATGGGAAAAGTGTAATGGTGAATGTGAATACACAGATACCTACTGCTTCGAAATGTTCAAGGGTATCGGTGGGTACGTTTTTAAGTAACGTAACAAAACACTTGCAATGCTTGAAAGGTTCGGTAGAAGTGAATCTAATATAGTACACCCACATTTCGCATGTTTTCATCATCATCATCATTTCAGCCGAAAGACGTCCACTGCCGGACATAGCCCTCCCCCAAGTGTCGCCACATTGACCGGTCCCGTGCGACTTGCATCCAGCGGATTCCCGCAACCTTCACCAGGTCATCGGTCCACCTAACGGGAAGCCTTCCAACGCAACGTCTTCCGGTTCGCAGTCGCCACTCCAGAAGTTTTCGGCACCATCGGCCATCCGTTCTGCGAGCAATGTGCCTTGCCCACTGCCACTTAACAATTCTTCGGGATACGTCGGTAACCTTGGTTCTCTTCATTTCTGATTCGCAAGGAAATTCCGAGCATAGCCCTCTCCATTGCTCCATTCATGATTTAGTCCTATGTAATACCTGCCTGCCATCATCCGGGCGCAAATCCAGACTCTGAGGCTGCTACTGAGAAATTTCAAATGGAACAACCCGATGGTATCAATTTGCCCGACCCGGGAACTCAGGACCATAAGGCCTATGTGGTCTAGTGGTCTTAATTGCGACTGCTGAGCTCATGCAGGTTGCGATTGCAGACCAACGATGCAGTCATGTTTCTTTATCTAAATCTAAACTTTCTTTTATATAAAATTTAAATATAATATAATTTACATCTACATTAATATTAATTAATAATATTATAAATAGGCAAGATTTGTATTTTTGTGTGTGTATGTTTGTAATGAATAAACTCTAAAACTGCTGCGCCGATTTCAAAAATTCTTTCAGCGATGATAATGTAGCTATCCATTGCTGAACGAATAAAACATAGCCAATGTTACTACATAGGCTATGTTTTATTCCCGTACTCCCACGGGAACGGGAACTACGCGGGAGAAACCACGTGACATCCGCTAGTAATAATATTACAAAGAGGAAAGATTTGTTTTTTTGTTTGTGTATTTGTTACGATTTAACTCAAGAACTACTCAACCGATTTTAATCTTTCACCATTAGAAAGTTACATCTTTACCGAGTAACATAGGTTATAAATTATATTGATATCATGCAAATTAACCGAGCTATTACAATTTTCGCGGGTGAAGGGCTAGTGTTTGATAAAATCGTCATCCTCTTCAAGGATTTATATTTACGACATAAAACAGACCCACAAACCTACTTATCGTGAGAAAAAATACTGTTATTTCAATGAATGTGGGACAGATGATTCAATTTATTATTTTCTCCATTTATCTCTATTTGAACGTCGACTTTAAAATAAAATGTTTTAAGCTTTGAGGTGCCTTTTTGCAAATATTTGTATGTTTGTTACCTTTGTAGTTTGGTCTGGGAGAGTGGGCGAGTGGTTTGCAGTAACTGGCTTTTATATTTGTATATCCACGCATAATTGGAACTCAGAGAGGGTAAAATAAAAACAAAAGTCTGTTTTTATTTCTGTCTGTGTGATCGCATTGCTCTTTCTACGAAACGAATTTTGATACGGTTTCGTCATAATTTAGTAGACGATTTATGCTGGAAGGTTTGCTAGTATTTTTTTATTAGCTTGTCTTGTCCCACTGCTGGGCAAAAGCCATTCCTGTCCAACTCTCCAGGTGTTTTGCCATCTCTGGCCAATCAGTTAGGAAACGAGTCTAAGTCGTCACGCCAGCGTTTCTTGGGTTCAAGTTCAAGTTATTTATTTCATAACAAAATACATTTGTGTCGAAATATTTACGCAGTCTAAGTACACACAATAAGCACATTTATAAGCAATTATAATATAAGTATCCTCGTTCCTCACCCATCATCGCAGTTAGAACGTCTGTTAAATTAAAAATAATAACTTTACAAATATTAATATTCTTATTGATACAGAACAGAAAATGCTACAAAATACATACATTTAATGTCAAAATATTTAGAAAAAAAGAAAAAAAAGCAACAATTATACAAATGTCAAAGAGCAATAGGTACACATATTTAATTTAACTTTAAATTGAATAATATTAATTGAGTTTTTAAGTTTTTCTGTCATTACAATATTCGTCAATGCTGTAATACGCTTTATTGATTAACAAAGCCCTGAGTTTATTTTTAACACTTCAATACCCGCAATTACAGACACAATTAAAATAACAATGCACCGTGCCTCTGGAGGCACGGCCGGGAGCATACGGGTTAAACATGTTCACATTCTCAATATTCTTTAATTCTGCTGGTAATTTGTTAAACAGATTGACCGACAGCACGCGTGACGAGTGTTTGACAACATTAAGCTTTGCCTGCAGGGGTTGGTATAATACATCAAACTAGCATAGCTACATCATTATCATCTGCCTAGCCTTTTCCCAACTATGTTGGGGTCGGCTTCCAATCTAACCGGATGCATAACTAACACACATAATTATAATAAAGAAAACACGCGTTTTTGTCAATTCGAAAAATTGTGCCCTAATAGTAAATTTATAAAAGGAAGATAACTAACCTAGTAAAAATGAAAGTGTTGGTCTCTTGAAAACACCACAAGAATATAATTTAATGGAAACAAATTATTATAAGAATATTTTTTAAATATATCAAATTAATATTAAGAATTAACACGACTAAAAAAACTAGAAACAATAAAATTTAACCTAATAAGCCTCATTTTAAGTTATAATTCCACATAAGAAATTCAAGATTTACAACCTCGTCTGAAGCTTCAGGCTAGGTATCAAAATTTACTCATACTGTGTCTCGTAGTGAATGTTTCAAATTTTTTGAATTTCTTATGCGAAATTATAATTAAAAATGGGGCTTATTAGGTTCAATTTTATTGTTTCTAGTTTTTTTTAGTCGTGGTAAACCTTAATATTAATTTATTATATTTAAAAAAAATATTCTTATAATAATTTGTTTCCATTAAATTTTATTCTTGTGGTGATAACAGAGATTTTTTTATTTAATAACCCTACAGTTTGATAAGTTTTACTGCACTTTCATTTTTACTAGGTTAGTTATCAAAGATAAAGTATGACTTATAGAATAATCTATAAGTTATACTTTTATCTTTGATAACGTAAAAATGTGTGATTATTACATATTAAGTCACACCTAACTCATTTATTTTCAATCGCAATAAATAATTTCAGTGCCTACCAAGTATTTTTATTAGGACAATAGATAATAGATGGAAATTCCACAGATAGATATTAATCTCAACACAGCATCTTTATTGCAATTTCAGCGATTAAAAAACATTTCGTGAACGAGAACGTTCACGAAATTTTTATTTGAAAAGGTTTCTTTATTATGAAACTCAACGATTATTATGAGATTCAATAATTTAATAGTAATTGAATCTCATAATGATAGAATCATGTTCCATGAAACCGTAGAACGACCAAATTCAATAGAAACAAGTAAATCAGCTTTTATATTAGTTTTCTAGTAATGCATTTTCACTGGAAATGTTCCCGAAGTCCGACAGTGATTTCCTCACTTACTCGTTTTTTTTCAGGCAATTTCCTTCTAAAACAGATTATGCCCTCCATTTTACAGATGAAATAGTTGAAGCTGTGAATGGTTTTTGCTTCTCTATTTGCTGGACGTTGTATTTTGAATCGGTTCGAGTTTGACCAAGAATAAAAACTCGTTTAAAGAAACCTTTTTAAATATAACTGAAATAAATTTCAAAAGCCCGATGTTTTTTCAAGAGATTTAAAAGCAATTATTGAGCAATTTAGAATTCAAAACAGAAATAACCAAAGTGGGGTTAAGACTAAGTTGATTGATTTATTAAATAAAACTAGGTCTTAATAAAGATTCAGCTTATTATTAATCTCAAAGGCATGTGCTAAAATTAATTGTTTATGACGAATATTACTACGAATATTTATTCCGTAGATTAAATTACCAAGAAGTATTTTATGCCATTAAAGTAAGTCATCATCATCATCTTCATTTCAGCCGAAAGACGTCCGCTGCTGGACATAGGCCTCCCCCAAGTGTCGCCACACTGACCGGCCCCGTGCGAATCGCATCCAGCAAATTCCCGCAACCTTCACCAGGTCATCGGTCCACCCAGTGGGAGGCCTTCCAAAGCAACGACTTCCGGTTCGCAGTCGCACTCCAGAACTTTTCGGCCCCATCGGCTATCTGTTCTGTGAGCAATGTGCCCTGCCCACTGCCTCTTAAGTTTGGCAATTTTACTACGGGCATAGGTAAGTAATGTTTTAAAATGTAAAAACTGTGTAATTAAAAAAACGTGAGCTTTTTTCAACGTTTTCCATATATGTTCCCAACACCTACTGTATCAAACATTCATTGAAAGTGTTTGGTGCAACGATATACATGCACTTTCCAACACTAGTGCTTCAAAACACTGGTCCTTTTCACCAACGCTTACGTGGTCCTAAAAAACCTGAGTACTCATTTACCGCGCGGGCTCCAAAATGTGAGAATCAGGAAGAAAGGTGCCTCAGCGTTTATACCAGCAATTTGTTCGTCACTTAGTGAGTGACGACCCTAATACTTCTTTATAGATGCCTAATAAACTGAGACTGGCATTTTTACCGACGGTCACGTAATTTACGTGTAGTTGTTTAAACAGTAAAATCTTGCCTCATTTGGTTTTGTTTACGGGGCTTTTTTTGTTTAGTATTTTTAGGAAACAGGGTTTATGAGCCTACGTTTACGTAGTTGTTGGCTATTTGGCTGAAACAAGTGAAATATTTTGTGGGTCACGCCCAAGTATAAATCTACATCCTTGTTGTATGAACGAAGCAAACGGAGTATGTAAAAATCATAGCAGGTTGTGTTCCATTCATTTTTCCCATGTAGGACCATGGAAAAAAATATAAAACTTGAAGGAAGAAAAAGACGTTCTTCCACAGCTAATATCAAAACACAAAGTTAAAAGTAGGTGAACATCTCATGAAATACGATCACAAAACTATTCTAGACCTTAAAAACAGCTATTATTTTTTCAAAGCTTTGTAATGCTATGGATAAATATTTACTTGGACCAGACGCTCTAATACTACACACAACGTAATATTCCCCTAGTGTGTTAATAAGTGAAGACAAGACATTTTTGTTGCACATATTCTTGACTGAATAATGTTACAAACTAACGAGCTTACTGAATAGTAATACTTTGGCTACGCGCCAGTAAGGAAGACAATTTGAACCGGAAAAAATATTTTTATTGCCTAGTTGCCCCATTTTGTAAATGTTTTCAATAGCAAATTTCGAATTTTTGCTTACCCGTAAAAGTAAATGAGTCTTCCGTGATTACGTTTTTATAAGAGAATGTGTTTAGTTTGCTCAGTACATTTATTTTTATATTATTTCGCAATCATATAAAAGCCACGCCCGTGCACGCAACGTATATAGGCTACGATTACATTCTCATGATATCAAATAGAATGTGATTAAAAAACCTCCGTAGGTATAAAAGGACCAAAATTGTAACCCTTGATTGAGCAACAAAATGTGTCTTCACAGTAAATGTTTCTCTTACCAATGAACAATAACTTTTCCTAAACATAAAAGCATGAAAAGGATACAAGTTTTAATTCAATGAGAATAACTTATAAATAATCAAGTATACTTTCCACAAAAATAAACCAACACACGCAGAAAGACTGATAACGCTGCTTATCTGTTCTAATAAGGAACCTTAAAAGCGTTAAAAAGAAAAAAACAAAGTACTACACAAAAAGTATAATAAAAAAATATATTAAGATAGAATACACTCTCTCCTAAATATTCCTCGTTAATACCAACAAGTGTAAAATAATACGCGCGTCGTATCATTAATTAAAGAGTTGAAGCGTGAACTGCCAAGAGAATTATTTCCTCGAAGACGCACCTACGCTTAAAACACGCCCTGAGTTAACCACAGGCGTAACTTTACCGCGGGCGTAACTTTACCACGGTCTCAGTCAATTTACCACAAAATTATTCAAGAATGTTCTTCTTCAAATATATTTTTACCGTTTCAAAAGATGTGAGGTGGAGATACCTAAAATGTAATCTGGAATGTTCAATGACTGTATGATTTTCAGGATTGCAAGGTATCGCTACAAGATATTTTTATTCGTAAAACGATTTGGGAGACGCGCTGGAAAATATGTAGGAGACATTTTGAAAATATGTGAAAGGCAGTACAATATTTTTTTAGTTTAAATCTTTCTATCTAAATTATTATCTCTGTTTTGGAAGAAGTGAGACTGTGTTTTAAATGAAAAATGATTAAACCGTTCCAGTGAAAAAATCTTTTTTTCGATAAAACTTTTAATCTTACCCAACGAATCTTTTACAGTTAAAATGAATAATCAGTATAACTTACCTATTTAATGTTCGGTTCTGTTAAAATTGTGTTCATTGTATACTTCATAACTTTTTATTCAGTTCACTTACACTAAATTACAACCATAGTTTTACAACAAAAGTTTTAAATATTTTAAAGTTTAAAATTGCAGTTCAGTTATTTTTTCTCACTCAGAAATTATTACTATAGTTTTGAATATTGCTTTTACATTCACTTCTATTCAACTTAGTTCAAAGTTCTAAAGGTATAGTTTCGTAGCACTCTCGCGTAGCACATACGTCAGCGGCCGTGGCGGGCGTACTCCGTAGCGACCGACTCTCAACTGCCGAGCTACGAGCTGTCTACGCCGTATCGTAGTACACTTAGGCGGGAGCGAAATACAAGTTTTTTTTTGTGTGTACCTACTTGATTTACTTATTTTTATTGTTACTATGATTTTTTTTTTGGATTGTAGACAATTTTTATTCATTTGAGTAGTGAAATAGTGATCTATTGTTATCATAAAATATTTTTTTCAGATATAAATCGCTCTTTTAAAGTTTATTTTCATTATGGAAAAGGTTGATATAATTTAAAGTCAATATAATTTACAAACTTAAGTAAGGAACTGTGCGTAAACATAGTACATTACCCGACTAAAAATTACCAAATACGTTTCTATTTTCATAACGTAATATTTTGAAACCATCACAATACAGGGATTTTATTATGCTTCAAGTCTAAAGGACCCTAAAACAAACAAATTCGTTTTTTTACCGACAAAACAATTGAAGTGCGAACTCAAACAAAAAACAACGCAATTTTTAAGTAAGTGCTCAAGAAAGAACTTTTAAGGAAGACGAAAGATTTAAATCCTTAAACAAGTAGAATAAAATATTCTTAGATGTCACCAAGACGGAAAAAAATAAGCTTCTCGTTTCAGATGGAGTTTCATCGTTAGCGGGGAAAATAAATAGGTTAGTTTATATATTCTAAATTGTTTTTTAATGCTTTGACATAATAACATCACTTGATTTTACGGTAGGTGGGCAGAGGTACACACATTTCGAAAGTTATGTTCAATTCCGTTGAAATAGGGCTAGGCTCGACCTACTGCCATCAACCAGGTACAAATTCGGAGTCTAGAATTCATGGTGGCAAAACTCAATAACACTGCTCGACCTGGGAATTGAAACTAGAACTTCATTCTCTGAAGTAGCGCTTGCAATTGCTAGACTAACGAGGTAGTTGTGACGACCCGATTGGCGCAGCGGTAGTGAGGCTGCCTTACGTTCTTAGGGTCCCGGGTTCGAATCCCGGTCGGAGCAAATGTTTGTGTGATGAGCATGGACATTTGTTTCCGAGTCATGGATGTTTATCTTCTATATCTATACATATAATAAATCTGTAGAAAAATCGTTTTTGTACATCGAAAATATTTAAAAAAAAAAATGCCAGGGTGTGAAAGGATAACCAACAGAACTTATTTCCAGCATTTTTGGAATTTTTGTCTGTTTGTCTGTTTATCTGTTTGTCTGTTTCGATGATCAAGCATCACGTAAAATATACGAAACCAATACAGATAACTTTTATACATAAAGATTGTGTGTATCTTGAGGTATTATTTAGTTTTTGTTTCATTGTAATCGGTTAAATCTATCACAAGATATACGAATTTAAAGTGTTCAAGAAGAACTAATCATCAAAAGTAAGATGTAGCGACATCTATTGTACTAGAATGGAACTTAATGACTAAAAATGTGCTCATCAGATAACTTTTAAATCGACTGACCAGCTTTATAATAGTACATTGTAATACAAGGGGCTAAAATTACCCATTATATACGAGGTAGTAAATAGGTACCAAGTTATAATGGGAATTTGGCGCCATGTGCTACACTGTACTTTTCACTTTGAGTGCGAGAAAAATAGTCAATTTAGTCAGACGGACATACAGACGGACAGACGGACAGGCAGACGGACAGACAGACAGATGGACAGCCTGATGGACAGACAGATGGACAGACAGACGGACAGACAGACAGACGGGCGCATAGACGGACAGACAGTTGAACAGAAAGACGGACGCATAGACGGACAGACAGTCGAACAGACAGACGGACAGACAGATGTACAGACAGACGGACAGAAAGACAGACATATGGACAGAAAGACGAATTAAAATAAAGAGGTTATTCTATGAAGTTGAAGTTGTTCGTGTGGCTGTTGGACCGATTGCCTTGGTCTTCAACGAAGATTTTACTTTATGCTCTAGAGCATAAAAAGCGATTTTATGTCGCCTACGCACGACACAAATGCGAACTATAGAGCATGAGAAGTGAAAAAGTTAGTATAGCATAAGGTACTCTAGATTAGTCTCCATGACGCTGCTTTGAAAATTTCCATGATGTAAATTTAGTAACTAATAGGAGCGAAGCATCAATGATAAATGTTGCAAAAACGGGGATAATTTATTTCTTTTGAGAACTTCCGTTGTGAGCGCTGCATAAACGGTCAAAGATACGCAACAATCACGTATTAGGGAATTGTTCCTCTTAAAAATTTCAACATCCGCGATAGCATAATAATGTCTATCTTTTAAGGTTGACTCACACTCTCTCTAAGCCTCTCTCTCATGTGACGCAGACGAAGTTGCGCGGGTCAGCTAGTATGTATAATAAGTATGTATTTACAAACAAAAAAGTACTTATGTAGTATATCAACTATCTGGTGTCCACGACACAAGCCTCGTTGCTTAGTGTGCCACTAGATGGCGCTGCGTGTAATGTCCAGCGATATTTATTTATATTTTTAGGGTTTATAACCAAAGGGTATAAACGGGACCTTATTACTAAGACTTCACTGTCCGTCTGCCCGTCTGTCTTGTCGTCACCAGTCACAGATGATGTATTTCTGTTGCCGCTATGACAACAAATACTAAAAACAGAATAAAATAAATATTTAAGGGGGGCTCCCATACAACAAATGTGATTTTATTGCTGTTTTTTTGCTCGATATTAATAACGGCAACAGGTAGACGCTTGAAATGTTCACAGAATATTTAGTTGTATATATTCAGTTTAAAAAAAAATAATTCAATTCAAATCTAAATATATAAAAGAAGAAACTGACTGACTGACTGACTGACTGACTGAATGACTGACTGACTGACTGACTGACTGACTCATCTATCAACGCACAGCCCAAACCGCTGGGTCTACAGATTCCAAATTTGGCAAGTAGGTTTTTCATGTGGTCTAGGGGTGCACTAAGAAAGGATTTTTCAAAATTCACCCCCTAAGGGGGTTAAACGGGGCTCCAAAGTTTGTATGGGGAAACAAGATTAGTTAGACTATTTTATTCGAAACTTCACAGAAGTGCTCCCATTAATAAATGAGAAGAGACGGGTTTCAGGTTTTTTCAGAATTCAACCCCTAGGAGGGGGAAACGGGGTGACAAAGTCTAAAAATCAATGCACAGCCCAAACCGCTGAATCTAGAGATTCCAAATTTGGCACATTGGTTCCTTAGGTGGTCTAAGGGTGCATTAAGAAAGGATTTTTCAAAATTCACCCCCTAAGGGGGTTAAACGGGGCTCCGAAGTTTGCATGGGGAAACAAGATTAGTTAGATTATTTTAATCGAAACTTCACAGGAGTGATTGATAAATGAGTAGAAACGGGTTTCAGGTTTTTTCAGTATTCAACCCCTAAGAAGGGGAAATGGGGTGACAAAGTATAAAAATCAATGCACAGCTGCACAGCCCAAACCGCTGAGTCTAGAGATTCCAAATTTGGCACATAGGTTCTTTATGAGGTTTAGAGGTGCATGAAGAAAGGATTTTTCAAAATTCATCCCCCAAGGGGTTGAAACGGGGGTCCAAAGATTACATGGGGAAAAAAGATTAGTTACTTTATTCGAAATTCTCGAATTCGAAAGTCTCATCGATAAATGAGTTAACATTTGTGTTTCAGGTTTTTTCAGAATTCAACCCCTAAAGGGGGAAAAGGGGTAACAAAGCCTGAAATTCAACATAGGGTACTGTTTGTATGGTGAATTGGGTCGGGTGTATTACAAAAACAACGATTTTAAGATTTAATGTGGCGGACCTGAAATACCATCATTCCCTGTTGGGGTGCGATGGGGTTGAAATGTCTAAAAATCAATATGGGTGTCGATACCGAGATTATCAGGGGGGCTGATTACAAAAATGGCATTTATTTTGAGATTCAGAAGATGGCGGATTGATTTCTATGCAGGGTTATTGTTAATTTATTGTGATGATTGTGATAATGATTGTGATGATGATGATGACGATTGTGATGATGATGATTGTGATAATGATTGTGATTACCATGATAATGATTGTGATAACGATGATGGTGATTGTGACGGTGATTGTGATGGTGATAGCAATGGTGATGATGATTGTGATTGTGACAGTGATGGTGATTGTGATAGTGATGAAGATGATTGTTGATTACGATGATAATGATTTTGATAACGAGGATAGTGATTGTGATAGTGATTGTGACGTTGATTGTGATGGTGATTATGAGGTGATTGTGATTATGATAGTGATGATGATTGTAATAATGATTGTGGTTGTGTTAGTGATGGCGATTGTGGTTAAGATGATAATGATTGTGATTATGATAATGATTGTGATTACGATGATAATGATTGTGATGACCAGGATGGAGATTGTGATGATGATTGTGATTACGATGATAATGGTTGTAATTACGATGATAATGTTTGTTATAATGATGAAATTGATAGTGATAGTGATTGTGATCTTGATTATGATAGTGATTGTGATGGTGATTATGATGATAATTGTGATGGTGATTGTGATGGTGATTAGGATCATGATGATTGTGATTAAGATGATAACGATTGTGATTATAATGATAATGATTGTGATTACGATGATAATGATTGTGATAATGATGAAAGTGATTGTGATCATGATTGTGATGGTGATTGTGATTGTAATTGTGTTAATGATTGTGATAATGATGGTTTTTGTGATAGTGATGGTGATAGAAACGGTGATTATGATGGTGATAGCGATGGTAATGGGGATTGTGATAGTGATTGTGATCGTGATGGTGATTGTGATGGTGATTTTGATGGCGATGGTGATTGTGATAATGATTGTTATAAAGATGGTGGTTGTGATAATGATAGTGATGGTTATGATAACAAAGTTGAAGATTGTGATAATGATGATTGTGATTAAGATGATAATGATTGTGATTACCATGATAATGATTGTGATAACGATGATGGTGATTGTGATGGTGATAGCAATGGTGATGGTGATTGTGATTGTGACAGTGATGGTGATTGTGATGGTGATTGTGATCGTGATTGTGATGGTGATTGTGATGGTGATTGTGATGGTGATTGTGATGGTGATTGTGATGGCGATTGTGATGGTGATTGTGATGGTGGTTGCGATGATGATTGTGATGGTGATTCTGATGGTGATTAGGATCATGATGATTGTGATTAAGATGAAAACGATTGTGATTATAATGATAATGATTGTGATTACGACGATAACGATTGTGATAATGATGAAAGTGATTGTGATCATGATTGTGATGGTGATTGTGATTGTAATTGTGTTAATGATTGTGATAATGATGGTTTTTGTGATAGTGATGGTGATAGAAACGGTGATTATTATGGTGATAGCGATGGTAATGGGGATTGTGATAGTGATTGTGATCGTGATGGTGATGGTGATTGTGATAATGATTGTGATAAAGATGGTGGTTGTGATAAAGATGGTGGTTGTGATAGTGATGGTGATAGCAACGGTGATTGTGATGGTGATAGCGATGGTAATGGTGATTGTGATGGTAATTGTGATGGTGCTTGTAATAGTGATGGTGATTGTGATAATGATGGTGGTTGTGATAGTGATGGTGATTGTGATAATGATGGTGACTGTGATAGTGATGGTGATTGTGATAATGATGATGGTTGTGATAGTGATGGTTATTGTGATAATGATTGTGATAATGATGGTGGTTGTGATAGTGATACATTGTGATGATTATGAAATATGGGCCATAGTTTATAACCTGGATTAACATGTAGGACACTATTTATCCCTTTAGTATGATTCAGTGGGACAGTTTCAGAACTGCACGCGGGCGAAGCCGCGGGCAACAGCTAGTTAAACATATATTTAAGGGGGGTTCCCTTAAATATTTGTTTAATTTGAATTTAATTACAACAAACGTGAATTTTGTTTAATGTTCTATAAATATTGTACGGAACCCTTTTTGCGCGAGTCCGACTCGAACGTGGCCGGTTTTTTTTTCTTAGAAACCATTAAATATTCATGAACACCCACATGAAGATAAGTACCGAGAAATATGTAGTTACCTATTTTGCAGCTCAGGCAACGCTAGGGGTACCGATCTTAATCGTGAAGTTATTTTTTTATTTATTTTTATAAAAAAAAAACGTCACACACACTAAGAATTTCTCCTTTATTGTGGGTGCGATTACAATCGTTTAAACTCACATACGCAAATACCTAGGACCCGGAACAACTACCAACAACGGCCATACAAATATTTGTTGCGTGCGCGGATCGAACCCGCGACACGCAGCGAATCAGCCAGTCGCTCAACTACTGCGCCAACCGTGCCGTTACTTAGGAAGGTTAAGTGCAGAATAAATGCCTGTATGCTCAGATGTATGAACAAGGAGAAAGCAATTAATCACTGTGAACGGATTGTAGCAGATGTCGTTAAGACAGATTCCTTCTTGCATACATAAACAGCCGATTTTATTCCCAGGGACCATGAGAATAATACATGCGTTTTTGTGTACCATATCCGTCAACCAAGCGTTCTGTACATCAAACTAAGTAACTTTACGCAAAAATTATTGCTGGGAAACGTGGAGATGTTTAAAGTAAAAATCTTACACTAAAAACAAGTTTAAAAAAAAAAACATTGTGAAAAAGTTAGAACTTTGACCCCCAATATCTCCTTAACTAGAATGTTTCCAGCTATGGTGTAGAACAAAAAAAATAACACAATGACGGGAAAAATAAGTGCCTTTGGTTTCGTTACGAGTCTTTTTACACCCTTTAAAACATAAAATATTAAATAGAATATTATGTGAAGATGACAGTACAAGAGAGAGCAGCGGTGGCCCAGTGGTGGCGGCCCCGACTTACGAACAGTAAGTCATGGGTTCGAACCCAGAGAGGTGCATTACTTTGTGTAATTTATTTCAGCACCACTGCTCTCAAAACGGTGGAGGAAAACATCGTGAGGAAACCGGCATGTCCTAGAACCAAAAAATTCGAAGACATGTGACATCTACCAACCCGCACTGGGCCCGCGTGGTGGATTATAGCCCATTCCCTCTCATAGAGAGGAGGCCTGTGTCCCAGCAGTGGGAACATTAATAGGCTGATGATGATGATGATGATGATGACAGTACAAAACTATAAGATCGTTGAATCTAAAAATCGTCAAAATACCCCTGTAATTTCTCCCCTGTATATGCTTTATTATAGAGTTTACCGCCTTAATGCAACGACGACATTGTTGAATTCTAGGCTACGGACTGCGAGCTTCGGGCGCGGTTCAATGACCGCGAAGTGTGCTTTTGCAACGCACAGCTAATGGGTAGTTGTAGCTTTGGTTAAAAAATCGATCAAATTTACGTCACGTTTACGTCGCGCGTTCATGCTAGGACCTCTGGGAGTGACACGCTTGCATCAAACTCAAAGCAATTATTTCAATTAGACCATTACGGCACTTTTCACAGTCACAAGGCATAATAACTTGAGCAAATACTGTACGTAGTTGCACATTCCAAAGCATAGCTATCTGTATGGAGTAAAATGGGCAAGAAACTCCATGGACATCCTTTTCAATCAAAATATTCTTACAAAATCTTGGTTACATCATTCATCTTGAGTTTATACATATATGTGAGAACGATGTAGAAAGCCGTGCTCATTAAGAGCGTCCAGAGTAAAAGATTAAATCAACATTTTAAAAATTAAGGAATTAAAATGAACCGTAGCAGCTCAGTCCCGACTGACAGCGCCCGTTCACGAACATGACTTATGGATAAGCGCCATTCAACTCAACCATATCTAAGGGAACTAAATGACCCGACTCACCCGCCACCATCAGCGAGACATAACGAGCGAACATGACGTTCTCTCAGCAACTAAGGCATATTCAAGTCAATGAAAGCTAACTAAATATAAATGGTAGCTCTAACTAGGGAAGCCATACTCAACTCTAAGATGTGTAGTCTATCTAACCAGTGGCATGCAGCGATATCCTAAATTCAAATAAATCAAAAGGCTGCAAGTAAGCTTAATGTAGGTGATGTATAGAATACAACTTATTTCTGACGTGAAATCTGAATCCACCCTGATAAACGTAAACGTGACTTGACATGATTGAGTGTAGTGATGACCCTGAGGTTAAGGCCTCACCTCTCATGCATGAGGTTGTGGGCTCAAATCCGGGGAAGTACCAATGTGACTTTTCCAATACATGTGTACTTTTTAAGTTTATTTCCCAGCAACAATTTTTGCGCAGCTCGTGGCTAAATAATAGTAGCCGCTCGGATCGAACTTTAGGTTAAGCCATGCTTGCCTAGGGGTTGGGTGACCACCCTTACATACCGAGATGCCTCCGTGCCTCGGAAAGCACGTTAAGCCGTTGCTCCCGGCTGTGATTTGTAGATCTTTGACAGTCGTTACAGGTAGTCAGTGGCCTAAAAAGCCTGACAACCAGTTTTACCAAGGGGTACCGAATTACACAGTACTAACTGGGTTGTGGAGGTCAGATAGGCAGTCGCTCCATGTAAAATACTGGTATTCAGCCACTTACGGTTAGACTGGAAGCTGACCCCAACATAGTTGGGAAAAGGCATAGGCAGAACAATTTTTGCGCATAGTTAGTTTGATGTACAGAATGCTTGGTTCGGCTTCGTGTCGGGTCAGGGTACTTTTCTTTCTTTTCCACACACAGTATGAAACACATCAAAAGCGATCTTCACTTGTCTAGACCTTGTGACCCCGCTGCCACTAGGACCATGTCTGAAACACGATGACTGATCACTGGTAGGATTAAATCGTCAGCTGCGACTTCTCAGCTTCATTATAACTTTCTGTTAGGCCGACGACGTGGCGACGTGACGGCCAACTAATCGTCGCCATCTCAATTCTCTCTCACCAAGGTTTTAATATTAAAAATTTTGACATTTACACAAACGGCCGATGTTAGGTGTTCGCTGTCGTCCAATGTTTTAATGATAAAACTTTTTTATTGAGATGTTTGAGTGGTGCTTGTGAAACAGAAGTTATTTTTTGAGTTGTTTGCTTGTCACGTTTTGGTAAAGGGCTCTTGGAAGTTGAAGTCGCGTTTATTTGATAGCTCTCTAAATGTGAGATTTCACGTGACTTGAGGCAGATAGTTTTTAACAATTTTACTTCAAATGAACTAAGCAAAATAATGTCTGTATTAAGGCAGGCAATTAAATAGCGGGTGATTTGCTGTCATACGTTGAAATGTTCCATTTCTGTCTCCAGCGTGATCTATCAACCAAATTATGATAAATGGGCAAGCAACCGTTATGAAATCTTAAATAAAGGACATGCAAAAAAAAAAAACACCTGGTCTCTTATTTAGGAAACAATAGGGCTGAACGTGAGTTTAATCACGCTTGAAAATGATCTCGTAAACTAACATCTAAAGCTAGAGTACCTTATTAAAATTTACATTCACAACGTAATTCCGTACTGTAGGTACACGAAATTATGTGAACAATAAAAAATTTACGTGCCGGTCAAAATTTTATGAAAGGACATCACAAACTTTAAACATGAAATAGGGAAGATACGTATCCGTCAAATTTTCTCGGCTGTTTAATAATTTAGCAAAATATTTGAGAATATTTCGGTGTAAATGACAGAAAGATGGATTACTGAACGTCCAAACTTTAGTCTCTTATGATGTCTAGGTATAAAGCTGTGGCTACATTAAGCGAGTCAAACACGAATGGAGCTCGAGCGAAGTACGAGCGAAGCACGACTGAAGCACAAGCAAAGCATAAGCGAAGCACAAGCGAAGCACAAGCGAAGCACAAGCGAAGCACAAGCGAAGCACAAGCGAAGCACAAGCGAAGCACAAGCGAAGCACAAGCGAAGCACGAGCGGAGCACGAGCGAAGCGAGCGAAGCATGAGCGAAGCACGAGCGGCGCACAAGCGCAGCACAATTTCATAACGCAAGGCATGCCCTTCCGAGATCTAGTTACTAAGCTCGCGTCCTAAGTCAGTCTACTACAGAAAACTATTCGAGCCAGGCTCGCTTGATGTAGACTTAGCTTTAGAACCGCTAAAATCTGAGACAATAAATTCTGCCTTGAATTACACAGTTGACTAATAGAGTCGTATAAATTATTCATAATTTTCGCGACGTAAAAGGAAACTTTTTATTGAATATAGATTCAGTGTTTTAGGAATTCCAAAGTCCATTTTTATAAATGTAAGTAATTTCAAACAACTAGCGCGTTAAGCCCCAAAATTTCGCTGAAAAAGTGAGATAAAATTTAGCCTGTTTGGTATTTTTAGAAGTCATTTCTTTATCAAATTAAATCAAATAGAAAATTGCCAAAAAATCGTATTAGTATCTAGTCAAATTCAGGGTTTTTTTTCTAAATTCCCATATTTTATAATGCACATGTATTTTTGCAACGTTAAATCTCGGTGCTCATTCAATTGTGATACATAACCAACTAATACGAGACATTTAAAAACCAAATAGATTAGATACTGCCACAAAATAATCAGCTTAAAAACCACTAAGACCACTCCACATAAAACATAGTTTTAAGCCCATTCACAGAAACCACGACCGCTAATTCACCCACAAAGCTGACCACAGGAATATTTGCAGTTGGTCCTACGAAAACTTTAACTCCATAAATAAATCTGGAGAACAAACATGACTCTTGCTGGCATCGGATGATAGATTTCAATTGTTTTTTGTTGGTCGAGTACGGTTATGTTTTCCTAGTAGGCAAATCTAATTTATTGCTTTGGTACGGAAAATGTAGATAGGTTTTTTTTCAGACAAGTTGACAACTACTTTTTCCTGTGGTATGTGGAGGAGTCATAATTTTTGCGGATGTGTGTTTGTGTGTGTATGTGATTTATTGCTATGGCACGGAAGCAACTGTAGTGTGATCAGGTCGCTAGGTTGGAAGAGTTGAAATTATACGTCTGGTTGGTTTCATGGTCGGGTTTAATATGTGTGTTAAAAATATTTACAATTTATTTTAAATCAGTATTGCTGAAGAAGCACTTTAAATAAGGCTGTCTACATAGGTACATGCTTGCTATTACTCACACACTAGACAACATTTGAGGTGTTTTGAGGCATTTAACAACTTCTCTTCACGCCTTTAATCCCCAAAGGAATAGGCAGAAGTGTACCTTATAGTTCAGTTCACCTACATCCCTATCCAATTTGTGTATAATGCTATGACCCCCAAATACCGATGTTGCCCCATAATTGGCTTTTGGAGGTCAGATAACAGAGCCAGTAAAACATTGATATTCAGCCGTATTTGATTCGACTGAAAGTCGACCCCAACATAATTGGGAAAAGGAAAAGGTAGGCGGATGAAAACAAGGATAATAAAAACTATTCCAATCATCGACTCAAACCTTGCTTCACTGAATAGCAAAACTTTTACTAAACTAAATAAATTTATATAAATAAATTTGTAGTTCGATCAAGCAGAAATCAGTAATTCTATTAAATGGAATCATATTGAAAGTAATGGCGTCTATTCATGTAACTGAAATCGCATCGTTATATTTTATTTCCATTACGCATAGTAACCGCCAATTTAGAAATGGCTAAATGTCAAAGTTGAGACTTTTGGAGACTTTTATTATTAGTTTATTTTATCTACAGAATTGTGTCTGCCTGTGTTGCCGCCTTGTTTCTTTTATATTTAGCAAATTATTTTGATGTGATAGAGAATTTGTAATAATCATGTAATTTCCTTTATTCTTTATAGCGGACATACAGTGGATTTAAACAAAACTAGCAAAATTTAGGGGGTGTACTATGAGCTACACCTCTGCATTTCCCTTCGTAGCTTACAGGCGTGATGTTACCTATGTTATGTTAAATGTCGAAGTTTTGACAATTGTCTTAAAAACCGCGCAAACCAAGAGCCAATCGCTAGTAAAAGATAAAGTAATTTATAATGTTTTGAGATGGTAAATAATTCAGTTATGTACGTAAACTGTTTTACATGGTGGGCCATTTTAATGGGTTTGATGTAGGCGAGGGAAGGTCTAGTTCTATTTGTAGTTTGAGGTGACCTTTAGGGTCTACATCACAATTATTTGCCTACGTAAGAAATGTCACTTTTCGCTGTATGATTTTTGAAATATGTTGCGAGTTGAAACTATGATAAATATGTTGGGTTGTCAGGAATTTATTTCGAGTAGGCTGAAGACGGGTTTTGTGCTATGAAAACATACTGGATGCGATACACTATTTTATTTCACATAGGCCTAAAGGTGCACGGTTCGGGTTAGTCGTTTCCATGGAGAAGAACCGGCAAGAAACTCCATGGTTACTCTTTTCAAACAGATACACTGAGTAAACTAACAATTACTTGAAATTACACTTTAACACAATATCCACGATGGCAAATGGCTAGAGGTTGTGAGCTTGTCCGCTCACGTGCACGTTCTCAGGCAGACTGCCCCACCGTTGTCGGCGTTGTCGCCCACCCCACTATTACTTGTCAAACAATGACCTCACTACCGCGATCTTGTAACAAATGTTAGAAGTTTCTTAAATCTACAGCTTCCGCTGCGACAAGTATATATTAGGTGTGATATGATTGTTTCAGAGGTGACCCTTTGTTTTCTACCCACGATATTACGAAAACTGTATTTAGTTCTCATAATTAAATTAGGAGCTCGTCGCTAAATAATATCAGCCGCTCGGGACAGTCTTCAGGTTGAGCCACGCTTGACTAGGTGGGTCCGTGGATGGGAGACCACCCGGTTTATACCGAGTTTCTTCCGTGCCTCGGAAAAACCATTGGTCCCGGCTGTAATTTGTCAGTAGCCCGAAAGTCTAACAACCATTCTTGCCAAGGGGTAATCAGTACAGGTGAGTATTGTATTAACCAGTCCTAACTGGGTTGTGGTGGTCAAATAGGCAGTCGCTCCATGTAAAATACTGGTATTCAGCTGACACCGGTAAGACTGGAAGTCGATCCCAACATAGTTGGGAAAAGGCTATGCAAACTCAAACTTAAAGCCTTTATTTCAATTAGAACATTACGGCACTTTTGAATGTCAAAAATACAAAGCTACAGTCCTAGTCACAAGGCATAATAACTTGAGAAAGTACTGTAGTTGCCCATTCCCTAGCGTAGATCTCTATGGAGAAGAACGGGCAAGAAACTTCATGGACACTCTTTTAAGATGGTAGAACGCATAGATGGTGAAATAAATCGGTAAGTACAATCGAATTGCTTTACCACCATAAGGTTGAATGCCACTTGCACATTATAAAACGACAATTTCTATGTGGTTTAAGCCCATGTGACAGTTTGGTAGTAGCAACCTAAGCGACGTATCAATTTATGGGAATCATATAACAAAAAAAAAAACTGTTTATTCCCGCTAATCTTCGAAACGGCTGGACCGATTTTGACAGGACTTTTATTGGCAGATAACTTATAAAAAGTAACTTATTTTAATTTAGAGAAAGGATAATTAACCTAAGTAAATAAATAAATTAAATTAACAGAAAAAAAAAATAAACAAATTAAAACCCTTGAAATTGATAACAAAATCTGGTTGAAATACCGCGGAAACAATATTTTTATAATAATTACACCCAGACGAAGGTCGCGTGCATTAGCTAATTAAAGTCTGGCATTTAATATGAAAATGTTGAAGTTCAATGAAAATAACTTGGTATTTTATTGAAAGCAGAAAACTTTAATTATGAAAATTAGAACAATACTCATAGCTAGGGATGTCCACCGAGCAGTTGTGATGTGACATCAAAATTACTATTAGTCAATCGACACAGATTATAGAAGGCGAGAATTTAAACTAAATACAACACTCCTCCCAAATTAAAGCCTTCTAAACATAATAACAATAAGTAATTAAGTATTTGTGACTACATGGCAAGACCTGATTCCAAGTTTATCTCTAAGATAGCAAAATTTTGCTTTACACAAAGGCTTGGTTAAGATATCTGCAAACTGCTCATTGCTACACACATAGTTTAAATCAATTAATTTAGAATAATATTTTTCCTTAATAAAATGAAATTTAATGTCTATATGTTTGCACCGTTTGTGGAAGTTAAAGTTTTTAATTACACTTATAGCACTTTGATTGTCTAAGTTCAAACACACAGATTTTTGATTGAACACACCAATATCACACAATATTTGTTTAACCCACATAGCCTCTTTGGTTGCAGCACAAGCTGCCATGAATTCAGCCTCAGTGGTTGATAGGGCCACTGTCTGTTGTCTCTGACTGGCCCAAGTTATTGCTGCTCCATTTTTAATAAAAACATATCCGGTGACTGAACGTCTTGTGCTTGGATCATTAGCATAATCTGCATCACTATAGCCTATTACTGTATTATGCTCAGATGTCTTCATGTAGCACAGACCATAGTCTCTTGTTTCTTTAAGATATTTGAAATTTTTTTTTACTGCAGTCCAGTGACTTTCATTAAAAGAGTTTAAAAATCTACTCACCAGGCTCACAGCAAATGAGATATCAGGACGGCTTACTGTAGCTAAGTGCATCAGTGATCCAACCGCTTCCCGGTATGGAATATTCTTTTCCGTCTCACTCTCTCCTTTTTCCAGTTTTATGTGTGGATCAACTGGAACGCTGTTGGGTTTAGCATTGCTCAAATTAAATTTATTTAATAACTTATCAATGTACTTAGATTGGTGTATAATAATGTACTTATCACTTTTCTCTATCTCCATACCTACAAAATTGGTAAGGGAACAAGTTTTAACTTCAAAAATTGACTCTAAATCATCAATTAATTCTTTTAATGCTGATTTTTCTTTTGAGAAGATTAATCCATCATCAACATATAAACACAGGTAACACTTTGCTCCATTAATAGTGCCAACATACACACATTGATCAGCTTTACTATTAACTAATCCAAACTTCTTTAAAACAGTATCAAATTTTGAATTCCAGCATCTAGGTGCTTGTTTCAAGCCATAGAGGGATTTGTTTAGCTTACATACCTTATTTGGATGACAGATCACGCCTTCAGGGACAGTCATGTATATGTCTTCTTCAAGTTCACCATACAAAAATGCTGTTTTAATGTCTAACTGTATTATTTGAAAGTTATGTTGGATAGCTTCTGATAATAGTATACGGATGGAATCATACCTGACTGTTGGAGCAAATGTTTCCTGGTAATCAATACCTTTGGTTTGTGCATACCCTTTCGCACAAAGCCGAGACTTGTAGCGTGGACCAGTAGGTTCTTCTTTAATGCGAAATATCCATTTACATCCAATTAATCGCATATTGGGAGATCTTTCCACTAATGTCCATGTATTATTTTGCTGATGGGCATCAAGTTCTTCTTTTATTGATTTTATCCATTTTGAGGCATCATCAGATTTTAATGCTTTTTCATAGTTTTCAGGAACCTCATTGTAGAATAATTGTTCATCGCAGCACAGGTAAGAACTTTCCTCTGTTTTTGCTTTATTTAATTTTTGACTTCTTGTTCTTACTGTTATGTTTCTTTCAGGTGAAGAATCTAGACTCTCATCAGGGATGTACTCACTGTCTGATTGTGATTTATTTTCAGTCACACTGTTAAATGAGTCATCACTTGAGATTTCTTCACAGTCTTCATTGTCAATAGATTTTTCATTTGTAGTTAACTCAATGGGCACATAATCTCTTTTGATTGTCGACTCTAGAAAAATTGCATCTCTGCTTTTTATTACTGTTCTTGAGTTAGGTATTATGAACCGATATCCTTTAGTATTTTCACAGTACCCAATAAAGATTAATTTTTGTGATTTTGAGTCCCATTTCTTACGTTTTTCTCTTGGTAAATGAACCATCGCCTCACATCCAAATATACGCATATGGCTGACTTTAGGTTTTTGACCAGTCCACATTTCCTCTGGTGTTTTATAAGACAGAGACTTAGTCGGAGATCGGTTGACAATGTAAGTCGCTGTATGGATTGCTTCAGCCCAATAGACTTTAGGTAAATTGGCATTTAACAGCATACATCTTGCTCTCTCAACTAACGTTCTATTCATGCGTTCGGCTGTTCCGTTTTGCTCTGGTGTATACGGTGTGGTTGTTTGATGTATTATTCCAGCATCTTTGAGAAAGTTTGAAAAATTTCTGTTGACATACTCAAGTCCATTGTCAGATCTGAGAATTTTGATACTACAATTTAACTGATTCTCAACCTGGTTTTTAAATTCCTTGAATTTTTCTAAGACTTCTGACTTTTTATGTAGAGTATACACAAATATCTTCTTTGAGTAATCATCAAGGAATGTCAAGAAATATCTAGCTCCACCTAATGACTGATTTTCCATTGGTCCACAGACATCTGAATGGATCAATTCAAGTAGGCCTTTACTCTGTGACATTTGACTTTTAAAAGACATACGTGTTTGTTTTCCTTCCTGACACGTTATACATTTAACATTTTCTTTAACTTGACTTAAGTTTAAGTCTGCTGTATTTTCAGTCATTTTCTTCATGCTTTGAAGATTCAGATGACCCAGCCGTTGGTGCCACAGGTGAGTGTCTTGGTCAGTAATGTCAGATATGCATGCATAGCCATCAGGCATATTCAGCCGGTACATATTATTTATCAAGTTTGCTGTTGCTACTATTACATTTTTTCTGTTCAGAATAACACAGCCATTCTTATTAAACTTAACTTGGCCACCATTTTGAATAATTTGACTTACAGACAGCAGGTTAGCAGCTAGTCCAGGCACATATAACACATTAGTAAACAATATTTCATTTTGTTGACCTCTTTCATTATAAACACATAAGCTTAGTTTTCCTGAGCTTTGAACTGGTAGTGTTTTATTATCTGCTAATTTAATGCTTTTTATTTTTTTTTTGTCTGAGGCAGAACACCTTGCGCCTCCGTAGACCAGAGAATGGGCAGCAGCGTTTTCTGTTAGTCTTTCATCACTGCGGTCTCCAATCCGCCTGCCAAGCGTGGAGATTACGGCAAATTCCTCCCATCATGGGAGAGGCTTATGTCCAGCAGTGGACGTTATGGGCTGTAGTAGTAGTAGTAGTAGTAGTAATTTAATGCTTTTTATATGTGCATTTGTTACTTCTTTCAGAATGTTGTGTTTAGTCATGTGTACAGAAGCGCCAGAATCAACATACCAGGCATCGGAGTAGTCAGAAGAAGCGATAAATACTGCAGCATAATGAGAGCTTGTTTGCTTATTTGCATCAGTCTTCTGATCCTTTTTAGGTTTGTATTTACACTCTGGACTCTTATGACCATACTTGTTGCATGTATAGCAGCGGGGTCCTTTAGAATTTTTCTTGTTTTTATTGTGAAACTTCTGACTTGTAGCAAATGCTGATGAATCACTATCAGTGTGTTTTACATCTTGTAAAATTTTTGCTTTCACTGAGTCAGAGCAAATCTTAATACCTGAACTTTCTAGGGCTAATATCATTGGCTTGTAGCTTTCAGGTAGACCGGAGAGCAGAAGTGTACCAAGCCACTCATCATCCACTTGGAAGCCAATGTTCCGCAATTTATGCGCTGTCGTCATTATTTTGCTCACATAATCCTCTACATTTAGACATCCGGCTAATGTAGTATTGCATAAGTCACGCAGCAAACCAACTCGGCGTGTTAGCCCGGAGTCGTCGAAAGCACGGGATAAATTTTCCCACACTTGTTTTGCAGTGCTTGCTTCTTGTAAATGAACATAATTTATGGGATCAACCAGAAGTATTATCTTCGTTCTCGCTTTAGTGTCACGTTTTTGATCAACTTTACTTGGTTCTGTGCATTCCACGCAGTCCCACAACTCTTCATGCTGTAAATACGTTTTGACTGCAAAACGCCATGTATTATAGTTTTCACGGCCCGTTAATTTTTCAATTAATGCCAATGAGTTATTTGAAGACGACATTTTAGTTGTGTGGATTCATATGTGGATTCGAAATTCAAATAAAGTTCGAGAAAATTATTCACGTTGCGTTTTGAGGTTATGTCTTTTACACCGGTCTTTAGAACACTGATTTTGCTGACTTTTTTGCACTAATTCAATTACTCGAGCTTCCTGGGCCCATAACCTGTTGAAGTTCAATGAAAATAACTTGGTATTTTATTGAAAGCAGAAAACTTTAATTATGAAAATTAGAACAATACTCATAGCTAGGGATGTCCACCGAGCAGTTGTGATGTGACATCAAAATTACTATTAGTCAATCGACACAGATTATAGAAGGCGAGAATTTAAACTAAATACAACAAAAATGTGCCTTTGAGAATAAAAACTCCAAATGTTTTTTTTTTTTTCAGATGGGATTTCATCAAATGAGGGGTCCCGCTCAGGGCGGAGCGGGAGTATCAGACTTTTACTGACTAAAACCCATCCATGTTCCTTCTTAGCCTTTTGTGTTCCGGGGCCACGGTATCTCAACAGTACAGATTTTCTTTTAAAGATAGCAGGTTTATTGCATTGAAAAGAGAGATATAAAGAAAGAATTTATCTTAGACAAATCCGTAGTCAAAACTTAGTTATGAGATAAAATTTGCCACTTACACAAATCTACCAAATTTTAATTTTATTCACTCGTTTTTAAGGTTCCGTAAAAAACAATTAGAATAAAAACGACACTTAAATTATAAACACTCATCACCACAATATTTCAGTTACCTCAATTTTCAAAGCTGGCGTATTTAAAAGCATTAGCGTGCTGCCAAAATTTTGAAAAGACCTTTTCTTCATTAACTAGGCACTTGTGACTTCACAAAAAACGACAAGTCAGCACTTTAGTAATAACGCCAAAATTACAGCTGCATAATGTGGACATGCCTCCAACAATTATGATAGCTTACTAATTAATAGTAGCAGCGGTGGCCCAGTGGTGGTGGCCCCGACTTACGTACAGTAAGTCGTGGGTTCGAACCCAGGCAGGCGCATTACTTTGTGTAATTTATTACATCACCGCTGCTCTCAAAACGGTGAAGGAAAACATCGTGAGGAAACTGGCATGTCCTAGAACCAAAAAATTCGAAGACATGTGACATCTACCAATCCGCACTGGACCCGCGTGGTGGATTATAGCCCATTCCCTCTCATAGAGAGGAGGCCTGTGTCCCAGCAGTGGGAACATTAATAGGCTGATGATGATGATGATGATGACTAATTAATAAATTGATCTGCTCTCTGAAATGGAAATCCTTCAAAAACAACAAACGACTGTGTAATTGAGTTTGATAAATGATAAATGATGTTTATTTTGCAAGTAGGTTTTTACAAACACTTTTACACGTCATTTTTTTAAACTAGATGGGGCCGGTGTTTCGTACCTGACTACTCTGAGAAGAAACAGCCGAAACAAACTCAGAGGTCATAGTCTCTTTTAAAGTCCAGACAATCTTGCTCAATTCACATGAGGACTATGCAGATTAGTGTCTGAGATGGTCTTTTGAAGAAAGAACCATACAGATTTGAGTGGACCTGTCCAGTCAGTGCAAGCATTTGTCAGTTAACGTGTAGCTCGACTTATAACTCAAGGAGCTCAACGAAACGACGAACAATACCAAAGAAAGGACATTTGGGTAGGTCGCTTAGAGTACTCAAACTGCCAGACAGTTGTGGGAAAAAATAAACAAAAAATATAAATGTGACCCACATGGTCCCCACATTCACAATAATCATATAAAATTCATAACAAGTTCTATTCAAAAGAAAGTAAATAAAAATCACAAAAATCATTAAAAGTCACAATGATGATAAAAAAAAAGTAGAATACTTAACAAAATAAGTATTCATGTCAAATCAGTAAATGTCAAATAAAAAAATAAAAAAAGTAAAAAATTATAAAATACATGTCAAAACATTAAATGTCGGAGTGTATAAAAAATAATAAAATACATGTCAAAACATTAAATGTCAGATTGTATAAAAAAGGAAAAAAAAAAAATATAAAAGGAAAAAAAAATAAAAAAGGATAAAGGAATAAATAATAAACAAGCGAAGTCAGAAGCTTCGACATTCACAGAGCAAATTTCATTGGAGCAGCTTAATCCCAAGCCTTTTTATCTTCGAGATAGTGATTAACATGATAGTAGGCTTTCAGGCACAGCTTCCGTTTTATAAACGATTTGAATTTATTTAGGCTTAGTGCTTGAATTTGGCTTGGAAGTTTATTGTAAAAACGTATACATTGGCATCTGAACGTACCCCCTATTTTTTTGAGCCTCGTTGCAGGAACAACAAATTTGTGTTTGTTCCTCGTATTTATGTTGTGGATATCACTGTATTTTTTAAACAAATTAATATTTTTGTGTGCGTACAAAAGGTTTTCATAAATAAATTGAGAAGGCACAGTAAGAACATTAATCTCTTTAAATTTTTGTCTGAGGGAGTATCTGGGACTTAATTTATAAATTGAACGAATTGCCCTTTTTTGCAAAACAAATATTGTCTGAATATTGGCGGCATTGCCCCACAAGAGAATACCGTACGACTTCACGCTATGGAAATAACTAAAGTAAACTAAACGGGCTGTCTCTAAATCAGTTAACTCACGAATTCTTCTAACGGCGTATGCTGCAGAGCTAAGTTTTTTTGATAATTTGTCTATATGCGGGCCCCACTGAAGCTTGGCATCCAAAGTTATGCCTAGAAACACTGTGCTATCTTCCGGTTTCAACTCTTCATCCTTAATTAGTACAATTGTTTCCACTTGTCTTACATGGGGTATCGTAAACTTAATACATTTAGTTTTTTTCTCATTTAGGAGTAGGTTATTGACATTAAACCAATTAACGACTTTTGCCAGGGCGCTATTAACATCATCCGTAACTAACTGCTGACGTTTGAGTTTAAATAAAAGAGAAGTATCGTCTGCAAACAATACTAAGTCATGATTATCCTTTATGAGGTGAGGCAAGTCATTTATGTAAATAAGAAACAAAAATGGACCAAGAATTGAGCCCTGTGGTACCCCCATTCTTACTACGGATCCGGGAGATCTCTTCCCGTTAACATCAACTCTCTGAATCCTATTACTCAAATATGAAATAAGAAGATCCAGAGAGGCGTTACGGATTCCGTAGTGGTGTAGTTTCCTGATTAATGTTTCATGAAGAACGCAATCGAAAGCTTTAGATAAATCGCAAAAAATGCCCAAAGCATCGCATTTGTCCTCCCAGGCATTATAAATGTGTCCTAAAAGTTCAACACCGGCATCAGTAGTTGAACGACCCCTTGTGAAACCGAACTGGTTTTTATGCAATAACTTATGTTTATTGAAAAAGCTTTGCATTTGTGCCAAAATTAATTTTTCAAAAATTTTACTAAAGTTGGGTAGTACTGAAATGGGTCTATAATTAGTGGGGTCTGATGTACTACCTGATTTAAACAATGGTATTATTTTACTATATTTCATTAAATCAGGAAACTCACCATGGTCAATACAATCGTTAAATATTACAGCTAATGAAGGAGCTACAATGTTTATAATGGATTTAGCAACGTCCACAGAATGACCCCAAAGATCGGCGGTCTTTTTAACATTTAAGGTGTGAAAAGTTTTAATTATATCTTTACAGGTGACATATTGAAAATTAAATTCGGAATCACAGACTGAAACGTTTTCCTTAAGTAAAGACTCGGCAGCAGCAGCTGACGAGTTTAGCGATTTAGTAGTCGATACGGGAATATCCGCAAAGAAATTTTCAAAGGCTGTGGCAACTTGAGTGTCTGAATTCAAAATATTATCGCCAATAGCAAGGCTGTAGTCACTATTTCGGTTGCAAGACTTTCCCGTTTCGCTATTAATAATGTTCCATGTCATTTTAATTACATTACTACTATTTTTAATTTTTGAACTCAAGTAACGTGACTTTGCTATGAAACAAACTTTTTTAAATAATTTAGAATAATTCTTAACATACAAATTAAATTCTACAGTGTTTTTATAAGTCCGCTCTTCATACAGCTCATAAAGTCGTTTTCGACTCTTATGAATACCAATGGTGGCCCAGTCGTTGAAAGAAGCGTTATTATTTACAGATATTGTCTTAGGCTTGAAAAAGGCTTATAATTTTTGTACATAACCCAGAATTTTCTAACAAATTAATATTAAAATCACCACAAATGATTACTGACTTCTTAGAACTACAGATTTTATGCAACACTTCATCCATTACCTTTTCAAAACAATCATACAGCCCTGAAGGAGGTCTATACACACTTAATATAATAAACTGCTCCAATTCTATACAGGCTATTTCAACTGTTCGCTCAACAGATAGGCTGACAATATCCTTGCGGTCTTTAAATTTAAGATGATTATTAACTAAGATTAATGCGCCGCCATGTATAGCATTTACCCTGCTGAATGAGCTACCAACCTGGTGATTACTAAAATTGAAAATTAATTGATGACATTTGAGCCAATGCTCCGTTACACAAAGAATATCTATATTGTTATAATTCAGGAATAGTTCTACTTCTAATTCTTTGTTCAAAAATCCTTGAATATTTTGATGAACCAGGTTGATACTATTAAAACTCTCAAAACATTCGCCTGATTTATTATCTGGCTTCCTTATAATATTGCAAGAGGTCGTCTCTGTTGTCCCATTTTCTAATTTAAATGATTGACTGATTCATTCATTATGATCAAACTATTGGCACAGTGATTTAATTGAGTATTGCATTGTTCAACAGAGGCAACTAATTGATCAGCCAAATTCTTGGCTGTAATAGAAAAAAAGTATGATAGCGACTCAGCTACCTGTCTTTTCCAATAGTTTGAAAGATAGCACCTGTCTACAAGATATCTATCTTTTGTCAAATAAAAATTTTCACCAATATAATTGTTAATGTCAATTAAATTAAATACATTACTATTAAATGACAGATTATGCAATGTTTTATTAATATTATATCTAAAGTAATTTTCTTCCTGTGGCAAACTTTTACTATATGGAAATGTGAACATTACAATTTTTCTTAAACTCAGGTCACATAATGATCTATAATATTGGAGTAATTCTCCTTTATTCACAGTACCCCTATTACCAAGAAATATTATAAGTATGGAATCCTGGTTGAAGTTGTAATTAATAATTTTCCTCATGATGTCATATAAGGAACAACCAGGCATACAAAAGTTCATAATAGAATGTCCTGGATAATTATTTGTCAACAAGTGGCCTAAATCCTTTCCAATTTCATCAGAGAAAATTACAATTTCTTTGTTGACAATCTGTTTGGCTGAACAATTATTAATTTCTAAAGGTAAACTAACACAGGACTGCGGTATGGTTGTATCACCATGAGACAATGAATGGGCCGGTGTGGGTTCTACGGATGGTGGTGGACAATGCTCACAGTAGTTAGTTTCTGTACTTACCAGCTCATTCATAGCCAATACATATTCCCTCATTTGGTTTTCAGAGGCTGTATATTTAGTATTGAGTAAAGTTAATTTCCGTTGTAGGTGGTCAATTTCACACTGCAAGTTCTCTGTGTCAATTTGGTACTTCCTATTACTTTTATCTAAATTTAAAGAATACATATCTAATTGTTTAAGACGGTTCAATCTTTCCCTATTTAGTTTTACATTTTTAATGAAAAACTTTTGCTTTTTTACCATTTTCTTAGTTTTAACAATGTATTTGTTTATTTTAATATATTTTTTTAGTTTATTCTTACTAGTCATTACTCGCACTGATTTAATTGAATTTAGTTCATCATCACCTGTCAGATCTATAGTGTAAGGTTGGCATGTATTAGAAAGCATTGACGGAGCAATAGGCACCAATTCACTGAACAGACTTTGGTTCAATGAGGCTGTGATGTTGTGATTGGTTGTCTCGAGTTCTGATATTTGACTTCTGGCCTCATGTAGCTGTTGTTACTGTAACTGATGTTTGTGACTGAGAGTTTGTTCATACTCTGTGCTACACTGGCTGAACCCGTCCACAATGAGTTGGAGCCTATCCCGGTCTTCTATGGCATCAGTGAATTGAGTATATAACTGAGCCATTTCCATTTTTAACTTATTATTCCTTTCATGAGCTTCAGAGAGCACCCTTTCATTGTCATCTATTTCCCTGTTTAGCTGGTTACAGGACTCCTTACACGCCTTTAGTTCGCTCAAAGCCTGACTAAGTTTGGACTCTTCGAGCCGAGCGCGGGCACTGCGTGTCATACCTAATCATGATACAGTAGAATAGAGACAAGATAGGAGAAGATTGGTGCGGTAGAATTGTAAAAGAAACGATTAATTGAAAAATGGAAAAATGAAATTTAGTTCGACAAAAAGAAGTTCTGTCACCGAACCAAACAGGGTTATGTTTACGTTTCAAAGGTCATCGGCATCAACAGGTAGCCGTAATTAAAAGTGATCCAGTTATAGAAAGCAAGTAATTAAAACGTAAACAATGTACTACCAAGTAAAATAAGTTGTATTGTACCTGATATTAAGATGACAATGCAAGATTCCTTCGAACCGGTAACTGTCAGTTTCACAAATGAATTTATTACACTTAATTTGCGTTAATTCAATACATCTACACTATAATTCACACTGTACTTGCTAAATACTTGATATTTTATAGGAAATAGGCCTTATTATGAAGGAAATACAATATTTAAAATTAAAATTTTAAGGACAAATTCAAATCAGCTGTTAGCTGTAGTGTTGCCACAGGAAAAAAAAAAAAAACACAGTTTGCACAGACATTAAATTATTTTGCATACAGGACTGAATTGTTAACCCTGTGCAGTAAAAAAAACCTAAACTACGTTGGTTGAAGCCTTTAACTACTACCAGTGCTACTTTCAAGATAGATTTACCTTGAAATGCATCTCAACTTATGATTTTCCTTAAACAATTTTCCATAAACAATGTCTCAACAAAACGATGTTGCATGTTTTCTACTTTGAAGTTCACAAACAATGTTATTATTTTTATTCTGCTTGGCTCTGTGCTTGAAAGTTAATATTTTTTTTGATAGTACCTATTACGACCAGAGATCCAATATGTCTTGAATCCTTTCTTTAGTACTGTAAAAGTAACCTTAATGAATTCGAAAGGCACTTATTCTGCCCGTCATTGAGATCTTTTTTTTTGTTCTAGACTTACCTGGGAACCTTCTAGTTATGGAGAAGTAAGAAGTAGAGTATTGGGGGTCAAATTTCCAATTTCAGGTTCTATAGATACCTCCATGACCCGAGCCGGACTATAAAATGCATCCCTCATCATTCGTCATCATTTCAGCCGAAAGACGTCCACTGCTGGACATAGGCCTCCCCCAAGTGTCACCACATTTACCGGTCCCGTGCGACTCGCATCCAGCGGATTCCCGCAACCTTCACCAGGTCATCGGTCCAGTGGGAGGCCTTCCAACGCAACGTCTTCCGGTTCGTGGTCGCCACTCCAGAACTTTTCGGCCCCATCGGCCATCCGTTCTGCGAGCAATGTGCCTGACCACTGCCACTTAAGTTTGGTAATTATTTGGGCTACGTCGTTAACCTTGGTTCCATGCATCCCTCAGCATAATGTTTTGAGTGCGTTACATTGAGTTATACCGTAAAACGTGATTTTGATGTACAGAATGCTTGGTTGCCGGCTTTGTGAAGGGGTGCATTTTCACCTTGTATAACTTTATTTTGTTTAAAACTTACAGTGTTTTAAACAAAGATCGCACCTGTCTGTGTAAGTTTTCAAGTGTGGCTGTCTTTTAATTTCCCATGTGGTTTTCTTGCACATCACTGCATTTTTCAGCTGATTCAAAACTTTGTTTTCCACTTTTGCAATTTTAAAATCTTTGCTACTCAATATTTAGATTTTACGGGCAGTATAAAACTTTACCTGGGTTATTCTTGCAAACAATTTACATTTTATAATAAAAAAAAGTTATCATTTAATACACAAATACCTAATGTTTTACAGGCTAAACTAATCCACCTCTTAAATTTAACTGCAACAAAATAACCCCTTATTTTAGTGAAAATCCTAAACAGTGCAATGACACCATTCAATTTAATTGATCAATTTGACCATCCAATTAAGCTCACAGCAACGAGCGTCATTCCTAATTGCTATCACGTTTTAATTGGCAAATAACATTATTTGGACGCAACATTTTTGTTGGAAAATGTATCAGTTAGGTTATCTTAATTGCACTGAATATAAATCCTTTATCACACCAATTTTGTGAATCCGATTTGAGTTTGAATTACAGTGTTTTAAATGTGAAAGATCTTGTTTTTATTAACATAGATATTATAAGTGACCAAGGGATATCGTATTACCCAATACTAACATGGAGCGACTGCCTATGCTTCCACCACCCAGGTGAAAACATAGGCAGTCGCTCCATGTAAAATCATTTATATTTAGCAGCATCTGGTAAGACTGGAATCAGACCCCATCATAGTTGGGAAAAAGCTGGGCAGATGATAATTATAGGTGACTACATTGAGCTATTACTACTACGTATATAGAAGACAGCGCGAACAAAATCTGTGCAACAAGCGCGGCAGTGCGGGGAACCCCGTATATAATAGAGATGCTGTGGCGAGCTAGCGACTAAGTGAACTGCGGCCGGCCGACAGCAGTTGAACGGAGCACAGATTTTGTTCGCACTGTCTTCTCTATACGTAGTAGTTTTAGATACAAAACTCATTCATTTCACATACAAATGCTGCAATATTTCACCAAGAAAATTATTTGCTGTCAATCAAATATCCATTTTCAAAACGTAGAAATTCCGCCTACCTTCTATTACAAAATAACCTCACTACATTTCAATGAAACGGATTAGTTTCCCAGTACTCTTGACAGAGGCGCGTCTGTTCCTTTCTCACGGGCAGAGCCGACCTACTTGTGACGTCACCACGGTAAAAAGTCACAACCAGGTCACGCCAGACAGCCCGGAGCTACACACATGCCCACAAAAATACGTGTAAATAAACTAACGGGGAAGCAGATAAACTGTAATGGTAATAATGAAATCAAGGTATAAAATAAGGTATGAGTATTTCTTTGTAAAAAAATATATATTCAGGGCAAATACTGGAGACATAGAGAACGTCCTCTGCTTATTATAGCTATTGAAGCATCATCAAATATGTTCCACCTGGTGGGATCGACTACACGATGACACTATGCGCCAGATAAGTAGGTATTAAAGGTCATTGCTCTTTCCTTAATTTATCTGCGTAGGTACCATACATTATGAATCGTTTTTATTACTAGAAAAGGTCAAGGATCACGATAAAAGTAGTCATGGGACAAGTTTATGTCATTATTTCTGTTTTTGGAATTATATATTTGAATAAATGTATGCGGGTTAATGACCTTTATCTTCTACTTATTTGGCGCAGACTATAGTTCGGGGCAGCGGAAGTCGCGGTAGATCGTGCTGCCTCTGACGCAAGCTTGCAAGGGAACACCAATGTGGTATTGTTACTACGGTCAGACAGACTCCCCTTTTCTCTCCAGAGGACATCCATTGAAGATGTCCATATCGCGGCCTTTTTCTTAATAGTGTTTGTATAATAATTCCGAAAACAGAAATAATGGCATAAACTTGTCCTGAAACGACCTTTATCGTGATCCTTGACTTTTTCTAGTATTAAAAAACGAATCATAATGTACTGTCGGGGTACCTACGCAGAGAAATTAAGGAAAGAGCAATTACCTTTAATTTTACTTATATGGAGCAGACTATAGACTATGTGGACGCGTACTGCGGGGCTGGTTCGAGGAAGCACAGGAAAAGAACTCATGTAAGGAATTGGGGGAAGCCTTTGCCCAGCCACTGCTGGACAAAGGCCTATTTGTTTGGATTGTTTTTTTTACTACCCTGTATGTACTGTCCCACCGGACAGTACCTACAGGGTAGTAAAAAAAAAAACAATCTAGCCTAAAGGTCATAAGATAAGGTAAGGTCCTTATCTTTATCGCAATAATAATGATCGTTTGAAACTCAGAAGATAATGTCTTCAGAAGCCACGTACTCCCACAATGTTTTAGTTCACATATAATCGGTGTTAAAAAACTAAAATAAAGAACTTTCACAATAATGCGATAGAAAAAGTTATCTTTGAATTTGACTAGTTTCAAAACCCACAACTTATTCACTAAGCATGAGCTTTAAACTACTAAGCTTTAAGTGGATAACCGATAAAGCCTCAGAGATAAAATTGAATCCTTCGATCAATATGGATGTCTAAAACCAGTATTAATAAACCGGTCCAAAGGCGCGTGAGAGGCGAATTTCAGAAACATCTGTTACGTAAATCGTAAGTGGCATTTGATTTTCAGATTTTAATGTTTTTTTTTTATTCTAATTCTGGTTCAACAACAACAGTCCATAACGTCCACTGCTGGACATAAGCCTCTCCCATGATGGAAGGAATTTGCCGTAATCTCCACGCTTGGCAGGCGGATTGGAGATCGCAGTGATGAAAGACTAACAGAAAACGCTGCTGCCCATTCTCAGGTCTACGGAGGCGCACGGTGTTCTGCCTCAGACATTAGTCGCCTTATACGACACCCGTGAGTGTAATGGGTTGGTTCTATTCTACTCTGCCGGATACCACACGGTGGCAATTCTGGTTACAACATTTATTATAACGTAACGTAACATTATTTATTACAGGTAACAATAGCCCATAGACCTTATACATGTACTGAAATACATAAATAAAGTAAATACAAAACTTATTAACGTTAATATAAGACTCAAAACTATGTATATTAGTAGCACTTTGCTTGTTTACACTACTCTACGTAGGCTCAAACCAAAAAAAAAGTTAAGACGGAACTCTGCGAACAGAGAAGTGAGGCCGGTTTCGTGAACATGTTGTGCATTTAATGAGGCGTAGTTTAATTGTAGTTTTATGTAAATGTGTGCGTGTGAGCGTGTATGAACAGAGCGAGACGTAATTTGTGCTGGCCTCACTTTATTGTTCGGTTTTATTGTTTGTCTTGGTTTTTTACTTGGTCTGAGTATGTAGGTAATCTGTGGATCGAAAACTAACCTAAGATGATGAGATTCATAAACAATGGTGGTCGAAGACCGCAATACTAATTCATATTTATCTTGCAACCAGCCAAAAGAGACAATCAATCATATTAGTATTTACCAAGCAAACACACGACGCGTGGTTTTCCAAATGAAGATTCATATTTACAATAAACATTATTATTTTCCCGAAGCAATAATATTATTCGGGAAACATTTTTTTCGATAAAACACAGCCCTTATTAATTAAATATTGCTAATTAAATCTTGTTAGTCTAGAGGCGCTTTTTGTTCTTTTCCGCCATTTTCTCTGCTCTGAATGGCGGTGATAATCACTTGATTTCTCGGGAGACTTGGCTCCTTAATAATCCGATATTTCACAAAGTATAAGAATAAAGCTTCTTAAGGTATTGTTTAAACGCTGCTCTAAGCCATACAGAGGTTTTAACATAACATAACATCACGCCTGTAATTGCCGAAGGGATAAGCAGAGGTGCTAATACTACGCCAACATTTAGCCAGTTTTTAAGTCCCATGTAATAGGAGGAGAGTTTATTACCACCAACTAAGCACACGTGTGAACCAGTGGCGTGCCTAGAACCAACAATACAGCAAGCCACTAGGGCAGGCAGACTGTTCAGAAGCCCTAATATCATGAAGCATAGTAGGTTATAATGGCAAGCCAAGATTTTATTAGGGCTTGTATGACAGTACCACCACACAATACTCAATAGGTGCTAGTGAGAAATTTCTGGTAGAAAATTGGCTTATTCGTCAATATTGGCGACTGTGAAACTCGCGAGTGCACGCGATCAGTTGGCACCTTCAGATTTTAATATTTTTATTTGTCGTCAACTCGCTGGCACGTTATAAAGTACAGTCAAATGAAAATTATTTTATTATATTTATTTTAAAGTCAGGTCGTATAAAATCAAAATCAAAATCAAAATCAAAGCATTTATTTCAAGTAAGCCAGTTACAGGCACTTTTGAATTGTCGAAACAAAGATGAAAATTAAATGTAGCTACAGTCCCAGTCACAAGACATAAAAACTGTGAAAGTACTGTAGTTGCCCATTCCCTAGCGTAGATCTCTATGGAGAAGAATGGGCAAGAAACTCCATGGACACTCTTTTAAATCAGAATATTGTTACAAAATCTTGGTTACATCATTCACGTTGAGATGGTATATTATGTGAGAACAATGTAGCAAGATGTGCACGGTAAAAGTGTCCACAGCAAAAAAAAAACAAACAAAAAAAAAATACAATTCAAAATAATTCATTCAAATAAGCCATGGCAACCAAGAGATGACCAGTCACAACTGACAGCGCCCGTTCACGGACATGACGCATGGATCAGCACCATTCAACTCAACCATTTTGAAGGGAACTAAATGATCCGACACATGCGCCACCATCAGCGAGACAATAGAGTGAGCATGACATACTCCAAACCGCCAGGGCACATTCAAGTCAAAAAAAAGACGTAGGTTTCCAGTGAATGATAGCTTTCTAGTACATAGTACTCACACAATATGGGCTATGCATTTATATAATACTAAAGAGATTGATTCTATACAATGCAAAGATAGTTGTACAATCTTCAGCAGCTCCAACAATACAATTTAATGCTATCAATTTATGCGCCCCTGTCCATGTGGAGCAGGACCAGCATTGAGCCAAGCATTTTTATCATCGATATAATCGCTCAACTTGTAATATGCTTGCTTACATAGTGTGCGTTTAATGCATGTTTTAAATTTCGTCTCATTCAGTTCAAGAATACTTTGTGGAATTTTATTATAGCATCTCAAACAGTACCCCATGAAAGATGAGTCTACTTTAGCGAGTCTGAAACCTGGCTGAACTAGTTGGTCCCTATTTCTAGTACTGTAATTATGTCTGTCACCCCTTTTACCAAAAAGGTGCAGATTTTTTCTGACGTACATTATGTTTTCGTAGATGTATTGACAATGTACCGTCATGATGCCAATATCCTTAAACAGTTCCCTTAGAGAATCGCGCCTACGAAGATTATATATGGCTCTGATGGCTCTTTTCTGCAGAATAAATATAGACTCAATATCAGCAGCCCGTCCCCACAGAAAAATGCCATAAGACATTATACTATGAAAGTAACTAAAATAAACCAGTCTAGCGGTATCTACATCAGTATACTGACGGATTTTTCTAATGGCAAAGGCTGCTGAACTTAGCCGCCCCGCAAGAGATGTCAAATGAGAACCCCATTGTAGCCTTGAATCAAGCGTAATCCCCAGGAAAACCGTTTTATCTACGAATTCAAGTTTCTCTTTATTCAATATTATATCACAATCACTACTTTTAACATTCGGTAAAGCAAATCTTATGCATTTGGTTTTTTTTTCATTTAATACCAAATTGTTTGCTGTGAACCAATTTTGGACCTGAAGTAGGGCATTATTCACGTCATCTAGATTTTGGGCCCGCCTATTTATCTTAAAAATTAGGGAAGTGTCATCAGCAAATAACACCATATTTTGAGGTTGGTTTTTCAGTAAATAGGGTAGATAATTTATATATACTAGAAAGAGGAAAGGACCCAATATTGAGCCTTGTGGAACCCCCATTTTTACTTTTAACCCCTGTGAATTAACACCATTTATTTGAACATGTTGTTGTCTATCATTCAAATAAGATTTTACCAAACTAAGTGCAAGTTTACCCAGTCCGTAATGCTCAAGTTTCAAAAGTAATGTGTCGTGATTTACGCAATCAAACGCTTTGGAGAGGTCACAAAAAATTCCTATGGCGTCTTGAGACTCTTCCCACGCAGTAAATATGTGCTTTAATAAGGTTACACCGGCGTCAGTTGTACAACGTCCCTTGGTGAAGCCATACTGTTGATCATGTAAGATTCTGTTGGTGTTAAAATGATAGAGCATTTGATTAAGCATTACTTTTTCAAAAACCTTGCTAAAAACTGGTAACACGGATACAGGTCTATAATTATTAGTATCTTTACTGTCCCCGGATTTGAAAAGAGGTATGACTTTACTGTATTTCATTAAATCAGGGAAAACTCCTTGGTCTACACATAAATTAAAAATTAAAGCTAAGTAAGGGGCTATAGTCTCAAGTATGGATGTACAAACTTTGACAGACATTCCCCATAGATCTTCGGTTAGTTTGATCTTTATTTGCCGGAAAGTTTTAATAACAATCATAGGGTTAATGTGTTTAAATTTAAATTCAACCAGGCAGCCAGACACATTCGCCTTTAATAAACCAATTGAGAGTTCAGGTGAGGAAATAAGAGCCTCCGTTGTTTTTTGTGGTATCTCGGTAAAGAATTTTACAAATTCTTGAGCTACTTCCTGATTAGAGCTTTTAGGACCACATGCTGTATCTAATGTGTAGCTAGTGTTACGTATTTTCTTCCTGTTAGTCTCGTTATTTATAACTTTCCAAACTGTCTTTATTTTATTTTCTGCTGTTTTGATCTTGTTGCTAATGTGCAGTGCTTTAGCAACCTTGCATGTATTTCTAAAAATGTTTGAATACTTAGCAACATACTTGTTAAAAGTTTCAGTGTTTATAAAAGGCTTAAGGCCATAAAGCTCAAATAGTCTTTCCCTACTTTTTCTGATACCTCTAGTTGCCCAATCACTAAATATGAAATTAGGGCAAATACTTTTTGTCTTCTTTTCAAAAGTTTTATTGAATTCCGTGTGAACTATTGAAAAGAAACGATCATACAATTGATCTATATTAATATCATCAAGGCCCATAACGCTTAACTTGTTCTGTAGCAAAATATTATACCTATTTAATCTGCTAGAAGTTATAGGTCTAAATTTAATTTGAACTTTTTGCGATGGGGGTGTATTACACCTGAAGGTTACAGTTTGTCCACTATGGTCAGAGGGTAGACAATTTACTATTGCTTTATCTAAGTAATCACAATCGCAGAAAATATTATCTATACAAGTAGCAGAAGATGGAGTGACTCTAGTAGGTTCTGTAAAAGTGTTGGTCAAGTCAAATGACTTAAAAAGATTTAATAAGCGACTGCTATTTGCACATTCTTCTAAAATATTGATATTAAAATCACCACAAATAATTGTAGATTTATTACTGACTGCAAGTTTTGCCATCACATCTTCCATTATTGATTCAAACAAAGAAAAGTTTTGATAGTTTGGGGGTCTGTACACACACACAATTACATGCTTATCTAGCTCAACACAGGACAGTTCAACGCAATGTTCAACCGAGAGACCTACTATGTCATTACGTTGCTTATATTTAAAACAATTTCTTATTAATATTAGGGAACCTCCACGAAGCATAGTTTTACGGTTAAAGCAGCTACCCACCATATAGTTCTCATAATTGATAAGCATTTGATAATCCTTAAGCCAATGTTCAGTAAAACAAATAATGTCAAACTTACTATTTTCTAAAAACAATTCAATTTCTAATAATTTGGAAGAAATGCCTTGGATATTTTGGTGGAATAATTTCAAAGTGTTCTGCTGAGGCCCTTTTTTACTAACTAATTGAGTGCAAGAAGATACGTTGGTAGGATTAACAATATTGTTAATCGTACCTCCTGTTGTCTCATTTCCTAGTTTAAATTAATTTTTGGAGTGAGGCTGGAGACACCCGTACCATCCTCAGACAACAAGACCCTATCACTAATACTAATATACCCTAATTGAGAATTCTCCACGGTGACACATGGATCCTCCTCAGTACAATGTTTGTAAACATTTATAGCACTAGTGCTATATTCATTGAAAGTCACCTGTATATTAGTATTACTACTAATAGTCGCAGTGTTAATAATAGAACTAAACTTAGACATACTATTTATGTCTGTGTGAATATTATAAGCTAATAGCCGAGCTATTTTGTGTCTACATCTAATAGGTAGATACACCTTACCCCGTGTCGACTTCAGTTTACCAACAATAGTGTTGATATCCAGATATATAAGTCTGTCACTATAGTGACCTACTAAAAAATGTACATGGTTATTTAACATATGTATATAATTATTTTTTCTATTACCCAAATTTTCAAAAAATGGAAAACCACACAATATTATTTTGTTACAATTTAACTTTAACAACTCTGAAACACAGTCAGTGATGTCTTCCTTTTTAATCTTAGAACTATTACCAACACATATAGTAATGGTTGTTTACTACCGAGCTGGTAGTGTTGGACTGACACACTTGTGGGAACACTAATAGGGTTGAAATTAAACCAAATTGTGTTCTGATCTAAGCTGGTTATATATTTTCAAAAATTCGCTTGAGCCCAACCAAATCGGGATAACACAACGATAGCGACTTCTAATTTGACGACAACGCCATCTATCGAGCTAGGTGTACAACTTTTGAACTAATACTAGAAATAATACAGTTTCTGCCTTAACATACCGCCCACCAAGGACATTTAGTGACGGAATGTCCTTCTTAAATTATCTTTAAGTCTAAAATTTGCACTTTGCACTCCAAAATATCTAAAACAATTTATTGTAAAAAAAGACTTATTAAATAATTAAAATATGCGATAATGATATAAAAAGTAAAAAATAAACCTATAAAATGTATAAAATAAAACATGGTAAACTTTGTAAATATATACATTTTGATCTTAAAATTAACATTAAAGATTTGATCTGCAAAAGTTTTACATAAACTTGATAAAAAATAAACAATTCATTGAGCGATTGGTAAAATACATAATTTGGAAGTTGGTCTCTTAATTGTAGAGGATTTGGTACGCAATGTGACCACACGGGTGATGTTATCATCACCGGGATGTTTCTCCAAAACCCGTCCCAACAACCAACGACTTGGTGGTAAATCATCTTCCTTAATTAAAACAATGTCCCCAATATTGGGCTCCGGAACTTGGGAAGACCATTTGTATCTGTTCATGAGATTTGACAGATACTCGTGGGACCATCGTTTCCAAAAAGATTGCATCATTCGTTGAACTAATTGCCACCGAGTCAAATAATTTACATTTGAGCTTTCATAATTTTTATCTGGCACATTAACTATCGGTTCGCCGATCAGAAAATGTCCAGGGGTTAACGGCAGGGGTTCACCAGGATCAGCACAGTTAATAACGCTTATTGGTCGCGAATTTAAACATGCTTCTACTTGGTTGAGGAGTGTAGACATTTCCTCGTACGTAAGTGTGGAGTCGCCGATTACCCTTTTAAGGTGGAACTTGGTGGATTTTACACCTGCTTCCCAAAGACCACCGAAATTGGGAGCATGAGGCGGTATAAAATGCCACTCGGTATTGCTTGCTTCCAGGTGTTCTGCTATGGCTGGCTGTATAGAGGCCAACTGTCGTAACTCTCTGGAGGCACCTACAAAATTGGTGCCATTATCGCTCCACAATTTAGCACAGTGACCTCGTCTCGACACAAATCGTCGAAAGGCAGCTAAAAACGCCTGTGTGCTCATGTCACTGACTACCTCCAAGTGAAGAGCGCGTGTGGACATACAAACAAAAAGGCATATATAGCCTTTATATGAACGATGACCACGGCCTTTTGTCGTTCTTATGTTAATGGGTCCAGCATAATCCACTCCACTATGTAAAAATGGTCTTGCTGGCCTACATCGAACTGATGGAAGATCACCCATCAGTTGATTTCTCACGCTAGCTCTCTGTTTCGCACAAATAACGCATTTGCGAACATGTTGTTGGATTAGAGATCTAGCACCTATTATCCAATAGGCTGACCTTAAAAAGTTTGACAGCAGCTGAGGACCACCATGCAGTGTTTTCTCATGCGCATCTGCTACTATTAGATGAGTCAGATGGCTGGAATGTGGTAAGACTATCGGATGTTTCGAATCCTCGTCTAGTTCCGACTTTGCAAGTCGTCCTCGAGCTCTCATGATACCCTTTGTGTCAAGAAAGGGGCAAAGTGACTTCAGCTTGCTAGATTTGATGTTTAAATACCCTTTTTCGTTTAACTGTGTATATTCTGTGGTAAACATCTCTCTCTGTGTCTTCTTTATACAGGTTTCTAATGCTGCTTCCATTTCTTGATCCTTAAGATATGTACTATTGAATTTGTTTTTCCTTAAAAATCGTCGGCAATACGCAACTACTCTGATTAGTTTGCGTAGACTAGAATACTTTTCTAGAACGACGTGCTCTGGAACTACAGCTGCGTGAGACTTTATTGTTTGCTCTAAATCTATTTTTAAATCCTTTGGCCTTTTGTATTCAATTATTTTGTTTTTCAGGAATGGCGGTCCAGAAAACCATAACTCATTACTGACTAATGAACTGGGTAGTATTCCCCTTGAAGCGCAGTCTGCTGGATTCTCTTTGGTCGACACGTGAAACCATTGAGACGAACTCATTGTACTCAATATTTCAGCAGTACGATTCGCAACAAACGTTTTCCACCGGCTAGGATGGCTGTTAAGCCATGATAGCACAACTGTCGAATCAGTCCAAGCTGAAACCTTTTCTTTGGGTATATTTAAAACCTCTGCAGACTCTGTCAATAGCTTGGCTAAGAGTACTGCTCCGCATAACTCCAATCGAGGAATGCTGACTTGTTTGATTGGAGCAACTCTTGTTTTTGCCACCAACAAAGAAACATGAACCTTGCCTTTGGTATCAATTACCCGCAAGTAAACGACTGCTGAGTATGCAGTTTTTGAGGCGTCACTAAAACCTTGCAATTCTAGATCATCAGTTGAACTAGTCCCAAGCCAACGACGTATACGAACATTGGTAAGCAATTTTAACTCTTCGCGGTAAGTACTCCACTCTGTTCTTAATTCTGTATTTAATTCCTCGTCCCAACTAACACCTGCTAGCCATAACTTCTGTATGAATACCTTTGCTACAACCACACTAGGAGCTAACCATCCTAATGGGTCGAACAACCGAGCTATGTCTGATATTATAGATCTTTTTGTTACAGGTGCTGTCGTTAACGGTGGGAGATTTACCGCATACTGAAAGGTATCTTCATGGCGGTTCCAGGTAAGTCCCAAAATTTTTGTAGTACTATCTAGTTTAATTTCCCTGTCCTTATTATTTATTTCCTTTTCCTTTTCTATTATGTCTAGTTTGTCCTTCTCCTTAGTGTCCTTATTTTTTATGCTTTTTTGCTCTGTTTTCAGAATTCTTTCATTCTTATCCATAGAACTTATTTTATCTAATAATTGCTGATTATTACTGTTCCATTTCTGTAAGGTAAATCCTCCTTTTCCTAATAATTCTGCTAATTGATTGCAGATTTCTACACCCTCTTCGATGTTGTTACATCCAGTCATTAAATCGTCCATATAAAAACAATTTAAAACTCTTTCTGCTGCCATTGGGAATTTGTCTCCTTCATCATATGAGACCTGATGGAGCGATCTTACTGCTTGGTATGGTGCAGATGCTGTCCCGAAGGTCACCGTTATCAGCTCATAGTCTCTGATTGGCTTTCCAGGATCGTCTCGCCAGAGTATTCGCTGGAAGACAGCATCTTCATCGGCCACTCTAACTTGACGGTACATTTTAACTATGTCTGCCACTATACCAATAGCATGCATTCTCCATCTTAAAACAGTATGTCTTAAATCTGCTTGCAGCGTTGGTCCTAACATTAGAGTGTCGTTTAGTGACACTCCGTTCTTATTCCTTTCTGAGGCGTTAAAAACAACACGAACCTTAGTCGTGATCTTGTCATTCCTTATCACCGCGTGGTGTGGGAGATAAACGGCTTCATCCTTTTTACTATCCTCATCTTTTACAGGTCTCATGTGTCCTAAATGTAAGTATTCGTTAATTACCTCTGTATATTTTTCCTTTAAATCAGTGTCCTTACTTAACCTTTTTTCTAATGATTTAAATCTTGTTTCAGCTATATCACGTGAACGTCCAGCCTTACAAGCGGGTTCTTCATCTCGGAATGGCAGTCGCACAATGTATCTGCCTGTATCATCTCTCTTAGTAGTTTTAATATAGAATTCTTCACAACGTTGCTCTTCTGGATTAAGTAATTTCTTTGTACTAGTTTGTTCCTCGATCTCCCAGAATTTCTTTAAAATGTCATCGTCATTGAACTGTGCACAATGTACCTTTATACCTTTTGTGTGATGCTTTGAACTCTCGCAACTTGCACTGACTACACCTGAAAGGATCCACCCTAAAGTGGTGTTCTGTGCAATAAGAGTGCCGGATGGACTCTTGACTATACCTTCCTTTACAATGTAGCAGTAAGCATCTGCACCCAAAAGAATATCTATTCTATTGGGTGTATTAAAATTAGGATCTGCTAGACACAGATCGTTGATGGTAATCCAATCCAATGAACTTGTGTTTACACTTCTCTCAGGCAAGTATGAGGTGATTTTGCTCAAAACGTAGGTGTTTATTTTGAATTGAAAATTAGAATCAATTTTTGACTGAATTGTCAGATTCACCATGTGTTTTGCAATGGTTGATCTATCGTCACCTAAGCCTGAAACGAGACCTCTGACTGGAATTTTCTTTAGTCTAAGAAGTTGGACTGTGGCTTCTGTAATAAAACAAGCCTGTGAACCTTGGTCTAATAATGCTCGGACTGTTTGAAATTCACCCGTCTTGGACTCGGCTTTTATTAACGCTGTGGCTAATAAAACCTGTCTGGGTTTAGAGACCTTGCCTGTAGACAAGCAAGCGACTATCGGATTATCACTAGTTGTTGAACTAGTATTATCCGTAGCCTGCCTTACGGTAGCATCTCGGCCTTCGTTCTCTCCGTTAGGTTCTCCACTCAGGTGCAGTAACGAATGGTGGCGCTTGCTGCAAACTTTACAGACTGTCTGCTTTTTACAGTCGGATACTCTATGATTGCTGCCCAAACAATTAAAACATATTTTATTTGTTGCTACAAATTCGCGTCTACTTTCTGTGGGTTGCTTTGCAAATTGCTTGCAGAAACACAGCTTGTGGACTTCCGAGCAGTATTCGCAACGCATATTGGATGGTTTTGTGGCTAGCATTGCTTTTGAACTGTGGACCTGTGAACTATTACTGGCCTGGTGAGCCCCGGCTTTTCTCGGCTCTATGCATTCTAATGCGCGAAAACGACTTTCAATAAATATTTTAAGTTCCTCAAAGGTGGACAACTTGTTGCTTAAATCGTTAGAACTGCTTAACTCCCATTGTTTTCGCGTTTCATTGTCTAATTTGAAAGTTACTATATGGATGATGATAACATCCCATGTGCTCACATTGATGTTTAAATTTGCAAGCGCATTAAGGCAGTCATTCGTGGTATCTAACAGCTCTTTCAATGCGCCAGCTGATTCAACATTTAATCGTTTTTGGCCGAACAACCTTCTTAAAATACAATTGACCAAATACTTTTTATTAGCATAACGCTTTTCTAACTGAGACCAACATTCACTGTAGTTAGCATCTGTGATTGGTGTATGCCTAATCAACTGTTCAGCTTCACCAGTGAGATGACTTTTAAGATAGTGCAGTTTTTGCACATTATCTAATGATGCGTTATTGTGTACAAGTGACTTGAAAAGATCGTGGAAGGCTGTCCATTCACTGTATTTGCCAGAAAAAGTGGGAATTGTGATCTTGGGCAACTTTACTGAATTGGATGACTTAGAATAATTATTATTGTTAGATCCACTATTTTGTGGTGCCGGTTCTCTAGAATTAATCTTATTAAACGTTGCTTTCATCAGAGATTTACATGATATATATGTATCTTCGGTGGAATCGTATATATCGACCACCTTTTGACCTACTATGTCCTCCAACTTAAAACGACCATAAAGTTGAGATTTAGTTTCCTTAAATGAAGACCAATCATTTTCTAATAACTCAAGCCTTGTCTCAATATATTCTACTGTCAATCCATCTTTAGGACTCTTTTTAAAATTAGTGAAAGCCTTTTGTATAACATTTTGGAAGTCTTTCAATATATTAACTTGACCCTCCATCATAAACAACAGCAAAAGTATTTAAATAAGTGTTAAAAATAATTAAAAAATATAATATAATAACTATGTACAATTAAACAAACCTAATAAAAGAAAACCTAGATTGAAACTTACAAGTTAAGTTCTAAACAAAACGTGCTGATTTTTCTAAGTCTCAATAACAGCTAAAAATTTTACAAGTGTTTTTAAAACAAACACTACCTGGTAGAAATCGGGCATAGATTCCCCGTTCCGTCGTTTTTTATAAAACTATTCTAAGTCCTTAACCTAACATGCACAATTTTAAAGCTAAGTTATAATAAAAGTTTAAGTAAAATTCTTCTTTGAAATAAAGTTCAAAATTGCTTGGCAAAACCTTCTTGTAAATAAAGTTCAAAATTGCTTGACAAAATCTTCTTAATCACTGCTACTAATGTTTAATAAAATTGTACTCACGATTGCACTTCACTCACACTTCCAAGTTGATTTCGTGGTGGTGGCGCCCCCTGTGGCGTCACTTGGAACTTCAACTGCCGGTTGTTGACGTTGATCTCGTTCACCTTACTGAACGAAGCTGCCCGCCTGAACTCGAATTTGATCTTCTGTTGAACTGCTGGTGGCGCCCTCTCTCGCGTCACGTTGAACTAACAATCCCACAGCGGTTGAGCTCGTCCACCTTGCTGGACAAAGCTGACGCTGCCTCAGTGGGATGCCCGGTACTCTTGCTGCAGCGATCCACTGCGAGTACACTGGGGTGCGGTCCAAAGCTGGCACCGCTAACTTCAAAAACTTCAGACTTTTTGGGTCTGATCCGGCTCGAAGGACCAATGTTTACTACCGAGCTGGTAGTGTTGGACTGACACACTTGTGGGAACACTAATAGGGTTGAAATTAAACCAAATTGTGTTCTGATCTAAGCTGGTAATATATTTTCAAAAATTCGCTTGAGCCCAACCAAATCGGGATAACACAACGATAGCGACTTCTAATTTGACGACAACGCCATCTATCGAGCTAGGTGTACAACTTTTGAACTAATACTAGAAATAATACAGTTTCTGCCTTAACAATGGTGGTACTAGGATCACAAACGGTCTTTGTTACTGATGCCATTATCTGTTTGTAGGTTGATCCTGGCATGCAATAATTTTGGGTACAATAACTCAGGTTATTACTGATCAATTTCCCTAACCCTCTACCTATACTATCAGAGAACATAACTGAAAGATTAGAACCAAGACTATTAGGTGAGACCAAATTACCTAAGTCAGGTATTGTATCTTGGGTGGAAATACAGTCCTGAGTACTCACAGCTAGGGACGGGTCCTCCGTTGCCTCAAGCTGGAGGGCATCATTGCGGGATTCCCTCTGACAAGTACACTGAGTGTTGCTGAGAGTCAGCGAGTCCACTTTGTCTACCAATGCATTTGTAGCAAGAATATGCTCTTTAATTTGATTTTCCGAGCATTCATATTTATTACATAATAATATATATAATATATAAAATATCTAATACATGTAAAGTGGGTACATATTTTCTACATTTTATAAGAAGTTTATCTATTTGACGAAGTGCATCTGACGTATTTCATGTTAGATTTTTTAGGTCGAGCGAGTTGACGACAAAAATAAATATTAAAATCGGAAGTTGCCAGTTGACGAATAAGCTAGAAAAATCCAATAATACTATGCTCGACTTGGAAATCGAACCCAGGTCCTCATGCAGTAGCGCTTGCGTCCACTAGACTAAGCCAACAAGATATCGTTGAAACTTGACAGCAAATGCATTGTGTATTAACAATCAAGTTGACAATGATAGAACCAATATTGTACCACTTGTACCATTGTATTAAGTTAATTTATGTACATTGCTCTAGATAATATCAGCAAATACCTTGTGTAATTATGCAGTTAATTAATCAACCACTATGTTGAGAATTACAAGCATGTATCTACATATCTTTGTGATTGTTGGAGTGTGGGTAATGTGTGCATTGTTACAGAAAGTAATAGAATAGAATATTCTATATTATGTACAGCATACATCATCATCATCTGCCTGGCCTTTTCCCAACTATGTTTGGGTTGACTTTCAGTCTAACTGGATGCAGCTGAATACCAGTATTTTACATGGAGCGACTGCCATATCAGACCTCCACAACCCACTTAGTATACTGAGTAATCGATACCTATTGGTAAGACTGGGTGTCAGACTTTTTGGGCTACTGACTACCTGTAACGACTGTCAAAGATCTACAAATGACAGCCGGGACCAACAGCTTAGCGTGCTTTCTGAGGCACGGAGAAAACTCGGTATGTAATGGGTGGTCACCCATCCATAGACCAACCTAGGCAAGCACGGCTTAACCTAAAGATTGACCCGAGCGGCTGTTATTGTTTAGCCACGAGCTCCTGTATAGCATACAAATACCATTTAAGGCGCTGTACTTAGTCAAAATAGGCTTCACAAAACAGTTTTTTAGCCAAATGTATGTTTTATGTTATTTTAATCATTTGTATGCCCAAGTGGCGGATCATGGAATGGACATTATTTGTATACAATTATGTAATGAACACCTGCATGTAACCCATTATGACAAATAAACGATTTGATTTGATGTATACATTTTAGAGCAGCTAAAAAAATATATGTTAATCTTGATCATATTTATGGGTGGACCATTGTGTTCAAAACACGATTTCGGTAAATTTTCTCGATAAAAAAAAACCATAAAATAACCATTTAAATTGAAATTGTAGCAATTGTAACTGTATTATTTATAAACAAATCTTGATAATATTAATAACAGTGATGTTATATATAATAATAAAGGAAACTGTTGTTTTTATTTATTCTTTTTATTTATCACTTTTGTTATTTCAATATTTATTCATTATTTTCTTCTAAAACCTGGCCGCCCAGTAATAGTGACGTCTCATTTACTCCCATACAAATAGACAGTGTGCGCGATTTTGGTGTTCACAGCGCCTTAAATCTTTTCTCTGTCTTGAAGTTTGGATGGATGGATTTTTGTTAGGCCTGAATTCTTGTCGCGCTGACGGTTGGTCGCGCACGGACGGTTGGGTACGTGTATATATTGTGTTCTATATAGCACCATACCGTGACGCTGACGTCAGCGGCGAACTACTGCCGTATTTTTGTTCTCGCTGACGTCACGACCGACCATACGCGACCGACCGTCAGCGCGACAAGAATTTCAAGCCTTCCTCAATTTGCTGAAACTTCTGAACGGATCTGGATGAAATTTGGCACAGAGAATTATTTATTTATTTTATTTATTTATTATAGGTCTACCAACAATTGTTCACACTGGATACAGCGACATAATTCATTCTTAAAATTATATAACAGCGCAACAATTACTTAAAGGTAAACACCAGTTATACATATGCACAAAACAATAAATTCGGAAGATAAGCTAACTTATTAATTACTAAGCGCCAACATTCAATTAAATTAAATTAAACTTGAAACAGTAAAAACAGATTTATGACAAAATCAATTACCTAATTTATCAAAACGACAACATTAGTTAAAATTATTTTATACTAGCTGACGTCTCGCGGTTTCACCCGCGTAGTTCCCGTTCCCGTGGGAGTACGGGAATAAAATATAGCCTATAGCACTCACGAATAATGTAGCTTTCTACCAGTGAAACAATTTTTAAAATTGGTTCATTACTTCCGGAGATTACCCCCTACATACAAACTTACAAACATACAAACTTACAAACAAATGTTACCTCTTTATAATATTATTATAGTATAGTATATAGTATATAGATAGGTGACTTGATAAAATTAGATTATAGTCTGGACTCTATTCTTATTTTCCTCACACATAGGTCACACATACAAATTTCCTCGCGAACGAAGTCGCGGGTCGCGGGTCGCGGGTTCGGTAGTATGAAATTTATTTTTGTGTTTAAACAAAAAGTTAATAAAAATAGATGTGTTCTTTGTTTTTAGTGCTACCAAACCACAAAACACCAAACAATTTCATAATTCCATTTCTCTTTTATTCATCTTCATAATATCACCGCCATTTTGTGTTTATGATCGACAGACGAACAAAAGGCTAGACTTAATTTATTTTACAGTTCAATAAATCTAAAGCGAAATAGCATTCTTTTATCTTGATTGCAGCGAGCGGTGGATAGTCGCATCTATTGTGTTGTTAACTCGGTTACAAAATAGAGATACGAGCAGAAGGTTGGATAAACTACGGACATACTTATTAGCTTTTGAAAGGAACAGATGAAATGGAAAGAGAGATAAAGGTTGTCAGACATCAGCCTTGGCAGCGTGAGGTCTTCACCGCGGAGGGCCAAGGGACATCAGTCTTCTGTCATCGTACGCCGGCTTCTCTGGCCTAGTTAGGGTTAGATAGCTCCAGCCCATATAGGTTAGATTGTATATTAATAATAAATTCTCTTATCTCGTCCCCTTGACTATTTCTTTTAACCGTACTCTCCTCCAGACTGAAATTTAGGTAGCTGAGTGCTCATTGTGACCTTACAGTGTTCATTGTGTGTTTTCTGGCTCCTACCTTGTAAAATGTAACGTTACAGACTGGCTTTACAATAAAATTAACCCTGAAAATATGAATTTTTCAGGTGTCACCTTCATTTTGTTTGTGGAGGAGCTCGTGGCTATATAATAAGGCTACGTCCCATCTCGTAACTTTCCCATTTCGACAATTACTAAACAAAACAGCATCACAAAAGTCCTTCGTAACTATTGACAGCCGCACAGGTCGATCTTCGAAGTCAAGCCTTACTTGCCGAGGTTGGTCCGTGGATGGGGGTGACCACCATTACATACCGAAATTCCTCCGTGCGTAAATCTCATTAAGCCGTAGGTACTGGCTGTCATTTGTAGATTTTCGACAGTCGTTACGAGTAGTCAAAAGCCGAAAGTCTGACTACTAGTCTTAACAAGGGATCTACCCAGTTACTGGGTTGTGTAGGTCAGATAGGCAGTCGCTTTATGTGAAATACTGGTATTCAGCTGTATTCATTTGGACTTGAAGCCGACCCCAACATACATAGATTGTGAAAAGGCTACTGTACTATCGTGGACACTCCCTCCTGATGACCACTAAGCTAATTTTTGCTTGCACTCGCAACATAGAAACGCTCTCTAGCCCCGCCTCGTTATCTTTGTTCAGAAATAATTAAAGAAAGACAATACAGATCGGCCGAGCGCAGAGACGACGCACACCAAACGAGAGTTATTGTTATTTTGCGCGCCAAATTGACGCTTTCCTCATAGGCCTATACTTCAAGAAAGCGTAGCTCGGCATGATTGAAGCGAAAAAAAAATTAACTAATAAGGCGGAAAACACCACACGACTGTACGTTCGCCTATTTTCGTTTGTTGCTTGAAACTAACCTTCTGTATTTATCTATACTTATTATGTTACTATCACCCGGTCAGCGGTATTGGAGTTAATGGAAAAGCCAGCGGAAGCTTTTTTATCCCACCAGCTTCTATTACCTGTTGCCTGCGATAGGGGTATAGTGTTACGTTAAATTGATATTTTGGGCTGTTGGTTTCAACTATGGCAGGACCCGCGTTTGTAGCAAGTACTGTCTGTATAATGTTTTGAAGGGTAGAATTACGGTTCTAAAAAAAGAATGAATACATAAGTTTTATATTGAAGAACCGAATGGCACAGCGGTAGTTAGGTTGCCTTGCGTTCTTAGGGTCCCGGGTTCGAATCCCGGTAGGAGCAAATGTTTGTGTGATGAGCATGGACATTTTTGTTTCCGAGTCATGGATGTTTATAATGTATAATAAATATGTATTTACAAACGTCCACAACACAAGCCTCGTTGCTTAGTGTGGCACTAGATGGCGCTGTGTGTAATGTCCAGCGATATTTATTTATTTTATTTTATTTTATTTATTATTTTATATTAAAGTGGAAGCGCCAGGGTAGCCCGCGAAATTAAATGTTTCTTACTTTTCAGGTTGTATGTTGATGAAAAAATAAATCACGCAAGTAAAACATATGGAATTACAGAATTATAATCATTTAAATCATCAATACTACCCTGTATGTTCATTTAACCCCAATTGAATGATTATTTTATGAAATAGTTACCAAATGAGGTCTGATGAATAATGAGAGTTGTATTGATGATTTTAATCACACCTTGTATTCTATATAGTTCTGTATGGTGTCGGACGTAAAGAATAGCACCATCCCATATCTTCCCGTGGGTGTCGTAAGAGGCGACTAAGGGACTTACCAGAGGATGGGCAGCAGCGTTCTCTGTGCTTTTGTAACAATCGAACTGCGATCGCCAACCCGCCTACCAAGCGTGGAGATTATGGCAAAGCCCCCTTTGGGGGAGGCCCATGTCCAGCAGTGGACGTCTTACGGCTGAAATGATGATGATGATGATTCTATATAGTACATGTGATCATTCATCATCATCATCATTTCAGCCGAAAGACGTCCACTGCTGGACAAAGGCCTGCCCCAAATGTCGCCACATTGACCGGCCACATTGACCGGTCCCGTGTGACTCGCATCCAGCGGATTCCCGCAACCTTCACCAAGTCATCGGTCCACCTAGTAGGAGGTTTTCCAACGGATCATTAAATTCGATCTATTGCAAAGTCTTTAGAAAATATAATTAAGTTATTGATGGAAAATTGAAAAAGTCAATGGCCTTTATTGGCCAAATAGAACTTTATTCCCCGTTTTCAAATCAGATTAAAACGCTACGCTTATAAATAAAGACGAGCATCGTAGTCATGAATTATAAATGAAAATTTAAAATTCTAAAAACGATGATTGACATTTAAGAAAATGCCCGTACATTCACCCAAGAGACTTTGTATAGGTACTGCAAAAGCATTAGGTAATATTGTTTTTAAAATGTAATTATTTTTTTTTGTTTCGATTTTTTGACACTCAAATCCAGTCAGTTGTCTTCTCAAATCTGTCCAAGACTAATGAGTTTTTCTAAGATCTCGATTTAAAGTTTGACAAAATGAAAGTTTAATTAAACTAAGAGGTTTCTGCATACCCACTTTATTTTTTTAATTGCTTTTCCACAAAAGGATCAATTATCTAGTTTTACAACGTTGTAACATTTTATAATGTTAATCTAGCTTTATTTATGAGCTCCTCTTGTTTTTAATGGCGGTGTAGTTTGACCTCTAATTTTGGTACTTAAAATATATTTTGATAGAACCTAAGTAACCTTAAGTGCTTGTAAATAATGTAACATCTATATTTTATGACATACAAATGGGTTTAATGGATAATACAAAAGATATGATTTAGGTATCCCTTTAGATTATTTTAGAATTTTGTTTTATTTGTGTTAACATTATATTATGCCAACATTAAAAAGAAGGAGCCTGTCATAAATATCTTCAACCATAATGCAATTCTGGTAGATGCAACTGATGTTTTTTTCTTCCATTCACCGCTGTCAATATCTTAAAATACTGACTTTTATTTAAATTAAACCATTGACATTGATTTTCAATCATAGGTAATCCAATACGGATATTATAATAAGAATAGATTGAAAAGACTGAGAGACTGATTGAGTTGACTGGTAGAGAATGCCTTGTGGCATTAAGTCCGCCTATGTACCACTCTTGTACATGAAGTTTAAATAAATAAATAAATAAAAGTATCTTGTCTTGGCACGCGAGGTTTTTGACATGTGGGGTGTGACATCAGAGATCATTGTGCCGATAGTCGCTTCAGTCTTCGTCAGGCCTAACGAGAGCCTCTTCAGGTACTCCTGAAGAGGCTCTCGTTGGGCACTTGGATGGTGTAATAATCTGGCGTAAAGAAAATCTGTCCTTATGCGAATAAAGGAACTTTATGCTGCGGTCTGTACATATTGTGTCTATAAGCGAATCGGTCCTAGTGCGAATCTGGCTTAAAGCGAATCTGTCCTTAAGCTAATAAATCCTTTGATCACCAAGCACTTGGGCTAGATCCAGAAAGCGGTACTCCTTGACACGGCTCGTATTGTATTCATATTCATTTATTTTGCTTTCCATATTGTATAAAAGGTGTTACAAAGGGCTTAAAGCTAGGTACATAAATATGGACCCTGTAAGGGCACAGCAAAGTAGGACAGAGAAAGAGAGCTTAATTTTTCTAATAAGTTGGTAATACAAAGTAACAATACTAATTAAAAAATATTTATGTGTATTAAGTAATTTAAAATTTGTCATTTAGATATTCATTTATAGTATAATAACATTTATATAATAAAAATTGTTGTAATTTATTTATGAATGGAATAAAGTTTTGTTCCTTTATAATTATTTCCGGCAATTTATTATAAACTTTCATTGACATGACTAGAGTACTTGTTGAATGCATTTTTAGCTTAGAGCTTGGTAGGTTTAGTCTATTTTTGTCGCGTAATGTGTATCTTGACTGTATATTTTCTCGTGTAGTGTAAAAATGTGGGTACTTGCGAACAAATTTGCAAATTTCTAGAATGTATTGGCAGGGGAGGGTTAATATTTTATGTTCTTGAAAATGAGGTTTACAGCTGTCAGTGTCTTCTATATTTACTAATATTCTTATCAGTCTTTTTTGCAGTGTGAAAAGTGTCGGTGCGTCTGTACTGTTTCCCCACAATATCACGCCGTAACTGAGCCACGCATGTGCATAGGCATAATAGGTAATTAGTGCGGTTTTAAGGTTGGTAGTCTTTTTAATTTCACGTAGGGCGTATGCAAATGTGGATAGTTTAGATCTTATCTTTTTAATGTGAGATTTCCAGTTAATGTTAGTATCTATGGATAGGCCAAGTAGAGTAAATTCTTGAACGACTTCTATTGTAGTGCCGTTGTAGGTGAAGTTTATTTCTAGTGGAGTTTTTTGACGGGGGTGGAAGGACATTATTTTAGTTTTAGAGAAATTGATTTCTAGGTTATGGTTTTTGAGCCAAGTTATGGTTTTATTTAGTGTAGTGGTTAGGTCTTCGCTCAAGCCTACACTGTTACGGCATGAAGTTAGAAGTGAAATATCATCAGCAAATAAGACGCATGGCCCCACTATGATTTTCGGAAGGTCGTTTATGTAAATTAGAAATAGGAGGCATCCAACTACACTCCCTTGGGGAATAGAGGCGTTAATTATTTTACAGTCAGACCGAATATTTTGTATTTCTTTGGTATTTTCATTATAAAAATCTATTTCGACCTGGTGTTCTCTATTTTTTAAATAGGATTTAAACCATTCATGAGCTGCATTGCAAGGAGATTCCTCTCTCTGGATTTGCCGGTTGGATCCTGTTCCCAATACCGATGGGCCACTAACTTTTTCTTATTTTTAAAATTAAATATTTAATTTCAGGAAATATTTAAAAATGATATGTTAAAATGAGAATAATTCACCTTGCTGAGAATCTTCCACTTGGACATGAGCTAACTTGGAACTTCGATGCCGAATTCCGGGCCGACCAAATCAAATCGATTTTCAAAACTGTTTTAGTCATCAGATGGTTAATTTTAGAAGTCGGTTCTGTATTGTTTAATACGTTCTAGCTAGATAAATGTTTTCTTTATCCTATGTACGTATCTTATGTTTTGTTTCCTTTAGCAGTATCAGCTTACAAAGGCCATTACCATTGTGCTGATACTGCTTCAGCCGATAAAACACAAAAATGCAATACAAAAAGATCTCTTTTGGATGCGATAATAAGAGATTTTGTTTTATGTTGCTATAAAATCAGCTACATGGGGGATACAGCTTCGACCGTCATAAAATTGGAATGGTACTTTATTTCCTATTCCTTTAGCGTTGTTTGTGGTTTATGGAGTAATCACATCAGTGTGGTCGGATGGATCGGAAATTTTGGTGTTGATACCATGTATGTCTTCATGATAGTCAACCGTGGCTAGGAGCCACGGTTGACTATCATGAACTATCACACTTGTACTGCGATAATTACCCTTATTGATATGACTTAAGGCCCTTCTAACCCTAAAATTAGCAACTCTATTTGTGGTGGTTCAAACTTCGTTTGAAATACTGTTAGATTAAAGTTCTAATCAGCTTGCATTACAAAGCGGTTGTTATGTCAGTCACTGCGGCCGAATAGTGCGAAATGAGTGTTTTTTTGCGATTTACAAAAAATCTATTGATTGGACTAAAAAAATAAAACACATACCTAAGACCTGCTTTATAGCTAATTCAGTTTGTATGCAAAGTTTCATGATCTAATTTGAAGTACTTTTTGAATACCAGCGGTTTATTGTTCGATTTGGGTAACTTTGGATTTTTTCTATCGAGAAAAGTTTATGGAATCGTGTTTTTGTCACACATATTTATTTCAAAATTAATGCTGCAGTATTTTAGGCGTAACGGAGGATCATGCTAAGCCATTTGAGGCATGTTAGGCTCTTAAGGTACAATGATAAATTGTTACCACTGATACCTACAAGGAGTATTAAAAATTATTGTAAAACTCGACGGCAGTTATATTGGTTAATGGAACTATACTGTCTCGTTGGTCTAGTGGCTGCAAGCACGACTGCTGAACAAGAGGTCCTGGGATCGATTCCCGGGTCAGGCAAATTGTTATTGGATTTTTTTATCAGTAATTTTTCAGTAGCCAGCCACGTAGTCTGGATTTGTGACAGATTGATGGCAATAGGCTCGCTCCCATTAAATGGGACTTAAACATAACTGGCGAAATATGGATGTACGATTAGTTACACCTCTGCCCAACCCTTCGGGGATTACGGGCGTGATGTTATGGCGGAATTAAAATAAAATATCTTACTTTAATAAACATGTTACTTATTATGTTAGGTTAGAGTAGCATGAATAATTTTGTTTCATTTACAAAACTTATTCTACCTTAACATATCAAACTTCTTACTTTGTTCAAGAATATGATGTAAATGTATGAAAATCCACAAAACAACATGAAATTGTTCCTGAAGGAAATGCGGCTATTTCTCTGCGAATATATCCCTATATGCAATGTACTACATTCGGTTAATCTTTACGAGTCGAGTGAAATATCTTTTCATGCATACTATGCTGTCACAGAATAAAAATTCGTGCACACTATACTGTAACAGCGAATGCGAGCATTGTTATTTGCCATGACCATCTTGATGGAGTTGTTACAAACACACTTTGATTGTGGTGCGGCTTTAATACATTATAGCATGGATTAATCCTTAAGCGGGCCATAGACGATAGGTTAAAGTAATTCATCAACTCGTCCCACATGCCCACGGTCCATTTGGGACGAGTTGATGAAAATCAAAACAAAATGTGCATGCATACAGCGTGGAGATTTCAATACGACAATAAATTAAACTTCGTATACCATAGGACGTTTCCAGTCTACCTACAAAAATTCGTTCGAAAATATCCAGTAGTTTAGTCACAGGAGATTATTTTTATTTTTAAAATTTGCTACATGATGTATGTATTTGTTATTATGGAAACACAAAAGATCAAGTCGACACAAGACCACGCTGATGCCGCTGTTACCTCAGGTTATTGAACCAATATTAATAAATGGTGTTTTATTTTGTTTCCAGTTTTTTGCCAATTAGTTTGTTTGTTTTTTTTTTTTAATTTTGGTGTTAGGATTTTTTGATGGTTTAGAATTATTCCTATGAAATAGTATTGTCCGTGTTTTCATTTATTTTATTATCGTCTCCACTCAGTATAATCTTTCAGCAAAACCGAGTTCTATAAAGGACATTATACGAAACTGCAAACCAGTCGGTTGGCTCATTTGCTTGCATGGCAAAAGAATCCGTAAAGTAAAGGTTAAAAGTTGGCTATCAAAAACACGAGAATTCTCTCACCTAAAGGCTCATAAGCAAATTTCTATTATATCTTGCGGTAAGACCAACAGAATTGAAATATTCTGCTCATGCATAACCTATCGTCTATCTGATCTCAGGCATTGAACTCTGTCCAAACTCAAGTGAATCCTACCAGGGACGCAATGAGGGCTGAGGGCTATCGTTTTAGAGTTCACCAGATAGCGCCGCTGTCCAGTAAGGTCCTGTCAGTCATTCTATTGTATACTTAAGAGTACTAATAGCTTCATCATCATCTGCCTAGCCTTTTCCCAACTATGTTAGGGTCGGCTTCCAGTCTAACCGTATGCAACTGAAAACCAGTATTTTACATGGAGCGACTGCCTATCTGACCTCCATAACCCAGTTAGTACCGGGTAATACGATACCCCTTGGTAAGACTACTATTATGAATACTAATAGCTTCATAAAAAGTTTATAATAATAAGCATAATAAAGTATAATAATAACATAATATAATAACATAGTGTTAATCTTCAAATACATATTTACAATATTGTCCCTAAAATTAGCAAGCACTAAACATTTAAAAATAGTTCTTCCTCCAAGTACTAACAATTTAGATCCAAACTTGCTACTTAAAATCTTCAAGACCTATATAATCAGGAATTGCTCAATCTTGACCACAATCGTGAATATTAGGAAAAATCCGTGAAAAAAAGACTAACACTATGGCATCTGACATTTCTGAAGACCTTACTCTACACGAACGCCTCTAGCGGCGAATTCATGAGCGATAGCCGACGATTGACGATTTAACGACCCGAATGGCGCAGCGGTAGTGACTGCCTTACGTTATTAGGGTCCCGGGTTCGAATCCCGGTCGGAGCAAATTTTTGTGTGATGAGCATGGACATTAATTTGTTTCCGAGTCAAGGATGTTTATATGTATAATAAGTATGTATTTACAAACAAAAAGTACCTATGTAGTATATATATCTGGTGTCCACGACACAAGCCTCGTTGCTTAGTGTGGCACTAGATGGCGCTGTGTGTAATGTCCAGCAATATTTATATTTATAGCCCATTAGGTACATCTCGCCGATCAAGACTAATTACTTCCACAACATCAAAACAATCGACGAGCATAGTCACTCAACGTGGCCAGAGCTTTATAATGCACGGACGTCTTGAAGGTTTCACGCTACACTAGATGTTGAAAGGTATTTGCATCTAGTTATGTAAGGGGTTCATTCAGGACTGGCGTTAAGCGTCATAATATGCATGCATGGAGTTACCACAAGCTTGCTGTACCGAATTTACATCCAACTGCTTTCATAAATCTTGAGCGGGATGGGATAATAACATTTTGTTTTGTTTTGTATACGATCCAGATGTTTATAATAATATAAAGAAGAAGAAAGAAAATTATACTTAAAATGTCACTTACGGGATTTATGAGTTCTCGATGTTTTAGATGCTGTTGCAAGCGCCATGATCGCGGGTTAACTGGAGAATGCGGGTGGATGGAAAAAATGACAATAAAAAAAATATATATATAATATAATAAATAAATTGTTTTTTTTTTTTCAATAATCACGGAAGATATCCCCGTAAGTGGAATTTTAAGTAAATTTTACAAAATATATAAACAAACAAAATAATAATAATGCCAAAAGCTGAGGCTCCTCAGCTCAGCATAATACCAGATGGCAACACATAGGTGTACCAGCTGACGCTGATTTTTGGACTTAACCTCTAAAGAAAGTAATGATGAGATATACTTTTCTGTATGAGCCAACTCTATGGTGTTTATTTACAAAGAAATTGTGTCATTAAGTAATAAGGAAAACCATTGAATGTTACTCGCAAAGTATGTAGCTACCTACGGCCTGATATAGGAATGTCATTATTAACCTTGTTCAATTCTCATCTTGTACAACACACGCATGTTAAAAGTAGGTATACCGCTAGTATGCCGCTTCACTGAATAATATCAACTCTTTTATTAAAAACTAAAACTTCATTGTCATTCATATACTCAACCAAAACTGCAACACAACTGAAAGAGAACCATAAAAAAAATCTTCTTGTAACCAACTATTATTTTGAAATAAAAAACTCAAACTGCCATAAAACCTCATAAATGTGCGGTAAAAATCTCCCCCTATCATTACATCTCGTTCAGAAAATCAGTTTCAAACTTCGAACAAAAATCATATTCCGACACCAAAGACGATGTTCCAAGTGGTGTTATAAACAAAGTTATCGGTGGGGTTGCCAGCGACAATAATAATGACTTTATTTGCCTACTCCCCCATTATTATCTCATGTTACGCTAACCCACTTTCATGGCCTATATTTTTGAGTATGTTGTTAGGGATGTGACGTAAGCATGTAAGCGGGAGTAAAAACGACTTCCGTATTGTTTTCGAGATTTGATCTCGATATTTTTCTGTGTATGTGAGTAAAATAAACATAAAATACGTAACTTCAAGTTTTATGGCCGTTTTGTTCTTTGCGACGTAGATATTGACTTCGTTTCAATACGTGGAGGGCAGTGTGACCTTATTTTTTTAAAGATAGCAAAAATGTGAACAGATAATGTCTATAATGGGTGTAGCTGAGCCATCTCAAAATTAAATATTTTTGTGGTATCGTGAGTGTGCGCTGCAATACTGAGTTGTAGCTACGATCTCACTTTGCTTTTTTATTTGTTTTATTTACCTATTTCAGTAAATAAACTAAAATAACATTATTCTCAAAAAAGGTGAATGAAAACATTGTGATGAAACAGGAATGTCCTCCAAAGAACTAAGGAGACCTTGAGACGTCCGCCAACTGTAAGTTGAGGTCCGTGTCCCAGGCTGGTGCAGTTTATGTTATCGTATACGATTTTTGGAGGAGCGTGGTCATAGATATTTTTGAAAAAAAAATATTGCTCTACCGGCATTATCCGGGGAGGAAACAGGGGACTACGTTTTTATGGCAAAACGGCCCTTGTGTATAGATTAAGTTTAAAAAATATAGAATTGTAAATTATAGGGAAATAAAGGCTATTTTTATTTTATTCAATAAAATTTTATACCCAACATATCGTTATCGATCTTGGTTTGTGTTTGTGGCTTATCCAAACAAACCCTCATCCGAGTAATTAATTGCAATGTTTTAATAATAACGATGTTCAATTAATTTCAACTCTAAACGCGTAATCCATTCACAAATATATAATGAGCAAAATGCGTCGCTAATATTTTATTAATCCTGTCTAGACAAGGGTAAATTTAATTTGTATGAGCATTTGAAACCTCTGAACAAATAATTGCTGCAGCATTATCGTTCTAATTGTTAAAGCTTAAGGCTCATTCCGCTAAGTGTTTCATAAGTGTTTGCTTGAGCTAATTAGTTTGAGTACAAAAAAGTTTAGAGTGAAATATAGTCACAAATTACCACGAAAATCTCTGGAACATATATATAAAAAATAAACATATACACGTAGAACGTTCTACGTGTGGCAGTCTTTAGGCTCGGTTTCCACCAATGCAGAGACGAGCGGAGCGGAGAGATGATGTGCGAAACCCACCAATCGCAATTTAGCTGAAATCTACATCAGGTCTCTCGTCTATCCTCTGATTGGTTGAAGCTTGCACTTCTCCGCTCCACTCGTCTCCGCTTTGGTGGAAACCGGGCTTATACTTTGTGCCGACCCCCGATAAGTGCCGACAAATTTCTGACGACGTAAGCAGATCGAAACTTATCGGCAACGTTCGGCGCTTATCGGCGCCGGGAGCCAACGTTCTACGTGTATACGCACGTATGGAAGAATCGAGTTGGTCCTGACATCTTTTTGCCTTGCCGTTTGCTTTTGTTTCTAAAAACTGCAGATATTTTAATTCCGAAAAAACACTTCGTCGTATTACCCGCAGTACTAACTACCTTATGGAGGTCAGAGAGGCAGTCTCTCCATGTAAAATAGTGGAATTTAGCTACATGCAGTAAGACTGGAAGCCAACCCCTACATAGTTGGAAAAAGGCTAGACAGATAGATCGTTATGTGAAAAACATTTTGTTGAAATCACGTTCCCACAAATTATGTGTTTTAAAAATTATTTGATGATTTTCATGAGCTTTGATTGCATACAGTTCCAGGAACTAATAAGATTAATATCAAATCACCACTACAATTTCCCCTACAAATTAGTGTGCCTTTTACTTTCTGTTAATTAAATTAACTTTAATTACCGCATTACCAAATGTGCTGCATTTGTGAGCGAATTCGCATCAAAGTTCAACATGTTTGGAATCAGTATTTAAACAAAACTTCCATTAGTAAATAGTTATTTAGTAAAAGGTCATGATGTGGTTTGGCAAAATAAATGGAATCCGCGTTGGCTGACCGTAAGCATGGGATTTAAAGTTTTAAACATATAGGGTGACAAGTAATTAGTGTACGATACTTAAACACGTGATTGTACCTGCTCATGATAACAAACAACTTTTAATATGGGACCAAACATGAAATTGCGAAAAAAAAATCAGCAGTACACGAGATACACAGTTTACGAGCTAAGCGAACATAATTGTAGGGAACATCTCATTTTTTTTTCGCGACCAGGTTTGGTCCAGATTAAAAGTTGTTCATAATGATGAGTACAATGACCCCTTATGAGATTTATGGTATGAATAGATACATCATCTGCCTAGCCTTTTCCCAACTTTGTTGGGGTCGGCTTCCAGTCTAACCGGATGCAGCTGAATACCAGTATTTTACATGGAGCGACTGCCTATCTGACCTCCACAACCCAGTTAGTACCAGGTAATACGATACCCCTTGGTCAGACTGGTTGTCAGACTTTTTGGGCCTCTGACTACCTAACGACTGTCAAAGATCTACAAATGACAGCCGGGACCAACGGCTTAACGTGCTTTCCGAGGCACGGAGGAAACTCGGTATGTAATGGGCGGTCACCCATCCACAGACCAACCTAGGCAAGCACGGCTTAACCTAACGATCGACCCGAGCGGCTGTTATTATTTAGCCACGAGCTCCTGAGCTATGAATAGATACACCTTATATAAATGAAATGCTGACTTCGAAAGACCGTGAATTTAAATCTAAATCAATGTCATACGAGAAAAGGTTTTTGTGGAATGGATTTAATTAAACATTCGTCAAAAGTGTTTGACGTTCTTTAATAAACTAGATAATACAAAACGAGTTTAAGAATGTTGAGTACAAAGAGATACTGCGTCAGCCAGACGTAGCTTTAGCGTCAGCATCTTTTGCGGTCTTCTAAACGACCCAAATTACCCTCAAGAAACAGGTAATTGCATCATCATTATCTGCTTAGCTTTTTCCCAATTACATGAAGGTCAGCGTAGCGACTATCTATCTCTATCTAGTACTGAATAAATACGATACCCCTTGGTAAGACTGGTTGTCAGACTTTCGGGTAATGACTGTTGAAGATATACAAAATGACAGCCAGGACCCTCGGTTTAACGAGATTTCCGAGGCACGGAGGAAACTCGTGAAAATATGGTCACCCGTCATCGGTCAGTACGGCTGTTATTACTTGTCCACGAGGCAACAGATATTTGCAAAGGTGTACTTATTTCACACACCAGAAGGAGCTCGTGGCTAAATAATAGCGGCCGCTCGGGTCGATCTTTAGTTTAAGCCGTGCTTGCCTAGGTTGGTCTGTGGATAGGTGAACACCCATTACATACCGAGTTTCCTCCATGTCTCGGAAAGCACGTTAAGCAGTAGGTCCCGGCTGTCATTTGTCCATCTTTAGCTGTCGTTACAGGTAGTCAGTGGCCCAAAAAGTCTGACAACCAGTCTTACCAAGGGGTATCGTATTACCCAGTACCTACTAACTGGGTTGTGGAGGTCAGATAGGTAGTCGCTCCACGTAAAATACTGGTATTCAGCTGCTTCCGGTTAGACTGGAAGCCGAACCCAATAACCTTGGGAAAAGGCTAGGCAGATGATAATTTATTTCATACTCCAAAACACCACACTACCGCCAAATCACTGCTGGTCAGTTCCGGGATCGCGTGCCTAATAAACAAGGCAACAATCTTATTCACACTTATATCAAAATCCATTTTGTTAATGTTCCGGGCCCCTGATTGGCCATAACGATAACATTAACAAAATGAACTGAGTGAGTTGCTAATCGCACCACGAATGCGAAGTAATCATTTGTTACCTCTGCCCTTTGAGATTCAAGATCTTTTCCTTAAGGTAAAGGCCGTCACGGTGAGATTTCTTTGGGGCTAAGGCTAGTGTAAAGGTCATGTGGAAAACTTGATGATGCATTAAATTACACTTTAAAAAAAAAAGAAAAAGATAAAGACTTCTTTAGCTAAATAAAAACAGCCGCTAGGCTCGATCTTTAGGTTAAGTAAGCCGTGCGCGCTTAGGGTAGTCCGTGGATGAGTGACCAACCATTACATATCAAGTTTCCTCCATGCCTCGGAAAACACGTTATTGTACTGTCATTTGAAGATCTTTGAGAGTCGTTACAGGTAGCTAGTGGCCCGAAAGACAACTGGGCGGAGCAGGAGAGAGTGTCAGACTTTTACTGACTAAAACCCATCCATGTTCCTTCATCGCCCTTTGTGTTCCGAGGCCACGCTGTCTCTTTCGAACAGTCCCGCAACCCCGGCAGGCATCGGCCCTTCCTTGCCCGAAAGACCACTGACAACCTATCTTACCAAAGGGAATGTTATTACCCAGTACTAACTGGGTTGTGGAGGTAGACTATGGAAGGCGAGAGGCTGGGCAGACGATGATCAATGATCAATGGTCAAAGTTTATTCTAATAACCAAATAATTACCAGTTCGATATGAAGTAGAGAATGGGGAGATAGTGAATGTAACTAATGTTATGTTAATAATTATACCAATAATTGGAGTATAAATGCAGTTAATAAATACAGAAACAGGCAGATAAGGCAGCGCAAGGCGGATTTTACTTATTTAGATAGATCTGAATGGGTAGGATATGTTTTGTAACTGCATTTTCTTTCTTCAATGTTTTATGCCGTGGCAGCCTTAAATTATGACTACACTATAAAATGTTAAATTCAATATGAGTTCTTAAACATGTATTTTTGGTGTATGCTTTGTTGGAAGTGTAGTGATGAAGCCTTATTTTTGCAAAGTAAGTGTGTAATAGGCAGATTTTGCTCTCAATATATTAGCGGACGTCACGTGGTTTCACCCGCGTAGTTCCCGTTCCCGTAGGAGTACGGGGATAAAATATAGCCTATGTTACTCAAGGTGAATGTAGCTTTCTAATAGTGAAAGAATTTTCGAAATCGGCGCAGCAGCTTTTGAGTTTATTCATTACAAACATACACACAAAAATACAAATCTTTCGTTTTTAAAATATAAGTGTAGATCAAATGAAAACTTGCAAATGAATAAATGAGTATGATTAGGACTACTTTTTCTTTTATGAATACAAAAACTTCCAATGTTCATGTTTTCTATCTCTCATAAATACAAAATCTAGTAGTCACAAGCATCAATCACTTTACCAGCCTCATGAAAAATTATAAAACCAAAAGATCTCAGAATCGGACAGAAAGTTGGTATTAAGAAAAGCCTCTTTAAATTGATTCAAAGATGGCGTGTTTCCCTATTATTATGCATAAGAAAATGAAAAGAATCGGAAGCGTGACCTTTTGAGGTTCGTTAAAATGTAATCATGCTGCCCACCCGCCGGTTATAAGATTACCTACCACTTGTTCTTTTATAGCGAGAAAATGATGAATTGCTGTACCCTTAATCGTTTGTTTAGTTAGGTTCTTCTAGGTGTTTTATTTAATATAGCCTTCATCAATGGCGGTACTTTCACGTCCGCCAAAACCACTGTTTTCTTGACTGGTTAATATTTATTACATGGCCAGAGTGTAAAACTCAAACTAACTGGGTTGTGGAGGTCAGACGGCAGTCGGTTTATGTAAAATGGTGGTATTCAGCTCCATCCTGTGATTCTGGAATATCGTTGGGATAAGACAGACAAGGCTGATGATGAGTGTAAAACTTGTGAGCCCTGCTACAAATCTCTTGTTGATGGTTGAAGTTTCACAGACCCGCTGCTTCTATATTTACTGTGCGAACCGCCAGTCTGTGGAATTCACTGCCGGCTTTTCTGTTCTCCGATCATTATAATCTGAATCTCTTCAAGGTTCTAGTGAATTGGTTACTTCTATGCAAGCGTGCCGCATCATCGCTTCATATCGGGCGAGTTGAGGCTAAACGAAAGTAAATATCGTTGTTAAAGAATGATTCTATTTGATGGGCAAGTGGACTGTATCTAACGGGAAAGGTAGAAGGGACTCACCGATGCTCGCTGAAGAGAGCCGGCTGGCTCCGAATACCTGAGGATTTTATGCTGTGGGGCGCCCCAATTCTTGTTTCTTGATGATTTGGATGAGTATGGGTTGATGGCACACACAATTTGTCTTGATTAGCACTTGATTTCAGTGTTTCACGATAATTTTGCGGAGTCGTTAAGTTTTGTGGTGAGTTATGGCGGGGAACTCGGGGAACTGGTTGATGCATGTCAAAAACGTAGGGTGGCGCTGTATGCGCAGGAAATGGTAGGATTGGAAAGGGCGGGAATTAAAATTATGTTTTATGGTGCTTTAACATTATCTTCCCCCCTGCTGGCGAATTGATGAGACTGAGAAGTCTGAAAATGAATATTTGTTCACAACAACCATTGCTTTGATATATGATAGGATAAATATGATAATGCTGATGAATATATAAAACAGAATAGGTAATTGAAATGTTTTGATCACAATATAAAAAATAAGACATGACTAGTCAGTCATATCTGGTAATGGGCACAACTTCACAAGTGGCCTTTTGAGCACACCTTGTGCAGTCCTGACCGTAGCAGAACGAGAAACGCCATCGCGTCCTGGGTGTAATTCGACGATTCTACCTAAACGCCATCGTAGTGGGTGAGTAGTCTCGTCTCTGATAATAACGAGCTGGTTGATTTTTGCTGGAGGTGAATCTACAGTCCATTTCAATCGCTGTGACAAATTTGTGAGGTATTCACTATGCCATCTAGTCCAGAAATCCTGGTGCATTTTCTGTAATAGATGCCAACGTGTTAGCCTATTCATTTTTGTGTTGGAATAGTCTGGTGAAGGCACTGATGTTAGGGGTGCTAATGTTAAAAAGTGCCCTGGTGTTAGCGCTGTTAGATCTGATGGATCTGAACTCAATGCTGATATTGGTCGCGAATTTAAAACTGATTCGACCTGTGTCAAGAGTGTGTTTAACTCCTCATATGTTAGGATTTGATCACCTATCACACGATAAAGGTGAGTTTTTACCGACTTCACCCCAGCTTCCCAAAGGCCACCCATGTGTGGTGATCCTGGGACATTAAATTTGAAGTCAATGCGCTCCGATTCACAAGCTGAGCGCATGATTTCTGATAATTGTGACTGCGCACCTTTGAAATTTGTTCCACAATCGCTATGGATGATGTTGCAACGACCGCGTCTAGCAATGAATCTGCGTAGAGCAGCCAAAAAGCAAGAGGATGATAAATCGCTGGCAAGCTCCAGATGAAGAGATCTTGTTGAAAAACAAACAAAAAGACAAAGGTATGCCTTTGTTGAACGCACACCTCTATAACGTTGAAACGTAATGTTGAAGGGTCCTGCATAATCACAACCCACAACCTGAAATGGTTTGATTTGATTAACGCGAGAATGTGGTAAATCTGCCATTACTGGCTGAAAATTTCGTGGCTTCATACGGAAACAACGATAGCATTTTGAAATGATGTTATTAATGGCTCGCCTTGGCGAAAAAATCCAAAAATTTTGAAGTAACAGATACTGCATTGTTTGCAGACCAGGATGTAAATTTTCGTTATGTGTGCACTGGATGATAAGTTGCGTCAAACGATGCTTGCGAGGAAGCAGAGCTGGATGTTTTGTTTCATAATCAAGGTTTGACTGAGAGAGCCTACCCCCCACACGCAACACTTGATTTGAATCTAAAAATGGACTAAGTTTTCTGAATGATTTTGATAATACATGATTTGATCTCAAATGTTTGATTTCTTCACTAAATTCGGACTGTTGGGTGTGTTTCACAAGTACCATGAGACTATGATGAAGTTCTTGTTCTGTTAAATGACCTGTACGCTTGTTCTTGCGCAGGGCGTTGATAAAACGATTGCAATATGTTAAAATACGTTGAATCTTCTTCAATGATGAAAATCTTGTTAATAAATGATCGATTGGATTAGTTTCTACTGCGTTTGACACGTTCAAAACGCAGGCACGTTGCTCACAATTCACCTCTGGATGCTGCGTCATGTTTGAATGTTGGGGCACTTTAGGCCATTGATCTTGATTTGAGGATAGCCAATGGGGGCCAGTCCACCACAGGTTATGATTGATAAGCTCGTCGGGTGATAACCCACGACTTGCGGCATCCGCAGGGTTTTGCTTTCCTGGGACATGATTCCAAATTGCTTCTGGTAATTTACGCTGAATATTGGATATGCGATTGCCAACAAAAGCCTTAAAATTTGATGAATTTGACTGGATCCATGACAAAACTATCATAGAATCAGTCCACGCATGCACACTCTCTATGGGGAGAAGTTTACTGTATATGTTGATAATGTGTCTCATTAGGTCTGCCAGCAAAGAACTGCCACACAACTCAAGCCTTGGTAAAGTTCTGCGTTTTGTTGGGGAGACACGAGACCTCGCACTAACCAGGATGACCTGGTGTTGATGATATTGATTGGTAGCACGAAGATACACAGCAGCTGCAATAACCGGCTTCACTTGCGTCTGAAAATCCATGCACCTGATAAGTCACAGCGTCGTCGGATGTGATGCGGCGTGGTATCTTAAGCTGGGCTAGGTGAGGCAACTGCTGAACGTACTTTGTCCAAATTTGATTGATGTCGTCGGGAACGGGTTGATCCCATGATGAACCGAGCAACCACAAACGTTGAATTAAATGCTTTGCTAAAAATGTTAATGGTGTTAAAAGACCAATGGGGTCATAAATACGTGCCAGCTCTGAAAGCATGGTACGTTTGGTACACTCACGATTTATTTGATTCACTTGGTAGTTGAATATGTCCTCCTGGGAATTCCAGGCTAAACCGAGAACCTTCACAAAATAACCATCACTATCGAATGTTTGATTGACATTTGGCACTGCTTTATGTTCTTCTGGTATGTTTTGTAACACAGCCGCATGATTGCTGGACCACTTTCTCAGCTCAAAGCCTCCAGCCGCCATGATGTTAATCAGCTGCTGCTGAAGAGCGACCGCCTCTTCGATGCTCCGACACCCTGTAACGGCATCGTCGACATAGATGTCTTCTAACAACACCTGAGCTGCAGCTGGAAACGAGCTACCTTCGTCGCGGGCCAGTTGATGTAACACACGAATTGCTAAAAATGGTGCTGATGATACACCGAAAGTTACACGATTGAGACGGTATTCCTGTATTGGCTCACTAGGGGAACACCTGAACAGGATTCTCTGAAAATCCAGATGTTCTGCTGCTATACGGATTTGCCGGTACATTTGCCGGATATCCGTACAAAACACAATGGCATGAAGCCTGAAACGCAAAAGAATGTTGGTGATGTCAGTCTGAAGTTTAGCGCCTATAAGAAGAGTGTCATTTAAGGATACACCTCTTTTATCCTTCATCAATGCATCGTAGACCACACGAAGGCTACGATCTGATTTTGATACGGCATGATGCGCCAAGTAAAATGCTGTAGGAGATTGACACTCAACTGCAGGGACCTTCTCCATCTGACCACTTGATAGTGTTACGTTGTTTTTTTGGTACCTAACATTTACCTGTGAGCATGCGTTGTAAATTGAGAGGTTTCCAATATGAGTCTCTCCATGATTTCCAAGTGAAATGTTCATTGTGGTTTATGCAAATGACTTTGGGTTGCGATTTGAAGAAGGAGTCATCTTTGCATCCGTACTTCATCACCGGACTATTTAGTAACACTTCCTGACGATAAATCACTGTTCGGAACCATAATAAACTGGTGTTCATAATAAATTAGATTCATAATATCTTATTTAAGCTGCGATTGTGTTTACATTCCAAATGTCATTCGGTTAAACGTCAGTTTCTTTCTGACAGTTGGAGGCGACATCTAGCGGCTGCGATATGCAGTTGTAGTTCTAATCGATACATTTTAACATTTTCATTGGAAATCATCGAACTAATATCATAAAGACAAATCCTTAATAATTTCCAGCTTTTGGTTGAAATACTTAATTGTTTTTTTTAACCGTAAACGGAAGTGAAATTATTTTTTTATTAAGGAGTTTTTTCTAGAAGCATCGCGGACCTCACAATCCATATTTAATCTGTGGCATGTCTATGGCTTAGTGTTGCCAGGTGATTCATTCTCAATTCGCCGAAAGAGTGAGGGAAAAGGTTGCTCCACTTAGGACAAATTTTAATGTTAGAACTAAGAAATAATTAGTTTGTCAGCTTGGATCCTGAAAATTGTTATTGTTTCAGAGTATAAACGTCATGTTGGACAGTTGTTAGGGATTTTCAAGAATTAAATATCTTGAGGTAGTGCTTCGGTCATCAGTGCTCTTGTAAGTTTTACCTGAAACAGGGGAGATTTTCTAGGTGCTCCGCCTGTTTCCGGTTGGGAGGCATAACAAGACAATGGAAGGTCACGGGCGTCATTTTGCTATTGATCAAGCCTGAGGCAAAGTTACAAACTTTATCTCGTGTTTTATAAGGTAAGGATTTTGGTGAATTAGTGTTTGGAAGTGATCTCTGAGTCCTTCCCAGGTCGTTAAAAGGATATTGACGTGATCCCTGGATATTTATTACAGGATTCCATGCGTTGAGGATTCGCAGATGAACTAGGCGGACCTGTTCTACAGCCGGTCGCATCCAGCAGTCAATTGTTTTCATCATTACCCAACTGTGAGTATTACCATTGCTGTCCCACCACGCAGGGTTAGGCAAACAGAAGTCGTAGCTCATTCAATTGTGTTTTCTAAGGGCCTCGTAGGCCACGTGGACTGGCTAATGGTTTAGTCTTTAGATCTCCTAGCTCCTCCCCTCTATTCATTCTCAAGGAAAGTACCATGGTTTTCCCTTATATAATAGGGTCCCCGTATTGTCAATTCCAGGTGAGGCAACTCGAGCGATTCGTCTCGCCGCCAGGATCTAGACGAGCCTCTGGGACCTGGACGCGAGACCCGTTCCTCGAGTCCACTCAAGGCCTCCAGTGGAGACGGTCGTGCAGTAGCAGAGTCCGCCTAACGATTTATTGCAGGCGGGACGGTTTTTTTTTTAAATCTAAATTGACACCTTTTAAATTTATTTTCCACTGGTTCATATAAGAACCCGTGTATCACCTGCCCGGTTTTCCAAATTAGAAGCCGGTCTTCAACTTAATTAAATTAAAGGACCCCGGGTTCGACACCTACGCTTAACTGGAATTATATTGGACATCTTCGTCGGCTCCGTGGTCCGGGACTGTTCAAGTCCCTGGCGCCCATATAATATTTATTAGTATTCACTAAACTGGAAGGTTGTATCTTGATATTTTAGCAAGAACTAATTTAATTTAATTATACTTTATTTACTTTAATTTGATTTAAACTTTTGAAGAAGGAACAGTACTGGGTTTATCTCCAACCCCCCATGACCATAGTTCGAAACCGACCGAATTTAAGGCTGGCTGGCATTACCTTTTTTTTAATAGTTAAGTTTATATAGTTTAAAACAATAAACTTATATTGTTTGAGATAATTTGTTGTTTCTTTGCATTTTAATACCAACCCACCTAGCATCTGGGCTTTTGTTCCATTACCACTAGAGGGACAAAATCTCAAATGTAACAGTGGCGACCAACGTGTGTATTGGTTGGAGATAGAGGTTACGTCTATTGCTGTACCTTATAAGCCAGAGTACTGTTTCTTAAACCTTCCAGTTATTTTAACTTAAAAAAAAACCGTCGCGCGGAATCCTTTGTTAACGAGTTCTAGTCTATATGTTTGTATTGTTTTATACACTTTTGTTAACTTTTACTTAACTATACTTACTCCATAAGACTGCCTATTGTGTAACTGCCTTTACTGCAGATAATATTTACACATTGTTTGAGATTGTACTTTGTGACAGCCAGCTTTCAGTTCAGTACACTGCAATTTTTTTATTTAACAATATGGAACGTCCCATTTCATTTAATTTACTTCGCAAGGATGAGCTCATTTATGAAGTACTGGTTCGAGATGCGAAACCTGCCTCAACCGTAGAGGAACTACGTGTTCAGATTAGGGAACTAAATAAATTAGTAAGTTCAGACGAAATTGAGGAGACAAACATAGATCCGAAAAGCGAATTACAAACAATCAAGGCCAAACTCCCAGAAATTAGTGAAGTACTTGATAAATATCCTTCCAATTTCAAAAAATTTAACCGCGTTAAGGCTTTATGTTACCACCTGTATCATCGCTTGAGTAGGATTACCCCTCCAACTGATCATAGTACCGACTATGCAACCATTGACAAGCAGCTTAAGGGTTACTTGTCTAGAATTGATTCGGCTAACGCAAGCTTCCATCAATCATTTACTTCCGCCGAGGAGACACCGAAAGCAACGTCAGATTTGCAGCCAAGGGACTTAGTCATTTCCTGCAAGAGAGAGACGGTTAAGACCCTGGGTATAAAATTCGATGGTACAGCCTGCGTAAAAGCGTTTATTGAGCGCCTTGAGGAGCTTTGTGAGGCCAGAGATATTAACGAAGCCTCCTTACATACGTCAGCGCTGGATCTTTTCTCGGACGGAGCCTTATTGTGGTACCGTGGAATTAAAGCGTCGGTTTATGATTGGGCGGATCTAAAGAAGCAGTTGCTCACAGCTTTCGCTCCACCAGATTACGACATGCGTCTAATTTCGGAAATAACAAACAGAACGCAAGGGTCAACTGAGCTGTCTTGTATATATATAGCAGTCATGGAGAATCTGTACAATAGGCTATCTTATAAGGTTCCAGAACGCGACCGTTTGGCACGGATCAAATTCAACATGAGACCGGAATACACGACGGGGTTGTCAATAATGACTGTCAACACGCTGGACGACTTAAAAGAGAAGTGTAGACAACTGGAGCTAGGTTTCCATAGCAGGGCTCAGTTTCATGAACCACCCAAACCAACGTCTTCTTTTGTTGCAGCAGACTTGGCATACCAACCACCAAAAGGTTCACAACGAGTTGAAACCGTGCAAACTGATTCTGGTTCGTTGTTCTGTGTTCGTTGTAGGGTTAAAGGGCATTCATTATCACAATGCAAATCCACGGAAATTGTGTGTTACCGTTGCGGCAAGAAGGGCGTTCGTGCACCGTCGTGCCCTACGTGCAGTAAGAAGAAGAAGGAGGCTCAGTCTTGTCCAACCTGTAATTCAAAAAACTAAATTTCCGGAACTACAGCCAACATTTCGATCAGTCAGATTGGGATGATTATTTAAAATCTTTAAAATTATTTTTTCAAACACTAAGGGTAGATACAGTAAGATATAAAACTACGGATGATAGTCGTCCACATTTAACAGTTTCCATATACGATGAGTATTATTATGGTTTACTCGACTCGGGTTCCTGCATCTCGGTATTGGGTACCGATGTTGGCCAACAATTCATAAAGGCTGGTGCGAGTTTACACGCCGATACGGAGTTGGGCAGCATCGTAACTGCCAATGATTCGCGGGCATCCGTGGAGGGTTATTTATTTTTACCAGTGACTCTCATGGGAGTGACTAAGATTATTAAATTCTATATTATTCCAGACATTACCACACCGTTGATTTTTGGCGTTGATTTTTGGAAGGCCTTTAATTTGGCCCCAAAAATTTTTAATAAATTACCTTTACACTATTTAAAAAACAATAGAGGCCATTCATGTGTTTCGGAGGTTAGGCACCTACAACCTTTTGACGAATTAACACCTGATCAAAAGAATAAAGCGGAGTCATTAATTAAGGATTTCGAAAACGTTTCCTTTGAGGCCAAGGGACTAGGTCGTACCCATCTGTTGCGTCATAAAATAGACACCGGGGATGTTCCTCCTATTAAACAGCGTTATTATCCTTTATCACCTGAACGCCTCAAGGAACTTAACCGTCAGCTGGATGAGATGTTGGAGATGGGAGTGGTGGAACCCAGCAATAGCGCGTGGAATAACCCGGTTCTACTAACTCCAAAACCAAATGGGGAATGGCGATTTTGCCTGGACAGTCGAAAGCTGAACGCGGTCAGCAAGCAAGATGCGTATCCACTACCCTACGTCTCTCACATCTTAGACCAGTTGCGAGACGCGCGATACCTTTCGTCGATTGATTTGAAATCCGCATTTTGGCAAATCGAATTGGACTCCGTTTCTTCCAAAGAAAAAACCGCATTCACGGTTCCGGGTCGAGGTTTGTTCCATTTTAAAGTTATGTGCTTTGGGTTGACGGGAGCCCCAGCAACCCAACAGCGATTAATGGACAGACTTTTCGGCCCAGAGTTTGGTAATAAGGTGTTCGTTTATTTAGATGACATTATTATTTGCTCACCAACCTTCGAAGAACACATTTCGCTTCTTAAACGGGTTTTAGACAAATTAAGGCAGGCCAATCTGACAATTAATTTGCCAAAGTCTTGTTTCTTTCGACGAGAATTAAAATATCTGGGTTACAGAGTGGACGAGCATGGCTTACACACTGACCCGTCGAAAGTTCAGTCAATTGTTGACTTCCCAACCCCTACAACCCGTAAGGAAGTGAAAATGTTTCTTGGAACGGCCTCATACTATAGACGTTTTATTAAAAACTTTAGCACGATAGCGGCCCCTTTAAACGCACTAACCAGTACGAGCAAAAAAGCGCCGCCTTTTCAGTGGACGGCTGAGACTGAAACCGCGTTCTCAACCTTAAAAGAGGCGTTGGTGTCTGCTCCGGTATTGGCTTGTCCAGATTTCTCTCAACCTTTTGAGATTCATTGTGACGCATCTAGTTTTGGGATAGCGGGCACTTTGACTCAGGTTACAAATGGGGAGGAGCACCCAATAGCCTATTGCAGTCGTTCGCTCAATCCGGCGGAGCGCAACTATTCCGCAACGGAGCGTGAGGCCCTCGCTGTGGTCTTCGCAGTCGAACACTTTCGTCCTTACGTGGAAGGCGGTCCAGCGTTTAAAGTGATAACCGACCACTCAAGCTTAAAATGGTTCTTTAACTTAACCAATCCCTCTGGTCGATTAGCCCGTTGGGGTTGTCGGTTATCACCTTACAACTTCACAATCGAACATCGCAAAGGCAGGGACAATGTGGTTCCGGATGCCCTATCTCGTGGCGTTCCGGTGTTGGAAATTAAAGTGCCCGTTAATGACACATGGTTTAAAGCATTGTGGGATAAATGTGTCAGTACGCCTAGGTCGTGCCCAAACTTTATAATTAAGGAGGATAAACTCTACCGTTACTCTAAAAATAAATTCGGAGTGGCTAGTGACTATGACTGGAAGCAGGTAGTACCGGAGGGCAATCGACTAGAGTTGTTAAAGAGTCACCATAGTGGCGAATTATCTCCACATTTCGGAGTATTTAAAACCTATAAAAGACTTGCACTCCGATACTACTGGCCTAATATGTATAAGGACGTGATTAGCTACGTTGGTAAATGTGATACGTGCGCAGCATATAAACACTCACAATTACCTCCTCCCGGACTCTTGGGTGATGCGAAAGAGTGCTCCAAGCCGTTTGAAACCATAAGCATGGACTTGGTAGGTCCGTTGCCACGGTCCAGAACGGGATTCACATATCTCTTAGTGGTCGTGTGCTGTTTTACGAAATACTGTTTACTATTTCCTTTACGTAGAGCTGTTGGTAAGGCTATAGCACAGAAACTAGAAGACGGCGTTTTCCTGGTACATGGTATACCCCGTACGGTTATAGCAGACAACGGGACGCAATTCACGGGTAATGAGTTACGTTCACTATTGGGGAGGTACAAAATACCTCAAGTTCACTTCACACCTCGTTACTGCCCAAGCGTGAACACCGTAGAACGCTATAACCGTACCATTATGACCGCGGTATCAATTCTCGTGGAGGATGACCATCGATCTTGGGATGTTAACATCTCAAAGATCCAGTTCGCTATGAACACCTCCACAAACGAGGTTACTCGTTTTACCCCGTTCTTCCTAGTACATGGCAGAGAGGCAGTTAGTAGTGGAGATGTCTTCGGCAATGATACCGTTGCACAGCCCACTCTAGCTTGCGCTTCCCGCAGTTCATATGCCAATCAGTTAGGGGGTTTGGGTGAGATCTTCAATAAAGTAAAGGACGCGCTCGTCAAATCGCATAAACGTAGTGCTCGTTATTATAATAGTAGTAGGAGGCACGCGGAGTTTAAGGTAGGCGACACTGTTTGGAAGAGGACATATCCTCAGAGTGACGCCTCAAAATTCTTTATGGCCAAATTAGCTCCTAAATATGAAAGATGTATAATTAGAAAAAAACTTTCACCCTTAGTGTATGAATTGGAAGGCTGTAGTTCCGGTAAAAACCTTGGTACATGGCATATCAAGGATTTTAAATCACCATATGGCGAGGATTAACTTTTTTATTTTATTTTATAGATGGTCGCGGTGACCTTTGAGGGCTGTATATGCCTAGGGACTACTGGTTTACTTGTAGCATTGGTGGCTGTATATGCCACGGTGTTAGAACCATGTCAATTAAATATATTTTACACTGTTTTTGCGGTTCGTAGTTGTTACACAGGTTCCTACTGTGTACACATTTGCGAACTACTTTTAGAGTAGCAATAGACGATTGTTTAAAAATTGTTGTTGGTTTACTTGTTGCTGTAGGATTAACACTCGAAGAGTGTATAAACCTCCGGATTGCTGGTAAGGCAGCATAATGATAGTCCTGAGTTAGGAGGCCTTAATGGCGGGCGTGTAGGCTGCATTGATGGAAAACGTTTTTAGATGTTATTTTTTTTTCAGTGGCCGAATAACCGTCACACTCCATTTAGGGAAGACGGTTAGCCATTTCTCATTAGTTTGTAGCAGTTAGTTTAATTTCTTTTGGTGTATTGTTTGTTGTACCAGCTCGGCGTTATTCTCGGCGGTCATCACTTTTAGTAAGAGTATGTGTAGGGTGGTGTTCGTGCACGATTGGGTGGGGTGGTCTCTCCTATATAATTATAGTAGGTCAGACTAAGATAGTACTTCAGCAGATACATACGCATTAAGACTCTTGTTGAAGCTTGTCTTTTACATATTTTTGAATGGATTAGACTCGCTCCAGAAGTAACTCTTTAATAACACACAGGCTACATGGATAATTAAGTGTAACCAGAATTCGGTATTGTTGTTGTATATGCCTTAACTACCTAGTCGTGCCAACGTTTATTCTTTTTTCTTTCTCAGTTCCTGTTTTCAGGGTCGAGCGGTGTAGAATATTGTAAGCGTGCTTGGTTCTTTTGAGCCTGCTTAGACGCTGGAGGGCCAGCGTCGAGATTTGCCCTATCGGGTCAAATCTCTGGTGGTTGGGGAGGTACTGTTACGTTGTTTTTTTGGTACCTAACATTTACCTGTGAGCATGCGTTGTAAATTGAGAGGTTTCCAATATGAGTCTCTCCATGATTTCCAAGTGAAATGTTCATTGTGGTTTATGCAAATGACTTTGGGTTGCGATTTGAAGAAGGAGTCATCTTTGCATCCGTACTTCATCACCGGACTATTTAGTAACACTTCCTGACGATAAATCACTGTTCGGAACCATAATAAACTGGTGTTCATAATAAATTAGATTCATAATATCTTATTTAAGCTGCGATTGTGTTTACATTCCAAATGTCATTCGGTTAAACGTCAGTTTCTTTCTGACAGTTGGAGGCGACATCTAGCGGCTGCGATATGCAGTTGTAGTTCTAATCGATACATTTTAACATTTTCATTGGAAATCATCGAACTAATATCATAAAGACAAATCCTTAATAATTTCCAGCTTTTGGTTGAAATACTTAATTGTTTTTTTTAACCGTAAACGGAAGTGAAATTATTTTTTTATTAAGGAGTTTTTTCTAGAAGCATCGCGGACCTCACAATCCATATTTAATCTGTGGCATGTCTATGGCTTAGTGTTGCCAGGTGATTCATTCTCAATTCGCCGAAAGAGTGAGGGAAAAGGTTGCTCCACTTAGGACAAATTTTAATGTTAGAACTAAGAAATAATTAGTTTGTCAGCTTGGATCCTGAAAATTGTTATTGTTTCAGAGTATAAACGTCATGTTGGACAGTTGTTAGGGATTTTCAAGAATTAAATATCTTGAGGTAGTGCTTCGGTCATCAGTGCTCTTGTAAGTTTTACCTGAAACAGGGGAGATTTTCTAGGTGCTCCGCCTGTTTCCGGTTGGGAGGCATAACAAGACAATGGAAGGTCACGGGCGTCATTTTGCTATTGATCAAGCCTGAGGCAAAGTTACAAACTTTATCTCGTGTTTTATAAGGTAAGGATTTTGGTGAATTAGTGTTTGGAAGTGATCTCTGAGTCCTTCCCAGGTCGTTAAAAGGATATTGACGTGATCCCTGGATATTTATTACAGGATTCCATGCGTTGAGGATTCGCAGATGAACTAGGCGGACCTGTTCTACAGCCGGTCGCATCCAGCAGTCAATTGTTTTCATCATTACCCAACTGTGAGTATTACCATTGCTGTCCCACCACGCAGGGTTAGGCAAACAGAAGTCGTAGCTCATTCAATTGTGTTTTCTAAGGGCCTCGTAGGCCACGTGGACTGGCTAATGGTTTAGTCTTTAGATCTCCTAGCTCCTCCCCTCTATTCATTCTCAAGGAAAGTACCATGGTTTTCCCTTATATAATAGGGTCCCCGTATTGTCAATTCCAGGTGAGGCAACTCGAGCGATTCGTCTCGCCGCCAGGATCTAGACGAGCCTCTGGGACCTGGACGCGAGACCCGTTCCTCGAGTCCACTCAAGGCCTCCAGTGGAGACGGTCGTGCAGTAGCAGAGTCCGCCTAACGATTTATTGCAGGCGGGACGGTTTTTTTTTTAAATCTAAATTGACACCTTTTAAATTTATTTTCCACTGGTTCATATAAGAACCCGTGTATCACCTGCCCGGTTTTCCAAATTAGAAGCCGGTCTTCAACTTAATTAAATTAAAGGACCCCGGGTTCGACACCTACGCTTAACTGGAATTATATTGGACATCTTCGTCGGCTCCGTGGTCCGGGACTGTTCAAGTCCCTGGCGCCCATATAATATTTATTAGTATTCACTAAACTGGAAGGTTGTATCTTGATATTTTAGCAAGAACTAATTTAATTTAATTATACTTTATTTACTTTAATTTGATTTAAACTTTTGAAGAAGGAACAGTACTGGGTTTATCTCCAACCCCCCATGACCATAGTTCGAAACCGACCGAATTTAAGGCTGGCTGGCATTACCTTTTTTTTAATAGTTAAGTTTATATAGTTTAAAACAATAAACTTATATTGTTTGAGATAATTTGTTGTTTCTTTGCATTTTAATACCAACCCACCTAGCATCTGGGCTTTTGTTCCATTACCACTAGAGGGACAAAATCTCAAATGTAACAATAGGTACTCCATAACATGTTGATTGTATTGTTCATGAAAAGCTGGCTTTGCCATGAGGCGTTTTTCCAGCTGCACAAAGCGCCGATGAGCAATTGTGTAAGCACCCTCAAAGGCGACTGATGATTGATCACGGAATGGTAACTGGACAATGTATCGTCCCTCACTGTCACGCTTGTGTGTTGATAGGAATATTTCCTCACAATGTATGTCAGCCACCGAGTGAGATTGTTTGTTGTCTTCACACGGAATGCTGTCCAACTCCCACAACTTCTGAACGGCAATATCCAGATTGGCGTCTATTGACACATGATTGATTGATAGAGGAATTGATGATGATGACTTTGATAAAGTTTTTCCCATGAGAATGAATCCAAATATGGGATTGATGGCAGTTGCTGCATGTGGACCACCATCAATTTTCCCTGGTAAAAGAATTTGAGGGAATATCTCTCCACCAATGAGGATATCCACAGGACCAAAAGAATGATATTTCTCATCAGCCAATTTAATATTTGATAAATGTTGAAAATTGTTAATGTCCACTGGATGGGTGGGCATGTCACCACAAATTTTGTCCAAAGTCACCGCTTCTGCTGTAAAAGAGGGCTCTGGTTTCCCAACTGGTCGGATTTCTAAGAAGACCTTGCCCGTGGAAACTGCAGGAACGTTCCCTATACCTGTCATAGGAGTTTGAGTTTTATACTGTGCCAAGCCTAAACGACGGGCACATACCTTGGTGATGCTGTGACTCTGACTACCGGGGTCCAATAAGACACGGACCTTCTGAAAGGAGCCTCGACCGTCCTTGACCTCCACCTCAGCAGTGGCAAGCATCACAAAATGAGTATTTGATGTTGATCCTGCAGTTGTGTTTGATAATGATGTAACGGGTGTGATCACATTTTCCTTGGAATCAGAAGTTGGTGCTGAACCTTTCCCTGTATGAGAAATGCCTGGTTCTTTATGTTGAGAGTTGACAGAACTACTTGTCTCTGTCTTTTTTGTAAAGTGTGGAAGGCTGTTGTGCTTTTGTCCACATGATTTGCATGTATGCAATGAATTACAATTGGCTGTGATATGGTTTGACCGTAAACAGTTGAAACACAATTTGTTTTGTCTCACAAGTTGAGACCTCTCATAAGGAGATTCTGATAAAAACTTTGAACATAAGTAGAGAGGGTGATCCTCTTTACACACTACACATGATTGAGAATGCGCTTGGGCCAAAAGCATTGTAGGCTTTGATTGGTTGTTTGAAACCACACGCTTGTTATTTTGCTGTTGCATAGCTGATGATGATGATTGATTGTTCACATTTAATGTTGAGCGTTCAAGGGCATTACACCTATCTACCAAGAATGTGGATAATTCCTTGAAGCTTGGAAAATCACTACTGGTATTGGCCAGCTCAAAAGCTTCCCGAGCTTTGCCTTATCTAATTTTGTAAGCAACGAGTGAAATAACACAAAATCCCACTGTGTTGTTGGTAGCCCTAATGATGCGAGCATTGATAAGTTCTCATTATAAAGGTCTAACATTGTACGCAAGCTTTGAGCAGAACCGGAGTGCCAATGCACTCCGGTTCTGCTCAAAGCTTGCGTTCCTTCAAATTGTTGATCTGTTCCCAACACATGAACGCCAAATACCTCCTGTTGTTATAACGATTCACTAATGCTTTATATGCACTGATGTAGTTACCCTCACACACAGGAAACGCACGAATGATACTGATTGGATCCCCAGATAAGGATGTGATCAAGTATTGAAATTTTTCTACATTTGATAAGTCGCTTCTGTTATGCACTAATGTGTTGAAAAGGTCAATGAACCCTGGAAAATCTTTGAATTGCCCTGTGAATAATGGTAGCTTCATAGGTGGTAACTTAGCTGTTTTATTTTTTGACTCACTGGACGAAGAAGAAGTCTCCACCTTTGCTGACAAGTATTTACGCTTGGCCTCTAATGTTTCAAAGAACATATCATCGGCCTGTTCTAGGAACTTAAATTGAGCCTGTTGCACTTCCTTTTCGTCCATACCTGCTTTTTTGTACTCACACATTAATTGAATGTGGGCTTCGTTAAAGGTTTCGAGTATTTGATCTACGCGCGAACACCAAGTTTCTAACCTATTTATTTGATTTGGGTCTGTTTTGCAATTTCGTGCGCAAATTACCGCATCACGAAGGCGCTTAAGCGCCATGTTACGCTTAGATTCATAATGTGCGATCAATGCCTCACTCATTTTGATAATTAATTATACACTTTGTTGAAAGTTTGATACGATTGTGGATTGTTCGATTGGTAAACAAAATCACGAAATGATTGTATTTGAACTGATTTGAACGAATGAGTGAACACTACACACGGAAAACACACTTGATTGTCAGTGTCAATGTCTGAAGTTACACTCACTCACGTCACTATGATAAATGTCACTTGTCTAAACTGTCAACCACAACAGTTCTGAAACAAGCTTCACAAACACAAAATAATCTATGGTTCGATAAAATGAATGAGAAATGATATTATGTTGGCAATAATTTTGTCTATGGTACCAACCTACCAACCCAACAAACCCAAATGATACGAGAAAATGTAGGTACAATACCTAATTGATATGTGGTTTTGAATAAAACAATGATACACAATGAAATCCTAGTGTTATATGTTGCACCAAGGATTCCAACACAAAAATGATAATTTTAGGCGCTGTATGTTACACCTAAAACACACGATTAAAATGAAAATGACGGTGACAGACTATGTTTGTTGCCGAACTCCGTCCACAAAATGTATGTGATAACACGAATGCGAAACGATGACGAAACAACTCACTCCCGACTGCGGACAAGCGAGCGTTTGGTGGGTACGTTGCTATGATGACTACCTACCACAAAATGATTATGAACACAAAACACTGGCACAATTTGATATGTTTTGTCCCGCGATGATGTATGATAACTTCGAAATATGATAAAATACACTTGTTATGTTGTAGAACAATTTATTGGCACTCGTAAATAAAACAAAAGTTATGTTCAAAAGTGAGGTTAAATGATAAAAATATGTTATGATTATGTTAAATTGAGATGATTGTTGTAATGCAATTTGGTTTTTGCGAACAAATATGGCTGACCCCACAATTTTCACAATAGAAAAAATAGGATTACTGATACTATTTCAGCAATCCGGCTAACAAGGACCATGAAAAATGTTAAAGAATGATTCTATTTCATGGGCAAGTGGACTGTATCTAACGGGAAAGGTAGAAGGGACTCACCGATGCTCGCTGAAGAGAGCCGGCTGGCTCCGAATACCTGATGATTTTATGCTGTGGGGCGCCCCAATTCTTGTTTCTTGATGATTTGGATGAGTATGGGTTGATAGCCGTGTGGTATCCGGCAGAGTAGAATAGAACCAACCCATTACACTGACGGGTGTCGTATAAGGCGACTAATGTCTGAGGCAGAACACCTTCCGCCTCCGTAGACCAGAGAATGGGCAGCAGCGTTTTCTGTTAGTCTTTCATCACTGCGATCTCCAATCCGCCTGCCAAGCGTGGAGATTACGGCAAATTCCTCCCATCATGGGAGAGGCTTATGTCCAGCAGTGGACGTTATGGGCTGATGTAGTAGTAGTAGTAGGGTTGATGGCACACACAATTTGTCTTGATTAGCACTTGATTTCAGTGTTTCACGATAATTTTGCGGAGTCGTTAAGTTTTGTGGTGAGTTATGGCGGGGAACTCGGGGAACTGGTTGATGCATGTCAAAAACGTAGGGTGGCGCTGTATGCGCAGGAAATGGTAGGATTGGAAAGGGCGGGAATTCAAATTATGTTTTATGGTGCTTTAACAATCGTACTAGCGGACGTCACGCGGTTTCACCCGCGTAGTTCCCGGTCCCGTGGGATTACGGGATAAAATATAGCCTATGTTACACATTAATTTTTTTGGTGGGTGGTAAGGCTTTCTAATGGTGAAAGAATTTTTGAAATCGGCGCAGTCGTTTTTAAGTTAACTCATTACAAACATACACACAAAAATACAAATCTTTCCTCTTTATAATATTAGTGTAGATAAAATATTTGTCGGGTTGTCAGGATTTATTTCGCTAGTCTCGAGCTTATGTGGGCAGAAGACGGGTTTCGTGCTATGAAAACACACTGGATGCGATACACTATTTTATTTCACATTGCACGGTTCGGGTTGGTTGTTTTCATGGAGAAAAACCGGCAAGAAACTCCATGGTTACTCTTTTCAAACAGATACACTGAGTCTAACAAATTACTTGACATTACACTTTCACACATTAACACTTGGCACAATGAATCGGGTACAATTTCAAGGCGTCTTAACTCCGCTGCGATCAGACCCAGAATGTCCACCTCGCCGCCAGGACGTGTTAACATCAGGACTCTGTAGAACCCGCCATGGTAGAGTAGACTGGTAAGTAGGTCGCGTGATGTCACCACTGGCGCGCTTTCGATACATTCGCCCATCCGTACTCATGACCTGATCTGACATGTTTATATAATGTATCAGCTCTATGAAAAGAAAACATAGAAATTATAGTACAATAGAAAGTTTGGTTGATATTTGAATCATTCCCCCTGCGTCGAATCCCTTTGTCGACTTGTGATTTTTCTTGGTTTTGATGCACTGTCTTTTGTTTCGCCTCGACATAGCTGTCACAGAGTACAGTCACATTTAAAACGAAATACGGCTTTTTAATTAATAAAGTTATTTTGCTCATCCGGTTATCCGTATTTTAAATAATACATTGATAAGCAACCAAAAAGTACTAGGCTAGTATAAGTTCAAGGAGTTGTGTATTTTTACGTTCCTGGTATCTGAGTAGGTGTAGGTAACTACTTACTGTTTAATATTGTTACAGTTAACTTGTGATTCAAATACCATCTTCAATTCCTGCTAGCCTAGTACTTTTGTGGCTTGATCGCTGCACGAATTGCAGCAGATGCTGGATGGCCAAGTTGATTATTCAATACGCATTGGTCTCAGGGTGCAACCACGCTCTGCTACCATGTAGAAATATTGGCAAAAAAATATATAATATTGATTATTGGTAATATTGGAAATAGTTCCACCGGCTGTCGACAACGAGTCCCAGGTACTTCAAAGTCGACTCGACGCCGATGGATACCTCTTCTACCGTCACTAAGGATCCCGGCGGTGGCGCATTTCCAGGCCCATGAAAGCACATGGCCTCGGACTTTGGCAATGCCAGAATATGTCTTGTCTACCTTGGCCAAACTCTGCAGTTTGGTTAGAACAACTTGAAGAGGGAGACTAACAGAAGAATTCAGCTGCGCTGGGCAACTGGGCATTTGGAAAACTTCTTCGGGTCTTCTCGTCACGTAATCCACAGAGCCTAAAGAGTAAAGTCTTAAACCAGTGCGTCCTGCCTGTTATGACTTACGGGGCCAGAATGTGAGCACTCACGGCTCGGCTGGTCCATACATTCAAGGTCGTTCGGCGAGCTATGGAACAGGCTATGCCTGGAGTCTCTCTGAGGGATCGCATTTGGAACGAGATGATCTGTCACAGAACCAGAGTTTCCGACATAGCTCACAGAATAAGTAAGCTGAAGTGGCAATGGACCGGCCATATAACCGATAAACATTGGGATATACACGTTGTAGCATTGCGCTACATAAGACTTCTTTTCTTTAAAAAAAATATCAATTAAACCTTGTTTATTTTTTTCTTTTTCTGTTTGGCGTGGTTATTTTTCGAAATTAGATTTGACAGAAAATTTTTGACACCCCTGGTGAAGTTTTCTTGTCATTCGTCTATGAGATACGGTTGAAATGATAAGCTGTTTTTTTTATTACCTAAAATATTGAAAATTGTTTGTGCAGCAAATTTAATTTTCACTGTGCATACCACGGTGGCTTGAATATTTTATTCTGTTATTTATCCTGGTACGTAATCGTGTTTATTTCGTGAATTTTGGTTGTCTGCTCTATAATCTTCTGTTCCTGGTTTGTGTCCTTTATTCTTATCGTTTCTTTTCGTTTTGCTTTAGGTTTAAATCCAGTGACAGAGGGCGATTTCGCCCTCTATTGATACCCCGAGAGCTCCATTTGGTGATGTAAATATCTTGCCAACACTTACATCTAAAGGGTTCCCACAAACTTTCTTCGGATAACCCTTTTCAAGGTTTGATGAAAATTGCTGTTTAATTGTTCCACAACGATGTTATTCCTACGTGTGAGGATTATTAATTACGCATAAGTGATCTACGTACAATCCTTAAAAAACTTTGATTCGTCTCCCGGATCCAACGGCGCGTGGCGCGTGAAGATTATTTTTACCAGATTCAAAAAATAACTTAACTTTATGAGCATAATTAGCTGAATATATTTGACTAGATTATAGTTAGTTGTAAAATCCAACCTCATAAACCTCATTTTTAAATTATAATTTCCACATAAGAAATTCAAGATTTTAAACCTCGTCTGAAGCTTCAGGCTAGGTATCTTTATTGTGTCTCATAGTGAATGTTTTCATCTTTTTAGTTGTTCAATTTGTCACTAGTTTTTTAAATAACGTGTAAATCCCTATCATTAATGTATTCAATTTAAATAATTTACTTATTATATTTTATTTCTATTAAATTCTATTCTTGTGGTGTTATCAAGTGATTTTTTTATTTTAATAACCCTACAACGTGTAGTTGAGTGGAGAACACGAATGGGCAAGCGTATGAAGGTGGGAATGCCCTCAGGCTGGCTGGCAGGGTGGCTGATAGCAAATGGATGAGAGTTGCTGAGAATCGAGTTGAATGCCGTGCGATTGAGGAGGCCTATGTCCAGCAGTGGACTGCTGTAGGCTGATGATGTAGTACTTTTCTTAGGGTAAAGAATTTAAGCGCAACGTGTCGCAAACAGAAAAAAACTATCTTTAATACAGGATGTAAACGGACCGTTCACGAAGCTATAAGCTAAGCGACGCAAAAGATATTGCGGGAACGACTTTTTTTTTCTGTATACGTTTTGCACAAGATCTGTGCAGTAAACAGACAAAAAGTATTAAACTTCCATGAATTGAATTATTGAAGATGGTATTTCGATAATTAGTTTAACCTTTATTTCAATTATGTACAATATGTAGGTAGACCACAGAACTTGAGGTAGACTCCCTTGAATGTATGCAAGCCTAGTACTTTAGTCGCCAAAAAGAAGATTTCAGTCAATACATATTAGATATTAATTAGATAAATTAATTTAGAATAGCCTTGTTGTCTCCTAAAATATTAAATGTATAATTTGTCTAGATGTGGAAGGAGGGAAGGGAGGCCTTTGCCCTGCAGTGGGACAATATAGGCTTATAATAATAAATAATTTGTGTAAAATAAATATAATTTTATTTGCAAATAAAAGCGTTTCACTTTTTGTTATATGTGTACTTTTCCAATCTCGTGGTCAAGCGTAAACTTTTTAAAACAGATGTCATTTGTTTCACGAGTCGACGTAAAGGGATTCGACGCAGGGGGAATGATTCTGATATTTATGTGGATAATAACCACAAACTACATAGAAAGAAACCTTTATTTTAGGAACTACAACTAATCAGTTAGAGTCCTATTTACACTTGTGCGAGTTTTGTGAAACTAAGTTAAAGCGTAGATAATAAAGGGACGAGAGAGCTTTCACGGTAATGTTCGCAACTTTTGGCACTGGGACAAACTACTCTGTAGTACTGGCAAACTTAGAACATAGTGCAATAAAACGGAAACCACAGAAGGCAAAGTTTGGATTAGTATCACAGTTATCTATTTTAAATTATCACCATCCTACACTGCCCTTGTCAGATGTTAATTGGGGTCGACGCTACACGATTTTATCTTCCATTTTCCCATGTCAGCCTGGTTATTCACCCTTTTACCTTTGATAACATTGTCATTTTCTTCTATTTTTATTAATATTATAATAGTTATGGTAGGAGCTCGTAGCTAAATAATAACTAGGTTGGTGTGTGGATGGGTGACCACCATTACATACCGAGTTTCCTCCGTGCCTCGGAAAGCACGTTAAGCCGTTAGTCCCGGCTGTCATTTGTATATCTTTGGCAGTCGTTACAAGTAGTCAGTGGCCCAAAATGTCTGACAACCAATCTTACTAAGGGGTATCGTACTACCCAGTACTAATTGGGTTGTGGAGGTCAGATAGGCAGTCGCTCCATGTAAATACTGGTATTCAGCTGCCTCCGGTAAGCCTCTGGAAGCCGACCCCATTAAAACTTGGGAAAAGGCTAGGCAGATGATGATTATAATAGTTATGGTAGAGAAAGTTTGAAAGTAGCGCCGGTGACTGAAAATTTGTGTGGAAATCGGTTGTCGTGGTATACATAATTATATAGAGTTGAAGAGAGATATATAGAGAGAGATGAAGACAGGCATGAGTTTATCTATTTGTTGGTCACGCCATCATGCCTGAACGGGGAACGGGTTCCGATTATCCACTCGATTCAGTAATCCACGTACGTTCCAGGTTGCAATACGTCTGTGTTCTTGCACTGAGATCTTGCTGTTACGTGAATCACCAGTAGCATGACCGCTATTCAAGACCTGGTGATACGTCTTGTTAGAGGCTTCGGTAGCCAATTTTACACCACTCAGCCCGGGAACTGACTGGCACCGGGTGTTAGCCGGATCGTCCAACAAACTAGCATTATCTGTTGTGCTTTACATGGGGGATTTTCTTGGAAAATACATCGTGGTTGGCTCCCACGTCCTTTCACGGCAGACTATTTTGAGATGATTTAGTTCTCAAGGCCACTGTTGGCCGCTTCACGTGTAGTTCGTGAAGGTGTCGGGTTAGTTGACCGCCGCCCGATGCTCGGGGTTGAAATTTTACAGCTGGTTAGTTCTCCTCCAAACAAACCCTCCTCCTTTCTCATCCGGGCTTGGGACCGGCTACGGCGGAGTTAAAAATCTGGCTACTCAACAATAAGTTTATTTCAACCATCAGATTCAAATTCTTTATTGACATAATTGGTTACATAAACTTATTTGAAGCCTCCGACTCCTGAACTAGGTGTACCTATATGTCAGGAGTTAGCTCCCTCTTCCATTTTAATTGGTTTAGATACTTATGTCAACAGGAGCCACAGGAGTGGCTAAATAATAACAGCCACTCGGGTCGATCTTTAAGTTAAGCCGTGCTTGCCTAGGTGGGTCTGTGGATGGGGTGACCACCCTTACATACCGAGTTTCCTCCGTGCCTCGGAAAGCACGTTAAGCTGTTGATCCCGGCTGTCATTTGTAGATCTTTGACAGTCGTTACAGGTAGCCGGTGGCCCAAAATGACTGACAACCAGTCTTACCAAGGGGTAAGGAGGTGGCGGAGCGTGAGAGGGAGAGAACCTCACAGCGTCCCGGCCGCCGCGGGAGACGCCCCGGGCGTCCACCGTAGGCGTGGGCCTGTGGACGGTGGGCTATGGGCTAGCTCGCCGTCCGTCCGTCTCATGACGACATGCCGTGTCGACGGTGCGTTCGTGTTCCACGCGCGCCTCAAAGAGAGTCAGCAAAAAGGAAGGGGTCCGTAAGGACCGATACCTGCCGGGGTTGCGGGACTGTTCGAAAGAGATACCGTGGCCCCGGAACACAAAGGGCGATGAAGGAACATGGATGGGTTTTAGTCAGTAAAAGTCTTGTCAGACTTTTATTTTTATCTTTTTTAGTCATATGATGATTTTCACTCCCTACTGGGAGTGTCCTCCCAGTAGGGAGTGAAAATCATCAAATGACTCTGATGATGATGACTTATGTCAACCTAAGAATAAACAATTTTAGAAAAATAATAATAACGAAAAAAATAATTACTATGTCAAACGGAATAAACTTCATTAGTTACCCTTTGATGTGGGCTGACTGACTACTGTAATTTTTCTAGTGAATTATATAGTGAGAAAAGTTTTAAGGCACTAGTGCGCGAAATATTTCATTGTGAAGACATACGGCTCATTTGTAACTTTGTTTTTTGGAGAGTGTTATGTACGACTGCTGAGTAAAATAAGTTGAACTACAAAACAAACTATCTAAGTAGTAGCTTAGATATTATTTCGGAGATGCACTCACTCACTTACTGGATCACCAGATGCGGGAAGATTGGCTTTGTAGCGTTATTTTATGGAGGCCAATAGGAGAGCAGTGGACGTCTTTCAGCCCCTTTTACAAACTCATATTATAGCGTAGGTATAGCGCTTGCAACAGTAGGCAAATGAGGTATATGCCCTATAGCTGAACTTATGTATTTGTATTTATTCATCTGGCAGCCCCCAAATTCTAACCCTTGAACCGCTGACTTTGAATCCAACATCAACATACCCGCAATAACAACTAATATCAAAAACAAACTAAGATTGTACTGTTGATCTGCACATCACCCGCCAACTATCTCAATAACTATTATAAGATCTCAGTCTGCACGCATGGAAGACAAACATTTCGATAACAGTTTAAGCTTTGTAACTTGTAACTGAATTTGCCAAACAAGAGTTTGTGTTTCTGTTGGATATATAAACTTAGGTATAAGATAGATCATAGACACTGATGGTTCCATTTTCTGACACTGGTGGCTCTCTTGTTTTCTCTTTGGATTTTACAAACGTCATGTAGTTTGTGCGCATAAGGGTGCACATAAAGAAGCAGATTTTCGGTACAGATCGGTGTAGGGTTAACTTGCATATAGTATCTAGACACGCGGGAGCGTGTCAAGCCAAGTTCTGGCGCGCAGCTCACAGTGTGTAATATTACACGAACCATTTGGAGCCACTTTTGAGCCCCTCATAACTCAAAAACGATTTCACCTAAACTTGTCAAATTTGGCTCATATGTTGAGACTAGCATGAGACTAGATGTATATGTGTTCCAAATTTTATAAACATATCTCTAACGGTTATTTAGATATTAACGTCCAAAAATCGTCATTTTTATGACTGACCTATAGATCAAAACTATAACCCAGTTCCAGATGACCTAGAAAGTTCAAATTTGGCATGCAGATAGGTAATTAGGTGAATACAAAGGAAAAAATCTGAAACTGGTAATTTTTTATCATTTTATTATAATTTTCACTTAACTTATTAATTAGTGCCTGTAAATCTCTTTATGTGGATTTTATGATCTTTACGTGAATATATAACGAGTTGAATACCACCCTTAATTTTCTTTGAATCCAAATATTTCCGTTTTGTACTTATAAATAAGAATATAGTAGATTTTCGTATTTATTACGCGTAACTAACCGTATTCTACAACCACTAGCGCCAGCTATTATCATTCTGAATAAATTATTATTATTATTATATTATTATTATTCTCAGAAACTCACTCACTACACCATGCCGCCTCCATTGATTTATTTAAAAGTGACACTAGATGGCGTATGTACAAAAAGTAATGATATCCCATCAAAAACATAAATGTGAAATGAGAGCCAAGTTCAATATTATGATACTAGCTTCTGCCCGCGACTTCGTACGCGGAACCTGTTGCTTATGCCAGCGACAACGGGGTCGTCAAAATCGAGGATCTGATACGTCTGATGTCAAAGCGCAATTCTCTATCCGTGAACGCGAGACAATGCGTGACGTTCACGATCAGCAGTCAGTCGCGCATCACGTTCCCCACTTGTCTCTAGATACCTAGAAGTCGATGTGTAGATACGCTGAAAACTAAAGCGTAATTCTCTTTCCGTGAATATCTCCAACTCGCGAGACAATGCAGACGTTCACGATCAGCGGTCAGTCGCGCATCATTTTCTTCACTGGTCTCTAGACACCTGGATGTAGATGCGTAAATACGCTGAGAACGCAGGTGTGCTTCGCGATCCGAAGAGGTTGAAGCCTGATGTTCTCGAACAGCATTAAGTCTCTCCTGACGCTCTTCGGTAGATTCTTGGGATCTTATGATCCTCAATCTTTTAGCTCCTTTGGAACACTGGGAAAGATTTGACCTCTTTCTAGTCATTCTAAGTGACTGCTCCGCTGCGTTACCGATTAGGCTACCGTGCCACGTAGATAAATAGAAAAGGAAATTAAACACTAAAATAACATAAGCCGGAAGACATAGTTTTGGCCAGTAGAATCAAATTTTCAATGATACACCATTATCATCGAAAATCAGTCCTAAACTGTTACCACCTTGACCGCGTGGATATTTTATAATTATACATTGAAATTAGTGATAGCTTTGATTTCCACATCAGATGTTTCTGATCTTCAATTTTTATAAGTCAACAGGAAATGCCCATCAGACGAACAACTTTTGCTAAGACGTCATTCCTATATGTGTTATGGTGTAGCTGGGCTCTCGGAGTTCCACAACAGGTGTTCCAGATCTTCGATTTTTATAAGTCAACAGAGAGTGCTCATCAGATTGAACAACTTTTGCTAAAACGTCATTCCTATATATATGTAAGTGTAGCTGGGCTCTTGGAGTTCCACATCAGGTGTTCCAGATCTTCAAATTTATTCTCTCAGCAGAAAATGCCCATCACGTGGAACAATTTTTGCTATGGTACCATTTTTGTATCTCTTATAGTTCAGCTGGTCTGTTGTGGTTCTGCATCAGGTGTTCAAGTTTCCAAGATAAATTATAGCCTATATCTTGCCCAGACTTAATACCTATACAACAACAAAAAAATCATTCAAATCCGTCCAGCAGTTCTGAAGATTAGCGTGTACAAACAAACAGACAAACAGACAGACTTTTTTTTTTGGATTCGTGCTCTATTACTGTTTCTAAACCCCCCTCAATTATTTATTTTTTAATATATTCAATGTACAGACACAGTTTTTCTACTGTTTTATTATATGTATATATAGATATATAGATAAACCCCCCTCAATTATTTATTTTTTAATATATTCAATGTACAGACACAGTTTTTCTACTGTTTTATTATATGTATAGACTAGCTTCTGCCCGCGACTTCGTACGCGGAACCTGTTGCTTATGCCAGCGACAACGGGGTCGTCAAAATCGAAGATCTGATACGTCTGATGTCGAAGCGCAATTCTCTATCCGTGAACGTCTCCGACTCGCGAGACAATGCGTGATGTTCACGATCAGCAGTCAGTCGCGCATCACGTTCCCCACTTGTCTCTAGATACCTAGAAGTCGATGTGTAGATACGCTGAAAACTCAAGCGTGATTCTCTTTCCGTGAATGTCTCCAACTCGCGAGACAATGCAGACGTTCACGATCAGCTGTCAGTCGCGCATCATTTTCTTCACTGGTCTCTAGACACCTGGATGTAGATGCGTAAATACGCTGAGAACGCAGGTGTGCTTCGCGATCCGAAGAGGTTTCCACGGAGCAAGTTGAAGCCTGATGTTCTCGAACAGCATTAAGTCTCTCCTGACGCTCTTCGGTAGATTCTTGGGATCTTATGATCCTCAATCTTTTAGCTCCTTTGGAACACTGGGAAAGATTTGACCTCTTTCTAGGCATGGTTATAGTTTTATTAAAATCTAAGTGACTGCTCCGCTGCGTTACCGGGTAGGCTACCGTGCCACGTATATAAATAGAAAAGGAAATTAAACACTAAAATAACATAAGCCGGAAGACATAGTTTTGGCCAGTAGAATCAAATTTTCAATGATACACCATTATCATCGAAAATCAGTCCTAAACTGTTACCACCTTGACCGCGTGGATATTTTATAATTATACATTGAAATTAGTGATAGCTTTGATTTCCACATCAGATGTTTCTGATCTTCAATTTTTATAAGTCAACAGGAAATGCCCATCAGACCGAACAACTTTTGCTAAGACGTCATTCCTATAATGTGTTATGGTGTAGCTGGGCTCTCGGAGTTCCACAACAGGTGTTCCAGATCTTCGATTTTTATAAGTCAACAGAGAGTGCTCATCAGATTGAACAACTTTTGCTAAAACGTCATTCCTATATATATGTAAGTGTAGCTGGGCTCTTGGAGTTCCACATCAGGTGTTCCAGATCTTCAAATTTATTCTCTCAGCAGAAAATGCCCATCACGTGGAACAATTTTTGCTACGGTTCCATTTTTGTATCTCTTATAGTTCAGCTGGTCTGTTGTGGTTCTGCATCAGGTGTTCAAGTTTCCAAGATAAATTATAGCCTATATCTTGCCCAGACTTAATACCTATACAACAACAAAAAAATCATTCAAATCCGTCCAGTAGTTCCGAAGATTAGCGTGTACAAACAAACAGACAAACAGACAAACAGACAGATTTTTTTTTTTGGATTCGTGCTCTTTTACTGTTTCTAAACCCCCCTCAATTATTATTTTTTTAATATATTCAATGTACAGACAAAGTTTTTCTACTGTTTTATTATATGTATAGATAATAATAATAGATATGCCTTGGTTATTGACTTCAACGACAAAAGAAGTGAAATCTAAATGGGTGCCAAGTTCAATGGTCAGTCCTGAAATTTATCTATAACAACATAAAATATCATTTTTTCTTATAACTTAGGAGAATATATTGTAGACTAAGGTCTGACTTGGCTAGTTTTCAAATACGAATTATATTATAGCCTTCGCAAGTTCAACCTGTTATTTCTACTTACTGTCGGTTCTTATTTTATTATTCCGAAAATTTGGCTTGCTGATAAAAACTAACCACCGAACATAATAATTCGTATATGAGAACTAGCCAAGTCAGACCTTAGGCTACAATATATTCTCCTAAGTTATAAGAAAAAATGATATTTTATGTTGTTATAGATAAATTTCAGGACTGACCATTGAACTTGGCACCCATTTAGATTTCACTTCTTTTGTCGTTGAAGTCAACAACCAAGGCATATACCTAACATAATATTGAACTTGGCTCTCATTTCACATTTATGTTTTTGATGGGATAAACCTGTTTCTTTATAAGTGAGCGCATAATATAACCTAGAAATTAATACCTGCACCGATCGGTACCGACCCGCCCGTACCGGGAACCTGCTCCTTTATGTAAGCACCCTAATAAAATATAGTGTTTCGAAATCTAACGTGAGTTTTATTGAAATATTGCCGAATCTCCAGTAATTTCGATAAGTATGCATGAGTTCGTTTCTAATATTAAACAAGGTGTAAACAAACCATTCAGTCGAACAGGCTATAAAAACACAAAAAGAGACAAAGCACCTGGTTCTGACAATATAACAAATGAAATCTTGTCAGCATTACAGCATACCATAACACCAGCTCTAACCTCAATTTTTAATCATGTATTAGAAACTGTAATCATACCGCACCAATGGACCAAGTCTAGACTATAATTTTACTACACAAAAAGGGGGACAGAAATGATGTTGGAAACTACCGGCCAATAAGTCTAACGTCGAATATTTATAAGATTTTAGCAAAAAATATTCTAAGCCGCATAACTAAAGTACTCGACGAGAACCAACCACGAGAACAGGCGGGATTCCGAAGCAAGTACTCAGTCGTTGACCATGTCCACGTAGTGAAACAAATATATGAAAAATATAAAGAATATGGCCTACCAATCTACTGCTGTTTTGTCGACTATTGCAAGGCTTTTGATTCTTTGGACCACAATAAAATTTGGGATGCCTTAAAGAAACAAGGGGTGGAAGAAAAATATATTAGGATAATTAAGAACATCTACACTGGTGGTACAGCAAGAGTTAAGCTAGAAAGAGAGGGAGGGATTATCAATCTCGAAAAGGGTGTACGACAAGGAGACCCACTTTCACCGAAATTGTTTACTGCAGTATTGGAGGAAGTCTTCAGACAATTCAACTGGGAGAGTTGTGGCCTAAGAATCAATAGCGAGTATCTAACAAACTTAAGATTTGCTGATGATATTATTCTATTCGCAAAGTCCTCTCATGAGCTTCAGAATATGCTGACAGATCTAGACACGCATAGCAGAGCGGTGGGCTTAAATATGAATACATCCAAAACTAAGGCAATGACTAACAGAGAGAAAGAAACAATCATAGTGAACAATACTATTGATTATGTAGATGAGTATACATATTTGGGTCAGGTAATTAAGATAAACAATATGTCAAGCAAAGAGATTGAGACACGCATAGGACATGCATGGAAGAAATACTGGGCGAACAGAGAAATAATGAAAGACAAAACAATACACATCTCGGTTAAAGGAAAGCTATTTAACACATGCATACTCCCTATCCTAACATATGGATGCCAGACTTGGGCACTTACTAAAGCTCAGCAAGCCAAATTTCAAACTTGCCAGCGAAGCATGGAACGAAGCATGATGGGGAAAAGGAAATTAGATAAAATCAACCACAGCAAAATTAGGAAAGCTACAAAGACCCAAGATGTGGTGTTGAAATTAAGAGCACTAAAGTGGAAATCGGCTGGCCATGTAATTAGAGGAGAAGAGAAATGGAACAAAGTAGTAACATTGTGGTACCCAAGAGAGGGAAAGAGAAAAAAGGGGAAACCATTCAGAAGATGGGAAGATGATGTGGCTAAATCAGCTGGAAAAACGTGGACTAGAATGGCGTGGGAGAGAGAGGATTGGAAAGTGTTGGGAGAGGCCTTTGCCAAAGGGCACACAGAACAAAAGCAAAGTTATATATAAAAACAATTGTATAAAAAAAAATGTATTCTTTTGTCTGAAAAAGGGCTATAAATAAAATAAAATAAAAAACCGGCCAAGTGCCCGACTCGCACTTGGCCGGTTTTGGGTTGGACTCGCGCACGAAGGGTTCCGTACCATTATTTATACAACATTAGACAAAACGGCAAAAAAAACACGTTTGTTGTATGGGAGCCCCCCTTAAATATTAATTTTATTATGTTTTTAGTATTTGTTGTTATAGCGGCAACAGAAATACATCATCTGTGAAAATTTCAACTGTCTAGTTGTCACGGTTCATGAGATACAGCCTGGTGACAGACAGACGGACAGACGGACAGACAGCGAAGTCTTAGTAATAGGGTTCCGTTTTTACCCTTTGGGTACGGAACCCTAAAAACAAACCATTCACGAATCATAAGCAAAAATTATTGCGGGAAAACTACTTTTTTTGGGGAAAAAAATGCGGTTTACGGCAGTACTCAACGTAACGTACTCATAATATTGTGCTGATGGATGCATTGATTAGTACTAACAGGGGTCATGGAGGTATTTAAAGTATAGTAATAACATTTAAAACTGTGTGTATTTGTTTCTCGCAAAATCGGGATGTAATGGATGATCACCAGTGATAGGAATAGGTAGTGCTTATTAGCCTAAACTTCGAAGAAGAACAGAGAAAAGAATCGGAGACTTCCTTAGACTATATTTTATAATGCGACCACGGCGAGTTTTTTTTGTAAATTCTAAGAGTGCGTACCTAAGAGAGCGTATCATAGTTTTATGATGAAGAAGTCGTTTCCAAAATGTTCTTAAAAAGAAAACTTTCAGAAATTTTGATGGTTGTAACGACTGTGTTATGTTATGTCTAGTCGCAAACTTTAGGTAAACATAGACCAATTACTTATTCCAAATAACATTAATTTTTGATGTACTTACGTGATGTCCCGGAAAAAAATATAGTCTAAGGAAGTCTCCGATTCTTGTCTCTGTTCTTCGAAGTTTAGACTAATAAGCACTACCTATTCCTATCACTGATGATCACCCATCCACGGACCAACCTAGGCAAGCACGGCTCAAAGATCAACCCGCAGCTGTTATTATTTAGCCACGGGCTTCCATACCTACTGGGATAAGGGTATTAAATCATTAAAACTTAATAACTAATTAAAACAACTACTTATGGCACATTAACAAACATGATATCTAATGCGCGTGACTTTTTTATGATCGTAGAATACAAACAGCAACTGGTAGCAACCTTGACCGCGTGACCTTGGGTACGCCATAATTTCCCGCGGGCGCCATAAACGCGACCAAGGGATTTTAACTGAGGATTGGACGTGAAATTTACCTGAACATAAATAATAAAACAACATTAAACTAGTTGTTTGTGACAATTTTATTTATTTGGCGCAAATAATTAATACTTTACAAATTAGACGGACGCTCTACCGAAAACGTCACCAATCCGAATAATTAATGTAGTGCTTCAATCATATGCATGATTTTTTTTATCGCTTTAAACAAGAAAGTGATATTATTTTTTTAATATTGTTTAATATCTATAAAAAATAATAAGTTATAAGCACTTGAAACTGCTGATTAGACAGAGAGATCCGATACAGCGAATGACGTCATCGACGATCGTCGATCGTCGTCGTCGACGTACAAAATCCATACTAAATTCCGTTTATCTAGAAAGAGATAGAAACAAAAGTTTAAATGGTTGTAACTTTTATGTTGTTTGGCCGATTTATGTCTTGTTTTCGCTTTTTGTCATTATTTTTATAGTACTTTAACATTCCGTATCGAAATAAACAAAAGAAAATTTATGCATATTCCCTTTTAACAGTTTTTTTAATGATGATCCTACATCTTTATTAAAGCTGCATATCTATTCAGTTTTTACCGCCCAGTATCGTATAGCGATACATGACACATGTCTTCGAATCTTTGAACTTAGTATTCCTTTAATTTTTTGCGTTTAGCACTTTGAGAGCTGTAGCAATTTAAAATCGATTTGTTATCTTCAAAACAAATGTTTCTTTTCTCTCAACCGTATCCATAACGGCAAGTTTCTGAATAGATTTCAACAAGTTTGTGAGAAAACTTTGAGATTTTCCTCGCTGATGAAACAAAGCTTGGCTCACACTCTCGATGACGCCGTAGTTTTTATTACTTTACGCTTTGAGAATTACTGACTAGTTGGTTTTATGAACAACTGAGTGAGGTGCGGTGGGAAGTTTCAAGGATAGTTATTAAGTTAGAATTATTTGCACCAATTGTTTATTCTTATAGAATGGTGCAAAGAAAGAAGGTATTATGCAGGTTTAATTTGCTGAGTTCAGCTAAAAGACAGATATGTAGAATTTAGTAGAAACTGTGTTGGGTATCCTGTTACAACTATTTGTACATTTCGTTTTTAATCAGTTCTAAATGTTCTTTTGAATGTGTCATGAGCGCATATAACGTCATGGTTAACTAATATTGTGAGTTTCTGACTGATACCATACATGAGTTGGATTTTGTTTTGCCAAAATGAGCCAAACTACACTTTTTCTAGTAAAGTCAGTCATAGGTCTATCTAAAAAAGTATACTTCATAACAGATTTAAAATAATTAACCAGCATTAACTAACCAAAATTATTACAATTATTTTAGGTAAAAAAAAATTGATACGGGTAAGTAAAGTTTGCAGAGCTACGCTCACTTTATGACATAAACACAATATCATTAATTTGACCATAATATCACATGTAGGTACGTGATTTCAAATTACACATTACATTTAACTTCAAATTTTAAATCAGTGCTCCAGACAGAAAGCCGATGGCCCCGGCTGTCATTTGCAGATCTTTGACAGTCGTAACCTGATGATCAGTGACCCAAAAAGTCTGACAACCAGTCTTACCAAGGGGTATCGTATTACCCGGTACTAACTGGGTTGTGGAGGTCAGATAGGCAGTCGCTCCATGTAAAATACTGGTATTCAGCTGCATCCAGTTAGACTAGAAGCCGACCCCAACATAGTTGGGGAAAGGCTAGGCAGATGATGATGTGCTCCAGACAAAAAAAAGAAAAAAGAAAAAAAGTAAAGAAAGTTTGATAAAAGTTAAGTGTAAAGTTAATGTCTAAACTAAACTATAGTCAGTACCGGAATCATTAACTGAATACTAATTCATGAAATTCATCAGCCACAAATCATCAACATGGTTCTGATTCAGTATTTACTTCGCAATCGAATGCATTGTGTGTGAATGTAACGCAATTAACGGGAACCAGGATATTGAATTTCAAATGTGGTAAGCTATGGTTTTGATGTACTGGACTTGATACATGAGTGAATTTCTCAGGCGAAAAATTTACGCGTCTAGGCTGAAATCGCAGTGCTGCTTTACAGATAATGCAACGATTTTTTTTCTCAGAATTAAAGTGACATGAATCTAAATAAAGACACTTAAATTATATTTATAAGACTATTACTTTTTATGAAAAAAATCAGTAAATGATGAATTATCAATTTCTGTGTCTTGTCCACAATCACTTTCATACACAGCATTTACCTCTCAGGAAGATAATCTCCAACATAATATATAGGAAAAAGTATTTTGATTGCGTTAAGTAATGATTGACCTAAAAGACGTTAATTAGTTTTGAATGTTTAGACTCATAGTTAATGAGTACATGTCAACGGTAGGTTTGTCCAAGCGAAATTACTAATTTCTATGGTCATTTTGTTTCACCGTCCTGAGCTTTCACCAATGAGTTTAAACGAACAATAAATCCTTGCTCGGCAAGAGACAGTCGTGCGCTTACGTAAGAATGGTAGTGCACCATATCACCAGGTCTTTCCGTCAAAAATGTAAGTACGTGATTTCAGTTTACTCGGAACGAAATTTTGCAATTTCGGTGATCAGGTTTTAAAAGGATTTTTGCAAGAAATAAAGGTATCACTTTTATGCATGCTTAGTAGCCTTTGGTACACATTTAATAATATAGAAAATAATAGTCATAGCCTTGATAGTTTCTTGTAAAAAAAAAAAATTGCCACGTTTCCAATTTCTGTGGGGCAATTCCTGTGCTTTCCGTGGCATCTCGTGGCCCACGGAAATTGCACGACTCCACAGAAATTGTGTTAATAATTATTGTATTAATGTTAATGAAGATTTTTGAAAAGAATCAATACTTGTTATGCCGAAATTACTTTGACAGAACTAGGTCCTTAGCCCCTGACATTAAAATAAATTGTATTACTATTTCTTGAAAAAGTCATTCAATTGGATTAACTAAACTTTGGGGGTTGCATCCTCCGGGAGCTCCTCCTGGAAGCCTCGATCGTAGTCGTATTGCAGGCCTGGGTGACATCACCGGCCAGACCTGCCGACGTTGACAATGAGGCAGGGTGGTTCCAGGAGGCTATGTCCGACATCTGCGACGTGCGCAGATGTCGAGTCCCCAGCATCTCCTCGCAGGCCAGTTCCCTGGCCCACGAGGAGATGCTGGACTCTTGACAGAGATCCGTGGGGGCGCCCTTACAAGATGGTGCGGGATAAACTCCGCACCTGGGTCCCGCTTCTGACGCAGAGTCTCCGGCCTGAGCTCATGGAAGACATGGTGAGTACTCTGTTCCCTTCGCGAGGGGAACATCCCCGCCCCGCCTATGGCTCCGCCACCTGCGATTGCTGGAAGCGGACCAACAAGACGACGACGAAAACGCTCCGGAAGTGACTGGGGTAGACCTGAGAGTGGCGGTACGTAGGCTCAGTGTCAAAAATACCGACCCGGGACCCGACGGCTTGCCTGGCAAAGCCAGGGTCCTGGCCTCGGAGGCTCTCGGGCCCCGACTAGAGGGGCTCCTAAGTGCATGTTTGGAGAGAGGCCAGTTCCCGCTTCGTTGGAAGACGGGAAAGCTGGTCCTCATTCGGAAGCCGGGACGCCCTGTGGTATCTCCGTCCACATACCGGCCCATGGTGCTGCTCGGCGAGGTGGGCAAGCTCTTTGAAAGATTAATTGCAAACCGCCTCGCCAAGCACCTTGCGGGGTCGGGGCCGGATCTTGCGGAACACCAGTTTGGTTTCCACAAGGGGCGCTCTACGGTGGACGCCATCATGCGCGTGAGAGCCCTCACGACGGGGGATGCGGTTTCCCGGGGTGGGGTTGTCTTGGCGGTGTCTCTCGACATTGCCAATGCCTTCAACACCATGGCCTGTAGCTGCATTAGGGAGGCACTCCAGTATTACCGGTTGCCGACCTACCTTCGTCGTGTGGTCGAGTCGACTTTGAAGTGCCTAGGACTCGTCTTCGACAGCCGGTGGAACTTCGTGGAGCACTTTCGACGTATGGCCCCCAAACTGGATTGGACCAGGGCTGCCTTCAGGCGGCTCCTGTCCAACCTGGGGGGGCAAACGCCTCCTGCCGGAGGCTCTATGCAGGAGTCATGCGGTCCATGCACATGCTGTCGTGGCCGGGGGCCACGTGGTGGGCCTGTGGATGGTGGGCTATGGGCTAGCTCGCCGTCTGTCCGCCTCATGACGACAGACCGTGTCGATGGCGCGTTCGTGTTCCACGCGCGCCTCAAAGAGAGTCAGCAATAGGAAGGGGTCCGCAAGGACCGATGCCTGCCGGGGTTGCGGGACTGTTCGAAAGAGATACCGTGGCCTCGGAATACAAAGGGCGATGAAGGGACATGAATGGGTTTTAATCAGTAAAAGTCTGAAAGTCCCTCCTGCTTCTCCCAGAGTGGGAGGAGTCATTTGATGATTTGCCATCCTCTTCATAGAAGTAAAAAACATAATCAGTTTCTTGATTGCTAATTTTGTAAGACTGATTTATGCAATAGTACACCACGTTGTATTTTTAGAAATGCTTAATAAAATGATCAAATCGTTTATTTGTGATACATGGGTTACATGCAGGTGTTCATTACATAATTACGACGATAATATATATATATTAACGACGATATTCGTATTATATCAGTTTGTTCATTAAACCTTATCTTTCTTTACATATTATTAAAAAACAATGTAATGTATATGTATATAATAATTCACAATTTCGGTGCAAACGCAGAATTTCTGTGTCACCAATACAATTTCGGTGGCAATAAAAAAATTTTTGTGGCTCGCCAATTTCGGTGGCCCAAATAACTCTCAAAGTAATTTAATTATAATATGGGGTTTCAGAAAATGTATATATAATGTGGATATGTTGCGCTTTATTATTAAAGTTTTTCAAAAAACCTGAAATTGAAAATGTCCATGGAAATTAGGTAAAAAATCGAGTTGTTGAAATTGACTCACATAATGTAGTTGTGTTCCGATATTACCGTTCAGCAAATTTATTCCAGTTAAAACCTCGTGCGTGTATGGACATATGCGTATTAGACAATTTCAAAAGTGGTAAGCTATGGTTTTGATGTACTGGACTTGATACATAATGTAGTTGTGTTCCGATATTACTGTACAGGAAATTTGTTCCAGTTAAAACCTCGTGCGTGTATGGTCAGATAGATGTATTTATAAGACGTGGACGAGGCGGAAGGAGTATAAGAATCGTGATAGGTGGCGTGATGTGGTCTGCCTACCCCCAAGGCAAAGAAGCGTGAGTTTATAAGTATATAACATCACGCCTGTAATACCCGAAGGGTTAGGCAGAGGTGTACCTTATACTCACATTTCGCAAAACACCCAACAACACTAACTAAGAATTGAAAAATCAGAACAAAATTCTAGCCATTTAGGTAACCAGGGCCACACCCAGTGTACTCGTGCCCTAAAAACGATTTGAAAGTCACTCGCACCGTTGCTATTGTTTTACGTAGGTATGCTGAATAGAAGCGTCTTCCTTTGACGAGACAACTCTATGGATCTTTTGTTCCGCCGTCGCTTGTTCACGTTAAAACACTGTTTGTCTTTTGATACGCGCGCGGATAATGAAGACGTGGAGTGGAATTGTTATAAAGTTTGTGTGAGTCAAATATTTGTGAAGGTGCTTTGGAGTAGGTTCCTTTTTTAGGGTTCCGTACCCAAAGGGTAAAAACGGAACCCTATTACTAAGACTTCGCTGTCTGTCCGTCCGTCTGTCTGTCTGTCACCAGGCTGTATCTCATGAACCGTGACAGCTAGACAGTTGAAATTTTCACAGATGATGTATTTCTGTTGCCGCTATAACAACAAATACTAAAAAACAGAATAAAATTACGTACGGAACCCTTCGTGTGCGAGTCCGACTCGCACTTGGCCGGTTTTATTTACTTCGTTTTATTTTCTTATGTACTTGAAAAAATGCTCATGTATTATTAGATTTTACTGACTTAACGAATTTAATTGAAGTTCGAAACTTTAAAGACAATTAATATTTTTAAACCTTTTTAGACACCTATGTATATTTTCCTATATTCTGTCAAAAGTAACGAACGAAACATTCAAACACTCATACCTATGTAGGACTAGCCAGAGCAAAGAGAAATAAAAAGCTTATATTTGAATAGACAAGCATGATTTATTTACTAGGTTATTATCATCAAAAATAAGCACAAAATAAATAACTACAACATTACACATTTAACTATATTATTAAAATTCACTGTACTTACACAGGTATTACAGAGCTCCTTACACTTTCACAGTTCAAGCAACACTGCCTTGCTAAAATGGCGCTGCATCGTAACTTTTAATATCCCTCCTCTTTACCAAAGTAAAATAGTCAATTGACATCCCAATATCCGTTAGCGCCATTTTAGCATTAAACAAATCAAATAACTTATTTATTTAATCTAATACATTTGTGCGATTTAAAAAAAATACTGTAAATATCTTAAAATATATAATTAGGTATTTAAATAGCTAACATTCGGCCATCCAAAACCTCGTACGTCCTCGTACGGTAGAAAAATACTATTAAAGTAACAATAATGCAATAGTAACCCAATACAATATTCGTTATTACAGTTTAAGTTCTCATTTACTTTACTTTAGCTTAACTATAGCTTATACGTAGAATTTCAATCAGTTTTTGTGGTACACAACACACATTACAAAATTAGTATTCTTTTCTTATCTAAATTATTTATTTATTTATTCATATTAAATTATACTATTTATTTTATAAAAATCATTTTTATCAAATAATGTCCTGAATACGCCTGGCAACGGGCCCCGATACGTCCCGAATACCAGTGGTGACAGGTCCCAATATATTCTGAATACCCCAGGCAACAGGCCCAATACGTCCTGAATACCAATTACAACAGGTTCTAATACGTTCTGAATACCCCTGGCAACGGGCCCCAATACGTTCCGAATACCAGTGGCAACAGACCCCAATATGTCCTGAATACCCCTGGCAACGGGCCCCAATACGTCCCGAATACCAGTGGCAACAGGCCCCAATATGTCCTGAATACCCCTGGCAACGGGCCCCAATACGTCCCGAATACCAGTGGCAACAGGCCCCAATATGTCCTGAATACCCCTGGCAACGGGCCTCAATACGTCCCGAATACCAGTGGCAACAGGCCCCAATATGTCCTGAATACTCCTGGCAACGGGCCCCAATACGTCCCGAATACCAGTGGCAACAGGCCCCAATATGTCCTGAATACCCCTGGCAACGGGCCCCAATACGTCCCGAATACCAGTGGCAACAGGCCTCAATATGTCCTGAATACCCCTGGCAACGGGCCCCAATACGTCCCGAATACCAGTTGCAACAGGCCCCAATAGGTCTTTTAATATTCCTACAATTCTTTGTATTTCGCTATCTGAACGTTGGACCGTAGCTAACCAATTGAGTATTATACTAGATTTTTTTTTTGTCATAAATGGAAAGATCATTATAAGTTTTATAACAAACAATTTTTATTTTATTTTTTTTCGCTCTAATTAGAAAGTTATATTAGATTAAAAATACATTCTCGAACCCCGTACCGAAAACACGCCGACAGTTCCCGAATAAACCCGAGCGCGTATGTGACGTCACAATGTTAATACTTACTCATCGTACCATACAGCTGATACAGTGTTTTGACCTAGCATCGATGATTTCTTGTTATTATTAAAATTCTGTTCCTCAAATACTATGAGTGTGCGTTAATTAAGAGAGTTGGATAAAAGGATCATATGTCAACACCATTAAAAGTTATATATTTAGCACGCAAGATTCTTAATTTACTCTAATAAAATCCAAGTGCGTAAATACGGTCATCGCTATATTGTGAGCCAAGGCTAGAAATCATAAAAAAATAGTTTTCGGACATCCAAGCTCCACTATGTTGAGAATAATTGACTCGTCATTTAATTATGAGACGAATTCATCCATAGTTCCATTTAAATAATTAATGGTATTAATGATGATTTTGAAATCTAAAGTCGAAGTTTCGCGGCAATCTTGCGTGTTTACATTTTTATTTTTCACATTGTATCACACAGACGCATAGATTCGAAAACAAATATGACAAATATCATTCCAAATATTTTATACAACATGAAAATACCCAGATCTTAGCGTAATTTACTAACACAGGACCAATAAATAACACGTAATATTTATTAGCACTACTCAATATTTGTATTTGTTATTGACGTTGACGGCATGACATGCCGATATTATTATTTTTAATCTTTGTGATGTGTGAAAGCGATTATTACAATCGATTATTTTTTTGTAAATTTGGATTAACTCTAGATCGACAAATAGAAATTAAAATAATCTTGTATAAGCGTAAAAACAATAAATATTTATTATATTATTGTGCTTTTTTATAGGTAATCTTAATAGTATTTTGTATTTGAAGGTATTCAAACCAACCCAACAATAAACAGTAGGTACAGATTGATCCATGGCTAAATTCGCGCCGATTTTTTCGAAATCAAAATTTAAAGAAATGCACTCGCTGTTCAAAATTACATTGTATTTAAATTTACTATTTTTTGAAGTGATAACTTCTTCTGGGAGGGTGACTCGATTCGGAACGGTAACGAAGGTTAACGGAGTTTGGGAACGAAGTAGTTCCTGAATGACTGACTAATGGATCAATGCACAGCCAAACCGCTGATCGTAGAGACCTGAAACTAAGAGGGTGTGTTCTTTGTATGGCGTAGGCATCCGATAAGAAAGCATTTTCCGAAATTCTACCCCATATTAGTGCTTTTGATTTAAATTACTTTTTATTTTGACACATGTCTAAAAACCCAATCCGATTGTATTAAAAAAACTGACTGTACAAGGATCTTTTGGCGCGTGGACAAAATCTGAACTAACGCCACTAATTTGTTATTTTTAAACAATTTCAATATCAAATAGGTAGTTCAACATTAATTAGTTTAATTTAAGTTATCACTTCAGTCTAGCGTCCCGTTAGTTGGAAATAGTGCGCCAAGGATCTTGGTAGGTATTGTAAAAATCTGTTCTAGAGTTGATAATATTTATCTATCTTTGGTGGATCAATCAAAACTATGCCTACCAAGATCCTTGGCGCACTATATCCAACCTTCAGTTATTACAAAACAAAATTCACAATAAATAAATGATGTAGTAAATAAAAATACTCATAAGTATATTATGTAAATTGCAAGCGCATTCCAAGTCTAAATTTAGAAACTAAAAAATCGACGCGAATTTAGCCGTAGCCTTGTTAATCTCCTTCTCGTGAAATCAATCAAAAGCATCGAGTAATTACTAAATTACATTATTAAAAATGTTAGTTTATAATAATTAATAAAAATTATACCAAGGAGCTTTCAGTATTAAGTATCAACTCTTTTTTTCCAGACTTGATTTCATTGCGAGTATCGATTAGGCTGAATGCAACTTTTTAATCGTGATTGCGAAACTTGCGTTTGCGGTCAGCACTACTAAAAGAAGTGTTATGTGTTATGTTATGTTGCAACATGGTTTTTTTTGTAATATTGTCAAGACTTTGATTGTGTTGTGCTTGTGTATGAAAATTATGTATGAATAATGACGAAAATAAGAACGCAGATAGAATGTTACTGTTTTCATTTTGCCCTTTCGAGTTTTATTAGCAAACGAGAAGCTTCTATAAGTACAATATTTTCAGTGCATGTAGGTTACCTATTTTAGGAAGGGTGTAGTACTAAGTATTTTACACATATTTGGCATTAAACTGATGTCGCTGTCATTTTACCGACCTCAACACGTTATTGTAGATATTCACTACAAACTTATTGTATGAAACAGCTGCCGTCACATATTTTTCATTATAAAATTTAATGCTGAAAGTTCACGAAAATTCACACTGTATTGTTGAGCAAGTCCTTTAACATTGTGACGTAGCCAACATGGCGACCGATTTTGGCGCGTTTCTAGTCACGTGACTAATTTCAAAATTTTATCAATTTTAAATTGTCTATAATAAATAAATAAAAAAGAATTGAGAGTTTTTCGCTTCTATCATTACTATCATTTATGATAAAGATTAAAATTATATTTTAAAAAAGATGTTTTTTTTTTTTTTTTGAACAAGTCAATTATCGTCATTTACAATCATTACATTAAATTTTAACTGTTCGTCGTTTATAGGATTACGGCTCAAGGCATCCTCGTGGGACATTGATTTTCCTGGTCGGTATTCAATGCTAACAATAATTCTTGCATTTGCTCCCACCATCGAGCTACCCGTGGAAGCATATCCCTTTTCTGAAAAGTGGCCCTTAAAGAATTGCAATCAGTAATGATCTTAAATTGAATCCCGATTAAATAAACTCTAAATTTATGCAAAGATGAGACAACTGCTAAAGTCTCGAGATCATAAGATGAATAATTTTGTTCTTCTGGAGTTGTTTGCCGACTAAAATATGCAACAGGCTTAAGAACAGTATCATATTTTTGGAGAAGGATACCAGCAACGCCTATTTTACAAGCGTCGGTATGTAGTTCTGTAGTTAAACTTAGATCGTATAATGCCAGTGTGGGCTTACGAGTTAGTTCAGACTGTAATTTTCTAAATGACTTTTCTTGATCTGGGCCCCAAACCCAATTTATATCCTTCCTCAATAAATATGTCAGTGGTTTTGCTATAATTGAGAAGTTGGGTACAAATCTCCGAAAAAAACTGGCTAACCCGAGAAACTGACGAATGTTATGCTGACTAGTGGGAGTTGGAAACTTTTCTACCGCTTCTACCTTCTTTGATCCAGGTCGAATACCATCAGCAGATATCTCAAACCCTAAGTATTCTACTCTAGGACTAAAGAAATTACATTTGGACAAATTCAATGTGAGACCAGCCTGAGCAAATAACTGTAAGATCGATTCTAACCGTGAAAGGCCCTCACTAAATGTTTTAGATGGGATAATAATGTCATCCAAGTAAGCCAGAGCCTATGACGCGCTTTTCCTAATATTTGATTCATTAGCCGTTGGAAGGTTGCAGGAGCATTGGCAAGACCAAACGGCATTCTGTTGAATTCAAAATGACCGTCGGGAGTTACAAACGCCGATTTATGTTTATCCTCTTCTCTAATCTGTATTTGGTAATAACCTGATTTTAAATCGAGTGTTGTATAAAGTTTATGGCCTGCAAGTATATCCAACTGATCATCGATTAAAGGCATCGGATAGTTTTCTTTAATAGTCTTCTTATTCAATGCCCTATAATCTATACAAAGTCTAAGCTCACCACTCTTCTTCCTAACTAGCACGATTGGACTAGCGTAAGCCGATGTTGATGGACGGACTATATCGTTGTCTAATAATTCTGAAACCATATTTCTAACCTCTTCTTTTTCTTTAATGGCTAATCTATATGGTCGGTAAACCACAGGTTCATTGTTATCAAGGTTTATCGCCATTTCTCCCACCGAGGTACAGCCCAACTCATTCAAATTAAATGCGAAACAACCTCTAAACTGATTTAGTAAAGCTAGTAACTGTGTCCGTTCGGCAGTAGACAAAACTGAACCAATATTAACATTGAAATCACTAATAGAATCCAAGTTGGAAACTGTATGAACTTTAAATTTGCTTTCCTCACATAGCAATGAGCTTGTCCTTATGCAACGTAATTGGGACAACACCCCAAGAATTGAGTACTATCTGACCTGTACCTGTTCCCTCCCGAATACAAAATAACCCTGTTAAAACCGAGAACATGGAATTTAGTTCAAATCTAAATCCTCCATCGACAAATATTGCACCATTATAACCAGGTTCTGTATAAACGTCAACAGCTGTAACTCCAGAAACAATGGTATCACTTTTACAGTATAAACCTAACTTGTTATTTTCAGAAATAGTATTACTTAACTCTTTGATTTCTAAATGATCTTTAGTCTTATGAATCTCAATATGTGGCTGCTCCGTAAAAGTGTGACCAATCATCACTGGTACTTGCATGACACTATCTGGTACTATCACTAACTCTACGTTTGCGGCTACGTCATCAATAGAAATATGAACAGATTGTTTACCCAACGAGAGAACAGTTGAATTGCCAAATCCTACCAGCACAGAATTGTCTACTTCGTAACTTATACCTAGCTTCTTAAATTCAGTTTACTTCATCATACAACACTCACTACCTAGATCTACATACGACTCAAATGGTACATTATTAATTAAGGCGACTTTAAAATATTTATCATTTGTTTTCTTCAGGCCAGAGACGCGCATGACCTTCTTTTCAGACCCTGTGAGTTTAGTGAAACAATGTTCTGATTCATGCCCGAATCTGCTGCATCTAGTACATTTTTTTACAGGTTGTGGGCATTGTTGAACGATATGGCCTTCTTGTTTACAGTTAAAACAGCGTTGAGTTTTATTAAGAACCCGCGGTTGAGGGTCTTGTTTACTGGTACTTTTACTGGTACTGGTAGCAATTGTTTTACGGTCGCTAGGTTTTATATTTTTAGAATTTCGTAAATATGCAAGTAGTTTATCGGGGTCATCGAATTGTACTGCTTCTGCCCCTAATCGTACAGAACGATCATCAATCCCATGCAAGACGCAGTCTACTGCTCTCTTACCTACTATACTGCATCTATTTATCAGACTTATTTTTTCATAATAATAATTTTCTAAAGAGTCCCCAAAACGAGCGCGTTTGAAAAGCATTTTGTACCGATTATTAAAGTGTTACGGGTATGATATTTGTACGGTGGCGGGTAGATGCCTTAACTTATGAAATAAACCAGTATGTGGCTAACTCCCGCCTTTCATTGACGCTGCATTGGCGACGAGATAGGATTTTTTTTGATTTTGTTACGCGTGTAGTTTCATTATTAATTTTATAAAGATGCCAATCGGCAAGTTAGAACCGTTCAGTATTAATTCGAAACAGTGGCCAGCCTATATACGCCGGGTCAATCAATATATTTTACTCAACGACGTAAAAGATAACCTGAAAGTGCCGATGTTAATAACAATCGTAGGCGAAGCAACATATTCGTTAATGTGTGACCTATACCGTTCACCTGACTTTCCCGAGAATAAATCGTACGAGGCTTTGGTAAAACTAGTTGCCGACCACTTAGAACCGCAGCGATCAGAGATCGCCGAGCGCCACGTGTTCCGGCTGCGGCGACAACGTGCCGGTGAACCCTTGATGGAATACTTACAGGCCCTCAAACATCTGGCAACGACGTGCAATTTTGGAAAATGTACAAAGTGTTCTACCCTTGAGGAAAATCTAAGAGATCAGTTTGTGTCGGGTTTGACAAACGACGCAATTCGTTCAAGAATCTTTGCCGAAAGGAAAATCGAATACAAGGAGGCGGTGGAGTTAGCACTAGCTCTGGAGGCTGCAGAGAAGCACGCGGAGGTGAGCGGCAGCACGATGCCGACTGCGACCTCAGGTGCCGGCGGCGAGGCAGGTAGCGAAGACCTGCACTATACGCGCGGAGGCCGAGGGCGCGCTCGCGGCTCGCGCACGGCGGCCGCGGCTGGCGCAGGCGGTGCGCCTGGCGCGGGCGGTGCGGCTGGCGCGGGCGGTGCGGCTGGCACGGGCGGTGCGGCGGGCGCACCGCACGGCGGCTCAGCGACCACGCGGGCATGCTGGCGATGTGGTAAGGCACATCGCGCGGACAGGTGCCGTTATGTGAATTATAATTGTGATGAGTGTAAACAAAAGGGTCATTTACGAGTGATGTGTAAGTTGGTGAAGGATCGGGCAGACAGTCGACAAAATTATATCAGTGGCGAGGAAGACTCTGACGATATGTTTAAGATTGTTGTTGGAGGTAAGGCTAATAAACCGTACTATATAAATGTCATCATAGATAACTTTGAGACCAAGTGTGAAATCGATACCGGTAGTCGCATCTCGGCTATTAATGAAGATCTGTACACCCGCAAATTTTCTCATAAAATTATTAAGACAGATAATTTAATGTTACGTAGTTATGCCGGTTCACGCATCGAATCGCTTGGTTTTATAGAAGTACAGGTTAGGTTAAGAGATGTAGAAGTGAAGTCCTTACCCCTTTATATAATTAGAAACGGAGCGTGTCCTTTGCTAGGAAGAGACTGGCTGCGCGCTCTTAAAATAACTCAAATAAACCTGTTTAAGATAACCGATGATGGATTTGTGAACCGTCTATGTGCTGAATTTCCGGAGGTGTTCACGGAGAAGTTAGGGACTTGTAAGCGAGCCATTCGACTACAGCTGACTGATAATGAACCAGTGTACGTTCGTGCGCGGCCTGTGCCATTGGCGCTGCGTGCTCGCGTCGAGCGTGAACTGGCGCGCCTGGAGTCCGACGGCTCCATATACCGCGTCGACTATTCCGACTACGGAACGCCAATAGTGCCGGTTATAAAGAAAAATGGGGATATACGCATATGTGGGGATTACAAAATCACAATTAATCCTAAGCTCAAGCGTGATTATTACCCCTTACCCCGCATTGATGAGTTGTTCGCGAATTTAAGCGGAGGAGAAAAATTTACGAAAATTGATCTCACGCACGCTTACGAACAGTGCTTATTAACGAAGGAATCGCAACCCTATACCGCCATTACAACTCACCTCGGAACATATGCCTATCGCCGTACACCATACGGGCTAGCGTGCATTCCCGAAAAATTCCAGAAATTAATGGAGGAAACTATACGCGGCATTCCGGGTTGTGTTGTATTTCTGGATGACATTTGCACAACGGGGGCTAACGATAAGGAACACATTAGTAATTTACGAGCTGTACTCGAAAGGTTGCGCAAGACGGGTTTAACAGTTAAATTAAGTAAGTGTAGTTTTTTACAAGACAGTGTAAAATACTTAGGTTTTGTTATCGACAAAAAGGGTTTACGGCCAGACACTGCAAAATTGGATGCCATTTCCAGCGCACCCAGACCAGAGAATATAACGCAACTTAAAAGTTTCTTGGGAATGTTAAATTATTATGGGAAATTTATTAGTAATTTAAGCACATTATTGTACCCTTTACACAACTTATTAAAAAAGGATGTCCGCTGGAACTGGGATCAAAGTTGTGAACAGGCGTTTAAAGAAGAAAAGCGTGTTCTCCTGGGCGAGCGAGTATTAGCTCATTACGAGGAGGGGCGGCCGCTCGTACTCGCGGTCGACAGTAGTGCATATGGGCTAGGCGCAGTACTGGCACACCGCTATTCCGATGGCAGCGAGCGCCCAGTTAGTTGTGTTTCCCGCACGCTCAACGCAGCCGAACGGAATTACAGTCAACTTGATAAAGAGGCACTCGCGATATTGTTTGGTGTAACAAAGCACCATCAGTACCTTTTTGGTAGAAATTTTATATTACGCACGGATCATCAACCGTTGACTCACATATTTGGTGCTAAGGGTGGCATACCGCAGACCGCTGCCAGCCGACTACAGCGGTGGGCGGCACGCTTGGCCGCACTTCACTGTAGAATTCGTTCGCTCGGCGGACAACGGGCCGGCTGATGCTTTATCGAGGTTACCGCTACCTCAGGAGGGACGCTTAGTGGACGCAGTCAATTATATTAATTTAATAGAGGAATCTTTTCCTATTAGTTTTAAGGATATTGCTAGGGAGACTGAAAAAGATACATTGTTGTGTAAAGTAAAAGGTTATGTCACTTTTGGTTGGCCGTTGACAGTGACGGATACAGAGAAACCGTATTTTGCAAGGAAACAGGATTTAACTGTAGAATTGGGATGCCTCATCTATAAGTATAGGATCATTATACCGAATGCATTGCAAAAACAAATTTTAGAGGAAATACATGATGGTCATTTAGGAATCAATAAAATGAAGAATTTGTCAAGAAATTATGTATATTGGCCCACTTTAGACAAGGATATAGAGGAAGTATGTCGCGCGTGCACGGCGTGCCGCACAGTGCGCGACGCGCCGCCGCATGTGCCCCTGCATCCTTGGGAGTTCCCGCTGCATCCGTGGCAGCGAGTACATGCAGATTTCGCGGATTGTGGGGGAACACGGTATTTAATTATGGTAGACGCAAACTCAAAATGGATAGAAGCCATTGCTATGCGTAGGACGGATGCGCAGACGACTATCGTGGCAATGAGAACTATTTTTGCTCGTTTCGGCTTACCGTCACTACTCGTCACTGACAACGGTCCTCCATTTTTCTCACAAGAATTTAAAACGTTTTGCTTGAAAAATTGTATAAAACACGTGACCACAGCTCCTTACAGACCGCAGGGAAACGGAGCAGCGGAAAATGCGGTAAAGACCGTTAAAAAAGCGATCAAACGTGCCTTGTACGAGGGCGAGGACGTCGCCACGGCATTAAGTAAATTTTTATTCAAATATCGTAACTGTCAACATGCAACCACTGGAGTGTCCCCTGCGGTGGCGTTGCAAGGGCGAAGCCTTCGCGGGCGCCTTGACGCGCTGCGGCCTGACGTGTCGTGTGTAGTGCGCGCTGCGCAGGAGCGGCAAGTAGCCGCTGCAGGCGGCACGCCACGCGCACTGGAGCCTGGTGACTCGGTGCTGGCCCACGACTACACCGCGAGGGGGGATAAGTGGTTGTCGGGTACAATAGTCAATCAGACTGGACCGGTCTCGTACAAGGTAGACGTTGGACATGGAGTCGGTTGGCGTAGACATGTCGATCAAATATTGCCTATAAATAACAAGAACCGACATTCATTATCTCGAACGAGCATCATTTCCGAGAGTAAAGATTTATCCCCAGAGAGGGAGGTTCCCTCGGTCCGTGAGGAGGGTGAGGGTACATTTGAAGACGCGCCTGACGGCATTGGTGAGAAGTCACAGACCACTTGTTCTGAAACGGCATCTGTGCCGGAGGCACCACCACCACCACCGTCTGGTGCGTCTGCCCGTGCTCTGCGAGCTTATAACCGGGCTCGATCTGGAGTATAATATTATTAAGGAGAAATAATATTATGTAATAAGTATAAGTAGTATAGTATAAGTAATTGCTGTTGTTGGCTGCTTATAAGTTGATTGTTTTACGCATTTTAGTTTATACATTTTAGTTAATACTTTAGCTAAAGGGGGAGAAATGTACCGATTATTAAAGTGTTACTTACGGGTATGATATTTGTACGGTGGCGGGTAGATGCCTTAACTTATGAAATAAACCAGTATGTGGCTAACTCCCGCCTTTCATTGACGCTGCACATTTCACTCAACATCTGTCCGTAATTTACATCGGAAGGAAAAGCCGCCCGTAGTTTATCCTGCCATTCTTACCACGTAAAAAGTACGGATGGTAGACCCTCGTACCAACGCTGAGCTACCCCACGTAATTTAGGAAGAGCAAAATGAACAGTTTGTTTTCCGGACCATCCATAGATAGAAGCGCACTCGTTCACTTTATATAGCCACATGGTCATAGTCTGTTCCCTTTTTGCTGGATCAAATTCTGGTACAGCATTGTTGAGATTCCCTAATTTATGCATAGGATCTTCTCCTTTCAAAGATGTTAAAACTTGTAGAAGCTGCGACATGCTTACATTATTAGAAAATGACTCACCGAGATCGTTCGGCTGCTGATTGTCGTTCTCGACCTGATCTGTGGCTGCATTCGGTCGGCGGAGTGATCGGCTCCTGGACCGACGATGGCACCTATCGTGGACTCGTGACGCGTGCCTCTCCACGATCACGGATCGTTGGCGACACTCGCTCCCTGGCGACTGGGACTGGCTGGTGCAACGATGTGAGCGGCGACAGCTCCGACTTCTGTCCCGTTGTCTTCGATGAAGTGTGCTGCCATCCGCACGACTCCGGGAGCGCGATGAACGCCTGAGGCCATGGCGCCTTTCCCGACTGCGTGAGCGCCTCTCTGATCTTCGTTGTGGTGTCCTCACAGCACGGTTGACTGAACCGACTAACACCCGGCTGCGTGATCTCCGTGCACTCTTGTCACGTTCTACCGAGTGAGATTGCTCACGAGGCAACAACTGGCGCACGTTTTCCATGATTAACTGTAATAAGGAAGCAACGGACAAAAAGTTGCATTTAAATACACTAAAACTACGCCTATGTCTGAGAGCAAACTACAAACAAATTTAATAGACGGAATCAAACAACCCTTTACTTGGATTAATTCAAACTGATTTGTAGATTAGGTAATAAAAGATTTCAAGCAATAGAATAAAGTAAGCGAGAAAGCAATAAAAGAGAGAAAAAAAAATGTTCAGAAACAAATTACAATAAAAGTAACTAAGGCATAAATTATCATCCCACTTCTGAAATGTAGGACTAGCCAGAGCAAAGAGAAATAAAAAGCTTATATTTGAATAGACAAGCATGATTTATTTACTAGGTTATTATCACCAAAAATAAGCACAAAATAAATAACTACAACATTACACATTTAACTATATTATTAAAATTCACTGTACTTACACAGGTATTACAGAGCTCCTTACACTTTCACAGTTCAAGCAACACTGCCTTGCTAAAATGGCGCTGCATCGTAACTTTTAATATCCCTCCTCTTTACCAAAGTAAAATAGTCAATTGGCATCCCAATATCCGTTAGCGCCATTTTAGCATTAAACAAATCAAATAACTTACTTATTTAATCTAATACATTTGTGCGATTTAAAAAAAATACTGTAAATATCTTAAAATATATAATTAGGTATTTAAATAGCTAACACCTATTATAATAATAATAAAACCTTTATTTTCAGGCTACTTTGGCCCATAGATAAATACCTTACAGACTAACATACATGTGATAAAATACAAAGTGTGTTAATATAAAGGACCTTAAAACTACGTTAGTGTCACTTCACTTGTGCACTATGTCACCGTGCGTTCATGTGGCACTTGCCTGTGGAAGCGAAGGATCTCCACTCCCTGCGGCCAAAAGTCCTCCTCCAAGACGAGGTGCAGATAACACGTTGGCACTCGCACCACGAACGCCTTAAAGTTGACGTTGCGGCGCGACTCCAACAGCTGCACTCTCGCCAAGTACTTGGTCTTCTGACGCACGTACTCCACGATGTTCTCCCTGTAGTGGTGTAGTGTAGACGGGAGATGTAGACCGGTGTGTTCAGCTTCGCGGCACGAATAGGCACGTTATTATTAGTCAAGTACGCATGAGGTACTTCGAAGTCTGATGTTTATCACTAAGTACATAGTTTCCTAAAAATATGTGGGATTTGTTCGATAGAGGCCAAATAAAAGCACTGATTCTTGTAATAAACTTGAATTTTATTTTATCACGTCTTTGAAGCTAACGTTCTTCGTCTTTGCCAATAATTTTCTGCAACCACAAGACCGTAAGTGCACCGTTTAGTTTATTTGCTCGAAGAATTATCGGGGTTTTGTCGCACTAAAAAACGTCTTTATCTTGAATTAATATTACGTCACTTCATTCTTCAGATATAGTCTAATTAACAGGTAGTCCTTTAAACCTACAAGGCAGCCGCACGTTTTAAAGGGTAGGCAATCGATTTATCCATCGATTACCGCCTTTTTTTTTTTTTTTTTTTTTGTCGGTAGCTCTGTTTCTTGTTGCCTGACAGAGCGTCAGGCTTCGGCGTTTACGGAAAAAATGGAACGATATCATTATAAAATAAGAAGACTGGAAGACAAAGAAAATAAACGTCGCCAACGAATCATCGAATCGTCTGATTCACTGGAAGAAAATTCAGGTTAGTAAAGTGTTTATTTTCATAAGTGTCATGTGTTGTGAAAAATTATACTGCCTTGAAAGTAGTTCATAATAACCTGGAGGTTGACCGTGGGTCAACACGATGGTATCCATTTTTCTACGCTTAGACGGTAGCCGTGGGTTATCGCAAAGCAAACGTAGAAACTAAAATAATTACGCAAATCATTATAAGCTAGTGGTTGATCGTGGATCAACACAAGTTAAACTTATGCTTGGATAATAACCGTGGGTTATTACAAAAGCAAACTACCTAATGAAAAAATGCATAAAATGTAACCTGGAGGTTGATCACGGATTAACACGATGGTACCTACATACTGAACTATCCCTACGCATAATGAATAACCGAGGTTTATTCTAAAGCTGTATAAAGTAAAATACCAAACTTTGGTCATATTGTATTAGATAGCGTTTGCAAGCAATTATTTCCCATTTAATACCCATGTAACCGCGATATTTTTCAAGGCGATATTTTACAATTTTTACAACCACCCTCAATATATTTTTTTCGAATTAAATGATCACTTTGTATTGAATTGGTTAGTAAGAAAAGCGTTCTCTTTCTTTTATAGAAAACGAGTCGCTAGCGGTTCTTGAGGATTCAACGCCCATGGAATGTTCTCAAGAAAATATCCATGATGAAAGGATACCAGAAAAGGCGTCAGAAGACAAAGAATCAACACCGCCTCCTGATCTGGACCCAGACATATTGTCAGCTCTCGGAGAAGTTGCCGAGGACGTACCTAAGTTCGGTGAAAAAATTCACGATAACTTAGCTCGGCTTTGGCTCCCCATACTTCGAAAGGGGATCGAAAAAGAGGCTAAAGAGAAACTGATGAAGCAGTATCAGATTCCAGAAAACTGCACCCTATTGCAAGCCCCCAAACTTAACCCCGAAATAGCTGCCACGATTTCCGACACCACCAGAACCAAAGATAAACGAGTCGAAAGCGGTCAACAGCAGCTAGGCCTAGGCATTGCTGCCCTCAATAAAGGACTGACGTTGCTCCTCGAAAATGGGACAGAGAGGGTTAAGGCGATTAAGTTTTTGAGCGACAGTAGCCGGCTCCTATGCGATCTTCACCATGTTGAGACCGATGTTCGAAAAAAGTTTATGACACCAGGTCTGGACAAGGCGTTTTTAAACTTGATCCAAGACGTAGACAGGGATGAAACCCTATTCGGCCAAAAACTTTCTGACAAGATAAAAGCATCCAAAGCTATAGAAAAGCAGGGTTTGCAAATAAAGAAACCTGCTCCAGTGAAGACAACAACATCTTCTGCTCAACCGACATCAAGCCGGCCTCGCTCCCAGGTAAACTGGTCGGGCCCCTCCCGCTATGCGTCGAACAGGGGGGGGCGGGGCGGATACAAGAAGACCGGACAAGTTGGTCGCAAAGGCTTTCAAGCGTCAGCGATGAAGCAATCCTCGCAGCCTCAGCAGAACCAGACCAAATCCCGTGCTCCGCATCAGCAGCGTTAGAGGTACATGCTGGTCGAATTCAGTTATATTATAACCGTTGGCTTAAAATAACAGATAATCCGTTAGTTCTTAACTGGATTCTAGAAGGATACTCTATCCCATTTTGTAGTAAAGTAGTACAAAAATATGTACCTTCTAATACTTTGACGTGTCAAGAAGAAACTGATATGACAGTAGCAATATCTAAGCTTATTAATTTGGCAGCAGTATCGGTTTGTAAACGCTCTGAAGGAGACTTTATTTCTAGCATATTTCTCACCTCTAAACCTAACGGTGGCAAGCGTTTTATCTTAAATTTAAAACCACTTAACAAATTTGTTCAAAAGTCTCACTTCAAAATGGAGGATCATAGGGTTGCCACAAAGTTGGTACCTAAAAATGGCTATCTAGCCACTATAGACCTTAAAGAGGCATATTTTTCGGTACCAATTTGCAAAGCACATAGAAAGTACTTACGATTTGTGTTTAATAGCACGGTCTACGAATTTAATGCCCTTCCCTACGGTTTATGTGTCGCCCCAAGAATTTTTACAAAAGTCATGAAGGAAGTCATTAGTTACCTAAGGCAGAGAGGTTATAGATCAGTTATATATCTCGATGACATATTATGCATAGGAGATACCTTCAGCGAATGTCATTCAAATGTAACTAATACCCTAGAACTGTTGCAGTGTCTAGGATTTGTAGTTAATTTTGAAAAGAGTGTATTAACACCACGCAGAACTTGTAAATTCTTAGGATTTATACTTAATTCTGCTGATCTGTCCCTGTCTCTGCCTTCTGACAAGATAAACAATATTTCTAAATTGGTTAAGAAGTTTGCCTCATTACCCAATTGTACAATAAGAGAACTCTCACAACTCATTGGAATACTAGTCTCAGCATGTCCAGCAATTAAGTATGGCTGGCTTTACACTAAGACACTCGAACGTCAAAAATGTTTGGCCCTTCAGAAGTATAACAATTTTGAAACTAAAATTAAATTACCTGCCGTCGTATTACCTGATTTGCTTTGGTGGAATCATAATATCTATTCTTCATCAAACCACATGAGGCCTGATGCGAAATTTTCCCTTGAAGTATTTACAGATGCTTCTAGAACTGGTTGGGGTGCATACTGTAACGGTAACCGCATAAACGGCGGCTGGAAAGATGTAGAACTTTCCTTCCACATAAATTATTTAGAGCTTCTCGCCGTTTTCATGGGATTAAAATGTTTCGCCCATGAGACCTCTAACTGTGCCATCTTACTGCGTGTTGAATTATCAACACGCAGTAAGATTAACAACAGCAATAAGCTATATTAACCGAATGGGTGGGATCCAGTTCCCACATCTCCACGATCTAGCCAAAACCATCTGGCAGTGGTGCGAGAAACGAAACATATGGCTTTTTGCATCATACATAAATACCAAGGATAATGTTGAAGCAGATGAGGAATCCCGTAAGATAAACGTTGATATAGAATGGGAACTATCAGACTGGGCTTTCCAAATGATAGTTGACAAGCTAGGTCAACCAGATATTGATCTCTTCGCTTCTCGCACCAACACAAAATGTGAATCCTATGTTTCTTGGAAACAAGATCCTGATGCCCTTACGGTAGACGCGTTTACAATAAACTGGCGTTCTAGTCGATTTTACGCCTTTCCTCCATTTTCGCTTGTGCTAAAATGCCTTAGAAAAATTATAAGTGATAAAGCTACTGGCATATTGGTTTTTCCATACTGGACCGGCCAACCTTGGTTCCCTCTACTAAAGAAAATATTAATTTCCGAAATTATTTATTTTAAGCCTAACAGAGACCTTTTGCGTTACAGATCGCAACACCCATTGTACAAGAGCCTTACCCTGGGAGCCGCGAAGCTCTCCGGGTCGCTTTCACTCGACGAAACATTCCACCAGTAGCGTTAGACATAATGTTATCTTCCGTTTCAAATAGCACTCTCAAGCAGTACAATACATCGTACAAACTTTGGTGGCAGTTTTGCAATACAAATGGCATTAACATCTTTGAACCCCTCTTACCTAACATTTTAACTTTCCTGGCAGAACAATTTAATAGAAGAGGTTCTTATGGAACAATTAACTCGCACCGATCAGCATTATCCTTGCTTATAGGTGGCAATATAGGATCTGATGATAGTATCAAACGCCTTCTTAAAGGCATGTATAAACAAAAGCCTTCAATACCCAAGTACATTGGTACTTGGGACCCCCAGAAAGTATTGAACTATGTCGCTAATTGGTTTCCCAATAACAGTTTATCTTTAGACAAGATTACTAAAAAAGTTTGTGTATTACTGGCAATTTGTACTGCTCACCGAGTGCAAACTTTGTCTTTTATAAAAGTTTCCAATATAAATAGAGGTGCAGATTCGTTACAGATTCCTATTTCTAACATCATCAAAACTTCTGCGGTAGGTAGGGAACAACCAGTTTTAGTCTTGCCATATTTTAGACAAAATCTCTCAATATGCCAGCCACAGCCGTAGATGATTATCTGATCATGACATCTAATCTAAGACCAGATCATATTGAAAACCTTTTTATCACCTACAAAAAGCCTTACAAGAAAGCTTCATCTCAGTCCATTAGTAGGTGGATAAAACAAACTTTAGTGGAGAGCGGCGTAGATGTGGGAGTTTTTAGTGCTCATAGCACTAGACATGCCTCCACGTCTGCGGCGGCCTCCGCTGGAGTTTCTATTGATACAATCAGAAAAACAGCTGGCTGGTCCAGCTCATCTCAAACATTTGCTAGATTTTATAATCGGCCCATACTAGATGAAGGTATCTTTGCAAGATCTGTTTGCTCGCAACAAACTAATTAGTAATTAATTGCCTACAGTTAATTACCTGATATTACGTATTAGTATTATTAATCAGATTTATTTAGTTAATAAACGTGATTAATGTGATTATATAGTACAAACCTAATTATATAAATACTTAGGTAATGATTGTTTTAGATATTTTATGTTACTTTTGAATGGAAATTACACATTTATTTTGGTTATATACAAAACAGTCTTTATGTTATGAAAATTATACTCTGAACATCTACCTGTTAATTAGACTATATCTGAAGAATGAAGTGACGTAATATTAATAGATGATCAAATGAACTTTTTAAGTGAAGTTCGATCACTATTATATGAGTCACTTCATTCGAAGATATAAAAATCACCCTCCCAAGAACGTTCCCATATCCCTATAAATGATTTAATTTCCTCTCTAAAAAAAATGAAGCGAAGCGCTCTGTCAGGCAACAAGAAACAGAGCTACCGACAAAAAAAAAAAAAAAAAAGGCGGTAATCGATGGATAAATCGATTGCCTACCCTTTAAAACGTGCGGCTGCCTTGTAGGTTTAAAGGACTACCTGTTAATTAGACTATATCTTCGAATGAAGTGACTCATATAATAGTGATCGAACTACACTTAAGAAGTTCGTTTGATCATCTATAATAATCGTCTAACGCTTTGCACATGGAGCAACTTAAGTTGAGGCAACTATCAACATTTTAAAAGGTTCCTGTAAAAAGTTGATAGTTGCTATAATGTTTACGGTTGCCGCAATTTTATGGCTATCTGTGAGCTACTTTCATAGCCGAGTTGCTCAATCTACGCAGCGATCAGCGTTCAGTGTGACGATGGATATCGAAGAAGCAGAGAGAGGGAGGGAGGGAGGGTGTGAAATCGCCTGACGCGTTGCGATTGACGGTTGAGGAAACTGGCAACTTTAAAAACCGGTATAATAGTTAACAGTTGCTAGTTGCGGCAATTAGGAACTAGCTTAGTCATCAATTACAGCAACTTGAAAACTGTTGACGATCACCGGAACTCGAAACTCGAGTTGCTATGTGTGCGCAGTCCAATTGAATTAAAATGTAAACAGCTAGTTCCCAGCTAGTTGCCAGTTGCTGCAATAGTTGTTCCATGTGCAAAGCACCTAACTTGATCAAAACCTTACAAATAAATGAACTTTATCATCAGCAGTGATATATAAGAGCTATTTTGGTTCAATGACCGCAAAAGTTGTTGTTAATACGGACATTCCCCGTAAAATGATTTTGTAGATCGTTAGCATAAGTTTGTAATGGCTATTGTTATTTGTCTGTACAAAATTATTACGAAAAAAATAACATAATGAAAAAATAACATATTATTTGAAAAAAATAATTTACGATTTCATTAGCCTGAAATGTGTCCGTCGGGAGCAGGTGTTGGAAGGTGGACCGATGACCTGGTGAAGGTTGCGGGATTCTGCTGGATGCGAGTCGCAAGAGACCGGTCAGTGTGGCGACTCGCACGGGACCGGTCAATGTGGCCACACTTGGGGGAGGCCTATGTCCAGCACTGGACGTCTTTCGGCTGAGACGATGTGTCCGTTGGAGGAGTGGACGGATCTGTGTTTGTTCATAATTCCTTAAGACATGATAGATTTTTACAAATTAGTAATTTCTAACATATCTAATAATTTACCTTCCAAACACCGGAATTCCGAGTGTCCATATTAAGACAACGTATCGCCAGTACTAAAAATAGCTCTACCTACTCTGATCACTGATCATAAGTGATGTTTTCCCTTAATCCCATCAAATTAATAAACTAAACGTTTTCTTCTAACTCATACTATTATATCCATCACAATAAGGAAAACAAACAAATGTCAATTTCTTTATTAAATCTGCGCACCCAAGGCTGAAGATCAGGATCCAAGTACTGACTGACCATGTACACTCGGCGACACATCAAGCTACACATTTCCAGTATAACATGGCCTCACTTTGTGTAGATTTCCCGTTCAATGAGAGATCCGCTTTAACTGGATTGAATAGTTTGATTGGTCGTCGTGCGTACCGTCGATACGCAAGATTATTCATTTCTCCTAAATACAAGTTTGACTGCTGAATCTCTACAATTCATAATTGTATCTGCCTTAAAACAGAGAATTATTGCAATTAATGTAGACAAGGATAAAAAATTACTGTAGCGAAGCAAAAAAATATAATATGGTCCCCATTCTTCTGCATCTGCGTATGTTTTTTTTTTTAAGATGGATTTTATTCGTATTTTTTTTTTGAATGGCCATAGGTTCTGCTATGGGCCATTTCAAGGTTATCCATTTGTTGCCGGACACCCTGTATAAATAAACGTCACGAATGCTTGTCATGATCTTCTTCTTCCACTTTTGCGGCACTACGAGTATTTATAGCAGATTTATGTTATGTATTGTTGATACTTTACTCTTTTTAATCTTTTTTATTGGTTACTATGCTAATTCTTAAATTTACCAAATTGTCTCATTATGTATCTGTGGAGAACGTGGTTGATTTCACATTTGTATCATTTTTGAATCTTATCTTTTAGTAATTCTTAATGTGTAATTGTTTGTTTTCCCGAATAAATAAAATAAAACCGACTTCAAAAAAAAAACGCAAACAAAATAAAATAAAAAAAGAAAAACACAAAAAAGTATAAAATAACTTTAGTTTCAGAAGCCGGTGAAAATAACACCAAATCAAACAAAGGTCAAGCTTCGAAAGTCGGTGACCTTTGTTTGATTGATTTAATGTTTTTGTCACCGACTCCTTTTTTAAAATAAAATAATTAAACCATTAAGTTAACAAAATATCAAACAAAAGGTTTCATCTTATCCGTGGGACACTTACCGAACTCAACACGGTCCTAAGCTACCTAGTTTAGAAATAAATGATGTTTAATTAATTCAAATAACTATTCAAAAATATCCTTCAGAGCGTCCAAAATTCCGCTCAGCGAATACAGTAAGTGGCAACTAGGAGCTCACTACTCATAGTGCTCATGTCCTATTATAACTTACTTACCCACGGGTCCGAACTTTATAAGCCTCTGCGGGTAGGCTTGCTAAGTACTGGTTTGCATATGTAAATTGCCCATCGTGTAAGTTGAAACTTAAAAAAAAACTAGCCTGGCTGTAATCCACAAAGGGATGAGCAGAGGTGTACCCATTAGTACCTACACCAACATTTCACCAGTTATGTCTCATCATCATTATCATCATAATTTTAGCCGAAAGACGTCCACTGCTGGACATAGGCGTCCCCCAAGTGTCGCCACATTGACCGGTCCCGTGCGACTCACATCCAGCGGATTCCCGCAACTTTCACCAGGTCATCGGTCCACCTAGTGGGAGGCCTTCCAACGCAACGTCTTGCGGCTGAAATGATGATGATGATGATGATATGATGATACTAAAATTGTAACAGCTCTTTTACAATATTGAGTGCTGAGCTGTGGCAATATTGCCAATTCTATGGTTAAAATGACAGTCCTATCGTTGATAGCGATAACTTTCAGTGGACTATGCGAACTTCATATAAGAAGGGATTGAAACTTATGTCTAAGCTCTGGAACGCGCTACTTTTTGGCATTAAAAAAGCTGAAAACAAATTCACTTTTAAAAGAAAAGTTCATAACAGCTACTATTTAAGTCAGACTAAATAGCTCTCAATTCGAAGTCTAGTCATAATAATTATTATTAGGGTTCTCTTTATTTTCTTTTTAATTTTTGGTATTTGTTGGAAGACGTTGCGTTGGAAGGCCTCCCAGGCCTTCCAACGCAACGTCTTCCGGTTCGCGGTCGCCACTCCAGAACTTTTCGGCCATCCGTTCTGCGAGCAATGTGCCCAGCCCACTGCCACTTAAGTTTGGCAATTCTTCGGGCTACGTCGGTAACCTTGGTTCTTCAGTTATGTCTAAGTCCCATGTAATGGGGGCGAACCCATTACCATCAAACGAGCATAAATCTAGACCCCGGGGCTGCTACTGAGAAATTCTTGATGGAAAAAACCCAATATCACTTTCGGGAATATCACTATCGGCGCGGTGCGGCGTGGTCTGCCAGAATGACATGGAATTTTTGGCCTTTTTGCGCGTCGTATGCGTTACTGCATTTATAATTACTTAGGTTCTATTTTCATAGACTAAAAAGTACGTCACGGATAGTCTGTCGTCTGCGCAGGCCCTTAACGAACAATTGGTAAATCTAACACAACCATTATCGAAAGATACATTCATTAAAATAATCCCTTCTTAAAGAAATCAAAGCCTTTGACAAAACATTAAGGCCTGGTTCAGACAAACGCGGAGACGAGCTGAACGGAGTAGAATGTGCAAGATTTATGCAAACACAGAAGGGAGGAAAGACAGACGCCTGTGGAAAGATAATAAGAACATATTTAAATACACTAAAATTGCGTTGTAAGCCCTCCTACTCCGGACCGATGTCCTAGTGAAGGTTACGGGAATCCGTTAGTTGCGAGTCGCACAGGTTCAATGTGGCGACACTTGGGGGAGGCATAGGCCTCCCCCAAGTCCGACGTCAAGACGTCCACTGCTGAACATAGGTTCAGCAGTGGACGTCTTGCGGCTGAAATGATGATGATGATGATATGATGATACTAAAATTGTAACAGCTCTTTTACAATATTGAGTGCTGAGCTGTGGCAATATTGCCAATTCTATGGTTAAAATGACAGTCTTATCGTTGATAGCGATAACTTTCAGTGGACTATGCGAACTTCATATAAGAAAGGATTGAAACTTATGTCTAAGCTCTGGAACGCGCTACTTTTTGGCATTAAAAAAGCTGAAAACAAATTCACTTTTAAAAGAAAAGTTCATAACAGCTACTATTTAAGTCAGACTAAATAGCTCTCAATTCGAAGTCTAGTCATAATAATTATTATTAGGGTTCTCTTTATTTTCTTTTTAATTTTTGGTATTTGTTTAAATATCTGTTTAGTTTATTTTATCTGTATGTGTGTAAGTATATAAATTCTCGTTAGCAAAAAGTTAGTTTTTAGACATTATTTTGTACCCTATATTGTTTTTGTATTTAACCCAAAGGTTGACTGTTAGAGAATGCCTTGTGGCAATAAGTCCGCCTATGTACCACTATTGTACATGAAGTTTAAATAAATAAACAATGTCGATTCCCGCACATCTTTTCGCACCGCTTGTCTCATGCCATTGTTGTTGAACTCTACCAAAGTAGAGACGAGTGGAGTGGACATGAGACTTCCGAGCATCAACCAATCACATTCATCGAAATCCACATCACGTCTCAAGTCTCTCCTGTGATAGGTCAAATCTTACACGTCTCGGCACCGCTCTGACCGTCTTCGTTTTGGTGGGCACTGGACTTTAAGCTTTGTTTTTCCAAAAAGTAATTTTCTAAATGTTTCGATCAATAGCTTAATAACTGAAGCTCAAGTTAAGACTAATAATGAACGTTTTGATTAAAATAAAGTTCAAAGGCTTTTACCCCAATCGTTTGGGAGTGCTTATATATTAACGGCTTTAAACTTCCAAAGATTTGTAATAAAAAATATTTTACATTGTTTTTTCTTGCTGTTTATGTCGGTAAAATGTTGATCCCAAAGTTATGTTAATGTAATAAAATAAAACTTTTTTGCCAAAAATAAAACCGACTTCAAAAAAAACAACAAACAAAAAAAACACAAAAAGAAAAGGACAAAAAAATACACTAAAAGAAAAACAAAAAAAAACACTAAAACAAAACCACAAAAAAGTGAAAAATAACTTTAGCTTCAGAAGCCGGTGAGAAAAACACCAAATCAATCAAAGGTCAAGTTTCAGAAGTCGGTGACCTTGTTTAATTGATTTAGTGTTTTTGTCACCGACTTCTGAAACTTGACCTTTGATTGATTTGGTGTTTTTCTCACCGGCTTCTGAAGGGCAGGTAGTCCCAATTTTCCCAATTTTACATAACTTTGATTCAATAGTAAACAAAGAAATAGTGATTTTTTAAAGCCAAAAAAAATAGATATTATAGTTGACTATATTTACTAAGATAATTTGTGGTTCAAAACATGATATCAAAAACTTCACTCGATGAAAAAAAAATCCGAACAGGAGCCTAATTCGAATATTTTTTTATGTTTTTCTTATTTTACTTGGAGAATATGAAAGTTTTACTTCCAAAAAAAATATCTAAGCAAAGTTAATAACATATAGAACAATTATTTGTGGTTAAATTTTTCAAAACAATTTAATCCTTTTAATAATAAATTATTATATAAGAAAACGGCTTGCGCACGTGGATTCAGTCGCCCGCCAGGCCTTGACGAGGTAGGACCTATGTCCCTTTTGCTGGCGCACGGCTTTCCCGCCGATTTATCGAACGATTTATTTAAATAACGTAGTGTAATTATAACAGTACAGTCTTTTTTAACCGACTTAAAAAAAGGAGGAGGTTTCACGATTTGACCGAAGGATAACTTCGTCGTTTATGAACCGATTTAGATGATTCTTTTTTTGTTGGAAAGAAGATATTCCAAGAGTAGTACCATGACCATGAAACTGGGATCTGATGATGGCATCTCAGAGAAATCGAGGGGAACCTTTGAACATCGTAGTGCGACTAGTGCGTTTGTTTTTTTGTTCATTGAGTATTTTAGAGCACTACTATTTAAAGAAAGTCTGGACTCGATCTGATGATGGAACCCGAAGACAGTCGAGGGCACTCCTCAACGATTCACAATAATTACCTGGTGTTTGGGCTTGATTAATTTGTATTGATGAGAACTTTACACCTAAAGTTGTGGTCATCTTTAGGGGTCTGATGATAAAGACGAAGGACAGTCAAAGGAACTCCTCAACGTTTTACAGTAGCTACCTTGTGTTTGGATTTAATTAATTTCTATTGATGAGAACTTTGCACCCATATGGGTTGTAAGTGCCATTGGTCTGATGATGGAGACCATAGACAGTCGAGGGAATTCCTCAACGAACGAGTTTACAATCTCACGAGATAGATTATAATCTAACGGTATTTACAATTTTACGGTAACACATACAACAAATAAAGCATGTGTCTCTTCGTGAGATAAAAACAATGTAAGAAACCTAGTCAAATTGTTCGCGACAAGTGTCTAAAACAGTGTTTTTATATAGTCTATAGAAAGAACGTTCGAGAAAGTACGCTATTGCCGTGTTTGTGATTCTTTGTCGAGTACTTTCTGTAATTATTAGTTTTAAAAGTAAGTAGGTACAAATACCCTCGAGAATAGTCTCGTCACAGGTGCGCGTACGCAAACTACTTATAAAAAACATCGAGAAATGTTAATTTAATTTCGACCGTACGCCGAGAGCGTAAAGTACCTACTTCCTTCTTCTGTTCGAGTTATTTATTATCCTTTTGCTTATAGTTTCCTTTGTATTTTTTTGTTAATGTTTTTTGTTCATGCTTTTTGTATGAATTAAAAGATTGTCTAGCGAACAAATACTACACACCGCTAGAGGATTCGCGAATATTTTTTGTGTGTCTGCTAATAGTATGAAAGCACAGCGCAGGCACCGCATAGTAAGTTTTGTTTTCGACATTGGAACAGTCAGTTTTGTTTACGATATTCAAGCAGTCAGTTTCGTTTCGATATCCGAATAGTTAACAGTTCTTTCCGATTATAGTTTCAGCTCAGTTTTTCCAGTATTGTCTGCTTGTAGTGTCTTACCATAGTCAAATAGTGTTTCATTTCTTCTCCATCTACAATAATAGTGCAGTATTTTCCAAACCCACCTCTCCGTTCCACGAAGCTAACGTTTACACCCGGAACTTTCGGTACAGGGCGGTTAGTGGCTCAGATTTGGTTCCGTTATAGTTTTTGAATTTCCAAACACGAGTCCACCCGTCTGGTACACAAATAATTGAATAAATTACGACTTGCAGCAATTTGTATTTACAATATCTATTCAAATTAATTTATTACATTTAAATGTTAGGTTTTCGCAATTACTACCTATTATAATAAATCAAGCTGACAATTTAATAAAATAAGTTGACCTACTGCCTACACGACACGCTTACCTATACTGTGACACTTCGCTCAGCTTTGGGTTCAAGTCGGCGACGCGTGTGCACGACTCGTTTCGCGTAAAGGGTGGTAGCGTTAAATACCTACTTTGCTTGGCGTAGACGGCCTGAAGCTAAAGTTATTTTTCACTTTTTTGTGGTTTTGTTTTAGTGTTTTTTTTTTGTTTTTGTTTTAGTGTATTTTTTTGTCCTGTTCTTTTTGTGTTTTTTTTTTGTTTGTTGTTTTTTTTGAAGTCGGTTTTATTTTTGGCAAAAAAGTTTTATTTTATTTTTCCATTTTTAGTTGTAATATCCTATACTTACAAATATTTGCTATGCATTCATTGTACATGGTTAACAATACATGTCATGGTAATAGGCTTATCCCCAATAAATGGAACATAACATGCCATAACTGTCGAAATCTGGGTGTACTGTACACATCTATGTACCCCTCAGAGCAAACAGGTGTAATGTTACGTCATGATGTTGTTTAAACAATGAACATCCAACCGATTGGAGCTATCACAACAGATTTGCCGTCTATTTTTGAAGAGTTCCATTGTATATCTCCGAAGATCAGCATCAGATCTTCACCAAATTAAAATGGGACCACCTCAGGAGTATACTTTTTCAAATAAAAAAAGAATTTTGAGAATCGGTCCACAAATGGGAGAGAAATCAGGTAAATTGTACACTTCTGCGTACCCCCTCAGAGCATACAGGCGTGATGTTCCGTCATGATATTGTATAAACAATGAACATCCAACCGATTGGAGTTATCACAACAGATTTGCCGTCTCTTTTTGAAGAGTTCCATTGTATATCTCCGAAGGTCAGCATCAGATCTTCACCAAATTAAAATGGGACCACCTCAGGAGTATACTCTATCAAATGAAAAAATAATTTTGAAAATCGGTCCACAAATGGGAGAGAAATCAGGTAACATACATAAAAAAAAAAAAAAATACATACACACGAACATATAACCTCCGCCTTTTTTGAAGTCGGTTAAAAAGGCGATTACATGGCACTTAAAAAAAAAAAAAAAAAAAAAATTGTTTATTTTCAGACAAATAAGTCCATAGAGAGGTTAATATTGGAAATCTTATAAACTATGTTAGTAGGTACCAAAAAATATAATAACAAATGTGAATGGTTAGTATAACAGATATCTTACACACTATGTTAGTACAATAAAAATAACAATCACAATGGGAATAAATTATATAATTCTTCACTTAACCTGCACCTGTCACATGCAGGTTAGTGAAGCGACGCATGACCGCTGAGTCCAATCTATCAGCTATCATTCTCAGGATACCGTTACGGCTCCCCCTCATTACTGTGCACCACAGACATGGTTTTCCTACGCATAATTGCATAGAAATCATCTATGTGCGCATCTGCAAACATGCCTGAAGCACTACAGTACCGCGGAAGCCGCACCAGAGTCCTGAAAATGTTATTATATTGCGCTCTGAGTGCATTATTATTACTTAACATTACTGACAACTTTATACCAACAATGTTGGACTCGGCTATCAGTCCAACCGAATTCAGTTGAATAGCAGTATTTTACATAGAGAGACTGACTATCTTACTTCCACATGCCAGTAAGTTACTGGTATGATATCGTAAAAGAGTACAGTATTAACTTTAGCGCTGTTTGCTGAGATACAGGATCAGTGGATTCCATGATAAAAATTTGACTACTAAGCATATTATTTCTGCTAATAATAATATTTTATTCTATATATTTATTTTGTGAAATAGTAATTACATTACAAAAAAGAATACCCAATTAGGTACATCTTTAACTTTATCGCCACTGTCTACGTCGTCATTAAACGTAGTAAGAAAAATTCACCAAGTTCAAAATATTCTCTAAAAACTTATCTAATATTCTAACTTTAAATACCGCCTTAACTCAAGAACGCAACCTAACATGTTACCACAACGTACCTAAAAGCAAAGTTACAGAAGAAACCTCATTTAAGTAACAACTATGTTCATGAAAATGTAAGGTTACAATTTCAGCACTCGCGAAGTTAACCTTGGTTGACCTTGACCGATAAACTTGAACACGGGAAGTATGTCAGGTATGTCGACCAAGCTTATGTAAGGGAACGTTCTAGCGTAACTTTGGAGGAGTTTCTAAGATAGTTAGGTGAGCATCAATTAACTAATATTAGGTACCTACGTATACAGTTGTTAAGTTGAGAGTCGCAGTGCTACTAATTATAATTATAATTATGAATAGCAATAGGGTATATACATGTTTTTTTTATCACTCTAAACTAAGCGTATTATCATCAGAAATAGCAAAGTGAAATTATTTTTAAAAAATCTATAAAAAATACTAAGTTATAAGCATTTGAAATTGCTGATTAGACAGAGAGATCCGATACAGCGAATGACGTCATTCGCTTCATCGACGTACAAAATCCATACTAAATTCCGTTTATCTATAGAAAGAGATAGAATCAAAAGTTTAAATGGTTAGAACTTTTGTGTTGTTTGGCCGATTTATGTATTGTTTTCGCATTTTGTCATTATTTTTATAGTACTCTACCATTCCGTATCGAAATACGAGAAAAAAGAAAATTTATCCTTATTCCCTATTAAAGGAGAAAATTTATAGTGTCCAAAAATACAAATTTAATTACAATACAATACAATGTCTTTATTTTTCATTAGAACATGCTTCGCTCTTTTTTCAAAAGTCTTTTGCAAAAGTTTAATGAAGCTTTTTGAAACAGTCTATATATACAAAGCTAGAAAAGTCACTTAGGTCATTTTGTTGTAGAGAAACACCGATCATAATGTATACCCATGAAAACCTAATTAAAAGTTTATTCGGTAACTTTCTCGCCCTGTAACAAAGCATTTTGCTACAGTATGTTTCACGTATAGTTCTGTACAGTCTGAGCAGTATACAGAGCAACTTTCAAAAATGCTTTTCTGCTACTGTGTTGATTTTATTTTTTTCTGTTACTAAAGTAGTTTTTTGGAACTCATATATGTAGTAACATTATAAAGCGGTAAAGGTTGTAAGTTTGGACACTACTAAATAAAATTGTTTAGGTTCGCATAGCATGGTACAAAATTAAAAAGTAAATAACAAAAAAACAATGAGCCTTAAGCTTTTTACATTATAATATTTTTATATATAATGTATAGTAATAAATAGGGTGTATTTCCGGAACTAGTCATCCGGTTTAAAAAAATCTCATTATATATTAATGGGTACCATCTTTCTTCTCCGTAAACGAAGTCACAAGCAGAAGTAATTATTACTGTTATAATTAAGGTATGATCTAAGAGATGTGGGAATGTAAGGTGAGTTAAATGGCAACACTGGTTGAATAAGGGAATGTAAGATGATGGAGTGACAACACTGTATGTCAAGGGAGGATGCGCAGAGAGCATTATTAGATGTACGATGGACGACGAATAAGAAAGATGGAAGACGTAAGATTTTTCAGAAGAATATTGTAAAAAGTAAAGTTCCGGTGCTGTTTTATTTTGTTTTGGAATCCCACAACACACTACAGAGATGAAACTCAATTACACTTGACTTTTGAATTTTGCTTAATGTGTAGACATTAAGCAAAATTCAAAAGTCAAGTGTAATTTGAGTTTGTGGAAATGGAATATGGATATATATGGATGAATGTGTGGAAATACAATCATGAGTACTGATATGGAGATATCAGTACTCATGATTATATTTCCACACATTCATGTTTCTTAGGTCTAGAATCCCTATTCGATCTCTATTAACACGTGTAAACTCTAACTAATACAATACATTTAGGAAGGTTAGTGCTAAACTACAATTCCCGTTAGACACGTGTACCATTAGGGAATAATAATTATGCTTGTGAGAGGGAGAGAATAGTGTATTGTAACATTATTTTTTTATTACTAAACAGAAATAGTTATTCCTCTGCCTTACACTTCAGGGATAACAAGCCGTGTTGTTTATGTTTTACATTAATTTATGATAATAACTTGAGTTTGAACGGCTGATTTTGAATCAATAAATATTATCAAATTGACTCGTTGGACCAGCCTTACTCAAAGTGTGCTCCGCGGAACCCAACTCCGCGGAAAATACTGGTCATATTTAAAAAATATACCAAAGAAAACTAAGGTTGCTGAGAAAGTTAAGTTACCTACTATGACAGTCAATAAAATTATAATCCTGGAAGGTGAATGAATTTACTCGGTTAGATGTTTATCTAACCAAGTAAATTCATTCACCTTCCAGGATTTAAAGGAAACTAACGACAGAGCTTTGCAGGTGGCAACATACTGGTCGGGTATTATTTGAGTCTATTGACACGCAAAGAAGATGAACAAAGTAAATTTTAAAACAGTGAAATCTAGCCGACTAGCTTTGAATCAGTATTGTAAATAAATAGAATCTTAGAAAAAAACGAGTTTAAATTTTTCAGTACAAATCGGCAATTTCATTCTTAACCCCATTCCAGTATTCCAGTGTCAATTCCATTTCTCGTTTTTTTTTATTATTTCAGGCAACAAACGTATTTAGGGCTCCGACAAATATTGAGGTTTTCAAAAGAGTTCCGTTGCTAAACAAGTTTGGGAACCGCTAACGACTATAGTTTAGACTCTAGACTATAGTCTATACTCTAGACTATAGTGGTTACTAGCGCGATTGGTGAGCATAAAGTCTTCAGTTCGTCCAGGTCGGGCAAAGTGTTACTGGGTTTTCCATCAGTAATTTCTCAGAAGTAGTCACAGAGTCTGACTTTGTGCCCGGTTGATAGCAATAGGCTCGCCCCTATTAGGCTTAAACATAATAGACGAACTGTAGGGGCTATTAAATAAGCCTCTGCCCAACCCTTCGGAGATTATAGGAGCGATGAAATGTTATGTAAATATTATCATAACGTCTACTGTAATAGTTGTCAGCTAAATACGCGTTAGGTTTAACAGCAACAGTCGACAACAGTCTAAACCCATTAAATAATCTTGACTAAAAATCGTTACATCCAATATGGGTCCCGACTGTTGAAGTCAATATGCCCTGAACTTGTTTTATTCTTTTCAGTTTTTATTTAAACTATTTAATTATAAGTAATTTTTTACGCAGTCGGGTTTTTACAATTACTGTACCAACACTAGCTTAATCCCTTACAATGTTAAAAATACGGTGGGACCAACGGGATTTTATTTTTATTCTTCCTAACATTTTTCTACATGATGTTACTCAAATTTGAAATTCGACGGCATTTTTTTTTTAATTTTGAGAGCGGGAGCAATCTACTAAAGAAATTGACATAAAAATATTAATTTAGTAAACTGATCCCGCGGGATCGAAATGAGCGGGATCAATTTACTAAAGAGCCCATTTCCAACAGACAGGAACGAGAATGCGTAACCAATGGCAAGCTTCTTTTTCATATTTTGTTCTAATCTAGCTATGTGATTGGTTAGTTTTATGCATATTTTTCGCTGCACATCCTCGCAAATCTCTGGTGGAAATGCGGAGCTTAATTAACAACTCTATTTGTGGTGTTTCAAACTTCGTTTGAAATACTAAAAATAAAAATTTAACATAGTTTGGCCCAGTAGTTTTCATTTTATGAACATTTTTTACTTCAGTCGTGTGGTGGTATAATTTCATGTATGTTCACCAATGATATATAAACGAGCGATTCTCAAAATTATTTAAAAAAATATACTCCTATATACTCGAAAGAATATACTCCTGAAATGTTAGCATTTAAATTTGGTGAAGATCTGATGCTGATCTTCGGAGATAAATAATGGAACTCTTCAAAACTAGATGGTAAATCAGTTGTGATTGCTGCAATCGCTTGGATGATTATTGTTTGTACAACATCATGACGTAACATCACGCTTGTATGCTCTGAGGGGTACGCAGATGTGTATAATACACCCAAGTTTAGATAGTTTAGGTATGTTAAGTTCCATTTATTGGGGATAAGCCATATAGATATATAATATAATTATGGTATACTAGCTGTTGCCCGCGGCTTCGCCCGCGTGAAGTTCGGTAACTGTCCCACTGAATCATACTAAAGGGATAAATAGTGTTCTAAATGTAAATCCAGGTTATAAACTATCTATGTGCCAAATTTCATAATCATCCCAATTAATTATTACTATCGCAATCACCATCACTATCACAACCACCATCACTATCACAACCACCATCATTATCATAATCACGATCACTATCGCAACCACCATCTTTATCAAAATCACCATCACCATCACAATCACCATCACAATCACCATCACAATCACCATCACCATCACAATCAAAATCACAATCCCCATCACCACCACCGTCATTATCACAATCACGATCACTATCGCAACCACCATCATTATCAAAATCACCGTCACAATCACTATCACTATCACAATCACCGTCACTATCACAATCACTGTCACCATCACAATAACCATCAAAATCACTATCACAATAACCATCATTGTTTTCACAATCATTATCATCGTAATCACAATCATTACACAATCACCATCACAATAACCATCACAATCACCATCACAATGACCATCGCAATCGCCATCCCAATCACCATCACAAACACAATCACAATCATTATCATTTTAATCACAATCATTATCATCTTCATCACAATCAACATGATCACAATCGCCATCACTATCACAACCACAATCATTATCCCAATCACCATCACCATCACAATCACCATCACAATCACTATCACAATCACTATCACTATCCTCGTTATCACAATCATTTTCATCGTAATCACAATCATCTTCATCTTTATCACAATCACCATCACTGTCACAATCACAATCACCATCACCATCGCTATCACCATCACAATGACCGTCACTATCACAATCACTATCACTATCACAATTACCATCACCATCACAATCACCATCAAAATCACTATCACAATCACCATAATCGTTATCACAATCATTATCATCGTCATCACAATCATTATCATCGTCATCACAATCGTTATCATCTTAATCACAATCATTATCATCTTAATCACAATCATCATCATCACAATCGCCATCCTCGTTATCATAACCATTGCTATCACAATCACAATCAATATCATCTTCATCACAATCAACATGATCACAATCACCATCACCATCATCATCACAATCACCATCACCATCACAATCACTATCACAATCACTATCCTCGTTATCACAATTATTTTCATCGTAATCACAATCATCTTCATCATTATCACAATCAGCATCACTGTCACAATCACAATCACCATCACCATCGCTATCACCATCACAATCACTGTCACTATCACTATCACTATCACAATCACAATCACCATCACCATCACCATCACAATCACCATCAAACTCACTATCATAATCACCATAATCGTTATAACAATCATTATCATCGTCATCACAATCATTATCATCTTAATCACAATCATCATCATCACAATCGCCATCCTCGTTATCATAACCATTGCTATCACAATCACAATCACCGTCACAATCACCATCACTGTCACAATCACAATCGCTATCGTCATTATCACACTTATTATCATTGTAATCACAATCATTATCATCGTAATCAAAATCATCATCATCACAATCATCATCATCATTATCACAATCATCATCATCGTAATCACAATCAATATTATCGTAATCACAATCAAAATCATCATCATCATTATCACAATCATCATCATCGTTATCACAATAAATCAACAATAACCCTGTACAGAAGTCGAATCCACCATCTTCTGGATCTCAAAATAAATGCCATTTTCGTAATCAGCACCCCTGATAATCTCGGTATCGACACCCATATTGATTTTTAGACATTTCAACCCAATCGCACCCCAAGACCCCAACGAATGATTGTATTTCAGGTCCGCCACATTAAATCTTAAAATCGTTGTTTTTGTAATACACCTGACCCAATTCACTATTCAAACAATACCTATGTTGAATTTCAGGCTTTGTTACCCCATTTCCCCCTTTAAGGGTTGAATTCTGAAAAAACCTAAAACACAAATGTTAACTCATTTAGCGATAGGAGTACTCCTATTAAGTTTCGAATAGTCTAACCAATCTTAATTTTCCATGTAATCTTTGCACCCCCGTTTCAACCCCTTAGGGGATAAATTTTGAAAAATCCCTTCTTAATGCACCCATAAACCTCATAAAAATCTATGTGCCAAATTTGGAATCTCTTGACTCAGCGGTTTGGGCTGTGCATTGATTTTTACACTGTCACCCCATTTCCCCCTCTTAGGGGTTGAATTCTGAAAAAACCTGAAACCCGTTTCTACCCACTTATCAATAGGAGCACTCCTTCGAATAAAATAGTCTAACTAATTTTGTTTCGCCATACAAACTTTGGAGCCCCGTTTAACCCCCTTAGGGGTTGAATTTTGAAAAATCATTTCTAAGTGCACCCCTAGACCACATAAGGAACCAATATGCCAAATTTGGAATCTCTAGACTCAGTGGTTTGGGCTGTTCATTGATTTTTATACTTTGCCACCCCATTTCCCCCTCTTAGGGTTTAAATTCTGAAAAACCCTGAAACCCGTTTCTACTCATTTATCAATAGGAGCACTCCTGTGAAGTTTCAAATATAATAGTCTAACTAACTAACTAACTAATCTTGTTTCCCCATACAAACTTTGGAGCCCCGTTTAACCCCCTTAGGGGGTGAATTTTGAAAAATCCTTTCTTAGTGCACCCCTAGACCACATAAGGAACCTACTTGCCAAATTTGGAATCTGTACACCCAGCGGTTTGGGCTGTGCGTTGATAGATGAGTCAGTCAGTCAGTCAGTTTCTTCTTTTATATATTTAGACTAGCTGTTGCCCGCGGCTTCGCCCGCGTGATGTTCGGTAACTGTCCCACTGGATCATACTAAAGGGATAATAGTGTCCTCCATGTTAATCCAGGTTATAAACTATCTATGTGCCACATTTCATAATCATCACAATTAGTATTATCACAATCACCATCACTATCACAACCGCCATCATTATCACAATCTCCATCACTATCACTATCACAATCACAATCACCATCAAAATCCCCATCACCATCACTATCACAGTCACCATCATTATCACCAATTATCATCATTAACACAACCACCATAATTACCACAATCATTATCACAATAACCATCACAACCACCATAACAATCACAATCACCATCACTATCACAATCACAATCACAATCACCATCACAATCCCCATCACTATCGCTATCACAATCACTATCACAATCACCATCACCATTACCATCACAATCACCATCAAAATAACTATCACAATCACCATCATCGTTATCACAATAATTATCATCGTAATCACAGTCATTACCACACTCACCATCACCATCACTATCTCAATCACCATCACAATCACCATCACAGTCACCATTACAGTCACCATAACAATCACAATCACCATCACTATCACAATCACAATCACTATTACAATCACCATCACAATCACCATCAAAATAACTATCACAATCACCATCATCGTTATCACAATAATTATCATCGTAATCACAGTCATTATCACACTCTACATCACTATCTCAATCACCATCACAATCACCATCACCATCACCATCACAATCACCATCACAATCACAATCACCATCACAATCACCATCACAATAACCATCACAATCACCATCACAATTCACAATCACCATCACAATCACCATCACAATCACCATCACAATCACCATCACAATCACCATCACAATCACAATCACCATCACAATCACCATCACAATCACCATCACAATCACCATTATAATCACCATCACAATCACCATCACAATCACCATCACAATCACCATCACATTCACCATCACAATCACCATCACAATCACCATCACATTCACCATCACAATCACCATCACAATCACCATCCCAATGACCATCCCAATGACCATCACAATCACCATCACAATCACCATCACAATCACCATCACAATAACAATCACAATCACCATCACAATCACCATCGCTATCACCATCACAATCACCACCACTCTCAGAATAACTATCACAATCATCATCACCACAACAATCACCATCATCGTTATCACAATCATTATCATCGTAATCACAATCGCTATCATCATTATCACAATCACTATCATCGTAATCACAACCATTATCATCGTATTCACAATTATCATCATCACAATCTCCATCCTCGTCATCACAATCATTATAATCGTCATCACAATGATTATCATCGTAATCCCAATCACTATCATCTTAATCACAATCATCATGATCACAATCGCCATCACTATCTCAACCACAATCATTATCACAATCACCATCATTATCACAATCACCAACACTATCACAATCAAAAACACAATCACCATTACCATCACAATCACCATCACCATCACAATCACCATCACAATCACTACCCTCGTTATCACAATCATAATCATAGTAATCACAATAATCTACATCATTATAACAATCACCATCACTGTCACAATCACAATCACAATCACCATCGCTATCACCATCACAATCACTGCCACTTTCACAATCACCATCACAATCACCATCACCATCACAATCACAATCACCATTAAAATCACTATTACAATCACCATCATCGTTATCACAATCATTATCATCGTAATCACAATCATTATCATCTTAATTACAATCATCATCATCACAATCTCCGTCCTCGTTATCACAACCATCGCTATCACCATCACAATCACCGACACTATCACAATCACCGTCACTGACACAATCAACATTACAATCACAATCACTATCACAATTACCATCATCGTTATCACACTTATTATCGTTGTAATCACAATCATTATCATCGTTATCACAATCATCTTAATCACAATCATCATCATCGTAATCACAATCATTATCATCGTAATCAAAATCATCATCATCACAATCATCGTTATCATTATCACAATCATCATCATCGTAATCACAATCATTATCATCTGGATCTCAAAATAAATGCCATTTTCGTAATCAGCACCCCTGATAATCTCGGTATCGACACCCATATTGATTTTTAGACATTTCAACCCCATCGCACCCCAACAGGGAATGGTAGTATTTCAGGTCTGGCACATTAAATCTTAAAATCGTTGTTTTTGTAATACACCCGACCCAATTCACCATAAAAATAATAACTATGTTGAATTTCAGGCTTTGTAACCCCATTTCCCCCTTTAGGGGTTGAATTCTGAAAAAAAACTGAAACACAAACGTTAACTCATTTATCGATAGGAGTACTCCTGTTAAGTTTCGAATAAAGTAGTCTAACTTATCCTATTTCCCCATGTAATCTTTGGACCCCCGTTTCAACCCCTTAGGGAGTAAATTTTGAAAAATCCTTTCTTAATGCACCCCTAAACCTCATAAAGAACCTTTGTGCCAAATTTGGAATCTCTAGACTCAGCGGTTTGGGCTGTGCATTGATTTTTATACTTTGCCACCCCATTTCGCCCTCTTAGGGGTTGAATTCTGAAAAAACCCGAAACCCGTTTCTACTCATTTATCAATAGGAGCACTCCTGTGAAGTTTCGAATAAAATAGACTAACTAATCTTGTTTTACCCATACAAACTTTAGATTCCCGTTTAATCCCCTTAGGGGTTGAATTTTGAAAAATCCTTTCTTAGTGCACCCCTATACCACATAAGGAACCTACTTGCCAAATTTGGAATCTCTAGACTCAACGGTTTGGGCTGTGCATTGATTTTTATACTTTGCCACCCCATTTCCCCCTCTTAGGGGTTGAATTCTGAAAAATCCTGAAACCTGTTTCTACTCATTTATCAATAGGAGCACTCCTGTGAAGTTTCGAATAAAATAGTCTAACTAATCTTGTTTTCCCATACAAACTTTGGAGCCCCGTTTAACCCCTTTAGGGGATGAATTTTGAAAAATCCTTTCTTAGTGCACCCCTAGACCACATAAGGAACCTACTTGCCAAATTTGGAATCTGTAGACCCAGCGGTTTGGGCTGTGCGTTGATAGATGAGTCAGTCAGTCAGTCAGTCAGTCAGTCAGTCAGTCAGTCAGTCAATCAGTCAGTCAGTCAGTCAGTCAGTTTCTTCTTTTATATATTTAGATTTAACTCAATGGGATAAGCCTATTACCCTGACATGTATTGTTAACAATGTAAAATAGATGCATAGCAAATATTTGTATAAGATATTACAACTAAAAACTTTTTTGCAAAAAAAATAAAATCGACTTCAAAAAACAAAAAAGTGAAAAATAACTTTAGCTTCAGAAGTCGGTGATAAAAAAAAAAACTAAATGAATCAAACAAAGGTCACCGACTTCTGAAGCTAAAGTTATTTTTCACTTTTTTGTTTTTTGAAGTCGGTTTTTTTTTTAAGTTTTTTTTTTCATTATAAAACTCGCGTTTAGCTCCTGTAGTCCCCTTAACGCAAAATAATTTATCGCACTTGAAGCGTTTAGAAACAGTTATAAGATAAGTTTAAATGACCAAAATTAGATAAGATACTTTCAAAAGCAGTAATGTAGGTAGATACATTTTATCCTACTGTCTCTAAATCGATCCATCTAACGACAGATCCTTCGCTGTATGAGGGCTTAGCCGTAAGTGTCATTTAAGGGAAATGGGATTGCGATGCTCTATCGTGATAAGCGGTATATAACGTACTATTATATTTGTGACAGACAGTGGTTATTTTTTTAATCCTTTAGGAGTGGCATGGGCACCGGGCCGTAGGCCGACGAAGGATGCCGGTGGAGGCCCGGCACTACGGGGACAGAAGTCAAAAAGTGTTATTTAATATGCGAGCGAAGCGAGCGCGCGTCATAAAACCTCCGTGGTTCCTTCCAGGGACTACGAGAAGGGACCACGGGCGAAAAAGGGCAAATATGATGAGTATCATTTACGAAACAAACGCCTAAACGTATTGATATAGCAAATCTATGTAAAGTGCAAGTACGTTCCTATTATTATTATACCTTACCGGGAGCATGTGATGTAAGTTTAGATTCTGTTCTCTCTTGTTTCTGTACAAAAAAGAATCCTGGATTGGTACATGCTCCCGGCACAGTAGTATTATGATACAGTATTCCGACTTCATAGAAACGGACGAAACGCGAGCTATACCTACGCGCCTCGATCTAAGGGTGCACTTGGGGCGCAGACAGTCACGGCTGTACCGCAGTGTCGAACGGACGGTGTGTTGTTTTTTTAACAATAACCGCGCGATTTTTTCTCTAAAAATCAGTTAATATGACGAGTAGGAAATATTGTGCTGTTTTTGGTTGTATGAATTCGTCAATAACGCATCCAGACATAAGTTTTTTTAAATTACCTGGAAACTCTGAAAGTTAAGACTATAAAATAATTTTACTTACTAGTAGGTAGGTACATAATGTGTGTCTTTTTAATGGATAAGTAAGTATTTCCTTTTATCTCACGAAAAAAAAGGTGTTTGGATTAATAAATAAAGCGACTAGAGTAACGGAAAGTTATTGAGACGAGTGAAATAGGTAGTTATATGCGGTTCTGAATGAATCATGATACGGTAGGTACCTACCTACTTACGCTTGTGTTAAAACTTCGGTGCCTATACTTTAAAATTTAACAATAAAGCATTTCGTACGACTCAGTCGAGGCGCAAATATTTTTTGGTCGCAAATTTATATGCCCGGTTTTTTTTTTCGAACAAAAACATGTTTTTTTAATTAAATCTACCAATAAAAAAACAACACGCATTTTTATTGAACACTTCCTATTCAATATACAAAGTATTTAATTTATTTATATAAAAAGGATATTTACAATCACAAAACTAAATAGAAACAGAAAGTAGGCAAATGTAATTCAAATGCTGGTGACGGGCAGCCCTAACGCATGTTTACGTACCGCGCGGCTGTAGGCATTTATTTCTATCATGCGGCCGAGTTACACTACTGTATCATAATATTACCGTGCTCCCGGTCACGATCATAACATCACGCTTGTAATCCCCGAAGGGTTTGGCAGAGGTGTACCTAATAGTACACCCACAGATGGTCTTTTGAAGAAAGAACCACACAAATTAGAGACGACCTGTCCAGTCATTGCAAGCATTTGTCAGCTATCGTGTAGCTCGACTTATAACTCAAGGAGCTCAACTCTATTCAAATCTTACGGACCGATTTTTGCAGTAATTGTTTATAAGTTTTCACAAAAACATTGATTTAGTGTCTCAAACAGAACTTAAAACTGTCCATAAAGATTGAAGGAACGCTGTATTTATCTCTCAAGTATTCTGAAACCAAGGACCTACTTAGCCGTAAAACTTTTATTAACCATTCTTCTTCCATCTGTTTAATCCTAGATAAGCTGTTTCTGGGTTTAATACTTTATTTAATATCCCGAAAATATTTTATTTATTACAACGGGCGAGTTAGAAAATACATAAAAATACTTTTCGATCATAAAAATGTAATATCTAGGGTAGTCGTAAAATACGTATATAGGACCTTGGTCTCGAATTGAGAACTTCTGGTTTTTAAACAAGATCAAACAAAACCTTTTTCGTACTTAATTTGGAAATAAAGACCAATTTTTTTTTTGTTATCTTCAATATTGTTCAGTAGTTTTGATCATTTGATATTAATTTATTAACGGATTTCGCTGTTTTCCTCATTTAATATTATTAACAGACTTTGCTGTATGCTTATAATTATTACTTGCTTACGTTCCTCTTAAATAACCTTGAAACTGAGTGTAATTTTCATAAACACAGTAATCAACGTCTTATAAAGTTATCATACTTAACTTGCATTTATTTTAATTCCCGAGTTCATTTTCAATGTTATTTTTTTGAAATTTTACAATTATTATTACAATAATTGTCTATAACAATTATTTACGCTTACAGAAGTAAACCACCTCAATCACCAAAAACCGACAACAGAAGCAATCAGTTCGTTTATTTAAAACGATAGAGCGATAGCGATTGTTAAAAACAAAAGCAAATCGCCGCATCGACGAATCTGAAAGGCACCAGAAATTCAAACCTTTTGAAGAAATCACCTCCAATTACGAGTCTATGGTAAGCAGTAAATAATGGAGGTTGTTGTGAAAGACAGAGAATTGTTATTTAGGTATTGATTGTACTGAAAGTGAGGCTATGAAAGCGGCGATGAATTTTATAGGTGTGCAAACAACGGAGCCTGTTTGAAGTCATGCATGTGCATTTTATGGCAGTGAATAATGAATTTCTACGTCCCATTAGTTATTCCTAAAGTATTTTAAATTAACTTATTTACTTCATTGCCATCCAATGATATTCTAGTAAACATATACCTATGTTGTGAGCGCGCAATCGTGAAGACTCGAAAACGGCCCAATTGGGTCGTTTTGCCTTTAGTCTGCGTCGCGCATGGCGATGAGCGATATGCTGCTACGAATTTATATAAAAAATGTAAAAATGCCATCATGCGTGTTCAATAAGTGGTCCAATTATGATGCCAAAGTAAATAAAACACAAGGGATCTCATACCACATGTAACTACGCTACTTCGATTTATTAATATTTTTAGGTATTTGGAGGATAAAAAAGAAAGAGATGGGAAATTCATTTCTGTCGTGAGTACGACAAGGACACGTGCACTCCAGACATAGGATCTATATCTGTCTCTTTTTATCACTGTCTGTCTTTTTTATCACTATCTTTTTATCACCATCTGTATCTTTTTTTCTTATTGGTTCGAGCCATCCCTTTTGTATCATTTTGACTTGTAGTGAAATGTAGAATGAATGAAAAGTGTGTATGTGTGCTGCCGCTGCCGCGCGGAACACTTTTTGGTGGTTTTTATGTGTAAGACATATCTGTTTATTATAATATTATTGATTGCCATCAATATAATTAATTTAATGTAGCTTTATACTTCTTTCATTTGCAACAGAAACTATTTGTCACGACCTCATCCCAGGATACTTGCTTGCTGACAACTTCAGTAAGTAGTAGTCACGAAGATTTTATTTTGTGAATTGGTCGTAAAAAACAATTTACACGTCAAAAAAACCCTATGTTTAAAACGTGATGGGGTCGGTGTTTCCCATCCGAGTACTCTGAGAAGAAACATCCGAAACAAACTTTAGTTTACTATTTACATAGAATTTTAGCCTAGTACGTGGCCAAATTGATCGTACATCTTCATTAGCGTTCGTTACGTCCTCAAAATGTGCCGGCGAGTAGGGATACTTTCGGCACTTACACCAGTAGGCTATTAGTGTCGATTCTGTTGTGCACAAACTAAACTTAATTTAGGCTATTGCTATCTTCAACTTAAAGGCAGTGCGAGAAAAGGACGGCTATAGCTATGAACTAAGTTATAGATGTCAAACTAGTTTATGCCTTGCGCTTCACCGTGTTTTTAGTCGACATGTTTTTACGTGTACCCTTTATTTGTATATAAATATTAGTTCCAACAAAATTTGACAGCTTATTTACGTGCGTCTCTTTCTCGTTTTATTAGAGAGAAAAAGATAGCAATAGCCTAAATTAAGTTTAGTTTGTGCACAACAGAATCGACACCATTGTCTGGTAAGGTCTGCTGCATTCGTTTGGTTATTACTGTTACTGTTAGCCTGCGTCACTGTAATCCCACAGTTGGGCAAAAGCCTCTCTCTATAAGAACCAACTCTTTCGATCTAGGGCTAAAAAAGACCAAGTTTTATAAAGCTCATCCCGCCATCTCCCATCCATGAGTCGCTCGACAACGTCAATAAAAATAATAGAACGCCTGTAAAACCATTTGAAAATTCCAAATTCCAGTTTTTACTGCCCCCACCTGAGAAGGGTAAGTAAACACACCATAGTGCCTCCGCTTTGTTCTACGTGGAATTGTTACCGGTTGATTGCGAGACCGACGCTCAAGCTGTGGTATAAGTAGGTGTAGTACAATGGTACGTACCTACATATATTGTACAATTCCTTACTCGCACAATGCTGTTTACTACGACTGAACGGTGTTGAGATCCTTTCAGAGGTACAAGGTAACTTACCTGTTTGTAAACAAGTGATTATGGTGAAAATGTAGTCCAAAAACAGTACAGACTGAGACATTTTCGCTTAATTAATTTTGAGAAACCTAATTGTTTCGAAATAGGAGCAAGCGATATTCTATATCGACATCGAAGAGGGAGTAGTCAAAAATTTATTGATTTGATCTAGGATCATTCTTCTTCTTTTCGTATCGATGTTACTTCCCTAATAAACAAAATATTGCAGGCTTGCAGGTAAGCGAACACCTAGGACACTCCAGCATGTGGGGCATAGTTTGATCCGGAGCGCCGTATTCGGACTCGGTGCTAGAGAATACTTACAATAATACCCCCCCTTGCTAGATTATGTCTGTAGCGGCTTACTTGGTTTCGCACATTGAGCTATTACTACTACGTATAGAGAAGACACTGCGAACAAAACCTGTGCTCCGTTCAATTGCTGTCGGCTTGCTGCAGTTCACTCATTGATTTTGTTCGCGCTGTCTTCTCCATACGTAGTAATAGCTCAATGGTTTCGCAATTGATTCAAAGCTTTCCAAATAGGCTACTACAGTTCACTACAGGGGGCCGGTTGTTCTTGGGGCTTCATGAAGATGTGAGGTGGTAGACACCTCTTTTACCCTTTAAGGTCCTGAAAAGTTTAGATATCATAATCCTGTCGAAAATTGTTGTAGAAATCCAAAACTATTTTGCAAACGCTGACCACTTATAAAAGCTCTCAGATGTGGATATTTGTTTAATTAGATACATTAACAACTTTGCTATCATTGTATACAGTGAAATACTAATCTGTCTTAGCACTTAAAATTGTTCAAACTTTGAAAACATTTTAGTAAAAGTCATAAAATATCTTATCGCTTATTTAAAAGTATTATTAAAACTTTTAAATTAAATAAAGTTACATTTGTTTACTGATCTTTGACAGTTTTTCAATTAGTTACCTAATCTTTTTGATGGCCTGTCTAGTAGAAAAATGGACTTTAACGAAAATAAATCCATTCACTTTTTTACATTTAAATGCACATACAGCTTTGTAGTTACTCATAGGGATGATGACTGACTTAAAAAACTATGATTTTGTTTAGTCCGTCAGTTATATTAGTCAAAAATATTGGATACGTGTTTTTTGTTTTATTCAATTAATGAAAATTGACGAAGATAAAACGTGTCTAAGATCAAGAGTGGGGGCTTGTGACTTCACATTTGAGTGAAAAAATGTACTCAAATGTGACGTCACACGAGTTTTCGACGCACTGTATTGTTTTCATTTTTTGTTTTCGTGAAAAAAGAAAAAGTATGTGTCCAATATTTTTTGGAAATCTATCTAACGGACTAATTAGATTTTTTTGTCATCTACCCTATTTTAATATTGAGTAATTACTAACCACAATATTATTATTATGCCAATAGAATTTTGTTCAGGTTTAGAAACCAAAATGTTTTCAATAGCAAACTTATAGCAAGTTCAACGTCGTGCTACTTATTGCAAGGAAGACTTCATCAGGCGTTTAGCGCTAATTTTATTAGTTTTAAGTCTACCTACATTGTTAATTGTGCTTTTCTTTGTTCTTCGGAATACATACGCATTTAACAGCTCCAGTTTTTAATTTTCATTTTTCCTGCATAATCACGCATCTCAACATAATTTGGTCCATATCGAACCGGATCAGTGATCCAGGAATAAGGATAAATCCAGGAAATATAAAATTTCTCAAGAAATACTAGCGTTTGGAGTTTTGTGAGCAGCTGGCTAAGGTCAAAGGGTCACAGCGCAGCATAGTGCAGTACAGTACAGTGTTCCTATTTACGTTTATTTCAGAACCTCATATTCAGGTATATAGTATTAAACGTTTTTTTATGGAATTGTAAAGGTTAGTACAACATTGATACCCAACTTCTTTGTTCAGTTTGCCCATGTATGATTTCTATTCAAGTTACCAAATTATTGTTATAATTTGCAGTAAATCTATTGTATTAAAGGTAATTAAGCAGCAAACTTGGTTTACAACAATTGTTAACCATTATTTTAAGCAGTTTCCTTTGTTATCTTGCAATAAATATCATAAGAAATCTTACTTTATCAATTAGTATTTCCCACATTGTATGTGTATTGTATTATAGTATTGTATTCAGTGTATTGTATTCCGTTACATTTTAACTCATTAGTAAAGTTCATAATATAATATTAAGTGAATAGTAAAACCGGCAATCACATTAATATTATTGTCCATAGTCTAGTCAGCAGATTAGTACTTTAATAGTGTTTGCATTCTCACTAATAGATTTTGTTTTCTATTTCACATTAGAACAATATTATTAAGTTGAAAGCAGCAATTTTTATGTTTAAAGTTTACACTAGCGATTCAGTAACCCCTCTAAGTGTTTAACCTATAGTAAATCGATACCAATATTATATGTATTAAAAATTAAACTTGTTACATTTCAGCTGGTTACCTGCTTCCCAAAGAATGACTGATAAGGAAGAAAAGGAGCTTATTAAAAAACGAGCAAGTTACAAAGGTCGATTAACGGTATTTTCTAATTACTTAGAGGAGTTTAAGAAGGATTCTTTAACGCAAGTACAGATGAACGAACTGCAGTTACGCCTCGGTAAGATTGAAATTGTTTATTCGCAATATGACGAAGTTCAGTTAAGGTTGGAATGCATGGTTGAGGATGTGAAGACACAATCTTCAGAACGTTATGAATTTGAAGCCTCATATTTCAAAGCTGTCGCGAGGGCACAGGAATTACTGGTCAGTCAGAATGACACAGTTCATGAAGATAAGCTTTCTCGCGTTAGTAATAATAGACTGGTTAAGCTACCAACCATTCAACTACCTAAGTTTGACGGAACGTACGACAAGTGGTTAGAGTTCCATGATACGTTTTCAAGCTTAATACATTTGGATGACCAAATTGATGAAATAAATAAGTTTCATTACCTCCGAGCTTCCTTGGAAGGGACAGCCGCCTTAGTCATACGTGCTATTGAATTTTCGGCTAATAATTATTCTATTGCGTGGAATTTATTATGTGAAAGGTTTGATAACAAGCGGCTTCTCATTCAAAATCATGTGGCAGCCTTATTTAACATTGAAGTGGTTAATAAAGAATCCTCAGATAATATTAAAAACATTATTGATACTTTAAACAAAAACCTACGTGCGTTAGAATCTTTAGGGGAACCAGTTAAGTCTTGGAGTACGTTAATAATTTATGTAGTTACCCACAAGTTAGATTCAAGGACTTATCGACAGTGGGAGGAAGAAAAGGCTCATATAGATAAAGATAAAACAATCACATTAGAAATCTTTCTAGAATTCTTGAGAAATCGTGCAGTTTTGCTTGAAACACTAGATTTGTCTCGTAGTCAGGCTAATCACAATAGCACTCCTAAATCTAGCAAGCATAAAACCATGATATCAGTAGGCAGTGATACACCACCACAGAAAAATAAAAATAATACCAGTTCCTCACCTGTGTCATGCCCACATTGTAGTGATAAACATAATTTACTCAACTGTCCACAGTTTCTTGGTCTCAGCAACGAAAAAAGGCTTGAGCTTCTTCCTCAATACAAGGTATGTTATAATTGTTTTCGGTCTGGTCATTACGCAAATCATTGCAAATCTCTTGGTTGCAAGATATGTAAGCGTAAGCACAATACTCTGGTCCATGTAGCAGGTGCGTCACAGAAATCTACGCATAATGCTTCTACTTCGCAAACGGACAGCACTGTTACTGTAGATGTTAACTCGGCTGATAAGAAACCCAATACAAATGTGACATTATCTGCACGAGCTACAACTTATCTTAATAATAAAAGTCAAATTCTATTGGCTACTGCATTAATAAAAGTTTATGATAAGAATAACCGCGAATATCTCGCTCGGGCCATACTGGACACTGGCAGTACTTCTTGTATAATGACGGATAAGTTATGTGATTTATTGGATTTACCTACCGTACAGGTTAATGAATCTGTGCAAGGCATTAATAATTCTAAAACAAACATTAGTAAAATGTGCAGTGTTCCTGTAAAATCATTAAGTGAAAATTTCACTATTAATCTTTGTTGTTTTATTTTACCAAACATAACGGATGAAGTGCCAAGTCATAAATTATCCATTAATAATTTAAATATACCAAGCGATATTTGTTTAGCTGATCCTCATTTCCACACGCCATCGGCAGTGGATCTAATAATAGGGGCAGATGTTTTCTGGGACCTACTGGGGATGCAAAAAATCAACTTAGGTAAAGGCAAACCAATATTATTTGAATCTAGGCTAGGTTGGCTAGTTTCAGGTCCGTTACTTAATAGTGTTCAAGTATCACGGTCACCATCAATTCTAAAAGTTAACATTGCACAAATCAATGTCAGTTCTTCTCACAAACACACTTCAGGAGATGACATTCAAAACCTTTTGTCGCGTTTCTGGGAACTGGAAGAAGTCCCCAATCAGTCATCTTCATATTCTGATGAAGAAGCTAAGTGTGAAGAACATTTTGTAAAAAATACCACTCGAATGGCAGATGGTCGATTTTGTGTTAGAATACCACTCAAACAATCACCTCATATTTTAGGTGATTCACTGGCTAGAGCAAAACATTGTCTCTTTTCGATTGAACGTAGATTTCAAAGTCAGCCAGCTTTAAAAACTCTTTATTGCGATTTCATGAAAGAGTACGTTTCATTAGGACACATGTCTGAGTGTTCCATTAATTCAAAAACACTGGCATATTTTATTCCACACCACGGTGTTCTGCGCGAACATAGCATAACCACAAAGTTAAGAGTAGTGTTTAATGCCAGTAGTCCTACTACTTCAGGTGTTTCATCTAACAACCTACAAATGGTGGGACCAGTTGTCCAAGACGACTTAATGTCTTTACTTCTTAGATTCAGAAAACATAAATACATTATTTCTGCTGATGTAGAAAAAATGTATCGGCAAGTGATCGTACACCCTGATGACAGACACTTGCAAAGAATATTATGGCGTGAAAACCATTTGGAGCCTATTAAAACCTATGAATTAAACACTGTGACTTATGGAACAGCAAGTGCCCCGTTTTTAGCAAGTAGGTGTTTAAAACAAGTTGGCTTAGAATGTAAGGATAAAAAGATTGCTGATATTATAATTCATGATTTTTATGTTGACGACTTGCTCACAGGTGGTGATACAATATCTGACGTCACAAATATCCGTCAGAAAGTTACTGCCGAGTTAGCTGCCGCTGGTATGCCACTTAGGAAGTGGAAGTCCAACAATATCCTGGTTTTATCAGATCAAGTCACAAGTTCATCATTAAATTTAAACATTGGCTCAAATGAGCCAAGTAAAACATTAGGTCTTAACTGGTTAACAGACTCAGATGAGCTTAGGTTTTCAATTAGTAATATGTCAATATCAAATAATATAACAAAGCGTGACGTTCTTTCAGTAACATCCCAAATATTCGACCCCCTGGGTCTACTAGCTCCTTGTATCATTCCAATGAAAGTAATAATGCAAAAACTTTGGTTGCTTAAATTATCATGGGATGACTGTTTACCACTAGATGTCGCTAAAACATGGAAAGATATTGTTGACAGGTTATTTATTTTGAATAGTTTACGCATCCCACGGTTAGTTTTTGGTCATTCTTGGAAGGTGATAGAACTACACATATTTTGTGATGCATCACAAACTGCTTATGGTGCATGCATCTATGTTAGGAGTATTAACAATAATAATGAAGTTATGGTGCGTTTGCTTACAGCAAAGAGTAGAGTGGCTCCTATCAAGCCAACTACAATTCCTCGGCTCGAGCTCTGTGCTGCCTTGGTTGGAGTGAGGCTATTTAACAAGGTGATTGAGTCACTTGGCGCACCAATTCAAAGTAGTACATTTGGAGTGATTCTACAATAGTGCTCGGGTGGTTAAAAATGTTGCCAAGTAAGCTGCAACCATTCGTGCGCAATCGTGTAGCAGAAATAGTTGACAAGACTAACACTAATAATTGTACCTGGAGACATGTTCCCACACATCTCAACCCCGCTGATCTTGTATCTCGAGGCATTGATGTAAGTCAAATTCAGACTCATAATTTATGGTGGTCGGGACCAACATTTTTAACCCAGGATACAAGCAAGTGGCCTTCTTTTCCAAGCACTGCAGTGGAATCGCTACCAGAAACTAAAACTGAGATTTCTTTATTAACTACTTCTAAGACTCCAAAACCTTTAGTTGATTTTAATCGATTTTCAAACCTTTCTCGACTTAAACGCACAGTCGCATATATGTTACGATTTATTCAAATTTGTAAAAAGCAACCACCGACCACTTTACATCTTAGTGAAGATGAATTACAAAATGCGTTAAACTTAATTGTGAAATTGTCTCAAATAGAATCATTTCCCGAATATGAAATATTAATGAAAAATCAGTGTTTACCAAAAGGTAGTCCCTTGACTAAACTTAACGTATTTTTAGATAAAAATAAATTAATTCGTGTAGGTGGTCGCTTACAAAATTCTTCATTTTCATATGAGAAAAAACATCCGTTAGTAATACAGTCCACTCATCGATTTTCTAAACTATTATTTGAATTTAATCATAAAACTTTAATGCATGCAGGCCCTCAACTACTGTTGGCTTGTATAAGAGATACTTATTGGCCAATAGGTGGTCGCAACCTTGCTAAATCGTGCTATCATCGTTGTGTCACTTGCAGTCGCATTACAGCTAAACCAATTAATCCCACTATGGGAAACTTACCTGAACGACGGGTGGCGTCTGGTGGTCATCCATTCGAATGTGTTGGGGTTGATTACGCTGGACCCATACTGTCAGCGTCTCGTCAAGGTCGTGGTTGTAGACTTGTAAAAGTTTACATTGTACTCTTTATTTGTTTTACGACGAAAGCTGTCCACATTGAGTTGGTGGGTGACTTAACCAGTCAAAATTATTTGTCAGCACTTCGTCGTTTTATGTCTCGTAGAGGCAAGCCTAACCATATATATTCCGACAACGGAACCTCGTTTGTAGGCGCTTATAATGAAATCGGTAAATTTTTGAAGGCTAACAGTAGTTCGTTGTCTGGTGACATGGCCGCTGAAGGGATTAACTTCATTTTTATTCCTCCCTACGCTCCAAATTTCGGTGGTCTATGGGAGGCAGGTGTCAAATCAGTGAAGTTTCATTTAAAAAGAGTAATGGGAAATTGTCATTTAACTTATGAGGAACTGTACACAGCACTGGTTCAAATCGAAGCACTCCTGAACTCACGCCCGCTCACGCCGTTGTCATCGGACCCTAATGACCTGTTGCCGCTGACACCTGGACATTTCCTGATTGGGCGCACACTCACTTCCTTGCCCGTATCATCGTTTGAAGCTGCCTCCGTCACTCACTTAAAACGATACGAGAGAATAGAGGCATTACGTCAACACTTCTGGTCGAGGTGGAATAAAGAATACATCTCTGAACTACAGCAGCGGACAAAATGGAGGTCTTCAAAGGCGGTCTTAGAGACTGATCGCCTTGTTATAGTAAAAGAAGACAATTTACCGCCATTGAAATGGCGATTGGGCCGAATCACAGCAGTCTATCCAGGACGTGACGGGATCAGCCGTGTGGCTGAAATCAGGACTGCGAGTGGAACCATCCGGCGTGCATGCAGCAAGATATGCCCACTGCCATTAAATGAACGTTCTGGTTGAAAGATTGCCTTTCAACGCCCGGGGGCATGTTCAGGTTTAGAAACCAAAATGTTTTCAATAGCAAACTTATAGCAAGTTCAACGTCGTGCTACTTATTGCAAGGAAGACTTCATCAGGCGTTTAGCGCTAATTTTATTAGTTTTAAGTCTACCTACATTGTTAATTGTGCTTTTCTTTGTTCTTCGGAATACATACGCATTTAACAGCTCCAGTTTTTAATTTTCATTTTTCCTGCATAATCACGCATCTCAACAAATTTCCTTGTTTATAAGGTGATGTCCGAATGTGTTGTACGTATAAATAATTAAAATATTTTTGTTTATACAAAATATTTTAATGCGTGGGTTGGTTTATTCAATGAAATACTGTACTGAATTTTAAATTAATGTAAGTATTGACTTCGATCTGAACTAGATTCTTACAAAAGTCGCTGAACCCGTCACAAAAATGCGTTTGTCTACTGATCTGATTGCTAGCGGCCCTCGTGGGCAAGTGAACGAGTTCTTCCTTCTGCCAGCGGAGCCCTGTGCGCGCGCGACCCCGCAGCCGCTGCGCTGTTATTGGCTCGGCTGAGGTGGCGTGATCGCGACGCGCAGCCATTGGTCGAGCCCGCAAGATGGCGCGCGTTCGGCGCAGCCATTGGGTCGCGCTCGAGCTCCACGTCACCCGGCCAGGGTTGCCAGGCGGCGGAGGCCGGAACACCGTGCTTGCTTAGGTTGATCTGTGGATGGGTAACCACCCTTACATACTTACCAAGTTTCCTCCGTGCCTCAGAAAGCACGTTAAGCTGTTGGTCCCGGCTGTCATTTGTAGATCTTTGACAGTCGTTACAGGTAGTCAGTGGTCCAAAAGGTCTCTCAATCATTCTTACCAAGGGGTATCGTATTACCTAGTACTAACTGGGTTGTGGAAGTCAGATAGGCAGTCGCTCCATGTAGTACTGGTATTCAGCTGCATCCGGTTAGACTGGAAGCCGACCCCAACATAGGAAAAGGCAGGGCAGATGATGATTTGCATCTTGATCATTCATTGACAATTATAAGTTCTTCGTATTCTTCTTAAAAAACACGTATATATATAAAAAACAAACCCTAAAAAAAAAAAAAAAAACAAAAAAAGGGAATTAGTGATACGTGTGTATTATGAATTTTGGAAGATTAAAAAACTTTATGTTATGTTAATTATAATCTACTTTGATCCTAATTTAGAAGACATCGAAGAGGACCATACCTCCTAACATATTGTTACGTCGCCGCATCGTACTCGTACCTACAATTGCAAGTAGGTAGGTAGATAGTAGTAGGTAGGTACTTAGGACGAGTCTCGAAAGATGGCATAAAGTTCCTACTTCTTTATTTTGTACAAAGGCCAATGACCGACTGTAAGTGAATAATTCCAGTAATTCGTGGATCTTTCTAGAAGGGTTGGTCACCATATAAATAGCGGACATGTTTGCGGGAGCGGCAGTCTTATTTTGGCTACAGTACGAAGCGAATCGAATTGAACTAGTAAGTGCGATATCTAAGTGAATAGTGATCAGTAGTGTATTAGTGATTGTGTTTCAAGTGTTTAGTGATTATTAAAGTTATTCAGTTATTTAATTGGTAGTAATTAATTTATCCCATACCCAGCTCGTAACAATATTACCCCTGAAACTGCAAACAATGTTTCAGGAAACAGATTATTTGGGCCTCGTAAGGGCTGACAAGGTTGTCGGAGATTGTCAATAATACCCCGGAACTCTCTGATTCACCTGTTAAGAGGATGAAGGAACTGTTCAAAGTTAGAACATTATGATTTAATGTATTAGTTAGAGAGGGTTAAATTAGATTTAGTGCCATTATTTGTAGTTTCTTTGCTAGATATTATCTTTTACACCAGTACGTTATTATTATTTGTCATACAATTAACAAACCACCAGATTTAGCAAATGTAACAGCAAAAAAATCACTTTTGATTGCCAAAATTAGTAAACGATCACCACAAATAATCCCCATTTTATTGTGAATTATGAACCAATAATTATTTTTTTAGTTAATGACCACCAGAAATTGAACTGTTATGCTCTTACATCTGAGTCGAGGGAGACCGCGAGGCTCCTACTTCTGAATGGTTTATAACAAAATTACCACGAAGGTGTGTTCGCTAGCTTAGCTCGCTCATTCGACCCCGCCACACCGTTCTAACCTAATCTATCCGTGTCAGGGTGCTCCAAGTCGGCCTAGGCAAAACTAGTTTGTCATCAACCACCTCATTCAAATTTCGTGCTCAATTTACTAAATTTGGTGATCAATTTATATTATAAGTGTTAGATGTTAGTGGACACAAAGTTAGTTTTGGTGGTCATTAAATTTTCCCCCGTATTATTTTTATATAAATTATTAACTCTAGGTACTTTGTGCAAATTATGTGATTGTCTGCCTTGTTGGTCTAGTAGTCGCAAGCCCGACTGGATGGATTCGATCTTCGGGTCAGGCAATGTGTTTTTGGGGTTTTCCATCAAGAAGTTCTCAGTAGCAGCCACATAGTCTGGATTTGTGCCCGGTTGATGGTAATAGGGTCGCCCCCTATTACATGGGACTTAAAACATAACTGGCAAAATGTGGGTGTACTGTAAGGTTCTGATTGACATTATAGACGTTTGATTGTATCGTCGTTATTTTCTATCTATGGTTACAGACATTTATTTCTCAATAAGAAATTACAGTATTTTACTTGAGAACATTTTGGAACTTAAATATAGTACTTACTTATTACATACAAACTAAGTAGATAGGTAGTTTTTCTTTATAACACAAATCTATTAAATAAAATAAAATTTCGTACGCAAATAACATTTACAAAACACAAAGTTTACAATGTTTTTCCATCCACCCGCAAAAAAAATAGTTACTTTGGTCGCAAATAATCATAACAGATAAAGAAATCTATCTACCCGAATAAAATGAGACTAAATTATATTTTAGGTTTGCTATACTTACTTTATTCCAAAAGCTTCGTATTATATTTTTACGAGCACAAGTCAAACAAAAAAGTAAATACATTTTTGCATGACTTATATTAGGAAACCAATAAATAATAAGCAGTATCAATCGAAATACGACGACTTGTTTTCAACAAATCCAGCTACTGACTTATTACTTGACGAATTTCCTCCTTTAATTCGAATTTCCTCACCTTTCATTTTCCTCAATAGTAACTTGACGAGAAAAACAAAAACCATCGACTTATTTAGTGAACAAGTCAAAACAACATTACAGAAACAGCAATCAAGTCCCAGTGAAAGAAATGAATATAACAATTGCTCACAATTTTATTGTAACCTTAGGAAAAGATGGCCAAGCTCCTTGTGATCTATATAAATAAATATACAATATGAGTTTGACAGAATAATAGGAAGCTAAGGAATCAATACACTAACAATAAAGCCTATTCTGTGAGAAATTTTGGGGTATTAACTTTGTACGAAGGCTCGTGGCTATTTTTGTATTGAAGCTCTTTGACTTAACGAAGGTTGAAACTGAAATGTTTGCTCTGTGAAGTCTTGTTGAGTTATTATTAAACATTTATGAAAACCGGTACTTATTCTTATTTTACTTAGTATCAGTGTTGCCCAAATGCAAGACCAAGACGAGACCTTAGCCAGTCTTGGTCTTGGTCTTGCGTCAATACACCTAGTCATGGTCTTGGTCTTGGTATTGCGCTCGCAGTCTTGGTCTTAGTTTTGGTCTTGCAGCAAGAGTCTCGCAAGTCTTGCGAGACTCTACTACTTTTTATTTGCTATATAATAATTGCTATATAATAAACACGTTAGTTTAGATCTTAGAAAAACGTAACAGAGTAGGTACATGTTGAACTTAAATTGACATAGGCATAGTGAACCACCAAATTTTTTTTAAATTTTTTTTTATAGATATTTTTTTTTAGTATTACAATCTAGCCTAATAAGGCTAATAAGCAATTTTAATCTAACTTAATTTGCTAAAAGTACAATTATATCTAAGAGCACGTCCATTGCGTTTACTTAGCGTCTATTAAGGCGAAGTCACTTTGTTCTTGTGTTCATTTAAATAGCTAGGTACTATATTACACTCACGGTAAAGTCACAATTATATTACACTACACTAACTCAAAAGGTTTAGTCCTTTTGAGCCTTCTCACTATGTCCGTGTTATCTAGGAGCTGGATGGCCTCGACATTAACATGATGATGAAGCCGATGTTCATGAGCTTCTGCATATTTTTGGATTATACTGTTTACGAACTCTATATTCAGGTCCCGATGGATGTCGTCAATTCTTATACACCAAGGCGCATTCACGATGTTCTTGAGTACTTTGTTCTGGAACTTTTGTATAATTTCTATATTGCTTTCTTTGGTGCAACCCCATAGTTGTATACCATAAGTCCATACTGGCATAAGGACTGATTTGTAGGGCAGGATTTTGTTAGGAACTGACAACGCGGAATGCTCCTAGTTGGAAGGCTCCTAGTAGCCAGTTCATGCTTCTGTAACGAATTTCTAATTCTTCTCGTTTCTTTTTGACATAGGCTTTCCAGCGAAGCTTTGCGTCTAAGGTCATACCAAGATATTTGGCAGTGTTTTCGTACGGTACAATTTTGTTGTTTATGTACACTGGGTTGTGTTCTGGTTTCTTATTAGTGAAGTCAATGTGAATGGATTTTGTTTCATTCAACTTGATCTTCCACTTTTTGGTCCAATCATAGAATTGATTTATCAGTGTTTGTACTAGATGCTGTGGACATTATTGCGGTATCATCAGCAAAAGTAGCAATAGTTGCATTTTCTAGTTCTGGTATATCACATGTGTACAATAGGTACAGGACCGGGCCTAGAACACTTCCTTGTGGTACACCAGCTTTTATTTATTTTAGTTCAGAATAGGCATTTTCTTGCCTTACTCTAAAGACTCTACCAGTTATATATGATTTAATATATCTGCGAACTGTTTTGGCAACATAGTTCTTAGTTTATAAATCAATCCCTTGTGCCAAACTTTGTCAAAAGCCTGGGCTACATCTAAAAATACAGTAGTACATACTTTTCAATCTTCAAGAGCTTCTTCAATTACTGATGTAATTATATGCACCTAATCTATTGTTGAATGTTTTTCTCTAAATCCAAATTGATAGTCTGGTATAATGTTACTATTTTCTATAATAGGTTTCAGTCGTTTTAAAAATAGTTTTTCAAAAAGCTTTGACATCACTGGCAGCAAGGAGATAGGCCTATATGATGATGCATCTTGAGGTGGTTTCCCCGATTTGGGGATCAAGATCACTTCTGCAACCTTCCATAGGTCTGGAACATGCTTTAGTCTAAAAGAAGCATTGAGTATCATAGTAAGTTTTACCAGGGCTTTTCTTGGCAAATTCTTTAGGATTTCCCCTGTGATAAGGTCATAACCAGGGGATTTTTTCGGGCTGATGTGATCTCTGATTTCTTTAGATACTTCTTTTGGTGTTACCAGTTTTATCTCTTGGTCTACTTGTTGTAGTTGTTCCCAGTGGAGATCTTGGTCAGCGCTCTCGGTTTGTGTAAAAGTGTCCTCTAAGTGTTGGGCAAACCTTGATGCTTTTTGTTCGTTACTTATTGCCCGTTGTCCATTTAGTTCTTTTATTGGCGGTATGTGAGCAATAGGTTGTTTTTGGTTCCTTGTGGCTTTCCATAGTGAATAATCAGTCGATCAATCATTAGTCAGTTGAAGAAGATGCTTAGTTAAATTTTCGTCCCGAACTTTCTTGATTGCCTTCCTAATTTGTTTAGTTATTCTATTTAACAGTGTCTTATCTTGGGGAAACCTGTTTCGCTGCCACTTTTTTCTCAAGGTTCTCTTTTCTCTGATCAGATCAGTTATTTCTTTTGGATAAGTATTAACCTTAACAGTTCTTTTTTTCTCTGGTGTATTAGCCCATGCAGTTTGTTGGACAGCTACAATCAATTTGCGTAATTCTAAATTAAGTTGGTGATTATCATTTATAAATACATTTAAGTCTATTTTATTTTCTAAGTCTATTTTAAAGGATTCCCAGTCTGTGAACTTGTTCACGAGAAACGGGTTGCCTTCTCTCTGTTTGACATGTTCACTAGTGTATAAGATTATTAGTGAGTGATCAGAGTTCATATTAAATCCTTCTTCGGCACTTATAAAGTCAGGGGATAGCCCTTTATATATAAAAAAGTCAATTAAGTCTGGAATTTTTCTTAAGTCTGTTGGCCAATATGTCGGTTTTCCAGTTGATAGAACTTCTGATTTGGTTTCTTGTATGGCACTTAATAGCTCTTTGCCTTTTGTTGTAGTTAGTCTGGAGCCCCAATAGGTATTCTTGGCATTAAAGTCTCCACCTTATATAAATCTATTTCCAAGTAGAGCTAAGATTGTCTTGTATTGCTCTTTTTTTAGTGCGTATTTTGGGGGGATGTATATAGCTGCTATAGTAACCGAGTCGTATCTTTTCATTTTAATAGTTACACCGATCACTTGCATTTCCTGATCTTCACATTTGGTCTATTCATAATGATGTATGTTTTCTCTAATTATGACGGCGCTGCCTCCTCTCGCGGCGTTATCAGGATGCAGGGCATGATATATCTTGTAGCCTTGAAATTTTACAAATAATTGTCGTGTAAAGTGTTATTCTGAAATTAAACATATGTCTATGTTTTCTGTATCTAGGACTACTTGTAACTCCTGTTGGTGTTGTAGCAGTCCATTAGCATTCCAAGCCATGATCTTGAGGTTATTAATCATTTTCGCAGATGAATAGGAGCCTTTTTGGCACTCATTTCTAGTTTTTTAAGTACAACACGAAACAAACGCAGACAAATGCTTGCTGTCTCTCTTTCTCCAATTCAAATTTAGCCAATAATCTTCGAGCGTCTCGCAAGTCGCGCCAGTAAACTTTTTGGTACCCGGAATCCCGAACATTACCGAATAATAACGAATGTGACACGACCGACTTGAGCCGAATGACGTATTCATTCATGCATTTAAAATATGTTAAAAGCGTGGGTTCTAAATAAATAAGAAAACTTTAAAAACGTCTATCAAAATCGGGATTGAAACCATATACCTACTATAACGCCCAAATCTCAGTTTGACTTAACTGCGCGACGCAAGAGTCTTGCAGGATTAGTCTTGTTCTTGCTCAAGTCTTGCAGGGTCTTAGTCTTGGTCTTGCTACAATAAGTCAGTCTTGGTCTTGGTCTTGCAGAAATGCAAGAACAAGACCAAGACTGCAAGACCAAGACCGATTTTGGGCAATGCTACTTAGTATAGCGATGTCCTAGCGATGGCTGCATAAAGGGTTAAATAAACGGAAAAAATTTATAATTTTACATAAAATACTTCCATGACTCCTGTACTATTGCATCCATCGGCACAATGTTTTGAGTGCGTTTCATTGAGGGCTACAGTAAACGGTGATTTTTCACATCAAATATTTTTTGCGCAGTGTCACTTAATTTGATCTACAGAACGCTTGGTTGAAGGAGTAGTGAAGGGTCCCATTGCTTCCTGTAGTATATCCTCTGGATTCGAAATGCGCAGTACCTACTGGTGAAGCTTGGTTCAGGTATATCCAGCAGTAGACGTCTTTCGACTGCAAATATGTCACATGGTTTGCCGTTGGCCAAATAACAATTGCATATAAAATTATACATGGTTATACTGACGCCTCGGAATTTCCTACATGCGGAGCTCCGGGAGCTGTGACAATTATTTGTTCCAAATAATTATATTCGCTCTAGAAAACATAAATTGTTTAATGTCCCATTTAGTCGCACTGTATAGCTCGATCCACTTCCCCAATACCGCGTATGCTTACGATGCTCGTGGACTCGTGGCTCAACGCACTCGTGGAGACCAACCTTGGATTGATATTGTTTACTGATGAATGGAAGACGATAATGTTAGAATGTTTGTGGTTCTGCGAGAAGACCGAGTAAAAGGATTAGGTTTTTAATTTAGTTTTAATGGTTTATGCTGTACTTGTACTGTTAAGTTTTCGAACGTAAGGTTAACTATTTATTTATTTAAATAAATAGTAACTTATGTTCAAAAACGTAACCCTATTGGTTTACCTAAAAACCAATTACGCTGATAAAATGAAAGCAGACTTACAAAAAGGTGGTGTAATGGACCACACAATCATAACAAGATTTCCCAATAAAACTCGTTATTGGGAAAACATTGTTACGTTGTCATTTTTAGGTTTCCGTTCCTCAGTCGGAAAACGGAACCTTTAAAGGATCACTTTGATCGTCTGTCCGTCTGTCAAGACCCTTTTTGTCAAGAACGCGTGGAGGTATTAAACTAAAATTAATAAAAGATATGACCGTTTAAGTCACATATTTTGCAATTTCACAAGGGAATCAAAGCCTATAAGGTACTTTCCGATGACCTAAAATCATAAAATTTGGCAAGAAGCTGTCTTACAGCACACTTTCAAAAAAATTAAAACCGTAAATATGTAGTTTAATAACAAAATACCTACAAGTTTAAACGGAATCCTCGGTGCACGAGTCCAAATCGCACTTGGCGGGTTTTTTCTAGTACATAACACGTTACAACATCTTTAGTATTCTTTTAACAATTTATAACTTCAATAATTGGTTTAGAAACCTTGCAATAAATTCGCCCATGACATCTCAAGGTACCTACAATAAGTAGGTCTAAATCAAGACAATGTCTAAACTATGTCTACATTGTAAATTAGATTAGGACAATTTATGGGCGTGTTAACAGCAACAATATATGTAATCATGTAGGCTATGTTCTTGTTTCTATGTTCTTATTATCTATGAAGTTTCTTGTCTGTTGTTGGTCTTAATGTACCTAATTAATGGCAATAAAATTCTAGATCATTTAAACCAGTGTTTTTCAACCTGTGGTGCCTTTATAAAAGGGTTGTAATAGATCGCGAAAACGACTTCAGTAAAAAAACCAATAAAGTTTAAAAAGATAGATTTAATAAGATAATGGTGTCGATTCTGTTGTGCACAAACTAAACTTAATTTAGGCTATTAGTATCTTTTTCTCTCTAATAAAACGAGAAAGAGACGGACGTAATTTAGAGCTGTCAAATTTAGTTGGAACTAATATTTCCATACAAATTAACTACAACTACAACAGCCCATAGCGTCCACTGCTGGACATAAGCCTCTCCCATTATGGGAGGAATTTGCCGTAATCTCCACGCTTGGCAGGCGGATTGGAGATCGCAGTGATGAAAGACTAACAGAAAACGCTGCTGCCCATTCTCAGGTCTACGGAGGCGCAAGGTGTTCTGCCTCAGACATTAGTCGCCTTATACGACACCCGTGAGTGTAATGGGTTGGTTCTATTCTACTCTGCCGGATACCACACGGGTGCATACAAATTAAGGGTGCACGTAAAAACATGTCGACTAAAAACATGGTGAAGCGCAAGGCCTAGACTAGTTTGACATCTCTAACTTAGTTCATAACTATAGCCATCCTTTTCTCGCACTGCCTTATAGTAAAAGATAACAATAGCCTAAATTAAGTTTAGTTTGTGCGCAACAGAATCGACACCATTGTTGACTAAAGGATATAATATTTGTATGTTCATACAAATTAACAAAATAAAAACCTATGAAAACTCGTCCATCTTAATGTGAAGGTTTCGCTTGGTTTTCATTAACAAATTTCTGCCATCGTGAATCCGTTTTATGTGTTTATACGAATCCTAATTATGCATAAAAATGATTTATGAATTGAATATTTCTAACACAATAAAATACATGAAAAAATGGCGAAGGGTCGAGGCACATGTCGATAAATAGGTAATTTAAATTTAATTAAATTTAATTAAAAATATTTTTATATTATGGGGTTTGTGACGGGTTCCTTCTATCTGGCAGAATCTTGATGCTCCGAAATTGATTTGGCATAACACACTTGGCATAATCTTCTTTAAACGAATATTTTTAAGGCATAAAAAATATTTAATATAGTTATTGTTTGGCCGAATGTTTGTATGTCCGAATTTACAATGGCATACTTTTAATATGGCAGAATTCGCATAATTTCGTTTAGAATAACGTTTATTTAGAGCGACGATTATTTGGTACAATTTCATTTGGCATACTATGAAGATGGCAGAATTCCATTTGGAATAATTTTATTTGGCATTATTGCCATTTCTATAAAACAGCATTTTTAACCTTAAATTACGTAGAATTAAAATATTGTCTTAAAAAGACAATATATGTTACGTTAAAAAAAGTTAGTCACAGAAACGAATCGCTCCAAAACCAACTCCACGTAGTCTTGTCTGCCCTACCCCGAGAGTGTAATTTAAATCCGCGTAGGCGCGGAGGGGTGAGACGGCCCGTGAGCTGAGGAACAGGTGGTTTTAACGCTCGCCGCCGTAGCTGAGGCTGGCCGAAGCTGCGGAGGTGAGCGTAAAACACATCTGCGACGATAAACTCGCGTGGGACCACCGGAACCCTGCAGCGCCGGGGCCATGATGAAACCATGCCTGCTGCATGTTGCATGCTTGCTTGCATTCTGCATGCTTGCTTGCATGCTGCATGCTTGCTTGCATGCTGCATGCTGGCTGCATGGTATATGCTGGTTTGCATGTTTCCATACTGCTTGCTTGTTTGCATACCATACTGCATGCATGATGTATGCTTGCCTGATCAGAAATATGCAGCAATTAACATTATCGTCGTATGTTTGTGGCGAAAAAAAAAATGTTCAATCAATTTTTATTATTATGGTAAGAAATGCAAAATATTATTCTAACTATGAATTTTTTATTATGTGATAGATGAGGCTTTCCATTATTATGCATATGAAATGTATGCCAAAAGATGATTCTAACTGTAAACTTTCTGTAATATGATAGTTCTGCCTTTTAATGACTATCGATATGAAATTTATGCCAAAAGATGATTCTGGCTGTGAATTTCTGCGATAAGATGGTTCTACTTTTAATTCTTTTGCATATGAAATTTATGCCTAAAGATGATTCTGACTTACAAAATTATGAGTTTTGTATGTATGATAAATGAGTGTCTGCCAAATGATTTTCTGCGAAATGAAGTTTATGCTATCTACTGTTAAATCAAATCAAAGTGCAAAGTAATATTATGACATAAAAAGTTCTGCTATAAAGGGTAGACCCGTTTGTGACATAAAAAAACGGTTGAAAAACACTGTTATAAACAATTATCACATCCACAGACAAGAGTGCAGTAAGTACTACTTCAATAACATCGTTTATTTCATTCTATTGAATTATGAATGCAGATAAAATGTTCTCACAAAATCCATTAGATGACAATCTTGCTGAAATATATGTCTATGATAATATTATTTCACCATTTCAGCCGAAAGACTTCCACTGCTGGACATGGGCCTCCCTCAAAGGGGGGTTTTTGCCATAATCGCCACGCTTGGCAGGCGGGTTGGCGATCGCAGTAAGGTTGTTACAAAAGCACAGAGAACGCTTCTGCCTATTTTCTGGTAAGTCCCTTAGTCGCCTCTTACGACACCCACGGGAAGATATGGGATGGTGCTATTCTTTACGTCCGACACCATACAGAATATTATTTATTAAATAAATAAAAAGTCATAATGTGAACTGACGGCGCGCGCTTACTCGTAAGATTTTTGTTGCGACATGCGACTGTTATTTGAGAAGCTAATAGAATAAAATAGTGCTCTATTTTCAGTTATGTCTGTGAATAACAGATTCAGCAGGTCCCAGAGACATGCACGTTGAGGTAACTCACTGAATTTTTTAAATGTGGAGCACTCACGCTGACTATGATTTATTTTTAAACTGGAATGAAATTCGTCCGGTTTGTGGAAGTTAAAAATTCAAAGACAGAGAAATTCTCAGGCGTAATCTGATTAGATTGGTTGACTAAATTATCAACAGCCAATTAGATCACTTGACTTGCATTTAGTTTTGACAGGTTGGCAATTTTCGTTCCGAAAACTATCATGACATGCTAACATCTAACATAACATAACATCACGTCTGTAATCCTCGAAATTTTAGGCAGTAGTGTACCTAACAGTACACCCACATTTCGCCAGTTATGTTTAAGTCCCATGTAATACGGGGCGAGCCTATTGGCATGAACCAGGCACAGATCTAGACTCCGTGGTTGCTCCTGGGAAATTCCTAAAAGAAAAACCCAATAAATAAAAATTAAATTAAATAAAGTTTATTTCGAACAACCTGTGTTTACAGATTACACAGGAAAAACGAAGATAGCTATACAAAAGTAAAGTACTGTGGTGCAGCTAAACACACCCAATTCAAAATACATAAAATAATAGCCACTCAGCCATTCATTAACGCAAACACATACACACACATACACTCACACACACACACACACGCATACACACCCACAACACACCACATGCTCACTCACAATAATATATATGTAATATATGTAATACTTACATTTGCCGCACCGCACTTGTAATGGCAGCTTGATCATGGTGGTGACGGAAGTAAGTGCTTGGAATCCTCCTAGTTTAAGCCCAGTTGCACTTGTCTTGTATCTTGCCACTAAATTAGTAAAATTAGGGTACAATAATTATTGTAAATAGGTTTAAGTCTTGAACAAATAAATATTGTTTAATATAGACAATGTTCCAGATTAACCTAAAATAACAGTTTGCCCGATCCGGGAACTAAGAACCTCTTGCTCAACAGTTGCGTCTGCAACCACTGGACTAATGAGGCAGTCCTCAAAGTTATTTATTATCGATTGAAATCAGAAAACTTGCATTAAGTTTTGACTCTCACCAGACTACCACCAAGCACAAACTTACCATTACACTGATTGCATTCTCTGGAACATTGATCTCGGTTTTTCTATCAAACAAACTATGATGAAGTAGACACACAAAATTTTATATACATTTTCTATCTATAGTGAGCTATGAAACTAAATGAGATGGGGTACCCTGAACATGAAAAAGGATGCTTTAAAAATATATTACAACATCATCAACACAACACAACTTGTGGATAGAACCAGCTTCTTGACGGAGTCACTGCCTGCTACAACATTGGCAAGAACAACAGTTAGTCCATGTTTTCAAATATTTTCTCTTTTTTTACGAAGTATAAAACGGCCTTGTCTTAAATACCTAAGGGCCTGCGCAGACGACAGACTTTTTATGCGATCGAGTCTGTGGCGCACACAATGTCCGCATGGCATACCAAAAGTCCGTCGCGGATTTTACGCAGACTCAACGCACACGACGCACATCTTCATAGTACATTACATCCCCTAATAACGAGCGCAGATTGCTTAATTAGACAAGAAAGTCTTTTTATTCGCAAAAATTACTTACGACCTCTGTGAATGTGGGCGCATTATTTATAATAATTCTGGCTGCAAGGATATGCATGGGCCAAGGAACTTATATACTAAATGGAATGAGTACGAACAAAATGCTAAAAAAATAAAAGAAACTCTATCTCACAAGCTTAGAGTTCAAATTTGTTTAATGGATTCAATAGATAAAAAACGTTCCGAGCGAGAAACCGACATTGGTGGATGGTGTCTCTGTCTTGCCTTGTCACTGATGTAAACAACATGGCCGATACACGCGCTGAAGTCATATTTTTGCGTTCTCAAGTTCTTTTCATTGTATTTAAGTGAAATCATCCGCTCTAAATATGGTAAAATTGTGTTGTGTGAAGGGGTGTAGTAAGGGGTATGCTGGATGTGGAATTTTGTTTTTTAGGTAAGTTTTTTAACTTTGTTTGTATACTACGACTAGGGTTACCAATGTTTTAGATTGACAAACGGGAAATATCCAACAAAATATTTAAGAGCTAAGTTCGAAGTTACGAACATCGTTGTCGTACATACTAATCAAAAGTTTATTTTCATTTTATAAATTAGAAACATCGGACATCGCACATGGCGTCGGTAGTAGTTTGCTTATTAAATACAAATATTATTTTGTTTCCAAACAGATTCCCTAATAATGAAAATCTGCAGCAACGGTGGCTGAAGCTATCTCGCCTAGAATGCTATGGAGTTGCAGGTCATCATCATTAAATAATAACATAACAGTAGTCTGTAACTGTCTCAAGAGTTAGTGTGATTATTGGACACCCTATTAGAAAGAGACAACATCCACTCTTGAAGCTTTCTCGCTCGGAACGTTTTTGGGTTGCGCGTCCTCATTCTAGTTAGTATATAAGTTCCTTGGCATGGGCATATCCTCGTCCTGTGCATATACTTGTCTAATTAACAGAGAGTACCTACTTGCATGGGCAAGTATGGTACTCTCGTTAACTAGACAAGTACACCCGGAGTTAATGTGACGGATTAATTCACCCGGACGCGGGACTGGTGGCATGCCCGACCCATGTCGATCGTGCCGTTCTTCACAATATATCTCCGATTATTATTCAATATCAACTTAGTCTGTAATTACAGACAAAACCTTCAGTTTCCCTGAGAAGGTCCACGGAACGTAGCCAGGTTAATTATTATACTCATTAATAAACGGCCTGTAACGGTCAGGTAGGTTCTTCTTAGGCGTTTTTGCCCTATTTTTACGTAGGCTCGTGTAGGACTAAAATCCAACACGTAGAAGGCCCTTTGTAAGAAGAATTTAATCTAAAGGTAATGGATCGACCTCATTGTGGGATCCCTTTGAATACTTCTATTAAGTACTTACACAGTCAGACTTTCACTAGTGTCTTACCAAGTACTTTGGATTTAATTATAACAAATAAAAACTTTGTTTTTTTTTGCTTTATTTACTGTATTTTGATTATATATTAATAGGAACGCCTTCTATATAAGATTTAGCAAACAACACCTCACAGGCTTCTTCATTTTTCTTTCATTTTTCTTGAAGGACATAAAAAATAATGTCTGAGGGCCGCAATTCTCGTACTTAAAAGTTTCAATCGCAATATCATCTCAGCGACAATGAATGTTAGAAATTTGTCAAAAATGCAATATTTGAAATTAAAATGTGAATATTCTTTAAAAAAAGCGAAAATTCCTCTTCTCCCTCTAGTCGTAGAATGTGACCCGCTCCTACGAAATTCCTCACATAACAACATAAATGATGGCTTCAATTAAATACCTATAACATATTACAAAAGGGCCTGTAAAATACCTTTACGAAAAATATCGTTGAATTAACCTTTCCTTTAAAAAAATACATTATCATGCCGAGTATTGGAGCAGAACTGAAATATATTTCAGACTTACACCTACGTTCATTTAAAAATGTACCAGCAAATTGCGGAATAATTCACCTGTGTCGTTCGATCAATTACAGCGCGACGACCGTATCAGATAACGATAGGTAATACTGTTGGATATGTCTCTTTACGCTAATTGGTTTTATCATGTGTTTACAGCTTTTCGAGGCCGCCAGTAGTTTGGAGTAATTATTTTAATTGTATTGCGGTATTTTTGGGCGGTTTACGGTGGATGTGAACTCACCAAGTATGCATATATGTAGATATATATATGTGCGTATTTGTTGTTTATAGAGATAGAAGGTAGTTTATACTATGTTTTTAAATATTATTTTTATATTATTTATTTTTCAACCGACTTCCAAAAAGAGGAGGTTCTCAATTCGACTGTATTTTTTTTTTTTTGTGTTTGTCACCTCAGAACTTTCGACTGGGTGAACCGATTTTGATGATTCTTTTTTTATTTGAAAGGTAGTGTTTTTGTGAACATCTGATGCTGATCTTCGGAGATATACAATGGAACTCTTCAAAAATAGACGGCAAATGTGCCGTGAATGTTGCAATCGCTTGGATGTTTATTGTTTATACAACATCATGACGTAACATCACGCCTGTATGCTCTGAGAGGATACGCAGATGTGTACAATACACCCAGATTTCGACAGTTAGGTATATTAAGTTAGCGCGATCGTGTTCCGCGTGCGCCTCAAATGATGTAACATCACGCCTGTATGCTCTGAGGGGGTACGCAGATGTGTACAATACACCCAGATTTCGTCAGTTCGTTCGTGTTTCGCGCGCGCCTCATATATGTCAGCAAAAGGGACTGTTCTAAAGAAATACTGCGGCCCTGGAATACAAAGGGCTAAGAAGGAAGTTCCATATATTGGGGATACGCCTATTCATCATCAGCCTATTAATGTTCCCACTGCTGGGTCACAGCCTCCTCTCTATGAGAGGGAATGTGCTATAATCCTCCATGCGGGCCCAGTGCGGATTGGTAGATGTCACATCACACATGTCTTCGAATTTTTTGGTTCTAGGACATGCCGGTTTCCTCACGATGTTTTCCGTCACCTTTTTGAGAGCAGTGGTGATGAAATAAATTACACAAAGTAATACGCCTGCCTGGGTTCGAACTCACAACTTACTGTTCGTAAGTCGGGGCTGCCACCACTGGGCCACCGCTGCTCACGCCTATTACCATGACATATTGTATTGGTAACAATGTCAAATAAATTCATGGCAAATATTTGTTTGGGAACAACTAAAAATGGATAAATAAAAAACTTTTTTGCAAAAAAATAAAACCGACTTCAAAAAACACAAAAAAGTGAAAAATAACTTTAGCTTCAGAAGTCGGTGACAAAAAAAAACAATCAGACAAAAGTCACCGACTTCTGAAGCTAAAGTTATTTTTCACTTTTTTGTGTTTTTTGAAGTCGGTTTTATTTTTTTGCAAAAAAGTTTTTTACTGATATGTATGTATGCATATGTAGCTATAGATACTAAGCGCGCGCTGCGACGCGCACTCCTTGTGAGGCAGTAATAAACCAGCTCCCAGCTAACGAGGTTGTTTTACTAGCTCCATACTCTTCACTGGCGACGAAGTCGGTTTACCCACGCGCAAAAAAAAAAAAAAAAATGACCACTTATTTGGGAACCTTATCCGTGTTCGATCATAAAATAAGTGAATGGTTAATTTACAAAGGCAAATTGACTCAGTTTTTAAAAATCAACAGTGTTAAAGATGAAACGAAAAGTGGAATTTTACTGACTCATCTCACGGAGGAGACCTACCGTCTAGTACTCAACCTGGCGTTTCCGAAGGAATTAGAAACGCTAACATACAGCGAGCTTGTGGAATTACTCGATGGCCATTTTAAGCCAAAGAAGTGCTCATTTGTCGACAAGGCAAAATTCTTTGGTGCTACCAGGAAGTCAGACGAAACATTGGGGGAATGGGCGGCACGAATAAGAGGTTTAGCTGTATACTGCGACTTCGGTTCTGCCTTAGAAACGAACCTTAGGGATCGTTTTGTCCTCGGTCTGAATGCCGGTCCAGAAAGGGACAAGTTGTTTGAACAGAGCCCTTCTGCGCTAACGTTAGCGCGAGCTATTGAAATGGCGGAGCAAGCGGCCTGTGCCAAGGAAGCTAAGGTCATGCTCAATTCCGGCGTCACCAGCGACGTTAGTTTGGTCAAGGAAGAGCCAATTTATCGCGCAGGATTCCCAGACAAGTCCGGTCGGGGTCGTGGTGGCGGCAGCGGCAGCGTCAGCGGCAGCGTCGGCGTCGGCGCCGGTGCCAGCGGCAATGGCGCAGGCGCACGATGTGCGGTTTGTGGAATGAAAAACCATAACAGTGATAAGTGCCGTTATAAAAGTTACAAGTGTCTAAAGTGCGGTATAAAGGGTCACTTAAAAAAAGTGTGCACTACGAAAGATTCGTGCGTCTACCACGTCAAAACGGATCAGCAATGCAATGTTCAGGACGCGGGTTGTGAGGAATGCCAGAACTTTAATTTAAGGTATGACAAGCCAATACAAATAGATTTGATTTTAGGTAATTATAAGATATTGATGGAACTCGACTCAGGTTCAGGTGGCAGTGTAATTTCAGATCGATTGTATCGGGATAATTTTTCGCAGTATCCGTTAGAACAGTGCAATGTTAAAATGTGTTTATATAACGGACATAAAATATCTCCCCTGGGGGTTTTTACTATAGAAGCGTTTTATAATAATATGAAGAAGATGATTAAAATATTTGTTATTGAAAACGGGGGCCCTCCATTGCTAGGTAGAAATTTTATGTCCGCTTTTAATTTAGTTTTGACCACTAGTTTGAACTCAGTACAAACAAAGGTAGGTATTGATGCGGATATTTCGGAATTGCTTGGTAAATTCCCCAATCTATGGCGTGATGAATTAGGCTCGTTCAATAGATTTAAAGTTAAGTTACAAATTAAAGAACATTCCGTACCGAAGTATTTTAAACCACGAACTGTACCCTTTGCGCTTAGAGATAAGGTCGAGAAAGAGTTACAGCGTTTGGTTGATGCGGGTATTTTAATTTCTGTCGATCATTCAGAATACGCGACACCAATAGTACCCGTTTTGAAAGAAAACGGGAACGTCAGAATCGCAGGCGATTTTTCGGTTACACTGAACCGAGACCTAATAATAGAAAAATACCCTTTGCCCCGGATAGAGGAGGTATTTGCTAAAATCGGCGGTGGTGAAATGTACAGCAAAATTGATCTAAAAAATGCGTACAATCAATTTATTTTAGAGGACTCGTCACAGCCACTTACAACTATAAGCACTCATAAGGGCCTGTATATGTACACCAGGCTAGTATATGGTCTAGCTAATGCACCGGCGATTTTTCAAAAATCAATGGAGATCCTACTCGCGGGAATAGACGGTGTTAGCGTTTGGCTCGATGACATTTGCATCACAGGCCCAGATAGGAAGTCACACATCGGTAGGTTACATGAAGTTCTGCGTAGGTTAAATGATGCCGGTTTACGTTTACAGAAAGATAAATGTGCTTTCTTTAAAGATAGCGTTACGTATCTAGGCTACGTTATCAGCAAATCCGGTTTAATGACCAACCCGGACAAGGTCAAGGCAATAATGAGCGCGCCAGAGCCTACCAATGTGACCGAGGTAAAAAGGTTTGTAGGTATAGTCAACTACTATAGAAATTTTATACCTAATGCCTCGTCACTTCTTAGTCCTTTACACGAACTGTTATGTAAAGACGCGGTATGGGTGTGGACGGATAGGCAGCGCGACGCCATGGCGGCCGTGCGCCGCGAGCTGGCCTCGGAACGCGTGCTGGCGCACTTCGAGCCGCGCGCGCAGCTCGTGCTCACAGTGGACGCGGGCCCCACCGGGCTCGGCGCCGTGCTAGCTCAACAGACTTCCGATGGCCAGGAGCGACCCCTAGCTTACGCGTCTCGTTCGTTATCTACTAGTGAGCGAAATTACAGTCAAATCCAAAAGGAGGCGACCGCTATAATTTACGGGGTGAAACGTTTTCATCAGTATCTCTATGGTCGCAGCGAGCCGTTTATACTAAGAACCGATCATAGACCTCTAGTATCGATATTTAATAATAAGACGGGTATACCGGTGACGACTGCGCTGCGACTGCAAAGATACGCTATTTATTTATCGGCTTACAATTATGTTGTACAATATGTGGCGGGCGATAAGAATTCAGTAGCGGATTATTTTTCTCGTGCACCGTTAGCTTATAAAAACGAAGTAAACGAAAGCGATATAGATACCTATTATACGCTTAGGTTTTTAGATGAAGCTTCCCCCGCCATTACTACTCGTGACGTCACCCGGGCTACAGCGAGTGATAAGACTATTCAAACTGTTGTAAGGTACATGATAAGCGGCTGGCCTCGTAAAATAAATTGCACATCAGTACTGCCGTATTTTCAATGTAAGTCAGACCTGCAATTTGAAAATGGTTGTTTATTTAGAGGGCATAGGATTGTGATCCCACAGTCGCTTAGAGAGATAATGTTACGTGAGCTGCACGACACGCATCTAGGTATTATTAAAACAAAGAGTAATGCCAGAGGGAGGATGTGGTGGCCAGGAATCGATGCCGACATCGAGCGTTGGATCGGCGGGTGCGCGACGTGCGTCAGCTTGCGCGCCGCGCCCCCGCGCGCCCCTCCCGCGCCCTGGCCCTCTGCCGGCGCGCCCTGGCAGCGCCTCCACATAGATTATATGACAGTAGGCCAAAGGGTATATCTCGTTGTGATTGATTCGTTCAGCAAATGGTTGGAATGCTTGCACATGCATAACGGACTTTCTTCAAAAGCGCTGATTACGAAATTAAAAGCAATTTTTTCAACTTTCGGTATTCCAAATGTCATAATATCGGATAACGATGCGAAAATTAACTCATTGGAGTTTAAAACCTTTTGTAGTAGTAATGGTATCAAATATATGACGACGCCTATTTATCACCCGCCAAGCAACGGTCAAGCCGAAAACTCGGTCCGAACATGTAAAAAGATGCTAAAGTGTGTAATTAAGGATAACCTTCCATTGTGTCAAATTAACGAACAGCTACTGGGCTATTTGTTCAATTACAGAAACACTGTGCATTGTACCACCGGAGAATCGCCCGCTAAGTTAATGTTTGGACGGATCCTACGATCTCGGTTAGATTTGATAATGCCCACGGACGACTCAAATAAACTCGCGCCGAATACAGACATTGGAAAACGTCAATTTAATGTTAGTGATGTTGTTTGTGTACGATGGTACAGTGCACGGAAGGAGTCATGGCAATTGGGAACTATAACGCAGAAAATAGGCAATCGAATGTACAAAATAAAAATTCACGATCTTAATACCGAGTGTATAAGACACGTAGATCAGATTTTTAAGTATAGAGGTAGCAATGACGATAGGTTATTATCAGATTGGGGGACAGACGTATCTCATCAAGCTCAACCGTCGTCGGATTCTACGAGTTCAGCAATCCTGAATGAGCCTGATGAACCTGTAATGGAAAACCCATACGGTCAGACCGCGGTAGATGCGCCGGCGGCGGTTGGAAATGTTGAGTCGCGAGTTCCTATTGTTATTGAAGAAAAGGATGATGATAATTGGGCGGATTGTCGGGCCGAAGAGTGTGAGAGAGGGATAGATGCGGGGACATCCACAGGGGTCAGTCCGTCAGCGCAGCCTGGTCTGGCAGGGCCTGCGAGCGAGCAGGCAGGCAATAGCGCCTCCGCCGCCTTGGACCCGATCCACGAACCCCCGGTTCCGTCACCCACACTCACACGCCAAACGTCTAAGCGTGTTAGAAAAATAATAGACTATAAGAAATATTTTTAAGAGTTTCACTGTTTTCACATTGGTTAATTAAACGAATCGACTGTGATTAAATTTATATATTGTTTGTCTACAGGTTCCAAAACTAATTGGGGAGGAATGATATGTATGTATGCATATGTAGCTATAGATACTAAGCGCGCGCTGCGACGCGCACTCCTTGTGAGGCAGTAATAAACCAGCTCCCAGCTAACGAGGTTGTTTTACTAGCTCCATACTCTTCATTTACGCCCCTTATGATCGCATACTTTTTCTTAAATTTGGCCACCCAATGCTGAGTTAAAGGTCTCTTCCAAATCTCTCCACTTTTTCGATTTTGTTTCATGGCTATCCAGTTTCTTCCGGCCACTTTAATAAGATCGCCTGTCCACCAAGTCGGATTTCTTTCCACATTCCTCCGTCCCATCCGTGGTCTGCACTCCAGCTCTTTCTTCCCCCAGTCATCCAGCCGGCCATCCAGTCTATGGCATATATCGCATAGTTAGTGGTCGTTTAAAGGGTGATTCATAGGTCTTAATTCATAAATTCTATCTGCTTTAATTTAAGTAATAACCAAAGTCTACTTAACCATATTTTTTGTGTCATTTCGCGTCTCTTTAAATTAAGCTCTATTTACAAATACACACAAAATGTTCTGAGTCATGGATATGTCCCAAAATGGCTATCTAATGTTTCATGGTGAAAGAATATAATTAAAAGAAGGTTTTACCTCTAATCGTTGACGATAACAATTCGTTCAGTACTTCAGAACCCTTCGCGTCGTAGCACATAATTTATGCTTGTTTTAAGACTACGTCTAACACAAGCATAAATTACGAGCAACGTAGTTTTTACCACACTACTCTGCCCGTATTCCATTCTATGACAGCGTGATGATAAACGAGGGTAACAAAACAGAGATAAGGTAACAGATGGGTCATATCAAAAGGACATTATGATGTTTCCATTTTGATCTTTGGAGCCGTATATGAGAATGTTTTACTGTAAATGTACATGACATGCATGGGATGAATGACATAATGCGAAACAAAACTCTCCTCCTATAGCAAAATGTCCATGTAGCAAAACGTCCAACTATCAGATGGTCTGTATTTTGCTAGTTTGTTGCTTATTTACTAACAATAGGAACTTCAAAATTGTATCTAATATGGAATATGAATGTATTTGGGAAGAGTTCACCTCGGAACGACTATGTCTAAAACAAAACCTAAGCAGCACTTTTTATCAAAGTTCAATTTTGTAAAAAGCTGGTAATTCAAGAGCAGACGTCATTTAGATCTCTTAGTGAGAACTTCCTTCTGTTCATAAATAACTTAATGGTGGTATTTTGTGGTTTAATTAAATAAATGTTTATTAATTATGATGTGCACAGCCCCCAGATAAGAAACAACAGCATATGCAACAGCCGTGACAGTGACAACTTTGACTTATGTCAAGTTTGACAGGTTACATAAAAGATAAATTAACTACATAGTGTTCGTGAAAACTGGTATTATTTTAATTAAAAAAGATTACTTAAATGATTTCACACTGGCATTTTAATAACTTTGTTAAAGCCACAGACTTGGTACTTACTTAGGTACTTAAATATTCAAATTGAAAACTTGTAAGAAACTTGATAATGGAGTTCATTTAAATTTTTGTTCTTTTAACATTTAAGAAAGGTCTCTTATCTAATTAAATTACGTTTTCTATCAAGATAGTACTTCTTTTCTGAGGTCAAAGGTTTTAAACTAAAGTATTGCTATTTAAAAAGTAAAAAGTCAATGCGATTGGATAAAATATTTGTAAATGCGTTTCTGTTGTAAAAATCAGATTCCATTATGGAAATGTCATTAAGTACATCAATCTTGCATTTGTCAAAGAAAAGGATTTGAATAATGATACTTACCAATTCACAAATAATGTCTGCAAAAAGGTACTGTAAATAAGTATGAGTTTTTTACTAGACCGTAATATATTTCCACGCCTGTAAACCCCGAAGGGCTAGGCAGGTTTAGTGAGTTTATGTTTTAGTCCCAAGTGATAGGGGGCGAGCCTGTTGGCAGCAACTGGGCACAAATCCAGACTCCGTAACTGCTACTGAGAAATTCCTGACGGAAAAACCCAATAACACTTTCCCCGACCCAGAAATCTAACCCATGTCCTCATGCTTATCAGTCGCACTTGCGGCCACTAGACCACCACCCTTATAACGTACTTTTATTCCATTTACACTACGCGCAAGTGCTAGTTGCCTAGGGTGTCGAAAAGCAATAATTGTTTTTGTTGGCAACACCAACATCAACATTTTTAATGTAAATTTAACGTTTTATTATCTATGGAAACAGCACTGTATTTTGCTCTCCTCCAACCACGAACGGTGCAATAAATGGATGTGTCTGTAACCCGATCCAGAGTTTTACTTCACCAAATACTGAAGCACTCTTGCCCTACCAGCAGCCTAGCACATTCCCCATAGTCCACTGCTACCACCCTTGTACATGGTCCCTCGAGCCGGATTAAGATAATTAAAATCATTTGACTTCTGATGCAGACAGTTTTGACCAGTGAACGACTACCAACATAAAACCCTCACGATCAGAAGGTCTAAATAACTAAATGTCCAACAGCGCGAAACGTCTAATGTGCAGTAAGTTTAATTAGAAAACGTCGAGCTGTCAGATGGTCTGTATAGCAGAACGTCTATTTAGCAAATCGTTATTTTTAAAATGTAATAAATGATAAATGATGTTTATTTTGCAAGTAGTAGTCTGGTAAATGAATGATTGTGGTTGGAAAATTTGAAAGCAGAAAATCTGACTTACGAACTTTGTTTGGACTAGTTAGAAGATAAACATATTAAAAGTCCTGACCCCTCCGAGGTGAGCCCGAGGGGGGGGGAGGGCAAAGAAGGTCCCGTTTTTTGTTTTTTTGCTTATATCTCGAAAACGATGCGTCGTATAAAACTTTGTTGTACTACATAATAAAACCTCATAAAATTTTCTTCAACTTTGCTTTTAAATTTTTGATCTATCTCTTATAGTTGAATTGGTATGAGCTCCGAAAAACGATCAATTTTTTAAAATTTGTCCAATTCTTTGTCCCGTTCGTTGTTTTTGGTTTGTATCTCGAAAACGGTGTGTCGCACGAATACTTGTTGTCTACACAATGAAATCTGATAAAATTCTCTACAACTTGGCAATTTTTTTTTTTTACTTTTTTTTTTTTTTTTTTTTTTTTTAATATTGGAGATAGATAAAAAGTGTGACAAACAAAGTTGTAGAGAATTTTATGAGGTTTTATTATGTAGAACAACAAAATTTTATACGACGCATCGTTTTCGAGATATAAGCAAAAAACCAAAAAATGGGACCTTCTTTGCCCCCCCCCCCACTCGGGCTCACCTCGGAGGGGTCAGGACTTTTAATATGTTTATCTTCTAACTAGTCCAAACAAAGTTCATAAGTCAGATTTTCTACTTTCGACTTTTCCAACCACATACCCCTTTTGAGCACTCATTTACCAGACTATAGGTTTTAGGTGTAAGTATCTCATGATAGAAAATAAAAATAATATTTTGTAAATAATATTTTTTTTTTTATAAAATAAAGCAGTAGCTAGTAGCCTCTTTAATATTATCAGAAAATTAGGCGCACAAATTCCCCTGCATTTATTCCCCTAATATCCTTTTGATATGGCCAAGGTCACCAAGGTTTATCAAAAATTCAAAGGGACTAACTTTTTGGCCCTCAGACTTTTGCAGCTCTCTTTTGTATTTGGTATAAAAAAATATATCGATATTTCTTCTTTTATTGCCTACAGGTACATATTTTGATCAATTACCATGGCCGACTCCATTTTCAAATTAGCAATATTTTAGCCAAAAATACATACGTTACTTCCCCATTAAATTGGCATTTCATCATCATCAATAATAAATTATGCAAATATTCAGCCATTTCCAACATTATTTGTGCGTTTTCCTCAAAGCGAACTCCCCGAAAATTCATCAATATAATAACTCATCTCGAAGTTTTCCCCTTGTCGTGTTTTGTGGTAAAAAGAGGGAAAGTATAGCGTACTCATGTTTAATTTGGACACAAAAGTTCACAAAGGAATAACGCAAAGTTTAACAATATAGGTAAATTAATATTGTTCAAGTGCTGTTATCGCTACGTAAACAGACGATAACGCGGTGTTACTCCATGATGATGAGAGAGCAAAACTTATACAGTAATACTTTTAAAATGAGGCCTTTTATTTGAAAGAATCTTTCGTGTAACTATACGAAGCCTTCGAATAGTTTAACAAATTTTCAAATGAATGCCATGTTTTTAGAGTTCCGTACCTTAAGGGTTATCAACGGGGTCCTATTACTAAGCCTCCGCTGCCCGTCCGTCCGTCTGTCTGTCAACGGACTGTATCTCATAATCCGTAATAGGCAGACAGTTGAAACCACAGAATGTGTATGCCACTATAAAACAACAAATAATAAAAATAAATTATTTCTTCTCATACCACTAGGTAACAGAGAGCTGTTATCTAGTGGTTTACAGTTATTGGTTTTAGTCTGGAATTAAATTGAGCTTATTGATGAAGCCCTAGATCGCATAAACTTAGGAGCAAATTCTAAATCAATATTATCTTCGTCTAACCTACCCACATAGAGAAAATGTACTCGTTTTTTATGTTTGATCTGTAATTGAATCTATAATTAGAAACAGTTATTATTTATGAAAGACTCGCAAACCGCTAAAGATTACCTACAAACATTATGGTAATATGAACCAAGGTTTGAGATTAAACTATAGTTTATTTCTCTACCAAAAATTATAGGTACACCAAGAACATTTTAGTGCCACTAAGAACATTATCCACATTCACATAAACAGCACGCCTGATTACCCGAAATTAGGCGCGGTACAAATAATAAGAGGCGTCGGGCGTAGGCGAGGTATAGAAGAGGCGAGGCGCGGGCGTGGCGCGGGCGCGCCTTCTTCGCCCTCGGCGCACCTGCAGTTAGCATTGGCATGCCGACAGTGTACACAGGGGTCTAGAGAACTAGACGTCGAAAATGCGTGACGATATAGAATTTTAAACACTAGAATTCCCCTAATCCATCCCTGTGTTCGCCCGCGCCTCGCCTTTCTGACACCGTCAGCGCGCCTGCTATGCGCCGGTACCACGCCCGCACCTCGCCCGCGCCTCGCGTCCGCCCGACGCCTCGTGTATTTGTCCCGCGCCTAAGGCAAAAGTGCACTTGGGTATAGTAAGTATAACCACCTTTCACTATAATTATTACAGCGAGTGAGTCTATGACCATCTAGACGGCCAGGCTGCTACTGAGAAATTCCTGTTGCAAAGAGCCGATGACACTTAGCTGGATCTGGAAATCCACCCAAGACATGCTTAACGTCGTCAATTGCGACCACTAGACCAGCGAGGCTCCATTATCCACACTCGTATCCCAAAAATGTAAATTACACATACCTATGCTACGTAACGCCCATTTGTTACACTTTACTGAGAACCTAATTAAGAGGCCCTCTACACAGAAGTGGTCTTGAAAGCTTTGACACTACGTTCTTACCCACTACAGTCTACAGTATAGAAATCTACTAGAGTTAAGATCACCATCAACAACATCTGTGGTACATTTTCACTGATATCATAGGGAGGTTGAGTTTGTAAGTAAGATGTAGGGGTAATCTTCGGTATTACTGATCCAATTCTGAAAATTCTGCCCATAATGGGATCCTACATTATCAACGAGTGTCTTAATACAAAGAAAAAAACCGGACAGGTAAATTAAAATTAAAGGGGCTCGCCTTTAATTTTAATTTATTATTTGTTGTTATAGCGGCACCAGAAATACACATTCCGTGAAAAATTTAACTGTCTACCTATTACGGATCATGAAATACAGCCCGCTGACAGACATACGGACAGACAGCGGAGGCTTATTAATAGGGTCCCGTTATTTACCCATCGGGTACGGAACCCTAGGAATCAGGACGTCCCCGTAGAATAATTTCCGACGACAAAGCAAGTAAAGCCGCGGTCAAAACCTAGTATAATATGAAGACCGAATGTAATACTGCCTTATTCATTAATTCATGTAAATGAGAATTATTGTTCCATTATTTTATTATCTGTTAATTAGCAAACGAAGTATCGTATTCAGTCATTTTGTAAATGAACGCGAATGAATTCCATTTTAATTGCACTGAAATCTGATGATTGTGAAAATATGTATTCATGTGAGAACTTAATACTGTATAGATAATTATTTTAAAACAAAGCACTAATATTGGCTCGTGTTTAAATAATCAATTTATTGAATAAGATCCATTTAGAATTTATTTCAAGTTCAGATTCACCTTGTTTGAACTTTGTAAGTATTCACGTATTTGAGGTTACGACTAAGTCAATTAATATTTTTATTAATTTCAAATTTAATTAAGAAAATTACTAATAGAAAACGTCAGTTATCTCAATTTTATTTATATAATTTAGCTTTTGTTTCATAATTTGATGTAGTAATTAATAACAAATGGCGGCAGATCTAGTATTTTCAAATCAGGAAACAGTTTTGTATACAATGATATATAAACTATAGATAAGTTGTCCGCACTCTAAAATGACAATATGAAATGAAGCCAATTGGCCACATCGCGCTTAGTTACGCACCAACCTGTCGCGCGACGCTACGTTTGTTTATAATTTAAAATCCTGTGACGTGACTGAAGATGTATATTTATCTCCCTCTCGCAACAGGCATCCCGCCGTTCGGTGTCATATTTTCTTTCTCTTTCTTCACGCTTATAAGTAGTTCTAGTATTTTCGCCGTTTTTTAAACGCCGCGATGTTGGTTCATGACGTGTCTATATATAATACGTCATTGTTTGTATAGGCCCAGGTTAAACTAATATTTTAAATACGGAAGTCACTTTAAATTAAATTTCACATTAAACAAAATGTGGACTTCACCTTTTTTTAGTCGTTTTAATTACTTTAAAAAACATCTGCTGCTTTATACATTACTAGCAGACATCACGCGGTTTCACCCGCGTAGTTCCCATTCCCGTGAGAGTACGGGGATAAAATATAGCCTATGTTACTCAGGGTGAATGTAGCTTTCTAATGGTGAAATAATTTTCGAAATCGGCGCAGGAGTTTTTAAGTTTATTCATTACAAACATACAAAAATACAAATCTTTCCTCTTTATAATATTAGTGTAGATGTAGATTGGTGCGTAACTCAAAAAAAATGTAGGCAGCAGCTGACAATATTTTTTTTGATATTTCATAGTCGGTCCCATAGTAAAAGTTGATCATTTTCATGAGTACTAGACGCCCTTAAAGTATTTAAAACGATTAAAATAGTACATTGTTCACCGAGAGGAGAAAGTGACCGATTACCTTCGAGGGTGTCGTTTGAAGCCCGAGCCGTAGGCGAGGGCTTTAAAACACCCGAGATCGGGAATCGCACTCTCTCTCGAGTGATACATAGTGCTTTATACTACACCTACGAGGAAAATAAAAAACTGAATCCTCAAACAACACACAAATTGGAAATGGCGCCAATGGCGTCTGCAATTTTCACACGTTCTTTTTTCAAATTGTTTATCCTGACGCCGCAGGGTCGCACTGCCAGCCCGACACTATCCAACACACAGCTAGTGGCCAGTGTCATTTTGCGAACTTGGAGATAAAAACTCACTGTAAAAACTTTTTGGCTTTTGATATTTAGGTTACCGGCGCATAGTCTTACCCAAAATTAAAAAAGAAAAACCACGTAAGAAATGGATTTTCATACACTTTTCTCTCCCGCTCAGATGGGTTTTCTCCCCGCATATTTGTTCGATATGCAATGACGTACCTACTTTCTACCGTAAATTTGATAAAGTATCAAGGTACTTTCCAAGCAGGTGTAGTATAATATAGTGTTGTTTACCACAAATAGTATAGTTGTTTTCCTATAAATAACCTAGGCTGATAACATTTTCGTTTTTCCTAATTCACAGTCATCATCATCTGCCTAGCCTTTTCCCAACTATATTGGGGTCGGCTTCCAGTTTTACCGGATGCAGCTGAATACCAGTATTTTACATGGAGCGACTGCCTATCTGACCTCCACAACCCAGTTAGTACCGGGTAATACGATACCCCTTGGTAAGACTGGTTGTCAGACTTATTGGGCCTCTGACTACCTAACGACTGTCAAAGATCTACACATGACAGCCTGGACCAACGGCTTAACGTGCTACCTAATTCACAGTATTAAATTCTAATTAGTAATTAGTGTTTGTCGTTTGTTTTGTCAGTTTTCCCCTGGTTAGTTTTCAATGACCAGCCAAAATTTAAAATTAAGATCTAGTTATCAGACCAAAAGTACATTTTAAATATTATTGTCGAAAAATATACAATAAAATAATAGCATTCATTTGAAAATGTCCTAAAAAATTCCAAAATTTATAAAATTAAAATTTCCTAAATTAGTCCATAAACCTAGTGGGAATCAATGCACTTGGGTGCGTGCACGCACCGCCAAATTTATGTGTGCTAACTGCTTTGCTTGCACACCTTTATAAGTTGTTGAACTGAATTGTACTGTTGCAATATCCACACGTTCGCTTTTTAGGGTTCCGTACCCAAAGGGTAAAAACGGAACCCTATTACTAAGACTTCGCTGTCTGTCCGTCTGTCTGTCACCAGGCTGTATCTCATGAACCGTGACAGCTAGACAGTTGAAATTTTCACAGATGATGTATTTCTGTTGCCGCTATAACAACAAATACTAAATATAGTCAATGGTACGGAACCCTTCGTGTGCGAGTCCGACTCGCACTTGGCCCGTTTTTAGTGGTGGACAGGAATGACATTTTATTAAAAAAAACCGGCCAAGTGCGAGTCGGACTCGCGCACGAAGGGTTCCGTACCATTATCTAAACATTAGACAAAACGGCAAAAAAATCATGTTTGTTGTATGGGAGCCCCCCTTAAATATTAATTTTATTCTGTTTTTAGTATTTGTTGTTATAGCGGCAACAGAAATACATCATCTGTGAAAATTTCAACTGTCTAGCTGTCACGGTTCATGAGATACAGCCTGGTGACAGACAGACGGACAGACGGACAGACGGACAGACAGCGAAGTCTTAGTATTAGGGTTCCGTTTTTACCCTTTGGATACGGAACCCTAAAAACTAATTAGTCCGTCAGATAGATTTCCAAAAAATATTACATACATATTACATAATTTTTCTTTTTTCACGTAAGCAAAAAATGAAGACGATACAGTGCGTCGAAAACTCGTGTGACGTCACATTTGAGTACATTTTTAGGGTTCCGTACCCAAAGGGTAAAAACGGAACCCTATTACTAAGACTTCGCTGTCTGTCCGTCTGTCTGTCCGTCTGTCCGTCTGTCTGTCACCAGGCTGTATCTCATGAACCGTGACAGCTAGACAGTTGAAATTTTCACAGATGATGTATTTCTGTTGCCGCTATAACAACAAATACTAAAAACAGAATAAAATTAATATTTAAGGGGGGCTCCCATACAACAAACGTGATTATTTGCCCATTTTTAGGGTTCCGTACCCAAAGGGTAAAAATGGAACCCTATTACTAAGACTTCGTTGTCTGTCCGTCTGTCCGTCTGTCCGTCTGTCTGTCACCAGGCTGTATCTCATGAACCGTGATAGCTAGACAGTTGAAATTTTCACAGATGATGTATTTCTGTTGCCGCTATAACAACAAATACTAAAAACAGAATAAAATTAATATTTAAGGGGGGCTCCCATACAACAAACGTGATTTTTTTGCCGTTTTGTCTAATGTATAGATAATGGTACGGAACCCTTCGTGCGCGAGTCCGACTCGCACTTGGCCGGTTTTTTAACCCTTCGTGCGCGAGTCCGACTCGCACTTGGCCGGTTTTTTTTTCGTCACCTACCCCCTATTCAAGCTAGTTTTTAGGGTCCCGTACCCAAAGGGTAAAAACGGAACCCTATTACTAAGACTTCGCTATCTGTCCGTCTGTCCGTCTGTCTGTCACCAGGCTGTATCTCATGAACCGTGACAGCTTGACAGTTGAACTTTTCACAGATAATGTATTTCTGTTACCGCTATAACAACAAATACTAAAAACAGAATTAAATCAATATTTAAGGGGGGCTCCCATACAACAAACGTGATTTTTTTGCAGTTTTGTCTAATGTTTTTAAATAATGGTACGGAACCCTTCGTGCGCGAGTCCGACTCGCACTTGGCCGGTTTTTTTAATTAAATTAAACTACACGAAGCAACACCTAATGTCCTATAATTATTGTACTGTTGAAATATTAACTCTTGGACCTCAGCCAAGCGTCGTAAATTCAACAGAGCTTTTGTATTTATGCAATCATTTAAGTGCCGCCTAGCGTTAGTGAAATCGAAAATAAGTCTTTCTGTTCCTTACCTAAATCTTCAGTCACTTACATTACCAGTATGTAAATAAACAGAGAGTAGGTACATAAGAAAACTCATTAGTGACGGCACGACCCGATAAACACAACTTACCTGACGTGACTTACATAACACTTAATGAGTATTTCACTTAATGTTATTAATTGCTGATCTCAACTTTATGTTTTGATTAATAGAGTAGGGAATTAAATATAAGTCTGTTAAAAAAATGTTGGACACAACATCATAAGAAAACGACACAGTGTTATTAATTAAATAAATGTAGACCGTACCATTTTATCAGATATACTGATGCTGATGTTTCTCTTCCCTGCACAGGATGGAAGAAATAAAAACAGCATTCGTTTAGTTATTCATGTGCTCCATTAGTGCAATTGCTATGTGTGACGTTCCAGTGAGAGAATAATCGATTAAATAAATGCTGTTATTTATTTATGAAAAAAAATGCTGTATCTAAACGAATGTTATAAAAAACCGGCCAAGTGCGAGTCGGACTCGCGCACGAAGGGTTCCGTACCATTATCAATACATTAGACAAAACGGCAACAAAATCACGTTTGTTGTATGGGAGCCCCTCTTAAATATTAATTATATTCTGTTTTTAGTATTTGTTGTTATAGCGGCAACAGAAATACATCATCTGTGAAAATTTCAACTGTCTAGCTGTCACGGTTCATGAGATACAGCCTGGTGACAGACAGACGGACAGACGGACAGACAGCGAAGTCTTAGTAATAGGGTTCCGTTTTTACCCTTTGGGTACGGAACCCTAAAAAGGAAAGATTTAATTATTAATTTGTTCGTTTGTTTGTTACGATTTAACTCAATAACAACTCAACCGATTTGAAAAATCACCATCATCTTTCACCGTTAGAAAGCTACATCTTTACCGAGTAACATGGGCTATAAATTATATTGATATCATGCAAATTAGCTGAGCTATCACAATTTTTGCGGACATAAAATAATGTAAAAAAAACACTGTACAAAGGCGGGCCTAATACCTATACTTACTAGTCTACCTTAGGTTGATGCAGAGACAAAACATAGTAGCTCCTGCAATGATAAAGAATTATATGAATTTAACATATTATAAATACACACATACACAAACACACAACACAAATATAGGTATATATTGAATTGATCATGTAAACTTTGAGTTTAGGCTTATTTCATCGAGATGTGCTATTCTACAAGAATAGTAGATTGTATGACAAGGGAGCAAAATAGTATTTTTACGGCGAGGGCGCTATTTTGATTCCAGAGCGAAGCGAAGGATTCTAGAATAGAATCCCGAGCATAGCGAGGGATTCTAAAATAGAATCCTGAGCGTAGCGAGGGATTCAAAGTACATCGCCTGAGGGAAAAATATATTTGCTCTCGAGTCATATACTCTACTTTTCATCTCGTTCTATGAGAAAATAAATAAGAGACACTTTTAAGTAATTAATGAATAAATTTAATTAAAAAAATGACATGAATGTAAAAAAGGTCAATTACAAATTTATATTTATATCTAATAGATATAAATATAAATGGCACTGGCAAAATTTTGAAAATTTATTGTCACTGTGTGTATTTTGTTTGGGATTGATATAGTTGTGGACTTATTTATACATTTTTTGTTTTTTAATTACTCTTTCTTTGTTCTAATATGAAAAGTTTACTTGAAATTTGTAGCGTTTTTTGATGATGGATCAATTATTTTCTAAACTGTGGAAATAGAAAAACAAAACTAGTTATGCTTTAAGCTTCTACTCCATTCACCGAATATAGGCATTTTTTTTTGGAAAGTGATAAAAAAGTCATCCAGTATTTTGAGTGTTTGTAATCTCAGTATCTGGCTGGTGCTCAGGAAAAGGTTACTTTGATGTAGAAGAGCGCGGTGAGAACGGTATGGGCGAACTATCTGCAACTCTTAATTTAATATTTTCAACAATGCGCGTGCTGACCCCCGCACCGTACAGCAAACACTTGCAGCCAGTCATCTATACAATTTCGTTCGATTTCAATGAACGATTCATGTTCCAAATTCAAATCTCATTACTGCCCGCTAAAAAGTCTAGTGGAGAAAAGAGCTACTTTGCTCCCGCTAAACGGGGAACAAAACGACACTTTTCGAATAGAAGGGATGAAAAAAACCTTATACTACTACTTTACTATAGTGGAAGCATAAATCTGTTCTGGTGGCTGTACAAGTGTACAGTCACGAGCACCAATATGTATACACTTTCCTTCATTTGAACACAATTTTCGCGAGAAATAACAATTGTAACTTGGAGATAGGATCTTTTCCATAAAAATATGAGTCCCAGAATACTATGTTCGTAACAACATGAAATTTTAATCAGAACAGTAGGAGAAAAACACTTTTAAAAGTTGTTAAGTGTTTACATATTGGTGCTCGTGACTGTACTTGACATGATTTATGTGGCCAACATTATGCATTAGTTCGACACATTTTAACTCGAGACTCACACTCCCATGGTGGTGATTTGCGAAAAGTACACACTTTTCGCAAATCACCACCATGGGATCTATACGGAAAAGTTTCAATCCAAACGGGATTATTTGTGAAAAAACAAGATGTTTCACTGTTTTCAAGTACCTAAGTAGAATTTTACCTCGTAAGAAAATCAGGAAAAAAAGTGTGCAGTACCTACCTATATTTTTTTCAGGGTTCCTTATCCGAAGTGTAACCAACGGGACCCTATTAATAAGGTTCCACTGTCCGTCCGTCCGTCTGTCGGTCAGCTGGCTGTATCTCATGATTCATAATAGGTAGACAGTTGTAATTTGCACAGAATGTGTATTTCTGTTGCTATAACAACAAACAATAAAATATAAGGGGCCTCCCCTAATACGATGGTACGGAACCCTTCATGCACAAGTCCAACTCGCAATTGGCCAGTTTTTAGGTGTACATAATTAAATCATGGTATACGAGATTCAGATACACTGCAGTACAAACCTTAAAAATGTAACCTCATCTTATCTTTTTTCCTCGAGCTTTTACAGGCATGCTTTGTAGAGTCCTACTGCTGAGGTGCAATATGTGCCCGGAATTCTTAAGTGTAATGTGGAAGAAAAACCCTGACATGTGTATTCACCAAGCAGCTTAATGAACTAACATTAATAGGAAATATGCATAAATTTTCTTATTTATATTTCGATACGGAATGTTAAAGTACTATAAAAATAATGACAAAAAGCGAAAACAACACATAAATCGGCCAAACAACACAAAAGTTATAACCATTTAAACTTTGTTTCTATCTCTTTCTAGATAAACGGAATTTAGTATGGATTTTGTACGTCGATGCAGCGAATGACGTCATTCGCTGTATTGAATCTCTCTGTCTAATCAGCAGTTTAAAATGCTTATAACTTAGTATTTTTTATAGATAAAGAAAAAATAATTTCACTTTGCTATTTCTGATGTTAAATACGCTTTGTTTAGAGTGATAAAAAAATCCTGCATATACCCTATTACAGTAATGCGCATGCAATAATGAGTAAATGTAAGTACATGTGATCGCAGGCGTCAGCATAAAATCGTCGAGTGAGCTCGTACATGCTTCATTAAAAAAATGTGTGTTAGCCGTGTGGTATCCGGCAGAGTAGAATAGAACCAACCCATTACTCTTACGGGTGTCATATAAGGTGACTAATGTCTGAGGCAGAACACCTTACGCCTCCGTAGGCCAGAGAATGGGCAGCAGCGTTTTCTGTTAGTCTTTCATTACTGCGATCTCCAATCCGCCTGCCAAGCGTGGAGATTACGGCAAATTCCTCCCATCATGGGAGAGGCTTATGTCCAGTAGTGGACGTTATGGGCTGTTGTTGTTGTTAGTTTAATTATGAAATACTAGCTTCTGCCAGAGGCTTCGCCCGCGTGAAGTTTGATAATTGTCCCATGGGACATTTTTTTGGCATTACTGGGATTAAAAGTATCCTATGTGTTAATCCAGGTTATAAACTATCTGTGTGTAAAATTTCACTCAAATCCGTTTTGTAGTTTTTGCGTGAACTCATAAACTCTCGCATTTATAATATTAGTAGAATTTATATAAATAAATGTAATCAATATAATGTCACTTCTGCCATGGCTCTTTGGCACTTCAATCATTTCTATCATTACATACATACTGATACGATTCCAAATAAAAACACACTGTACGGCAGTTTTTTGCTTACGTATGTCAAGCAAAATCTCGTTTAATTGCCTAATCGGCATCCAGGATTTGCTTTGACACGTTGATTGATAAAAGCGAAATTTGCCTTCGATCTCCATGCTACAAATTTGTACTAACAACCCTGTGCCTTTCCAATGGCTCTGAAAAAGAACACAAATATTGAAAAGTGGTATAACACAGTACAGTATAGATTGAACCGTCTGAGGTCGGACCTGAAATGTAACGTTTTGTAAAAATTACGCCAATTTAGCAGATTACGTGCGCATAGAGCTAACGTTTTAAATTCTGTTTTTAGACTTCTACTTTTAACTGGCTAAATAATAACAAGTCTTACCAAGGTGAATCGTGTTACCCAGTACTAACTGGGTTGTGTAGGTCAGATAGGCAGTCGCTCCATGTAAAATACTGGTATCTGCATCCGGTAAGACTGGAAGCCGACCCCAACATAGTTGGGAAAAGGCTATGACGATTAAACTTTTGTTAGGATTACAAATATGTGAAAGTGTATGGTTTACGTGATAACAAAAATCGAATTTTCTTCCAAACGACAATTCAAAATAATTTTGGAGGAAAATCGAAAATGAGGGAATCATTTTCGATTTTCCTGCAAAATTATTTTTTCCTCTTAGTTTCATTAGCTTACCCGCCTTTGATTCCAGACCTGAGCCCAATCACCAATCATTTTTGACTTTATAAGATATTTTTCCCGTACAGTTGGAATGCCAAGCAATCAACTAATCAGAGGGCGTGTTGTCGTTTCACAGAAATTTACATATTTACGGATACTGTTATTTCGTCTGAAAGGTCTTGAATTTATTTCAGCGTATAATATGACCCAAGAATCTCATTATAATACTTTTGACCCTCTACAATTTAGTTCTAGGTTTATGTCCATAAAATAACAGCCTTTACGTAATAAAATTCAAATAGGGTACTTTTCGCATTTCAGCCATTTTTACAACAGGGCTTGGATTCGCAAAGTATCTTTTCACAACATTTACTGAGGACATTATATGGCGCCACTCACTAGAACAAATATGTTGGTGTGATCCCGCATATAAATGAAATTTGGAACTTAAATCTTAAGCTCTTAATGGGCCCAGTCCATTTAAAGCTGGGACCCGATAAGGTTTCATTAACAAAGTTGAAAAACCTCTGAAATGTTTGCATGTAGGTACGAAAATATTTGGTTCTAATATTATTATTAGTGGAATGTAAGCATTTTAATTGAGACTAAAATGAAGTGTTCTAGAATTTTCGTTTAAATTAAACAATAATATAAAAAAACAGTTTCACAAAGTTTAAGTGTTTTATTTTAACGTAGAGTATCCCTCCGTACCAAGGGATGCTTGCCTTGGCACGGAGGGGGGCGGTGTTTGTACTGGGAGTAATTTTTTGTAGGTCTTAGACAGTTATAATTTGTGGTGGGTTATGAGCCCGAAAGTTTGACCGCCTGCATTCTTACCAAGGGATACCGTATTACCCAGTAGTAAGTGGTTTGTGGACGTCAAAGTAGCAGACGCTCCATGTTAATACAGATATTCCGTTGCATCAAGTTAGACTGAAAGCCGACCCGCAAGTAGTTGGAAAAAGGCTACGCAGATTATTATGTCCGAGTACTAAGCTAACTTCTGCAGGCCATTTCCTTGTCGATAATTCAAAGAAATTCAGAAAAACATAATATTAATTAAAAAACCTTTTTAAAAGATAAGCTTTTATAAAAAAAAAAAGGTTTTTAAATTATGACGACCCGATTGGCGCAGTGGTAGTGAGGCTGCCTTACGTTCATAGGGCCCCGGGTTCGAATCCCGGTCGGAACAAATGTTTTTGTGATGAGCATGAACATTTTGTTTCCTAGTCATGGATGTTTATATGTATAATAAGTATGTATTTACAAACAAAAAAGTATCTATGTAGTATATCAACTATCTGGTGTCCACGACACAAGCCTCGTTGCTTAGTGTGGCACTAGATGGCACTGTGTGTAATGTCCAGCAATTTATTAATATCTACAACTCGTAAAAATAAAGATATCACCTGGTGATAACCTTTTCTTCGCCATTGAAACTCATGGGGAACAATAAAAACATGCTATAAATATAGAAACTAGTGCCATTAGAAGAGATTAGAGTTGGACAAACTTATGTCGGGGATGGTCACCGCTGTCGATGCTTGTTTGTTTGTTTGAGTTGTGTGCTTTCGAAGTAGAGTGGTAGGACGTAGAATCGAGGAGATAAATTAAGTACAGGCAGTTCTTTTTGTGTTCAAGGTTTTTAGTGAAAGGAATTACTGATCCTCTCGTTTCATGATAACCGGTGAACTCACAAAAATATTGAAGCTTTCATTTTAGTTATTTTAAGTTTTTCTAGGAGGAGCTCGAGGTTAAGTGATTACAGCCACCCGGGCTGAATGGCGGAATCTTTAGGTTAAGTCGTGCTTGCCCGTGGATGGGTGACCACCCGTTATACATACCAAGTTTCCTCCGTGCCTCGGAAAGCACGTTAAGCCTTTGATCCCGGCTGTAATTTATATATCTTTCACAGTTGTTATAAGTAGTTAGAGGCCTGAAACTCGGACAACCAGTCTTACCAAGGAGTTTTGCCCAATACCAATAGAGTTGTGGAGTTCAGATAGGCAGTCGCTCTATTGAAAATACTGGTATTCAGCTGCATCCGGTTAGACTGGAAGTCGACCCCACCATAGTTGGTAAAAGGCTAGGAAGTTGATGACTCGTGTTTACCAGGGTGGCGTTATTCTTCTTAATAATTTATTAATATTTGAACACACTAATAATAAAAAAGTGTCGATCTATTGTCGAGCCATAAAGAACGTGCATAGCAGGGTCTAGAATCACCAGTGTACTAATGACACTAGATTTAAATAAGACAAAGTCTTATTATTACACAATCTGAAACATGAAACAGGAAAGTGTTGCATCAAAATAAGCATTGGTAATAACTACTTTAAAAAATAAATGCCATCTCTTCCTTAACATTTAACTCGCATAACATGTTGTTCACTCCATGTAATTGACATTTAAATGTCAGCTTTAACTCGATGTAAATTTAGTTTCAGTTCCTTCGTAGGAACATACTCGTGTGTTAAGTTAGATGACATTATGGAAAATACAGAAAAAGGAGAAGGTAAAAATAATGTCACGGAAACACGGTGTAACGTATTATAACAGTCAGAAGTCGACTGCCAATCTCGCAACACAATGGCAAAGCAATATTAGTTGTACTTATGACCTTCTTCTATAAGAACGTTTGACAACACTTACACATTAGCAACTTGTTGCCCGCTTAAGATTGTTATTACAAATTTCAATGAGTTGTGCAAGTGATACGGTGGCCAAATTGGTTAGCACTGCGCCTCGCATGGCGAGTGTTCGGGTTCGAGTCTCACATCAAACATGAAAAACATTTTTTAAGTATTACATGTGAAATATAAATGCCGAGTTGTTAACAAAATATAGTGTTAAAATATATTCCACAACTAAACGAAGATTCTTTCGTTTTAAAATAATTTTCAATCTTAGCGTCGTTATTAAAATATGAGGGTAGATTTGAAACAAAGTGATAAGTTCACTTTGTTTCAAATCTACCTGCATATTTTAACTACTTTACTAGTTCACATAAATAATATTACTTGTTTGTTTCATTTATTATCATTATTGTAATAATAAATTACCTTTATAATATATTTATTATAATATCTATTTGTTCAAAATAACTTACAAAAATAAATTATTAAACATAATTAAATAAAACATAAAAAACCGGTCCATCTTGGATTCGAACTCACATCTATCCCGATCACACTAGCCTCGTTACCGATCTAGCTAATGTTAACTTACGCAAACTTGTCAAAATTTTGCATTACTATGAAAAAAATAATCAGACGGTGATAAAAAGAAGTTACTGATATTGTCATCCTTGTCTAACATTGACCACATCTATATTATTACTCGTAGCGATGCTACACGACATGTTAATTTGTTAGCGTTGGAACATCACTCACACGGATAAATATGCGTATGTGTGTATAGGCGCCGCAGCCCGTATACCGCAAACGATAATGTGCATTGCGGTGGAAGTGGAATTTTGACCTTTGACTGTACATTATGATACAACACACAAACGAATATAAGAGATGAACACTCGTTATTACAATAAAACATAGAGAAAAATATAACATCTCGCCTGGGAATCCCAGAAGGGTTAGGCAGAGAGGTGAACCTAATAGTACACCCATATTTCCCCAGGTATGTGTAAGTCCTATGTATTATCAAAGACACTCTCGCCTTATCACCACTAAGCTTATTTTTGCTTGCACTTACAACGTAGATACGCTCTCTAGCCCCACCCCGTTGACTTTGTATACAAATAACGAATGAAAAGATACCGATTGACCGAGCGCACTGTCGACGCACGCCTAACGAGAGTTATTGTTATTTTGCGCGCCAACGTTGAAGCTTTCCTAATCGGCCTAAACTTTAAGGGGGCGTGGCTCGGCGCCTCCGGATGATTTAAGCGAAAAAAAAATTAACTGTTCAGGCGGAAAATACCACAACTATACAGGGACGGAGCCTTTGCTTTCAATCGAGCACAAATCCAGACCTTGTCCAGACTCCGTGGCTGCTACTGAAAAATAACATAGAGAAATATTGCCTTCTAACGCAGGGGATGATTACTTAGTATTTGAATTGCCCCAATACTGGGTAAAGATCTCCCCTTAGCTTTCCACACTTACGCCTATACATAGGGTGAAGAAAACCACACATAAGCAGTCACCATCTCCCAAAAGCGCTTCTAAGTCGTTATGCCATAGATTTTTAGGTATCCCTCAGCGAAAACGTCTTCTGTGCATGACTGCTGTAAATAATTATAAGTTAGAACACAGGTCACAGTTAATAAATCATAAAATTCAAAAGGATTAATAGATTGATTGATTGAAAGTTTTACAAAAACCTTTAGTTTTCTTAGTAAATTACAATATTCTTTAGAAAGTTATTCATTCTGAGATATTCTTCGATTCTTAGAAAATTAATTTCAATCATCTTTCTAATGCCAGCTGCTTCTTATGAAAGGAATAAACTAATCACAGTTACTAATGCATACTTAAGTCTTTCTTAATGAATAAAGTTTCTTCTTCTTGGTTACACAAAAACTATTTATTTTTAGATAGTAGAAAATCTAGAAAGTACGAGTATAACACAATCATCGCAGTTTTAAAATGTTTGAGTTTTTGTTGCGCAAATGGTATTATAAGTAAAGAAAAAATTGAATTAGTAAACAGTTCCATAATTAACACTAAAAAGCTCATTTCACTAAGTATTAAACCACTTAGTATGTATTTATTTATTTATCTTAAAGCTCTGTATTTTTGTATTTCCTTAAAGCATGCTTACTTATTGCTATCCTAGGAGCCGAACTCCACCAAAACGGAGACGATACTAGAGGAGAGGAAATGTGTTATAAACCACTAATAGAATTTTGTTATTAACACTTCTCGTCTCCGCTTAGCTTTAGTGGAATCGGTTGAGCAGAGAGGAGATGAGATGTCTCGTAAATGCTTGGGCCAGCGGAGACCAGAAGAGGCGTGAGCGGCGTGCGGTAAGCGGTGTAATGTGAGCGGTGCGCGGTGTACTGTGAGCGTTGTTCTGTGACCGGCGAGTGGTGAGCGCCGTGCTGCGAGCGGTGAGTGGAGTGCTGTGTGCGGCGTCCGTTAAGTGGCGTGCTGTGAGTGGTGTGCTGTGTGCGGCGTCCGTTGAGCGACGTGCTGTGAGCGGTGTGTTGTGTGCGGCGTGCGGTAAGGTGTGCTGTGAGAGGCGTCCATTGAGCGTCCTGCTGTGCGTGCTGCGAGTGGTGGGTGGAGTGCTGTGTGCGGAGTGCTGTGTGCGGCGTGCGGTGAGTGGTGTGCTGTAAGCGGCGCTCGATGAACGACGTACTGTGAGCGGTGTGCTGCTTTGCACATGTCCTTTTCTCACCGCTTTACACATCTCCACACAACTTCGGTGGATATACCCTGGCTTTTACGCATCAATTCAATTCAATTCAATTCAATTCATTCATTTATTGCATCAAACATGGTAGGTGGTGGTGGTCTCCTCTACTCTTCTCCGCTTCGCACATCTCCGGTCGTCTCAGCTTTGATGAAGTCCGGGTCTTATCTTTGGAACTTCACAGGACACAAACATCATGACAAATGAAACTGAAACAAAAACACAACGGATTATGCATTAAATTAGCTATGTCACTGCACATAAAAATCCTGTTACACACATCTTTATATTGCAAGCACAAAATCTTGATATGAAACTACTGACAATGCATTACATGTAAAAGGACCAGTCTAGAGAGACCTCATTCCCTCCACTACAAACTAAAAATAGTACGAAGAAAGAATAGTCAGCTAAAATGTTTGAGGTCAAGATAAAATGGAAGACTTAGGAGGAACGGACCACTCGTAAGTTATAGTTAATGACGTAGAAAAATCAGCGTCGATTTAACTTTGGGACTAGTACAAGCGGGCAACGCAAACGTGATACAAGTTTGAAATTTAAATAAAAAAAACATCCGTTTCACACATAATAATTTATTAACATAGTAGGTACCTATTATGACTCTATTCATATGAGAGCATACAAGGTATAAACGGATATTTCACGAAGCAGTCAAGCAAGCATTTTGTAAGTTATAACTTTAAATAATTGGTATTTAAAAACAAGCTTGTGAAAAAGTTGGAACTTATCCCTCGATATCTCCGAAACTAAAAGGTCCCCAGCCCACTTAGCATGACCACCGAAGAAACGAAAGAGAATCGACAAATCTTTTGTTCATATGTCATTTTGCTGTCATTGAATCGACAAAATGACAGATGAACAAAAGATTTGTCGATTCTCTTTCGAGTCTACGGCGTTCATGCTAAGCGGGCTGGTATGGTCTAGAACAAAAAAATATCGCAATGACAGCATTTAGCTATTACTACTATACTACGTATAGAGAAGACAGCAATAAGACAGAACAGTAATATAATATCCTAAAATTAATGATAGCAATAACATTTAAGGGCAGGTAGACCCAATTTTCCCAATTTTACATAACTTTGATTCAATAGTAAACAAAGAAATAGTGATTTTTTAAAGCCAAAAAAAAATAGATATTATAGTTGACTATATTTCAGACTCGCTAAAGTAGACTCATCTTTCATGGGGTACTGTTTGAGATGCTATAATAAAATTCCACAAAGTATTCTTGAACTGAATGAGACGAAATTTAAAACATGCATTAAACGCACACTATGTAAGCAAGCATATTACAAGTTGAGCGATTATATCGATGATAAAAATGCTTGGCTCAATGCTGGTCCTGCTCCACATGGACAGGGGCGCATAAATTGATAGCATTAAATTGTATTGTTGGAGCTGCTGAAGATTGTACAACTATCTTTGCATTGTATAGAATCAATCTCTTTAGTATTATATAAATACATAGCCCATATTGTGTGAGTACTATGTACTAGAAAGCTATCATTCACTGGAAACCTACGTCTTTTTTTGACTTGAATGTGCCCTGGCGGTTTGGAGTATGTCATGCTCACTCTATTGTCTCGCTGATGGTGGCGCATGTGTCGGATCATTTAGTTCCCTTCAAAATGGTTGAGTTGAATGGTGCTGATCCATGCGTCATGTCCGTGAACGGGCGCTGTCAGTTGTGACTGGTCATCTCTTGGTTGCCATGGCTTATTTGAATGAATTATTTTGAATTGTATTTTTTTTTTGTTTGTGTTTTTTTTGCTGTGGACATTTTTACCGTGCACATCTTGCTACATTGTTCTCACATAATATACCATCTCAACGTGAATGATGTAACCAAGATTTTGTAACAATATTCTGATTTAAAAGAGTGTCCATGGAGTTTCTTGCCCATTCTTCTCCATAGAGATCTACGCTAGGGAATGGGCAACTACAGTACTTTCACAGTTTTTATGTCTTGTGACTGGGACTGTAGCTACATTTAATTTTCATCTTTGTTTCGACAATTCAAAAGTGCCTGTAACTGGCTTACTTGAAATAAATGCTTTGATTTTGATTTTGATTTTGATTTACTAAGATAATTTGTGGTTCAAAACATGATATCAAAGACTTCACTCGATGAAAAAAAAATCCGAACAGGAGCCTAATTCGAATATTTTTTTATGTTTTTCTTATTTTACTTGAAGAATATGAAAGTTTTACTTCCAAAAAAAATATCTAAGCAAAGTTAAAAACATATAGAACAATTATTTGTGGTTAAATTTTGCAAAACAATTTAATCCTTTTAATAATAAATTATTATATAAGAAAACGGCTTGCGCACGTGAATTCAGTCGCCCGCCAGGCCTTGACGAGGTAGGACCTATGTCCCTTTTGCTGGCGCACGGCTGTCCCGCCGATTTATCGAACGATTTATTTAAAGAACGTAGTGTAATTATAACAGTACAGTCTTTTTTAACCGACTTAAAAAAAGGAGGAGGTTTCACAATTTGACCGTAGGATAACTTCGTCGTTTATGAACCGATTTAGATGATTCTTTTTTTGTTGGAAAGAAGATATTCCAAGAGTAGTACCATGACCATGAAACTAGGATCTGATGATGGCATCTCAGAGAAATCGAGGGGAACCTTTGAACATCGTAGTGCGACTAGTGCGTTTGTTTTTTTGTTCATTGAGTATTTTAGAGCACTACTATTTAAAGAAAGTTTGGAATCGATCTGATGATGGAACCCGAAGACAGTCGAGGGCACTCCTCAACGATTCACAATAATTACCTGGTGTTTGGGCTTGATTAATTTGTATTGATGAGAACTTTACACCTAAATGGGTTGTGGTCATCTTTAGGGGTCTGATGATAAAGACGAAGGACAGTCAAAGGAACTCCTCAAGGTTTTACAGTAGCTACCTTGTCTTTGGATTTAATTCATTTCTATTGATGAGAACTTTGCACCCATATGGGTTATAAGTGCCATTAGTTACATTAAGTGCCATTGATCTGATGATGGAGACCATAGACAGTCGAGGGAATTCCTCAACGAACGAGTTTACAATCTCACGAGCTAGATTATAATCTAACGGTATTTACAATTTTACGGTGACACATACAACAAATAAAGCATGTGTCGCTTCGTGAGATAAAAACAATGTAAGAAACCTAGTCAAATTGTTCGCGACAAGTGTCTAAAACAGTGTTTTTATATAGCCGTGTTTGTGATTCTTTGTCGAGTACTTTCTGTTATTATTAGTTTTAAAAGTAAGTAGGTACATATTCCCTCGAGAATAATATTACCGTAAGAATAGTCTTGTCACAGGTGCGCGTACGCAAACTACTTATAAAAAACATCGAGAAATGTTAATTTAATTTCGACCGTACGCCGAGGGCGTAAAGTACCTACTTCTTTCTTCCGTTCGAGTTGTTTATCATCCTTTTGCTTATATGTAGTTTCCTTTGTATTTTTTTGTTAATGTTTTTTGTTCATGCTTTTTGTATGAATTAAAAGATTGTCTAGCGAACACCGCTTCGCGAGGATCCGCGAATATTTTTTGTGTGTCTGCTAATAGTATGAAAGCACAGCGCAGGCGCCCGCCGCATAGTTAGTTTTGTTTTCGACATTGGAACAGTCAGTTTTGTTTTCGATATTCAAGCAGTCAGTTCCGTTTCGATATTCGAACAGTTAACAGTTCTTTCCGATTATAGTTTCAGCTCAGTTTTTTAAGGAATGCCTGCTTGTAGTGTCTTACCATAGTCAAATAGAGTTTCATTTCTTCTCCATCTACAATAATAGTGCAGTAGGTATTTTCCAAACCCACCTCTCCGTTCCACGAAGCTAACGTTTACACCCGTAACTTTCGGTACAGGGCGGTTAGTGGCTCAGATTTGGTTCCGTTATAGTTTTTGAATTTCCAAACACGAGTCCACCCGTCTGGTACACAAATAATTGAATAAATTACGACTTGCAGCAATTTGCATTTACAATATCTAATTTATTACATTTAAATGTTAGGTTTTCGCAATTACTACCTATTATAATAAATCAAGCTGACAATTTAATAAAATAAGTTGACCTACTGCCTACACGACACGCTTACCTATACTGTGACACTTCGCTCAGTTTTGGGTTCAAGTCGGCGACGCGTGTGCACGACTCGTTTCGCGTAAAGGGTGGTAGCGTTAAATACCTACTTTGCTTGGCGTAGACGGCCTTAATGATAATAATTGCAATTGTAATAATAATGAATTTAATTTAATGAATGCCAATTTAAAATAGAATGAATTTTAATAATAATAAAATTGCAATTGTAATATATTAATAATAATGAATTTAATGTAAATTTACAATTTAATGTTATATGCTAAGAAAAAAAATATTTAATTGCATGATAAATATAATTAATTAACTGTGAAATTCTAAATTATGTATATATAATATATTATGTTGGCAATAAAGGCTTAATAATAATAAAAAAGAGAAGAAAGCGCGAACAAAATCTGTGCAACAAGCGCAGCAGTGCGGGGCGCACGGGGGGCGGCCAACCCCGAATATATAGATGTTCGTAGCGAGCAAGCAACTGCGTGAACTGCGGCCGGCCGACTGCAGTTGAACGGAGTACAGATTTTGCTCGCGTTGTCTTCTCTATACGGGTTATTCCCAAAGTACTCTATTTCCTTTGAACTACAAATATAAGAATCTCTTATTAATTACGTAGTAGTAATAGTTCAATGAATGTCAGGGAGGACAAGTACCTTTCGGCTTTGTTAAGGGTATTTATACACACATTATTATGCTTGCATAGTTTTAAGAGTCCTATTACATTTTTTACGCAAATTCATGATTTTTGACGCAGTAATTTTCAGCAGCAGTAAGACATTTTATTTATTTGCTTAAAAATAACGATAGTGCCATTCTCTTTCTTGTAAGTTGGGGTTACGCATTTTCATTTTTCTTTTCGTGTAATTTTCTATAAATATTTTACGAACTCAGTTTGCAAGAAAAACCGTCAGCGATGGAACTTTGACGCTCAAATTCACATTGTTAGATTAAATTCTTATAAAAGCTAAAATTACTGAAAGATAAGTTGAATGTTTTATTTGTTTATTGGAGTTTTAGAATTTCTATAAATACCTTGAGTGTTCACGGATAAAATCGTAAAGAAAGCGTAATTTAAGCCATAAATGTCTCGATTCAGCATCCGTTATATTCCAAATAAGCTAAAATTTTATCAAATAATTTAATATGATATAAAACTTTGATCTACAATGCATACGTTTCATTAGTTTTCGTTTGTCAATTTAATAAGGAAAAATTACAATAAATAAAATTGAAGTACGATTACAGATTACACACACAGACTTACAATAACAATGTCGATGTGTAATTAATATAATGATAAAATTAGTATATAAAATTTAATTATTTTAAAATATTATTTAAAAAAAAATAATTTAAAGGAATTCGGCAAAAATTTATATTCACTTGTTTATCAAATCAGTGGGCAGATTAGACTTTATATTATTTTCAAAAAGACATGCTTTTTGAAAATAATAATAATATAAAGTCTAACCTGCCCACTGATTTTTTAAATTAAAGGGCTGCAGTATATTGACTGAGTATTGCTGAATATTGATGTGTTTATTATCGATTACAGATTTTGAGAGATTAGATTCTTCGTCAATTCAGGTCGCTCCTCAGTCTTATGTCAGTCTCGTCTCTAATTTTCGTCAGTAGCAATCGACAATCATCCGGAGATCGCTATTATTATCGACTCGTGTACGCCGATCTAGGGAGTAAAAATCAAAAAATTGCGAAAAAAATGTAATAGGAGGGACTCTTAACTAAAATGCTGTATGATAGTGTGTTGTTACGAGTCAAAAGTTGTTCGATAAATTCGAGCGATTTTTAAAGCGTAACGTTTTACTCCGCCCGTTTCTGCCAGGCCCACTGATCCTCTTCTGTGTTAACATATGACTGTTCTTGTTTGTGACGATAAGCACCATGCATGTGGAAGGAAATAACATAGCATTAGCATACGCTTTGCTTCTCTGTCACGCATTCTTTTTATTTCAGAAACTAGCATTGCGAAAAAGGGTTGTAAACTAGGTTATGTGTGTGGTATTGCTGTTTAAGACTCTTGTCTGTTATATTTTATTATTCTCGCTTGAACACTCAATGTAAATAAGTAAATGACAGTGACAGACATGATATTAAATGTCCCTAGGACAAGGACTTTATTTGCCAGTATGCAATTTAGCAAACGATCTGCAGCGCTATATAATAATATCAATAAATACATCTACATTTATCCCAAAAACTACTATGACAGTTTAAAAAAAAAAAAAAATGGAATGGATACAAACGCTCACCTACAATGATACCGAAACACTTCTGAAACCTTGACACATACACATAGGTACACACACTCACGCTCCCTCTCTCTCTCACTCACATATACTCACTCACAAACTTACACCCACTCACAAACTTACACCCACTCATACACACATTTCATTTGTATGTTAATCTTAATCATAATTAGTCTTAGTATTCTAATAATACGCTGTGCTTTTTGTATAACACGACTTGCTATGGAAGAGTGGACTCTCCTAACACAGGCACTATCAGCCTAAAAGGAGGATCCAATCACAAAATGTTATTAAAACCTAAACTTGTTCTATCAATAAACTATTTTTAACCGACTTCAAAAAAGGCGGAGGTTATATGTTCGTGTGTATGTATTTTTTTTTTTTTTTTTGATGTATGTTACCTGATTTCTCTCCCATTTGTGGACCGATTTTCAAAATTCTTTTTTCATTTGATAGAGTACACTCCTGAGGTGGTCCCATTTTAATTTGGTGAAGATCTGATGCTGACCTTCGGAGATATACAATGGAACTCTTCAAAAAGAGACGGCAAATCTGTTGTGATAGCTCCAATCGGTTGGATGTTCATTGTTTATACAATATCATGACGGAACATCACGCCTGTATGCTCTGAGGGGGTACGCAGAAGTGTACAATTTACCTGATTTCTCTCCCATTTGTGGACCGATTCTCAAAATTCTTTTTTTATTTGAAAAAGTATACTCCTGAGGTGGTCTCATTTTAATTTGGTGAAGATCTGATGCTGATCTTCGGAGATATACAATGAAACTCTTCAAAAATAGACGGCAAATCTGTTGTGATAGCTCCAATCGGTTGGATGTTCATTGTTTAAACAACATCATGACGTAACATTACACCTGTGTGCTCTGAGGGGTACATAGATGTGTACAGTACACCCAGATTTCGACAGTTATGGCATGTTATGTTCCATTTATTGGGGATAAGCCTATTACCATGACATGTATTGTTAACCATGTACAATGAATGCATAGCAAATATTTGTAAGTATAGGATATTACAACTAAAAATGGAAAAATAAAATAAAACTTTTTTGCCAAAAATAAAACCGACTTCAAAAAAAACATCAAACAAAAAAAACACAAAAAGGAAAGGACAAAAAAATACACTAAAAGAAAAACAAAAAAAAACACTAAAACAAAACCACAAAAAAGTGAAAAATAACTTTAGCTTCAGAAGCCGGTGAGAAAAACACCAAATCAATCAAAGGTCAAGTTTCAGAAGTCGGTGACAAAAACACTAAATCAATTAAACAAGGTCACCGACTTCTGAAGCTTGACCTTTGATTGATTTGGTGTTTTTCTCACCGGCTTCTGAAGCTAAAGTTATTTTTCACTTTTTTGTGGTTTTGTTTTAGTGTTTTTTTTTGTTTTTCTTTTAGTGTATTTTTTTGTCCTTTCCTTTTTGTGTTTTTTTTGTTTGATGTTTTTTTTGAAGTCGGTTTTATTTTTTTATTATTTTAAATGCACAAACTGTGGAACAGTCTCTCGTCTTTTGTCAAATGAATATTGGTGTCGATTCTGTTGTGCACAAACTAAACTTAATTTAGGCTATCGCTATCTTTTACTAAAAGATAGCGATAAGATAGGCAGTCGCTCCATGTAAAATACTGGTATTCAGCTGCATCCGGTTAGACTGGAAGCCGACCCCAACATAGTTGGGAAAAGGCTAAGCAGATGATGATGCTATCTTTTACTAAAAGGCAGTGCGAGAAAAGGACGGCTAAAGCTATGAACTAAGTTAGAGATGTCAAACTAGTTTATGCCTTGCGCTTCACCGTGTTTTTAGTCGACATGTTTTTTTATTTGCACCCTTTATTTGTATGGAAATTTTAGTTCCAATTAAATTTGACAGCTCTAAATTACGTTCGTCTCTTTCTCGTTTTATTAGTGAGAAAAAAATAGCAATAGCCTAAATTAAGTTTAGTTTGTTGCACAACAGAATCGAAACCATTGTTATTTTCTTTTGACCAATTTTATGAAAAAGGTTAGTGATTGCCTCGTTGGTTTAGTGGGGGCATGCGCGACTGCTGAGCATGAGGTATTGGGTTCAATTCCCAGGTCGGGCAAAGTGTGATTGAGTTTTTCCATCGGGAATTTCTTAGTAGCTGCCACGGAGTCTAGATATGTGCCTGGTTGATGGCAATAGGCTCGCTCCCTATTACATAGGACTTAAACATAACTGGTGAAATGTGGGTGTTCTATTAGGTACGTCTCTACTTTACCCTATGGGGATTACAGGCGTGACGTACCTAATGGCAAAAAAAAAAACAAAAAAAAAACACTTTATTTTCGCAAAAAGTCATCTGCCTAGCCTTTTCCCAACTATATTGGGGTCGGCTTCCAGTTTTACCGGATGCAGCTGAATACCAGTATTTTACATGGAGCGACTGCCTATCTGACCTCCACAACCCAGTTAGTACCGGGTAATACGATACCCTTTGGTAAGACTGGTTGTCAGACTTTTTGGGCCTCTGACTACCTAACGACTGTCAAAGATCTACAAATGACAGCCGGGACCAACTGCTTAACGTGCTTTCCGAGGCACGGAGGAAACTCGGTATGTAATGGGTGGTCACCCATCCACAGACCAACCTAGGCAAGCACGGCTTAACCTAACGATCGACCCGAGCAGCTGTTATTATTTAGCCACGAGCTCCTTCCTCCTTTTTTCGCAAAAAAATTATCCCAAAATACATTTGTTACAGGAACGTGTTTGTAATTGATTTAAAATATCACGCGCTTGAGCAGACTGATTGAAAACTTATAAACAAACGTAACAACATAAACAAAAATTCGAAACTCATTATGAACGCCAGAAACAACACAGACTCGAAAATAACAAACTAAGAAACAAGACTTGTTTCTTTAAACTTTGCTCGTTACCATGCGAAATCTTTTCACTGTGATTACATCTTAATGTTACTTCTTCTCTAGAATTTTTCAACAAATGAATGGAAGAAATACATTTCGGTTCAGCATTGTGCGGATAAAACGTCGGTAACTTACGTTACGAGCAGATACATGACAATTGCAGAAAACTACATAATTTGAAACTTAGAGCGATATGTTATCTATACTAATATTATAAAGAGGTAACATTTGTTTGTATGTTTGTAAGTTTGTATGTAGGGGGTAATGTCCGGAAGTATTGAACCGATTTCAAAAATTCTTTCACCATTAGAAAGCTACATTCACCCTGAGTAACATAGGCTATATTTTATCCCCGTACTCCCACGGGAACGGGAACTACGCGGGTGAAACCGCGTTACGTCCGCTAGTGTTAGCTATTGCACCGGATTGATATTTATTTATTTATTTATAATAAGCACACCAACAGCACAATCACTTACAATTCAAATCAAACAACATCTAATATTAACATTTCAGTAACCATGCAAATAACAGGAATGCATAACATTTAAATATGAATATCAGAGACAAAGGAGAACAATAAAACAAAGTGTGTCTAGTAGGACACTAAATGTATCTAGAACACTACAAAACAAATCAATTTGAGCTACTTAGACATGCATTCATCGCATTGTTTAAATACGGCACGTCTGTATGAAGCGAAACTCATGGAGAAAATATCAACAGGGTAATCTGTCTGTTTGGACCTTTCATTATATTGCCTTGCCATACGTGTTAGGGGGCTATTAAATGTGGTGTTTAATGTGGATGTAGTCAATTCAAAAATACAATGATGACGCTTGCTACGTTGGCTAGACCGAAAGTTAAAATAGTGTACCAAATGTGCATCTATGGAACCGTTAATAATTTTATGAAGTACTAGTAAGTCAGAATGGTTACGTCTTTCTTTTAAGCTAATCATTTTAAAGTGCCTTAACCTGTCATCGTAATCAGGTATAGCTTTTCGAATCCCATTTTTCACACATAAATACCTAACAAAACGGGCCTGAACAGATTCCACATTATTAGTATAACTTGAATAATAGGGGGACCAAATAGTGGAACAATATTCCAAGGAGCTCCTTACTAGTGCGTTATAAAGTAAAATAATGCTGCTATTATTACGAAAAGGTTTTGACATACGAATAATAAAGCCAAGCATTCTTTTAGCCTTAGTAACTATATTTTCAATATGATCGCGGAAAGATAGGGATGTATCGAAGAGTACCCTAGGTCACGTATGACCGAAACTCTGGTCAGTACTGATCCGTCAATATGATAATCAAATTTAATATAATTCACTTTATTAGTGAATGTAATAGTCTGGCATTTTTTAACATTGAGAGTCATTCTGTTGTTCAAACACCATTGTTGAAGGACATCAAGATCTTTCTGAAGCCTCGCACAATCACTCAGGTCCGATATCCTACAAAATATTTTTAAATCACCAGCGTAGGCTAAACAATTACAATTTATTAAGTCCAAAAGATCATTCAGAAATACCAAAAAAAGCAAAGGGCCCAACTTAGAGCCCTGTGGAACACCAGACCCAGGAGAAAAAGGTACAGATTCATAACCCGCCAAGGCAACTATTTGAACGATTAATTAAATAACTCTCGAACCACCGCAACAGAGAGTCATGTATACCAGCGCAATTCAATTTCATAGAAAGAATTGAGTGATCAACGTGATCGAAAGCTTTAGCAAAATCTGTGTAAACAGCATCAACCTGACCCCTAGCTTCAAAGGTGTTACTAATGAAAGTAGTGTAAATAAGTAAGTTAGACATAGTAGAACGGTTAGACACAAAACCATGTTGCTTCGAACTAATTATATGACGGAGGTGGGAATAAACAACATTGTATAAAAGACCCTCAAAGATCTTTGCAAATTGTGATATAATAGAGATTGGTCTATAGTTAGTTACATCATTCATACTACCAGATTTATGTATGGGGATAATGTGTGATATTTTCCATAAATCAGGAAATGTACCTTCCTTAAGGGATTTATTGTATATAATCTGCAGTGGTATAACAAGTGCATCAATGCAGAGACGAATAAAAATAGGAGGAAGTCCATCTGGACCAGCTGCTTTATTAAGATCTAAGTTTTTGATGCTATCTCTAATGTCATTTTCAGTAATGCCAACTGAAGACATACTGTAATTAGCCGGGGAGTAACCTGGAGACAAGTCAGTAGGCTGTTGATCAACACCATACACAGATGCAAAATAGTCTGCAAATAAATCAACCACACCACTACCACCCTCAGCAACACGATCACCCCACGCAACTTGATCCGGGACACCTCTATATGATTTTTTAGACTTCGTGTAACGCCAAAAAGCTTATACATTTGTTTTTAATTCACTCTCAATTCTTTCTATGTAATCTTTAAAACAGTTATCCATAGCTTTCCCAGCACGCATCCGTAGGGTAACAAAAGTATCGTGGTCCCGAGGGTTTTTGTACCGTTTGAACCGAGTCCTATATTTATGCTTTTCTTTAAGAAGTTTAATCAACGAAGCTGAGAACCAAACTGGATAGCAATTATTTTTAGGTTTAACCCTTCGGAGTGTATTTATCTATATTTTCCCACAGTATATTATAAAATTTCAGAACATAATCATTACAACTCAAATGACAATAATCCTCCCAATTGACTTTACGTAAATCACGAACACATGCCTCATAGTCTGTTTTAATGAAATTATATTTAGACTGTAAAATATTATAATTTAAATTAGAAATTGAAGTTTTAGTAAGGGCTAATTCTAATGGCGGATGATGAATATCTGGTTTACTGAGGGGGGGTGCGGAAGTAACAGAAATACAAGAGTTCTCATCCACCAAGATGAGGTCTAAGATATTATCATTTCCATTGCAGACGTTATTCCTTTGAAGATAGCCAGTGATGTTTAGGAAGTCCCTCAACGCTAAAGACTTAGGGTCACTAATTCCTAGAAAGGGGTCATTAGACTGAAGCCATTTCACATTGGAAAGATTAAAATCACCAAGAATCAAAGTGGTGCAATCCGTGTAACGCAAGCAAATTTCTTCAGCCCTGGCCAAGAATTGAACATAGTTATGGCAAGGTATATAAGACGGTAAATAAACAACACAAATATTCATACAGACGCCACCAGCACTCACACATAACCACATATCCTCAACGGAGGTTTGCCATTCTGTTTTATTAACAAAATTATAATTATTCTTAATAGCTACCAATAACCCACCACCATAACCTTTAGAGTACAAATCTTTAAACTGTGCACTACGATCACGGCGTACAACAGTATATCTTTGATCAAAGTATTCAGAGGATAAAAACGAGTCATCTAACCAAGTTTCTGTTAGACATATTATGTCATAGTCAGAACTTAAAATTGACATTAGAATTTCATGTGACTTCGTTTTCATGCCCCTCACATTCTGATAAAAAATCGAAATACCATCCATTAGACTAAAAAAAAAAAAAGTAAACATGACTGATAGAAACCAAATTAACAATTCAAACAATTTATACAATTTTTTCTAAACACTGCTCATCTTTGATTAGAATGGTACCCGAATTTTCACTTTTACATACAAAAATTTTACCGTAGCGAACCCAAACAAACTTTTAGGATTTTTCTTTGGCCCTAAGACGTGCAGCAGCATGTAAAGATTTATATGTCGGAGAAAGGTGTTCGGATACATAAACTGGCTGCTTATTACCGCCATAACCCAAAAGACTTGTGTTCAATTTATCATCAGTGTGGGATTTATTGTATCTAGTTATTGCAGAATACAATTCGTCGCGACATCTAGGACTACGCAGCTTCACTATTACAGAGCGCGGGCGAGTCTTGTTGTTGTTTATACTGGCCACTCTAACACACTTCATAATATCGCAGTCTTTTATCGTATGTGACACAACATTAGCCAGTTGTGTAACGACGGACGGTAATACTTCATTCTTATTTTCAGGTAAGCCGTGAATTTCCAGATTCGCCTCACGCATATTCTGATCAAGGGTATTTATTTGCGATATCAGCTGAGCCATAGTCTTTTGCATACCGGAGTTTTGTGAACGAAGTTCAATATTCTCACGTTGCACACCCTCGATTTCAGTTTTCAAGTCGTTAACTTGAGAGATGTCAAAGGATCCAGATAACTTCAACTCCTCAATCTGTTTCTTTAAATCATCCATTTCGAATCTAAGCTCACTAATCATATTCTTTACTTCAATACGCAATGTATTCCGAATTTCCTCCCGTATAACATGTCGTATATCGCTGACCTTTTCATCCTCGCCTTCTGAGCTATCTTCAATTGTCTCAGACGTCGATTTATCAGGTTCATGATGAGATAAACAGCTCGGACAATTCCACTTAGAACGTGCAGTTTTGCTGAGCCTTTTAAACGCAGTAGCACTCAGGTTAACGCATAAGTGATGATAGACTTTATCGCAATTATTAGTACATGTTATTTTTTCATTTTGTTTAACTGGTAATCCACAAGTATCACAGTTAGACATTTTCTGAGAACACAAACAATCTCCCAAACAGTACAATATATTCAAAAAGACAAAGTGCGAATCGTCGGAATCGAACTCACGACGCCTTGCGTATGTATGGCAAGCGTTAGCGCCCAGAGCCAGCAAGACTTTGAAATAGTTTTCGAAATTATGGATCTGGTGTGATGACAACACGAAGTTACCACAACAGGCGGTAGATTGAAAATAATTTTCTTATGACAACTTTCGATAAATTATTTTTTGTTAGATCACCACCACAGTACACTTTGGTTTTCACTATTTACACCTTTAAAAACACTTTAATAGTTTAGAGAATTATGTGATTGCACCCCATTGGGTTCCGTTTCTGAGTGTCTAAACAGCACGCAGTCTTAAAATAACTTTTTACTACGATTTTAGATTTTAAGCTACGGAGCAGAAATAACGTGACCGTACTATTTGACGTCTCGATGACAGATATAACTTCACCCATTTTTAAACCCCGAGCAAAAAAGAGGGCCTGGGGTGTTATCAGTTTGAAGTGTGTATCTGTTAGTATCATCATAGCTCCTGAACAGATGAACCAATTTTGATAAAGATTTTTTTACCTAGTTATAAAGGCGATGACTTTACGATGCTTTCTGTGTGCGGTGCAGTATGGAATTTCACAGAAATTATGGTGAACGATTCGATTTGAAGCGATACCGATGATCAAGGGCAGTGTTTATACGTGTACATTTAGATTTACTGACACAAAAAGAAACGAGACAAATCTGAAAGCGCTATATTAAATTTTTAAACAATCACTTAACCTTCGAACTTTCCATTTAAGTATTTTTGCTGGTGCAATGTTGTAATTAATACCATTTTATTGGAGTCAAATGATTTTATTGACGCTCATGACGTTATTAATAAAAATTCTCGGCAATTTCCATTGTATGATCAATTTAAAAAGAGAATTCGTTCGTATGAAATCTTGGTCAGTCCGATGCACTTGTTCAAAATCTCAATTGGCGGTCCCGCCTAAAGTCTGATGAATTGTATTAAACTGCTAGTGTTCTTTAAAAAAAAGATGACACATATTATTTTTGCCTAGATTTCGTTACATTGGTCGTTGTCTGCGTGAGTTAACATGAGTTAACACAGAACATACCTATTCTGTGGCATTCAGCAATATTCATCATCAGCCTACAGCAGTCCACTGCTGTATAATAAAAGGTGTATCTATTTATACCCAAAATGAACAACTTTCACTAAGGGACCAAACACTTTTTTTTTCGGATGGGAAATCATCAAATGACTCCTCCCGCTCTGGGCGGAGCAGGAGGGAGTGTCAGACTTTTACTGACTAAAACCCATCCATGCTACTTCATCGCTATTTGTGTTCCGGGGCCACGGTATCTCTTTTGAATAGTCCCGCTACCCCGGCAGGAAGGGATAAAACCCAGACTCGCGAAAAAATAAATCAGCTGTTCCATACATTTTGACGAGTTATGTGGAACATATTGTAGGGAACAGTTATTTTTTTTTAGCGATTCAGGGTTTGGTCCCATAGTAAAAGTTGTTTACAATGATGAGTACAATGGCCCCTTAAGAGATTTCGTGTATGAATAGATACACCTTACAGCCTCTTCAATCGCACGCCACATAAATCGATTCTCGGAAACTCGCATCAAGTTGCTACCAGCCACACTGCGACGATCGTCGCAGCAATAGTACTTGCTTTTTATCAGTGGAAAATTTGATGAAATCGGATTGGAAACCTTTATAATTTACGTCTTTAAAAGATCAACTAGCGCGTCCCCTTCGTCTGCATAAATATTGACGAGGATGTGATGGGATAATAACAACTTATGGCCATGTGATTTTATTATTTAATATAATGTCCAAGTAAAATTAAAGTTTCATGCCATCCTTATTAGCAAACACAGCATTAACTTCAACGTCATCCCCACAACAAACCAAATATTATTTATCTCTAAAAATATAAACAAAAATAAATAATATTTAATGTACCCGGAAAAACAGGAATTAGGCCAAACTCGCGCAGAGTTTGGCCTAATTCCATCTTCATAAACTGTTGCTATAATTGTCTCCATGTATTATTGCTATGAAATAAATTCGAGGAGTTCCAACTAGTAATTATAAAGTTCCTTGAATCACAGTAGAATACGTGCAGTATTTCAATTAGGAACAAATGCTCGGAATCGACTCACATGCAAAGCGATAACACGAATTCTAGGTGCTTCAGGTATCAGGTAACACTTGAGGACGCAGGCATGACAAGTCTAACATAACGCATGGTCTAGTGGTTACAAACCCATGCTGGGCGTGCGAACCTGGGTAAAATTTCCAGGTCGGGCAACGAGTTTTTCAACCACTAAATTTTTCAGTCTCTCTGCCTAGCCTTTTCCCAACTATGTTGGGGTTGGCTTCCAGTCCAACCGGCAGCAGCAGTGCAGCTGAATACCTGTATTTTACATGAAGCGACTGCCTATCGGACCTCCATAACCCAGTTAGTACTGGGTAATACAATACCACTTGGTAAGACTGGTTGTCAGACTTTTTGGGCCACTGACTACTACAGGTAGTCAGTGGCCCAAAAAGTTACGACTGTCAAAGATCTACAAATGACAGCCGGAACCAACAGCTTAACGTACTTTCCGAGGCATGGAGGAAACTCGGCGGGTGGTCACCCATCCACACACCAACCTAGGCAAGCACGGCTTAAACTAAAGATCGACCCGAGTGGCTGTTATTATTTAGCCTCTGAGTAGCCGCCTGAAATCTGGATTTGTGCCCAGTTGACGGCAAAAAGCTCGACCCCTATTACATGGGACTGAAACAGCCGACATTATGTGAGTGTAGGACTACCTACCCCGCCCTGCCTACATAATAATACACATACATAATTTTTTTTACAATATGAAATTTTTGCAATGTTATTTATTTTATACTTTCCATCATATTTTTACTCTTCGTTATTGTTGTTTAATGTTTTATTTTTAGTTGGTATTTTTGCAAAACTTTTAAACATTAGTACCTATGTGTTTGTTTATGTTTTCGAGTGTATGGCACTCGTGGGCTGCAGCTGAAAATCAGCGTCAGGTGGTACTCCTTGTGGCATTAAGCTGAGCTGAGGCCCTTTTGGCATAGGAAGGAGTCCGGAAGGACCGATACCTGCCGGGGTTGCGGGACTGTTCGAAAGAGATACCGTGGCCCCGGAACACAAAGGGCGATGAAGGAACGTGGATGGGTTTTAGTCAGTAAGAGTCTGATACTCCCTCCTGCTCTGCCCAGAGCGGGAGGAGTCATTTGATGATTTCCCAAAAAAAGACCCTTTTGGCAAAAAATTCTAGGCGTTTTAAATGCCAAATAAATAGAATTTTCTTTCTTACTTAGAACACCTCTGCAGAACTCTTCTATCAAAAATAGATGTTATGCAGCATAACAAAAAAGTTTAGTTGTCAACTCTGATACAATGCGTTTACTTTCACAAAAAGGGCCTAGTTGAATTACTGTTACCGTCTCTTCACTGTGGTTCTAGAAACACGTGTGTATTAAAGTTAACACTTCAGTAACCAATACATTGTTGTTATACGGGTTCCCTATGTGGAATTGAATATTACTTGGTGAGTTTAAGTGGCCGTTATATTATAGTGTGTAGTTTAGATGCATCCTCGATTACAGTCGGTTTAGTTTATAGGCTTATGTTATGAGCTAGTGAAAATCTACCTAACAGATAACAAACTTCATTGATGAGAAGTTTACTTCTTATTTTCGTATCCGTGTTTTTTTTTAATCACTCTAATCTAGTGCCCGCGCCAATAGCAGAGATACAAAAGCTGTGAAGAGCCTAAATTAATGCTTTTATTTGTTTAGATCCTCATAATAAACAACTCACAACTGAAATTTTTGTGAAGAATCACGTTTAGTTTGATGACAAAAAAATATTAAAACCAAACTAGGGATATAGATTTTATTATTTTTTATTTTTGCCTTTTTTATATTTTTTTATTTTTGCATTATTACCTTTGAACATTTCGAAAAAAACATTACTCTGTATCAAAACTACAACTTTCCGCGTCGAGGAGGTACCCTAAAATTTACCACTCTTCACTTCCACTTAAAACAAAATAAAAAGGTGAAATACAGCCGCGTAAAGGTTGGCCAACACATAATGTAATCTACGCGAAATGTTTTCCAACAAAGTTTCTTAAGTTAAAAGGTAAGCAAAGAGTATTTATTTAGGAACCCAAAGTCTTAAGAAAGTGTGTTGTGATTCTTGGCTATTATAAAGATGTTTCTGAATTACTCGTACCATCACGCGTAAGCTTTAAGTAATTCTTATGTGAGAGTTCTATGTTAGGGTTTTGGTTTCCTTAGAGTAGATCATTGTAAATGAGGGTTGCATCTAGAAAAACTCATGTAACGTTGTAGAAACTCAGAATAGTTTCTACCGTTATTTTGTAAACATAACCTATTCAACACTTTAATTAAGTTAAATGTCAAAACAAACGCCACAGAGTATACATACTTATTAGGCCGTTCAGTTACTAAGCGACTAAAATTAGCTGTTTTACCAGTGCTGTGCGCGCGTTACGTGTATCCGATCGAATGAGTGAAGACTTGTCTATGCGTAAACACGCCAGTATAAATGTCACGGACTCGCGATGACCAATCCTTTTTGGAAATATTCTGCTCTCAAAGATTAGACGCGTTTTTTTCATCAGAAATTAAATCTCGAGAAAGTATTATTGATCTAGAATATTCGGGCTTGAAGCAGGCAGCTTTGATTTTTAATAGTAACCTAACTATTTTCGTATTCTGTGTCGGCGTAACTCCATACTAGGTAAGTGTTGAACAGCAATTCACAGCAATTCACGTTTTCATATTTAGCTACGTGGTCTCAAGATGTGAGCCACCCTCTATCACCCTTTTTGCTATGCACATTAAAATGCTTAAATTTTGTAGCCTTCAGCCGAGTGTATTTGACATTGTTGCAATAACCTTCATGACACTCAAAATGTGCAAATCATGTCGTGCTTACCACCACCTTCATGTAAACTCGTGACTACCACACATCACCTTCATTGGCGCACGGGTATTTCTCGCTTTGCTTATGCCTTGGTCTCACAATCAGCGGGTACGACTGCTAGCCATTCCGTGACACGCTGGACGTTATTTTCCAGGGTTCAAGATACTGGCTAACGTTCATGATTCCGGCTAACGATCAAGATATCGGCTGACAACCTTATTACCGGCATCCAGTTAACCGCGGGCTTCGCAGCGGGTACCTTTTTACCAGTGTGGCCGCGACGAGATTCTACGGGTCGGTGCGATCATCTGCCGTCCGTCACCCTACCTGGCGTCTGCAGCGTGGCTACGGTCATCGCCACGCCGGGCTGAGCAAGGAGAGTACCGTGCAAACCCCCGGGGGGGGGGGGGGGGTTGGAGAATCTTGTGACCATAAACCTACCCTCACCCGTTTATTTTATTAATATATTTTTATGTTGACCTGAGTCCGTGGTTTCCTTTCAACTATCCCCACGGACACCCTTTCCGTCACACTCAACAGGATTATCATAATATTTTCGATAGCCATTATATCGATTATAGAATGTCATCATTATCATCAGCCTATTAATGTTCCCACTGCTGGGACACAGGCCTCCTCTCTATGAGAGGGAATGGGCTATAAATAAAAGAAGAAACTGACTGACTCATCTATCAACGCACAGCCCAAACCGCTGGGTCTACAGATTCCAAATTTGGCAAGTAGGTTCCTTATGTGGTCTAGGGGTGCACTAAGAAAGGATTTTTCAAAATTCACCCCCTAAGGGGGTTAAACGGGACTCCAAAGTTTGTATGGGGAAACAAGATTAGTTTAACTATTTTATTCGATACTTTACAGCAGTGCTCCTATTGATAAATGAGTAGAAATGGGTTTCAGGATTTTTCAGAATTCAACCCCTAAGAGGGGGAAAAGGGGTGACAAAGTCTAAAAATCAATGCACAGCCCAAACCGCTGAGTCTAGAGATTCCAAATTTGGCACATTGGTTCCTTATGTGGTCTAGAGGTGCACTGAGAAAGGATTTTGCAAAATTCAACCCCTAAGGGGGTTAAACGGGGCTCCAAAGTTTGTATGGGGAAACAAGATTAGTTTAACAATTTTATTCTAAACTTCACAGGAGTGCTCCTATTGATAAATGAGTAGAAACGGGTTTCAGGTTTTTTCAGAATTCAACCCCTAAGAGGGGAAAATGGGGTGGCAAAGTATAAAAATCAATGCACAGCCCAAACCACTGAGTCTGGAGATTCTAAATTTGGCACATAGGTTCTTTATGGGGTTTAGGGGTGCATTAAGAATAAATTTTTCAAAATTAACCCCCTAAGCGGTTGAAAAGGGGGTCCAAAGATTACATGGGGAAATAAGATTAGTTAGACTACTTTATTCGAAACTTAACAGGAGTACTCCTATCGATAAATGAGTTAACATTTGTGTTTCAGGTTTTTTCAGAATTCAACCCCTAAAGGGGGAAATGGGGTAACAAAGCCTGAAATTCAACATAGGTATTGTTTGTACGGTGAATTGGGTCGCGTGTATTACAAAAACAACGTAATGTGGCGGACCTGAATTACCATCATTCCCTGTTGGGGTGCGATGGGGTTGAAATGTCTAAAAATCAATATGGGTGTCGAAACCGAGATTATCAGGGGTGCTGATGTCGAAAATGGCATTAGGAAAATGGCAATGCCATTTATTTTGAGATCCAGAAGATAGCGGATTCAACTTCTATACAGGGTTATTGTTGATTTATTGTGATGATTGTGATAACGATGATAATGATTGTTATAATGATAATGTTGATTGTGATGATGATGATTATGATTAAGATGATAATGATTGTGATTACGATGATAATGATTGTGATAACGACGATGGTGATTGTGATAGTGATTTGATTGTGATTGTGATTGTGATTGTGATAGTGACGGTGATTGTGATGGTGATAGCCATGGTGATCGTGATTGTGACAGTGATAGTAATGGTGATTGTAATAGTGATGGCGAATGTAATAGTGATAGTAATGGTATTTGTGATAATGATTGTGGTTGTGATAATGATGGCGATTGTGATCATGATGATTATGATTAAGATGATAATGATTGAGATTACGATGATAATGATTGTGATGACGAGGATGGAGACTGTGATGATGATGATTGTGATTACGATGATAGTGGTTGTGATTACAATGATAATGATTGTTAAAATGATGATAGTGATTGTGATGATGCTTGTGATGGTGATTGTGATGGTGATTGTGATAGTGATTGTGATGGTGATTGTGATTGTGATGGAGATTGTGATTGTAATAACGATGATAATGATTGTGATTACGATGATAATGATTGTGATGGTGATTGTAATGGTGATGTGACCGTGATTGTGATGGTGATTGTGATAGTGATAGCGATTGTGATAGTGACAGTGATGGTGATTGTGATAATGATTGTGGTTGTGATAGTGATGGCGATTGTGATCATGATGATTGTGATTTAGATGAATATGATTGAGATTACGATGATAACGATTGTGATGACGAGGATGGGGATTGTGATGATGATGATTGTGATTACGATGATAATGATTGTTAAAATGATGATAGTGATTGTGATAGTGATTGTGATGGTGATTGTGATGGTGATGGTGATAGTGATGGTGATAGTGATAGTGATTGTGATTACGATGATAATGATTGTGATAAAGATGATGGTGATTGTGATAGTGATTTTTATGGTTATTGTGATGGTGATTGTGATAGTGACGGTGATTGTGATGGTGATAGCGATGGTGATGGGGATTGTGATGGTGATTGTGATTGTGATGATTATTGTGATGGTGATTGCGATGATGATTGTGATAATGATGGTGGTTGTGATAGTGATGGTGATTATGATGGTGATTGTGATAATGATGGTGACTGTGATAGTGATGGTGATTGTGATAATGATTGGGATAATGATGGTGGTTGTGATAGTGATGGTGATTGTGATGGTGATTGTGATGGTGATTGTGATGGTGATTGTGATAGTGATTGTGATTACGATGATAATGATTGTGATAAAGATGATGGTGATTGTGATAGTGATTTTTATGGTTATTGTGATGGTGATTGTGATAGTGACGGTGATTGTGATGGTGATAGCGATGGTGATGGGGATTGTGATGGTGATTGTGATTGTGATTTTTTTTTTTCTTTTATTTTTATTTTTATTTATTACAATCTAGCCTAATAAGGCTAATAAGCAATTTTAATCTAACTTAATTTGCTAAAAGTATAATTATATCTAAGAGCACGTCCATTGCGTTTACTTAGCGTCTATTAAGGCGAAGTCACTTTGTTCTTGTGTCCATTTAAATAGCTAGGTACTATATTACACTCACGGTAAAGTCACAATTATATTACACTACACTAACTCAAAAGGTTTAGTCCTTTTGAGCCTTCTCACTATGTCCGTGTTATCGAGGAGCTGGATGGCCTCGACATTAACATGATGATGAAGCCGATGTTCATGAGCTTCTGCATATTTTTGGATTATACTGTTTACGAACTCTATATTCAGGTCCCGATGGATGTCGTCAATTCTTATATACCAAGGCGCATTCACGATGTTCTTGAGTACTTTATTCTGGAACTTTTGTATACTTTCTATATTGCTTTCTTTGGTGCAACCCCATAGTTGTATACCATAGGTCCATACTGGCATAAGGACTGATTTGTAGAGCAGGATTTTGTTAGGAACTGACAACGCGGAATGCCTTCCTAGTAGCCAGTTCATGCTTCTGTAACGAATTTCTAATTCTTCTCGTTTCTTTTTGACATGGGCTTTCCAGCGAAGCTTTGCGTCTAAGGTCATACCAAGATATTTGGCAGTGTTTTCGTACGTTACAATTTTGTTGTTTATGTACACTGGGTTGTGTTCTGGTTTCTTATTAGTGAAGTCAATGTGAATGGATTTTGTTTCATTCAACTTGATCTTCCACTTTTTGGTCCAATCATAGAATTGATTTATCAGTGTTTGTACTTTTACCACAGCTTCCTTGTGACTAGATGCTGTGGACATTATTGCGGTATCATCAGCAAAAGTAGCAATAGTTACATTTTCTAGTTCTGGTATATCACATGTGTACAATAGGTACAGGACCGGGCCTAGAACACTTCCTTGTGGTACACCAGCTTTTATTTCTTTTAGTTCAGAATAGGCATTTTCTTGCCTTACTCTAAAGACTCTACCAGTTATATATGATTCTAATATATCTGCGAACTGTTTTGGCAACATAGTTCTTAGTTTATAAATCAATCCCTTGTGCCAAACTTTGTCAAAAGCCTGGGCTACATCTAAAAATACAGTAGTACATACTTTTCTATCTTCAAGAGCTTCTTCAATTACTGTTGTAATTCTATGCACCTGATCTATTGTTGAATGTTTTTCTCTGAATCCAAATTGATAGTCTGGTATAATGTTACTATTTTCTATAATAGGTTTAAGTCGTTTTAAAAGTAGTTTTTCAAAAAGCTTTGACATCACTGGCAGCAAGGAGATAGGCCTGTATGATGATGCATCTTGAGGTGGTTTCCCCGATTTGGGGATCATGATCACTTCTGCAACCTTCCATAGGTCTGGAACATGCTTTAGTCTAAAAGAAGCATTGAGTATCTTAGTAAGTTTTACCAGGGCTTTTCTTGGCAAATTCTTTAGGATTTCCCCTGTGATAAGGTCATAACCAGGGGATTTTTTCGGGCTGATGTGATCTCTGATTGCTTTAGATACTTCTTTTGGTGTTACCAGTTTTATCTCTTGGTCTACTTGTTGTAGTTGTTCCCAGTGAAGATCTTGGTCAGCGCTCTCGGTTTGTGTAAAAGTGTCCTCTAAGTGTTGGGCAAACCTTGATGCTTTTTGTTCGTTACTTATTGCCCATTGTCCATTTAGTTCTTTTATTGGCGGTATGTGAGCAATAGGTTGTTTTTGGTTCCTTGTGGCTTTCCATAGTGAATAATCAGTCGATCGATCATTAGTCAGTTGAAGAAGATGCATAGTTAAATTTTCGTCCCGAACTTTCTTGATTGCCTTCCTAATTTGTTTAGTTATTCTATTTAACATTGTCTTATCTTGGGGAAACCTGTTTCGCTGCCACTTTTTTCTCAAGGTTCTCTTTTCTCTGATCAGATCTGTTATTTCTTTTGGATAAGTATTAACCTTAACAGTTCTTTTTTTCTCGGGTGTATTAGCCCATGCAGTTTGTTGGACATCTACAATAAATTTGCGTAATTCTAAATTAAGTTGGTGATTATCATTTATAAATACATTTAAGTCTATTTTATTTTCTAAGTCTATTTTAAAGGATTCCCAGTCTGTGAACTTGTTCACGAGAAACGGATTGCCTTCTCTCTGTTTGACATGTTCACTAGTGTATAAGATTATGGGTGAGTGATCAGAGTTCATATTAAATCCGTCTTCGGCACTTATAAAGTCAGGGGATAGCCCTTTATATATAAAAAAGTTTAGTCAATTAAGTCCGGAATTTTTCTTAAGTCTGTTGGCCAATATGTCGGTTTTCCAGTTGATAGAACCTCTGATTTGGTTTCTTGTATGGCACTTAATAGCTCTCTGCCTTTTGTTGTAGTTAGTCTGGAGCCCCAATAAGTATTCTTGGCATTAAAGTCTCCACCTAATATAAATCTATTTCCAAGTAGAGCTAAGATTGTCTTGTATTGCTCTTTTTTTAGTGCGTATTTTGGGGGGATGTATATAGCTGCTATAGTAACCGAGTCGTATCTTTTCATTTTAATAGTTACACCGATCACTTGCATTTCCTGATCTTCACATTTGGTCTGTTCATAATGATGTATGTTTTCTCTAATTATGACGGCGCTGCCTCCCCTCGCGGCGTTATCAGGATGCAGGGCATGATATATCTTGTAGCCTTGAAATTTTACAAATGATTTTCGTGTAAAGTGTGATTCTGAAATTAAACATATGTCTATGTTTTCTGTATCTAGGACTACTTGTAACTCATGTTGGTGTTGCAGCAGTCCATTAGCATTCCAAGCCATGATCTTGAGGTTATTAATCATTTTCGCAGATGAATAGGAGCCTTTTTGGCACTCATTTCTAGTTTTTTAAGCCGTTCATCAAATGTTGACAATAGACTTAAAATTTGGTCGAGCTTTGATTCTGAACTTGTCTCCTTATTGTTTTTGACTACTTGAGAGTACGAGGACGGCTTGGGTGGTTGGTGGGTCATTCCCTTCTTTTCATGAGCTTCTTTGGTAGCTGATGGTTCGGTATGCTTATTTGGTTGGGATGCAGTTTGCTTTTTAGTGTATTTACTTTTTAATACCTGCATCTCCTTTGCTACTATACACCCTCTATAGTTGGCTGGATGTGGCTCACCACAGTGGACACATTTTGGTTTATCTTGTGCTGGTTTCACGCAGTCTCTTGTGAGGTGTTTGCCCGTGCACTTGACGCACCTTGGTTCTTTCGAACAGTACTTCTGGGTGTGTCCATAGGCCTGGCATCTTTTGCACTGAGGAACTAGCTTAGATGCTCTAAGTGGGTGGATTTCAACTTTGCACCCTAGAATATTGGTGATTCCATGAACTTTGTTTATATCTTCATCTTTTTCAAATGTCAACATAAACATGTTGAGTGGTTCTTTTTTCTTCCAACTCAATTTACTTACAGCATTTTCAATTTTGTAGCCCTTGTTTTTCAGGTACTCTACAATTCTTTCTGGCTGGCATGTATGATGCAGCTTTTTGGCCATCACTCGTATCGGTCTGGTTTGTTTGTTCTCATACGTGTGCCAGAGTAAATTATTTGAAGTTAGTAGCTTCGTAATCTCCCTGTAGGCATCTTCATTGGTTGCATTTACTTTGACGCTATCCCCGTTCATCATGTTTATGGTGAACGTGTCGCCCTGAGTACTGGCTATTGAGTCATAGAATGACTGGTAATCTTTAACACCCTGCACATTTATTGGGGGTGGCTTTGGTGTTTTTTTGGGATTTATGTTCCCTTGTTCCTTATTAGCATTGTTTTGGGAGGGGGGAGTCAGCGTACGGTTCAGTTTCCGTTTTTTTCTTTTATTTTCTATCCTAATCCACTCCGTTTCTCTGGCTAGTTCCTCCTCATCCGTCTCATATTCGATAGGTTTGGGTGAACTTTCTTGGTTAGCCTTTTCAGTGGCCTTATTTTTCTCTTGATCACTTTGGTGTTTCAAAATTTCCCGTAGGTTTTCCATTTCGGTTTTTAGCTCCGTTACTTGACATTGTAATTCTTGTCGTTTTGCCTTTTCTTCGCTGTAGTACTTAAACAGCTCATGTTCCAAATTGGTAGTTAATTTTATTGTCTGCGTTTGCGAAGCCATGTCGGTGAAAGATGTCTTCGCCTTAACAAATGATATGATGATCAGGCATGTTTCGCACAAACAGTATCTGGGTCATCGCGACCACTCCGAGCGAACTGATGACGCACGGATCGGCCACACTGTTGTGATGCGTATGCACTTTGCTATCTAGAACACGCGATCGCGAGAGGCACGTCCGTCCTCTAGGTAAGACCGAGCTGACTTATGATTGTGATGATTATTGTGATGGTGATTGCGATGATGATTGTGATAATGATTGTGATAATGATGGTGTTGTGATAGTGATGGTGATTATGATGGTGATTGTGATAATGATGGTGACTGTGATAGTGATGGTGATTGTGATAATGATTGGGATAATGATGGTGGTTGTGATAGTGATGGTGATTGTGATAATGATTGTAGTTGTGATAGTGATGGTGATTGTGATGATAATAATAAATTGTGATGATTATGTAATTTGGCACATATATAGTTTATAACCTAAATTAACATGTAGAACACTATTTATCCCTTTAGTATAATTCAGTGGGGCAGTTACCGAACTGCACGCGGGCGAAGCCGCGGGCAACAGCTAGTGGGCTATAATCGACCACGCGGGCCCAGTGCGGATTGGTAGATGTCATAAGTCTTCGATTTTTTTGATTCTAGGACATGCCGGTTTCCTCACGATGTTTTTCTTCACCGTTTTTCCGTGTAAATTACACAAAGTAATGCGCCTACCTGGGTTCGAACCCACACCCCCCCACTTACTGTTCGTAAGTCGGGGCCGCCACCACTGGGCCACCACTGCTCTCATTATAGAATATATATTTACTAGATTCTCTGGTGTGCACATAGAGCGCTAAAATACCGCAAATTTTCAGGCAGGAGGCCTTACACTTAAGGCATGCACCTTCAGGATAGTCCGGTTAAGGCTGGAGTATCTTCTAAATTAGCAACTCTATTTGTAGTAGTTCAAACTTCGTTTGAAACACTATTACAATAAAGTTCTAATCAGCTTGCACTACAAAGTAGTTGTAACGTCAGTCACTGCGGGCCGAATAGTGCAAAATGAGTGGTTTTTATTTAATTGTAGCCTAACAAATCATAAGATCAAAATGCTAATTGTACACTTTGTGAAGAAAAAAGTGACAAATATTTGTGTGAAAAAAAATACGAAATCTTAATGTCGGTTGGGAGTAGTTACAAAAGGCATGTATTTAACGCGGTGACAAACTAATCTGATTAAGGGTTTTAAAAATAATTACATCATCATCTGCATCATCTGCCTAGCCTTTTCCCAACTATGTTGGGGTCGGCTTCCAGTTTTACCGGATGCAGCTGAATACCAGTATTTTATTACATGGAGCGACTGCCTATCTGACCTCCACAACCCAGTTAGTACCGGGTAATACGATACCCCTTGGTAAGACTGGTTGTCAGACTTTTCGGGCCTCTGACTACCTAACGACTGTCAAAGATCTACAAATGACAGCCGGGACCAACGGCTTAACGTGCTTTCCGAGGCACGGAGGAAACTCGGTATGTAATGGGCGGTCACCCATCCACAGACCAACCTAGGCAAGCACGGCTTAACCTAACGATCGACCCGAGCGGCTGTTATTATTTAGCCACGAGCTCCTCAAAAATAAAAATAATTACTCCTTAAAAATAATTACAATGGGTAGCAAAAATAATACGTTGGCAGCTACAGTGAAGTAGCATTATAAGTATAAAGTAGCAGCTTTATATAGCTTTGTTTAAATTTAAATTTGAAGTGATTTTTTGGTGTGGCAATTCAATTTATTGTTACGCGACAACTTGACGGCGGATAAAAAATAGAAAATAGACTTTCATAAATTAAACAATGAGGTTGTTTATAAAATTAACTGAGATTTAGAACCTGCTACGACTCCATGACGCACGCTCGCTTCGCTCGCATAATAAATAACACTCTTTGACTTCTGTCCCCAAAGTGCCGGGCCTCCGCCGGCCTCCTTCGTCGGCCTACGGCCCGGTGCCCATGCCGCCCATAAATGATTATTTAAAACAAAATTTGAAATGTTAGCCGCCGTATCACTGATCAGCCGCATCAGGTTCTGAACTGGAGAGGGCTAGGCATCAACGTCAATGGCGAGTACATCACTCACCATCGGTTTGCCGACGACATAGTGGTCATGGCTGAGACCATGGAGGACCTCAGTACAATGCTCGATGACCTCAGTAGAGCTTCCGGAAGAGTGGGTCTTAAAATGAACATGGACAAAACCAAGGTCATGTTGAATGCCCATGTCACACCCACTCCTATCAAGATCGGAGACTCTGCACTCGAAGTTGTAGACGATTATGTGTACCTGGGACAAACGGTCCAGTTAGGTAGGTCTAACTTCGAGAAAGAGGTCAATCGTCGAATCCGACTCGGCTGGGCAGCGTTCGGGAAGTTGCGCGGTATCTTCTCGTCCAACCTACCGCAGTGTCTCAAGACGAAAGTCTATGACCAGTGTGTGTTGCCAGTGATTACATACGGGACCGAAACTTGGTCGCTTACAATGGGCCTCATCAGAAGACTTAAAGTCACCCAAAGGGCAATGGAGAGGGCTATGCTCGGAGTTTCCTTGCGCGATCGAATCAGAAATGAAGACATCAAGAGAACCAAAGTTACCGACGTAGCCCGAAGAATTGCCAAACTTAAGTGGCAGTGCGCAGGGCACATTGCTCGCAGAACGGATGGCCGATGGGGCCGAAAAGTTCTGGAGTGGCGACCGCGAACCGGAAGACGTTGCGTTGGAAGGCCTCCCACTAGGTGGACCGATGACCTGGTGAAGGCTGCGGGAATGCGCTGGATGCGAGTCGCACGTGACCGTTCAATGTGGCGACACTTGGGGGAGGCCTATGTCCAGCAGTGGACGTCTTTCGGCTGAAATGATGATGATGATGAGCCGCCCAGTCATTATTTTTAATACCTCACCTATTATTTCATTGGCCCTGTTTAATATATTTGCTAACTTATAGTAGCAGCCATTATTTAGTTTTTATAGAACCTTGACTTTTGTAGCTCATTTAATATGATTGTGCTAAAAATATTTAATCGCTACCAAGTTATATTTTTTGTAACCAAGTAGTTAGTCGCATAATAAATTGTTATTCGCCTGAAATACAATTAGCCGTTACAAAATATCAAATAAAAAATGCTTCACTTTGAATATTTTTTTCATATAGTATTTCTACAGTTAGAATTATTTCAATTGTACCAATTAAAGTTTAGTCTAATAAGCAACATATTTATTTTGCACATTTATATTCAGCGTGCGCGACGCGTACGCCACCGGCCGCTCGCCCTCCGGCGTCAGGTGCGACAGCACGCAGCCCACGCCCACGGCCGACGCGTCCGCCGTCAGTACCAACGGCAACGCCCCCGAGTAGTGCATTAGCACCTCGCTCGACACCAGTGCGGTTTTGATCCTGTCGAACGCGGCCTGACATGATTCGCTCCAAACGAAACTCACACCCGCCTTCAACAAATTATATAAAGGTGTCAAAATAGTGCTAACATTTTTAACGAACTTGGCATAATACATGACTAGCCCTATGAACGCTCTCAACTCCGATACGTTTCGCGGCGCGGGGGTTTTCACTATCGCCTTGACCTTGTCGGGGCACGTATGAACACCGGCTTTGCTGATCACGTGTCCCAAGTACCTTACTGACTCTGCAAAAAACTCGCATTTTTCTGCCTTTACGCGAAGACCGTATGCTTGCAACCTTTCAAAGACCTTATTCAAATTTTCGATGTGCGATCGTGAATCTCTCCCGGTAATTATGACATCATCCAGGAATACCCCAACATTAGGCAGATCCGCGAATAATTGTTCTAATCGCCTTTGGAATATTCCTGGACTCGACGCTAACCCATACACTAAGCGATTATATCTAAATAAACCCTTATGGGTATTGATTACGGTGTATTTTCGTGACTCATCGAGCTCGAACTGCGCGTACGCTTGTGACAGGTCAATTTTACTAAAGCTTTCCCCTCCATCCAGACGCGCTAATAAATCTTCCATTCTAGGCAGCGGATACCGGTCAACCTCCAGTACCTTGTTAAGCGTTAGTTTGTAATCAGCACAGATACGTATGTTACCGTCCTTTTTAACGACGGGCACGATGGGCGTGGCCCAGTCGGAGCGGTCGACGGGCGTGAGCACGCCGTCGCGCACCAGCTGGTCCAGCGCGCGCTCCACCGGCTCGCGCAGCGCATACGCCAGCGGGCGCGCGCGCAGGAACAGCGGCCGGGCGCCGTCGCGCAGGTGGATGCCGACGCGGCCGCCAGTGAAACGGCCCAGCCCTTCCTCGAACACATCACAATACCGGGACCTGAAATGTTTTAGATTAAAATCAGTTGCGGTCACATTATTTACGTTGCCACATTGCGGTGTGGGTATCTGAATACCGAGTTCGATCAGCCACTGCCGTCCCAATAGTGATGTTTTCCCATGATCTACAATATATAATTCTAGATGTTTTTGCTTGTCCTTGTATTTGACTAGCGGTCTCACTACCCCCACGGGATTGACCAGTTCGCCTGTATAGTATCGCAACCGCAATTTGCATTTTTTTAGCTCTAAATCACTAAATATTTTTTTATATAAATCAAGGCACGGCACTGCCGGTATCGCATTCCATACTAACATATTTATTATGTACGTTTATATCTATCAAAATAGGGCTACAGTCCACTACCGAAACTCGATTAAGGTTCGTAATAATTACCTCGCCACTACAATCGCTATCACTCGATACTTCCTGTTCCCACTCGGCGTTCATTCCAAGGCCTCGGTAGGGCGCTGAGTTGTCGTCGACCACGTCCACGCTGTGCTGGCCCGTCATGTACGGACACATGCGCCGAAGGTGACCTTGTTTATTGCACACTTTGCACACGTAACGTACGAAGCGACACAGCGCCGCGTTGTGCGCCCCGCCACATGCCACGCACCGCTGCGCGCCTCGCTCTGAAGCCGCCGGCACTTGTGCCGGTCCCCGGCCTCGGGAGCCCGCGCGCCCGCCTCGTGCGGCTGCGGTAGCCTGCGCGCGCCCCGCCCGTGTCGCCGGCCGGCCGCTCGTCGCCGGCTCGCTCGCCCTCGACCCGCTGGCCTGGCGCGCTGCGAACCCCGCTATGGCTTGACAGTCGACCGAACCTGCCTCCTGCATCGACCTCCCTCGCCATTCGACCACCGCAGCGTCCTTTTCCGCCGCCTCCATACTTATAGCCAGACTATAGGCTTTGGTAAAATCTAGGTTACTTTCTGTGAACAACCTTTGTCGAATTGTCTCACTTTGTATGCCCCACTAGCTGATCGCGTAAACTCTCTTGCAACCAGGTGCCAAACTCGCACGTCTTCGACATTTTTTTCAAAACTATTACGTACTCTGATATTGTTTCGCCAACTGTTTGCTTTCTGTGCCGAAACTTGAATCGCTTAGCAAGTTCACTAGGCTTCGGTTGTAAATATTTTTCTATAATCGTCGTGACCTCCGCGAACGTCTTCGTCGTTGGTTTGTCGGGTGTGCACAAATTTACCAGCAACTCATAGCATTCCGCGCCCATTACGGTTATCAATATCGGTACATACATATCACTCGTAACTTTGTTCACAATAAAATATTGTTCTAGACGTTCTACGTATAACCGCCAGTTATCCGTTGCCACGTTAAACTCGGCTATCTTGCCCACCGACATCGTACTTCGCACAAAAAATTAATTAGTCACTGTCTGCACTAAATAACTCGCACTCGCGTCGCGGTTCGATTGTTCTCGTCGCCACTGTAGAATACGGTTCCAGAGGTCCAGGGTATTAAGATTACTAGATCAATAACAACGCGCGTCCATCAATCAAAATCAAAATCAAAATCAAAGCATTTATTTCAAGTAAGCCAGTTACAGGCACTTTTGAATTGTCGAAACAAAGATGAAAATTAAATGTAGCTACAGTCCCAGTCACAAGACATAAAAACTGTGAAAGTACTGTAGTTGCCCATTCCCTAGCGTAGATCTCTATGGAGAAGAATGGGCAAGAAACTCCATGGACACTCTTTTAAATCAGAATATTGTTACAAAATCTTGGTTACATCATTCACGTTGAGATGGTATATTATGTGAGAACAATGTAGCAAGATGTGCACGGTAAAAGTGTCCACAGCAAAAACACACAAACAAAAAAAAAATACAATTCAAAATAATTCATTCATTCAAATAAGCCATGGCAACCAAGAGATGACCAGTCACAACTGACAGCGCCCGTTCACGGACATGACGCATGGATCAGCACCATTCAACTCAACCATTTTGAAGGGAACTAAATGATCCGACACCACACCACATCCACTCAGCTGATTTAATGAAGACAAAAATCTGAAAACGTAAGACTACCCTAATACAAGATAATGTGAATGTTCTTAGTCTACCCACATATCTCACAATTATGACTGTGGAAAGTGTACTCCACCTCTCGGTTGCATAGGCGCATCTCTACTCTGTGGGTCTATTTTAATGGTTGGCTTTTTGTGTTTTTTTTTTTTCAATTTAACTCCGCTTACATTAAGTACAGACAATGTCTTCAATCATTTATACAGAGTGCTGACAATCTCGTTAGTAACATTGCTGCACTCAATTTAGCATAATCAGACTTCAAATTTTTGGTTCTGAGACATGTCGGTTTCCTCACGATGTTTTCCTTCATCGTTTTTTAGAGAAGTGGTGATGAAATAAATTATACAAAGTAATGTGCAGGCCCAGGTTCAAACCCACGGCTTATTGCTCGTAAGTAGGAGCCCCCACTGCTGCTCTCAATTTGACCAAATATAATTATTTCTCCTCTGTGGGTAGATATCTACTAACAATGATGCCGAAACTAACAAGAAACTATGATACCTTATAGTCACAAAATTCCTTAAGGTGAATGCTCCAACCAGCCCGCAAAATTAAATAATTTTATTACGTTTTTTTGCAATTTGCAGGCCAATGCTAAGTTGTATGTTGATTAAAATATTATTCGCGGCTGTAAGACGTACCTACGTATTTACAGAATTATAATCGTCAAAATCATCAACACAACCCTCCAAGGTCATGTAACTCGATTGAATGACTTTTTCAGAAATAGTCATTCAATCGTGTTACCGTTGTTTACTTGGTAAGAAAATTTGAATTTCGCGGGCTACCCCGGAGAATCAGCCTTAAATAAAGCCTGTATCCTAATGTACATATGTCCAACTGGATTGACTTGTCTGAAAGTAATCAACTGCCTATCCAATCAAGTTTAGCTAGCTCTAGCTAGCTAAACTTGATTGGATTTGAGTGGAGACATCAATCTTTGCTCTAGCAAAGATTGATGTCTCCTCTCAAACATTCTCTTAGATCTTTCGACGGTCCAGTTGACTTAATTGAGCCACTTTAAATGCAAACTACTACAACACGTTGCCACGAAAATTAGTGCTAGACCTAGACCCCAGACCTATGTATCTTGTCTTTGCATTGAATTACGAACGTACTGCTATAAAGCAGAATTGCAATTTGGCAGACAGCCATGACTCACGACCGTCATTTGTAGACGTTCTCTATTTTAATAACACAAGTACGCCGCACCCGCTCTTCATGATGTACATTAAGAGCCGGTGCAGCGTCCATACGACAATATTTTACTCTAAATGCGGATAGTTTACGCCAGATTTCGACTAATGCATCAACGAAGGGTGAGCTTATGTTTGGAAATAGAATAAACAATGTGACACTGTACCAGATGGCCTTGACAAAGTGACAATACTAATTTAAAAAAACGAAGCTACAGTACCTACAATAAATAACTACTTAGTAACTAAACTTACCTCCTCCCCCTCTAGTAACTATTCTACAGTGAAAACTGTTATTATTCTGCTTAAGAATATCAATCCTGTCACAGTGTCAATAGTCGAAAAGATTTGAAAGCCACCTATCTAGGCCCCTAAGACGCATTAGCACATCCATTTCAACGATAGCATTTTTAATAAAAATCGGTATAAATGCTTGAACTGAACTGACAAATTCAGCTTGACATTACATCGACATACTACATCGAACAAATAGCTAATTGAGATAAAATGTCAAGTTCTTAGCAAAGGTCAGGCAAGAGTTCTCAGTGAAGTATCCAAAGCAATTACGAGATACACCTGGCGATCGAAAACTAGATGAATAATACAATGAACCAATGAATATAGATGAAAGCCATCGTTGGTTCGTGACCTTTCTGCTTTAGAATAGTCGTTCAAGAAAGTAATACTGCACACTGCACTTTCAATCCGCGCAGTCGTTCAGTCCTTCGTCCATTTTGCTATCTTACTTCTCGTCATATATGTCCCGCATTTATTCCACCTCCATCTTAATTTTCTAATGCATAACGTCGGTTTCTGTTTGTTTTCTTAATATTTCCAGTTTTATTCTGTCCTTTAACTTGAAGTTGAGCATACTTCTCTTCATGTTGTGTGGGCAGGTTTTCAGTTTGCGCATATTTTGTTTCGTTGGTGTCATTGACGGGTAAGATGCATGAATCGAATATTTTTTTTTTTTGTCTTTAATGGTACCTGTGAAACTTTCACTTACTACTTATACCTACTTTAAAAATGAATAATTAAGTTCCGTTGTTCCCATGAAATGAAATGAAATGATGTTTATTTTTACAAGCAATTTTACACGTAATTTTTTAAAAACTAGATGGGGCTGGTGTTTCGTACCTGACTACTCTGAGAAAAAACAGCCGAAACAAACTCAGAAATCATAGTCTCTTTTGAAGTCCAGACATAATCTTGCTCAAATCACATGAGGACTATGCAGATTAGTGACTGAATCATGTGGAATCAAGATCAAAGAGTTAGTACAAATATATTTTTAAATTTGTGCGTTATGTGCTTCTAAAACAACCAGTTAAGGCCCTTCTAACCCTAAAATTAGCAACTCTATTTGTGGTGGTTCAAACTTCGTTTGAAATATTGTTAGAATAAAGTTCTAATCAGTTTGCACTACAAAGCGTTTGTTACGTCAGTCACTGCGGCCGAATAGTGCATAATGAGTGGTTTTTTGCGATTTACAAAAAATCTATTGATTGGACTAAAAAAAATAAACACATAGGACCTGCTTTATAGTTAGTTCAGTTACTATGCAAAGTTTCATGATCTAATTTGAAGTACTTTTTTAATTACCAGCGGTTTATTGTTCGATTTGGAGGTAACTTTGGATTTTTTTTCTATCGAGAAAAGTTTATGGAAACGTGTTTTCGTCACACAAAGTACCTAGCATTAATCCTCAACATTACCATATATTTATTAAAAAAATTAATGCTGCCGTATTTTAGGCGTAACGGAGGAGTATGCTAAGCCATTTGAAGGTGTATAGGCCCTTAATGATCAACTTTAAACAGACCGCTTCGAATAATCTGGCCACCTTTAGCCTCGCGACGAATACTCGAATGCCATTAAATTATGTTAACTAAAACGCTTCCCAATCTCCGTAATTTCCTTCCCAACTCGCCCATACATTTGAATTTAGAAGAAAGCTTTTAAAATTTGTTTGGTTAATAATCTGTTCGCGTTTTAAAGACACGAAGATATTATTTTTATTTGTATCCCGATATTTTTCGTTTTATCTTTTGGGTTTTCGGAGTATGAACGATTATGTTTTGTCATAGCACTAATTTTATGGCTACAGACAAATGTATCGTCATTTTATTTAGCTTGTGAGCAGTGTGTTATCGTTGCAGAAGGCTAGACGCCTTCAACATTTTTTAGGCTTAGTAACATCCTAATTTAAATTTATAAACATAACATCACGCGGCTGAATACCAGTATTTTACATGGAGCGACTGCCTATCAATCCTGGGTAATACGATACCCCTTGGTATGTTTGGTTGTCAGACTTTTTGGGCCACTGACTACTTGTAACGACTGTCAAAGATCTACAAATGACAGTCGGAACCAACGGCTTAACGTGCTTTCCAAGGCACGGAGGAAACTCGGTATGTAAGGGTGGTCACCCATCCACAGACCAACCTAGGTAAGCACGGCTTAACCCAAAGATCGACCCGACCGGCCGTTATTATTTAGCCACGAGCTCCTCAAAACCTAATAATTAAATTCCTACTGGAAAAACCCAATAATTCCCCGACCAGGGAATTCAACCCAAGACCTTATGCTCAGTTGCGCTTGTGACGACTAGGCCAACTTTATCAAAGGTAGAAAACCAAGATAGTGGTACTGCTATAAAAAATAATAAAATTTTCGTTTGTATCACATACAAACATAAACTCACGCCTTTTTCCCATGGGGGTAGACAGAAACCACAGAACGCCACCTGCGCGATCCTTACTTCCTTGCCTCATCCACGTTCATAGATCTGGTCATATACGCACGCTGGTTGTGAGTACTATACACCTGACTTTTCTGAAGAACCTTACCAATAAGGTCAGTGGTATCGATTCTGTTGTGCACAAACTAAACTTAATTTAGGCTATTGCTATCTTTTTCTCTCTAATAAAACGAGAAAGAGACAGACGTAAGGCCTGTGTCCCAGCAGTGGGAACATTAATAGGCTGATGATGATGATGATGAATGAAGAGTGCACATAAAATCATGTCGACTAAAATCACGGTGAAGTTCATAACTGTAGCCGTCCTTTTCTCGCACTGCCTTTTAGTAATTAAGTTTAGTTTGTGCACAACAGAATCGACACCAGTGTGTGTTTCAGGGCGTCCCCTCCCGGCGTTGCCACTCACATCTGCCTTATAAATACCTCCGTTTGTATTACTAAAGCTGATAATAGTACCCAAATGTTACAAATTACAAAACATAGTTACCCAAATTAAATTTGGACTAAAATATGTCTAATATTGTTTGACTATCAGTTATTAGTATACCACTAATGAAAACGCAGTGATGAAAACTAATAACAGAACTAATTTGCCGAACAACGAATTTAATAACAAAACTATGTAAACATTGTTAGTGTTATTATTAATTTTGTTACACATGCCAGAGATATATTAACAAAATTTTGACAGCGTAACGTTAAACCAGTTACAATCAATAGAAAACTTGAGATCGACGAGAACGTACTTGAGTAAACTTTAACTAGATGTTAACTTGAGTAAATTGGATTTTGAACAAAATTAAAGCGTTTATTGCGTTTATAAGCAGAAGAAGACGGTATTACCACAGATAATATAATACTTCGTAGTATTACTAACAGTTTTATTTGTAATGAGGGATTTTCTTTTTAGCTCTTCCCTAGTCGCTGGATAGATGGCGCTAGGTGTAAGTATGATAATGCAAAGAACGGAACCTAAAAAAAACTGATTTTAACAAAGCGCGAGAAATGTTGGTTATATTCGGAAGGTTAAGCAAATGAAAGTGTCAGTCAACGAGAGTATGTGACGTGACACAATGGTTTTTTTTCAAGCGTTTTGGCTCTGGCATAGTAACTTCAACGCCATCTATAGAGTTCTTGGAAACTAAGTTTTTTTTAAAACCTCAAAAGGAAAACCTCTCATTATAAACATTTTTAAGTGTTACACCAATAGTAAGAGTCATGCCCGACTCGTCACTGTTCCGATTGGTCACCTATAACTTTTTCCATACTAGAAGTTCCGACTCGTCACCATAAGAAAACAAATGAATTTTTGACTTTGAATTGAATTCCCGATTCGTCACCAGTGTAAATTTACGTGTCAAAAAGTAAGTTAAAACAAATTGTAGAGACAGAACTAATTAAAAGAACATATTTTAATCGAAAATAGATTAATCTATACTAAAAATTATAAAAAAACGCTGAAAGGTTGGTTTATTTGTTCGAACGCGCTAATTTCTACGAAATTAAAAAAAAACAAAATATTTTTATTCGACAGCCCAATTCCTGAGGAAGGCTTAGGCTATTGAAAATCACACTACCACACCGCCAGCCTAGCGAACGAGCGAGCGAGCCGGGCCTGTATCGTTTCACCTCTTTTCATAATTTGTTTTACACGGCGAACTACAGAGCTAAGCTACGTCAGCAATACAAATAAATGATGCGAAGTGAATATCCGACGATGCCAGCGATACTATTCGTTCACCTCGCCTGTCCCCTAGCTCGCCTGTTCGTCCGTAGTTTTCGGTGTAAACCCATATAGTTTACTCGTCAAAGCTTGGCTTAGTTTCCGTTGCCTCGCTTCGCCCGCCAGCTCGCAAGCTGGCGGTGTGGCCTGCGCTTAAGAAACTGAGTAAAAAGAATCAAAGTCAAGTCGGTAGCACACAGCTAGTTTTTTAAAATACATAAAATCTAAACATTCGTTAAATTAGCTACACAAATATAAATACACACATAATTAATACAGTAAATTATGAAGCTCATAAAGCTATTAAACAATTCAAAATCAAGTAGGTAATCCACGTCACAAAACAGGGTTGAATCGTGAAATTAATTCTGATAATTTACATTCTAATTGGAAGTGGACCAAAATACTAGACCTCGTATATGCTAGCAGCAGCGAAACAGGGGTTGGAGCACATTAACATACAGCTAGGTGTTTACGTCATTACTTTTGGGATTAAGGCCCTTCTAACCCTAAAATTAGCAACTCTATTTGTGGTGGTTCAAACTTCGTTTGAAATACTGTTAGAATAAAGTTCTAATCAGCTTGCACTACAAAGCGGTTGTTACGTCCGTCACTGCGGCCGAATAGTGCGAAATGAGTGGTTTTATGCGATTTACAAAAAAATCTATTGATTGGACTAAAAAAATAAAACACATAAGACCTGCTTTATAGTTAGTTCAGTTAGTGTGTAAAGTTTCATTAACACCTATTTTCACGAACTTGTTATCCTTTCTTCTTGAGAGTAATATTCAGTTTTAGCTGCCTCCTTGATCTAGAGTTCTCTTCGATCAATAATAGTAATTGATCGAAGAGAGTTCTCATTCAATTCCCGGGTCGCGTAAAGTGTTACAGTTGAGATCCATTAGGAATTTCTCAGTATCAGCCCGGAGTCTGGATTTGTGCTGATTGATGTCAATAGGCTCACCCCCTATTACATGGAATATCAAAATAATATCGCCATCATAGTGTATATCAAAATGATATGTAGGTCAAATCTGCCAATAAATTCGGGCGACTTTTTGAATTGACTTATTCATTAGTAACCGAATTATTATGGTCGACTCCTTATCTACATCTTTGAAGCCTGCTACATTTTTATCTTCACTATTTTTAATTTCAACTAGCTGTTGAATTTAATACAAATATTTGTTTTATTTGCTCGACTTCTTCAAACTTTTTTTTCTGAAATAAATGTAGCCTTCGTTACTCCTTATAATATCGGGTGCGTCTCATAACATATAAAGTTATTTGGTATATTTTCATTTCAATAACGTTCACAAGATATATTAAACGTGAGTTATAACAACTGTTGATATAATTTCTTTAGATATACTCGTAACATTATACCAATCGATACAGCAAAAAATTCCGAATCCAACGATATATATAACTCATTTTCGACAAAATGTCCCTTACGTTATTTCATATTTCCAGTATCGATTTGTACACTCTAAAACTTATTTCGTATAACGTTATTGGATAAAACGTTTATTTAATCGAAAATCATTAGGCCTATCGGTTAAAATATATAATAATGATACAAAGTTTATTTAATCGAAAAGCGTGACAGAAACGAATCGCTGCAAAACCGACTCCACGTAGTCTTGTCTGCCCTACCCCTAGAGTGTTATTTAAAATCGCGTAGGTGCGGAGGAGCGAGGTGGCTGAGGATGCCGGCCAGCAAGCCGAAGCCGCGGTGGTGAGCGTGGACCACATCTGCGACGATAAGCTCGCATGGGACCGCCGGAGCCCCGCAGCGCCGGAGCCATGACAGAAACCATGCCTACTGCATGTTGCACGCTTGATTGCATGCTGCATGCTTGCTTGCATGCTGCATGTATGGTGTATGCTTGTTTGCATGCCTGCTGTTTATTACAGGGAAATAAAAACCACGCGTTTTATCATATTAGACTAAATAAGTTTTATGTCTTTTGAGTGGTATATCAAACGCGATTTTATATTCAATGTTGGTTATGCTTATAAAAATTAGTAACTTTAAAATTATATCAATCGTTTATTATATTAACTGATCGTTATATCGAATAAAATTACAGATTCAGTTGTTATGTTTTGTAAATATTAGAGATTTTGTAATTATATCATATATTACTTATCCCAGCTATCGGCCACTAAAAGTCCCATCAAAATCGGTTCCGCCGTTTCTAAGTTTAACCGGGACAGACAGATAAAAATTGATATAAGTACCGTATAAACTTTATGATACGCATTCTTTAAAAAGCTGTTATTTTTAAATTATACACAGAACCTTCAACTTTATCTATTTGTTTAAATTACATTTGCTTTTGTATGTTATAAGTTTATCTGTTAAAATATCATAAGTCATACCTAAACTATAATTCTTTAGATCATTTTGGTCCAAACTAACAAAACAAGATTAAACGGCAAACTAGCAAAGTTACGAGATCGAACACGAGATACCGATTAACGCCATCTGGTGTAATATTTCAAAGTGCATCCTAAGTTATTCCAGAGTCTGAAGTGGTTAGCTCAAGTAAACATTTTATTGGAGCCGACATGTTGGAGCCCAACTTCGGGCAATATGTCTCGCGAGAACAGAACAGTTTGATACGATCCTCAAAGACTTTAAGCTAAGGCTCAGATACCCTATCTCACTGTCCAACTGAATACTACACAAATTCCATCAGCGGGTTTTTAATCTTCTTGGTTAGTGCATAACCTGGTGTTATAGTTTTTATGCCGCCCATGTGTGGCATGGCTTTGGATGGCTTTACATGCCATCAAGAAATATCTCTCAAGCATGCTGGTTTCCTCACGATGTTTTTCTTTACTGAATCATCTGCCTAGCCATTACCCAGCTATGTTGGGGTCGGCTTCCAGTTTAACCGAATGCAGCTGAATACCCGTATTTTACATGGAGCGACTGCCTATCTGACCTCCACAACCCAGTTAGTACTGGGTAATACGATACCTCTTGGTAAGACTGGTTGTCAGACTTTTTGGGCCACTGACTATCTGTAATGACTGTCAAAGATGGACAAATGACAGCCGGGACCATCAGCTTAACGTGATTTCCGAGGCACGGAGGAAACTAGGTATGTAAGGGTGGTCACCCATCCACTGAACAACCTAGGCAAACACGGCTTAACCTAAAGATCGACCCGAGTGGCTGTTATTATTTAGCCACGAGCACCTTTTCCTTTACTGAAGCAAGTGATAATTATCCAATACGCAATCCGAAAAATCAGAGGTGTGTGTTTTGGGTTCGAACTTGAGACCTATGACTTGGTAGTCCGACGATCAACCACTAGGCTATCACTGCTAACTCTTGAAAGAGAATGGAACCGTTCCATTTTATGTAAATGCAAAGCTTCTAATTTTAGACCCATACTTGACCTTTACGATTCTTCTTAAACTGACTTAAATAAGGGGGCGTCGCAAACGATCCTTCAAAATAATCTAAAGCTCATTGAAATTCCAACAAGATCCCCCGGCTTCGATGCTTGCAATGTTCAGTTCAATGTTCCCGAATAATGCTCCGCCTATTAATTTGCATAATAGTGGGAACTCAATGTAAATGTTTGATCATCCGAGAGAATATACTGTGGACTTCATTTCCACATACTCCAATTTCCTTTCAGTGGATTGACGAAAAAGTCTAACAACCAGTCTTACCCAATGGGTATCGTATTACTCAGTACTAATTATAATAAATAAAATAATAAAAAAAATATTTTTCTCCCACAAAGTAAAGTTACAATATAGAGGTGTTACAATTAAATATTGGAGGTACAAAGGTTTGTGGGAGTCAGGAGTTCAAACTAGGATACCCTGTGCTCTGGACTCCTGGCCCCCCTCGCCGAGATTGGCATTTAGACAATTTTAGAGACATGTCATTGTAGGACTATTGTAAAAAAGAATTACAAGAAAAAGTACTAATATAATAAAATAAAAACTAAAAATGCGTGTGTGTGTTTGTGTGTGAAGTGTGAGTGTGAAGTGGAAGGTGTCATATGTGGTGTGGTGTTGTGTGTGTGTATGTGTGAGAGAGCGAGAGTAAGATAGTGTAATGATTGTGTACGTTCATAGATGGATGTATATACAAATTTGTGCGCGAGGGGGTGGCAGTATGTAGTTATGAGAAACGCTAGACTAGGATAATATAGTGAGCAGTTTTTCAGTTTCTTCATAATCAAGTTCTAAAAGCCATTGTGTCAGCTTCTTTTTACATTCTACCCTAGACAGATTAACAATTTCAAGAATCTTATTAATTTTATTATACAGTCTGCTTGATCTGAAATTATAGAAATTATTGGCAAAAGAGGTTTTTACCGGAGTTGTTTCACAGACTTCATAGAATCGTCTAGTATTAACCTTTTGTTTAGCCGTTGAAACGTCTATAGAGGAATGTTTTTTTATTACCGTTTGCACTACATAAAGTTGTCTGATTGTTAATACCTTTGCTTCGTCGTAGAGAGTTGTTGTAGCGTATAAACGTGGTTTGAAGAGAGCAACTTTTAGAAGAAGTCGTTGAGCTCTTTCAACGTTTAGGACATTTGTTTTATACGAGCCGCCCCAGGTGGAGATACAATACGATAAGATTGATTGGCAAAGGGATTCGTACACATTTTTAACCAGTTTCCAATTTGCAACATGCCTAAGATTTTTAAATATATGAACGAGTTTTCTAGTTTTCTGAACCAGATGTGCAATGTGTTGTTTGAAAGATAAGTTTTTATCGATCATTATTTGGGTTATTAATTGGGTTGTGGAGGTCATATAGGCAGTCGCTCTATGTAAAATCCTGGTATGCTGAATACCAGGATTTTACATAGTGCATCCGGTTAGACTGGAAGCCGAACCAAACATCCTTAGTTGGGAAAAGGCTAGACAGATGATGGATTGACGAAATCTAAATACAAAGAATAAAATTGAAGTGTCTGTTTGTAATATAAAAATATCAGCTTTTTAATGAAAGTATAATAAAATATATGACTACACAACAAAAACACATTTTTGTTTGTCTGTCTATTTGTTCCGGCTAATCTCCGAAACTGCTGGACCGGTTTTGACGGGACTTTTACTGGCAGATAGCTGATCATAAAAGGGTCAAACATACTTTTATTTTAGAATAAATATTTGGGTTCCGTGCAAAAGAATTAAAACCCTTGAAATTTGTAACAAATTCCGATTCAAAAAGGGAAGTCACATTTTTTTATAATAATTTCACGCGAACAAAGGTCGTGGGCTGTACTGTTTTAACTATGCTGTCAACTTCCTTTCTTTTCCTCATTATTTCTATGCAAAATAAAATGCAAAAACTCTGTTTTGCATTTCTATTTCCATGTTCTTCACGATCTGGTAAATAATTTTGCTTCTGTTCCATAGTATACGGAATCGTCAAAAAAATTATACTCATTTTTGGAACGAAATAAAATCCCAGCCTTCGAATATTTTAGTTATTCAAATCGCTTTTATACGGAATAGTATTTCTATTACGCTACTCCCATGGTATTTGTATTGTGTTTTTTCTAGTTTTTGCTGAATAAAATAATAATAAAATAAAATATTGTTCTTATCCTCTGAGCCGCGCGGCGCGCGAGCTGTCAAAACTCCCAACCGCGCTGTGTCAACAATTATAGCCAATTTTTGACACATTTTCCGCCCGTTCCGATAAAAACACCTGTAGTTCAAAAACTACAAATCCTAGAGCAATTTTAAAACTACCGTTATCAAGCTGATTAGATAAGGAATCTACTTATCTAGAAATCAAAATGAAATACTTTAATTATATACTCTAACTCATAATGTACTAAAAAATAGTTACGAAAACTGATATTTCGCTAGAAATATCAGTTTTCTCTTAGTTTTTTATCCATTTTAACAATATAGAAATAAACTAGACTATATTTCCTTTCCAACAAGACCACAATCTCATTAATATCTCAATAGCATCATATCTAAATATTCCTATGTTGTATTGATAGGAAACTAAGGTAAGAATGAAAACGAAAAGATATTAATTAGTGACGTTTAATGGCAAAAATAAGAAACTAACATTAGGTACAGTCGACCAAAGCTGCACCTGCTCATTTTTAAAACAAAACCCTTTATGTGCAGAGCAAAAGTAGTAAAACAAAAAAAGACCGAAAAATGTGCGAGCTTCTTATTTAATACTTTGTTTAAAATAATGTTGTTAATGATCACAGATGTTTGACCACCGATTTCGACCAAAGGGAATGAAACAAAAAAGGACCAAGGAAGAGAACGTTTATAAGTGTTAATAGCGGTCGGGTGCTGCAAGCAGGAATAGTCCCTACAGAGGTCAGACGCAAGTTTGGATGACTGTACCTTCAGTGAATAAAACAAATCAGAAAATAAGGTAGTTAAATATAATATGTATGATGAAGTATTGAAAAGAGCAGTTATGATAGCTAATAAAGAAGTTGGCATACCTTAATTTTTTTTTTCGGATGGGAATCTATGATCTGTGGGAATTCATCAAATGACTCCTCCCCGCTCTAGGCGGAGCAGGAGGGAGTGTCAGACTTTTAATAACTAAAACCCATTCATGTTCCTTCATCGCCTTTTGTGTTCCGGGGCCACGGTATCTTTTTCGAACAGTCCCGCAGCCCCGGCAGGAAGTTCACACACACCTATAAGTTCAGTACACCTAAGTGTAAGGTATGCCAACTTCCTGCCGGGGCTGCGGGGCTGCTTTTAGAAGCAGATGACAAGTAAATAATAAGTTAATAATTCCTAAAGCTGGATAATTTGAATGTTTAGTTGGATCAGATACTCGTATCTAACATACGAGTACCTACTACAAACTTGATAAGTAAAATACGTAATTTTGGCGAGTTATCAAGGCATAACAATGTATCGTAATCATAGTAAGTCGACGTAATACTTACCGATAAAGCTAAAAATATCCCGAACAATACGCAATATCGATTGATAAAAAACAAACATTACGCACAAAGCTGAAAAAATATATAATTGCGTAAATTACGTTGGTTTTTTAGAACGTAATTTATGAAAACAACAAACAATTGTTAATTTCTAGTTTGGTTTAAGCAACGTAAATAATCTGACGTCAATATAACACACATCTTAAACTTCTGACCCGATAAAAAAAAAAAACATTATTATGAACCATATAAAAACAAAAGAATGTTGTGTATTTTGTACACGCTCATTTAATTTTTGCACACACCTCCAAAACAGCAAAGCATAACTACTACGGAGACTCTTTTGAATATTATTTTGTTTGTGTGAATTGGAATCGAGTTCTTTATCTAGGTTATGAGGCAAAATCAGGTATTTTGCCTGATAACTTCTGACCTAATGCCAATAGAATCATAATGCCATCTAGAAACTGTAGGTAGGCTTGGAGCTCAACTAGTAGATATTTTGATATTGCTTTTGAGAAAAGTTGTCGTCAAACACTTATTTTAGGTACGCTAGAGCTAGGAGCGAGGTCATATAGGGTACAGATATGGCCAGAGAAGAGATCCAAATAATAGGAACATGATAAATATCAATTTACACTTGCAAATTACGAAGAAAAACCGGCCAAGTGCGAGTCGGACTCACCCGTGAAGAGTTCCGTAGCAGCAAGTTACATAATATGAAAGTTCTTGTAGTTCGTTGTAACTTTGATCGATTTTTATGACGTATTAAAAAAGAAAACTACTAACTAGAACTCGTTCAAACCAATTTGCGGTGGAAGTTTACATGGTAATGTATATCATATATTTTTTTTAGTTTTATCATTCTCTTATTTTAGAAGTTATATAGGTCTCTCGCACAAACTATTCAGTTTAGAAAAAAAAATATCTTAGAAACCTCAATTTCATTTTTGAAGACCTATCCATAGATACCACACGCATGGGTTTGATGAAAAAAAAAAAATTGAGTTTCAGTTCTAAGTATGGGGAAACCACAAAATTTGTTGTTTTTTTTTCTATTTTTGTGTGAAAATCTTAATGCGGTTTGCAGAATACATATACTTACCAAGTTTCAACAGCATACTTCTTTTAGTTTCGGAAAAAAGTGGCTGTGACATACGGACAGACAGACATGACGAATCCATATGGGTTCCGTTTTTTTTCCATTTGGCTACGGAACCCTAAAAAGATCTCTTTTCGAAAACAATTCGGTCTACATTCCAGGAAAAATCCCAATTACAGTATGAAGCTTAAGTTCATTTTCGACAATTCTTGTTCGACGAATCCAATGATTTTATTTAGCATGGACGTAGCTTTTTTACTCGTGAGTAGTAGTTACACGTGCCTTGACAAAACAATGGAATAATATGTTTTTTTTTTCCTAAAAAAACAAATAATATTCTCGTCGTGACGGTGGAAAAGTCTTTATTCAGATTTTTCTTTCAGTGTTTGGGATGTTGCCAGACTTTTTGCTAGTAAAATCATGGTACATGGTTTGCATGGAAACAGAATTTTGTTCAAAAAGAGGTGCCATATTTTCGTGATTTGGTAACAAATAATACTGTAGTAATTTCATGTTTCATATCACACAGGTGGCTCTTATGTCTTGGCTGAGAACCTCATATGTTCGGAAAACAAATGTTTACGTCATTATGTGATTTTTCTTTCAGGTTTTTGCTTGGGTTCTTGGGTTAAAACAAGTAAATAATAAAGGTTATTTAAATAGACAAAAAAGTAGATGTACATATTTTCAGAATTACCTCGTTGTTTTGAAAAGATAGTGTATTTATTATCTTTGGGTTTATTCCATTAAATAAATAAAACCGGCCAAGAGCGTGTCGGGCCACGCTCAGTGTAGGGATTCGTAGTTTCCCGTCCGTCACAATAAGTGTTCCCACTTATGAGTTTAAAGAATCAGACAAAAAGAAACAGAAATCAGACAAAAAGTTGCACAAAATAATTTCTGGAAAATTATTTTGTACAACTTTTTGTCTTTTTTGTACAAAAACTGTTGTTTCCATCAAGTTCAAAATGATTTTCCTAGAAAGTCCTTATAAAGTTCTACTTTTCAGATTTTTTTCATATTTTCTAAACTTATGGTTCAAAAGTTAGAGGGGGGGGACACATTGTTTTTTACTTTTGGAGCGATTATTTCTGAAATTATTGACATTATCAAAAAATGATTTTAGAAAACCCCTATTAATTTTTAAATACCTTTCCAACAATATATCACACGTTAGGGTTGAAATTAAAAAAAAAAATCACTTCCCACTTTACATATAGGGGGGCTACCCTAATAAAACATTTTTTTCCAATTTTTATTTTACCACTTTGTCGGCGTGATTGATATACATATTGGTACCAAATTTCAGCTTTCTAGTACCAACGGTCACAGAGATTAAGCGAGGACGGACAGACGGACGGACAGACATGGCCAAACTATAAGGGTTCCTAGTTGACTACGGAACCCTAAAAATGGGGTGGATCGGAACAGTGACGAGTCGGGCATAACTCGATTAAATACCAAATTGTTTTACATTCAAATAAGCCGTAATAATATTTATTGAAACACAACACAAACAATCTCAAATACACAGTGATTTCCACACGACCTACCAAACACAATTGCTTACAAAATTTAATAAGCTACTGATGTGCCGCATCACCGACTATTATTGACAACTACCGCTGGCTTAATCAACAGCCTGCACGTGATATCCAAACACATAAACAGCGTGTTCCAGAAAAGTGTGGTTATATTTTAGGTGCAACATTCTTCATATCATCAACATCGAAATTGCGAAAGAATAGCTGTACTATACGTTTGGGTCACGATCGTTGATTTGGATGACGATCCAACATCGTGACCTCAAAAAGAAACAGGTGATTTTCTCCATGGGATTGGTCCTATGATGAAAATCAGCCGTTTATTTCTTTCTTTTTCTTTCATCAACGTTTAGCCACCCAATGCTGAGTGTAGGTCTCTTCCAAATCTCTCCACTTTTGGCGGCTGTGTGTCATGACTATCCAGTTTCTTTCGACCACTTTAATGAGATATCATCTGTCCACTTAGTCGGTCGTCTTCCCACATTCCTCTGTCCCATCCGTGGTCTCCATTTCTCACAGCTCTTTCTTCACCCATATTCCATCCAGTCTACGGCTTAAATGTATTAAGTAAGTGTGTAAGTCTCGTTATTTCTTTACTTTAAAAAAATAAGTTTAATGGTCTGTGCCACACTTTAAATATGAACACACATTTCTGACACACCCTGTATATTTCACAAAATATCCGGCCTTTTGAAATGCTGGAAACGTCCGATTGAAAACGAATAGCTATCCAATAGCGAGACTTCATGTGTTACCAGTTTCGACACATTCTATTCGAATCACTGTTATTTTTGGGTAATGCATTCTCTTTGAAAGATTATTTTGCAGTGGATAATCAGGTATTGGAATATTCTGTTGATTTTGTGATTTTGCAAAAAGATTTCAAAGCCTTATGGAGCGAACATTGGATTCCGAACATTTTTGATTTTGAAACACGAATGCTACCTAACAAGCGGGCGCATGACACTAGACAGGTCGATTTGTTACTAAGTAGTAACAAGTATTAGATTACGATCTAATAACTTCTTGTTACTACTTAGTAACAAATCGGCCTGTGTAGTGGCATACGCCCGCTTGTCAGGTCGATTTGTTACTAAGTAGTAACAAGTATTCGATTACGATCTAGTAACTTCTTGTTACTACTTAGTAACAAATCGGCCTGTCTAGTGTCAAACGCCCGCTTGTCAGGTCGATTTGTTAGTAAGTAGTAACAAGTATTAGATTACGATCTAATAACTTCTTGTTACTACTTAGTAACAAATCGGCCTGTCTAGTGTCATACGCCCGCTTGTCATTGTTCGTGTTGCCGGGGTTGCGGGACTGTTAGAAAGAGATACCTTGGCCCCGGAACACAAAGGGCGATGAAGGAACATTGATGGGTATGCGCGTGAGAGCCCTCACGACGGGGGATGCGGTGTCCAGGGGTGGGGTTGTCTTGGCGGTGTCTCTCGACATCGCCAACGCTTTCAACTCCATGCCCTGGAGCTGCATTAGGGAGGCACTCCGGTATCGCCGGGTGCCGACCTACCTCCGTCGAGTGGTCGGGGACTACCTGACGGATAGAGCCGTTATCTACCCCGGTCGCAGCGGAGAATGGAACCGGTGAGAGATGTCGTGCGGTGTTCCGCAGGGATCGGTTCTGGGGCCGTCCTTGTGGAACATCGGTTACGACTGGGTGCTGCGCGCCGACCTCCCTAGCGGTGTCAGCGTGGTTTGCTACGCAGACGACACGCTGGTGCTGGCACAGGGGGGGTCGCACGAGGCGGCGGCCGAAGCAATGACACGCGGGGTTGCGATAGTCGTTGATAGGATCCGGCAACTGGGTCTCGAGGTGGCACTGCACAAGTCCGAGGCCATGTGCTTTCATGGGCCTCGGAATGCGCCACCTCCGGGATCCTCACTGACGGTAGGAGAGGTATCCATCGGCGTCGAGTCGACGTTGAAGTACCTGGGACTTGTCCTTGACAGCCGGTGGAACTTCGTTGAACATTTCCGACGTTTGGCCCCCAAACTGGAGCGGACTGGGGCTGCCTTCAGGCGGCTCCTGCCCAATCTGGGGGGGCCAAACGCCTCCTGCCGGAGGCTCTACGCGGGAGTCGTGCGGTCAATGGCCCTTTACGGGGCCCCGGTGTGGGCGCGTTCATTGAGGCGGCGAGCCGCCCACTACCTGAACGCGCCCCAAAAGGTGGTAGCCGTAAGGCTGGCCCGGGGCTACCGCACGATCTCCCGCGAGGCGGCGAGCCTCCTTGCCGGATTGCCGCCATGGGATCTGGAGGCAATAGTCCTCGCGCGCCTACATGAATGACGCGCGGAGGCGCTACGCCGGGGGGAAACTCCGCTGCCGCGGCAAATTGTCGCTCAGCGGACAGACTTCCGGCGGGATCTCATGGCGACATGGAGAGAGCGACTGTCGCAACCCCGTGCAGGGCACGCCACAATTGTGGCGATAAGTCCCCTCTTTGAGGAGTGGCTTGAGCGACGCCACGGCGCGGCGGCGTCCTCACCTTCCGCCTGACGCAGGTTCTCACCGGACACGGGGTGTTCGGGAGGTTCCTGCACCAAATCGGGCGGGAGGAAACGTCCGGGTTCTTCCACTGTGAGGATCGACCGGAGGACACGGTGCAGCACACGGTGGAGGTGTGCCCCGCGTGGGCGGAGCACCGCCGTGTCCTCGAAGCGGCGATCGGCGGCGGCGACCTCTCGCGTCCGGCCCTGGTGCAAGCCATGGTCCGGAGCGAGACGGAATGGGACGCCGTCACCTCCTTCTGCGAAGCAGTAATGCTAGAGAAGGAGGTGGCGGAACGTGAGAGGGAGCGAACCTCTCAACGTCCCGGCCGCCGCGGGAGACGCCCCGGGCGTCGGGGGCCACCACCACGTGGCCCCCGGCCACCGTAGGCGCGGGCCTGTGGACGGTGGGCTATGGGCTAGCTTGCCGTCCGTCCGTCTCATGACGACAGGCCGTGTCGACGGCGCGTTCGTGTTCCAAGCGCGCCTCAAAGAGAGTCAGCAAAAAGGAAGGGGTCCGTAAGGACCAATGCCTGCCGGGGTTGCGGGACAGTTCGAAAGAGATACCGCGGCCCCGGAACATAAAGGGCGATGAAGGAACATGGATGGGTTTTAGTCAGTAAAAGTCTGACACTCCCTCCTGCTCCGCCCAGAGCGGGAGGAGTTATTTGATGATTTCCCATCCGAAAAAAAAAATGGGTTTTTGTCAGTAAAAGTCTGACACTCCCTCCTGCTCCGCCCAGAGCGGGAGAAGTCATTTGATGATTTCCCATGCGAAAAAAAAAAAGGTAGCATTCGTGTACAAGACGAAGAAAATCTAAATTTTCTTCGTCTTGTCTCGTCTATCGCCCGTAAATATTTAAACGTTTTTCTAATTTTGGGTTACTTATATGATGACTTTGATATAAGTACCTAGTTATTATTCTGTAACTGTATCCAGAAAGTTATCGGATAACTTTGGGGTTTACCTATATTTTTATGTTATTAAAAGTTTTATAATGCTCAATAGATCCCAAATATTTCTAACTTACCTACTTCTAGTTATAGACAGCCATAGGTCACATGTTTCCTTTGCTAGTTAAGAACATGTTGTGATTAAACTATGTATTATCAAATGAGAACCAGTGGTTTAATACTTCACTCACAGAGTGCCTCTTAACCAAAACCTTTTTCTGACAAAAACAAAAGAATAAGAGAAAAAATAAAGAGCTTACTATGAGAAAAAATGTCAATTCACTTCAATAATCATTCCATTGACGGATTGGTTTGAATCCACCACTGAATTTCGGCTTCACATAATCCTACGTCCCACATATAACGAAAATACGCCAGAATTTTAGGAAATGCCGACAAAGTTGATGAATCCTCTTTGCAGGAACACAATTTGGCATTTTGACAGCCGAAATCAAACGGTAATGCGCGAACTGGGGGACTTGAATACTTTAACTGATTGCTATATTTTTCAGTGGAATTGTTTTAATTTAATCGGGCCCATGTTTTTGGAGGAAAAATTAATAAGTGTATTTTACGAACGGTACCTAGAAAGACTTTCAAATTCCGGCGCCATGAATAAAATCTAACCATGTTTCCTCCGTGCCTCGGAAAGCACGTTAAGCCGTTAGTCCCAACTGTCATATTAGATCTTTGACAGTCATGACAGGTAGTCAGTAGCCCGAAAATCTGACAACCAGTCTTACCAAAGAGTATCGTATTACCCAGTACTAATTTTAGAGGTCAGATAGGCAGTCGCTCTATGTAAAATACTGGTGCAGCTGCATCCGGTTAGACTAGAAGCCGACCCCAACATAGTTGGAAAAAGGCTAGGCAGATGATGATGACCGTGATTAGATTTTTCATGTTCTGTCACAACGGATATTCTCGAAATTTGTGAGGGGCAGTTAAAAATAAACTTTTCATTCTCCGTGAAAGTCGAAAAGGAAATTTCATTGTCTACAATTTATGAAAAAACCCGTCCCTAGAACAAGGTACTTCTTCCTCTCAGGTCCAGTTGAAAACTAGCGTCGGGCACTAGCTGCTAAGCAGTTTGCTGAACTGGCCCAGTTCAGCAAACTGCTATTTGGCGCAGCCGTGAGACACACAATATTATTTATTTTCTTTTATTTTCTGTTTATTTAAAGTTTTATTAATTGTGCACTTATGGCATGAGCCGAATATGTTTTCTTTCTTTACTTGGGCCGTCATAGTACCCAACTTTAGTTACAATGTAGGGCAAGTACTAACTCCTCCAGGTAGTTTCTCACGCTGTCCCATATTACGAGTATGTTCTCTACATAATATCTACACGAAGATGTCTCACAGGACGTATATTATAATGAAGACAAAGGAACTCAAACTACCTATGACTTAGTCTAACTTTGTCTACCCGTGTTTGCTCACCGAGGGAACCATTAAACCGATTTTGATGGAGTTTTGAAACCATACAAGTTCAGGCCAAGGAAAGTTAGATTTGCGGCGTGTCTGGATATTTTGTGGAGTGCTGCAAAGTTAGTTAGTTACTCAGAAATGAAGTTTAAACTAGAAGAATGCTGGTAAATATTGAATGAGGATCACCGTTCTTGTAAGCCTTGTTTCTTGCCTACTTTGGCGATTTATCTCGTAGTTTATACAATGATGATACAATGTGTAAACGGAGGCAAATATGATTGCTGGGAAATTACTTTTTTTTAGGGTAGGACTGAAAGGCATTCCAAATTTTGTTCCGATGTTTGCATTGAATAAAAACTGATGTCAATAAAAAAATGTATAAAAAAAAACTTGTCAAAAAGTTGGATCTAGAATATTCCCAGGAATGGTTCAGTACATAAAAAATATCGCAATGACGGGGAGTATAATGCCCACTATAAGTCAAAAACAAACTTATGTGTTTGTAAAATTAATCGTCGCAAATGCACACTGTTCGAAGTATTGCTTAGGGAATAACACTACAGTTTTGTTTGAACTAAACCAGAGACAACATTGTGAACAAACAAGCAAAGTTCCATTTGTTCTATATTGTTTGCAATAAACAGAAGAAAATGGGGTAAACTGTGGGTAAACATGTGGAGTTAATAGAGTGTCAATTGTGGTGAACTGGCGTATTACATTAGTATTAGATTGTGCTTGTAAATATTGTTTAATTTCAGGTAAGACGATTTACCTACAGGAATTTTAGTTTCATCATCTTCCTGCCCTTATCTCATGTTACTTGGGGGCGCAACACGTTTTCTTCTTCCATTCTCCTCTGTCAACCGTAACGCAATCATTTACACCTTTTTCCCTCATATCATTCCTCACACAATCCATCCATCTTTTCCTTGGTCTTCCTCTCGCTCTCCATCCATCCACATTTATATTCATCACTCTTTTAGTCACATGCGATTCTACCCTCCTCATCACATGCCCATACCAAGACAGTCGATTCCCTTTCAACTTTTCTGTAACTGGCGCAACTTTCAAACTTCCTCTAATATACTCATTTCTTATTTCATCCATTCTTGTCACACCACACATCCACCTCAACATTCTCATCTCCGCTACATGCAATCTTTTTTCATCCATCTTCTTCACAGCCCAACATTCCGATCCATACAGTACGACCGGTCTAATCACGGACTTGTATATTTTCCCCTTTAACTTGAGGGGCATCCGTGGGTCGCAAGTTTTTCCAGTGACCTGTTGCCATTTCATCCATCCTGAGTTGATCCAATGCGGTCGTACGGTCGGTACGTCACGGTCTACTTCACCATCCCCTTGGACAAGCGACCCGAGGTACCGGAAATCGTAACAGATCGGTATGGGTGTTCCGGCAAGAGTTATGGGCGTAGGACTGGAGAGACCGCCGAAATCACAGAATAGGTATTCTGTTTTGGACCTACTTAATTTCAGGCCAACATTCTCCAATCTTTGCCACCACACCTCCAATCTGCTCTGGACCTCTAGGCCACTCTCGGCAACCAACACAATGTCGTCGGCAAACAGCATACACCAGGGAGCCTCTTCCGGGATGTCCAACATAAGTGCGTCCATTATCACTAGGAAGAGGTAGGGGCTTAGAGCCGACCCTTGGTGCAAGCCGACAGCCAAGCTCCTAACCTACCCGCGTCCGGGTTAGGATTTCGGGTCAGGTTTGGAATAAACCCTCGAAAGTACGTCCGGCAAACTCTGAGTAGTCATTTAGTGACCAGTTCATCAACCTATTCATTAAAACCGTCACTAAAAGAGCAAGGACCTGATTTCATTTATTTGTTTAGTAAAGTTTATTTTGAAAGCACAATCTTAAGGTCTCTTTTAAAGGGTCAGAAAGGGTCTGTTGTCTATGATATTTATAATTAAGACAAGCAAGCAGTAGACTTAAACAAAGGCTTTATTAAAGTTATAAAGTACACTTCATCTTTGTTGTTTTAGCATCAAACAAAAATATCGTTAAATTGTATTCTCTGCTACATTTTGCTGATATGATTATGCTGATACATCTTAACGAGCACAGTCTACTGTTTAAGTCTACGGCTCAATGTTATAATGGTATTAGTACCAGGTTATGGGCTAATAAAATTCAAATTCAAATTCAAAATCTTTAATTCGAGCGGAGGCTCATATAGGGTTAGTAACATATTCCTTAAAAACTAAGTGTTAGAAAACAACACGATACGGTGGCACATGTAACTGACAGCAGCGAACCACATAAGGACAGTCCACTCTGCCAGCAATCATTCTCAGAACCCTGTTAGGGCTGACCATGACGCGCGCCACCATTGATGCTGCGCGCTTCCGCATTATTGCGTAAAAACAATCTATACGCGCCGCCGCAAACATCCCTGACGCACTGCAACGCCACGGCAACCCCATCAGTTTCCGGAACGCATTATTGAATTGAACACGAAGGGCTCCATACGACGCTAACGAATAATTCTCCCACAAGCTGCAAGTGTAGAAGGTGGTACTAAAGATTTGGTCAAACCGGTTCTGACAAATTGCTGGCGAGCCTCCGGACATCCGGATGAAGGAAGTGTTCGATGACCGCAATATGTCCGTAACAGTCCAGCTGATCCTTATTTACCGATTTTAGAAATCTAGGACTTATTTTTTAATGAACAGGTCTGATCACAGCATAGCCGTGGTGGTGTGAGTCCGGCAGAGTAGAATAGAACCAACCCAATACACTCACGGGTGTCGTATAAGGCGACTAATGTCTGAGGCAGAACACCTTGCGCCTCCGTGGACCAGAGAATGGGCAGCAGCGTTTTCTGTTAGTCTTTCATCACTGCGATCACCAATCCGCCTGCCAAGCGTGGAGATTACGGCAAATCCCCCCATCATGGGAGAGGCCTATGTCCAGCAGTGGACGTTATGGGCTGTTGTTGTTAGGTCCGATCAAAAGCCTTGACAAAAAACATTATATTGTCAATGGAAAGAGACTAGGGAATAGACCAAGAAGTAGACAAAGAAGACGTCTACCAAAAACGTTCCCATTCTCCAGTCTTTTCAGAAAACCTCAAGAGAATAGGTTTAAACACACTTTAAAATAACGCCGACAGTGGAAGGGGTGTATCTGCGCACGTTCTACATTCACGTGCCAAAAAACTAGGCTATTGTCTTATAATGTAAGTGTAACTGTTTTATTGTAAAATCATAAAAGGTACTTTACTAGCTACTTCGTACTTTGGTATAAGCTGGAATTAAAAATATACATGATGTTTACTTGAGCGGTCAGCTTTCTTTTTACGTGACGACCAATAACCTGAAATTGACATATCTAGTGCGAAGCCAGGACCAAAACCTAACAAGGTCATGATTTCCAGTACCGAAGAACCGAAGTACGAAATGATTTCAAAGTGATTGCAAATTGGCCAATCCATTTAGTAAAGGTGATTAGAATCCGTTGGAAGCTGCAGCGGATGACTAGTCATTCTGGTGAGCCATATTCACCAATGGGTTGCTAGGTTTTCCAGATATTTTTATGTTACGCAAAAATGTACGGAGAGCAACAGATTTTACGATTCGGATGTCTTGCTAAAAACATAGATAATATTGTTATTGCGTGCGAGTTCATTGTCCATCGTATTTAGTAATGTTTGTTAATGACAGATAAGTCTTCGTTAGTCCTTGATACAGTACAAATATTGATAACTTGTTTTTGTTAAATATTTAAAGGCGAATTATTGAAAGTACGTAGTCTAGATTTTGCGATCGATGAATCGTCCCTTGAATCAGGGGGTCTACTCTTTAAGTCCGTCAACGAAGATTCGGGGCCCGTTCGAAAGTAGCTTTTACTTTGAAATGAACCCTACTTCCTAATATTTTCGAATTCATGTTTAAAACACATCATGAGTAAGGACAGATGACCAATGGTGTTGTCATTCATTTTTAGTTCGGACCCTTAACGAATCTTATGTCCGTAAGTGATACAGAGTAGGTAACGACCGTCATTTCAGCCGAAACTACGGATTTCGTGCTTAAAGAGTAGCCCCGTTCTTTGAATTGTATACCGATTTCTCTACAACTACAACCCACCACTACACAACAACACATCATCACGACTCTGCGCTCCCGACCATCGAGCGAGCGACGGCCGGCAGCGTTGGGTCGATTCCGTCTTCTGTCACGAGGACACGGCGCAATCTCGACATTCCTGTGCCAACCTAATGCAGCATATACGCACGAACGTACCACTTTGGTTTATCTTATTGACATAATCCATAATTTGACAAATACAAATATTATGCATATTAACATTTTATTTGTTGGTTTTTGTAATTGAGGGATGCTGATCAGGATGTAGGTGGTCTGGGAAACAAATAAATAATTAGTAATCATCATTTCACTCAACTACAGAAACATGTGGATGGCGGTTAATATTACATCTAAACTAATATTTTAAGTATAAAGAGGAAAGATTTGATTTTTTGTTTGGTTGTTTGTTACGTTTTAACTCAAAATCTACTCAACCGATTTTAAAAATTCTTTCACCATTATAAAGCTACATCTTTACCGAGTAACATAGGCTATATAAATTATATTGATATCATGTAGGTTACCCGAGCTATCACAATTTTCGCGGACGAAGTCGCGGGTGAAGTGTTAGCAACAAATAATCAACTAATAATATTGATCCACTTTAAATATTGCATAAAAATATCATACTGAACAATAATAGATAAACAAAAAAAAAAAACGAACAGTATGCTTGATAACTTTATCGTAATTAGGAAATTAATTAAATGTGTACATACTTGCCTACGTTATCGCCCATCAGGCCGCACGTTTATCGAAAAAATAGTAAAATGTGTAGGTACTTCAGTTTTTTTTTTCTTTCTGTTTCCGACGCACATTGATTTTGAAGAATTCGTCATTCCCCTGCCCTTTCATTTCCTGCCTTGTCCAGTCTATGTTAATAAAAATGGGCTTGTCACACCTAAGTCACATTGCAGTTTTCCTCTGCATAAAAACCTCTATGCTTGAAACTTTTCGTTTCATTGTTCTAAATGCGTATGTAAAATTGATTAAGTAACTAATAATACTGCTGTTATACATCTGAAAGTAACTCCGTATATATACCGTATTCCGTAACTTACTTTACCTTTTCATGGTTTAACGACTCTCGACTCGAGGACTTGAGGAGCTCGTGGCTAAATAATAACAGCCGCTCGGGTCGATCTTTAGGTTAAGCTGTGCTTGCCTAGGTTGGTCTGCGGATGGGTGACCAACCTACATACCGAGTTTCCTCCGTGCCTCGGAAAGCACGTTAAGCTGTAATTGGTCCCGGCTGTCATTTGTCCATCTTTGACAGTCGTTACAGGTAGTCAGTGACCCAGAAAGTCTGACAACCAGTCTTACCAAAGTGGTATCATATTACCCAGTATGAACTGGGTTGTGGAGGTCAGATAGGCAGTCGCTCCATGTAAAATACTGATACTCAGCTGCATCCGGTTAGACTGGAAGCCGACCCCAACATAGTTGGGAAAAAGGCTAGGCAGATGATGAACTAATAATCCGAAGGTCATCTCACGAACACTACACTGTTATTATCGTTTTAAACTAATGTTTGAATCTTTTATTATGTTATGTCAGTCTACGAAATTATACTTTTACTAAGTGGAAAATCTGCTGCGTGCTATTAGTGGTGAATCTAGATTTTATTTCGCTACAACATGTAATATGGAATTACATGTGAGTTAGATCGTGAAATGTGGGTGTGCCTCTAAAGAATGCAGTCCTTATATTATGATATACGTTTATAGGTTAACAAGCAGTTGATGTGTCATTTTATCTTACGATATACACAAAGAGGATCTGTTTGTTTGAAAGGAGGTAAATAAGACTTGGTATATTATCCTAAGGGCATAGGTTATCGTTACACTACCATAGGGGGTCTGTACTTAAACAACGTGAGTAGGTATCGATTGTAATTAACTATTAATTGGTAATTGATGATTATGGATATACACATTAACAGTCCTTTCTTATATTGTTAGATACGCTCAATAGTCCAACAGATAAGTAAGTACGTACTGGTAGTAGGGAGCGAGCCTATTGGTTTTTACCGGACGCGTACCACGGTAATATTATAATACAGTACTCCGACTTCATAGAAACGGACGAAACGCGAGCTATACCTACGCGCCTCGATCTAAGGGTGCGCCCGGGGTGCAGACAGTCACGGCTGTACCGCAGTGTCGAACGGACGGTGTGTTGTTTTTTAACAATAACCGCGCGATTTTTTCTCTAAAAATCAGTTAATATGACGAGTAGGAAGTATTGTGCTGTTTTTGGTTGTATGAATTCGTCAATAACCCATCCAGACATAAGTTTCATTAAATTACCTGGAAACTCTGAAAGGTAAGACTATAAAATAATTTTACTTACTATTAGTTAGGTACATAATGTGTGTCTTTTTAATGGATAAGTATTTCCTTTTATCTCACAAAAAAAATGTGTTTGGATTAATACATAAATCGAATAGAGTAACGGAAAGTTATTGAGACGAGTGAAATAGGTAGTTATATGCGGTTCTGAATGAATCATGATACGGTAGGTACCTACCTACTTACGCTTGTGTTAAAACTTCGGTGCATGTGTGTTTTGTTAGTTTGCATAATTCTAAATTCTAAATAAATTTGTTAGTTTGCAAATCTACCAATCAAAAAACAACACGCATTTTTATTGAACACTTCCTATTCAATATACAAAGTATTTCATTTATTTATATAAAAAGGATATTTACAATCACAAAACTAAATAGAAACAGAAAGTAGGCAAATGTAATTAAAATGCTGGAGATGGGCAGCCCTTACGCATGTTTACGTACCGCGCGGCTGTAGGCATTTATTTCTATCATGCGGCCGAGATACACTACTGTATATACTGTGCGCGTACTGTGGCTCCGAGGCCGCTATTGAGAAATTCCTGATGTGAAAACCCAATAATACCTTTATCGACGTGGGGATCAAACATCTCGCTTGTGCCCACTGGACCAACGAAGAATGTTATCGTTTAAAAAATAATTATAAGAGGTATGTACTTTTACAATTAATTCAGGATAAGCAGTGTGTTTTACAGTTGTTGAACAGATTGAATACAATCTTCAGCTTGCTTATAATCCCTTTTAACAGGTAGACGTTTGAGAGCCCTTGACACTACTCTTAGAGGAAATTATTAGGATAGGAAAGAACGTCTCTATCCAGGACTTCTGCTTTTGTAGATCAATTTTTTCACCTACTTAATCTTTTAGTTACAAGCATGAGGTCTAGTTCTAATACCTTGTCCTGACAGAATAAAAGACTAATTAATTAGAAGTTTCTCAGTAGCCTCCGTAAGTCTAGCTTTCTGCCTGGTTATTGATAACAGTAGGCTCCTATTACATGGGACTTGCAACATCTAGTTACATGGGACTTACAACATCTAGTTACAACTGTCTCGTTGGTAGCAACAACAGGCTCACCCCCACAGATATAGCCCCCTATTACCTACATGAGGCTTCAACATAACTGGCAAAATGTGGGTGTACTAATCGCTACACCTCTGCCTAACCCTTCAGGGATTACAGGCGTGATGTTATGTTACAACTTGATTGACGGCATCTCGAGAAATGTAGGCGTTTTGTGTTTTAAACCTGGTTCTTATTCAGTTCCCATTTAAATAGATAATAGACAAATCTTTATTATGAACTTTACAAGTGCATTTTTCAGGTGAGACTCTGACCTCCAGACTAGTATGATACTGTATCCTGAAAGGTCAGTTCCTTCCCTTCACAAAAAAGTATAAATTAACATGTCCATAATAATTTTAATAGGTAAAACACGTCCTGATTTTAATATCTTAAATAAACTAACAATAAAAATATTAGAAAAACAGTAATAAACAAAAATGTGTGTGTGTTTCTTTGTGTGTGAGTGAGTTTGTGTGTGTGTGTGTGTGTGTGTGTGTGTGTGTGTGTGTGTGTGTGTGCATGTGTGTGAATTATACCGTTATAACAAATATACTTGACATTACTCCACGAGGCGTCCCTATGTAAAATTGACCGTTGGTCGTCTTCATAGGCCCGAACTCCACGGATGTGTGCAAAGTGAAGAGGAGGGGAGATGGTCACCGCTCACTGCACACAGCACACCGCTCACAGCACGCCGCACACAGCACACCACGCGGTGCACAGCACGCCACTCAACGGACGCCGCTCACAGCATACCGCTCACCGCACGCCGCAAGCTCTCCGCTCACAGTACACCGCGCACCGCTCACAGCACACCGCTCACCGCACGCCGCTCACGCCATTTCTCGTCTCCGCTAGCCCAAACAATTACCAGATATCTCATCTCCTCTCTGCTCAACTGTTTCCGCTAAAGCTATGCGGAGACTAGAAGTGTAAATAACGAAATAGTATTTTTGGTTGACAACACATCTCCTCTCGTTTCGTCTTCGCTTCAGTGGAGTCTGACCCTGAGAGTTTCAATTTGTCCTGTGACAGGTTCACTCGCCTCTTGTGATCGATCGAGGCAACGTAGACCAGGCGGATCGATTCCATAGTTGCCGAATTACGTTAATCGACAACGGACAACATGTAATTGATCCATGTATGTATCCTACTAAGTTTCTTTAGGATATTTAATTCCCTTAAAGTCAGGCGTGCTGTTGGCTAAATAGCAATTGCGTATAAAATTATACATGGTTATCGCCTCGGAATTACATGCAGAACTGTGTCAATTAATTGTTCCATATAACTATATTTGCTGTAGAAAATATAAAATTGTTTAATGTCCCATTTAGTCGCACTGTAGCTCAATCCACTTCCCCTATACCGCGTATGCTTACGATGCTCAACGCCAGTGGCGGCGCAAGACCTAAACTTAATGTGGGCAAGGTACAATTCGCGAGGCCCTCTGATGATGCAAGAAGTTATCACTTAACTTTTACGACCGCCATAAACATCATCATCTTCCTGCCCTCATCCCATATTAATTGGGGTCGTCGCAACACGTTTTTTTCTTCCATTCTCCCCTGTCAACCGTCACGCTATCATTTAGGTACACCTTTTTCATTCATATAATTCCTCACACAATCCATCCATCGTTTCTTTGGTCTTCCTCTCCCTCACCATCCATCAACATTTATAATTATTCATTACACTTTTAGTCAAATTCATCCATCCTCATCACATATCCTATCCGGTTAAGTGTGAGAGTGACTTGACAGTCGATTCCCTTTCAACTTTCTGTAACTGGTGAAACTTTTAAACTTCCTCTAATATACTCGTTTTTACCATAACCATTCTTGTCACACCACACATCCACCTTCACATTCTCATCTCCGCTACATGCAATCTTATCTTTTTTCATCCATCTTCTTCATAGTCTAGCATTCCGATCCATACAGTACGACAGGTTTAATCACGGACTTGTACGTATATTTTCCCCTTTAACTTGAGGGGCATCCGTGGGTCTCAAGTTGTTCTAGTGACCTGTCGCCATTTCATTAATTCTGAGTTGATCCGGTGCGTTAAGTCCCGGTCTACTTCGCCATACCCTTGGACAAGCGACCCGCGGCGAGATACCGAAAATCGGAACAGATCGATATTGGCGTTCCGGCAAGATTTATGGGCACAGGACTGGAGAGACCGCTGAATTCACAGAATAAACTGTATTCTGTTTTGGTCCTACTTACTTTCAGGCCAACATTCTCCAGTCTTTGCCACCACACCTCCAATCTGTTCTGGACCTCTAGGCCACTTTTAGCAACCAACACAATGTCGTCAGAAAATAGCATACACCAGAAACGTGGATACAGGATTTCCTTTAAGGGGTGCCCCCCTTAAAGGAAATCCTGTATCCACGCTTATATATTTTTAGAAAATTCATTAAAAAAAAAAAAAATTATATTATATGGGTGTTACTTTATAGAAATCCATGATATGCAAGTTACGAGGGGGCCGCCAGTTTATGCTATAATTGCATATTTATATAAGGCCTCGGGGCATGGGGCTCCTAATTTATTTCAGGCTCTGTCTATTGTATAGATCGATCATTCAAAAATCAAAAAGGAGTGCCTATACAGAGGTAGAAAAAAGAGCCATTTTGATGTTTTTTTCGCAGGGTTAAACAATATCTTTATTTAAGTGATTCCATTGGCATCCGTCGTTCCCCGACCGCATGGTCGACGACGCCGTTTTTTGATGAAATTATTATTCTTTTAATGAAATTTCACGAAATTAATTCGGTTTTATGCATATAAACCCGAATTAATTTCGTGAAATTTCATTCTCTCCTCTCAGTCATCTTTTTCCCAAACTTTCATACTATGCGCCATTACGACCGCCATAAACATACTAACAAAAAAGTCACAGATATATATTTTTTTTTAATCATAGACGAGTCGCTTCTAGCGTTGTCATATACCTCGATGTACGGGGAAATTATGTAGGGTAGCTAGGACTTGGAATGTACTACTTCATAAGTTCATAGTGAACCTTGTGGCGTGTACTTTTGGATTTACCATACTTTTTTTAAAATTATTTTTGGCTGTGAGGCGCGAGGCCCTTTGCAGCGCGAGGCCGTGGGCGGTGGCCCACACCGCCCACGCCTTACGCCGCCTCTGCTCAACGCGTTCGTGGAGACCAACCCTGGATTGGTCTTGTTTGCTGATGAATGGAAGACGATGTTATGTTTGTGGTTCTGCGAGAAGACCGAGTAAATGGATTAGGTATTTAATTTAGTGTGTGTGTGTGTGTGTATGTGTATGTGTGGTTTATGCTGTACTAAATAAATAAATAAATAATAACACTCGATTAACAATACACAACAATAAACCTAAAAACAATGTTTACTTCAATGAAATGTTTTGTTTGTTGGAGTAAAATAATGTTGTCTGTTATATTGTTCTGTGTTGTAAATATTAATGAGGAGAGGATACCCTCTCCTCCTAAAGGAAGAAACCTAAAGAGGTATACACCTCTTTAGGTTTCTAGGTTTATTAATCAGTGCTTAAGATTTGTCTATTGTTTCTATTGCCTTTGTGAATTAATTACTTACAATATTAATATCCTGTCTTTGATTTTCTACGTTAAATGAACACAAAGTTCAGTGTTTCAATAGCGACTATAAATTCTAAGTCAATTGATCGTTGATAAGCTTAATGAATAATAGACTGTCTTAACTATTGTTCTAGAATTACTGACTCTGTACACCTTTTTATAGGAAAGGGATGAACAGAAAGCTTGGTAAAGCCTATTCAAGAACTTTGTAACCAAAGACACTAGATATTATATAACACAAGAAACTAACAATTTCCTCAGTCAATGAAATGATAAATGATCTAAGTAAAGCTTTAGGAAGGAAATTAAAGAATTAGATAGTTATAAAAATAAATGTATTTGTACATTACGGTGATTCCACTCAGCACTTGGTACGGCATTCAAAACCACAACAATCACTGGTACTTATGATATAAACTTACATAGAGAAAATTATACTAAGATCTATCACAGTCATAATACGGTGGGTGTTCTTCTTGTACTAATTGTACCTTTCGCGAACCTTAGCGAACATTTCCGCACTGTCAACTTTGTTTGCTCCCTCATTTTTGCCGAAGAACGTCATCCTGGTGGTCCTGACGAGTCCCTTGCTGTTCTCCGATGACTTCCTCCAGTAGACCGTCTGCACAGCGTTCCTGCCGGCGATGTACCTCGTGGCGCTGCCGATGAGTTGCCTTTTGTCCATGTTGGAAGCAGAATATATCGAGTAGACAGAGTATACAACACAGCTTCAACGCTGATAGGTCTACGTGACGTAGATTTAGTTGTACAGCTCAGTTTACGTGTTGAGCAGTCGAGAACTGGTTGTGATGTGATGTTTGGGGTCGCAGCGTTTCCTTATATACGTGGAGGCACGTGCAAAGCGTCTGACTGATAAAGGTAAACACAGTGCCGTTGTCGACGTATTACGTATCGGTGACACACTTGCGTGTATGTGTGTGTACACTTTGCACTTCGCGGACGCGTGCCGTGGTAAAGTACTCGTAGATTAGGTCTAACTAGAACTATAGATCTAGTCATCAGTGTAACTGATCCGAGACATACAGATAAGCAATTCATCCATTGCTTAGTAACTATGCAACATCCTTTATTTATTTCTAACAAACTCTTCAATGTACGCCAATTTCGTTGATTTCTATCTGAGTCACAATTTCGGTACAGACATTTTAATAACAGGCAATTTAAGACAAATTGTATTTGCTCAGTTTTTGCTTGTTCAACGTGTATGTTTAACAAATAATAAGAAACGATTAGCTATATTATGATTTTATTAGTAAGTACAGCAGAAATTAAAATAAATATTTGATTTTACTTTATTACGATTTCTCGTAACTGTTTGTTAATGCGGCGTGTGTACAGTTATGTAAGTAAGTAATTCATTCCATAACCATTTCATTGATTGATAGTTTGATCAGGAATTTTGATCATCAGTCAGTGTTTGTTTACAATCATAGGAGCAGACTTTGGACCTTGAACTGTTCACGTATAAAAATAGACTCAATTTATTACTGTCATAACGAGGAACAATTGAAACAATAAATTTCCTATAATAGCACTTGATAATATTCTAATGATACTAGGATCGTACATCAATACTGCGTTGAAATTAATTATAGTTATCCCTACAAATACCTAGAAATTCGTGAATACACACACAAGGATAAGGTTGGAAAGAGTTTTTATGATTTTAGGTAGGTACTTCAGGATTTTTTTGTAATTTTTGTTTTATGGCAATAGGATCGTTCCCTTTTACATGAGACTTTGCGAAATGTGGGTGTACTTTTAGAGTACACCACTGGCCTTACCCTTTGTGGATTACAAGCGTGAAGTTCCATCTAATTACTGATGCCTGAACTTGTATCATCATCAAATGATGTAAGAAAAATAGCAACCAACCTCTGCCTAGCCTTTTCCCATATACGTTAGGGTCGGCTTCCAGTCTAACCGGATAACCGGATGCAGCTGAATACCAATATTTTACATGAAGCGATTGCCCATGTTACCTCCACAACCCAGTTAATACTGGACAATACGAAGAAACGGCGTCCATTCCTCAATGATCAAAAAAATATTGGATGATGTAATGACCTTCAAAATAGCCGTCTGATTTTATGATGAAACTGTAACATAAGTTTACAACTCATAATAAAAGACATACAATCAACAATACATGTTTTACGGTACCATATTTGCTCAGTCTGAGATTTATTAAGATAAGCGTTAATTAAGCGAAAACTTTGTTTGTTTTGTAATTAATAAGAGCAGACATGTCGGTGGTGTTGTGTATGTTCTGTCTGGAATTACTGCAGTTACTATGCGGCAGGCTTATGAGTGTTATGAGTTATTAAGTGTTTGTATGGCGGTATTAAAATAACAGGTGTTTTTATTATGTTAGTACCTACATCGAATTCATATCTTACGCCTCCTGGGGGTCTAAAATGGCCGCTTTAGCAGAATCGTAATATGAATTACGTTAAACATTTAAAATTCTTAAAATGGACATTATGACATTAATCATAAAGTCCATTTTACGAATTTTAATTTTTTAACGTGATTCATGCTAAGATTCTGTGTGGATTCTGCTAAAGCGGCCATTTTAAACCCGCAGAACGGCTTTTGAAATGATCATTTCGGGCGGGGTTATTCCGCCGAGGGGCTAATAGGTCGTCTCCATTACTTTAAAGCAAAACGAAAACGACGTATTAGCCCCTCCGAGCCCCTCCGGCGGAATAACCGCGCCCGACTATAGTCCAGTGTAGCCCGCTACCACCTTCCTGAGTGGTTCTTCATTGTCTTGCCCTTGGGGTCGGCACAGCATTATCTTCTTCTTACATTCTTCTCTATTACTCGTCTTCTTAGTAACCTCCTTTCTATATCATCCTTCACACAGTCCGTTCATCGTTTCTTTGGTCTTCCTCTTATAGGTTTATATTATTTAAAGTACATAGTTTGCCATGAAGAAAAGATGTTTGTACATTAAATGTATGAGATCAGAAATTAATATATATTTTCCCAAACATGCTTGGAAATTTGAGCATTATTTTGACAACCTTCTTCGAGAAAAGTCGAAATTGCTGTACTGGCCAGATAAATGTGACCAGCGGTCGGCAAAAGTTGTATGAAAATCCATATCTGTCGTGTTTGGCGGCCAAATAAATTACATACATCTGTCGTGTTATTTAAAAATGGAACGATCTTTTACTCTGAAACATACCAAGGAGGTAACTTATCAAAGGTTTTATTTAAATTTCGAATTGGCTCGCAAATAGAAAGTGGTTTATTAAAAAAAAAAAAAAACAAATGAACTCTTCAACGCGAGAGTTTTAATTTCTTTGCATTATTTGAGAAAAGTACTATATAATAAAAGCCTTGGCCATTACTAGGCATTGATGGACTTTTACACGTTCGTCCATCAATGCCTCTGTTGCGGGCTGCTGCAGTAATGTACTATTAACAAACTATTCCGCGTTGTCTTACTGCTGGGTAAAGGCCTCAATCTCCTTTCTACCCCAACCCAAACCCTACAAAAGCCTCACGATAAACAGTATCCTTGTTTCTTAATTTTGTTTATTATAATGATGATTGATCTGGTACACAAAATACATCAATCAACGAATAATAAGTCGATTATTTACATAACGTTGGAATAGATAAAATACGCTGTTCATAATATCCATAATACGAATGACTTTCTTGACTTTCTTCCCTCTAAAGCTAAGCTGACTTAGGCAATTCTTTAAACAGGTTGTCCCCAATAATTGGTGGAAAAACTGTGCATTTTATGGCTCACACAGGTAGCTTTGTCGAGAAGAGCCTAAAAGTCAATCTTTTTGCCGAATGTCACTTAAGGAACATACTTCGTGTGATTTTTATGATGCAATGAAATCATGTGTCAGAGGTCTTAGATCTATAGCACCGAAGACCATTATCATAGACGTAGTAAAACACGTAACACACAAGTTTTGATAACGTTTATTATTTATTTAATTTTCCTCTATTTTAGATAATGTTTGTGTTTTGCGCACTTAGCAAAAATCGTAAATGATAAAGGAATTGTACTTATACATATCATAAGTATGACTGCTTAAATTGTTTATTATCCAGAAGACCTTTTTGTGAGATGTTAGCAACTATATATACTATTATAATTTAGTATATGTATATAGTATTCCATTAAACTCTGACATTTACTAATCCCGGTTTTTGCTAGGATTCATTACGAACATTGTTTTAGTTACATGCTACGTAAAAGATATCGAGATTTTTATTAACAATTGTCGACCGTAAGACAATATTGTTTTTGTTACATGGTACGTTGGTAATCGAAATCAATATCTTTTCTAAACAATAATTTTCGATAATAAAACAATATTTTTCTCGTTATTCTGCTAACGTTTATTGTGGTAGGCAACTACGTTTTCCTTGAAGATAACGTTTCTGAAACCAAAACATACCGGTCAGCGACCGGTTCAGCGACTCAATATTACTTAGTCAATGGTATTTTTTTGTTATCTTGGTCAACCAGTGGAAACACCAACACCTTAACATTACATCTGACAAAAAACAAAATTAATTGATGACTTGTTCATACTAGCCGTGTGGTATCCGGCAGAGTAGAATAGAATCAACCCATTACACTCCTAATGTCTGAGGCAGAACACCTTGCGCCTCCGTAGACCAGAGTCTTTCGTCACTGCGATCTCCAATCCGCCTGCCAAGCATGGAGACTACGGAAAATTTCTCCCATCATGGGAGAGGCATACGTCCAGCAGTGGACGTTATGGGCTGTTCTTGTTGTTGTGTTCATACTTTCAGAAACCCTTTCCAATGCTGGTTCTAATTATGCTTTTATTTTCATTTTCCACCACAGACCCTCGGTTATTCGGATAGAATAGAGCTTAAGAGTAGAGGAATTTAAGAGTAGGGAAGACCGAAGTAACGATAGATGGACTGTGTGAAGGATGATATCAGATATGTCTTTAATGTTTAATAATTTACCAATCTATCAATTATATTCAATAATATTCCATGTTATTCAATTTTAATCAATTTATTCAATGAATTTTAATTTAATTTTAATTTTGTGTCGATCTTTATTTATAACTTTTCAATTTTATCAATTCACCTATTTAATATAATTTTAGAATGTATATTTTTTACTTATGTTGTCATTTTGAAAGGTTAATCGATTTTGTCATAATTCTGTTTTTACTGTTTCAAGTTTAATTTAATTTAATTGAATGTTGGCGCTTAGTAATTACTAAGTTAGCTTATCTTCCGAATTTATTGTTTTGTGCATGTGGTGTTTACCTATAAGTAATTGTTGCACTGTTATTTAATTTTAAGAATGAATTATGTCGTGGTATCCAGTGTGAATAATTGTTGGTAGACCTATAATAATAAATAAATAAATAAATGTCTTGAAAGGAGGTGACTGCTGAGGTGACGAGTATAGAGAATTAAAGAAGAAGATATGTTGCGCCAACCTCAAATAAATTGAGATAAGATCATGAGAATGACGATATTCTTTAATTTTTCACATAAGAATTGTTGTCTGTTATAGATTACTCAATTTTTCGAGTGGCATTGGCCAGCAAGCGATAGTTGCTGTTATCAGGAGCAAGAACCCTTAGCTACAAAGTATAACTTACACATTCACAAGCATGTCACATTATTCAGATGCACGTGCATCTGTCATCAGTGTCATGAAGCGTAAAGTGAACAATGTCTATTAATAAAGGCAGTACAAAAAGCACGTGTAGAAACCCGTGACGTCATTAACTGGACTATTGCAAGACAAAGGTTGTTGCAGCACGTTTTGCCACTAAATACTGTTTAGTGTGCTGTCCGTTGACTTGTAACACTGAATTAACTTCTATTGACATCAACTATGTAGGTACGGTCAGAAATCAGGAAATAGATCTACTATAAGTAAACTAGGTATAACTTACAGCACCTATTGTCCACGTGTTTGGTTACAATAATCAATAGAGAAGGCACATATACATATAAGTAGGTACCAATGCAAAATGGGCGGAAAATAAATAGTAACCAGCTAGATGAAATACCACTGACATTGTATTAGGTATTTCGATGGAATCCTTCGGTGGACTTCTTATAAAAGTGTAAACACATTCGGTGCCATACTATGTATACTGCCAACAAATGACTTAGGGAAGAAACGTGCCCATCCTCCAACAGATTTGAAACAAGTGTTATTTGAAGCGTCTGGCAAGTCAGATATTTTTTTTACTATGGCCACATTCTTGACATGGCCTAAATTACTGAAAGAAAGATTAAAAGAACACTGCGTAGATAGCTCGGTGCAAACCAACTATAATATTATCACTACCATTTAGATCAATCAATCGACATGCAGTTACTCTTATCAGTATTTAATTTTTTTTCTCTAAGGAAGTTGGTAATGGGAAGATGGGAAGTCAAGGTGAAAGCAAAAGGGAAATAGTGCTAACAGAAGTCAGTGGAAAATAACTTTATTTATTTAATAATTGAAGGATCGATCCATAGATAATAATAATAGAGTAACTAGAAAGCCTATTTATCTGAACAATAAGGCTAGTTGTAAACAGGTAAAACCCATAATATGTTCGTCTCCAATACCTGCCTACGTCACTGGCGAGATAAATAAACAGTAGCACCTGACTATCGATTGCATATGCTAATAGACACATCTTCATAATATTGACTTCTATGACGTATAGGAAATAACAAAAAACAATAACAACACTATTATGCCCATTTCAACAATAACAAGAATTTGTGTTATACCACACAAATTCTTGTTATTATTAACAACTAAAAAACCCGACTATTGAAAAATCAAGCTCTATAGTTAAAATCGGGGTTTACAAGGTAAAATCGACTCCTCTTATTGTTGAAGTCGGTTAAACTGTAGCTTAAGTTACCCTGGCCATAACAACGTTACCAAATTAAAATCGGATGACTAGTTTAGGTGCTACGGAGGAACATACATAAATACAAAACATGGACTGCTAAAATCATTACCCTTCCTTTTGGCATCGTCGTAGTAGGGTAAAAAATTCAGAAGTGGCACAGCACGAATAAGAATAACAGACTCATGAATTGAATTGGTCTATCAGCAAGGCAGGGGCTGATTGTCATAAAGGCTCAGAGATGCTTAAAGTCGGGGCTAGAGTTCCGGCCTTAAGGGAACTTCAGGAGCTAAACGCGAGTTTTATAATGCAAAAAAGCATATGATTCACTGCAATAAACAAAACCAGAAAAATATATGATATTCTTCAGGATATAATGTTATTATGATAGTGTTTTGAAAACAAAATACAACAAATTTTACTCGATAAAAAAAATCACGAAATTATCTCTAAAAGTTTATTGTAACGAGTAAAAACCATACTAAAATACATGCGACCATTCTGATTTTTTGGCAAATAATTCTACAAGCAACATATTAGCATGATAGTGTTTTATTTTTTTAGTCCAATCAATAGATTTTTTGTAAATCGTAAAAAACCACTCATTTCGCAATATTCGGCTCGCAGTGACTGACGTAACAACCACTTTGTAGTGCAAGCTGATTAGAACTTTATTCTAACAGTATTTCAAACGAAGTTTGAACCACCACAAATACAGTTGCTAATTTAGCTCCTGTAGTCGCCTTAAGCCCGAGTCTTGGCCCGAATTGGGATTGAGATAAGCTTATTGATAGCATTTCTCTGACTTAGGATGCACCGACTGTACATTCAATTATCTACTTACCAAAGCACGTTACTGATCTCATGAATGGTGGGAAATACCCAATATGTTTCCTCAATAATATTTTGACCAAGGAAAGAAACTTGAAATGTCTTCCTACACTTGAAAGTCATCTATCTCGATTTTATATGTTCCCATGGGAATTTCTGTCCAATCCCATCTAGCTGTCGACCTCGTAAAAAGATAGAAACATTCCTCTACGGTTACTCTTCCGTATACCAGGAAGTAGCAGATCATCCTTTTATATTAGTCAATCCATTCTTATTAATATACATGTGAAAGGAAGTTTGTTTGTCTACATCTACACTAATATTATAAAGAGGAAATATTTGTATTTTTGTGTGTGTGTATGTTTGTAACAAACAAACATGAATAAACTCAAAAACTACTGCGCCGATTTCAAAAATTCTTTCACATTTAGAAAGCTACATTCACCTTGAGTCACATAGGCTATATTTTATCCCCGTACTCCCACAGGAACGGGAACTACGCGGGTAAAACCGCGTGACGTCCGCTAGTCTTATCTTCACTCAACGGATTCGGATGAAATCATTTTTTGATACGATATCGTACAGTGATATTTTTTGTTATTTTCTTTACTGTGGTTGGCACACGTCATGTTCACCACCATAACCTGATTTCCTAAGCAAGTTAATTAGTTTTTGATTAGTATGTTCCCGTGGAATATCATCATCATCATCATCAGCCTATTAATGTTCCTTCTGCTGAGTGATGGGGAGGCCTCCTCTCTATGAGAGGGAATGGGCTATAATCCAACACGTGGGCCCAGTGCGGATTGGTAGATGTCACATATTGTCTTCCGTGAAATATACTAAAAACAAATATGTTGTTTGCGGAGTGTTATTTCCGATTCAGGAAATTCTGCATTGTGCTGAACAAACGACATCTGAATCCCGAGTTTCCCCATGCAGGACAAATTAAAATAAACACGTCATATATGGCAAGCTCTATTTACGTATATTTTGGTTCTACCCGGTTCAAATTCGTTAAGGAAAAACAATATCACATCATCCAACGTTAGTTCAGTAAACCTTGACATAGGAAAGATAACATGACGTAAAATATTGCGTCAGAAGCTACCCAATGACATGAGGGTTTCCCGAATCAAAAATATAACAGGAGATTCACACAATACGTTGGAAACAATAACAAATTGTATATTACCATTTTCCTAATGCGCTCACTCACAGCTGCGTTTAGCGTTACCATACGCGAAGCTTCGCGCTTAGTAACCGTACACGCAGAAGTGAGACCATGCAACCGCTATCGGGTATCCCAGCAAAAGATCCTTTTATTGCAGCAGTGGTGGTGTTCGAGCTATGGTGCACTAGTATACTAAACACCACGATAACGTTATACCGAGGAAAATTTAAGCATGCGTTGCTTAGTGACGACTGCGCAGCTAGGTGCTGTTTTCGATTCCCAGGTCGGGCAAATTGTTATTGGATTTTTCCATCAGGAATTTCTAAGTAGGAGCCACAGACTCAGGATTAGAAGAACGAAATAAAAAATATATATTCGTCGCAAGGACATGACGTGCTATTGGGAATGGAATGGTATTAGGAATGGAATGGTATTAGGAAAAACAAACTATAGACATAGAACGCATTTAGACAAACACAAACATTAAGAATACAACTGAACCACATAATAATAAAAAAAAAATTGAACAAAAACAAAGAAAAACAAAAATAGAATAAAAGTTGCACGTCGTGAGTGCGACAAACAGGTCACTACTCAGCATGAATGCTGTGCTATGGGGAGCCCACAGCACAGCCACATGAGTATTACCCATGAAAATTCGTAACCACTGAAAACCAGAGATTGGCCAGAGATTGGCCTTTCCTGTTGATGGCAATAGGCTCGCGCCCTATTACAAGGGATTTAAACATAACTGGTGGAATGTGAGCGTACTTTTATTTCTGAGTAACCCTTCGGGGATAACATGCGCGATTTTATGTGTAAGTGACATACCCACTAATGCGGTCACAACATAAAAATTCCACACGTACGCTATGAATTTATCAAACAATATTTCCCTGATGATTTCATGTTCCAATCACGCTATTTACAAGTGATGCTAACCATCCAGTCATATTTTTTACTGTATCTATGTATTTATTAATGAAAGGAAAATAACGGAGGTAAAATGTCTGAGTCAATATTATCAGCTTGCTTTTGTTTAATGGTCGCACGTTCATTCGTTCAAGTTCAAATGAAAGTCATATTCCAGCAGAAAGACGTGTCTGCTTTCTTAGATTTTACACATAGCTTAAAAAAAATCTAATACCACAAAGTTTAAGTACATTACTCTGTTTACAGATTATAAATTCTTAATTTTGCATTAGAAAATAAATACATACTACAATAGGTTCATGCAGAGTAAGTGGCTGTGAGCCGGCCATGTCGGTCGTAAGGCCTATGCAGCAATTCCCTGTCGGGGCTGCGGGACTGTTCGAAAGAGATACCGTTTTCCCGGAACACAAAGGGCGATGAAGGAACATGGATGGGTTTTAATTAGTAAAAGTCTGACACTCCCTCCGCCCAGAGCGGGAGGAGTCATTTGATGATTTCCCATCCAAAAAAAAAAGGCCTATGGAGCAAAGGAGTCTTGCTATAGTAAACTAGTGACCACATCTCGGCAAGCACAACGTTGGTCGCTCCCAACTAGATGAACCGATGACCTTTAAAAAGTTTGGTAGGATAAGCTGGATACAAAAGGTGAAGGACAGGATGTTGTGGCACGGTTTGAGCGAGGCCTATGTCCATATCCAGCAGTGGACTGCAATAGACTGATTCGATGGCTACTTTTTAATTTTCTCTCACCATCCCATCTTCATAGATGTTTTTCCTCCTTGGTGTAGCCGTAGGAGTCTAGTGAACTCAAAAAAAAATCTTACAACAAGCCCTGTAGGAAACACCAATCTACCCTGACCCCTGAAGGAGAAACAAAAACTTGACATGGCAGAAGAAAATTATCTATTAATTCAGAAACGTTTCTTTACATCATCATTTGCTTAGCTTTTTACAGTCTAAGGCTGGCTCGGCTCGGCTGCGAGTATAACCGGATGCAGCTGAATACCAGATTTTGTACGGAGCGTCTGCCTATCTGGCCTCCTAAGCTTAGTTACCCCTTTCAAAGACTAGTTGTAAATGCAATAAGCTATGTATTTATTTATCACAACATACAGAAAATAAGAAAGGAATAGAAAAATAGGTACAAAGGTGATGCTTATTTCTAAAGAAATCGCATCCAACATACCTGCGAAAGGAGAATAAAAAAAGATGTAGACATAGTGTGTAAAAGATGAGAAAATAGAATATATAATTTTTTTAAAGTAAATAACGAATTTAAATATAACATACAATATAAGAATATACTTACACACATACAAGACAAAATAAATAACAGAATATAAACTACAATATGATATATAATAATAAATACCTATGCAACTATGGCGAAGTGGACAGATAATTTTCTTTCACTCTTTTTTTGAAGACTGCGCTGTGATTATCACAAAACAAATAAGCCAGAAAATGGTAGCAGTTGCATCGTCTGATAAAACTAAGTCTCAAATGTGGAATGATTCGCTGAATTCTCTTCTTCTTTGTCGTCACAATCTTGGCAGAGTGGTCGTGGTCTCAGGTCACATCAGAGGTGGTCGCAAGCATCACAATCCATCGCCATTCCTCCCGTACTGTGACTTTTCTTGTACATTCGTCGAGTCGACCATTGATTTGCAGAATAGGAAATTATTTATCCAACTTAATCAGTTATTGGCCCAGAAAGAAGTGGCGAGACGAACTGGACGCGTACTGTGAGGGCTGGTCCGAGGAGGCCAGGGATAAGAGCATATGGAAGAAATTGGGGGAGGCCCAGCAGTAGGACAGTATACGCTAAACTAAAAAAAAAATCCACAAGCAAATAAAATTCCAGTGCTCCTAACTGCGTTAGCAGGATTAATTTACTTTCATGTGAAGGCGAGCTTCTAGGAAATGTTTACAGGAGAAACAGAGTGCTTGTAATTTCCTACAACTTATTTAATTCCTGGCATTTCTAGTTAACATTAACTTACCTTTTTATACCAACCGGTAAAGTCCACTTAAGCTAAACATGGGTCACGGGTAGCCACAACAAAGAACCGCCAAGGAAAAATGAATAAGCCTAACTTACAAGGCAGACTGATTCATTACTGGTCGTTTTTGGTGTTTCGTAGCCAAATAGTTTAAACGGAACCCTTATGGATTCATCCTGTGCGTCTGTATATCTGTCTGTCCGTCCGTATATCACAGTTATTTTACTCCTGACTGTTGAATGTCTTCTATGTACCGCTATACAAAATTATTGTGTATTTGCCATGCCGACCCCAACATAATATTTTGGGAAGAAACTAGACGATGCACTCCATGACCGATCCGTAGTCACACCAAATTCCCACACCAGTGTGACTACGGATGAATAAAATTAACCATATTCACACTGGTGTGGCAATTTTGTGTGACTATGGGTCAGTAATGCCGATAATGATGATGATTTTGAAGGTTAGCTATATGATTAATGATTTTGTAGATTTTGCCACACAAACTTACAATACCGTTTTCACCCCTTTAAGCATTGTTTTCCAGGGTTCAAGGTACTATGTGCAATAATCGAAAGAAAATAAGCCACCATTATTTTAATCTTGAACCTAGTTCAATGCGATCGTTCCAGCAGCTCAGTACCTGTTCTGTTTTATTTTATCATTGGAACTGTATTAAGAGACTCTACAACATTAGGTATTCTCTTTCTCTCTCTCTTCTTTAAACTTTGGCCTTCAATGCTGAGTGTACTCAACCCCCCCCCCCCCCTCTCTTTCAAATCTCTAAATTTTTGGCGGTTTTAGGTATGTTTGGCTCCATTTGGCCACTTTAATAAGAACGTTTGTCTATTCTCTTCAAGTGGAATATTTTTCTCTTTAGAACAGAGGTGGCCCAAAAGTAAGTAAACTTACGAGTTTTACTTCGTAGGTTTTACTTTCTAACCCATGCACTTTGCGCGATTGAACTCATAACCATTGCCCTAATAACGGTGAAAGAATACATTTCACTTAACTCGTATGGTGGTTCACCTTCAATGGCAAAATTGAGGATGGAAAAATAAAAAATGTATTGAATTTATTGACATTAGCTGCTACCGAAAAAACTATGCTAATCTTATAGAAACGCTATAGACTTCTACTTATCTAGGACCTGCACCCTTAACCTAGTTACAAACGTTTCGTATCGATTCTCTTTCTACAACCGTAAAGGCCTCGGCGTAAGCGATTGTAGAAAGCGCTAAATTGGTAGCCAAGTTGACACGACGAGTCGATTGCTCGTTTTCTAATGTCTGTAGAAAAAACCTACACTTTAGTCTATGGTGAGCGTTCCTACCAAAGAGTTTAGCGACCAACATTGTAGAAACGATAACATTCTATTCTATAATTTTGAACGATGTAAACTTGTCTACGAATTTTCGTTTGTGTTGATCACGTGATTTAACGTTGAGATGATGTCATTCCCATACATTTGATAAGTTTTCTACTAGCGTTAACGATTGTAGATTGTCAACTTGGCTAGGGGTGCTGGTCAGAATCCCAGAAATGGGAAATTTATGACCCGATTATGTTCATCTTCTTCTTTATCGTGTGGTTAGTACCTAACCTGGTGTCAGAGCTTTTGTGCCGCCCATGGGAGTCTGACTTGGCTTTACTGTCGTCGAGAAATATCTCTCAGGAATGCTGGTTTCGTCACGTTTTTCCTTCACCGAAGCAAGTGATAATTATACAATACGTACATGAGTTCGAAAAATCAGAGGTACAAGTCTTGGGTTCGAACTCGATACCTGTGACTTGGTAGTCCGACGTTCACACCACTCGACTGTAATAATACTAATAAGTTTATTTATTTTCTCTCACAATGGTTTTGCAGGACATTTAAGTTTAGAACTATATAAATTCACATTGTGAGAGCTGGTGCCTGAAGTAGGACTTAAAAAAACCTGTTTTACAGGTGACCAGGCCCCACTTAGTGGCATCATAAATAAACCAGCAGGTAGCATGTTTTCCTACTAAACAATTATGTATAAACAAAAATAAACAAATGAATGTAAAAAGAAAAGGAATTATAGAAATTAAACAAAATAACAACGAAAATAGTCTCACCGGAGGTGTGTGAATGTGTGGTGGATGGTGGTGTGTGTGTATGTGAATGGTGCTGAATGTGTTGGTATTTATTTGAGTTCAAGTAATAATTGTGTGGAGCAACTTTCCTGTGTCTTCATAGGAAAGTTTTAAAAAAGTCAGTTACTTTCACTATCATACTACTACTGCCTGACTATCACTGCTATTGCCTAAGTATGTTGATGTTATTTATATGATACTTTTTGCTGAAGAAATTTGAAATAACATTCTCTTGTACCCACATAAGAGTTTACTTACAAAAAAGAATACACAAAACCATTTTCTCGAAATCCAGATTATCCGATCCTCGTGTTGACCTTACCACAAGTCTCCTAAAATAACCTGTTATCCTAAAGATAATCCCGTTAATTAATGCGTTATTATCTGTTAATTCGCAGTAATTTGTTTTAGTGATTTAGTTCGTGAAGATAGTGCTATCTGAAAAGGTCAGAGATTAGGATAGAAGTGATTTCATTCAATCTGTTAGAGTCGTCTTTATTTATGTTGTGGAGACAATTCAGAGTTTCTTTGTTAATTTTATGCTTATTGTTCTACGTTAATCGTATTATACGGTAAAATCGGTTATATATATTACTAGCTGACCCACGCAACTTCGTCTGCGTCACATAAGAGAAAAAAAGCTAACAAAAGGAATACATTTTCCCCGTTTTTGCAACATCTTTCATTTATGCTCCGCTCCTTTTGGTCGTAGCGTGATGTTATATAGCCTATAACCTTCCTCAATAAATGGGCTATTCAACACAAAAAAAAAATTCAATTCCAACCAGTAGTTCCTGAGATTAGCGCGTTCAAACAAACAAACAAACAAACTCTCAGCTTTATAATATTACTAGCTGACCCGCGCAACTTCGTCTGCGTCACATAATAAGAGAAAGAGAGAGAGGGTTAGGTTAGAGATTCTGAGACCACCTTAAAAGATAGACATCATTATGTTATCACGGACTGTTTTTTAACTTTTTAAGAAGAACAATTCCGTCATTTATGATTATTGCGTAAACGGTTAAAGATTCCCAAAAGGAATCTCCAGTTTTTTGCAATATTTTTCTTTGATGCTCCGCTCCTATTGGTTGTAGCGTGATGTTTTATAACGTATAACCTTCCTCGATAAATGGTCTATCCAACACTAATAGATACTTTTAAGTCGAACCAGTAGGCATAGCCAAGTTACAAACGTTTCATATCGATTCTCTTTCTACAATCGTAAACCCCTCGGTTTCAGCGATTGTAGATAGCGCTAAAATGGTAGCCAAGTTGACACGACTGAGTCGATCGCTCGTTCTCTAATGTCTGTAGAAAAAACCTACACTTAAGTCAATGGTGAGCGTTCCTACCGAAGAGTATTGCGATCAACATTATAGAAACGATATCTATTCTATCATTTTGAACGATGTAAACTTGTCTACGAATTCAGTAGTTCCTGAAATTAGCGCGTTCAACCATCCAAACAAACTCTTCAGCTTTATGATATTAGTATAGACTCAAGTAGGTAACAATTTAATTTCTCAGAAATATTTGCGTTAATCGCTAAAATATTCTAAGAACTTATATTTTTCCAAATAAGGGCTTCCCTCGACAGCCTTACGTTTTCATCCTTAGACACTCGATGACGTCTAAAGTTCCCATCAAGGAACACAAAATGAGCCGAAACACGATAAAACTCCATTAAACTATTGCGGATCTCTCGCAACTGCCTTCCCTCTCCAACGTCAGACCTTCTTTGATAGTCATACTCCACCCAGGTCTAAAGTTCTCATCAAGGTTCATCAAAATGAGCACAAACACGATATAGATGATGTAAACTCTGAGAACCTCTTGCAACTGCCTTCCGTCTCCATCGTTAGAATATCGATGACAGTCATACTCCAGCCAGAGTTAAAGTTCTCATCAAGAGCATGAAATGAGCCTAAGAACGATCTTCTTCTTGTTTATCGTGTGGTTAGTGCCTAACCTGGTGTCAGAGTTTTTATGCCGTCCAATGGCCTCTGACTTGAAAGCGCTACGCCGGGGGGAAACTCCGCTGCCGCGGAAAATTGTCGCTCAGCGGACAGACTTCCGGCGGGATCTCATGGCGACATGGAGAGAGCGACTGTCGCAACCCCGTGCAGGGCACGCCACAATAGTGGCGATAAGTCCCCTCTTTGAGGAGTGGCTTGAGCGACGCCACGGCGTCCTCACCTTCCGCCTGACGCAGGTCCTCACCGGACACGGTTGTTTCGGGAGGTTCCTGCACCGAATCGGGCGGGAGGAAACGCCCGGATGTTTCCATTGCGAGGATCGACCGTCACCTCCTTCTGCGAAGCAGTAATGCTAGAGAAGGAGGTGGCGGAACGTGAGAAGGAGAGAACCTCACAGCGTCCCGGTCGCCGCGGAAGTCGCCCCGGACATCCCGTCGCCCGGCCACCGTAGGCGCGGGCCCGTGGACGTCGGGCTATGGCTTAGCTCGCCGTCCGTCCGTCTCATGACGACAGGCCGTGTCGACGGCGCGTTCGCGTTCCACGCGCGCCTCAAAGAGAGTCGGCAAAAAGGAAGGGGTCCGCAATGACCGAGGCTTGCCGGGGTTGCGGGACTGTTCGAAAGAGATACCGTGCCCCAGAACACAAAGGGCGATGAAGGAACATGGATGGGTTTTAGTCAGTAAAAGTCTGACACTCCCTCCTGCTCCGCCCAGAGCGGGAGGAGTCATTTGATGATTTCCCATCCAAAAAAAAAAGGGCCTCTGACTTGGTTTTACTTGCCGTCGACAAATATCTCTCAGGCATGCTGGTTTCCTCACGATGGTTTTCTTCACCGAAGCAAGTGATAATTATACAAAACGCACATGAATCCGAAAAATCAGAAGTGCATGACTTGGGTTCGAACACGATTTTTTTCAATTTTATATGGGACCAACTTTGAGATATACGCTTTTCACTAAAAAAGAATCATGCAAATCGGACCTCTCTGGAAAAAGTTATGCGTCATCATCATCATCATCCACAGCCTGAATTCACCCACTCCTGGGTATAGGCCTCTTCTGTTTGTGCTAAGTTCCACGCTCTTTCCGTTTCTAGGACGCCACCCGGTCACAACTTTACTCCACCTACGATCACCGCGCCTTGATCTTGTCCTGCCCAACTCCATTACACAGCTGACACGGGCGAATGACAGTATTTATCATTCTTTCATAATAATCTTAACACTGCGATTCAGAAAATTGAGTCAATTTAAACTGCTAAAATATATGCTTGGAAAGCGATCGACTTGCTTTCCATGCATACAAAAGCTCCACGTCTACAGATTTACTAAATGATAGATTTATATTAATAAATATAGATAAATTTTGATTGAAATAAATTATTCCCTAACCGTCGTTTATATGGTTAAAAAAAACTAAAAGTATGTATAAACTATGTAGTAATGATTTCGAAACCTTAAAGCTTTAAAAAAAATTAAAATACTTAGTTACAAAAAGCGAAAACTGGATGGGGATCGAACATGCAAACCTAAGTTATTATCTTACAGCATTAAACAAATCAAAATTAATACAAAAAGTGAGTCTTGACTGAGGCTCGAACTTGCGAAACACTGGTCAGAGGGCGGTCGCTGTCGCCGGCAGGCTATTTGTTCTAGTGACAAAAGGTTCAAAATAGCTGTTCTATTGCAACGTATGTTATGTCAGTTGTCAAACAGTTAAATAATATTGACGAAATGCAATATTGCTCACCCCGTAAGTTATTAGCGTAATAATATATAGCCTATGTCCTTCCCCAGGTTGAAATATATCTCCTTGCCAAATTTTATTACGATCCGATCAGCCGTTTAGTCGTGAAAAGGTAGCAAACAAACAGAGTTACTTTCGCATTTATAATATTAGTATACGTAAGTAGTAGTAGTAGTATAAGTAAGTTTAATACCCCGCTCCTTTATAAAAATAGCGTGATTATTATGTTCCTAGAGTAAAATTTTTATTAACATGTTATTTTGTGCATTCAATTATTTTGTCCATTCAATTACGAACAAAAACCTTTTAAAATCAATATTGCTTACCTCCCATAGCATAAGGCGTGATAATATGTAGCCTAAAGCCTTCCTTGGTTTACAAAGAACATTTTTGCCGAATTTCAATTCAATCTATGCAGTAGTTTTGGCGTGAAGCCGTACCATACACACAGACAAACAGACAAACAGACAAAAATTCTAAAAAGTCACTTTTTGTCATCAGTTACGTTTTTCTAACAAAAGCCACTTATATGTTCTCGAAAATTCTCAATGTACAGTTTTTCTTTCGTTACTGTTTTATTATATGTATTATTATTATATGTATAGATATAGTATAGATAAGAGTAGAGGAAGACTAAAGTATTGATGCATGGACTGCTGCGTGAAGGATAATAGCAAAGAGGTGACTTCTAAGATGGCAAGTAAAGAAGAAGGATTTATTCTTCATTCGACCCACTGAGTTTCGTCCTACATAGCAAAATCATGGTTCGTCCCAAACAATATGCTTCGTACGTCCCAAAATATAGACATACTGCGCCGACCTCAAATAAATTGGGATACTTGGGCAGGAGAATGATGATGTTCTACAAGCACTTTTAAAATAAATAAGATTAATTTAATTCAGGATACGGAAGATATTTTTGTACAAATTTTCAAAAGTAAAAAAAAAAAGTGAAAAGACTTTGCCGGCGATTATGTTTTTGGAAATTTTCGTTTGTTCAAAAGGCTCGTTAACTATTTTTGTATGACAAGCTTTTTACCCGCGAGTTCGCGGAAATTATCGGTTAGTTCCCGTTGTCCCCGTATGCCATATCCCCGTTACGGGGATAGCGGCACGTGATAAAATTTATGTTCCGTTGTCCCCATAACGTACTTTCGGCTATCGGGGACAACGGGAAGTAAACTTTTCACGAGTCATTGTCCTCTTAAATCTGCATTCTGTTGTAAGCTTAGTTTTTAGCATAGGAAAAAGAAAAGGGGAATAAAACAAAATTTATTTATTTGTATTCGAATTTTAATTTGAGGTAAAAAAAAAACAAATAGTTATAAAATTTACACAAATAACTTGAGCATTATAAATATAGTAGTAGTATAAAATCAACAAAAATATTACAATCACTTGCCTAAAAATAATAATCATAGTAAATAGCTATATATGTAATTACAAAAGATATCACAATCATTTGCTTACAAATAATAATCATAGTAAATAGCTATATGTAATTACAAAAAATTGCACTTTCACTAACATCACCAGTCGTCAACATGTTCACAAGTAAAAACAATAAATAACCCTTTGTAGAATTCTGGAGTGGGATTTTGCATGAGCCAATGAGAGCTCGACAAAAACAATGTTATCAGCGCTTTTGTTCCGCAGCTGCAAGGGCGCGCGCGACGCCCCGGCGCATCCTTTTCAAGGCCACTCCGTTTATCATAGTTACTAGAAAACTTAACATGGAATTTGAAACAAGAAACATGTAATTAATTTAGTTTAAGATTGTGTACTTACCATTTTTTTTAGGAAAAATAGAGGGCTTTTTCGTTCACAATAATCTAATATTACGATCAAATTCATTATATAAAAAAACCTACTTGAAAACAAGGTCTAAATCCTTTATATTAATCTACCGGGTACCAAGACTAACTTCCGAATATTCCATACACTTTGTATGTTGACGGTTAAAAAAGAAAAAACGGGGACTGTGGGCAATAATTTATTCAACTATATTAACGGGGACAGTGTACGGGGACAACGGCAAGTATTTTTAAATATTTAATTAAAGTACCGCTGTCCCCGTGGAACGGGGACGTGGCGTACGGGGACATCGGGAATAAACGAAATTAGGTTTCCATTGGCTACTCGTACGCACAATTTTTATCACGGTAATACCATCGGGATTTCTTGAGTCGAGAGTCGTTAAACCATGAAAAGGTAATATAACATACAGATTTAGGTACTTTCAAATGTATAACAGCAGTATGGAAGTGTGCATTTATCTGCGCAAGAGTGTCAGCGAGCAGGGCTCTGAACCGGTTTAAAAAAAAACGGTTAATTTCGATAAATATATCGTTTCTTAATTTACCGGCTAAACAAGTGAACAGTTTTTATGTAACCCAAATGATAAAGGTTACCGGTTACATAAGCACAAACCAACCAAAAAACCGTTTTTCTTTGTGGTACTTTACTGGTAAATACCGGAAAAGTGCAACCTTTAACCTAAATTGATTTCGGTTTTGGGTCAATGACCATAACCGGTTAAGAATTTCAACCGGTTTCCTAGCCCTGGTAGACAACAGGCAGTAGGTACCCCTTTCGACCAAGTGCAATTTGAACTTGCACACATAAGGGTTCTTTATCACCGTATTTATTGTAACAATATTATTTAACGCTCATTCATAATATGATTACTAAACGCCAATTTTATTTTCTTATCACACCTACTCTCTAAATTTCAGCTGTGTGTTGCCAATAGTCTCGGAGAAACATGGCTGTGACATATGGACGGACAAAGCGAATTTATGAGGGTTCCGTTTTAGCCATTTGGCTACGGACCCCTAAAAAAGCGCGTAATTTAATCTACAAAAAATCAATCTAGCAAATGTTTATGGCTAAATGTTTTTTATTAATGGACTTGCCGTATTTTTGATCCCTAGACACACCACTGCTTATCTTATGGTTCAATCAAACGCTAGTCTTCTATGCCAACATTGTGACGTCATAACCAATAGTGGACTGAGCTGACTGATTAGAAACACTTAAGAGTGTCAATAAATGCAACGCATGCTTAGGAGCTGCACGTGTCAAGATCCGTGCTGCGTTTAAACGTGCATATTATAATTACTGGCACGTTATTTGTACTTTGGTTGGGATGACAAGCCAGTTGTTATGATTAATATATTTAAATAGCAATTGACATGTTAATAGGTGAGTAAGGTTTGAATTGCCCGAAGAGGTTTCAAATTTCAATCAATCTAGACGGTGTTGTAAGTAAAAGTAGGAGGAAAAGCTAATGATAAGTGCATGTTTTATCGGGTCAAATAGACCGCTTTTTTTAGATGGGAAATCATCAAATGACTCCTCCCGCTCTGGGCGGAGCAGGAGGGAGTGTCAGACTTTTACTGACTAAAACCCACCCATGTTTCTTCATCGCCCTTTGTGTTCCGGGGCCACGGTATCTCTTTCGAACAGTCCCGCAACCCCGGCAGGCATCGGCCCTTGCGGACCCCTTCCTATTGCTGACTCTCTTCGAGGCGCGCGTGGAACACGAACGCGCCATCGACACGGCCTGTCGTTAATCACTTAGGTAGTTAGGTTTTTCCAGAATGACTGCAAACTGTTAAATAGTAGAGATAAACCTCAGCAACGACACGACACTTAGATATATACTTACAACAAAGTTTGGTGTCAAAATAAGAACTACCAATGGTGGTGGAAGTAGCCCACTGTTGACGATCCCTTTCACGAGGAGTTTACTCGTTTTGGGTAACTGTCGTATTTCATACGTAGGTACGTATCAAATAAATAAAAACAGGTATGGCGATTAATTATTAATTTATAAAATTTCAAGTTATCACAAGCGTTACTGCCGAGTATGAGGTCGATTCCCAAGTCTGGCAAAGTATTACTTAGTCTTTCATTAGGAATTCCTCAGTTTTATTGGATTTAGGCCCAGTTGATAGCAATAGGCAAACCCCGTGGAGCTTAAGAATAACTGGCGAAATGTTGGTACTATCGAGGACACTCCCGCCTGACCACCACTAAGATCATTTTTGCTTGCACTCGCAACATAAAAACGCTCTCTAGCCCCGCCCCGTTGACTTTGTGTAGAAAAAATGAATGAAAAGATACCGAATCGGCCGAGCGCATTGACGACGCACGCCAAACGAGAGTTATTGTTACTTTGCGCGCCAAAGTTGACGCTTTCCTAATAGGCCCAAACTTTAAGGGGGCGTGGCTCGGCGCCTCCGCATGATATAAGCGAAAAAAAATTAAAATGGTCAGGCGGAAAAGACCCCGATAGTACCTCTACTATAAGTATAAAGCTGCCTATTTCCTCAGGGATAACAGGCGTGACATTATGCCGTCATGTCAATTAGAAAAGTCACACAACTAGGCTCGTGCCGATGACAACAATTATTAATTCAACAAATAACAAACACGTTATTTACTTTTTAAACAACACAAGTACCTACACAGCTGATATGTGAGTGTGTTTACAAACTGCCCGCTTATCAACGGAAGAATTAATTTAGCGATAAAAATTACGACTAGGTATGATGTAATAGTTTATGACACCGGATGTGATTTGATGCTGGAACTTTCCAAATGTTATCAGATTCTGGAACTTTCCAGGTGTTATCAAGTATCTCCAGGCACACCATTACAAGTAAATAAAAATAAAAACAATCAGTAACTTCTTGTCCAATGAATTACGAGGCGTTTTATCGCCTCGTAGCAACTGGACAGATTCGCAATTTGATAGATTCTCAGCTGGGCAGTTACTCAACTGGACAGATTCGCAACTAGACAGAGTATAGTCATGAAAAAATAAGTTAATAAACTATGCGACATAGGTATTAAATTTAAGAAGAGTTTATTCAAGGAAAGTTTAACAACACAAAGGCACGACCGCTTTCCTATAGCGAGATGTCACAATCGTGCATGAACGCGTTACGGATTCGAGTGAGTGAGAATTATGTCTACCACACATTGTTAACACTATGTTGATGTCCCACTTTAAAAGACCAAAAAACGCCACCGATGCGGACGCCGCGATTTAAGTGGCCAAATACAGGCTCAAGAAATTTTAACAAGTCGTACCATAGAAGTTAACACATTTGTGTAATGGTTAACGTCCATTGTCTACAATTAATTTATTGTCACAGAAACTCATCTTTCGTCTTTAGATAATCGTGACACAAAATTTTAAGCTTTTAGAACAAATATAGGTATATCGATATCTTAAAAATATATAATGTGGAGCACTATTCAGATTTTACTGAAATCCTCCAAAGGTTTGGGTGATCTACCATTAAAACTAAACTTCTTATATAAACAGACACATAATATCTATACTTCTATACTACTACTACTATACTTCTATTCTTCTATTGTAATTAAAGAGGAAAGATTAGATTTTTTGTTTGTGTGTTTGTTACGATTTAACTCAAGAGCTACTCAACCGATTTAAACATTTCTTTCACCATTAGAAAGCTACATTTTTACCGAATAACATACGTCATAAATTTTATCGATATCATGCAAATTAGGCAAGTTATCACAATTTTTGCGGACAAAGTCGCGGGCGAAGTGCTAGTCTGACATAATCAGCCTAGAATAATCCCCTGTGTAATGTATTTAATTACTAGCTGTTGTACACGACTTTCATCCGCGTAAAATTAATATTAAAATATTACTTCCTTATTTGAATTGGATTTTGATAATTTCAAGGTTTTTATTTTTTGTACGGAACCCTAATTCTAAAGTAGCCTAGTTACTCCTTATAACATCTGCCAGCAAAATTTGCTGGTATTAGCGGTTATTAGCTGGTACAGACAGACCGAAAGAGGCAGACATTTTTTTTTTTGATATAGCTGTGCTATTGTATATATACTTTCATTTGCAGTAATAAGCTGTTATTTTTAAATTACAAACAGACACTTGAATTGTATTTATTTTTATAGAAAATATAAAAACTTATTAAAAAAGTAATTCCAGTTAAATCTCACGCTCCGACACCACTCCATATATTGCAGATGTAAGTGTTGCATACAAATGATACATACATAGGTCTAGCTAGTCTATACAAGGCATATGATATGAATATTTGAACAAGCAATCCCAAAAGATGCACTTGTGAGATAGTTACGGACTCTGATTGCATCGACGAATGAGGTGCATACGAAAATACGATATTTATAAACTCAATTCGGAGAAAAAAACCTTATAATCAAATTCGCGACACATGGCAATATCAGGTTAACTGTTTAAAATCAAGTCAAAGTGGTAATTTAGATTAATTTCTCTACTATACCTCAGAATGGCCATCTCCTTCATCACCTAAGATTATGACAGTCTTAAAACCACAAAATTTAATGATAAGCAATGGTTTCAAAAACTACTAGAAATATTCCCGTATAACCAGACAAAAAGCTACCGTGCACTCTACTATGAGCAAAGAGAGAGTTCAGATAAGCAGTATTAAATTGCTGCAAAAAAAAATCAGCTGCATCCGCTTAGACTGGAAGCCGACCTTAATTAAATTGGGAAAAGGCTAGGCAGATGATGAAGTTGTGGTTTCAACACAACATGTAGTTGAGGAGGTACCTAAGATACCAGTACGTTATCCTAACTACAGGTACAACATGTCTAGGGAAAGTTTTGAATTACAACGACGTGTTCATAGCAACTATTGGTAATTAAGATAACAGTATTGCCGCTATCAAATTGTATTTAGCAATATTTATGATCGCTTTATCGGGGTATAATGGCTTCACTAATTTACTAGTTGATAGTGATACTACTTAGAATGTAAAGTTCAAGTATCGTATCTAATAGTTTGATCGTAAATGAAGGTAGATGTCGTTTACTCATCGATTGTTGCTTTTCATGGAAATTCTTTGATCCGTTCGTTCCTTCGTTCCGTTGATCGAGTGGTCGAAAGCGCAACTACTGAGCATGAGGTCCTGGGTTCGATTCCCGGGTCGGGCAGTGTTATTGTGTTTTTACATCAGGAATTTCATTATCAAGGGCCATATATAGCTCAAATGGCTTAGCATGTTCCTTCGTTACGCCTAAAATACTGCAGCATTAATTTTTAAATAAATATATGGTAAAGTTGAGGATAAATGCTAGGTACTATGTGTGTCGAAAACACGATTCCATAAACTTTTCTCGATAGAAAAAAAATTCAAAGTCAAACCTCCAAATCGAACAATAAACCGCTGGTATTCAAAAAGTACTTCAAATTAGATCATGAAACTTTGCATACTAACTGAACTAACTATAAAGCAGGTCTTATGTGTTTTATTTTTTTAGTCCAATCAATAGCTTTTTTGCAAATCGCAAAAAAACACTCATTTCGCACTATTCGGGCGCAGTGACTGGCGTAACTGCAATAAACGTATTGAGTAACAACCGCTTTGTGCAAGCTGATTAGAACTTTATTCTAACAGTATTTCAAACGAAGTTTGAACCACTACAAATAGAGTTGCTAATTTTTGGGTTAGAAGGGCCTTAAGCAGTCACGGAGTTTCGATTTGTACTTGGTTGGTACTCAAATGTTTCGCTGATGGTGGCGGGTGTGTCGGGTCATTTAGTTTCCTTCAATCTGGTTGAGTTTAATGGCGCCGATACATGCGTCATGTTCGTGTACGGGCGCTGTCAGTTGGGACTGGTCATCTCTTAACTGCCATGGTTCATTTTAATTACCTAATTTATTTATACATTTTTGATTTAATATTTTGCTCTGTACGCTCTTAATGTGCACGTCTTTCTACATCTTTCTCACATATAATCTCAACATGAATGATGTAACCATGATTTTGTAACAATATTTTGATTTAAAAGAGTGTCCATGGAGTTTCTTGCCCGTTCTTCTCCATCGAGATCTACGCTAGGGAATGGGCAACTACAGTACTTTCTCAAGTTATTATGTCTTGTGACTGGGACTGTAGCTTTGTTTTTTTTTGTATTTTTGACATTCAAAAGTGCCTTAATGGTCTAATTGAAATAAATGCTTTGAGTTTGAGTTTGAGTTGATGGCAATAGGCAAGCCCCCTATTACATGAGGCTTATTAAAACTTAGGCTATAGACTCAGCAGATGATGATCATCATTATTGGCAGACTTCTTTCACCTACAGTAAAGCAGAAGCCTGCCCCTCCTTGTAGAATTATTTGCAAATCTTACCCGTGATCTTCACAATGTCATCCACTCATCGTAATAATATTTTGTTTTGGCCAGTTTATATGAACCATTAAATGACTCATTATAATTATCTATTAAGCCTAAAAGATAAAAATGCTGATGTAATTGAAGAGGCTACAGCGAGAATAACTTTTGTTATTTATTAAATAAATACCTAACAAACACACAAAAACATACACATGAGTACGTAGGATGTTGTGATTAGAGGCTGTTTGTCTATGTCAATCAACTCGCCTATTATCTAATATTTATTTTAGGGTCTTTGAAAAAGCCAGGGAAACCAGGAGCTCGTTGCTAAATAATAACAGCCGCTCGGGTCGATCGTTAGGTTAAGCCGTGCTTGCCTAGGTTGGTCTGTGGGTGGGTGACCACCCATTACATACCGAGTTTCCTCCGTGCCTCGGAAAGCACGTTAAGCCGTTGATCCCGGCTGTCATTCGTAGATCTTTGACAGTCGTTAGGTAGTCGGAGGCCCAAAAAAGTCTGACGACCAGTCTTACCAAGGGGTATCGTATTTATTTCTTTATTTAAGTTTTATTTATCCATACTATTTACATACTTAGTTACCAAAAAAAATACATATCATTATATTATTGTATGGCCCCTGAGTGTGGTGGGTAAAAAGCCTCCTCCAACTTTTTACATTTTTGTTTTTCTTGGGCGGTGTACATCCAGTTTTTCCCAGCCGTTTTTAAGGTGTCGTCAACCCATCGTTTCTTTTGCCGTCCTCTTTGTCTTTTTCCAGTGGGACCGAGCCACTTTGTTGTTTGTAATGTCCATCTGTTATCCTGGTACCTAGCAATATGGCCTGTCCACTTCCACTTCAGTGTCATGGCTTGTTGCAATGCATCCGTGAGCTTTGTTTTTTGCGGATGTCAGAATTTCGTGTTTTATCTATTCTCCTTAGTTTCAGGATGCTTCTTTCCATGGCGTGCTGGCACGAGAGGATTTTGTTTTTAGTCTTGTTAGTGAAAGTCCAAGTCTGACTTGCATATGTTAAGGAGGGCAAGATACATGAATCCATTATGATCATGCTGGCTTGACATTCGATGATTTCGGTGGTAAAAGTGTCTCCAATCTAATAAAGTGTTTAGAACTGGATTACATGATTAAAACCTCTTTTAATTACTAATACTACTTATTTTTCAGAATAAACTAGTTTACTTCTTTTTTCCTTTTCCCGAAATTGAAAAAAAAAGTTTAATCAACGTCACCTAGAACCAGCCTTCGAGGTGACCTATGCCCAGCAGTGGGACCTACAAGGCTAGTTTTAAAAAAAACCTTGAACTTGTCCCTTTCATAAATGCTCTATTTCTCTTTTAACTCTTGAAATTTCTCGGTCCGTTGCACAGTTCTTGCACTAAGCATTTGCCGTAGGGCAAAAAGATATGTGACCACTATTTGTTCGTCTACAAACATTGAAGAAATTGTCTGCGATCCATTTTAGTGTAAAACTTACTTTAGAGCTGATTGCTCCCACTCACGGTCATTGGCTTCTTGCAGTAATTCTAGCGAGGAATTCTCGAGGGAGATAGTTACATCTTGAATTTAACGTATTAAAGTGTAGCGAGATGATATAAATGGCTTATATAGTGCAAGGTTTTATTAAATATGAAGAAATGAAGAAGGATTTCTGTAGAATAAGAAAGATAATTTGCTTGAAATAGGTAAGTTAGATTTATGTTTTACTTAATCCAATTAGCTTTTACATTGATTGACTGCCTCGTTGGTTTAGTGGTCGCAAACGCGACAACTGAGCAATAGGTCATGGGTTCGATTCCCGGGTCGGGCAGTGCTATAAGGTTTTTTCGCTTGGAATTTATTTGTAGCAGCCTCGAAGTCTGGATTTGTGCTCGGTTGATGACAATAGGCACGCACCCAATTACATGGGATTAAAAAAATAACTTACAAAATGTGAGTGAACTATTAGGTACACCTCTGCCTGACCCTTCAAGAATTACAGGCATGATGTTATGTTATGTTATGATCGAATTACTGGCTTATGCATTTTACTGGCATTTAATGAGCTTGCAAAAGGAGGAGCTCGTGGCTAAATAATAACAGCTGCTCGGGGCCCATCTTTAGGTTAAGCCGTGCTTGCCTAGCTGCTCTGTGGATGGGTGACCACCCATTACATACCGGGTTTCCTCCATGCCTCGGACAGCACGTTAAGCTGTTGGTCCCGGCTGTCATTTGTAGATCTTTAACAGTCGTTACAGGTAGTCAATGACCCAAAAAGTCTGACAACCAGTCTTACCAAGGGGTATCGTATTACCCAGTACTTACTGGGTTGTGGAGGTCAGATAGGCAATCGCTCCATGTAAAATACTGGTATTCAGCTGCATCCGGTTATACTGGAAGCCGACCCCAACATAGTTGGGAAAATGCTTTATGCAGATGATGAGTGAGCTTGCAAAATTAAATCTATAATAAGGCAAAAATACTCATAAATCAAAGATACCTAACTTACTGAACACTGTATACCCCAGTCTTAAACAAATTCTGTGCAATCAGATAAACCAATACGATAAAATAAATGTCAAATACGAAAGAAAACAAATGCATATTTGAGAACAACAAATATTTAAACCGTAATCTGTTTGAATTAACATCCGTTCTCCCTTATCTGTTGTCCCAGACTTAATCTAGACCGGATGACTAATTATTATGCTCCTCCAATTGATTAACCTGAATTCCATTTGTGAACTTTGTAACTTATTTATAGCAAACCATGAGGAACAAGTCATCGGTCCACCTAGTGGGAGGCCTTCCAACGCAATGTCTTTCGGTTCGCGGTCGCCATTCCAGAACTTTCCGGCCCCATCGGCCATCGGTTCTGCGAGCAATGTGCCCTGCCCATTGCCCCATAAGTTTGGCAATTCTTCGGGCTACGTCGGTAACCACCACCACCACCACCATCACCATAACCACCTGGTGAAGGTTGCGGGAATCCGCTGGAAGCGAGTCGCACGGGACCGTTCAATGTGGCGACACTTGGAGGAGGCCTATGTCCAGCAGGGGTTCCCTAATTGAAATCGAATGATGGTAGATCGAATAACACTTGCTCGAAAACGTTACCTCGATAGTACTTGAAATCGATAAATTATGAGTTCGAGAGTTCACTACCTCGCTGCATCAAAATCTCGAATAATTATAAGCACGAATCATCTGCAGCGCGAAGGTTCATTATCATGAAACATCATTTCTCGACCGACCATCTGAACGATTTACACAATAGTTTTAGGGATTATTGTTTGAGTACCTACAAACTATATAATGCAACAATACAATATAAATCAACTATATTCATAAATATAAGAAAATAGTATCATATTAGTTTCTCGCTAAGGTACATTACATACGAAAAAAAAAGCTTTAGAAGAAATAATGAAAAAATATTTTTTCATTATTTCTTCTAAATTTGCTTATATCTCGAAAACGGTGCGTCGTAACGCAAAAATAATGAAAAATTTGCCCCCTAACAACCCCTCTGCCGCGTAGTTCTGAACGGTAGGTAAAAAATTAAAAATTTTAATTAATAAAAAAAAAATTGAGAGGTATGCAAATCATACAAAATTATGTGATTTTTTTTTAAAATACGTTTATTCCATAATTATTTCGTACTTAAGTAACTTTACTTCTAACCTATTGGTAAAATTATTAAGTATTTGTCATTGAGCTATTACTAAGGTTTTGTAATGTTATTTTGTTACTTTCATTATTTTTCATGAATAAAGTTGATTTATATTTCTACGCACGTATTGTTTCATTATATTGTAGGTACGCAAATAAAAATCATTTTAACTATTCTGTAAAATTCGATGGTCGGTCGAGAAATGATGTTTCGAGATTTTGATACATCGAATAATGAGCGTTCGCGCTACCGATGATTCGAGCTTATAGTTATTCGAGATTTTGATGCATCGAGGTAGTGAACTGTCGAGCTCATAATTTATCGATTTTAAGTACTATCGAGGTAACGTTTTCTACCAAGTGTTATTCGATTTAACGTCATGTGCTGTCTTAGTGTGAACCGGCCCTAATTAACATTTATGAAGCACAAGTGAGGGTAGTTGAATAAACACCTTCGCTTTGCTGTAGCGGTACCTCCAATACTTCAATCTTCCCGCGACTACGGCTGGTGCAAACCGGTTGAAACGTCGGGCTTATATTAAAATTCGCAAAAATACCCGTTTACATAAGTTTTATAATATGTCAGTTATCGCATTATGTATGTAAGTAAGTTCTATTTATGTATACTGTTCTTACTGAGTCACGTTGTTTTACATGCTGTATCTGTTATCAGCGAGTACTCCAAATGTATAATCGTTATCGCATTTATTACGTCAATAAACCAATCGGATTTCAAATGCAATATTGCACATACAGGATAAGCGTTAATCTTGTTTTATAAGTTGGTAGGAGATATCTCTATCTCCTACCTACTTATAAAATAAGCTGTGTCTTTGCGCACACTTTGCACTTAAAAATGCTTACCAATCTATTGCTAGAAGTGTGAATAACAAATCAGAACTAATTAATGCCCAGCAATGAAAGAAAGAAAGAAAGAAAAAATCTTTATTTATCGCAGGGACATGACATGCATACAAAATTTAAAAACATAACAAACATTCATAGTATTACAAAACGGAACATAAACAAAAAGTAAATTTAAAAACTAAACAAATGAAAAATGTAATGTAATTTAATGACTAGACTTGCATACGTTTACTAATATAATAATGGGGTAGATGACACACCAATCATTTGAGATACTTTTTAAGAGCTGTCAAAACGCGGTTCTCTCATAGATTTTGCATGGCAATAGCAAACTGTGACGTCACTGTTTATTCAACTCAATAACTCAACTATTTATTGATTTCAAAGCAACTATAAATCGAATTTGGCAATTAATCCATACTTAATATTATAAATGCGAAAGTAAGTTTGTTTGTTTGTTTGTTACCTCTTCACACCTAACCCACTGAACCGATCATCCTGAAATTTTGCATATACATTTTCAGGTGTACTGTAACGGACATAGGGTACCTTTCATCCCGAAAAAAGGTACTGTTCCCGAGGAAAACAGCAATAACGTGCTTTTGGTAATAGGTGGCGCCACGTGCCTTTACGAATCATCGAAGCTTTAGTAGTGTGATATGAGTTATTTTTTTAAATTGAAGTACCTTTTTTACCCCATTTCGTGAGTCTAGACTTAGAGAGTCAATAGACCGCTTTTTTATCCTGTTAACTTTAATTATTATAATAGATTATAGATGCGAAAGTAATTTGATTTGTGTGACTGGAGAGCCAAGCCGCCCGTCAATCTTCTCTGAGAGGGTCTGTCGAGTGAGAGTCTCTGAACGCCCATGCAAACGCAATTGCGTTTGGAAGAACAAGCCGAAAGTCAGAGAACTCTAAGAGTAACTGAGACGCCTGTTCAAACACAGTTCCGTCTCAGAGAACAAGCCCAGCGGCAAGCAGTCAATAGAGCGACAGAAACACCAGCACAGTCGCAGGCGAGAATGACCACTCTTGCAGAAATGCAAACCGAACGCCAACACATTTTTATGTGTCACAGTTGGTTCGTATTTAATAATTCTGGATTTGAATACGATCCTTTAATAGATTACAAAAATCATACTTTAATTGTTGTTGGTTGGATGAATAAAAAATGCCAGTTTTGTAATGCTTTAAAATGGAAAGACGAGACTGCGGGGATGTGTTGTTCCAATGGCAAAGTTTCCCTACCTTTACTTGGTGAACCAGATGAACCTCTGAAAACTCTATACTCATATGATGCAGATGATTCACGGCGCTTTTTAAATATAATCAGAAATTACAACTCATGCTTTCAAATGACATCTTTTGGAGTAGATAGAGAAATAAGAATGCCCGGGTTTTCACCAACTTCTACCGCACGAGGTCAGATATATCATCAGATTGGTTCACTTTTTCCAACAGAGAACGAACAGCATACATTTTTGGAAGGTTACTTTATGGGTGATGAAGAACATGAAGTAAACCGTCGCTGCCAATACATTCAAGAACTTGACAAAGATACGGTATTAAAAATTCAAAGAATGTTACATAACCAAAATATATTGATAAATACCCTTAAAACCGCAATAGAAAACTGGCCTCAAGAAGATTACAAGGTCGTTATCCATGCTGATCGAACTCCGCGTGGCGAACATGAGAGGCGCTTTAATGCACCGACAGTTAATGAAGTTGCTGTCGTAGTGAGTGGCAACCAGTTCTCTTCACGAGACATAATGTTACGAACACAAATGATGATACATTGACACGCGTAGCCGATACTCATAAGTTCTACGATGCTTTGCAGTACCCATTAATTTTTAGCAAGGGACAGTCGGGATACTATTTTGATATACCACTCATTAATCCCACTACAAAACAGCCAGTACCCAATAAGAAAGTTTCCTGCATGGATTTTTACGCCTACCACATGATGAACCGAGAAAATGATTTTAACATTCTTCTACGGTCAAGACAGCTGTTCCATCAATTTTTAGTAGATATGTACGTCAAAGTTGAGAGCGAACGTCTTCGTTACATTTCTTTAAACCAGAAAAAACTACGAGCTGAAAATGATATTCATCTGCAACATGCGATTAGCACAGATGGTAATATAAACCCCAACGATTTAGGCCGAATTGTTATACTTCCCTCTACTTTTATTAACAGCCCCCGCTATCTGCATGAATATACACAAGACGCTTTCGCCTATGTACGCACTTACGGCAGGCCTGACCTATCCGTGACTTTCACCTGCAATCCCTCATGGAAGGAAATAACAAAAGAGATTATGCGTGGGCAAAGAACTACTGACCGACATGACTTAGTTGCTAGCGTGTTTCGTTTAAAGGTTCAAAAACGAATGAATGTTATTTCAAAGGGAAAAGTATTTGGAAACGTCCAGTGCCACATATATTCCATTGAATGGCAAAAACGAGGCCTTCCACATGTGCTCATTCTTATTTGGTTAAAAGAAAAGCTGCGTCCCAACCAAATAGATAACATTATAAGCGCCGAAATTCCGGATCCAGAACAAGATAGGGATTTGCACGAAACCATAACCAGAAACATGGTTCATGGCCCCTGTGGAGCACGTAATCCAGCATCGCCTTGCATGAAAAGTGGGAAATGTACAAAAAAATACCCCCGAGAGCTGCTGAAGGAAACAGTGCATAATGACAAGGGTTACCCTTTATACAGACGAAGAGCACTCGAAGATGGTGGAAGGGTAACGATTCAGACTCGCGGTGGGGCGGTTGGATCTCTTGATAATAGCTGGGTCGTGCCATATTCACCTATTCTATGTAAAATATTTAATGCCCACATTAATGTAGAAGCCTGCAACTCTGTTCGTGCCATTAAATATATTTGTAAAATATTAATAAAGGGAGTGATCAGGCGATTTTCAATCTACGTGATGATAATGTAGTGCAGTCACTTAATGAAGTACAAACCTATCAGGCAGGGCGATATGTCAGCAGTAATGAGGCAGCATGGCGACTTCTTAGTTTACCCTTACACGAAAGACATCCGACTGTTAATCACCTTGCCGTACATTTAGAAAATGGACAGCGTGTTTTCTTTAATGAACGTAATTTCCAGGAAAGGATTTCATCACCGCCTAAAACCACATTAACCGCCTTTTTCGTGCTTTGTCAGACAGATCCTTTCGCAAAAACATTATTGTATTCTGAAGTCCCCCGTTATTATAAGAAGAACACTTCAAGAAGGGAGTGGAAACGCCGCGTTCAAGGTACGCCTGTTGAACATTGGCCTGGGGTAAAATCATCGGACGCTCTTGGTCGTGTATATACCGTCCATGTAACTAACTTTGAATGCTTTTGTCTGCGCATGTTATTGCATCATGTTCGAGGTCCAACTACCTTTAGGGAGCTTAGAATTGTTAACGGTCAGGAGTGCAGAACTTACAGAGAAGCATGTGAAGCTCTACGTCTCGGAGAACGATAATCACTGGGACGAAACTACGGAGGAAGCCGTGCAGTGCCGATCACCAGACAAAATCAGGGAACTTTACGCAATCCTCATGTCGTCTTGCGGCCTTTCCAATCCGCAAACACTATGGGATAAGTACAAAGAGTACATGGCCGAAGACATATTGCGGCGATTGCAGCAAGTACATGCAGATATGTCTATTAATGATCACATATACAACGAAGTGCTGACAAAGATTGAAAACAAAGTTATGACAATGACGGGGAAGAAGCTACAAGACTTTGGAATGGTTAGCCCTCGACGATCAGATGAAAGTGACTTAAACGATGAAATTGCTCGAGAATCAAAACTACGACTTCACAGCGTTGCAACAGCAATTGGTCGAATTAGTTCCTCGGTTGCTTCCAGAACAAAGTCACGTCTTTCAACAGGTATTACGTCAAGTAGAGTCTGGGAATGGTGCACTTTTTTTTTCTCGACGCCCCTGGAGGAACCGGAAAAACGTTTTTGTTAAACTTATTATTGGCGGTCATAAGAAAAGACCCTGTTGCCGTGGCTTTTTCCGCTACACTACTGAACGGTGGTCGCACAGCACATTCCGTCCTAAAACTGCCATTAAATCTTGCACAGGAAGAGTCACCAATCTGCAATTTTAGCAAAAATAGCTTTCGAGGTATGATGCTACGACAGTGTAAACTTTTAGTCTGGGACGAAAGTACTATGTCCCACAAAAAAGCTATAGAGGCGTTAAACCAAACTCTACAGGACGTGCGAGACAGTACTGATATTATGGGAGGCATGGTAGTTTTACTGGCTGGTGAATTCCAACAAACTCTACCGGTGATCCAGAGAGGTGTGCACCTGCAGATGAAATCAAAGCCTGTCTCAAGTCATCAAGCTTATGGTCAAAAGTAACGAAATTAAGCTTATCAACGAATATGAGAGTGCACCTTTATAATGACGCAGATTCGGGACATTATGCTGAGACAATGTTAACGTTTGGACACGGATGCTGAAAGTTGTATTTTATTGTCGGGGGAATTCTGTAATTTGTTAAATGATAAATGATGTTTATTTTGCAAGTAGGTTTTTACAAACACTTTTACACGTCATTTTTTAAAACTAGATGGGGCCGGTGTTTCGTACCTGACTACTCTGAGAAGAAACAGCCGAAACAAACTCAGAGGTCATAGTCTCTTTTAAAGTCCAGACAATCTTGCTCAATTCACATGAGGACTATGCAGATTAGTGTCTGATATGGTCTTTTGAAGAAAGAACCATACAGTTTTGAGTGGACCTGTCCAGTCAGTGCAAGCATTTGTCAGTTAACGTGTAGCTCGACTTATAACCCAAGGAGCTCAACGAAACGACGAACAATACCAAAGAAAGGACATTTGGGTAGGTCGCTTAGAGTACTCAAACTGTCAGACAGTTGTGGGAAAAAATAAACAAAAAAATATAAATGTGACCCACATGGTCCCCACTTTCACAATAATCATATAAAATTCATAACAAGTTCTATTCAAAAATAATGTAAATAAAAATCACAAAAATCATTAAAAGGCACAATGATGATAAAAAAAAACTAAAATACTTAACAAAATAAGTATTCATGTCAAATCAATAAATGTCAAATAAAAAAATAATAAAATACATGTCAAAACATTACATGTCAGAGTGTATAAAAAATAATAAAATACATGTGAAAACATTAAATGTCAGAGTGTATAAAAAAAGGAAAAGAAAAAAATAAAAAAAGGAAAAGAAAGGAATAAATAATAAACAACCGAAGTCCGAAGCTTCGACATTGGTTGAACACAGTGTGGAACTCATCGCTAAAGTTTACCCAGACTTACAAGTAAATTTAAATTGTGATCAGTGGCTATGTGCGAGAGCAATCATTGCACCTAAAAATGAAACTATTAACCAGATAAACACAGACATTTTGAATAAGGTGCAGGGAGATATAAAGGTCGAGTATTTGTCAATAGATACCATCGTGGACCCAGAACAGTGCACTTCATTTCCCGCTGAATTTTTAAATACTCTAGAGCTGTCAGGTGTACCCTCACACCCAAGTAGCAGGGGTGCATTTGGAAAAGCCATGCTTTTGCCATGGGCAGCTATATACTACAGTATAAATTCTGGGGATTGGAGACACGCGAACATGCTACGTTCGCGTGTCTCCAATCCCCAGAATTTATACATTTAGCGCCAAATAGAAGGACATACAACATTGTGTACAGGAGCGTCCTAGAATAATGTTCCATTCTGAGCCCATGATTGCAACGGCAAAACAACAAACAGAGTACAACCCGAATTGATTGTCAAATTCTAAATTAACGCGGGCGAAGCCGCGGGCGAAAGCTAGTTGAAAATAAATCGGGTTTTCAGGCCCAAAATAATGTTTTTTTTTTAGAGATTGGTGTCTTGGAATTTTTGTTTTATGGTGTCATCTACCCTATTTTAGTCATCGATATCATAGTATACCATCATGAGCCTTAAGTAGTCTGCAGTTGGACATCTCCCCCACTTTTCTCATCGCACGGTCTTCTGCTCGATTCTGGACAACTCTCTTCTAGCTGCTGGCAGCTATCCTGGCGAAAAACGTTGCATGATTTACCCTCATAATCATTACCTATAAATGATCTTAAAATCTAGGGTTAATAGAGTTTATATTTCTGCTACAGGGCTCACTCTTGCCTTATCTGTGGTAGCCCTAGGTTTTTGACTAATTTCCCTCAAAGAAAAATCTGTTTGCTTAAATACAAATAACAAATCACCAAAATCACCAAAATCACAACAACCGTCTAGCGGCGATACCACCAATGATTAATGACAATGAATCTGCAACTATCCGGTTATATCCAGTTTCATCCGCCTGATACCGGCCTAGGGCTGCGAGCTTGCGATAAAACGTTACTCCCGAAAATTTTGTATTACACAGCTCAGCCTTTATTTTGCTGTTATTGTTTCAAATATAAAAGGTTGTCCTATTTTTACACGTAGCTATATCAGCATTATAAAAAACGTTGTACTGTTTTTTTGGTGAAACACTTGAGTGGTTCTGGCTAAAAATATTGAGTCGTATTAATATGTGGTAGATTTGGAGCAGGAAAATATTAAAAACGGATTGATCGTTGCTTTTTCGCAAAAACGCTTCGGAAGAAAAAATAAAATTGAAAGGTTTTCAGGAACCGGGTTTAGGGTAACCCGTTCCAACTAATCTTTAGCTCGGGATCTCGGCAAAGTTACGAGGCATTGTTTCTAAACTCAGTTTAGTTAAGATCTTCATAAATTAAAACTACTGGAAGACCTTTTCTTCTTTTCTTTTTGTAAAGTAAAGTAATGTTGTTTCACTGTTCCTTCTTGTTGTTCGAGGAGTTTGATAAGGAAAACGTGTTTTTTTTTTTAGACTAGAATTTCTTTTACAACTTGTGGCGTTAGGTGCTTCTTTAAAGCACTCTTGAATCTTTCAATTAAGCTTACCTACTTGTAAAAATTACAAAAGGTATAAACTTGAACAAAAAAAGTTAGCTATAGCTAAGATTTTTTAATAATCCATATTCATCAGGTCTGTACAGATTGGCTAGCTTATTTTATTTAACCCTGTCTATAAAGTGGAGAAGAACGATCGAAAATTTGAATACCTAACCCAGTTTATAGAAAAAAATAAAACATGTTTATTCTGCAACAAAGTGCACATAATATTCAAATAAATAAAAAAACCAAATCTACACAAAACACAGATAATATTGTGTGTTTCACGGCTGCACCAAATAGGCCCAGTCAGCAAACTGCCGAGCAGCTAGTGCATGGCTCTGGTTTTTAACTGGACCTCAGATAGTTATTTACTACATATTTGCAAATACTAAGCTGGAAAAATATTACTAAAACAGCAAACTCTTGTAAATATGGTAACTATCCATTGCACATTGGCTTATTTTCCACTGTCCTTATCTAAACATAGCCACCATAAATTTCATAAGAGATTAGACGACCATTGTTCGGCCCAGCTATCATAATCTCTCATTTAAATGCACAAAGTTTGACCGTCATTACTTCCAAACATTGGACAGTGGTCTATGAGCGCCAACTTCCACTACCATTGCTCCATAACAACGACTTTGATAAAAACTTGACGCACAAATACAGCAATGGAAAGTTTCCTAATGTTGGCTTTGTTTGGCCAATGTTTGCTTTTGGCGGAATATAGTAAAGTTGTTAGTTTGAATAAACAAAGGTCTGACCAGACTGTGTTAGACTTGGAAAGTCTTAAGTTGGCTTTGTGGTTAAATTATGTATTTATGTGAGCAAGTTTGTACGAATACTAATATTTAATGTCAGAATGAGTCTTTTAGGTCACCGCAAGACCCACATGAACGTCTAGAAACTTATATTTTAGCCTTTAGCCTGGATGAATGTTTAAATTCCTCGGTAAAAGAAAATGAGATAAGAAGAAAAAAAAACTTGTCTCAAGGAAAAATAAAGTACTTTAAAGTGCATAAAAATGTCAAAAAACTAAAATAAACAAACACACAACACATAAAAATATTTATAAAAACAACAGGACGGAACAAAAAAATTGTGAACTTTCACGTCGTGACTGCGACAATCAGGTTACCATTCAGCATGATGTGCTATGGGGTGACTACAGCATAGCGCTGGCGCTGAACATGCCTGTGCCTTCATCTTCATAAATTTGAATTACCTCATCATCATCTGCCTAGCCTTTTCCCAACTACGTTGGGGTCGACTTCCAGTCTAACCGGATGCAGATGAATGAAAAAACTTCATCCCAACCGAACCATTTTTTTTTGTTGGCGCTGGGAAAAAAATGCATTACGCATAACCTTTTTTTTTTTTTTCGGATGGGAAATCATCAAATAACTCCTCCCGCTCTGGGCGGAGCAGGAGGGAGTGTCAGACTTTTACTGACTAAAACCCATCCATGTTCCTTCATCGCCCTTTGTGTTCCGGGGCCGCGGTATCTCTTTCGAACTGTCCCGCAACCCCGGCAGGCATCGGTCCTTAAGGACCCCTTCCTTTTTGCTGACACTCTTTGAGGCACGCGTGGAACACGAACGCGCCGTCGACACGGCCTGTCGTCAAGAGACGGACGGACGGCGAGCTAGCCCATAGCCCACCGTCCACAGGCCCGCGCCTACGGTGGCCCCCGACGCCCGGGGCGTCTCCCGCGGTGGCCGGGACGTTGAGAGGTTCTCTCCCTCTCACGTTCCGCCACCTCCTTCTCTAGCATTACTGCTTCGCAGAAGGAGGCGACGGCGTCCCATTCCGTCTCGCTCATTACCCCATCGGGGGATGGGGGGCTATGTGGAACTCCCCAGTCTGACCCGGTATACCCACTAAAACAACTCAGAGGCATTCCCGCTTCGTCTTAGTGGCGGGGCACTGGGAAACCTACACAGCCTTTACGTCCAGTCCTCCGCCGACGATTGCCCTTCATGGCGGGCCCGTCACGCCCTCCCCGTGGGGAGGGGGATGGGCCCGGGAATGACCAACGAAGGTGGTGACGGATGTAATGCGGGCGACGGCACCCCCGCGCCTGTCGCCCGCCCGTCGCCACCATGAGGAGAGAGAGGACGGCGCCTTCTCCGACCCCTTCTTCGTCTGCGGAGCGGCGCAGCGAGAGGGTCGTCCTCCCGCGCGCGATCTGCCTCCTCCTTTTGCGAGATTATCCCAACCCAACCCAACCCGACCCAAACACAACCCAACCTACCAACCAACCCCCAACCAACCCAACCAACCAACCAAACCAACCAACCTACCAACCTATTCAATACATAAAGTTTATCAAAGAGTCAGTTTTAATTGTTACCAAGACAAAGAGATTAGAACCTTAATATAACATCTCTACTGAATATAATCCTAAAAAGAGCCTTCATAACTAAGCCGCCAGATGTTTGAAACTACCCTCACGATGTAAAAATAATAGTGTCATGGGGCAATAACTCAATGTTTCCGCGCCATATTTCCATTTCATCCGTTTCATAAAGACCTCTGGTAAATCTCACGTGAATCGAAAGACATTGCATTTTAAAACATGTATGGAAGCACAGCTACTTTAGGGCCTAAACCAAGTGACATTGGTGCCGATTCTCTTGTCACAAATATCTCTAAACTAGACTAAAAATCACTAAAATTTAGTTTGTTCCTGTCAAACGACGTTTCCCATTCTGAAATTGATTAAAGTGACATGACTTAAACAGATTATAGTTTGACAGCACTAAGTTATTCAATTTGGTGTAAATGGCTATTTTGCTATTCTGAAATTGACGTTTTTCACCTAAAATTAAGATTGTCAAACTAAATCAGACTATTTTTAATCGCGATTAAAAAGGTGTGGAATAAAATTAGTTGTCATGAACTAAAATTTTCAAAGTACATTTCTCTCGTATTTCTTGAGAGTTTGGATAATTTTGAGGTCAATAAGGAAGCACAACGTGATTGCAGTTGTTGTCGATTCGGTAGAAAGGTAAATGTAGTGTTATTTTATTATATAGGATACAAACAAAATTTATGAAAATTTACCAAGGTATTTTTGTACTGAACATGTATTGCACTTGTTATTAGTTGGAAAAGAAGTAGTAAATTCATTTCTCATACTCAAAGCCACTTCCAGGTTCTGTGTAATATGAAATAACTATTTTTTAGAAACTTTCAAGAAAGAATAAAAATATTTTAGGTTAGATTATTTTGTGTTCTTTGGCTAATTATCTTGTTTTAATTTATAGATTAGAAGCGTATGATCGAAACCAGAACTTTGGTGCCGACTGCATGGGCCAAGACGACATCGTATACCAGTGTCCACCCTGTGATACATTCAGTGATATAAATGCGGATTCTCCACTTCCCATCACCAGACAGGCAATCCAAGAATATGTTCATAGGTGAATGAATACATTTGTTGGTCAAATTTTTAGAAAGCTCTCCATACTAACAGTGATTATAAAGAAAATACTATTTCATCTGATCACAGTATAATAAATAAAGCTTCTGAATATAATTTTTTGTTATTTGTTTTCAGCTGTAACACTCAGCGTAAAGGACAGCATTTATATGAATATCGCCATCTTTTGACCACCCGCTTTACCTCTGATGGCATTTACACTTATTTACGAGACCAGTGTAAAGCAATCAATCAAGGACAGCTATATTACTCCAGCTAACAATACTGTAATTTTGTCATTTACGCTTCTCCCGTATGCTCCCGGCCGTGCCTCGTGAGGCACAGTGCATTGTTATTTTAATTGTGTCTGTAATTGCGGGTATTGAAGTGCTACGGAAAGAACATATAGGAAAAATTACAAAAGGACATGAAGGCGAGATGATTCATATTTTAATGAAATGTTAACTCATTTAATTAAAACACTATTTGAAAAAAAAGTACTCTTTTATTTAATATTTTTCATAATACACTCTCCACAATTAGATTCTTCATTACACTTAGAGTTGAGTAAACTAACTGAATTTTTTTATAGGATTTGAAACCTGTGTAAAACTTTATGGATTTATCATCCTCTTCGTATCTAGTAATAGACCCGTAGACATACTCGTGGTCAATTTGAATACTTTTAGATAAACACTTAGGTGCACTGTATACATTCGTCTTCACTGTTGTTTAATGTGTTAACTTCTTCTTCGACACCTTTTCTAATGCTGTTGTATACATGGAAGTAAAACTACTGGTTGAAGGTTGCGGTTCTATTTCAAAACTTTCCTGAAATAGTTTTTTCTGCCTTCTTTTCTAATAACGATGCTGTCGGATTTTCTGGTTTAGCTTCAGTGAAACAGAATACCGATGGTACCGCTGTCTTTCTGAAATGATTAAGAAACCACATAGGTTAACTTATTGTTACTTACCTACCAAGAATGACACAAATTAGTAAGTAATGCAAAGTATGCTATGTTACTGTATTAACTCACCTGTATACTATGAAATACACTCCACACAAACGTGCGGTAAAAACTTTACTTGAATTTTTTTATTGCGTAAGGCAGACTCCCATTGTTTTTTGAGTTTGCTTTCCTTAGGAAACTAATGAACTCCCCTATTTTTACAATTTAACTCGCTACATTAAGGCATTATTACAATAATTGCGGCGAATAAAACGATAAACAAAAACGATTGAAGAAATCCATACGATTTGACAGCTCATAATTCAAAGTAACAAGGTATGGTCGTATTAAGTCCCCATGGCAAAGGAGTTTAATTTTTTATTATTTTTAAAAACCTATCGGTTGATTGATTATTATTTATAAATTTGGGTTGATTTTTTGTTTGTTTGAGATTTCAAGCAAACAAAAATTCAATCATAAGGACATGATGTCCAAAAATGGTTAATTATAATCAAACATTTTAACCAGGATAATATAATTATGTGGATAGACAAAAACGAACTGTACTAATTATAAAATACATAAAGACCTCCAATTTTGAGAAAAGTCGTTTTTTATTTATGTGTGAATTTACACTTATTACTAGTTAAAACGAACAAACCTTTTCCAAACATCATGGTTATTATAGCGAACACACCGAAAAAAGTTACTTGACAATGTCACTGTCAGATATTGACTGAAAGTGTCAGTCATTAGTGTCATTACTCAGGTTTTTTTTTGCAATTCAGATCATTTTCGTTCACTTTCATTCATTTTCGTTTAAGCTCTAGTGCAATCTTAGTCTATGGTTTACTCAACTTGGTGACTGTCAAACTCGAATTTAAGTGTGTCAAAACTTTATTTAAGTTTAGAGAATCTTGTTTTCAGAATAACTTAACAAAACCAACTAACTAAAAATAAGAAATTTTAGTTTTAGTTTAGGTTAGTTCGGTGTACAAGAGAATCGGCACCATTGATTATCTTTATCACTCATGGAAAAGTTAAAAATGTAGGTATCGGATTCACACGAAACATGCACTACCAAAAATGGCTATTCAAAAATATAAAGAAGTCATTGAAGACATACCTAATGAAACAGTTTGAAAGCGAATATCATTTCTCTAAAATCAAGACTCATTTATTTCAACTAGGTTGAAGAAGTGTGCAGCATAATCAACCCATAATATTCCCACTGCTGGGACACAGGCCTTCTGTCTATGAGAGGGAATGAGTCATAATCCACCACGCGGGCCCATTGCGGGTTGGTAGATGTTACATATCTTCGAATTTTTGGTTCTAGGACATGGCCGGAATCCTCACGATGTTTTCCTTCACCGATTTTGAGAGCAGTGTGGTGTAATAAATTACACGAAGTAATGCGCCTGGGTTCGAACCCACGACTTAGCGTCAGCGCACACCAAGAGCAGAGTAGAGCAGAGCATTTTCTGAGACTACTGAAAAATGAATCTTATGACAACTACATGCGTTGCAAAATTAAATACACGTCCAAACTTGATAGTCAAGCTTGCAAGATGCATGTTCGAGCATGCGTTTTGCAACGTATGGAGTTGTCATAAGATTCATTTTTCAGCAGTCTCAGAAAATGCTCTACTCTGCTCTTGGTGTGCGCTGACGCTTACTGCTCGCAAGTGGGAACGCCACAATTAGGCCACCACTGGCTCTCAAGAAGTGTGTAAGTTAATTTTTTTTTACCATAACAAAAACTAATGAGTTCATGCACCGATGCTGTTTTATTCCATTTGGAATCGCTACTCGTATCAAAACAATAACATTCGGGTGAAGGGGCACTGATACTTTGGCTGATAAGGTGTATTTTGTTAAATAATTACGGCATCCAATCCCTGGGGTCAAGTCAAATTATGTTTGAGTTTTTCCGTCCAACGTTTTTACAGGAGCAGCCCGTATAATGCCAAAACGTTCGTCATGGCCTCGTTGGTCTAGTGGTCACAAGCGTGACTACTGAGTACGAGGTCCTGGGTTCGATTCCCGGGTCGGGCAAAATTTTTATTAAGTTTTTTCCATCAGGAATTTCTAATGAGCAGCCACAGAGTCTGGATTTGTGCCCGTTTGATGGCAATAGGGTCGCCCCCTATTACATGGGACTCAAACATCTGGCGAAATGTAGGTGTCGAATTGGACAAACAGCAAATTGCACCAACAGCGAACTGGACCAACCATGATTTGGACCAATCGCGAAAAGGTGAATTGGACCAATCGCGAATTGGACCAATCGCGCCTAAAGGTTAAGTACACCTCTGCCTAACCTTTCGGGGATTACAGGCGTGATGATATGTCAAGGTACTAGGCTAACATAAGTAACAAAGCGTTCACACGTAGTACACTGACAAAGAAATGCTTAACAACGTAATGCAGACGAATGCAGACTGCCTGGCGCTAACAAATGAACACAATATAATGTGACAGATAACTATGTATTGTAATGTTAGTTGTAGTTATGAGAGTTATGTAACTAAAAACTGTAAATGGTTCATGTGCTTACCTGCAATGAATTAAGAAATAATTTAAATTAGGCTGTAAACTTGTTCAAAACTCTATGAAAGTCTAACAACCTGTCTTAACAAGGGGTATCGTATTACCGAGTACTAAGTGGGTTGTGGAGGTCAGATAGGCAGTCACTCTATGTTAAATGCTGGTATTCAGTTGCATTCGGTTAGACTAGAAGCCGATCCCAAAATAGTTGGGAAAAGGCTAGGCAGATTATGATGACTTGTTGAAAGTTTATTTCATCATCAACATACAGTCAAAGTAGGTAAGCGCAATACTATAGTTGGTGCCAGTTAAGATGACAATCGCGGTCATTGCCCTTTCCCTAATATCTCTTCGTACGAACCAAAACAAATAAACCATGTATAGTTTTTCATTAAAAAAAATGTTGAAGATCTGATTTTCATCAACTCGTCCCAAATGGGCCGTAGGCATGTGGGACCAGTTGATGAACGACTCATCACGAAAGATGACGTTTCCAGACTTGAACAGGCTAATTATTGGTTTTCAAAGTTAAGAAGTTTAATAAATGTAGGTGGGTCAATGACCGCTATTCTCATCTTATCTGGTAATAATTGTCGAGTGCACAAAATAATCAGAAATCTGCACAGCACTGCCAACCTTCTAACTTTAAATTTCAACAAACTGTACCTACCCGCGAGTTCTAACATTCTGGTTTTCATCCGAAACAACACAGTAGTTAGGCCATGCAAACACACAAAGTAAGAGAAATAAACATATAACTAATAGGTACCGGGGTTACAAATATTCCGCGGTTTTGTTAATGAGATTCACACAATCATATGGATTTCCTTGAATTTCATCATAGTCTGTTTTATTCCACTATGTAAGTAATAGACATGACAGTGAGTACCCCACACGTTCCGTGCGTGCAACTGTCAGTGTGTGTGTGAACACATTCAGTGAACGCGTGTGAACATTCACGTTGTGCATCCACGTTAGAATGCACGTGGTCTAATAATAATTGTGGACCGTTAAGTGTTTCTGAAGTAGGTACTTGCGGGAATGGAATATTCTTATTTTTAGAATTGGTCTGAATGTCATCACCATCATCAGCCTATTAATGTTCCCACTGCTGGGACACTGGTCTCCTCTCTATGAGAGGGAATCGGCTATAATCCACCACGCGGGCCCAGTGCGGATTGGTAGATGTCACATGTCTTCGATTTTTTTGGTTCTAGGACATGCCGGTCTCCTCACGATGTTTTCCTTCACCGTTTTGAGAGCAGTGGTGATGAAATAAATTACACAAAGTAATGCGCCTATCTGGGTTCGAACCCATGACTTAAGTATGATATTTTTCTAGATGTTCTCATTTTTAATCCGATTAAAATGAAAGGCAGTGTTTAAGTCAAAAAATATTACATCAGCAAAAGACAGATTAGTCTCAATCAGCTAGGCGTAAACTTTTCGAATTCAATTTATAAGAACAAACAACAACAAGTCAATCAATATTAAATTACATTAGTGAGATCAAACACAGAAATAAAAATAGCTTGTTAACATAATATGGCATATATTTGTACCAATATAAAGAGAATAAAAATAACTCAGTTTAATTTAGATCACTTATTTAGTTATCTTTCAGAATTCAGTCAAATAAAAACGAAATTAAATAGGCTTCTAATTATTTTTCCCTTAAAATACATGAATGATCCAGCTAAATATGCCAATCCAAATAGAAACGAAAATATAAATAACAAAGTTTACTTTTCAGGCACTCAAATGTTAATTCAAAAGGCAAGAAATGTACGTTTGATGTCTCGTTAGTAAAATAAACAATATTCTTGAAATGTATCAACTCTGTTCAGACATACTGCCCTCATATGGCAAAAAGAGGTATCTCAAAAATAAAACAATAACGTTTTTTTTTATACACACATCAAAAAAAGTTTGCGATGACTTTTAAATATCGAAATCTTTTGGTTACGGTAGATTACATTATGATTTTGTCTTGTTTTTAGATTCCTTATTTTACAGGTATTTCTATTTAAAGAAAACCCACAACACAGATTTTTTTTGGATAAAGTTCAATTTAAAAAAATATATCAGCTTACGCTAGTGATCACAATTTTTTTTATGTGTGTATCTGGCAGTTTAAAACATCTCTCAATGGAGGGAACAATGACAGTAACCATAACTTTATTGAAATATTTAAGGAAAGCATACCTAATAATTATTATGGATAGAAAGAACTCATGGTCATCAGATGTCAATAATAGAGACCTATGGAATAAGAAGATATGCTGCGTCAACCTCAAATAAATTAGGGATAATTGCAGATTGAAAAAAACATTTTACTGAAATACGTACTAACTAATTAACTTATTTTTGTACCTACAGAACAAAAAAGAAACATTTTCACGTATGGGATTATGAAAAAAATTATCTCTTTTGAAACATGAATTTGTTGAGTTACCGCTTTTTAGCTTACGGGGGCAGCATATTTATTTCATTTGTTATGATGAAACATCTAGAATTTCTACATGCCTTTTACATTTGCTAATATTATTTCAATTTGTTTGTGTTTTTTTTTACAAAAATTAGTGAGCAAATAGATACTATGTTATTAAGTATTTACGGACTTTTATTGGACTAAACAAAAACTTAACATTTTCATGAAAGAAAGAGGTAGCGATACGATCTGGACGCGCAACATGAAGGCTGATTCCAAGTGGTGGATATGGGAGAGGACTTTGCCCAGCAGTGGGCATACAAGGGTACTAAACAAACAATATGAAATTGTAAAAATAACGGAGCTTACACCTAAGTTGCTTTTAAGTAGAAAATTATCTTAAAGATAAATTTTAAATTTGTCCCAAACAACATTTTGGTAATCTCTCATGAGAATACAATCAGTACATCTTCTAAACATATTATTATCACAAAAAAAAAGTTGATCATCGAATTATGTGACTGCGTTTTTCTACCAAACTGCTCAAAATATTTATTTTGATGAAATTTTACCCCATTATTTCGAGAATTTATTCTCGTATGTATGTAAGTATGTAAAACTGAAACGAAATTATAAGTTACTAAAAATAATGAAATCTCCATGTTTTGTCAAGTCGTAAAATGAAGCAGGAACGCGTTTTCAAGTATGAAAAAATAAAAGACCGGTGTTCATTATGTTGACTGTAAGCTCCCAAAGTTACTAATTAGGTAACTTACTTAAACTGACTTAACTTGTGTTTAAACTAACTACAGCAAGCAGAATTGAACTCACGCTCACGTCCTAACTTTTTGATTGTCTTTTGTTTTTACGGGTACCTAGTTAATTGTATCGACCAATGAGCTTCTGGCTGGATGATGCTGCCAGCGAATTTGTTAGAGTATCGTGGGTATTGAAAAAAAGTTATGAAATGAAACATATATTGTAGTGTCGGAATGATTCATTCAATCTTATCTATTTTATTTATTTATAGCCTTCCTTCGGACATGACAATAATTCTTTAATATTCGTAAATTGTTCTTTTGTTGTACTTTTGCGTGTCCGTTTGCCAGGTGGCAAAGGCCTCCTCCAATCTTCTCCATTCTGGCCTTTCTATGGCTACTCTACCCCATGTTGTTCCCGCGACTTGTCTAATATCGTCGTCCCACCTCTTTTGTGGTCTACCTCTCTTTCTCTTTCCATCTCTTGGGTACCATTGCGTGGTTATTTTACTCCATTTATCCTTTCCCCTGATCATGTGGCCTGCCCATTTCCATTTTTGTCTCCTTATTTTCAAAGTTACGTCCTGGACCTTAGTCTTGCTTCTGATGCTGCTACTCTTTACTTTGTCCTTTCTTTTGATCCCACTCATACTCCTTTCCATGGCATGTTGACATACGGAGAGTTTGTTTGTTACGTTTATTGTTAAAGCCCATGTTTCGCTCCCGTATGCCAACACTGGCAGGATGCATGTGTTAAATAATTTACTTTTCGTTGAGATGTGTAGGTCCTTGTTTTTCATTATTTCTTTTAGGCCCCAATATTTTTTCCAGCTATTCGCAACTCTTCTTTCGACTTCTTTGTTTTCGTTGTCGTCTGGAGACATCAGTTGACCGAGGTATATGTACTCTTCAACATAGGAGATTTGATTCTGTTCCACTGTTACAGGTTCTTTGTTGCCATTAGTCATGATTTTTGTTTTTTCTGGGTTTAGCTTCAATCCAGCCTTTACACTTTCTGATGCTAGATCATTTATCATCTTGCTTAGATCAGCTGGTGTTTTTGCAAATAATACAATATCATCAGCGAATCGTAGGTGCGTTAGCGTGCGGCCATTAATAGTTATGCCCATGTCTCTCCATTCCAGGTTCCTGAAGATAATTTCTAATACGGCCAGAAAGAGTGTTGGTGAAAGAGGGTCCCCCTGTCTCACGCCTTTTTATATTTGAAATCTATTTCCTTCTTTTTCTAGTCGGATACAAGCCGAACTGTGGTTATAAATATTTTTTATAATTCTTATGTATTTATGCTCTATACCCAGTTCCTTTAAGGCTTCCTAGATTTTTGAGTGTATCAGAGAGTCGAAAGCTTTACTGTAGTCAATAAACGCTATGTAGTATATAAGTTGGTATTCAGCGTATTTTCCTATAACTTGCCTTAGAGTATGGATGTGGTCTAGTACCGAGAAGTCTTTGCGGAAACCTGCCTGTTCTATTGGTTGTTGCTCGTCTAGTTTCCTTCCTATTCTTTCCAAAATAATCTTTGCAAAGATCTTATAAATATTAGACATTTGGCTGATGGGTCGGTAGTTTCCAATATCGCAGTGATTCCCTTTCTTGAATATAAGGATTATGATGGATTCAGTCCATTGTTTTGGGATGATTTCTGTGTTAATTACGTTGTTGAAAATTTCTGTGAGTATCGGTGTCAGTGCTACTTTTGCTTGTTTTAGTATCTCATTACTTATGTTGTCTGGTCCTGGAGCTTTGTCGTTTTTCTGTGTCAATAGCTTTTTCCGTTTCTTCCTGCATGATGTAAGGTACAATTTCGTTCTCTGGTAAGTCTATTTCTCTTTTATTTGTGTTATTTTTGTATAGTTCGGTGTAGTAGTCAGTAGCGATCTTGAGTATTTCCTGTCTACCTATCCTCTCCGCTCCACTGCTATCTTCCATCTTTACAATCCATTCTTTTTTATTAGTTAGTTCTTTGTACGGCTTCTTTATTCCTCCTGACTGTCTAATATGTCTCTCTATTGTTTCCATCCGACGTTGTCTCCTGTCTTTCCTTATGTTTTCTTTTATTTCTTTGCTAATTCTTGCAATTTCTTTCCTATTTTTATCTGCACTCATTAGGGCTGCTCTTTGGTCAAGGAGCTTGACAGTTTTTTCTGTCATCCAGTTGTTTAGGTTCTCTTTCCTTTTGCTATGTGCTTTAGTAATGGTTGTGATCGTACTTTCCAACCAAGTGTATTTCTCTTTTGTTTCTTTTTTGTAATCTTTCAGTTTCGAGTTCAGTGTGTTGGTTATTTCTGCTATCAGATATTTGTTAAGTTTTATATTCTCTGGACTTATTTTTGGTCTGGGGTTCTTGGATTGGGATGCGTTCAGTTCAGCCCTGACCATGCGGTGGTTGGTGTTAAAGTTTATATTATTGATGACATTTATGTTTGGGAAGAATTTATGTTTATTGGTCAGTATAAAGTCAATTTGGTTTTTTGATTTACCATCGGGTGACAACCAGGTCCACATTCTGTTTTTCTTTTTCTTGAAGACTGTGTTTAAAATGGTCAGGTTATTTTCCATTGCAAAATCCACGAGCATTTTTCCATTCCTGCTTTTAGGTTTTGAGCTATATGTATAGGGTCCCATAATTGCATCTTCGTCCCGTTGACATTCTCGATTTGACCATTAAAGTCACCCATCACAATGATATTTTTGTGGGCATAAGTCTGTAAAGTTTTGTTCAAATCCTGGTAAAACTGGCCAATTGTTTTAGTCTCTGCTTGTTCTGTGGGTGAATAGATCTGGATAATGGTCCATGGGTCCTTGTAATCTGGTAGCTTTAAATTCAATAATGCTATGCGCTCTGATACACCATAAAATCCATTTATGTGCTTTGCTAGGTATTTTTTAACTAAAAATCCCACACCATGTTTTCCTGGGGTTTCTCCTATATGATAGAGTACAAAGTCTGGGTGTGCGACAATGTTTTCTCCCATTCTTCTCACTTCACTCATGCCGAGAATATCCCAGTTGGTGTTTTGTAGTGCCGTTGACAATTCTGATAAGTTTTCTTCTGATCTTAATGTTAATACGTTTAGAGTAGCAATGTATATTCTTGTGTGTTTGGATGTTGCAATCTCCATATCAATGTTTTGCTTGGGTAGAGTTGGTTTGATGTTGTTTACTTCATTATGTTGTTGTTGGTTTGTTATTGGAGGGTTTTGGTCTAATTCCCCACGGGGACCAGCGGGGTTGGGGAATGTAAGTTGTTTTTGTTGTTGTTGTTGTTTTTTCTGTGCGATATTTCGTTTCCGGTTATTATTTGAGGTAGGTATTTTTTTCGGACATGGAGTAGGCTCGCTCACGCATGCGTTGGAAGGCGTCTGTTCGTTGGATTTTCTTGCTAGTGCCGTTGGTTGTTTCCTTCGGACTTGGTGTCTCTGGGGTTCTTTTTCTTTTTTCATTTTCACGAAAATTACTTGCTTTTGCTTTGCGTTTCTCCAAGGTTTCCTTAGAATAGTCATTGGTAATGTAAGTGTTTTCTCTCATTTTCTTCTTGTTTCTAAGGATTTGTATTTTTTTCTGCAATGTTGTTAATGTGAGCAGTATAGGTCTTATTTTCCCATTTTCCTCTTTTTTACCAAGACGTTGTACTTTATTTATTTCGCTATTTTCGAGTGACACATCCAAGTCCGTGATTGTTTTTATTACCGAAGCGTTTAAATCCTCGTATCTTTCGGTGTTAGGTTCCACGATTCCATGTAGAATGATGTTGTTTTTCCTAGCGATTATGTCTAAAGTCTGGAGCTTCTTGTTCAGTGTTTCGACTTCACGTGAAAGTCTTTCGTTTTCCGCTATTATTGGCTGTATCTTCTCATCCACCACCTTTAGTACTGTTGTTGTAACATTTTCTGTTATTTGTATTGTTTGTTTATTTAGTTCTTCCTTCATCTTATCTAGGAGCAATAACATTTCACCTGATAGTTGAGTACTCATGATGGCAACCACAGACCAGGGTAGGATAATATGTGAACAAAGCAATGTATTTACACTTGAAATGGAGCGTGCGGCAGACACGCAGTGTACTGCGAAATCTAGCGAGCAATGTACGTCGAAGCGTCAATATGTCACTGTTGGTACACTTGTCACTTGATTATTCTAGTCTTTGACAGCAAACGCAGTGTACTGCAAAATCCAGCGAGCAATGTACGTCGAAGCATCAATATGTCACTGTTGGTGCACTTAATTACATGTCATTGACAGCTGACTTTGTATAACGGGTAACCTCAAAATTAGTTTCGTTTATTTAGCACTATCGAATTTCACTTTGTTTTCCACTTTCCGCGTAGATTTTTAGCGACGATTTCATGCAGATGTTTTTAGAACACAATTGTTGTGTTTTTAGCACTGATGCACCAATTTTTATCACTTTTATTAATTAAAATCTAGGAGTGATTGACAGCACGTCTTTACGATTATAATACCGGAAACGGATCAGCATCGAATCTTATCTATACTAATCTATAATAATATTATAAAGCTGAAGAGTTTGTTTGTTTGTTTGTTTGTTTGAACGCGCTAATCTCAGGAACTACTGGTTGGAATTGAAAAAATATTTTTGTGTTGGATAGCCCATTTATTGAGGAAGGTTATAGGCTATATAACATCACGCTACGACCAAAAGGAGCGGAGCATAAATGAAAGATGTTGCAAAAACGGGGAAAATGTATTCCTTTTGTTAGCTTTTTCTCTCTTATGTGACGCAGACGAAGTTGCGTGGGTCAGCTAGTATATTCATTACGTCCACTTACTCAGTAAATCATTCTGAACCCGACAAAAAAAAAACTGCAATTCCTTAAATTTTGACCGTGTACATTATCGTGTTACACTTTTGTAGGCTATAGAATTTTTTTATAAAATACAGTTCAATAATTTCTATGGGGGGGTTAAAATGATGTACTGCAAACGTGGGAAGTGTTTGTGCGTCAGTGTTTGTTCCATCCTATTTAACGAAGCTGAGTACTAAACTAGGTTTTTTTAGAAATTCTTCCTCAATATGGAATAAAGTTTGTGTGGAAATTTGTAATCTACTGATGGGAAATTTCCATTGAGCGCATGGCTTGTTTGCACAAAGAACAGAGTTGGTTCTCTCAAATTACAGAACTATATCGAATCTTTAGAATGCATAGGCGCCTGCCTAAACAAAAGATACTACAACAAAATGAAGCCACCACAACTACACAGACCAACAAAATACACCAATAATCCTCCAGTATACCAAACCTTTTGTGAGTTTGCTCAAAGAACGGATATCGTTGTATCATAATGATTACTTTGTTGTAGTTGGTCCTCTCAAATTACAGAACATTATCTAATCTTTAGAATGCATAAGCACCTACCTAACCAAAAGATACTACGCCAAAATGAAGCCACCAAAATGCACCGAAAATCCTCTAGTATACCAAACCCTTTGTGAGTTTGCTCAAAGAACGGATATCGTTGTTCATGTAGAGCACTTGACCTGGAAACACTCGATGCTGTGCACCGACCGCTCTTGACATTGCCCGGATTAAATGGCTGGTGAGAGGCAATATATTATTAAGAACCTATATTATTTTGTCACTTTTTGAATGCCTAGCTATTTAATTTATTTATGGAAATCTACATTTGACTAATAATTATAATGATAGGGTTCCCGTCTCTGGATCTCTAACCACCGGTACCTTGAATTTTGCTCCAGACACCGGTGGACCACATTTTTTAAAGTTTAATACCTACGTTTTGTTTTTGACTTTTTAAGAACTATTGGACTTTAGGGATTACTCCTCAAAGAGTTGGATAGAGCTTTGGCCCTTTTAATGTCTATAAAAAGTGAAATTCCAAACGAGTGCTTAATAGTTTATTCCATTAATATAGACCATTAGTGTTTAATCTATACATGTAACAAGTAATTAACTTACACTACAGTAATCTTTGTAAACGACTTGTCAGCCTAAAAGATAGACTGTTTGGCTCTTCAGACTGAAATGATAACAAGCAATAAAGCGAGGAAACCCAGTCATACCTTTACAATTGTTGCATTCCGCGAGCGCGTGTATTTTATTAACATAAAAGTCATTTGACGTGCTCGTGATAAACAAAGACCAGAAATTGGAACCAAAACTTTGTACCTACTTCGTACGTCGTAGCTCAGGCAGAGCTATTGCACTCCGTGTGTAGGCATGAGATAATTACCTACCGCTTCGCGCATATTGAATAATAATATGCAAGCTCTCTATGGCTGTCGCGCTCCACCCGTGCGTAACAGTAACTGCGTACGTATGCCGCGTTAACTTTTCGCGCTTTTTTGACCTTGCGTCGCGTACCTACCTATTCGTACTTCGTGTTTGTTAACTGACTGATTTATTGATTATTAATCATTACTAGTGAAAATGACAAACCGGATAAACTGTTGCAGTTAATAAATGTAGAAAAAAATTGTCTTTTTATATAAATTTCACTGCTCCATGTCCATGCTTCCCATCAGAGTTTATTTTAAAATTACCTATTTGTTAGATTTCGCATTTATGCTGCTATTAAATTTAATAAGTAATCGTAATTTTAGAGAAGGCAAGATATATGAGTCATTATAATAGAGTAAAACAATTGTAATTATAAAAGTTTTAATTAACATTTAAATAATAATACATTAAAATACAAAAATGTTGGTAGTATTTTATTTTGATTACTTGAGGCAACCCTACCGACTGACCATTAAGCAGTGAGACGCCGAATAAAATACGCCAACGCGTGTCGTCAAGGCACAATTTAGATCGAGCGGGCCCAGTGTAGGTATTTATAATGTCGGCTTTCTTCAAGATCAAAGGAATGCAACTTCTGTACGCTAGTACTATTATCTATTCTGTGGCTCAGGTGAATGGAAAAATTAAGGAAAAAACCTACAAGACAATAAAGATTATCAAATATCAAAAATCGATAATTTAAAGCTTATAATCCTATTTACATCATAAATAGTAGACAAGTCCCTCGTATAAAGTTGACAGATTATGTTCCGGATTTTATAGGGGACAATAATCACTGTTTTATCGCGTGATTTCATGCCGATTTGTAGCCACTAAAATGTTTATGATTACCTAGTATGTACAAACCGTTGAAAGATAATCTAGTATGTTCGTAGTTCAGCTAATTTCTTTGACCATTCAATACTGACAAAAAGAGTCGGGGTCGTCGGGGAAAACGGGGTAATTAGGGACATTAAGAGTGAATCGAGACAAAACTTTGAAAAGGATTATAATGTTGAATTAATATGGTACGACCCCTATATGTAGTTTCTAAATAATTAAGTAAATAAAATAGAGAACCTCGATGACTGCCTCGTTGGTCGAGTGGTTGAAACGGGACTGCTGAGCGTGAGATCCTGGGTTTGATTCCCAGGTCAGGTCAAGAGTTACTAGGTTTTTCCATAGAGAATTTCTCAGCAGCAGCCACGAAGTCTTAAAGTGCTTATTTCCAGCAGTGGACGTTATGGGCTGTTGTAGTAGTGTAGTAGCCACGAAGTCTGGATTTATGCCCGGTTGATGGCAATAAGCTCACCCCCTATTTCATGGGATTACAGGCGTCATGTTATGTTATGTTAAAATAGAGTAATTGTTAGTAACATGTCATAATGAATGAAAAGCTAAAATTCCTTTTTTTAAAGTTTGTCCTCGATACACCCCATTTCACATTGTACTTAAATAAAGGTTCGGTCTGACCATTGCGGACATATTGCGAACCGGCTGCGCAGATCGGACGCTGACAGATACTTTGGTAATTGTCTGTAAGCGTCTAGTGTCCCGACCCGTATTAGCTTTTACGTTCTATTTTTAATGCCACAGAAAAAAAGCAAATAGGAGGAAAGAAAAAATATTTATTTGTCGTAGAAACATGACGACGTCATACTGCATACAAAATGCTAAAAAATAAAAGTAAACACAACGCATAACAAATATGAATGTGTGTGTGTCATGGAAAATTAGGTGACGGAATAAAACCTACGACTCTTGTAATCTCGTGTATCAAAGTATGTAGGTACTTGCTCGGGATATTTATTGATATCAGGCTCTCGAATATTGGACTATCGGACCCCCGATATCTACACGCACTATCTGGATAGTGTGTTAACGTAATCGTTGTTTCGTTTTAGCCCGGCACGAACCGATATAATCGGCTTACAACTGAACCGAAAGATAAATATACGCTAACATAATATTGTTTGGTTCTGGGTGAAGGAATATCGCAACATGACGACAATCCGTTCGTACAAACATATAATAAGATAGTATACACCGTTATTCGATCACTCAACGAAGCTTTTATTCTCAGCGGAGATTTGCCATCGATGAAAGTGTAATTAGTGATAAAAATGTTGCAAAATTGTTGTTGATATTCTCTCCGATTATTAACTATCAACCATAACTACAACTCTTAAATCAGATACCTACAAAAACTGAAAAACATCAAAAGATGAAGAGTAGCTCTTCTTATTTCGATGTTACAGACATCTCTGCAGAATAATTATAAGCATCGGGAATTATCACGATGATGAGCTATCAACAAGATTATAGAAGCGCAGACCATCTCTGGCATAACTGTAGTTAGTATTTACAAAAGGCTGAACATGCTTTCCAACTACAGTACTTCGTAGGATAGTTTTGGTGGCTTATATCAAAATAATCATTACAAAATCAGCCTTATAGTTTAGTTCACAAGTTGCAAACTGCTTCAATAAGAACTTGCAAGGAAAAAGTTTATACCTAACAAAAGCATTCAATTTATCCTCAAACGTTTACAATCAAAATGACCTTACTCCACACAGATAATACTTAGGTATAATTGGCAGGGTCGATAAACTCCTGACTTTAGGCGGTGACCTATTAAGTCACGCGTGTAAACTAAAGTGTAAACATAATGTTGTAACGATAGGGAAATAATTTCAAATCATTGTAGTCTGAGAAATCATTGTTGTGGGCTGCAGTGGTGTAACTGACCTGATTTACACGTCGTAGAAGAGAGACGGGCACTAACTTTCTGTGAGATTCTTCGTCAGTACTACTATCAAAACGCTGAAGAAAAACATCGTGAGGAAACTGGCAGATGAGATCCTGGAAACGAAAATTCATAGATTTGTGGCATTCAAAAACCCGCACTGGGAATGCATGGTTTACCATCCCGATCCCCATTATAATGATACTCAGTCTCACAGAGTACTAATGCCGGCACGGTTGCCACAGTGGCTGAGCGATTGACTGCTGCGATGCGTGTCGCGGGTTCGATCCCCACACGGCACAAATATTTGTATGGCCTATAGTTGTTCCTGGTCTGGCTGTTTGTTTGTGTGTGTGAATTTAAATGTTTGCAAACGCACCCACGATACAGGAGAATTAAATAAATAAATACCGCTGGACATTACACACAGCGCCATCTAGTGCAACATTTAGCAACGAGGCTTGTGTCTTTTTTGTTTGTAATATACTTATTATACCTACATAAAAACATCCATAAAGATAAAGATTCACTAATTGCAAAAACATGTGTTGTAACAAATCTACTTGCTCCTATTTTAAATAAATGGATAAGCAGACTTGTTCAATTAAATTTTAATAGAGGGGAAAGATAAAAAATACAGCTAGTTATAAAAAACTACCTAGCACGCACTCAGTTTTAAAGTTTATGCACTTAGATGGACAATAATGAGTTTACCACACTGTAAGAACGGGAACAGGCGTCAGGGTAGCAGGTCGATACCGGAGTAACCTTGAAGTTGAGCTCTGAAGCAGTAGAAACGGCGGCAGCGCAGATCTCAGAGTTCACCAGGACAGCTCAGCAGCAAGACAGTGCAGAACTCAGGGCCAGACGTAGGACAGCCCTGCGAGACCAGTAGACGGACAGGCACGTAGTTAGCCTCCGAACATCGGGAGTAGAAGTCCCAGGAGAAACTTTAGTTGGATCCCCTAGGCATGTTTAAGAATCTCACCGCCAAAACCAAGCTGCTCTCTGATACTCCTCAAATCAGATTCCAGAGTCGTTTTCCGCCGTCCGTCAGCTCGTTTCTCCCAAAGTAGTCTTCCTTTTTCAAATCTTAGTTTTCTTAGTGTCGCCATCATCTCAACTGACAAGTGTAGTCGGCCAGGACGTATCCATGAGTGCGTAAATAATTTTATAATATAATTTAATATTAAGTTATTTAGTAAACAATCGTAATAATCTACAAAATATAATGGCTAAACACATATTGATAAAAATAATTTAAATTATACAAACCAAAAAGAGAAATCATAGAGCTAGACCATAGACTGAGCAGAAAGAGAATTAAAAAACTAACTGACAGTTTGACAATTTGACGCTTGACGTAAATATCACAACATGAAAATTATAATAATATTTTATTTCAGCTATTTCCAAGTTAAAGAATCGTATTTAAATCGATTTGCTGAGTGTAGTATTGGATTTTTGGGGTTACCTAGCAACAATAGACCTTCAAGTTTGTTGTTGATCATTCTGTCAGAAGAAAAAATATTACGTGTCAAATGTTATCGTACTCTGTAATGTGTTTTAATTAATATATTGAGTAAATTTGAATTGAAAGCTTGTTCTCCTTTCTTCTGCAACCACCACCTCCAATTGGTTATGGGCCCAGACCCAGAAGTTTAGGTGAAATGGAGCTTTCGAAAATTCAAATTGTGAAACTTGACGCCCACAATTGGATATCATGGAAGTACCGGATGGTAGCCTTATTGAGAGGTATGGATGGACTCATGGATATCGTGGACGGTAAAACACAAAGGCCTTCTAGACCCGTAGATGGAAAAGATGATGCTGCTATAGAATTGTACAATAAAAATGTACGTGATTTTGTGAAGTTAGAGAGTACAGCTCTGCTCTTGATAACTAATAATGTGACAGATGAGACACTTGGCAAAGTAATTAGATTGTCCACACCGAAAGAAGTTTGGGACGAACTCCATAGATTATATGAGGGACCTAATGAGGGCCGACTCTATGATATATGCTTGGATTTTTTCAAGCTTAAGAGGGATCCGTCAGATGACATGTCGACTCATGTATCGAAATTGAAAAACCTGTGGCACAGTTTGAAGGAAGAGTTACTAAAAGAAGAGAAGGTGGAGTTACCTGAAGTTCTCTTGATTTGTAAGATCCTTGATACGCTGCCGGAAGTCTATTTCTCGTTCAAGTCGAGTTGGCTGTTAATGTCAAAAAGGGAAAGGACAGTAGAAAGAATTACGAGCCAGTTGTGTGCACATGAAAAAGCGCTTAATGCTAAGATGGCTGATGCTGAATCAAGTGAGACAGCGCTTTATGTGAAGGTAAATAAAAAGGTTGCTAAGGGATATGACCATAGAGACCAAGGAACAAAGAAAAAGTACAAATGCTTTATTTGCAAGGAACCTGGTCATCTCAAAAAGGATTGCCCAAGAGTTGGGATAAAGGAGAAGGAAAACAAAGCTCAGGGTTCTAACATGATGTTGCTGACAGTGAATTCAACAGATTCTAACAATGATTGTGATGATTGGTATGTGGATAACGGGGCCACTCACCATGTCACTATGCGAGGAGATCTGTTTCAAGACTTTGAACGTTTTGGTGAAGCTCACACGGTAACGACGGCGGATGGGAACGTGATTCAGGCTGTTGGAAAAGGCACAGTCCATCTAGAAGCCAATGTTAAAGGACGAATTGAGAACCTCTTTTTGAGAGATGTTTGGTATGTTCCCCAGATTAGTAAGAATCTTTACTCTGTGCTTAGTTCACAGGACAAAAACCCAACGAGCGTATTTGAGTCTCGGGTTACAAATTGTTCCATGAAGATCAATGGTAGGATTGTTGTAACAGGAACAAGGCAAAGATGTGGCGGTTTGTACAAGATAGATTGCAAAGTCGTACGCCCTGCTGTTTCAGTAAACTTAATTGAGCATGGAGATATGCTGCAACTATATCATGAACGTATGGGGCATCAAGATAAGAAACATGTCAAAAGATTGATAGAGAAGGAGCTAGGAATAAAGACGCCAAATAGTGGAGAACTATGCGAAGGTTGTGTCTTTGGGAAAGCGCACAGGCAACCATTTGGTGTTCGCGAAAAGGCTACGAAACCTGGTGAGCGCATACACTCAGACGTCTGTGGTCCCTTTCCTTCAAGTATCTCAGGATATCGATACTTCGTTTTATTTAAGGATGAGTATACACGGTACAGATATGTGTATTTCCTGAAAAATAAGTCTGACGTTTATGAAAAGCTAAAATTAATGTTGTCTGAAGCTAGAAATGCTGGACACAATGTTATAGAGCTTTTAAGCGACAACGGAGGTGAATATGATAACAAAAGAGTAAGAGATCTACTTGAACAAACAGGAATAAAGCAAAGGCTCATTATGCCGTACACACCAGAGCAAAATGAATGTAGCGAAAGGGAAAACCGGACCCTGGTCGAATCTGCTAGAGCAATGATGCACGCGCATGAAGAGATTCCTCAGAAGTTGTGGGCAGAGATGGTAAACACTGCTGTGTATATATTAAACAGGACAGGACCAACTTTAGTAGAACACAAGTCGCCTTATGAGCTTTGGCTAAAAAAGAAGCCTCAAATAAAGCACTTGAGGATAATCGGAACGCCTTGCTATGCTCATGTACCAAAGCAGAGGAGAAAGAAATTGCACAAGAAAGCTACACGTTGCATTTTGATTGGATACGACAATGATGACGGATACAGACTTTGGAACCAAGAGAGAAATTCGCTGGTGAGGTCTAGAGATGTAATTTTTAATGAAAAAATGCTAGAGTCTTCAATGATTGAACGCGATATTGAGGCAGTCTGCGATCAGTATAATGAAATTGAAGTGGTGCCTGTTACAAGGAGTTTGACGGATGATGAACAAAGTGTTCATGTTGAGCCCAATAGAGAAAGGGTCAAAGAAACAGTCTATAATGATATAAGCATTGATGAAGGACATGTAAATGTTGGTGAAGAGTTCCACGATGCTCAGAACATTCTACCTGAATAGTCTATTGAATCGGGGGGGAATATTATCGAAGAAGAAAATGTTATTGATGATCTAGACGATGTCATAGATGGAGATCAAGATTACGATGATCACGAAGATGTGTTTCCGGAACAGATGGTACTTCGTGATCGCTCTTCGTTACGCCGTCCAGATCGATTCAAAGACTTTATCCTCAATGCTATAATGGGATACAATGAGCCAACGTCGCATAAGGACGCGATTAAAAGCCCAGAGAAAGATCTATGGGAAGAAGCTATGGACAGTGAGATGAACTCTTTACAGGAAAATGACACGTGGAAGCTTGTAAGTCTACCTAAGGGAAGAAAAGCAATACCATGTAAGTGGGTATTTCGAGTAAAGATGAACGCTGATGGCTCTATAGATAAGTACAAGGCAAGGCTGGTCATAAAAGGTTTTCATCAGAAAAAGGGGATTGACTATGAGCAAACATTTAGCCCAGTCACCAGAATGGGGACTGTTCGTTCTGTGCTGAGTGTAGCAGCTAATGAAGGCATGACGATGCTACAGTTTGATGTCTCCACTGCCTTTTTGTATGGCTCTCTAAATGAAGAGATTTTTATGAAACAACCGGAAGGTTACGACGACGGCTCCGGTCGAGTTTGTCTTTTACGGAAGAGTCTTTATGGGTTAAAGCAAGCACCTCGATGCTGGAACCGGTGCATTTTAGACTTCTTCAAAGAGATTGGCTTCAAGACAAGTGAAGCGGATCCTTGCCTTTTAATAAGGGAGAAAGGATGTGGAAAAGTCTTAGTGGCTTTATATGTGGATGACGGCCTCGTTGCTGGTTCCAGTCAACAGTTGATAGACGAGTTTATTAAGGAGCTTAGTGGTCGGTTCAAGATTACCACAAAGCCAGCTTCCTACTTTCTTGGAATAGAAATTGAAAGCAGAGGAGACGGAATTAAAATAGTTCAGACGTCTTATGTACGGAAGATCTTGCGGAGATTCGGAATGGATACCTGTAAACCAGTTTCTACGCCGATCGTAAAAGATGGTACATCAAGCGAGAAAGTGGATATGAGTTATATGAAGAATAACTACAGGCAAATCGTTGGAGCCTTAGCTTACTTGATGGTATGCACTAGACCTGACATTGCATTTGCTGTTAGTGTAGTCTCACGAAGTCTGGAGAAACCAGAAGAGGTAGACTGTGTCCGACTGAAGCGCATAATGCGATATTTGCAATATACACCAGATCTAGGTATTATGTACAAGAAGCATTACAAGGAAGGTATTTTGGAATGCTACAGCGATGCTGACCATGCAGGAGATGTTAGCACTGGAAGATCCACTAGCGGAGTGCTGTGCATGTACGCGGGAGGAGCGATCTCATGGCTAAGCCAAAGACAGGCAAGTGTTGCGATTTCAACTACAGAGGCTGAAATTGTTGCCGCAAGTGAAGCAGCCAGGGAAACAATATGGCTGGCACGGCTTTTGAACAAAATTGTTGTTCTTAAGAAGATTCCGTGCTTAAGAGTGGATAACGAAGCTGCAATAAGGCTAGCTGAAAATCCCGAATTCCATCGACGAACTAAGCATATTCGGGTACGGCACTTCTTTGTTAGGGAGTTGGTTATTAGCGGTGAGCTAAATGTAAACAAGGTAGCCAGTGAAGAGCAGCTGGCTGATATATTTACAAAGCCACTCACCAGAGCCAGAATTCTCAAGATCTCAAATCTTATTGGTCTTTGCTGAGAGGAGATATTGGATTTTTGGGGTTACCTAGCAACAATAGACCTTCAAGTTTGTTGTTGATCATTCTGTCAGAAGAAAAAATATTACGTGTCAAATGTTATCGTACTCTGTAATGTGTTTTAATTAATATATTGAGTAAATTTGAATTGAAAGCTTGTTCTCCTTTCTTCTGCAACCACCACCTCCAATTTGTAGAAATATAAACAAATAAAAAGGATGATGAATAGTATTATGAATGGTGAATATGAAGCGTAAGTATAACATAATACTATAGTGTAAATAATAGGTATACATGGTAAGATGTTTATTAAAGGTGTTACAGGATATTCTTTGGCACAAAATGTTTGACCAATGGCTGGTGTACAAATTAGGTCGGAAGACTATTAGGTTTCAATAAATAAAAAATATGAAGTTAAATAATAAAAATAAAAAAACAATTAGCATTATTTATTTCTTAGTACAGGTTCACAGTCTTGTACTTACACAGTTGCCAATTACAGGTTAACCAGCATTCACAAAAATAAGTGTTAGTTTATGAGAGATTAAAATTAAAAATTAAAATGAGTGGCTATAGAAATGAATTACTAATTACTTAGACCCTACATTTAAGAGATTATCTAGCTTACGAAACAATACAAAGAAAAGAAAAACGTGTGTTGTAATTTTACTAAATAAATAATAAATCATTTATTAAACATGCAACATTAGCAACAAGACTCATAGTGTTAGTAACAATATACTTACAAACTATGTTAGTAATACACTTGCAAACAAAACAAAACAGAAAACAGATTTTGACATCATTGCTGCAAGGTGACAGGCCCAGCTGAAACCTTGCAGCAGCAGTGGTTCACAAACGCACAATCATGCCTACTCGCAATCATAGACAGGATACTGTTGGCCCCGCACCCTACGGACCAGGGATGCGCACCGTTTCCGCATCACCGTGTAGAAACAGTCTACGTGAGCTTCAGCAAACATCCCTGATGCGCTGCAGTATCGAGGCAACCCCATCAGCACCCTGAATGCGTTGTTGTATTGGACGCGAAGGGCGCTGTATGATTTTTGAGTATATTAATGACCCCACAGACTGCAAGTGTAGAAAGACGTGCAGTAAGCACTAAATATAGTGCGCTTGACCTCTTTAAAGGCACGTCTGAATCTACAGGCAATCATGTTTGCTCTCACACACAGCGCCCTCCGCTCCCTATCAATATCCTCATCCTCCTCACTAACTAATTAAAATTAAATAATAATAATATTAAATAAAAAAACAATTGGTAAATATTCATGCCATAGAAATAAATATAACATCCATGACTCGGAAACAAATGTCCATGCTCATCACACAAACATTTGCTCCTACCAGGATTCGAAACCCGGGACCATAAGAACAACGCAACGTTTAAAAAAGAGTGTTGACACTTTTTTTTTCGCAGGCCTATATGTGATCCATATATGCCAACCACGTTGAATCATTGCTAATCGCGTCTAGACACGCGTCTAATGCCATCAAATCATTATTCATCTGTCACCTACTTCCATCAACCTTAGCCCTAGTGAAATTTCAACACAAAATTCGATATTATTACTTACAAAGACTTGAACAAGTGGGAAAATTGAAGCTGCAAAACTTTGCTACCCTTTGAATATGTGCTCAAAAGACGTAATTACGTTCGCTAACATCACATCAAAGCTTACGAAATATTAAACACACGTAATTAGCCAGTGGAGGGAGCCACGTAATCGTTTTACTTCGTCGTCGGCTCGTTTTAGTATTCAGTTCATACAGACTGAGCTGGATTTGAGACCTAGGAATTAAAGGAGCTGGCTTAATCTTTTCAAGATAAAATTTATAATATTCAGCTTATTATATCAGAAAGGGGTGGTCATATTTGAAGACTCTCCAACTGAAAAAAAATCTCCATTAGATCAATATTGTAATTGCGTAAAAATAATCAGCTGTCCCGTACGTAACTTCGGAGCAGCGGAACTTAAGAAGCAGCGGAGGCCCAGTGGTGGCGGCCCGATTCGCACTGAGGCAGGCGCATTACTTTGTGTAATTTATTTCATCACCACTGCTCTCAAAACGGTGAAGAAAAACATTGTGAGAAAACAGGCATGTCCTAGACCAAAAATTCTCCAATCTACCGACCCACACTGAGCCCTTGGGGTAGATTATAGTCCATTCCCTCTCATCGAGAGGAAGCCTGTGTCCCAGCAGTGGTAACGATATAGGTTGCCTATGCGTATCCCATACGAAACTTCAGTAGGTACTAACTCGACCCAAATATATATTATGAGGAAGCAGATTTTTTTTGCGATTTTGATGTTGGTAATAGAGAAAGTTGTTCCGTGGGATGGTCTTTACCACATCCTTAGACATATTTCAATATGTCCACACCTTTCTGTTACATACTGTATATAACGTGTAACGTTAAATGCGCGAAACCTCAGACACTCCAAATGATTTTTAATTCAATCGACCTAATTCTGAGAGAAAAAAAATCATTAAAGAAATGTAAAGGTTTTATGTGCTGTTTAAGTTTTACTGGCAATTCTGATCTTGCGTCTGCGACGACGTTCTGTCGAGGGAGGAGTCGGTAGGTGTATTGGACGACAACCATTTGTGTTTGTTAACTATTTTGGCGGGTTAGCGCACGTGATGGCTTGACTTATTAATATATAGACAGGGCATCATTTTTAATGAAGATTTTTGAAAAATGCGACCTAAGTATATTAAAAATTGGTTCAATTGATTATGCTCGTTAATCTGATCAAAATATTTTCAGGTTTTGCGCATGTAAAATTACACGTTGTATAATTATGTACATTTTAATGCAAACTGCATGTGAAGATATACATATTCAATCTCCCCTTCGGAGTAAACACTGAATATGATATTCCCAGCAGCCAAACATTGCTGGGCAGAGCTCCAGCTGTTGGTAAATCAACACGAACTATTGACATAGCAATACATATCCTGCAACCTTCGTCACAAGTGTCAATACTGCATAAATCACGAGGATTTCCAGATTCAGACACGTGTACGTACTATCTATTAAAACAGGTTGTAAAATAAACCGAGTACTGTTGTTATGATAGCAGTATTGCTGTGAGTAATACTAGGAAAGTTTATTTAGATAAATAAATATATAATCTCACTACTTCATGTTATAAAAGGATATCGGTGTTTGATGTATGAGTCTCCTCCTACTAGAGATCATCAATGTTACGATCAAAAATTGCTTAATTTTTCCGCTAATTGTAGTACTTACTACTACTTTAATATCAAATTAGTACCAGTAACAGTAGCGTAGTAGCGCGCGCGCGCGCGTAGTATACAGGGTGTAAACAACCTCATCACGAAGCCGTCAACCAAGCATTCTGTACATCAAACCAAGTAACTTTACGCAAAAATTATTGCTGGGAAACGACTTGTTTTTTTGGGGTGAAAAATTATGTTTTGTGCAATGATATTTAATTAAACAGATATGTTATGAGCGCGCAATCGTGAAGACTCGAAAACGTGTCAATTGGCCTGTTTTTCCTTTATTCTGCGTCACTGCGTGTATGTGAGCTGGCTCTCCCCCGCGGCACACTTTTTTCGGTGGTTTTGTAGGTGTATAACATATCTGTTTGTTAGAATATCATTGGTTTTGTGGTAGAACTCAATGTAACGCACTCAAAACATTGTGCTGATGGATGGATTGAATAGTTCGCGGAGGTGTTTAAAGTAAAAATCTTACATTAAAAACTTGTATTAAAAAAAAAAAAACTTATCAAAAAGTTGGAACTTTGACCCCCAATATCTCCGTAACTAGAAGGTTCCCAGGTATGGTGTAGAACAAAAAATTGATCGCAATGACGGGGAAAACAAGTGCTTTTCGGCTTCGTTAAGAGGTGTTTTACACCCTTTAGATTTCTTGAAGAAACCACGGACAAAAAAACTCGTGGACTAAGGGACCGGGACCACGGGCGAAAACCTGCCGTTTTTGGGACCGTACGCCTTAAAATTCTGAAAACGTATTTCAATAGAATACTATCAAAGATCTCTTCTCAAGTCTAGACAGGATCCCGAGAGATAAGCATTCACATTTAGAACGACAAATGAAAATCAAAACAAATGACGAGCGCTCTTACAAATCAAATAAAGTAAGATGAATGGAATGTTTTGTATTATTTGAAATATTTAGGTACCTAAAAATGCGAGTAACAAATCACACCACTTTCATTATAGTTGACGTGAAAATCAGTCTGTTTATGAAACCATCTTGATCATCAGCCTACAGCAGTCCACGGCTAGACAAGGCGTCTCCAATCTCACGCTATTCCACCAAATCCTCATCAACTCTCATCCAGTTGCTACACACAAGCCACCATGCGAAGTTCGTCTCTCCACCCAGCAAAATCAAAATCAAAGCATTTATTTCAAGTAAGCCAGTTACAGGCACTTTTGAATTGTCGAAACAAAGATGAAAATTAAATGTAGCTACAGTCCCAGTCACAAGACATAAAAGCTGTGAAAGTACTGTAGTTGCCCATTCCCTAGCGTAGATCTCTATGGAGAAGAACGGGCAAGAAACTCCATGTACACTCTTTTAAATCAGAATATTGTTACAAAATCTTGGATACATCATTCATGTTGAGATGGTATATTATGTGAGAACAATGTAGCAAGATGTAAAAAGCATGAGGGCGATCTACCTTGCGCTTGCCGATTCGCGGTCTTAACCCAAAAACATGCCTACCCTAACGGGCATCAGTGCTACAGCAAATATGGCCGCTCAACGCCACTTCAGCTTGCTGTTTCTGAGAGCTATGTCAACAAAATGCAAATCAAATAAACTAAGATGAATAGAATGTCTTTGTATTAATTTTATTTACCTAAAAATGTGACTAAATATCACGCTACTTTCATCATAGTTGGTGCGTGTTGACGTGAAAATCAGTCTGTTTACGCGTGGAACTATACAGTCATTGAAATGATCACATTTTAGGTTTTTTTGGTGGTTAATGTTAAACCTATTAAATAAGGATAAAGAAAGAGGCGACCATTCATAGGCCGATCATGAATAATTGGGAAACCATTTCGCAGGAATTTCAACATTATTTTAGTTACCATTTGCGGTTAAAATCTGTGGTATACGTAATTTAACAGGTAAATGGTTCTGTTTGATTAATAATTCCGTTTCATTACGTGTCGTGTGGATACCTAAATAACCCAGTGTTTTGTGTGTGTGTGTCATCGTGTTATGTGTATTATCATGCAACTCTGACTTCATTTAAGGGCCTATACTCCCTCAAATGGCTTAGCATGATCCTCCGTTACGCCTAAAATACGGCAGCATTAATTTTAAAATAAATATATGGTAAAGTTGAGGATTAATGCTAAGTACTATGTGTGACGAAAACACGATTCCATAAACTTTTCTCGATAGAAAAAAAAAATCCAAAGTTACCTCCAAATCGAACAATTAACCGCTGGCATTCAAAAAGTACCTACTTCAAATTAGATCATGAAACTTTGCATACTAACTGAACTAACTATAAAGCAGGTCTTGTGTGTTTTATTTTTTTAGTCCTATCAATAGATTTTTTGTAAATCGCAAAAAAACACTCATTTCGCACTATTCGGCCGCCAGTGACTGACGTAACAACCGCTTTGTAGTGCTAGCTGATTAGAACTTTATTCTGTAATAAAAACTACTGTAGCTCCAATCAAGTCTTCAGTATATTCAAATCCAAGTATTTCATTCCACATAGGCCTGGATGGGCACTTAAGAACGTCGACAAGGGTGCACGGTTCGGTTGGTGGCTTCCATGGAGAAGAACCGGCAAGAAACTCCATGGTTACTCTTTTCAAATTATTTGGTATTACACATTCTACATTACTTCACGTTTTATACAAAATGCAATAATTACAACACTTATCAGACATAGATTCGACTGTTAGTCTTAACACCACAATTTCTCCCAATGAACAGAGCTCTCTCGGTCGAGTGTCATGTTTTATAAACTACCCCTTCCCGCTTCAACATTGACGGCTAGGCAGTGTTGTCATTTCTCAAATATAAAACGAATTATTAAAATCTTTGAAACCCTACATAATATTTTTGAAAATCATGACATTCGGCCATCCGACACAGTGTGGCCTCCTGGCACACACAACAATCATAGAAATAAAATCATGACATTCTTAAAAGTTAAAAATGAAGAGAGAAAAACAAAAAATACAAACAACAAAAAAAAAATATTTCTATACATTACAAATATATATAAAATTTTAAAACTTGACAACATATTTAACTAGAGCTTCTGAGCTTGTACATTTAAAGAAAATGTTTTGCAATAAAATAGACAGTAAGAGGAAATATTTTAAGTTAGCTTTACTCAGTTACTTTTGCCAGCATCCTCTAAGCTACTGGACATCGGAGCTATGCTGTTCCAAAATGTATCCATGATCGGATTCTATCAGCTGCAACTTCAGTGATCTTGTATGGACCCGCAAACTTCGACAGAGGCTTTGTACTTTTCTTATCATATCAAAATTAAGTTTTTCGACTTATGGTAACTCTAAATTAGTACTTAGACTTATCGGCGCTAAGCTTATTTGGCAAAATGTCATGTAATTTATCTCGTGTATTTATATATCCCAAACATAGCCTCTGCCGCAGTTTTCTGTGTTGAGACATTAACAGGACTTCTATATAAAGAACGAACTCTGTTTTAAGCTTTCACGGTTTAAAACTAAACTTATCACAACTAACTAACTTTCTTATAAACTAACTATCTAATTAACTAACTTAATATTGGGAGCTCAAAATAATGAACAATCACGGAATATATCCCGTAAGTGACAATATAACTAAAGAACGAACTCTTTTAATGTGTGGACTAATTTACAATTATTATTATTTAAAAACGATTTAATTTTACTAAAGAATTTATAAATAATGTTAATAATTAATGTATTCTAAAATCGAAATTATGGTAACCTTATTGAACGTTTTGCTAAAATAATGAATGATAAAAATGGATGTTTAAAGACTAATACTAAAGAATGGTACTCGTATTGTTTAACTTGTAAAATATGCATGTGATGATATATGAAATATATCTGACTATGTATTACGCTCAACTTATTTTAAGACCAATAATTGTATATGTACCAATATACAGTAATATGTACCAATAATTATTTTACTTTACTAATTATTTTATATTTATTATTAATAATAATTATTTTACTTTACTAATTATTTTATATTAATTATTAATAATTATTATTTTACTTTACTTAATAAGTACATGTTAAATTTCACATCGATACGCATTATACAATAATGTAAAATTATATTTGCATGCGCTAAAAAGCTAAAATATCGTTTGTGCCTAAACCACCAACTTTAACATCTGGTAACACCTGTATTTTAAGCAAATAAATAATTCTTATTCTTAACATTACAAATAAATGATTATGATTACGACCAGTGTTGATAGTGCTCTATTGTATGTTTCCCAGACACTTGTCTCAGTCACGTTTAGGCTTGATAGGTTTTAAGATGATCATGAATTTTAAGATGGTTTGATTAAATCTCTCTGCTGACCATTAACTCTGAGACAAGTTACTGCGTTTAAAATATGTTCTAATACCATGTGTATTACAAAAGGCTTTTAAAGTCTTTCAACGTAAAGCTTGTATCACGGTCAGACACAATCTTAGTTGGAACACCGATGACCGAAGTCATAAACTATTTTCTCAAAGACCTTAACCGTGGTTTTGAGTCGTATATTAAACTGCGGTTGAGGTCTCTGAGATGCAAGAAAGTTAAGTAAATCTTCGGGATCCAAACTATTCCGAGTCTGTGACCTATTCCTAATCGAACAGTTAGTCAGCCAGCCAGCCAACAGCTACCAGTAATTTAACATCTATTTAATAATCCTAATTAATTTATCATAAAATACCCACGAAGACTTTCATCAACAGGTAAAGTACGATTCAACATCTCTTCCAACGGACGTCCGTAACTTTCTTCACTAGGGAAAGTCTTTTCGCTCGAACTATGTAGATATCAATGGGCTTCTCTGCCTTAGCCTTCATTTTCATGGACTTACGCCGGCGCCTCAGAGGTATACCAGACGGGGTACCAAGCTCAACATCAGACGACATCGTCACGGCTCACTGAAACATTGTATATCATTTGAGAAGTAATCCGTTCACACTCGCATAAAAACGATGTCATGTGAATGATCGATCACAATAAGCTTAATTATCATTAATTTTAATTAATTTAATTCTCTATGACAGAAATATCCATATTTTGGGTAATAGGCATAAAAACATTATTATCAATCAAAGACATATACCACACAATACTATTTACCAAATCAAGTCAAATAAGACGTTGGTCTTGGTCAAACAAACAAATAAGAAATTGAACTAAAATATCAATATAAATTAATTAATCAATCAATAAGTGAGCAATCCAACAATGTAAAACACAAAAATGTCATTTGTTTGCTAGGCATTTACAGGCTGTTAGCAACACAACATTTAGTTTGATTAATTATTTGTATGGCACAAAGGCCCAGAGGTATTCCAAAAATGTTGTTTAATTTATTATTATTTATTTATTTATTTAAACTTCATGTACAATAGTGGTACACTCGAATTCAAATTGCCTTTATTTCTGGTATTTTTTTTTTTACATTTGCCTATTTTATAAGACATCGTTTTATAATTTTGTTGTGCATGCTATACTATCACTTTAGTGATTTAAAGTGAGTAAGAAGACTTATGAAATTATGTAGTGATACATAGGCGGACTTAATGCCACAAGGCATTCTCTACCAGTCAACCTTTGGGTTAAATAGGAAAACATTGTGATAGGGTACAAAATAATATTTAAAAAAAACTAGTTTTTTGGGAACGAGAATACCAATACTTATATTGATTTTAATACACATATACAGATAAAATTAACTAATATATATTCTATCAAATACCAAAAATTGAAAAGATAATATCGAGAAAACTAATAATAATTATTATGACTAGACTTCGAATTGAGAGCTATTTAGTCTGACTTAAATAGTAGTTACGAACTTTTCTTTAGAAAGTGAATTTGCTTTGCTTTTTGCTTTTATCCGTCAATGTCATTAATTGTCAGACGTCAGTCTATACCAAGATTATTAAAGAGGAAAGATCTGTATCTTTGTATGTAACGAATAAACTTAAAAACTGCTGGACATTTTTCTTTCAGCAATGGATAGCTACATTACCAGCGAGCAACAAAAGCTATATTTTATACCCGTACTCGAAACTGTGACGTCCTTTAGTACTTCTACATAAAAGTACAGCTTAGTAGTCAAGTTCCTCAATAATAACCGCCTATTGATTTCTGAAATGTGTACAATATTCATCGACATAATCTGTCTCTTATTTATTTAATTAAAAATCATTCGAATTCAATATATTTATTGCGCTTCATCTAAACGTTGTAAGAGTCATTAACCAGTAAGCAAATATAGTTTGCTCAAATCCGACGAATGTATGTAGCTCACCCAATAATCCATTGAGTAAATATCGCCCCTAACGCATCCAGCGAGCAACTCACGGGCTCCATTAAAAGAAAAGATAACCCGTAACATTGATAGGGAATAAACAACTACCTACTATAATTCACTGCTCACTATAATTCATTGCTCACCATTATTAATTAATTTAAAGTTTAAAAAATGACGTGTAAGTGTTTGTAAAAACCTACTTGCAAAATAAACATCATTTAACATTTATCATTTATCATCTATCATCTATCATTTATCATTTATTAATTATTTTTTATAATTTATCATTTATCATTTATTATTTATCATTTACAAAAATCCAGCGAACACACTAAGTCGCATAACATAGGCCCTGTGAACACATTTAGTTCACTGGGTTAACATCTGCCTGACGACCGATTCACTGTGATAAATCAGTAGGACACACCTGCATAAAATCAAGTGAACTAACCAAGTCGCCTGTGAACACACTTAGTTCACGTTATCATTATCATCATCATTATCATGGATCCGACGACCGATTCACTGTGATAAATCAGTAGGTCATACCTACCTAAAATCAAGTGAACTAACCAAGTCGCCTAACATGGATCCGACGACCGACTCACTGTGATAAATCAACAGGACAAACCTGCATAAAATCAAGTGAACTAACAAAGTCGCCTGTGAACACACTTAGTTCACATTATCATTATCATCATCATCATCATGGATCCGACGACCGATTCACTGTGATAAATCAGTAGGTCATACCTACCTAAAATCAAGTGAACTAACCAAGTCGCCTAACATGGATCCGACGACCGACTCACTGTGATAAATCAACAGGACAAACCTGCATAAAATCAAGTGAACTAACCAAGTCGCCTGTGAACACACTTAGTTCACATTATCATTATCATCATCATTATCATGGATCCGACGACCGATTCACTGTGATAAATCAGTAGGTCATACCTACCTAAAATCAAGTGAACTAACCAAGTCGCCTAACATGGATCCAACGACCGATTCACTGTGATAAATCAACAGGACAAACCTGCATAAAATCAAGTGAACTAACCAAGTCGCCTGTGAACACACTTAGTTCACATTATCATTATCATCATCATTATCATGGATCTGACGACCGATTCACTGTGATAAATCAGCAGGAACAAGTACCCACTGAAATATCCAGCGAAATCAATAGGTACAGTCAAAGGTCAAAATTCCACTTCCACCGCAATGCACATTATCGTTTGCGCTATACGGGCTCCGGCGCCTATACACACATACGCATATTTATCCGTGTGAGTGATGTTCCAACGCTAACAAATTAACATGTCGTGTAGCATCGCTACGAGTAATAATATAGATGTGGTCAATGTTAGACAAGGATGACAATATCAGTAACTTCTTTTTATCACCGTCTGATTATTTTTTTCATAGTAATGCAAAATTTTGACAAGTTTGCGTAAGTTAACATTAGCTAGATCGGTAACGAGGCTAGTGTGATCGGGATAGATGTGAGTTCGAATCCAAGATGGACCGGTTTTTTATGTTTTATTTAATTATGTTTAATAATTTATTTTTGTAAGTTATTTTGAACAAATAGATATTATAATAAATATATTATAAAGGTAATTTATTATTACAATAATGATAATAAATGAAACAAACAAGTAATATTATTATTTTTTTTATAAAAGAAGTCCTTTACACTTACTTATGTTATTATTGTAGTATAGAATGTTAAAAATCATATTTAAGGTTACATAATATAGATATTATGAAAATTCTGACATCATTTAAGACGTTAAATTTAACTATTCATTTTCTCAATGAAAAGAGGATTGAAACTTAACCTCAATTTTACAATAATATAAATACTAATTTGTTTAAGTTACGGTCACTATGTCCCCTGACATAAAATTACCCTACCTGTTTAGGATTTTTAATATTTCGTATGACCTCCGTTAGCCTCGATACAGCTAATGAGACGTCGACGCATAGACGCCACAATATTTGCACAGACATTTGTGCCACGCAAACTATCCCATAATTGCATGCAATGGGATTTGAGTAGCTCAGGGCATCTCTCGTCCCGAGCTTCCCATCTTTGCACCATTAAACCCCATACATTTTCTATAGGGTTTAAGTCAGGGGACCGAGCTGGCCAAGGAATAACTTTAATTTCCGGATGATTGCTAAACCATTCGCGAACAATGCTGGCACGGTGAATAGGACAATTGTCTTGCACAAAACTTATCTCTTCTAAGTCTTCTGCGGGGTAGATATTACGCACCGTAGGCAACATTACATCATTCAGCACTTCCACATAGTTGGCACTGTTGGCTCGCGTCGATATATTATATTATATTCGTCGATTATTATATTCGTCTCATATTCAGCTACCATATAACGTCGCTGAGGCTGGCTAATAAGAGGTGGTCTTCCGCTCCTCTCACGACTCTTCAGGCTACCTTCTTCCTCAAACCTCTTCACCCAGCGCCTAACAGTCTCTCTCTAAAAAAAAAGTCTATATTACACAATTGCAACAAGCGATTTAGGTCTACCATTATATTTTGTAGGTATCATCACATAAAATTTAAAAAAAATAAACTTACGCATAAACCGGTTTCATTCGATATTTGAGATATATTAAGGCCAGTCGAATATAGGGCCACAATATTTGCCTTAGCTTCAATTCTAATATTAGCCTGCATATTGAATTCAGAAGAATACTAAAATAGTAACAGCAAGATAACACAAACGCTCGTAACTATGTTCACCAACCAAGAACAGCGAATAGTGGAATAATTTATGTGAACTAGTAAAGTAGTTAAAATATGCAGGTAGATTTTAAACAAAGTGAACTTATCACTTTGTTTCAAATCTACCCTCATATTTTAATAACGACGCTAAGATTGAAAATTATTGTAAAACGAAAGAATCTTCGTTTAGTTGTGGAATATATTTTAACATTATATTTTGTTAACAACTCGGCATTTATATTTCACATGTAATACTTAAAAAATGTTTTTCATGTTTGATGTGAGACTCGAACCCGAACACTCGCCATGCGAGGCGCAGGCGCAGTGCTAACCAATTTGGCCACTGTATCACATACACAACTCATTGAAATTTGTAATAACAATCTTAAGCGGGCAACAAGTTGCTAATGTGTAAGTGTTGTCAAACGTTCTTATAGAAGAAGGTCATAAGTACAACTAATATTGCTTTGCCATTGTGTTGCGAGATTGGCAGTCGACTTCTGACTGTTATAGTACGTCTCTTGACAAAGACCCTATGAACCAACATAGTTCACTGGGTATCCATTTAGGAAATTACCATGGCCAGAATAATAATTTATTGACATTTACCTCTGGATGCTTGTAAATAATCATAAATAAAGCATGTTACACTGGCACTACCAATGTTGCTCATTTAAATCCCGGTGCAGAGGCCTATATACATAATAGCAAAAACAATTTAGAATTTTATAATAAACATTGTGGGTAATCATTCTCATAAATGCCTCATGTTAAATTCTTCAAAATACTTCAAAACGTGTAACAGTTTTTGTTTTTTTTTTTTTTTTATCGAGCATATATTAATAGTTTAACGACTACGAGTATCCCTATCTCTACCTACATGGCATGACACTACATGTAAACCTACATGGTTTATTAACAACACTCACACATGGTTCTTTAGAATGGATGTTGGATGCGCGGGAAAGCAAAATAAACAACAAAATCGACTTGGAAAATAATGAAACGGGACGCTGTAAGACCGCGTGGAGACACAGGGTGAAATCGGTCTTTCTCAAGGGTTACAGGGGTGCACGGTACCTTGATTTCCTCGTCGGCAGCTCCTCAGCAAGACTCACAGCGGTTTTCACGCACAAAACACCAAGTTTCACCAATTTTCCAGTTTTTCTTAGGAACGCAATGTTCTCGACACACAGGTTCATAGCCAACGAACAAAAGTCTTATGAATGTCTAATGACGGATCACTTCCGCCGTACGTTTGCCATCTCGCTTCCACGAGTACGATAGGTTCCGTGCAAGGAAGGGATGGGAGATAGAGATGTGTTACCAACCAATTCGTAATGTTGCCAAATAATAAAATTTAATCTGTGATTTAAAATTGGCACAACCATCCCCCCGGGCTTGAAGCGATGCCTTCAAGAATTGAAGCTAATTTACGAAACTAAACTAAACGATAAACTAAGTAATAAACTAAGTACCTAATTATAGTAACGTTAACCTAACCTAAATAACGAAATTGCCCAATCTATTGGTTAGGTAACGGACAAAGACGAACGACGGGGCGCAAGTAAGAGCCAGTCGTCGTCTTAACCCGAACGACGCGAGTGATTCCTGTGGAGTCCGGGAAAACTTCCTCCACGACACCCAACGGCCAGTGTAGTGGAGGCGAATTATCAGTTATAAGAATCACGACCGTGCCGACAGCGACCGGATCGACCGGCGTGTTCCATTTGCGACGCGATTGTAAGGTGTGGAGGTAACCGCTCCTCCAGCGCTTCCAAAACGACTGTACCAGTCTATCTAACAATTCATGTCTAGCGACAGTAGTTCTCTCGTCTATTTCCTCGGCAGGCAAATATCTTAAAGGCGTGAGATTCAAAAAATGCGCTGGAGTTAAAGCTAGCGGTTCCGAAGGATCACTAGAGAGTGTCCTGCAAAGAGGCCTAGTGTTCATTACCGATTCGACTTGGGTAAGAACGGTACTTAATTCTTCGAATGAGAGAATAGTGTCACCTATGACTCGATACAAGTGCGATTTTAGACTTTTAATATTAGCTTCCCAATTGCCCCCAAAGTGACTAGCAGTCGGGACATTGAGTGACCAATCTATGCGACTTTCAGCTAGCATGTGACCAAATTCAGTATTATGGTTTGAACAAAGAAATTCGTGAAGTTCCGAAAGTTTGCGTTTAGCGCCTATGTAATTAGTCCCATTATCTGAATAAATCCTACTCACCGGGCTACGCCTTGACAAGAACCGTTTGAAAGCGCCCATAAAATTAGCTGTGCTAAGGTCACCAACAAGTTCAATGTGCACGGCGCGTGTAGTCATGCAAACGAACAGACACACGTAGGCTTTGGTAGAACGAACACCTCGACCGCGAGACATGGTAACCCTAAACGGCCCGGCATAGTCCGTGCCCGTGTGAACGAACGGCTTAGCGGATTGGACGACACGACAAGAGCGATGATCCGCCATTTCAGGGAAACTGGACTTAGGACGAAGTCGAAAGCAGGGAATGCATTTATGGATTCTATTCCTAATTAAATTACGGGCAGAAAGTATCCAATACCTCTGACGTAAGAGTGACATCAGCAGGTCGGGACCTGCATGACAGTTTAATTTATTCTTATTCTTATTCTTTATTGCACACAAAAAAAAATCAAATATACATAAAATTGCAAGTAGATAGCTTATGTACAAAGGCGAGCTTAACCCAGAATTGGGTTTTCTTACAGCAAACCTAATTTTGATAGCGAGATTTGCAGAAGAGGATTCACTTAAGAATGTGCAATAACATTACTAAAATTAATTAATTTTATTAACTAAACTACAAACATACAATATAATATACGTCATACATACAGTATATACATACATACCTATAAAATCATATATATATATATAAACCTACATACATACATATTGATCATGTTGACAGGAAATGTTCCCTTATTCCTCTCTTGAACACCTCTAATGAGGGGCTATCCCGTAAGGAGTGTGGAAGTGAATTCCAAAGGCGCACAGCACGAACAGTGAAAGATCCATCATACCGACTTGAGGAGTGGGAAGGAAAACGAAGGAGAAGAGATGACGATGAGCGACAAGGCTTACCTCTAGGAACAAGATACTCAAAGCGTTCCTGAAGATACGAAGGAGCCTTAGAATTGTGAAGAATGGAAAAGAGAAACGAAAGAGTGTGACAATCTCGACGCTGCCGAATAGGTAGCCACTTCAGCTGCTTCCGAAACTCCGACACATGGTCGTACTTACGAAGCCCGAAAATGAAGCGGATACACAAATTCTGCAGACGTTCGAGCTTATTAAGAAGTTCCTCAGTCGCATCAAGAAAACATACATCCGCATAGTCTAGAAGAGGTAGAAGGAGAGACTGAGCAAGAGTAATTTTAGTTTCAAATGGCAGAAATTTCTGAAGACGCTTAAGAGACCGATACGAACAAAACACCCTCCTGCTTACTTCAGCAATGTGAACATTCCAAGATAGGTTGTAGTCCAAGAATACACCTAAATCTTTAACTTTTTTGGAGTAGGCTATAGCGTTACCATCGTACACAACAGGAGGAAGAGACTGATGATTTAACAAATTGACGAAGTATCTGCCACCAATAATGAGAGCTTGTGATTTTGTTGGGTTGACTAATAGTCCAAAACTTTTAGCCCACTGGCTGATGTTCTGAAGATCATTATTGATGGCATCGATAGCTCTAGGAAACTCCTCAAGTTTAAAATGACGATAAAGCTGCAGGTCGTCTGCATAGAGATGATAATGTGAAGATAATACCTTGGTGACAGCGTTAATGAAAACGGAGAAAAGAAGAGGAGAAAGGACGCCACCCTGAGGAACACCCGCAGAAAGATCGCACCAATGAGAGCAAGCCTCATTCAAGTGTACTGACTTCGAGCGACCCCGAAGATATGAATCAAACCAAGCAGTCACAGAAGGAGATATGTTTAGAGAGGAAAGGATACCTGAGAGGATGTCAAAATCAACTGAGTTAAACGCACTGCTAAAGTCCAATAGAACCAACACCGTAAGGAGACGGTTTTCCATGGCCAATCGGATGTCGTCAGTAATTTTAATTAGGGCAGAAACAGTGCTATGGCCAGGACGAAATCCAGACTGATATGGACTTAGCAGGCTATTAGTAGAAAGGTAATGCGATAGTTGATTATTAACAACACTCTCAAGGACCTTGGACAGGATTGGAAGTATTGAGATTGGGCGAAACTGGGATACTGAAGAGGGATTTGCAACTTTGGGAAGAGGCAAAACGTAGGCCTTCTTCCAAGCAGAAGGAAAGGAGCCAGAGAAGAGAGAATAATTTACAATGTGTAAAATAACAGGAATAAGGTCATCAAGGATAGGAAGGAACATTTGAAGTTGCAGACCATCATCACCTACTGCTTTGGTAGAAATAGATGTAATGGCCCGCTTAATATCCCCTTCTGTAACTGGGTGAAAAGAGAAAGAAGTACATGTTGGCAGAGGAAGATTAGAGAGATTGTTAAGAGTGGAAGATTTAACGTCATCATCTAGAGTGACTGGTGATTTGGAGAAGTGTAAATTAATCGTATTTAGGTCAATATCAGGCGTGCTGTCATTCGTAGCTGTGCCGATTCCAAGAGATTTGAGAAATTGCCAAATTTGTGCTGTGTTGGAGTGTTGAATTGTGTCGTGTATGTGACGCCTTTTAGCATCCCTACACATACGACCGCAGCGATTACGCAGTTTCTTATAGAGAGACCAGTTCTCATCAGTAGGGCCCCTTTTGTAACGCCTTTTCGCCTTATCCCTTAGAGACATCTCCTTTTTAATTGGATCCGACAACCAAGGGGCTGGAAGATGCTTCACTCTGACCTTTTTCAGCGGAGCATGCACATCAAAAAGTTTCAACAGTATCTTGGTAAACTCGGCCACCTTAGTGTCCAAGTCATTGCTGTCATAAACAGGAGACCAGTCAATATTGCCCGCATCCTCTCCCAAACGCTTCAGATCAATGTTCTTGAAACTGCGTAGCAAGAGAAATTTTGATTTGCGTTTTGGAGGGCGAATTTTATACGATATGAATAAAAGATCGTGGTAAGAAAATGAGGCAGAGAGTTGCCCGTACGTGGCTACTTTGTTTGGGTCGGAAACTAGAATAAGGTCTAGAAGAGAGGGATTGCAGTGAGGCGCATGATGAGTAGCGTTGAGCTGAAGGATGTGCATGTTGACAGAAGAGACAAGGGTCCTGAGTTTACGGCTGCGCACATCATCTTTGATCAGACAAGTGTTGAAGTCTCCGAGTATTATAGTGTGGTCATATAAGGAAGAAAGATTTTCAAGATTTGTTTCAAAAGAAGCAAAGAAATCAATATGACAGGAAGGACTATAGAAGACACCTAAAAGTAATTTTGCATGATTAAAAGTTACCTCAATAAAAAGGTGTTCAGCAGATTTTGAATAATTACTCGGAGACTGATCGATAATTTTGTAAATAATATCATCACGAAGATATATGGCAACCCCCCCACCACCCTTGCCCGTTCTGTCATTACGCACAAGCCTGTAGCCGGGCAACGAATATTGTGTTGAAGGAAGAGCAGGTTTCAGGAAAGTTTCAGAGACAAGCACAGCATGAACAAGATCTGAGTCAAATGAGGATAACAAATCGGTATGATGGGCTGGAATGCTTTGAGCATTAAAATGGACGGCATTGAAGAACTTGTTGTAGCAAGAAAAGGTAGAAGAAAGCTGGTCGCGTAAGTGTATAGAATCATCATCACTGAACGCACTGGCATAGCTCTTGTCAGATGAACAAGAAGAAGAACAGGAGACAAAACTGTCATCAATATTGTCTAACATAACAGATAAATTATATATTAAAATAAATAAATACTATACTAAATTATTCAAAACTATTACTAAAACAAAATACTAAACTAATTAGTTATTCTATATCGAAAATCCTCGATGCACCTTGCCGTTGAAACAAAGATTAAATTGCTAGTATCCAAGTCATAAAAAAAAAGACACAATAGTTGGGAAAGTTTCCGAACGAGCAAGCTACAATCATCGCTGTCAAAATGTCAAAACAATTTATATAAATATTTTCAGTGACCGACACATTAAAGAAATAATAAAAAAAAAAAAGGATGCTGGAACGTGATGTGCGCGATCATTTGGCCTGCCTCCGCGATCTCTTGTCCAAAACAGGGTTGCTGCTAATAGGTGAAGATGCAACCGTCGCAGCCGAACCAGCAGATGTAGATACTGGAAACTGCGCAACAAGTTCTTGAAGTTCAGTAGCCGACTCAATCTTTCGACGCGACTTGTCTGGGAGCAAGATGATAATTTTGCCCTCGGAAGTCCAACACTGCTTCACACTAAAGTGTTTGCGAGCGGCTAGAAACACGTCGTGCCTTGGCTTAGTTAGGAACTCCGAGAGAACCAGACCAGAACCCTTCAGCATTGTTTTGTTGCGCCATATCTCGCTGCGCAGATTGTAGCAATTGAACCGAATAAGAAGAGGACGAGGCTTGCCTGAATTAACTCCCAAGCGATGGCAGGATGTGATGTCCGTTGGAGAGACATTAATAATCTTTATCTTATCTGTCAAAGTTAGGACGGCCTGGGAAGTGCAGTCTTCATCCTTCTGCTCAGGAAGACCATGCAGGAGTAGAACTTGCCTACGAGACGCCATTTCATGCCGGTCTAAGCCCACAGTCAGCAACTCCATCTGAGCCTTCAACGCACTCATAGTCTTCCAAATGAAGCATTTGAACTCCAAGAAATCCCGAGAGAGGCTGGCTATTGTCTTGTGTGGAGCCTCATTGCTGCTGACATTCTTCAAGTCCTCCTCGTAGGTGTCCATCCGTTTGGTGAAAGTAGCTGACAGCTCCTTCATGCAGTTTGACAGCTTGGCATATAGGTCCATTTTGTGGAGATTTATGTTGGTGCAGGTTAGGTTAAAGGAGATGGAGAGTTTATAAGTGCTGTGAGTGCATCCGAGGATAAACTAAACTTTTAGTGCATATGCACCTTATAAAATTATAATTAACTATTTTATATAATTATTTTATGTGAGAGCTATTAAAACTTGTGTTCACTTGTGATGGTATTCGACGAGTAAATTCAAAACGGGATCCTTGCTTGGAAGCAAAATGGGATATTTCCCTTCATAACTTAAATCCGAATTTCTTAAACGGCCTCCGACTCTAATGAGTCCGTCCTTGAGAAACGGCTTTAAGTGTCGTAAAGTAGGACTACAATCCTTGCCTTCCCCGAGTCTAGCAATCTCAGTGAAGAAATAAAGGCGTTGAAGCTCACGAAGAACGAGTAGTTCAGCGAAGTCATAATCCGACGCTGACATGCGATATCTAACAGGTAACAACCTGACAAAACGACAAACGTAAATTACTACTCGAAGTAATACTCCAGGACGATATGCGATCGACCAAAGAAAGAATAGGAGATCTTTCATTTAGTACAGCGGATACCAACGAAAGCTTCTTCTCTTCAGGTGCTTCAGGCACCGACGAAGGACTGAAGGGAACGACAGGCCACTGTGAGACGTCCAAATGGGCCCACGGAGGACCACTGAACCAAAGCGGGTGGTCAACAATTTGAGAAGGCGTGAGACCACGCGACAGACAATCTGCGGGATTGTCCGTACCGGACACGTGATACAAATTTTGTGGCAACAAGTCGCTTTGTATTTTTGACACTCTGTTGGCCACAAAGGTGTTCCACCGATGGGGCGACGAATGTACCCAACAGAGCGCGACTGTAGAATCCGAAAATGCAAATATGTTACGAAAAACAATGCGGGGCTGACAAGCGACTATGACATTTTTTATAAGTTGAGCTAGCACCAGAATAGCACAAAGCTCCAAACGAGCGAGAGAAACGACTTTCTTAGGTGAGACCTTCGATTTGGCGGTTAGCAAGTAAACAATATTGCCATCGCTATTTTGGACGTGGAAGTAAATCACTCCCCCGTATGCCTTCTCACTGGCGTCTGCGAAAGCCAAGATAGTGACCACACTATCAGCGATGATACCAACGTGACGTGGGATTTTAATATTACAGAGCAACGGGAGCTCTTCCTTGAAGCGAGTCCACAGCCTGACTATATCCTCAGGTGGGGTATCATCCCAGTCACAATCTCGCAGCCAAAGCTGCTTGATAAGAAGTTTAGCGTACAGGACGACAGGTGCGACAAATCCCATGACGTCCCATAACTTAGCGACACACGATAATATTGTTCGTTTAGTACAATTTTGTGCGGGAGTATTGACCCTCATGCTGAAGTGATCTGACGTAGGCGACCAACACAAGCCTAGTACTTTCTGCTGGTCGGACTCGTCGAATTCTTTGACAGCTAGCAGACGATGCGAGGGTGGAATCGAGTCTAAAACGGCTTGAGAGTTGCTGGTCCATTTAACCAATTCAAATTGACCAGCTTTCATAAGACCTATCATCTCCGAGGCAGTGGAAATACCCTGCTCTTCCGTGAGGACGGAATGGATGAAATCATCCATATACAAACCTGAAGTGACGATATTTTTAGCCTGAGGGTAGGAGTCACCCTCATCCTCTGCCAGCTGCCTAATAGTTCGCAGCGCATGGAAGGGGCTAGACTTAAGCCCGAAAACAACACGATTAAATTCATAAACCTGTAAAGGTTCTTGCGGCGAAAAGCGATACAAAATGCGTTGGAAACGCCGATCAGATTCTCGGATTCCAATGCTAAGAAACATCTGACGAATGTCTGCGGAGAGTGCAATCGAAAACAAACGAAAACCAACGATAATATTAAACAAACTCCCTTGCAGGTTTTGCCCACCGTACAAGAGGTCATTAAGCGAAATGCGGGAGGTAGTCTTGCAACTACCGTCGAGAACGACACGAAGTTTGGTTGTGACCTTATCATCCCTGATCACCCCATGATGCGGAATAAAATACGAAATTTGTGAAGAATCTGAATTTGCAGGTGAAATATAACCCTTTTCTAAATATTCGAGGATGACGCTATCATATGCGACCTTTAATTGTGGAGAAGCTTGCATCTTCCTTTCCAAGCAGAAAAACCGACGTTCACTTGCTTGACGTGAGTTACCAAGGGATTCGACATCACCCTTGAAAGGCAGAGCTACCACGTATCGACCGTCACTATTTCTAGTAGTAGTGGGTGTGTAAAACTCCTCACACTCCCTGTCGTCCGAGCTGACTACAGGGGGAACATCCACCTCCTCCAATTCCCAAAATTTCCGGACCGCAGAGTCCAACGGGTCCGCGGTACAACAATATGAAACGGTCGAGTTGCTATCAACACGGACCGGCGCGTCACCTACTATAACATAGCCAAGGACAGTTTCTAAAGCAAGCGGTGATACATATGGCGGCTGTCCTTGAACTTTATTCGACAAGAGTAAGTGTGGGTAAATCGAAGCACCGATCAATACTTGAATCGGGCCTGGCGAAAAATATGTGTCGTCTGCCAACGGCAAGTTTTTGAAGTTAGACAAGAGTGAAGAATTAACCGTGGCAGTTGGTAAATGTTCAGTAATTTTATCTACTACCAAAGAGTCGACATTATAATTTATGTTACGATCAAAGCGAGAATGAAATTTAAATTCTACGGAACCCTGAATTGTTTTACTTGAACCGCCTATTCCTTTCACGGCGGAACAAGTAGGTCGATTATTTATGTTCAAACCTAAGCGTTGACAACACTCACGTGTGATAAAGTTACTTTGAGAAGCGCTGTCTAACAATGCACGAATAATGTGCTTATTACCATGAGAATCCACGACAATAATGCGCGCAGTTGCAATCAAAACCGTCGTGGGGCATCGAGATGAATGGTCAACCTCATTATTATTAGCTGATAACGCACACAGCGCGACGTCATCGCGAGCGGAGGCAGCGTTAGCGTCACTAGGTGCCGCATTGGCAACTGTAGCAGACGCGGCTTGCTGGGCCCCAAAGCACAATAATGTATGGTGCTTGCGGTGGCACCTTTTACATTTAGAAGTTGACTCACACGCGGAAACACGATGACCACTACTTAAACAATTTATGCATAAATTGTTAGACTTTACGAAGTTAAAACGCTGATCAGGGTTATAACTATTAAATATCTTACATTTATAAATGTAATCATGTTGCTCACTGCATAGACTTCATGTTGTTTTCTCGGGACCAGAGGTGCTGGCGTACGCGACGGTAGACTTACGTTCGAATGGTTTCTTATTATTGGTGACCCTAGCAACAGATGATGAAGTACGTTCTAACATTTTTATATGGTCACGAACGAAACAATCCAAATCGGAAAACGATGGAATTTCGGAACTATTAGATCTTAGTTGATAATTAGTTTCGAAAGCACGCACAGTATCTTGGTCGAGTTTCTTAATAGCGATATGTAACAAAACAAAATCAGCGAGGTCATTGACCTTTGTGTTTTTTAAAGCGGCAACAGACGACGAGAATTTATCGAGAAATGATTCTAAATTATTTGGGGTTCCAGACGAAATCGATTTAAATTCAAATAATTGGTCTAAGTATGAAGTTGCGGACTGGCGCTTATCTTCATACCTTTTACAAAGCGAATCGAAAATAAGAGGGTAGTTATCCGCTGATGGATTTATACCCGCACATATTGAACGAGCCTTGCCTGTTAACTTTCCTAACAAATAATATAACCTCTCACAGTCTGTCAGAGAAACATTATTATGCACTGCGTTTTTATAGCTAGCGATAAACAATGGCCAATTTCTATGATCTCCGTTAAATTCGGGGATTTCAATAGGAGGTAATCGAGGTGACCTTTTGACCTCACTACGAGATTGAACTAGCAGTTTTTCTTCAGCTCGCTTTACACGGCCTAAAAGGTCTTCGAATGAAGAAAGCGCTTGATAGGAGACAGCGCAGTCAGGATTTAATTTGAGCTCATGGGCAACAATTTGGTCCAAAATGTTTTCAAAATCCACACGCAATGAATCAACTGTTTTAACGTCACAGAAGAAGGACTCCTTATCGAATCCTTCTAAGTCGATTCGTTTTGCCTGGTCAGATATGGCTTGCATGCGAGCAAATATCCGATCGCGTTTCGATATTAATCTTTTTAGAGTTGCGTCCGCCATATTTTATTAGCGGTTTGCAACTAAATAAATATCTACGACAAGTAGTTCTGAAAGGACTGTGAATCGATTACACTCCACTAATTACCTACAATAAATGATTTTGTGAACGCACGATTATGTATTCAACAGGACAAGTAAAGTTATGAAATGGGTTCTTTGTTTACGGAACCGGTTTTGACTGGATATTACGAACGAGATAATTACCTAGGTAGGTACTTATTATGCAGTTCAATACGAAACGAAATATCACTAAGATGTTTGTTATGTTCCTGGGTCGCGACACGAAATAATTATTTATTTACGATAGTTTAACGATAACGATTGTCTAACTTATTTGTTAGGTTTGCGGTTGCGAAAAATCTAACTTAATTGCTAGATTACGACGATACGACACGACGAGACGATACGATATGAATAAGAATGCGAATTTACTACTATATTAGCGGGGTTTACGAGAATCTACGTTATATAACCTAACTTACCGGCACATGCGTCCGGCGCGGCTACAATTGCGGAATTTGCGACAAATTGACGCAGGATAGGGGAATGGTTGGCTATTCACTGATTCCAGTTGGAATCCGGCTCGAAAAGGACCAATGGATGCGCGGGAAAGCAAAATAAACAACAAAATCGACTTGGAAAATAATGAAACGGGACGCTGTAAGACCGCGTGGAGACACAGGGTGAAATCGGTCTTTCTCAAGGGTTACAGGGGTGCACGGTACCTTGATTTCCTCGTCGGCAGCTCCTCAGCAAGACTCACAGCGGTTTTCACGCACAAAACACCAAGTTTCACCAATTTTCCAGTTTTTCTTAGGAACGCAATGTTCTCGACACACAGGTTCATAGCCAACGAACAAAAGTCTTATGAATGTCTAATGACGGATCACTTCCGCCGTACGTTTGCCATCTCGCTTCCACGAGTACGATAGGTTCCGTGCAAGGAAGGGATGGGAGATAGAGATGTGTTACCAACCAATTCGTAATGTTGCCAAATAATAAAATTTAATCTGTGATTTAAAATTGGCACAACCAGATGTTAACATGTAAAATCAACACATCTTCATGGCTGCATTGTTAAACTCATATATTAAATGCCATAATTATTTTAATTTTATTTATTTAACTAACCAACAGCGATACATAAAAATATTTTACAAAATATGCTTGTGACAGTTATTATGGCCAATTATAGCATTCCCTGTGTAACTGGGATATATATATATATATAATACATGCGAACGGACTAATGCCAGATATTTTCAAAAAATAAAAATACAATACAAAAATACGATACAACATAATTTTTAAGTTATTTTTAGAACTGGATTACAATTTTGAAAAATTTTAAACAAAAAACGGTTGAATAAAAGATAGTACAAGAAGAAGAAGATTGTTCACTATTTTTTTATGTCGGTTTATTATAGTTACATAAATCAACTTCAGAGAATTCCGAGTAATAAATTCGAGCAATGCGAGTCAGAACACAGTTCTTAATAATTATGTATACTTTCTGCATAGTTGAATCACGTGAACTTTTTAGCGGGGTAGAAATCTTTCTCTATTTCGTGTTATAACAATAATATCCATGGTGTAAAACACTGTGCATACGTGAAAGTTTATTTGTTAAATTTCCACCCTCCCTTTTTTTTTTCAGAAATTTAACAGTAAGTATACATCTAATTAGGGTAAAGAAAAGGAAACAAATTACTTACTATTTCGCTGAGAGATGGCTCGTGGTTCTTGTCACTTCTGAACTGTAATAAAAACTACTGTAGCTCCAATCAAGTCTTCAGTATATTCAAATCCAAGTATTTCATTCCACATAGGCCTGGATGGGCACTTAAGAACGTCGACAAGGGTGCACGGTTCGGTTGGTGGCTTCCATGGAGAAGAACCGGCAAGAAACTCCATGGTTACTCTTTTCAAATTATTTGGTATTACACAATTCTACATTACTTCACGTTTTATACAAAATGCAATAATTACAACACTTATCAGACATAGATTCGACTGTTAGTCTTAACACCACAATTTCTCCCAATGAACAGAGCTCTCTCGGTCGAGTGTCATGTTTTATAAACTACCCCTTCCCGCTTCAACATTGACGGCTAGGCAGTGTTGTCATTTCTCAAATATAAAACGAATTATTAAAATCTTTGAAACCCTACATAATATTTTTGAAAATCATGACAATTCTAACAGTATTTCAAACGAAGTTTGAACCACCACAAATAGAGTTGCTAATTTTAGGGTTAGAAGGGCCTGAAGTGTTCAATTCCAAACAGATTTAAAACTCTGGTATAATATTTCATGGTTTTTGTCTTCCGCCTTACCTAATCGTATCCCTTTCCAGGACATACTTATTTTTATTTGAATTGTTCTGTAGCTGGGAGCTCGTGGCTAAATAATAACAGCCAGTCGGGTCGATTGTTAGGTTAAGCCGTGCTTGCCTAGGTTGGTCTGTGGATGGGTGACCGCCCATTACATACCGAGTTTCCTCTATGCCTCGGAAAGCACGTTAAGCCGTTGGTCCCAGCTGTCATTTGTAGATCTTTGACAGTCGTTACGTAGTCAGAGACCCAAAGTCTTACCAAGGGGTATCGTATTACCCAGTACTAACTGGGTTGTGCAGGTCAGATAGGCACTCGCTCCATGTAAAATACTGGTATTCAGCTGCATCCGGTAAAACTGGAAGCCGACCCTAACTAAGATGGGAAAAGGCTAGGCAGATGATGATTTGAATTGTTCTGTAAATAATTCTTCACCCACCCACGATAATTTCAGTTTATCCGTGATCATGGTACCTACTTGCAACAGTGCCGAAATATCGGGAACTCAAAACAAACAGTAAACATGGTAAATATCTCGTTTTCAGTGTTAAAAATAGTCTAGATACATGTTCTTGTGTCTGCAATCTAATGTGATATTTACCAGCTCTACCGACTTCTTTGAGAGAATGTATCCGTCTCTGTTTGTTGGAAATGCGCTGTTGATGTACTACAATCTACGACTCAATAATAAAATAAACGACGTACCTGCTAGCTCGCTGCTCATTCTTTGCTCCGGACCGGCTACAGTGGTCGCAGGCCCTGTGCCTTTGCATACCTAAACTGTTCGATATGCGCCCACAACCCAGGCGATGAATCTGTTGAACACCCTGTTTGCTCAAGAACCGGATCCGTAATTATTGCATGAAGTTTTTTACTTAACACTTCAATACCCACAATTACAGACACAATTAAAATAACAATGCACCGTGCCTCTGGAGGCACGGCCGGGAGCATACGGGTTAATGCTATATTGTTGGCTTACTGCACGCTTTGGTGCAAGCAAAATAAGTGCAGCAAGTTACTGTTATATTATTTAAAAAACTGGCGAAATGTGGGTGTAGGTACGCCTTACCCTTATTAGGTACGCCTTACCCTTTGGGGGATTACATGCTTAACGTCATGTTGTGTCGTTGTCATTGTAGAGTGTCACTTTGTTGACTCTCAGGAGATAGCTTTTACTTGCATCACGAGAGTATTTTGGGCCTAATAGTAACACCCTTGACTTACGTGACGCAGGTCATGGGGTCACAGTACTTTGGGTAATAGGTATGCTCTTAAAGAAAAGGAAAACATCGTGAGCAAACCGGTATGCTGGCGACAAGGTACAAATAAACCAAATCCAGCTAATTCTGTTTATCCAAGAACAGAAGATAATATTTGTCTCTCTTAAGATTTAAGTAAACGTGTGATTAACGAAATCCATAATACAACACCATCGTCGGTTAATTTCTTAATACTTACTTACTGAGCGATTATAGTGTTAATTTCAGAGCATGATTACGCCCTAGAAGGACATACACTGAGCTTGTTGTTGAGATTCTGTAGAAAGGTCAGGTGTGTAGTACTCGCAACCGACGTGCACATACACTGACCTTATTGTTGAGATTCTTTAGAAAGGTCAGGTGCGTAGTACTCGCAACCGACGTGCACATACACTGACCTTATTGTTGAGATTCTATAGAAAGGTCAGGTGCGTAGTACTCACAACCGACGTGCACATACACTGACCTTATTGTTGAGATTCTTTAGAAAGGTCCAGTGCGGAGTAGGTACTCGCAACCGACGTGCACATACACTGACCTTATTGTTGAGATTCTTTAGAAAGGTCAGGTGCGTAGTACTCGCAACCGACGTGCACATACACTGACCTTATTGTTGAGATTCTTTAGAAAGGTCAGGTGCGTAGTACTCGCAACCGACGTGCGTATATGACCAGATGTATGAACGTGGACGAGGGAAAAGGAGTATGTTAGGATCGTAACAGGTGGCGTTCTGTGGTTTCTGCCTACCCCCATGGGAAAAAGGCGTGGGTTTATGTATTGTATGTATGTATGTATCAGTCTGACTGTTCAAGCATTTACAGTGCAATGAAAATGAACCTCCTAAACCAGTTAATAACTTCGAGTAAAATCAAAGTCAATGATCTAAGATTTAAAAAACCAATATTTAACTGATTATACACAATGTTTGCAAAAATAGTTGCTCAAGGAGAATAATGGGCATGTACTCCATCGTTACTACAAGTGACTAAACAGCATGTAATTTTTTTTTTCATGAACAATATTGTTTAGTGTGTTATGTAAAATAACTCCATGTATTCTATAAATCTATCACCAATAAAAGTTACCTTAGTCTGTGAAGCCTGAAAGCACAACCAGGATCATTTCATTAAAATCTCTTAGTTAAAAAAACAACATTATATCGGGAATCCTTCCATTTACAAAAAGAAAACAAAATTTTTAAATAAAAATAGTTTCCTTTTTAAATGAATCCTGTGGCACCTCAGCAGGGGTGCAGTGTGCCAAGTAATTTTCTATAAAGAAATAAATTGCCTACTTTGCATTTCTTGAGACGTTATTACCTACCCCAGGAGTAAGTTTAGTGCCGTCACAGAGAAAATATTTGAGTCTATTTTCTTTTAAACTAAACTAAGGAACAACATTTTAATCATAAACCAAAATCATGGGGTATCGTATTACCCAGAACTAACTGGGCTGTGGAGGTCAGATAGACAGTCGCTCCATGTAAAATCTGGTATTCAGCTGCATCCGGTGAGACTGGAAGCCGACCCCAATAAAGTTGGGAAAAGGCTAGGCAGATGATGATGATTTAATTCTTAAACTAAACATAGCTTGAACTTATCTATCTAAGCTTAAGTTAAACTCAGCCTTACACTTTGCTTACTAAATAATGTTTATTTTTTTTTTAAGTTTCTTAGTTTTGAAGTATCTAAGTATAAGGAAACTGTTAGGAAAAAATCTGCACGGTAAGTCTGTTCGTTTTTCACCGGATTATCTTCCCCAAGTTCATCAATCTTAGCCCTTTAACTCCTAAGTGCACCTTAAGTGCCATAACGGGCCATTTTCCATAAGAACTATAATGGCCTCCATAACTCTTAATTCACTTATTCACGTTTATAATGGGTTCTTTCTCTTACCTCCGGAAACATTCACATGGACATGGGGCACAGTTAATAAAGAAATGGCTGTTTAAAAATGTTTATTGTGTTTTTTTATTTTTCGTGGGCGATGTTTTTCTAGATAATAAACAATAACAATATACTTTGTTTATTAACACCAAAAGACGTTTTTCCCCTGAATTGGACTAGCAAGAACAATTTTGGTGAAACGGATTCTGCCAATTACGAAACGAAATTTTGACAGTATAAACACAATTAAATATGCACAATACTAGCCGTTACTCCAGAAAAAATATTTTAAAAGAATAGAGAGAGAAAAAATAATGGAGTTATTTTGATTGGATCAAGCAGCGGTTTGTCCAAATAAATAAGCCTTATCTTCAGATTCTTAAAGGTCAATAAAAAGCCGGAAAACCGTAGAAACTAAAAGGGAATAAAATTAAGTAAGTGAATATTTCCAACTCGGGCGAAAAATTGAATATGTCGGCGACAAAAATGCATTACAATAGAAAATGGAGTGGCATATATCTGAAATGTGGCATGCAGCGGATTCCGCAGTGTTGAAGTGGAAATTGGCATAGGGGGCGCATATGTTGGATTTCATTGTTGCTTACTGCGACGGCTGGCTATGGGACAAGGCATCAGAGGTAGCGATTTTTTCACATCGCTGATTTTAATAAATAAAATAAATATTGCTGGACATTACACACAGCGCCATCTAGTGCCACACTAAGCAACGAGGCTTGTGTTGTGGACACCAGATAGTTGATATACTACATAGATACTTTTTTGTTTGTAAATACATACCTATTATACATATAAACATCCATGACTCGGAAACAAATGTCAATGCCCATCACACAAACATTTGCTCCGACCGGGATTCGAACCCAGGACCCTAAGAACGTAAGGCAGTCTCACTACCGCTGCGCCAATCGGGTCGTCGATTTTGTGCGTTTAAGCGGCCAACGATGAATAATACAAGACTTTAAAACCTTTATCCTTTCACGCTTCCTTTTGTTAGGATAGAATCTGCATATGAGCCCTCAACATTTGACTGTAACTCTTGGGAACCACCACCCAGTAGTGCTGACCACGATGTCTTCCTATGCAAACTGCAACTGTCTCTTGATGAAATTCATAAAGAACTAAAATCACTTGATTCAACCAAGGGTCCCGGTCCTGATGGGATTCCTTCGATTTTTCTGAAGAATACTTGTGATACGTTATGTTATCCTCTACTTGTATTATATAATAAATGTTTATCATGTGGTATTTTTCCGGAAGTGTGCAAATATTGTACCAGTTCATAAGAGTGGTTCCATTTACCAAAAAAAAAATGTTATTAAGTTCGACTATCGTCTTGCCAATACACCACTTAGTAAAATAAGTTTTCTCCGCGATCTTGGTGTTCTACTAGATTCGAAGCTCCATCTGGATGTTCACATAGAAAAAATTGTAAAAAACAAGGCCTTCCAAATGTTTGGTTTTGTTATGAGATCATCCAAGGATTTTCGCCGACCTTCTACTTTCTTGCATTTATATAAATCAATAATTAGGCCACAGTTAGAGTTTGTAGTACCTATTTGGAACCCTTTTTACACAAAATATAGTGATTGATTAGAGCTAGTGCAACGTAAATACCTTCGTGCTATGAATTTTAGATGTTATCGGAAAAAAAATCATACCACTTACTTTTTAAAAAGTATGATATTCTGACCTTAAAGTCAAGACGGAAACTTCTGGAAGTTATGACTTTACAATGTGTGCCGTAATCATTTTGACTGTCCGGACTTAGTAAGGGGTCTGTGTTACCTGGTTCCTCGAACAGTTCATGTAGGTACGTGAGATACGCACTCGACGTCTATTTGTTACTAGCCTCTATAAATCCAACGCTGGCTCGCGTTCACCGTTTAGTTGAGACATACAATAATGAGTTTCATTCAATCGACATTCTTTTTCTTAGTAAAAATGCATTTAGAAAGCAAATCCAAGCATACCTAAAGGACCAGCAAATTACTGTGTAATTTTTTATTTGATTTCAGTATGTAGGTACATTATTTACAATTTACAAATCTATTCAAATAAACTAAACTAAAAACTGTATAATTAGATATTTAATGTTAAATACGCACACAAATTTAAATTTTCTTTTTTATTTTATATGTATAATCAAATACATTTAAAAATCTTAGATATTAGTACCAGGACAATGACCGTTGTTTATGTATTGTATTTGTGTTGTTACTAGCTAGTTTTAAAATACTTTAAATTGTAATCTGTGGAGAACATTGTGGGTAGCATAATTGTTTTAATATTTAATTATTTTTTTTTTCATTTATTCATTTACATACATATTTTTAACATTTTTAAATATCTCTTAATAAAACTACATAAAAAAACATTTAAAAATATAAAAAACAGTAGCCCACCAGCGCTGGGAACAGGGTCCGAGCTGCCGGTGGTCAGGGCTCTTGAGAGAGGAACCTAACGATACGTGCCGTGTCCAGAAGTACTGCTTATTTAAATTATTGTTACGAATTCTTATTGTGCTACTGTTTGTTTTTCCTTAAATAAATAAATAAATAGGGTTATTCCGATAAAGCTGAGTGTGACTGCGGAGCCTCATCTCAAACCACGGCCCACCTCCTGACCTGCAGCTCTGTGTGTAACTCCACCTGCAGTTTAAGGGACCTGTTCGAAGCCAGTACCAACGACGTCGACGTGACTGAGTTCTGGTCGGAACAAATTTAAATTAATAATAACGGGAACCGTCGACACGAAGAAGAAGATTAGGGTTCCGTATCTTACATATAACAATGATTAGTTTTTGTGTAGCTAACCTAACCTGATCAGTTTTTGTATAGGTACCCCATCAACACAGAACTTGGCCAAAATGTATCAAGCCTTCAATTTGGAAAATTATCACGGATAGTCACTTGTTTTGCAGATTTACTTCGTGAGATAACCATCAGCCACTGAACTAGCTGAGTGGTACCCATATTCGGTATTTATTGCAATATTAATTTAACATTCGAGAAAAATATATTTCAGTGCGTTTTTAATTAGCCGAGTACAATAAGCCAAAAAATACTCATGGAACTTTTTTCATTGAGGAAAATAAAACCAAAAAAATAGTGAGCGGTAATTTTTTTTTTACTTGCTCCCTTACCCCCCCCCCCCCCCCTCCCTCCCTCCCTTTTCTTCTTTACCTCTAGAAGCTTGATAAAAAAGTCGGATGAAAATCCGGCCACTAAAAACTTCGTTTCACCTTTTTATCTAATTGCATTTGACTATAAAATGACAGCGAATGAGAGCAGCGGTGGCTAAATGGTGGCGGCCCTGACTTAAGAACAGTAAGCTTACTTACATGGAAGCCTCATGTTGAAGAATTATGTAAGAAACTCAGCAAATCCGCATATGCTCTATTTCAACTCTCAAGGAAAGTTAACAGTCAGGCTCTTTTAGCTGCGTACCATGGACTGGTTGCGTCTGTGTTGCGGTATGGCATTATTTTCTGGGGTCAGTCCACTGATAGGGAGCTGGTATTTAGATTGCAGAAGCGATGCATCAGGTCAATGTGCGGTCTAAAAACAACTGACAGTTGCGAGCCCTATTTTAAATCATTAAAAATTTTAACTTTACCTTCTTTGTTCATATTAGAAACGGCTTTATTTGTGAAATGCAATCCACATCTATTTAAAAAATTATCAGAGGTCAGGAAAAATCCAATACGCACTCAATACGTCAATAAATTATGTCAAGTGAAATGTAACACCGCACTAATGCAAAAAAGTATTTTTGGTATTGCCCCACGCATATATAATAAAGTACCTAATGTTATAAAAAACTTGACTTTTTTAAAATTCAAAAGGGCGTTAAACGAAATTTTAATTATGAAAAGTTATTATTCAATTGACGATTTTCTAAATGATGATTCATTGACTGATTGATATACTTACTGTTACGCTATACACTTATTGACTGATTTATAATTACATACCTACTGTTACTCTTATTGACATATTATTGTTATTCAAGTTGACATGATGTTATTAATATTCCGAATGACATTATTAATATTTTTAATTTATTACTTTGAGCATGTTGACATTTTTTTAATCTTTTATTACTTTGACCATGTTGACATTTTTTTATTTTATTATATGTACCTAATTCCAATGACATGCCACTTACTGTTAAATGTATTATTTTATTGTAAACCAATTATTAACATGTTGACATTTTTAATTTTATTATATGTACCTACCTAATTCTAATGACATGCCACTTAATGTTAAATTTATTATTTTTTTGTCAACCAATTATTTGCATGCCCATGTGACGGCAAAATGTGGAGAACTTTATCATAAATGAACATCTATGTACCTATTACCCATGTTTGCAAAGAATAAATGATTTGATTTGATTTGATTTGATTTAAGTCGTGGGTTCGAACCCAGACAGGCGCATAACTTTGTGTAATTTATTTCATCACCACTGCTCTCAAAACATTAAAGGATAACATCGTGAGGAAACCGGCATATCCTAAAACCAAAAATTCGAAGACATGTGACATCTACCAATCCGCACTGGGCCCGCGTGGGGATTACAGCCCCTTCCCTCTTATTGAGAGGAGGCCGTGTCCCAGCAGCGGGACCATTATAAGCTGATGATGATGATAATATGACACAATTGAGCATCCTTGGCAAACTAAGAAAAGAATTTCAGGCCTTGTAAAACTTCATTCTCTTATGACTTATGTCGCTGAGGTAAATCTTTCCATCTCTAAAAGCCCGGACCTCAGCGCTGCGACTTAAGTAACAGTTTTATTGGTTCTCCTCTACGTTTGCAAGGTGCGAACAGTTTATTTGCATCGGAAACACTTCATACGCAATAACGCTGTTATTGGTAAAAAAAAATTCTACAATCTCTTAATAGCTTGTAAATAGAGTGCTTTGTTGTTTACAAACGACTAGTAGATATAAAGGGTGTAAAACAACTCTCAACGAAGCCAAAAGGCACTTCTTCTCCCTGTCATTGCGATCATTTTTTTGTTCTACACCATACCTGGGAACCTTCTAGTTACGGAGATATTGGGGGACAAAGTTCCAACTTTTTGATAAGTTTTTTTTTAATACAAGTTTAAATGTAAGATTTTTACTTTAAACACCTCCACGACCCCGTACATTCAATCCATCCATCAGCACAATGTTTTGAGTGCGTTACATTGAGTTCTACCACAAAACATGATTTTATACCCCGAAAAAAAGTCGTTTCCCAGCAATAATTTTTGCGTAAAGTTAGTTAGATGTACAGAATACTTGGTTGACGGCTTCGTAATGAGGTCTTTTACACCTGTATGTATTTTTAACTTAAATGGACATTGTTTGCGGGGCAACCGTGGCCAGATATGGTCAGTGGTATGGTATGGTATGGTGGTGTGGTGGATGTTATGGTGGTTTGGAAGGAGAAAGGGGAGGAATTAGCCCCGCTGTGGGACACTCAAACAGGCTAACAAAAAAAAATCATACGAATGCTTTGATAAAATGGGTTCACCTTGACGGCCATTAGGTATACCTATTATTACCTAGACCTCAACCATTTAAATTTTACTACTTCTCTATTATAGGATTTTGCTAACAATTTTAAGGGTTAAATTTTTTGCACAGAACCTTAATCCTTTTTCTAAAATAAAAGTCTGGCCTGAGTTACTGCTTGTAACATAGCTGATATTTTGATTTGCCAGTTAAAGTCCTGTTAAAATCAGTCCATCCGTTTGGGAGATTAGCCGGAACAAATACACAGACAGACTGACATACAGACAGAAAAAAAATAGAAATGAAACTTGTTATTAGTACCGTATAGACTTTTATGCATTCAGTAAAAACCTGTTATTTTAAAATTACAAACAGACACATCAATTTTATAAGTAAGTAAGTAAGAAATTTTTTATTTGTTTAAACATGGTGTACATGATACATTGCATGCAAGATAATAATAATAAAAAAATACAGATATATATACAGGGTTAGTTTTCAATGACCAGCCAAAATTTTAAACTAAGATCTAGATATCAAACCAAAAGTGCATTTTAAATGGTATTGTCGAAAAATATAAAATAAAATAATAGATTTGAAAATGACCTAAAAAATTCCTAAATCATAAACCCAGTGGGAATCAATGCACTTGTGTGCGTGCATGCACCGCCAAATTTATGTTTGTGTTATCTGCTACCTATCTAGGTTGTTGAACTGAATTTTTGTGTTGCAATATCCACACGTTCACTACTTAGTGGTAGACAGGAATAAAATTTTATGTTAAAAAAATGTTTTTTTTTTTTTTTTTCATTATATCGAAAATGTTATCGATTCTAAACCATCTCTGAAAATTTGGCCGGTCATTGAAAAAATGAAAACTAGCCCTGTATTTTTGTATAAAATAGAATATTCACGTTAACCATGTTATTATACATTTCCGTCTCATATCGTTCCGGGAAGAAATCTGCATCAGTACGTTTTCAAGCATGCATAAAAAGGTCATTTAATACTAATATTAGCATGAATTAGGAAAAACGAAAATTTTATCAGCCTAGGGTAATTTAGGAACAGTCATTAAAATACAACATCAAAGTTTTATCTGCCAAGATATAAGTAGGTACCTATCCTCTTGATTAAAATGCATAAAAGACACTGTAACCTCTTTCTTTCTTTCCTAACTCTTCCCTTACATTGCATTTTATTATGATTAAAATAATAAAACGTAAGGGAGGTTAAGAATACCGCAGACGATTTTATTTCCGCATCAGTTAATCAACTTAACACAACAAAATTGTCGAATGATTCGAGACGACCTAAGAAGTCTAGAGCATAAAGTAAAATCTTCGTCGAAGACCAAGGCAATCGGTCGGGGGTCCGGAGTTGCGGGACTGTTCGAAAGAGATACCGTGACCCCGGAACACAAAGGGCGATGAAGGAACATGGATGGGTTTTAATCAGTAAAAGTCTGACACTTCCTCCTGATCCGCCCAGAGCAGGAGGAGTCATTTGATGATTGCCCATCCGAAAAAAAAAAACAAAAAGGCAATCGGTCCAACAGCCATACGAACAACTTCAACTTTATAGAATAACCTCTTTATTTTAATTCGTTTCGTTAATATTGTCTGTCGTCTGTCTGTCCGTCTGTCAGTCTGTCTGTCCATCTGTCTGTCCGTCCGTCTGTCTGTCTGTATGTCCTTCTGTCTGTCCGTCTGTCTGTCCATCTGTCCGTCTGTCCGTCTGTCCGTCTGTCTGTCCATCTGTCTGTTCGTCTATTTATCCATCTATCTGTCTGTTTTAGCCACTATTTTGTATACCCTTACAGACTCCTAAATAAAGCTTGGCATCTTTTTATATATTAGTAGCTTATGCTCTTGACTTCGCCCCCGTGGAGTTCGGTAATTTATAGTCCCATGGGATCGTACTACCGGGATAAAAAGTATGCTATGTGTTTATACAAGTTATAAACTATGTATCTGCCATGTTTCATCAAAATCAGATCAGTAGTTTTTGCGTGAAAGAGTAACAAACATCGAGACATCCTTACATCCTCGCAAACTTCTGCATTTATAATATTAAAGTAGGATTTTCACCGACGTCGAACCGCAAATATTAGCCTACCAGAGTGGGTATTTGCATTGTTCTTTAGGTACTTGAGGCCAAAATAGGAACCACAGTTATTCAGTACCAATATACAGTACGTAGTAGCGTAAGACCTGTAGACCGTACGTCAATGGCAACACTTTAACCTTGGGCCAGCACGTCCTAAGTACGCAATTTCAAAGAATCCGTACCTCAAAGTGACTATTTTTAGGACCAGATTTTTAAACCGTCTCGTTCATGTCTGAGTAAATAAAGTTTGTAAACCCGAGTGCTTTTTGCTGTCTTGAAGGTTAGATACTTATTCAAATAGGTATTTAATTCTGGAAACATCACATTTCATTTCACAAAGATTTTACTTTTACCACTTTCAATTTTATTTGATCGAAATAAGGCTGTCATTGGCCGGGATTCGAATGCTACGACGAAGAAAAAAAATGGTATTAAAGGCTACTGAAGGCGTCAAATTCGAAACCAAAGGCCCAGCGCACACGAAGTGCATTTGAAGACAACAATTTAATATAAACCTTGATATACGGTCAATATAAGAATAACTTCGCACGCGGCATTTGGAGCGCCCTCAAGCTACTACAACAGCATGCGCGCGACCGTATAACAAGGTTGTTAAGGTTCATATTAAATTGTTGTCTTCAAATGCGCTCCGCTGCGCCTTCAGCAGTGAGATTGGTCTCAAAAGGAAGAAGAATAAAATACTTTGTTTATATTTTTACTTTTCAGTCCAACTGTGTATTTTTGTGTATTTTTATTTTAACAATAACCTCCCATTAAGCAAAAACCAAGCCCTCACTTCATTTAACATTATTATGAGGAAAAAAGCAAAAACATCTTCAATGCAGCAAAGAAAATCTCCGTCAGACGAAAGCGTAAGCTCAGCGTTTCCTCAGTTAACAAATAATTACAAGATACGCTTACCGAAATGGCCTGGGTCTTTACGCGATAATAGCCGAGCTGATAGACCCTCGTTACTGAGTTTGTACAATTGCAGTTTGCACGGAATCGCTGGCAAAGATGGAGTTTTGTAAGACATTTTTATAAAGGAGGATTTTTTTAAATAAAAGCTTTGATTGCGTTTATTGAAGAATTTTTAGCAAATCTTCGTAAAGGAAGCGCTATCACAGGGAGGTTCAAGAGTTACAGTTACAGTTACACTGATAGCTCTTGATTGAGCTTTAGATATGCTGATTGCCTGCAGTTTTATTGGTAAAACTAGCCGTTAATCAACCTAATAATTCACTGACTCTACTTTTTACTAAAGAACAAGCAAGTCAACAATCATACGGACTTAGCGGTTACCCACAACCCACAACGCAGCGAGCTGTATACTAAGAACATTTACCTAATCCTCGTTTCGAAGCGCACTATTATGTGGTTGCCCAAATACCGCTATGGTCGCTAAAAGATCGGCCAACCGCACTGTGGAACCGCAATGTTCAGGCATATTAAAGCATATTTTGTGGTCAACCAAAAGAGTGTCCACATCGGTATGAACTACGGAGAATGCTACAAGCTTTATGGTTTTAGTTGATTTTCATTTTATTTGTTTGGAAAACCAACAGCGATACATTTATTATGTTACATAATATGTCGATTCGATTGTACAGCTATCAACAGGTTTCCCTGTTTAACTAGAGTAAGTATAAAACATGCGAAGGACTAAAACGTTAGATTTAAATTCAAAAGTTAAAACAGAAATACCTTATTTTTAACGAGAGCTACCTTGCTTTTCAATTTCCCTTTCCGATATGTAGTATTTAAAAAAACAGAACACACAAAAAACAACTCTTCACTAACTTTAATTTCGACAGTCTGGCGATGTTTTAGTGAAAATTGAGATTTTTTTTCCCCAAAGTTGTTAGCGCTTTTTCTTTTTCTTTGGGCCTTTTTATTGCATTTTTAGCACGAGTGCCCAATGTTCATTTCTAGGAAACTATTGGACCGCGCTTCAAAAGTGTTTATGCAGGTTAAAATACCATTTTCTATAAGTTTAAAAATTCACCTTAAACGAAACTAACGAGTATGCCCTGAGGGAATGTGCAAATCCTAGTTAGGTGCACTTTTTAGTTTCGTTAATAAAAACTCGCGAGTCGTTCAGCAACTCGTCCCACAAGCCTATGGCCCATTTGGGACGAGTTGATGAAAATCAAAATAAATAATATTTCGAAGAAGTAAATAAAAGTTACAAATTAATTTTGACATTGTTAACTTTGAAGCATAATAATTATAATGGCACTTTAAGAAAACACAATTAACGTAATTAAACAGTTTCACATAAATTAAACGTAATTGGCGCTTATGAGCGCCGCTCCTGAAATTACAGATGTTCAGCCAGCCGAACAACTCCTTTATCGGTTGATACAGTGAATAATTTCATATCAATTATTTTGTTCGCAAATGCTTTTGTAAAAGTTTTTTTTATTTTTTACTAAGTAAATTTTGAAAACTTTTAATAAACACAGACTAATAATATTTACATTATTTACACATTAACTCTTAGAAATAAAAATATTTACAAGTATCAAAAATTTTTCGACGCCCTGTAGGCGTCGAAAAATTTAATAAATTAAATACTACGTTAAATGTGACTAAAAAGATGGTTATAAAATGTGGATTGGTTAGAGAGGGAGAGGAAGGCCAAAGAAAAGATGGTTGGATTGTGTGAGGAATGATATGACAGAGAAAGGAGTAAATGATGCCGTGACGTCTGACAGAGGGGAATGGAAGAATAAAACGTCTTTCCGACACGAAGTAGAATGGGACAAGAGCAAGACTACCTTACAACTATTTTCTTGAAAATCTTGACGATATATACTATTCTCTCTTCTCTAAGAGTTTTGGGCTTCTCCTAGAGTCCGTTCAGACCGGTCGTGAGCTCCAGGCACTTGACTCGATAGTTTCTATTATTATTATAATAAGCCTATATTGTCCCACTGCAGGGCAAAGGCCTCCCTTCCCCCTTCCACATTTCGCGATCTAGTGCGATTGTAGGCCAATCCTTTGTGAAAGAGTTCAGCTCATCCCGCCATCTCCTTCTGGGCCTGCCGCGTTGTTGTTTCCTGCTACTTGGTAACCACTGAGTGGTAATTTTTGCCCATTGCTCCTCCGACATGCGGCAGATGTGACCAGCTCAGTTCCACTTCAACCTAGCAGCTGTAAGGCCAACATCAGTCGAACAACAGAAAAAGAAAAGTCAACATAAATCGATGATGTACTGAAATATCTCTCAACGCACGGTCTGCAGCTGGTCGCCAATTTGTCAGTAAATCCATACCGATTTCACCACTCCTAATGATCAGTTAGATATAGTTGTATAAGTGCATTATTGAAATTAGTAGAGCAAAAACTAACATGTAGCAAAGCTTTTAAATGTTTATTATCAATGTCCCTTATGAGTAATTTCCCCTCTCAGAGGCGTAAGAAATTTTCTCTGGCAAAAAAGCAAACACACTGGAAACAAGCATAATGTGTAATGGAAATGCATAAAAATTGAAATGAAAAAGTGTTTATTCACGAAAATATTGTTTACATATTACATAATTACCCGCCCTAAACTGCAAAGCAGGAGCAGATTTTATGTTCTTATACCTAATGTGTGTGCACCTCAAAATGTTAAAATTATAATTAAACAACATCCTTTTTAGGGTTCCGTAGTCAACTAGGAACCCTTATAGTTTCGCCATGTCTGTCCGTCCGTCCTCGCTTAATCTCTAATTAGCACTAGAAAGCTGAAATTTGGTACCAATATGTATATCGTCCCCGTAGTTGGAAAATTAAATAAGTCCGATTTTGGCGATTTCTCTTTTCCCTATTTTCAAAACACCTAAAACATGCCGCATATTTGAGCCTTGCAGGCATTTTCGTATCTTAATCCGTTCCAAAAATATAGCCATTTTTGTCGGACAGATGGAATAATAAATATCTTCAGACAAACACTATTTTTTTAAAGGAAAAATAAATAACTCAGTAAATAAATCAATAACTGTGGTCAATGATAAGTTGAATGTCAAATAAATTAAATAACATGAGTTGTTGAATTTTTCCTCAACTTAAAAATTGTTTCACAAAACTAACTAAGTTTTAGGAAAACTAAATAACTCTATTTATTTAATTCTGCTATTAATAATTCTGATTATAACGTACCTAATTTATAAATACTTGATGTTATCTATTTCTTCTACAACTAGATAGTGATTAATTTCTAAAATGCTAGGCAAATAAAATTAAATAAATTAAGTTGTTTATAATTGCCATAAAACAAAATACACCTGAGGAAAGAAACAGCCCTGCTCTGGAAAAGCGAAAACATCGAATTGCCAGACAGTTACGGGACACAAGAGAACGGAACGGGAACTCAAGAGGCTCGTCTCAACAGAGAAAAAACTCGATAGCAACCCTGTTCTTCGAGACAGATATACAAAACAGATGAACTCGTACATAAGCAAGGGATGCGCCCAAGACAAGGACATGGTACCTACCCCATTTTGACGTGTTCAATCCCATGAAACCGGAAAAACTCCGTATAGTTCATGACGTCGCAGCCAAGAGAGATGTCACTGAACGACTTCCTACTCACGGGTCCAAACCTACTACAGTCGCTGCCCTGCGTCATGATGAGATTCCGCCGACACCTAATAGCAGTTGCCGGCGACGTAACAGAAATTTTCATACAAGTGAAGGTGCGTAGACAGGACAGAGGCGCCCTTCGTTGTCATTGGAGAGACGATAGAAGAGAAGGCTCCCTTGAAGAATACCGCATGACGTCTATAATATTCGGCGCGGCAAGCTCACCGTGCATAGCCATCTACGTAAAAAATTGGAACGCGAAACGGCACGGCGAAAGTCAATCAGAAGCGGTGTAAGCCATCATACAGAGTCTACTACTAGACTACTAGACTACCTCGACAGCTACAGAAGCGACACGCATATCAACAGCGGTGAAGAACATACACCTACAGGCGAAGTTTGAATTCAAAAAATGGGTTTCAAACTGCACAAAAGTTCTAGAAAATATAGACCCGACACAGAACAGGACTGAAGTAGTCAACATCGGGAAAACAGACAGTACAGAAAAGATACTCGGACTGATATGGAATCCGAGTGAGGACACGCTAGGCTTCAACCTTACGTTCGCACGTCTACCGAGCGGCATCTTGGACAAGGAGGCGCCGACGAAGAGAGAGAAGCACTGAAAATCGTCATGTCACTATATGACCTGCTGGGCCTCGCCTCTCCAGTAACTGTTCGAGCCAAACAGATTCTCCAGGAGGCTTGGAGGCGAGGAACCAACTGGGACTAAGCGCTCGAACCAGACCTGTCCGCCTAGTGGAGAAGTTGCGGCAGCTCAAGAACGTCGACTTACCAAGATGCTATCCGAGATTCAGTGAAGCTACAGAAACAGAAGTCCACGTCTTCACCGACGCAAGCGAGATGGCGTACGCAGCAGCTGTCACTGGCGATCGACAACAGCAAACGGTAAACAGCACGTCACTCTCGTCATGGCAAAGGCGAAAGTGGCACCAATCAAACTACAGTTAATACCGCGCCTCGAGCTACAGGCCGCGGTATTGGCAACCCGCATAGCAGCAGCCGTCATAGAAGAACACGGCATCAAACTCGCATCAATGACGTACTGGACAGACAGCAAAACCGTCCTCACGTGGATTCGAAGAGGATCGCGAGTATACATACCGTTTGTCGCCCATTGCACAGCATCTATAGAAGAAAACAGTAAGGTCGAAGACTGACGATGGGCACCTACGAAAATAAACATAGCTGACAGCGCCACTCGCGACGTACCACACCACTTTGACTCGCATCATGAGTGGTTCCATGGACCTAGTTTTCTGTACGACAAACCGTTGACGTGGCCTACAGAGAAACCTCCAATCAACAAAGAACATTCACAGTCACTGATAGAAAAGGCAACAACAGCCCTTCTCTGACAGAAGTTATTCCAGATCGTGAAGAAGTGGGAGTGACTATTTCGTGCTGCAGCTAGCGTCCTACGCTAGCTGCAGCACGAAAGCAGAAAAGGATTCTGACTGGAGAAAACAGAAGCCCAAGATGACGGCGAAGACATGAGGCACTCGGGTCGAGAAATACACTATTGAAGCAGAACTTCTCTGAAAAACAGAGACACTACTCATACAGGTCTCACAGCAACAGTCGTTCTCTCAAGAAATATCAAATCTACAGCAACAGAATTCCATAGAAAAGGACAGTCGACTGAGGCCGCTTCGTACAGAATTAATAGACAATGTCATACGGCTGAAAAGTCGTATCGCCGCCATCCACGAAATAGCCGACGATGCGAAGCAACCACCCATTCTACACGGTGACCATCGCTTCACCCAGTTATATATAGACTGGACACAGAAGCCTACAGCACAGCGGTACAGAGCTCACCATCAACGAGGTGCGACAACATTATTGGGTTATCGGGATGTGGCCGACTACGAAGAAGATACTGGCACAATGCCTACAGTCTCGTATTCGCAAGGCGCAACCCTCCATGTTTGCGACCGGCGACCACCCCAGAACGCACCTAGCATATCATCAGAGGCATCACCTACAACGGGTTTGACTACTTCGGCCCGCTGTCAGTCACCGTTGGTCGTCAGCATCAAAAAAAGGTACGTGGCACTATTTACGTGTCTGACTACCAGAGCCGTCTACCTCGAGATCGCCGCCAGCCTCAGCGCAGAATCCGCTATACTGGCGTTGCGCCGGTTCGCCATGCGTCGAGGCTGCCCTACCGAGATCCACTCCGACAACGGCACCAACATGCACGGTGCCGACAAGGAGCTCCGAGACGCCTTCCAATGGGAGGCCAGTCGCCGAGGTATCGTGTGGCGCTTCATAACGCCATCAGCACCCTTCAGGGGGGCGCCTGGGAGCGCCTTGTCCGCTGTGTGTAGTCCGCCCTGTACGCCGACCTCCACGAGAGACATCCACACGAGGAGGTGTTGTCCACCTTATTGTGCGAGGCAGAGTACACTGTAAACAGCCGGCCGCTCACGCACGTATCAGTAGACAGCGATAATGACGAGGCCATCACGCCGAATCTTTTCGTTCTCGCGGGTCAGCGAGGTTGCCAACACCTGGCAAAGTATCGACAGCAAAAGTATTCTGATTACAATACACTTTTTCTAAATTTTATTGTACTTTTTAACTTTATTAATATCATAGTACAGCTTTTATTTCATATGAGACCAATAATAGTTAACAAAAATCATCATCTGCCTAGCCTTTTCCCAATTGTGTTGGGGTCGGCTTCCAGTTTTTACCGGATGCAGCTGAATACCAGTATTTTACATGGAGCGACTGCCTATCTGACCTCCACAACCCAGTTAGTACCGGGTAATACGATACCCCTTGGTAAGACTGGTTGTCAGACTTTTCGGGCCTCTGACTACCTAACGACTGTCAAAGATCTACAAATGACAGCCGGGACCAACGGATTAACGTGCTTTCCGAGGCACTGAGGAAACTCGGTATGTTATGGGTGGTCACCCATCCACAGACCAACCTAGGCAAGCACGGCTTAACCTAACGATCGATCCGAGCGGCTGTTATTATTTAGCCACGAGCTCCTCGAATAGTTAAAAAAATATCAAAGTAATAATAACGTACAAAGCCACTAAATTTTAATATTTCGAGTTCGATAAATTCAATAACTGCATTTATTTCACCAAATTTTACTCTACCAAATATATTTAGCTTGTAGGAAAACTAAATAAATAGCCGAAATAAGTAGCTAATTGTAGTTACGTTATAAATAACAGTTGTGGCAAAATTAAACAACTTGATTTTTTATTTGTTATTTTGTTAAAGTTAAAGATAGAGTTCAGTTTGTTAAAGCATAATGCAAAAAGTAATCAGGTCCACAAAATACAAAATTACCGACGGTGAAATTGTCTCACATTTTTTAACAAATGTACATTAACTAAAAAAAAAACACTAAATCGCGTTTATCTCAGAACTACAAAATCAGAGTTATTTAATTTTCCAACTACGGGGACGATATCAATCACGCCGACAAAGTGGTAAAATAAAAGTTAAAAAAAAAAAAAAATATTACGGTAGCCCCCCTATATGTAAAGTGGGAAGTGATTTTTTTTAATTTCAACCCTAACGTGTGATATATTGTTGGAAAGGTATTTAAAAATGAATAGGGGTTTCCTAAAATCATTTTTTGATAATGTCAATAATTTCGGAAATAATCGCTCCAAAAGTAAAAAAAACAATGTGTCCCTGTAACTTTTGAACCATAACTTTAGAAAATATGAAAAAAATCTGAAAAGTAGAACTTTATAAGGACTTTCTAGGAAAATCATTTTGAACTTGATGGAAACAACAGTTTTTGTACAAAAAAGACAAAAAGTTGTACAAAATAATTTCTGGACTAAGTTTGTAGTATATTCGTATATGCAAGCATTTTTACATAATGGATACCCACCTTGAAACTCATAAGTGGGAACACTTATTGTAACGGACGGGAAACTACGGAACCCTACACTGAGCGTGGCCCGACACGCTCTTGGCCGGTTTTTTTTTTAAATCTCCACCCGTTCAATGTGAAAGCTTTTAGAACCATTAGCTATATGCGGAAACAAAAAAGTAGACAATATTTTTTCACACGCAAAAATCCGCAATCCTTTAAAAATGAATGAATTTAATAAAACACCATCGCATGCATGCATAATAAATAAAGAGAACAAAGCTCCATTACTTGGTCAAACAAATTACTTAACAACGAACAAAAATATGTATGAATTAAAGAGCTTCCGATTAAAAGGATCATTTTACAATGAAATAAGGGATCGAAAGCGGAATGTGTTTAGACAAAACCTATCAAGTGCATGTTGCTCAATTAATCATGTTGAGTTCCGTAGTTAGTGAAATAATCATGATTAATTTTAGGCACCCGATTTCTACAAGCAAATTAAATCATTGAACTATTCTGTAACTCGCCTTACAAATCAGTTCGACGATGAATCCTCAAACTGATTTGTAAGACGACCGTACCAAGATGACGTCATTACCATCATCTTGCACTGCAAAAAGCAACTACAGCACCATAGTACGAAAAGTACTACAGTGCCAGCTATGTCACAAATGAAGACCTAACATCTAATTCCTAAATGACAATATCAAAGTTCTCCGCGACTTAAGACCATATAGAAACACCCGACAAAGACTAACGACCGGTAACCCACCAGACACAACACCCGTCTGTCGAAGGATCCTCCCTTTTCTATGGGTGACGAAGAACTTTACACCCTGTTCATTATTATACCCCTATAATCTTCCTGCCGTTTTCCCATTCGCACCTGCCAGATGTTTCGGCATCATTTACGTCTTTTTTTTATATCATGTTACTCACAATGCCTCCAACTTTTTCTTGTCCTTCCTCTCCTTACCCACCCATCAACATTAATAATCAAGACAACGCCATGACCATTGTACCAAAGTTTATAGTCTCCTAAATTCCTAATGGTCGTTTAAGGGCCTATACTACCTCAAATGGCTTAGCATGATCCTCCGTTACGCCAAAAATACAGCATTCATATTGAAATAAATATATGGTAAAGTTGAGGATTAATGCTAAGTACTGTGTGTGACGAAAACACGATTCCATAAACTTTTCTCGATTGAAAAAAAATCCAAAGTTACCTCCAAATCGAACAATAAACCACTGGTAATCAAAAAGTACTTCAAATTAGATCATGAAACTTTGCATACTAACTGAACTAACTTTTTAGCAGGTCTTACTTTTTTCCAAAAGATGAAAATTTGATTTTATAAAAAATAAAAACCACTCATTTCGTACTATTCGGCTACTGGGCACTGTCTGGACTGACGTAACAACCACTTTGTAGTGCAAGCTGATTAGAACGATATTCTAATAGTATTTCAAATGAAGTTAGAACCAACAACTGAATTCAAAATTTAATGTGCGGTATTTAGATGATGGAACGCTGGGAGGTGATGTTGACACGGTTTTGGCTGACCTACAATTCCTCAAAAATCAGTTTAAATCTATCGGCCTAGACCTTAATCCCTCAAAGTGCGAAATTTACCTCTCTGACATTACCGATAGACAATCGACTTTATATAAATTTAATTCAATAGCCCCAAAAATAAAAATTTTAGAAAAAAAATCCCTGCACCTCCTAGGTTCCTTCGTTACGTTACGCTACGTTCATTTTAGAAGAAAGTTTTTCATCTTTCATCGACGACAAAATTAAACATTTTAATGATATTTCGGATAGACTCTCCAAAATTAATTTGCATTCGGCATTCACCATTATCAGATATTGCTGTTTTGGTCCAAATTTTATGTATTTTCTCCGTTGTTCTCCTCTTTGGAAGAAACCACAACTTTTGGACAAAATTGACCAAATTATTCGCAACACATTAACATCCATTCTTAATCTGGCCCTGGGCAACCGAGCGTGGCTGCAAGCCACCTGCCAATTCGTTTTGGTGGTCTTGGCGTACGCAAAATTTCTAGTGTTAGCTTATTTAGCAACAAAATTGTAACTACTTGTTAATGGTGAGAATTAAACTATTTTTTTTTCTAGTGTTAGCGGCGTTCCTGTCTTCAGTCCACAGCACTGAAAAGCTAACCAGGAAAATTTTAACTCTTTCCCTGGTTAGCTCAAAAGTGCCGTGCTTGACCGACGCAGAGGACGCCTGGAAAGTGGCTTGCCCGGACACGGATCGGCCCGAGAACCCGTTTTCCCAGAGACAGTGGGATGAGCCGCTCTGCAGGTTGGTACGGAATAAATTTATTAATACGTCTACCAATACTGCTGAGCGTGCCCGCCTGCTGGCTGTGGGTGAATGGGAGTCGGGCCTCTGGCTTCAGGCACTACCGTCACCTAATATAGGCACTATGTTAGGTGACACAACCTTCCGGCTCGCTACATGTTTGCGTGGCTCCACATCGCTGTCAATGTGGTGAAGCAGTCGACTGCCTCGGACACCATGGCCTTTCTTGCAGTAAGAGTGCAGGTTGGATAGCGCGGCACGCTAGCATTAATGATCTCATCCGTCGTGCTCTTGCCACCGCCGGGGTGCCAGCTGTATTAGAACCCACTGGCTTGGCACGCGTCGATGGCAAGAGACCAGATGGTATGACCATAATTCCATGGAAGTTGGGTAGGCCTTTGATGTGGGACGCAACTTGCGTCGATACCCTTGCGGCATCCCATCTTCCTAGTACAGTGTGCTGCGCTGGGGCGGCTGCTGCAGGTGCTGAAAACCTCAAACGGCGCAAATACAATAATTTAATTAGTAATTATGTGTTTGAGCCGTTTGAGGTTGAAACACTAGGGCCATGGGGTCCGAGTGCCACCTAGTTTTACGAGAAATCGCCAAACGGTTGGTCGACTCTTCACGTGACTAGAGGGCGGGCCTATTTTCTGGCCAAAGAATCAGCATTGCCATCCAACGTGGCAATGCTGCCAGCCTTCTGGGCACTTTTCCTGTTGACAGCGATGTGGACGAATTTTTCGACACCCTGTAACCCTTATTGATACTTGTAATTTTTTTATTTCTATAGAGTTAGTATGTAAATAATGTAAATATTATAGTTAGAACCACCACAAAAAAACGTAAATATTATAGTTAGAACCACCACAAAAAAACAGTTGCTAGTTTTGCTCGGAGAACCGATAGTGTTGTATTGGAGTAAAAATGAAGCAAGTTTATAATGCCCAATTGCGTGTCAGTCAAAACGAATGTCAAAACATTATTAGGAGATTATCGAACAGTCATGCCTGTCCCAGACTAATAACTTGCCAATAGAACGCCACCGGAAGACCATTGATGCCTGTCAAAATCAGGAATAGCAGTGTCAGTGGTCGGACACTTTGACACGATTTCTCTGTTTACTAACAGTTTCGATAGTAAATTATTTTGTTTAGTCTTTTTTTTTCATTTTGTATGCGCGTATGTCCCTGCGACTAATAAGTATTTTTTCTTTCTTTCTTTTAACACGTTCATTCCCAAGCTAAAGTGATGAACTTACTTAGAGATGGCCAAAATAAAAAAATCGAATAATGTCTTCCCTAGTGGCCTATTTTATGGCTCGTACATAATTTTAAGACACACGCGAGGTCGCTTGATGTGGCAATTAACGTGTTAAATCAGAATACAAATAAAAATGTTCCTTTTTTCGCTACAGAGCCCTAAAATGCTTTAACGACGCATTCCTTTTTTTGGTTCATGAGCCTCCACAGATATTTCATTTCCGAACCAATATCTCTGTTTGGGTAAATCGAATGATGTCAAACAATTGTTTTAGAAGTTAATGGAGCGGGTATTGTTATTTATGTAATTCGATTCTCGGATCATTTAGCGTATTTTCTCACTTGAGAAAGGAATCAAGAGTCTTTCCTTGAAATGAACTGAGCATAAAAATTGGCTGGTTGAACGTAGACGATTGAAAAAAACTATGTGAAGATAATGCAATGTAGGTAGCATACAAAAAAGGTATAAGCATGTAGGTCTCACTTATATACGAGCGTGACTTTTTGAAATTCGAAACAAAATCTAGCACTATTAAACTGGAAGGAAAAAACCTTGAACAAATAAAATGTCGGCACTTCACTATTCGAAGTGCCTAAGTTTGGCGAACCTGAATTTGTTAACTGTACTTTGCAACTACCCTCCAGATTTGCTAAACTTTTATAATAAAAGCCAAACAGAAAACGCTACAGATTTCATTATTTCATAATAATTACATTTTTTCTGTATTAGGTTTAGCTGAACAAAGTTTGAGTCGGCAAAAGTTAATGAAAAATTGTCTTTTGGTAAGGTTAGGTAGGCAAAACTGGATTTTGACCTAACGATAATGTGGTACGGTATTAATAAAAGCCGCACGGGGCGATCGTTGAGGTTAAGCAGCGTTTACTAAGGTCGGCCCGTAGATGGATCGTGTTGGATCGTTTATGTACCGAGTTGCGATCCCGGCTGTTATTGTAGATCTTTAACCGTTGTTACAGGTAGTCAGTGACTCGAAAGTCTGACAATCAGTCTTACCAAGGGGTATAGTTTCACTCAATACTACCTGTTGGGTATTTGAAATGAAAGATGACTCCGCTATTTGAATTATGTTGTTTTACAGAAAATCGGTTACAATATTGATATAGGATCGCACGGTACGTGCGTTGCTGTCCAAATCTGTAGGCAAGAGTGCGTGGCGCGGCCGCAGACGTGACCTCTCTTCCCGCGTCCCGCGCCGCAGCTCGTTCACGCGTTTGATGCGTGAACACTACCTAAGTTGTGGAGGTTCAGTATAAATATAGACCTCTCGTTGCTTGACCCAAACTCCACGTTTTTGGGCCAACCTCATCCAAGACATCCCCGCAATGGAAACAATATCGTCTGCCCATCTTGCTGCCAGACGACCAACAGCATGCAGTCACTCCATGTAAAATATTGGTATTCAGGTTAGACTGGAAGGCGACCCCCACATAGGAAAAGGCTAGGCAGATGATGTGTACGGTTTACGACAGATGCAATACTGTCTTGTACAAGTACACGATAGTATTGCACCCCCCCGGAACACAAAGGGCGATGAAGGAACATGGATGGGTTTTAGCCAGTAAAAGTCTGACACTCCCATCCTCTCTGCTCAGAGCGGGAGAAGTTATTTGATGATTTCCCATCGGAAAAAAAAAGGTGAAAAGTTTAATTTAAATAGCTAACGTAATAAGTAATCCAAATGTCCCTAATTAAAAGATATTACTGATCCCTAGAGAGGAATGCTTGCTCTTTTTGCTCATTTTTATTATTCTGATCAGCTTTCGTTCGTACTTTTTCTTTTTCATTAATTATATTTCACCCTTCTCACTAACTCCTCCTTCAAAATGTTTAATTCTTATTAAAAACGAAACTTGTAATAAAAACGCAATCATGTTCATTGATCTTAGTATCATTTTCATCTGATAGCCTTTGAAACTTCAGCTGACTTCGTTTCAATTAAGAAAATGAAAGAGGTCACCGGTGCGTAGAATTGAAAATTGGTTAAATAGCGACGTCGAAAAAAGTTGCTTATTAGAAAATTAATAAGAGTTTTGTGATTTACCTACTACGTTTTTGAACAAAGAGACGTTGTTATTCAACAACGTCTCTTTGTCTTTGTTTTTTTTAATGATAAAATTTTATGTTTTATGCCTTTTTTTTTTTTTTTTTTGGGTTGGAAATCATCAAATAACTCCTCCCGCTCTGGGCGGAGCAGGAGGGAGTGTCAGACTTTTACTGACTAAAACCCATCCATGTTCCTTCATCGCCCTTTGTGTTCCGGGGCCACGATATCTCGCTCCGGACCATGGCTTGCACCAGGGCCGGACGCGAGAGGTCGCCACCACCGATCGCCGCTTCGAGGACACGGCGGTGCTCCGCCCACGCGGGGCACACCTCCACCGTGTGTTCCACCGTGTCCTCCGGTCGATCCTCACAATGGAAGCACCTGGGCGTTTCCTCCCACCCGATTCGGTGCAGGAACCTCCCGAACACTCCGTGTCCGGTGAGGACTTGCGTCAGGCGGAAGGTGAGGACGCCGTGGCGTCTCTCAAGCCACTCCTCAAAGAGGGGACTTATCGCCACTATTGTGGCGTGCCCTGCACGGGGTTGCAACAGTCGCTCTCTCCATGTCGCCACGAGATCCCGCCGGAAGTCTGTCCGCTGAGCGACAATTTGTCGCTGAAGTGGAGTTTCTCCCCGGCGTAGCGCCTCCGCGCGCCATTCATGCAGACGCGCGAGGACTATCGCCTCCAGATCCCATGGTGGCAATCCGGCAAGGAGGCTCGCCGCCTCGCGGGCAATCATGCGGTAACCCCGGGCCAGACTTACGGCTACCACCTTTTGGGGCGCGTTCAGGTAGTGGGCGGCTCGCCACCTCAATGAACGCGCCCACACCGGGGCCCCGTAAAGGGCCATGGACCGCACGACTAACGTAGAGCCTCCGGCAGGAGGCGTTTGGCCCCCCCAGATTGGGCAGGAGCCGCCAGGAGGCAGCCCCAGTCCGCTCCAGTTTGGGGGCCAAACGTCGGAAATGTTCGACGAAGTTCCACCGGCTGTCAAGGACAAGTCCCAGGTACTTCAACGTCGACTCGACGCCGATGGATACCCCTCCTACCGTCACTAGGGATCCCGTCGGTGGCGCATTCCGAGGCCCATGAAAGCACATGGCCTCGGACTTGTGCAGTGCCACCTCGAGACTCAGTTGCCGGATCCTCTCAACGACTATCGCAACCCCGCGTGTCATCGCTTCAGCCGCCGCCTCGTGCGACCCCCCCTGTGCCAGCACTAACTTGTCGTCTGCATAGCAAACCACGCTGATGCCACTAGGGAGGTCGGCGCGCAGCACCCAGTCGTAACGTAGTCGTTTTATGCCTTACGCCATTTTCATTGTTTGTATTAGAAAAAAGCCAGTTGTTTTTATAAATGCAAGTTAAGTATACCGGGTCATATTAGAAACAATTCAAATGTATTTTATGAAGAATTCTTTTCGGTAGTGCACACTGAATTTAATAATACTTTAAAAAAGAAATCTAAAACTATTGGCCCAACCAAAGTTTATTTTCAGTGACTGGGCAACACAGGGTATTCGGAAAAGTAGGGAACGAATGTTTGAGCTGTACGGCCTTAAGCTTTACATCAACACTGAAGCTTTTAATAAATATGTTGCTATACTTACTCGAAAATTTTTAAAAACACTTGCAAGGTAGCCAAATCCTTATTCATTAGCAACAAGATTAAATCAGCCGAAAACAAAATAAAAACGGTTTGGAAAATCATCAACAGTGAAACAAATAGAAATAAAAAACAAGGTGATGACTTCACACTAGAGACATCGCGTGGCCTTGTGAGCTCCAACAATGAAGTTGCTCAAGAATTTGTAAATTTCTTTACCAGTATCCCACTTAAATCTACAGAAACCTTAAATTCCTCTCCCTTGCTCTCTATTGATTTATTGAAAGCGAAGGTTTCAGCCTGTCCAAATGAATTTAAATTTCAGCATATAAACCCCTTAACAGTCATAAAAGGTTTTAAGCAAATCAAGATCAAATTAACTGAAGATCTATGGGGTATGTCTATCAAAGCTTGTACCTCAATTATTGAGACTGTAGCGCCGTATTTAGCCTCAATATTTAATTTGTGCGTGGATCAAGGGGTCTTCCCGGATCTAATGAAATTCAGTAAGGTAATACCGCTTTTTAAATCCGGGGACAGTAAAGACACCAATAACTATAGGCCCGTATCCGTGTTGCCAGTTTTCAGCAAGGTGTTTGAAAAGATAATGCTCAATCAAATGCTTAACCATTTTAACACTAATAAAATATTACACGAGCAACAGTATGGTTTCACCAAAGGACGTTGTACAACTGACGCCGGTGTCACTTTATTAAAACACATATTTACTGCGTGGGAAGAGGCACAAGATGCCATAGGAATCTTTTGTGACCTTTCGAAGGCATTTGATTGCGTAAATCACGAAACCCTGATCTTGAAACTTCAGCATTACGGTTTAGGTAAACTTGCGCTGAAGCAGCTTGCAGCGGAAGACGAGTACCAGGCTCTTGAGCGCCTAAAGGAAGTTCTGAATACTGCATCGGAGTATGGGTTACAAATCAACTGGAAGAAGTCTCAGCTGTTAACCAGGAAGGTAGAATACCTAGGCCACGTTATTGAAGGTGGTGCAGTAATGCCATCGCCAGGGAAAACAGATGCTGTTACAAAATTCCCTGAGCCTCAGAATTTGAAGCAACTGCATAGTTTTTTGGGACTTTGTTCCTACTTCAGGAAATTTATACCTAGGTATGCACATATAGCGCAACCCCTCACGGATATGCTGAAAAAAGAATGCAAGTTTGAATTCAGTGATACACATAGAGCTATTTTTAACGAATTGAAGATGAAGTTGGCTACTAAACCAGTGTTGAAGATTTATGATCAGCGAGCGGAGACTGAGCTCCATACTGACGCATCAGGTATTGCTTATTCAGCTATTTTAATGCAAAGAGGTGATGATGGAAACTTACACCCAGTTCATTATATGAGCCGAAGGACTACGGACGCGCAGGCCAAGTACACAAGCTATGAGCTTGAAGCACTTGCTATAATTGAAGGTGTGAAGAAATACAGACACTACTTATATGGAAAATTCTTCAAGATTGTCACCGATTGTAAAGCTTTCCAAATGACGCTAAACAAGAAGGATTTAGCATCATCAACAAGAGTTGCTCGATGGATTTTATTTCTACAGGATTATGATTTCACAGTAGAACACCGTGACGGCACTGGAATGAGACATGTTGACGCATTGAGTCGAAACCCGTATGTAGCAGCCATAACATCTAGCTTACACCAGGATATAAGACGTGCACAGGAGTGTGACGAGGGCCTTAGTGCAATAATTCAAATTTTGAAAGAAGGAAACTCATTTAAGGATTACAGTCTAAATCAAGAATTACTTTATAAAGGATCAGAACAACAACTTGTTATACCTAGTACAATGGAAAATGAAATTATAAAGAGGGCACACAGTAATGGTCATTTTGCGAAGAAGAAAACTTTAGAACTAATTAGCAAGGATTACTACATTGAAAAAATAGGAAAGAAAGTTGAAGATTATATAGCATCATGTATACCATGTCTATTAACGAATAGAAAAGAAGGAAAACAGGAAGGTTACCTTAATCCAATTGAGAAGGGAGACACTCCATTGCATACTTTGCATTTAGATCATGTTGATCCCCTGACAGAGACTCATAAGCAATATAATCATATACTCACCGTTATTGACGCCTTCACGAAGTTCGTATGGTTGTTTCCATGTAAAAGTACCACAACGAGGGAAGTGTTAAATAAATTGGAGATACTACAGCATACTTTTGGAAGTCCAGAAAGATTCATCACAGATAGAGGAACTGCTTTCACCAGCAACGAGTTTCAACAGTATTGCATGAAGGAGGGAGTAGAGTTATGTCATATAACTACAGGAGTACCTAGAGGTAACGGTCAGGTGGAAAGGGTTCACAGAACTATTATACCAGTACTTACCAAGCTATGTATTGAGAAACCAGGATTGTGGTACAGGCATGTAGGAAGAGTGCAAATGGCATTAAACAGTACTTACCAGAGAAGCGTGAACACCACTCCATTTAAGATGCTAATAGGAAAGAAAATGAAGAGACAAGACGACATAGAAATATATGAACTACTACAACAAGAAGGACGAGACAGCTGTATGGAAAATAGAGAAGATTTGAGGAAGAGAGCAAAACAGCAAATACTGGAAGTACAACAGGAAAATAAGAAGAACTATGATAAGCATAGAAAGGATAGTAAGAAATATCAAGAGGGGGAGTTAGTTGCTATAAAGCGAACCCAGTTTGGGCCAGGGCTCAAACTCAAACCTAAATATTTGGGACCTTATCAGGTAACGAAAACCAAACGACATGACAGGTACGACGTAGAAAAAGTGGATATGATGGCAGAGGGTCCAGTCAAAACCACAACATCTGCAGATCATATGAAAAAGTGGCCAGATGACAAGGAGTGAAATCAAGTGAGTATGTAAGAGTTAAGAAGTATGAAGTATGATTGTTGTGTGTTAATTGTATGAAAGTGATAGGTATTAACAAAGTTTTTTTTTTGTGTTTTCTCTATTTTGTTATGTTCTAGATTTGTTATTATACAGAGTTGTTAAGATTTGGTTTGTTAAGCATTACAGTAAATTATAACTGGTCATATTGTATGATTATCACTAAGGTGTTTTGTATTTCTTTGATAAGCTAAGATGTAACAAGAGGTCAAGCCTAAATTGTAATTGTCATGCAGTCTTTTATCTCTTTTTCTAGGAAAATAAATATTAAGATGTAAGCTGGCTATGTTAAGGAAATAAAAGTTAAGTAAATAGGTCACTATCTAAAAGAAAATATATATTGTTTGTGAAATGTGTCACCTTCTAAAGTAAATGTTGATTTGAAGCTATATTGTTTAAGATCGAAATTTCATTATGTTTCTGTAGCTTATGTAAGACTTAATTTAAGATCGTTATGTATAGATTTAAGTTGTTTTTGCAAGTTGTGTTGATTTTATGAGGTTTATACTACTTGTAACATGGTGTCTGTGGGCAGACAGTGTGCAGGATGACCGAGTGTGGAAAGAATTTTATGCAAAAAGGAACGTATGCAAAGGTGCGAGTGAGAGGTGCAGATGTGTGAAAGAGAGAGGGAGAATAAAAAAATATGGAGAGACGGATACAGTACGATTTACGAGGATAGACGTGTTTTTTTTATATTTCAAAAATATACAGTTTTATAAGAAGAAATCTCTATTATTTCACCATACGATCCCACATTAGTAATAATTAAATAGGCTTCCACGCAATTTAGAGAACTATTTAGCTTCATTATAGCCAACGACAATGTTAGAGAATATAAATAAATAAATATTTTTGGACATTACACACAGCGCCATCTATTGCCTCACTAAGCAACGATGCTTGTGTCGTGTACACCAGATAGTTGATATACTACATAGATACTTTTTGTTTGTAAATACATACTTATTTTACCATGCTCATCACCCAAAAATTTGCTCCTACCGGGAACCGAACCCAGGACCCTAGGAACTTAGGTAGCCTCACTACCGCTGCGCCATTAGGGTCGTAGAAAAAAAAATACTTTGTAATTTGGTGAAGCCATTCACCTACTTCAGGCACTTTAACTAGGCAGAACAGCCTTTGGAAATCTTCGTAGAGTATTCCTGCCGTATATACCGTGGAAATATGGCTGGTTCATAAGTTCAAGATCCTATATTGACGAAGCTAAGGTCGGACACGCTGATGGAGCGACGATCTTCGAAGAGTGGCTCGTATCTGCTGAATTGTAGTTACTAAGGTTTGAATTGAAGGGCAAGTGATATATTTATCATTATACATTATACATCAGTTAACCATTTCAGCGCAATGATGAAAGCATGATGCAACCACAAATTTAAAGACATTGCGACATCTACCAATCCGCACTGGGCCCGCGTGGTAGATTATAGCCCATTCCCTCTCATTGAGAGGAGGCCTTGTCCCAGCAGTGGGAACATTATAGGCTGATGATTATGATGATCATGAAAGTGTAGCGGTCATCGCTACACCGTCATTTTGACTCAAATAATTTTAAAACGAATCGAAATTGTAAACACTCCACACGATCATGTTATTTTCCCGTTAGTTAGAAATGTCAAATATGAACAAGTGTCAAATCATAGACATCAAACACGATCAAAGTCATTGGTTTGACACTTGTTCAAAAATAGTAACAAAGAACCACACGACAAACCAAGTAAACAAACCTACCTGAATACCTAATATCATAAACACGTTAATATACCTAATTTCTGAAACATTCTCTATTCTGAAGTTAACTCCACACCGGAATAAGTCAAACTTATTATCATCGCAGGTTCAAATTGTTTAATTAAATTGCTCGAAAGCTAATTATTCCGTCTTGAGAATTTGCAAATAAGATGCCTTGTTAGAAATCGGCAGGTGGAGTTGTTGAATGGTATAACTTCGAATTGATGTTCGGGAATTAGGTCACGTAATTTTAAGGCTGTTGTTTAACAATATTTTGACTCGAATTGAGTTGTTGCTATGAAGTAAATAATGTACACAACAACTTGAATTTATTTTGCTTAATAATGATGAACAGGATTTTTTTGACACAATAATGCGACATACTCATCGTGAAAATGTTACTTTTGAAACCGTATTTTTTACACGCTTTTATTATAGCTTCACCTATTACCAGTGATAGGAATAGGTAGTGCTTATTAGCCTAAACTTCGAAGAAGAACAGAGAAAAAAATCGGAGACTTCCTTAGACTATATTTTATTATGCGACCACGGCGAGTTTTTTTTTGTAAATTCTAAGAGTGCGTACCTAAGAGAGCGTATCATAGTTTTATGATGAAGAAGTCGTTTCCAAAATGTTCTTAAAAAGAAAACTTTCAGAAATTTTGATGGTTGTAACGACTGTGTTATGTTATGTCTAGTCGCAAACTTTAGGTAAACATAGACCAATTACTTATTCCAAATAACATTAATTTTTGATGTACTTACGTGATGTCCCGGAAAAAAATATAGTCTAAGGAAGTCTCCGATTCTTGTCTCTGTTCTTCGAAGTTTAGGCTAATAAGCACTACCTATTCCTATCACTGCCTATTACTCTAAGTAAAAAAATCTTAGAAGTTATATTTGACCCACTTGTCGGTTTCCGATCGAGCTGAAATTTTGCACACAATCACGTTTAGTTAGGATAAAGATAGCAGACTAGAATACCAGAAAGAAAATTACGTCACTCTAAAGCGTGTTTTTAAGGGTTTTTAAACTATATTTAAAATTGAGTAAGAGAGCAGTGGTGGTCTAGTGTTCCAAACGGTGTTTCTAAGTTCCGCAAAGTAACTTAATATCGCAGAAATGTGCTAAGACAATTTAGAGAGGAGTGTAAAGTTTGATGAAGATAATGGTACAAATTAATGTTTTGGTGTTTGTTCCAAAAAGATAACCATAAACAAGTTTAATGAAACTTTCAGTAGAAGAGGTCGTTTTGGCACATTGATACTAAGTAGTAGTAAGTCTTATCTTACTATTAAACATGCGATAGTTTGTCAGGATGGATAAATGGATTTATTGATAGATGGATGGATGTTTTAAACTTTTTCACGCAAAAACTACTGAACGGATTATAATGTTTGACACACAGATATAATTCTAATCTGGACACCACTTATGACACCTTTTAACGCGTTAGTACGATCATGTGGGACAATTAATGAAATCCACGCGGGTGAAACCGCGGGCATAACCTAGTTCTTCATATTTTGACTATCATACATCGTTGTTGAAGGCACTACAGCTTGATTGGTATAAAATTCCTGGCACAAAGATATCGACTTCGTCAAAGGCCTTTGATATATTTTTCTGGGCGCCTATTTCATATTTTTCCAATCAAATGTTGTTGTTTTATTACCTTTGACTGGTATGAAATTCTAAGAAAATATCGAGTGTCAGAGTGTTGAAAGGAAACGAAGATAAGTTCCAGCCTGGTCTGTGCTTTGAAAGCAGTTCCTTTGATCCTTTTGCTGCTCTCATACCATTCAAATACAAATATTTTATTTCAGAATTACATCCATATAATGTTAGTAGTAGTATAACTTAGTCTAATATTAGTATTACCTTAATTAAATTTACAAAAATAAACAACCAGTGTGCCAATGAACAGTTCGTTCAAAGGTACACTAGTTTATTTGGATAAGTGTTTCTGAACACTTACACACCTTCGTAAGAGGGGAGAGTCCCACCGGTCTGCAAACACATTTAGGATGCCATTGGAGAAGAAGCCCACGTCACACACGCTTCCGCGAACATCCCTGACGCGCTACATCGCCACGGCAACCCCAAAAGCACTCTCAATGCGTTATTGTACTGTTCGCGCAGGGCGCTGTATGCCCGCCTGTTATACTTGGCCTACAGGCTGCACGTGTAAAACGACTGGCAATGGCCCTTAAAAAGCGTTAAACCGAAGCGTTAAGTCCGTCATTTAGTTTGCTACTTCTGGCTCTTAGCAAAACCTACATGGGACGTAGGCCTCTCAGGAAGGACGGTAATTTATCCCAAGACCTTTCACTACTCAATCTCCTACTTCTTGTTGCGGTTTCCATAAAAACCCTTTGTTAGATAGTGGACAATTTCCGTACCGATTAATACTGCGGAAGCTACTAAGAGAAGGTTCCGGCTGAAATAGGTATACATTTTCCATTGAGTTCATTTTCCGTGTATGTGAATAATAGGGAAATTTTACGTACCGCCAAATTCCATTAGCCGGACCGGACGTGTGCCAAATTGTTATGAAAAATGACGCCTTGAAAGCCACGTTTGTATGGTTCGAATGAAAAGCAACTACTTCATTGTATTATAGGTATCCTTTACCTATGCTTCAGTTCAGTATGAATTGAAAAACAAATCATTGACACAACGAACGTAATGTGGAGTGCTGTTAAAAGCGCCGACTATGTCGATTCACTTAACCGGAGTTACAGACTCCAAAGTCCACCTACTACTGCACTACGTCCGTCTATACACCACTTTTGAACATGCAGTTTAAATAAATAAATTACCGTTACATACAAAAACACTGGCACATTAGAAATTTAAACATCCCCTAATCGAATCATACAACTTACATAAGCACCTCGAAAAGCGAACATTTTGCGAGTGACTAGCAAAAGCTAAAGTTGACGCAGTAACCACAAACGTTAAAGTACTTAATTATGCTAAAGCTGAAGGAGAGAAGGTAACAGTTTGAAAATTCCCAGCGAACGATCTGAGTTCTAAAGTGGTCAGAAGTTGGATTAAAATAAAGTTGGAGCGTTAGATGACCTGTCAAACTGTTGCACGCTGCAGTCAGTTCGATCGAAGTAAATGTGGGGTTACAGACTAATGAATGGCCACAACTTTAAAAGGATTAAGTGAATCATTTACTTTTGCAGCTAATCTAAAAGCACTAGTCGTTTTGAATTAGGAATTTAGAGTGCATGTTGTGAGCTCTGACGATAAAGATCGATTTTGTAATGGATTGGATTTAAATCATTCAACATAAGATTAATCTTAAACCGAATCCAGTAAAGTAAAGAATCGTATGTTTTCGAAGCAAGACTAACAGAAAATCCCAAGAATTGAGAATGCAACGCCGATCGCTGCAACAACAACAAAACACTCCAGAGTACGCCGAGAATTCCCCTGAGCAAGCACGTTTTTAGAAAACAGAAGCAGTTTTTGCAACATCGCTGCTTGCTGCTACAATTCTTAGAAACATTATAACATAACATTATAACAACATAACTATTTGCTACACAAAAATTTGAAAAGAAGGAATGAATGCAATAACAACACTTTGTATACAAAACTAACTTTACTATCGGGAGTTGAATGATGTAAGGTGAGGTACTTGCTTTAACGTATGCGCAACAGCTATCAGAATATCGATGCTGCGAGCCCGATGAACTCATGAATATATATTTAAAAAGTTTGCTAGTCGAATCCGGAGGGAATCCATCAAATAGCAAACCAAAAATGACGTTCTGTGTGGGACCACACAGACAAAGATAGACGACCTCCTTTTTAATACAGGAGAGGATAGGCCTTGCTACAGTGATGATGATAATGATAATTATGATGATGGCAACAATCTCTTAAATAGTAAAAGTAAAAAACGCGGCCAAGTGCGAGTCGTACTCGCCCATGAAGGGTTTTGTAGCAGCAAGTAACATAATATAAAAGTTCTTGTAGTTCGTTGTAACTTTGATCGATGTTCTAATAATAGTGTTTTTTTTAAATTTACGATTTATGACGTATTAAAAAAAGTACTTACTGTATCTCGTTCAAATCAATTTTCGGTGGAAGTTTACATGGACATGTACATCGTATATTTTTTTTGTTTTATTATTCTCTTATTTTAGAAGTTACAGGGGGGGGAAACATTTTACCACTTGGAAGTATCTCTCGCGCAAACTATTCAGTTTAGAAAAAAAATATATTACAAACCTCAATATCATTTTTGAAGACCTATCCATAGATACCCCACAGGTATGGGTTTGATGAAAACATTTTTTTGAGTTTCAGTTCTAAGTATGGGGAACCCCCAAAATGTATTCTTTTTTTCTATTTTTGTGTGAAAATCTTAATGCGGTTTACAGAATACATCTACTTACTAAGTTCCAACAACATAGTTCTTATAGTTTCGGAAAAAAGTGGCTGTGACATACGGACGGACAGACAGACAGACAGACACGACGAATCCATAAGGGTTCCGTTTTTTGCCATTTGGCCACGGAACGATAAAAATCTATAATCTTTCTGAAGATTAAATGACAAAATTACAACTATGTAGTGTTTTGGTGTACCAGGCGAACAAGAGATTACGAAAGGTCGTGTTAGAAACATATAGTAGGTACTTGAATTCCCAGCAAATTCAAATCCCAATCATTGACCCATTATTAAACAATTATAGAGCATGCACATTGCACGTGCCTCCAATTAGTCCAATAGCGGTTGGCGACCAAACTACACAGTAATTGGGTAATAGGACTGAGCTTAAATTGTGCGATGTTTACTTCAATGCCTAAAGTAATGTAGTAAAGATAATAAAAATAATTTTAATAAAACCTTTTTTTTAAGCTAATCATGTATTGTCATCAAAATAAACTGTGTGCAAAATTTCAGCTCAATCGGTTATTTAATCACTGCTTTAAAATTCATGCAAGATTTGTCCTAAGGAAACAGAGATTTATTGATATATTTTACTTGCTAACTTTAACATGCAATCTTTGTAACATTGCAAGTTACAAACATTGCAAGTTACAAACATTGCAAGTTACAAACATTGCAAGTTACAAACATTGCAAGTTACAAACATTGCAAGTTAAAGTAAAAAGTTATGTAAAAATACACTGCCCTGATTCTTAAAAATCGCATAATTATTTTGAATCCACCAAGGCAGATAAACCGGAGTAATACTAGGAGTGATGGGCAAACAACAGTTTATAGACTTTTTTAAACTGTGGTCGATCAAACATAATTTAACATCACGTCTAATATATTAAAAGGGTTGATTGAGCATTGGAGATAATAGTGCACCAACATCTTGCTACATTATGTTTAAGTTTCACGTTATGCGACTAGCATCATTTTTCACAAATCCAGTTTTTGGTTAGCTACGGTGAAATATTTAAGAGAAAAATTCAGTACCACTTGGTCCGACCTGGATTTCTCTTTTACCACCAGACCAACATTTTCTTCTCCATTCCCAAGTCGTTACGCCAGCACTTTATCTAAGGTGTTCTACATTTCAGTAACAACACAATTTATTATGCTGTGTGTTCATCATAGCTCGGAGCGAACACTACACACATAATGTTAATTGAATTCTGTATAAACGTTTCCCGGATGAGAAATTAGTGCTGAATTATTCTGACATATGCTCATTTTCCATTATAAAAGCGTTCTATTGCAATTTCAACTCTCTGCTCAGAAGTGGGAGTCGAAATTCTAACAGAGCGAATTTGTTTAGACATTCATTTAGGTGTTACGTAGTGTTATTGAAAACGGGTATGTAACAAGCGTTTGTAATACGATGATATGAGATATGGACGCGTTTGAAATACAGGTGTTTGGGGATATGATAGGAATGCTATAGCTAGATGAGAATGTACTTGGAATTTACAATGAAATTTCCACGTTTCCACTAGTTTAATAATATTAATATGAATGCCGTTTACACATCGGTGTAAATCATCATCACACTGGTTATCCCAGAAGAGCAGGCAGAGATGTACACCCAATATTCGCAGATCTTGATTTTTTTTTGTAAGTTTAGACAATTAGCAGTCTTAAGTATGGAACTGGGCCGAACGGCTCTTTGAGTAAAAAGTTAAATTAGTGTGCATCAGTACCTAAACATTTACTTACTATTGGTTTATTTAGCTTGTTCATTATTTGTTTGTTGGTTGATTTTAGGCTGTTAAAACTACCTCTTCTTAAACGCAAAGAACCATGACGTTTGCTTTCTGCAGTTTCTGCATTAACTCAAATAGATAATCGAATGTGTTTATAATGTTTTTACATTCAACTGTCGTCGGCTTTTATTCTTAATTTATTTTATCGCGAAGTTAGTGCCTAACCTAGTGTCAAAGTTTTTTATATGCTGCCCATAGGCCTCTAACTTGGCTTGTCTTTGGCTTATATAATTAACAAAAGCTTTGTTGAAGGAGAACATCGTGAGGAAACCAGCATGTCTGAGCGATATTTTTCGATGTAAGATTTTATTTTTGTTGTGTATAAATAAAGCACTTGATTACATAATTAACTGTTTTTATTATATTTAAACATATTAATACTAGGTAACAGATTGCCACGCGTCACGGAGCCGGTGAGAGAACATAGACATCAAAGAGCTCATTGTAAAGGTAGTATTATAAAGCTATAAGGCGTTAACACACATGCGTTCATATATTATCAACACCCTCTCCTGAACGCAAACCCATTCCAGCTGTGAGATGGCAGAGCTTCGGTCGATGAAGTCCCTTTGTCAATGCATCTGATAACATGAACTCGGTACTTATGTACTCCACATATATCTCCTTGGCAGCAACCTTCTCTTTCACAAAGTTGTATCGAACATCGATATGTTTTTATAACGATATGGTTTCATGGTAAACATTTGAACCTGAAAGACTAATTGCACTTCTATTGTCACAATATATAGTCATTGAAGTACATACATGCCAGATGTCATTATAAGTTGCCTAGAGTTCCAACATAAACATGCACCCTGAAATATAAATAAATAGCCAGTGCAGGATCTTCGATCTATGGTGTCGCTGGCCCAAATCTGCATCACAATAACCAACTATGTTTTTGTCATCCTTTTTAAAAGTAAGTTTCAAATCAATAGTACCTTTCAAGTAACGAAATATTCTCTTGACCGCAATCCAATGTTGCATTGTTGGATTGTTATTAAATCTACTAACAGTATTAACAGCATAGGCTATGTCAGGCCGTGTACATTGTGACAAATACAAAAGACATCCCACAGCTTCTTGATAAGGTACATTTTTCAGTACTTCCGTTTCATTTTCAGCCTTTTTTAATTGAGCCCCGGCTTCAAAAGGAGTTGGTACAGGCTTGCAATCAAACATTTTGAATCTCTGTAAAATTTTCTCTATGTACAATGTTTGATCCAACGATATTTCCTCCAAATTAGTGTTTTGTGTTATTTTAAAACCAATACATTGTCTGGCTGTACCAAGGTCCTTCATTTTGAAATTTTCTTGTAATTTTTCTTTCACAAATGAATATTGTTTTTCATTATTGAACATACAAAGCAAATCATCGACATAAACTGCTATAAATAGTATATCATCTTCATTTACAATTCTGTAATAGACGCAAGGATCTATTGTTGAGCGTTTTAATCCAATATCAATAAGGGCAGCATTAAGTTTCTTATTCCACTGCTGGCTGGCTTGTTTCAGGCCATATAATGATTTGTTAAGCCGACATACTTTATTTTGAATTTCATAACAAGGAGGCAATGACATGTAAATTTCTTCATCTACAACTCCTTGCAAATGCTGAAATAGCATCCATTTGATCAATTTTTAGTTTGTACTTAGCCGCTAAGCCAATCAAGTATCTGATAGATGAATAGCGTATAACCGGAGCGTAAACTTCATTGTAATCCTTCACCTCTTCTTCTTCTTCTTTCTTCTTGTTTCTTTTGTTGTTCTTCATTGTACCTTTGGTTTGTTTGAATCCTTTTATGACAAGATGAGCTTTGTATCGTGTTATGTTTCCAGCGTCATCTCTCTTAGTTTTAAAACCCCATTTGCAGGGAATGACCTTTTTGCCAACAGGTGAATCGATAACACTCCAAGTGTTATTTTTAATTAAAAAATCATATTCGGATTCCATGGCTTGCTTCCATAATTCATAATTTTCACTGTTTAGTGCTTCAGTGTGATCTTGTGGATCATCATCCAATAATCTCATTGCAGATTCTGAATTAATGCATAAAAAAGACTTAGGATCCGAACTATTACTGTATAATTCTTCTTTACGTCTCTGTGTATCTCGACGAGGTCTGAGATTTACATGACATATTTCAGGAGAACTGGTATTGGTTGAACCTGGAGGCAAGTATGTCTCATCATTAGGATCCTCATAATAACTTGAACTATTAGAGTCTGATTCATAATTGCCTTCATTATGAGATTGTGTTTGATTTTTATCGGTCTCAAAAATATACTACACAATCATTCTCTTCACTGCAGTTATTACATTTGCTTGTAAATGTGTTTAACTTCTCTTCTATTTTATTCTTCTCTTCTACTAATTCCTTACACTTTTTTTCTGTGGTTTCGGTACAACTGGTACTTTTTATTATTTTAGTTTGGTTGACAGTTTCTTCTAAAAACACTACATCTCTACTTATTATTACTTGCTTGGTTTTCTTTTCTATAAAGCGATATCCTTTAGAGCATTCGCTATAACCAATAAATGTCAACTTAAGAGACATCTAATTTGTGACGCTTTTCTTTTGGTATATGTACCATTGCTTGGCAACCAAAGACTTTCATGTGACTTAGGTCAGGCTTGGATCCAGTCCATCGTTCCTCAGGGGTGATATAAGACAGTGAGCGAGTTGGTGATCGATTGATGATGTAGGCAGCAGTTGCTATTGCTTCTCCCCAATACTCCTTCTGTAATGAGGCATTGAGCAACATACATTTAGCTCGTTCTATTAGAGTACGATTCATTCGCTCGCTTACACCATTTTGCTGAGGTGTGTATGGAATAGTTGTTTGGTGCTTTATGCCAAATTACTTCAGACATTTATCAAACTGACTGTTTACATCCCAAGTAACACAGGAAGCATTATAACAAACGAATGGTCAACTTATTTAGAACTTAAGGTCCGTATAAACTCTTATTTGAGTTCACCGAGCATCTTGACGCTTTATATTGGTATTTCAAAACCATTATGATGCTTTACGAGGTATAACGGTTGCATAACGGCATATGAAAATGCTTTTGTAAAGCCTTTAGTTTGAGTGCAGCAAACCACAAGGCAGCTGTATAGCTTTCAGCTGTTTTTAGTGCGTTTGGATCTACAATAGCATTTTTAAGTAGTACGATAGTGCCTTTTGCCGCTTAATAGCATAAACTTGTACCATTATAATGCACCGTAAATCCGTTATACAGCTTTGAGCTGTTTTTAGTGCCCTTTGTTGTATAATAGCACTATTAAGCGGTAAGTAAAAGCCTAGTACCGCTGAACAGCATCAACGTGAATCAATGTAATGCTTGCATTTATAGAGTTCAACTGAGTTCTGTTGTACAGCTATCAGGTATTTAATCAAATACACGTGAGTTATTGTAATGCGTAAAGCTATTATATATATATATACATTCATTTCACTGTATTCGTAAAACCATTTGTCGGCCATATTGGGGAAAAGCACATATTATTATATGATCAACAAAACAACAGCCATTTTTAGGGTGGATTTTTTTATTTTCATTTCTTCTTGATTTTGAACTACGGTCGTCCGGGGTCCAACCATGCCTATGTCATTCGAATCTGTGTCTGATTTTTCCCCATTATGGATAATTCAAGTCGACTGGTATACCGGTGAACCCATATAGAGCTACTTTATAGACAATGGTATTACAGTGGCACATCAAAAGTCTTTTCTCAGGCCTCTAGCTTAATAATTGTTCACGTGTGAGTATTGATACTACTGGTGGCATTAATTAGCCTTTTTAAGGGCTCACCTGGCTGCTATAGATCGACACCATTTTGTAAATATTTTATAACCAAAAAATATTATCATTTGGACCTATTTATAAAAGCAATAGACCTATATCATAATAATATAACTTTATTTAATACTGCTCAACCAATACTATTATGTTAATTATGCAAAATTCGTTCTATATTAGGAATACACAATTGTTTTGGGCATTTCACACATATTTTTATGTCACATTTTATATGAAAACCACAAAATAACGAAGGCGCGTGAAAAATTTCAATGAAACTTATATAGACATTTACAGTAAACTACATTGCGAATAATATTTACAGGCATAAAATAAGAAAAGAGTCAAAAACCTATCCAGGATTATAATTTTTGTTTTGATGCAAACAAATATGGTGTCATTCACTCAGTTTTGACCGTCTTCGTCCATAATATATTGCTTGACATAGTTAATTGTATTATAACATTTGTACCGTAGTATTAGAGATGTTTTTTCAATGATGTAGGGTTTATTTAAGTTCTAACTGTGAACACTTAGATAGCCTCAATCATTCTTTTAGAACAATCTAATGCTAGTCTAATGCTTTTGTAATGCAATTAACATCTTCATTATCAATAATATTGCTAATATAATGTTTCTGTAATGCGATTGGCAACTTCATTGTCCGTAATAATGTTTCTGTAATGCGATTGGCAACTTCATTGACGGTAATAATGTTTCTATAATGCTATTCGCAACTTATTTGGTCACACTAATGCTAATGTAATGCGCCTGTAATGCAATTAAACAACTAACTGTGAACTTATTTATGATCTAAAGCCGTATAATTTGTGCCCAAATAAGCATTACAGTAGCCGTACAAACGTTTGTAATGCTATCATAGAACTAATTCAAAATGCGAAAACGATACAGAAATGCTGTAAGTCGGCCGATATACTGCTTTGATGTGTTACTTGGGATACTCTTTACCATTGTCACTGCGAAGTATTTTTATTTTACGGTCCAACTCATTTTCTACTTTAGGTCTGAGTGGATGAGCTCTAGCAAGTTTGTTGCCCGGGAGCCTTCATTTTTGAATGGTTGCCTGGTTTGTTTTGCCTCCAAACACAATGTACATATGTAGTCCTCATCTTGTTGACATAGTTTCACACCAAGAGTACATTCTGGAATCTTATTAATATCGTTAAAATGAAGGTGACCTAGTCTTTGGTGCCATAAATACTTGTCTTCAGCTGTAGCTGCCATTGCCTGCCCACTTTGGTAGGTGAGTAATTTGTATTATTTACTAACTTTGCATTGGCCACTATCAGATTATTCCTGTTCATTATTGAGCAACTGGTACTGTCAAATTCAACTTTATTTTCATTCATTATAATCTTGCTCACAGAAAGTAAATTTGTGGATAAAGTAGGAATAAATAATACATTATTTACCTGAATACAGTCAGGTTCTTCTGTAATTTTATTTAGTACCTGGATATTTACAGTGCCACAGCTTTGTACGGTAAGAACTTTGTTGTCTGCGATCCTGATACTTTGTACAGGCGGTGCAGTTTCATTTTCTAGCCAATCACGGTTCATTGTCATGTGGGCTGAAGCTCCGGAGTTCACATACCAGCTACTGACATCATTTACAGATGTAGCTGAAAAAGCTGCGACAAAACCATTTCTGGTACCTTTGCCTTCCTTGTTTTTATTTTTAAACCAACATTGCTTGCCCATATGCCCATATTTGTTACAGTTAAAGCAACGGGGGCCTTTTGGTTTTCCTGAGTGACTCTCTTTATGTTGAGTATTGTTCATGAATTTCTTAGAATTTGCATAAAAAGCGGTAGTACTTTCTGATTTTGTTTTAACTTCTTGTAATGGCTTTGTTTTTATCAAATCAGCACTAATTTTTATGCCTGAGCTTTCTATACCCATAATCATAGGCATTCATCATTCATCCGACAATCCGGCCAACATTAGAGTTCCGAGCCACTCATCATCCACATTGAATCCTATTCTTCTCAATTTATGTGCTGTTGACATCAATCTGTTTATATATTCTTCTAAATTTGAACTAGATTCTAGGTTGGTCATGATCAAATCTCTAAGAATCCCTACTTTACGGAGCAGGCCAGTGTCTTCAAATGCTTTTAATAAATTGTCCCATACCTGCTTTGCTGTTTTCGCATCTTGAACATGGACGTATACTTGTGGATCTATTAATAAAATTATTTTTGTTCTGGCTTTAATGTCCTTTTTTGGGTCACAACTATCAGACTGTCTCAACGGACCGAACCAGTAAACATTGAAAGTGAATACGAATCTCTTTCCGGGTTATCCAATGATGACAATGATGATGAACCTGTTCATAATACTGTTGCTGAAAACGGGACTAATAAAGCGAGATCTTTGAGAGATAGGACTAAAATCACAGCTCCTAAGCGCTACGATGATTTTATTTTGGCATCTGTTGAAGAAATCGAAAACCAAGCCTAAAGAAACTATCACCTTCAAAGAAGCATTCGAATCTCCTGACCAAAACAAATGGCAAGAAGCTATGAAAAATGAAATGGCATCTCTGAACGAAAGCCAAACCTGGGATCTGGATGATTTACCTATAGGACGAAAAGCCCTGCCTTGTAAATGGGTATATAAAGTTAAAATGAATCCGGATGGTTCCGTCGAAAGGTACAAAGCCAGAATGGTTATCAAGGGCTACTCTCAGCAACCTGGAGTAGACTACGATAAAACGTTCAGTCCAGTGGTTCGCCTGAGCACTGTGCGAGCACTACTTACCATAGCTGCAAAAGAAAATCTATAATTATGCCAGTTCGATGTGTCAACAGCTTTCCTAAACGGCACAGTCGAAGGAGAAATTTATATAAAACAGCCTGATGGTTATCAGGATGGCACAAAACGAGTCTGCAAGCTGAAACGCAGTCTCTATGGACTAAAGCAAGCGCCACGTTGTTGGAACACCTGCATTGCAGAGTTCTTAAAGAAATCTAACTTTCAACAAAGTAAAGCGGATCCATGCTTGTATGTTGGAGTCAAAGGACAATCCAGTCTTTATTGGTCTTTACGTTGACGATGGACTAGTAGCGTACAACAAAACCAAAGCAGGAGACGAGTTAATTAAGGAATTAAAAGCACGATTCAAGATAACTACTAAACCTGCATCATATTTCCTTGGGTTGGAAATTGACGTGCGCAAGGACCAGACCATTACACTATGTCAGAAGGTCTACACAAAGAAAGTGTGGTATATTATTATATGATTAAACGAACTTACCTTAAGTGAAGTTCTATAATAATTATACGAAGCTCCTTCTCCGAGACAGATTAACGTGTAGTAGCGGGTTATCGTACCGCGCCATCACAATTATTTCAAAGCTAAAAAAAAAGATGAAATAAAAACCGTTCTCTCGTCGGGCAACACTGTGTGTATATGTCATTTCGTTTAAAGCTAGTAATCCTAAACAACCCTATTTAGGGAAGAACTACAGTAGGGATGGGTTGGGAGACTCTGTCTCGGAGAAGGAGCTTCGTATAATTATGATAGAACTTCACTTAAGGTAAGTTCGTTTAATCATATAATTATACTTACTCCTTCTCCGAGACAGATTAACGTGTAGATGTTTGAAGTCAGTCAGGGTTGTTCAGGAGTTAATAAATACTTGGTAGTAAAATTAGTGAGGCATTTATATCTTTGTTTAGCAGTATCAAATCAATAACAATGGTAACAATTTAAAAAGAAAAAAAACAATTTAAGAGATCAACAAATTCAAGTCATTAATTAACAATGTTACATATTACATCACTGAACACAGTAGGATCTTCAATAACTGGCCTATTATAATGCCTAGCAAAGGTGGCCGAGTTCTGAGACCACCCAGCTGTTCTTTGTATTTGATCTATACTGATACCAGATCTTTTAGCAGCTGACGTAGAAGCATGTCTCGTGCTGTGTGCTGTGAAAATATTCACATCAATTCCAGATTCTTGTAAAGTGGTTTTTATCCATCGGCTTATAGTTTGAGTTGAAGCCTTGTGGTGTGGTTTTTTAAAGGTCAGTATTAGGTTGTCAGTACTGCTTCTCAGTGGTTTGGTTCTATTAATGTAACATGTTACGGTATGGACTGGACAAATCTCTAGTCTACTTTCAAAACTTTTAAGGTGTAATAGTGGTTGGAGGTTGCCTGTTTTTGAAGTTTTTATTAGGTCTGGAATGTATATTTGAATTCTATCACTCATAATCTTAATATTTTTTATATTAATCAAAGATAACGTTTGTACTCTATGACCTGTAGTAAGGGCGAGAATAGTTACTACTTTTTTTGATAATTTTTCTAAACTTATGTCTTCATTGGGGTAAAGATTCGCTAAATATGTTAATACTACCCCGGGGTCCCAAGTAAGATTATACTTTGGGGCAGGTGGTTTTGTACGGTATACACCTCGCATGAAACGTTTAATCCTTTCGTCAGATCCAATTTTAGAACTAATTAACAAAGAAAGGGCTGATCTGGCAGTATTTATTGTACCATATGACGCCCCAGATTCAAAGGATTCACTTAAAAATTTCAATATATAGGGAATGGAAGCTTCATATGTGTCTATGTTACATTTTTTACAAAATAGCCACCAAGATTTCAAGGGTGAGTCATATTGTTTCATGGAACTATTGGACAGTGAATTTAACATTATCTGGAGGGCTGAATTTGGTGTGCCTCTTCTTATGTATGCCTGGCTGAGAGCAGCCCTGCAGCCAGGGTAAGTTGCTGGTGAAGGGGGTGACTTCCTCTGAAAGGAGAGGTTAATAACTTTATGTTTGGTTCAAAAATTAATAATTCCTTGGTCAGCAATGAATTCAATAGTGGAAACCATGGTTGAGATGGCCAATATGGAAAAACTAAAATACCTGTTGCCTTATTCATCTTGATTTTATGAAGGCATTTTAAAATCAGTGAAAATGGAGGAAACGCATAAGAAAAATAATTAGACCAGTTAAGGGTGAATGCATCAACTTGGAAGGCTTCAGGATCACATTTCCAGGATACAAACTTTTCACACTTACTGTTTATTCTAGAAGCAAACAAATCTATATCGGGTACCCCAAACCGATTTACTATTTTACTATAAGCTCTTTGAGAGAGCTCCCATTCAATATTAATTTTTCTCGATTCTCTGTCAGCTTCATAGTTGTCTTTGGTATTAATATAAGAGGTATAAATCCAAATATTCCTTTCTTCACAAAATTGCCATATATCTCTAGTGATACTATTTAAATGTGGAAACTGAACTCCACCCATTTTGTTAATATAAGCAACTGCAGTAGTATTATCTACTCTTAATAATACCTCGCAGTCATGCAAATCTTTTGCAAAACATTGGAGCCCTAAGAAGGCAGCTTTTAATTCTAAATAATTTATATGATAATTTTTTTCTAAATCTGACCAGGAACCTGAAGTTTTATTTGATTCACACACAGCTCCCCAACCAGTAGTTGAAGCATCTGTTAGTATTTCTGTTTTAAAGTTGTGTTGTTTTATGGGATTACATTTGTGTAAATTTTTACTCCACCAGTCTAATTCTGGATGAACTATACTTTTAAGAGGCATTATTGCATCATAATCATCCTTAGACTGTAGGAGACCTAAATATTTCTCTCTTTCTAATATCTTGGTATATACCCAGCCATATGGGATGGCGGGACAAATTGAACTTAATGTTCCTAACAATTGAGAGAATTCTCTAATTTGACATTGCGTTTTTATTAGATAAGTTTTAATTTTGTCTACTATTGCAATTTGTTTTTGTTGGGGAATCGATAAAGCAAGATTTGTTGATTCTAAAATAAAACCTAAATACTGACATGATTGGCTTGGTATAAGGTGACTTTTATCGACATTGATGACAAACCCTAAAACTTGTAAAAGATTTACTGCAAATTTTACATTTTCCTCACATTTTCTTTTTGATTTATGAAAATACAGACTGTCATCTAAATAACATGTCATGATGATGTTGTTGTTTCTAAGGTAGGTACAAACTGGTTTTAGTAGTTTAGTAAAGACAAATGGTGCTGTACATAGACCATAAGGTAGAGCATTGAATTCAAATAAATGACCATTAAAAGTGAACCTTAAATATTTTTTATAATTATCTGCTATAGGTACTGAAAAATAGGCTTCTTTTAGGTCTATAGAGGTCATGAAACAATTTTTGGAAATAAGCTTGCAAGCTGTTCTAATATCTTCCAATTTGAAATGTTCTGTGTCTATAAAACTATTGAGTTTTTTCAAATTCAATATAAATCTATATGAGCCATTTGGTTTAGGAACTAAAAAATTGGTTGCCTGTAAAGTCGGTATACGGGCGAAAGTTTTACGTGACAACGACTTTGGGTGGTAAAATAAACTTTTTATGTCTGTCTCTCTCGCTCTTAGGCGGGACGCGTGCGTCTCACTCGCTCTCATTGTGAGCGCATAACGTGAGCGGAGCGTTACCCAGTTTCTTGAAGTGTCACCCGGCAAACCAATTTATAAGACGTTGTCACGTCAAAATATTGGAGATGTGAATTGATCTGGACAGAGAGAACATTCTGAGACTGTGCCTAAAGTAATTAGTTTTTTGATTTCTAATTGAATTAATTGTTTTTCTTTCTCTGACCAATGTTGTTGCATGGTTTGGAAAGGGGGTGGAGTTTCCCTGAATGGAATCTCGTAGCCTTCAATCCATTTTAGAATTACTGGGTCACTAGTTATTTCACACCAGTTTTTTCTAAAGTGTTTTAATCTACCTGCATGTACCTGGGGTTCTATCTGCGGTATTTGGACTTGGAGCTGGATGGAGCTGGCCTCTGAGTCTTCCAACGTGTTTGGTCTCGCCGAGGTTGTCTCTGATGTTGTTGAGGCTGATGCCCGCCGCGTCCTCGTTGTTGGTACTGCGGCGGGCCTCTCCAGTTTAACTGTTTCTTCTGAGTCCCTGGTTTGAATGTTTTCTTTTCTGTTGTTTTAATCATGGAGCCTGCTTTTTGGATGGCTTGTGCAGCCCTAATTTTCTCAGCACAGTCTGTCCCGAATAATGTGTCATCTGTTGTTGCTGTGCGTACGGCATCTTGTACAACCTTGTTGACGCCAGCCAAAGCGAAAAATCTTCTTGAAGAAGAATCCTGATGATAAATTTCCGCAGCTAACTTTGCTGCATCGCTTATTTCTTCAACAAGGACTTTACTGCTTATGTTACCCACTAGTACCTTGCTCAAAGATTTTCCAAGACAAGTCATGAGTTTTCCAATTATATTTTGTCTATAGCTGATCCTTTTATCCCTTTTAAGGGTTGAGTCAGAAAGTGAAGCTGATATCTCTGCATTCATTAAAGGAGCCACTGCCCTTGGGAAATTGATAGGCGTTGGGTATTTTTTACTAATGGCCTCTCGAGATTCTTTGCCAAGTCCTGTTTGTATGATCCTTGTCCATCGGAGTGCTAGTTCTGGTCTAATAGCTTCTCCAACTTCAGTATTTTCTTCGCCTTCAGTTCCCAGGGCTTGTAAGAGTTCATCAGGCAGATTATCGTCTGAAAAATGCAACATAAAATTTATAGACATGTCTATCCGCTTAGTGATAGCGCTAAGTCAATAGAATTCCAGTGTGGAAATTAATATTTGGCATTGTCTACCCTCAGCGTGATAGCGCTTGCCATGTATTTAGTAAGGTTTGACACAGTGTCCACCCGCATGTGGTGGCGCTTATGTGTTGTTAACATTATATCCCTCTATTGAGATCACCCAGGCGTTTGAAGTTTAACTGACATTGTAAGTGTAGGTAACTGGGATTTCATGTTTTACAGACCTGTATTAAGTTCTTGTTCCAGATCATTCTGAGCAGGTATAATAAGCGCAGATGTCGATGGTGCTTCGGTTGTTTGAGAAACCGGAGGTATCAGTGTAGGTGGAAAAGGCGATTCGGACCGCACCGGCGGTGAACAAGGCGGTGTTGATCCTTCCGAGTCTACTTCGACTGGCATCTTTTCCAGCTTCCTTTCCAATTTCCGAATCTTCCTCTTGATATAATTCTGGTCCTTATTCTTTCGTTTACCCATTTCTTGAAAAGCACGGTCAATTCCGTGTAGTCGGAGAAAAATTCAAATCACAGACAGAATCACGAAAAGAAAACCGTTACCTAGCTATCAGAAATAGGTACTTTAGTTTACTGATGACGCGATGACCGAAGTTTTGAGTGAGTTTTGTCCACAGAACATAAAAAACTTTTTAATGTTCTATGGTTTAGTCGATGACCGAAAATCCCGGAAATGTTCATTTGACATAAATAAAGACGAACGAAATTGTTTATGATATTCTTTATAACCTTTTAAAATTTGGAATTCTTCGTAGAATCCATATAAATTCCAGTCTTATCTTGATGACGCTTCAATAGACTGATAATTTTTCATAATTTCAATAACTACATACCTGTTTTCTTCGTAAACAAACCCAAATGTAAACTAAACTGCCGGCCGGTACCTGAGTTCACTGCACTTGATATTTCAATAACTAATGGTCTAAACACGCCATATATCATTAATGTAATCATGGTTATCAATTTTAACAGATTTTCTACACTATTAACTAAGAAAATTTAATTATAATGTATTTTGTTAGGAGAACGTAGTGACAGCGCTAGCACAAAAACACGTAATGACATATACACACAGTGTTGCCCGACGAGAGAACGGTTTTTATTTCATCTTTTTTTTTAGCTTTGAAATAATTGTGATGGCGCGGTACGATAACCCGCTACTACACGTTAATCTGTCTCGGAGAAGGAGTAAGTATAATTAGTATTAAGGTAGATGTAAATTATTAGTTATTAAGAATTGTGGGTAGGAGCTAAAATGTAGCTGAGCGCTCGGCCTCATTGTATGTGCCAGTCGGAATATATTCGTAACCGTGAACAGCTGTTTTATTCCTGGACCCGTATCCCGACATCCTGGTGCTCCAAACACTTCAGTGGCGACGAGGACTTAAAAAAACCTTCGTGTGTGTTGTTTTTGTGAGCGTGTTAGCACAAACTATTAAAATGACTATCGGCAAAATCGGAGAGTTCAAAGTACAATCGGACGACTGGAAATTGTACGTGGAGCGTCTTGAAAATTATTTTGTGGTCAACGATATCAAGGATGAATTGCGAGTGGCGACGTTGATAACGGTAATGGGTGCGGAAAGTTACGAATTGTTGGTAAATTTGTGCACGCCGCATAAACCGAGCACAAAGACATTCGAATATGTAACGGCCGTCATGGAAAAACACCTGCAGCCCAAACCGAGTGTGTTAGCCGAGCGATTCAAATTTCACCAACGGAAACAAAACGTGAACGAAAGTATATCAGAATATATGGCAGTACTAAAGAAAATGTCTAAATCATGTGAGTTTGGAACATGGCTGGAAGAAAGTATTCGGGATCGTTTCGTGTGCGGGATAAGTAGTGAGATAATAAGACAGCGTTTATTCGCCGAGGATAAAATTGACTATACAAAAGCATATAGTATGGCCATGAGTATGGAAGCAGCTGAAAAAAATGCAGCTGTGGTCGACTGCAGTACTAAGAACACGGAAAAGGCGAACACGGCGAGCGATTGTCTAGCGATGGCGACTACGAGTCACGATGGAATTCGCGGGGTGGCGCAGTATAAACCGGCAGCGACGGCAGGTGCGGTCGGTGACAGGTGTAACGTTACATTTTCCTGGATAGGATCCACAAAACTGTAAGGTCACTCTGAGCACTCACCTACCTAACTTTCAGTCTGGAGGGGAGCACTATTAAAAGAAATAAAGGGGACGAGTTATAAGAATTTATTAACAAAGATAATCTAAAGGCTGGAGCTACTTAATTACTAATGCCAGTGAAGCTGGCGGAAAGTACTGAAGATGAAACGCAGAATGGAATAAATAACTGAAGAACGTCCGTCTTCAGACTGTGGAGGAGGACCGAGGAACCATCAACTCTCAGGCCGTAGAGAAGGGCCTAGGGCATTTGTCTTCAGACGGTGGTGGACGGCCGAGGACCGTCAATCCTCAGGCCGTAGGAGGAGGGCCGAGGGCATCCGTCTTCAGACGGTGGTGGACGGCCGAGGACCGTCAATCCTCAGGCCGTAGGAGGAGGGCCGAGGAGCATCAAATCTTCATCAGGCTTGTGTAGCTCAAGGATCAAGGTTTCCAGGTGTTCTTGGTGAGGGTGCGGCACGGAGAGAGGCCGACTTAAAACCGAAGAATAAGGGGAACTGCCCTTTTACAAATACTTTTATATGGAGCCTCTCAGAGGTGTTCCTGCTCTCAGCTCTGAACGTAGACTGCCCATTCCACCACCAGGCTCCTGTCAACTCCAGATATTTTACATTTTAAAATTAGAAAATTATTAAAAAGAAAATCGAATGAGGTCGATGTGATTTACCTATACAACCTACAACTAGCTCCAGCAATAAATTAAAAATAAAACTAGGGTTGCCACTAACTGACATCACAAAAGTAAACAAAGATTTAATAAAGATAAAAACTTAAATAACATGAATTACAAGGTAAAAAGGCCAAAGCCGTTGCTAAGCCTCCAAGAAATGACCATGAAGCTACCTAGGGAGGACGAATGCTTAAATTTTCAGGTTTAATGTCCAAAAATGTAAGTAAAAACATGTAAAAGACATACACATTACACAGGCGCAGGGCCGCGTGGAACGGACAGTGGCGCGGCGGCAGCGGCGGTGGCGGTGCGCACAGGCCGCGTCACGTGGAGGGGTCGCCGGCAGCGTCTGCACCGGTGGAGCGAGCTCGGCGAGATCAACAATGCAACGCTTGTGGAGGACGGCATGATTCTACATGGTGTAAATTTACGCGATACGTTTGTCGAGTATGCAACAAGCAGGGACATCTTCGGCGTGTATGTCCACTAGAAGTAGGACATCATCATCTGTATGAAGTTGGAGATACAAATAGTTTGTCGGAAGACGAGCGAAGCGACGAGGTAATGACTGTCGACATAAATAATTTATCTGTAGCTCGTTATCCGCCAATATATTTATTAGTAAAAGTACACGGTACAGATTTAAAGATGGAGTGTGATACGGGAAGTGCCATATCATGTATAAATTATGAAACATACAAAGAATTGTTTAGCGATTTACGGATCGATTCCTGTAACCTGATGCTAAGGTACTATACAGGGGAAATGGTAAAGCCATTGGGGGTTATTAAGCCGGAAGTTAGGTATAAAAACGCGTGTAAAAATTTAGATTTGTATGTAATCAAAGGAGGGAAAACTATATTAATCGGTCGACAGTGGATGACCGAATTGAAAATACAATTATTTCCTGACCTGTCTGATAGGGTAGTGTCTGTAAATAGTTTACAAAATAAAAAGTTTGACATGTACGAATTTAGTTCCAGATATTGTGAGGTGTTTGAGGACGGTTTGGGTCGATTCACCGGCGGCGCGGTAAGCATCCACGTGCGCCCGGGAGCGCGGCCGGTGTTCATGCGCGTGTTAGATTAAATATATAGATAATATTAATAAATAAAATTCAAGCAATTATATGGCAAGTATTTATTATAAATAAACCCTTTCAACAAGATAAAGCTTCATTAACCTCAATACCAAATCTTTGTTATCCAAGAAGGTAAATTATAATTTATTTTTCAACAAATATCGAACATGAAATAATAATATCAGAGATGTCGTTAGTACTACGAGTTTTTAAATTTATCATTACCCATTGATATCATTATTTATTTAATTCACACAACATTTCAGGAGAACACAACATAACTTATACTAATAGTCCTAGTTACACATTTAATTTTAAAATAATTTATGGAACAGGAAAAATACTTAACTGGTGATCTGCTTGGTCCGACAGTTTGACAAAGAAAAGTGCTTTAATTCGTGTTACAACCGTTTTTATACACAAAATTAGCGGCAAACTGTGGCGCCAAACTATACCGACCAATAGAATTTTTATAAATCAAGCGGATATGTCAAAACAATTTAATAATATTAACTCCACAGGAAGTGAATGACTCAAGTTAAATCCTTATTATTATACTAAAGGAAATTACAATTTAAATAATTCAAACGGATGTGTCAAAATAAATCCTTTCTACCAACATAGAAACTTAAATAAAGCAAGGTCAACCGGAAACACAATATTTTAAATAAATCGAAAGGAAGTAACAAGATAAAATCTTTATATAAATGAATCGAAAAACTATAATTATGTTATGAAATAAATATTGTAATAAACAAATAGTGTAAAGGCGGTTTTAACAATCATTTTATGGTTTGAATCAAGGAAATTTAAAAACATAGTGCTAAAAATTACAAAAATAATTAAAAAGATATAACACGCGCACGCCCGCTGGCGTACGCACTGCGCGAGCCCGTGGAGCGCGCGCTGGACCAGCTCGTGCGGGACGGCATCCTCACGCCTGTGGACCGCTCAGATTGGGCCACGCCTATCGTTCCAGTGGTAAAAAAAGACGGTACTATCAGAATTTGTGCTGATTATAAAATCACTTTAAACAAGGTTTTGGAAGTCGATCGTTACCCCTTACCGAGAGTAGAAGATTTGTTAGCCCGTTTACATGGAGGGGAATATTTTAGTAAAATTGATTTATCGCAAGCTTATGCGCAATTTGAACTGGATGAATCAAAGAAATATACGGTTATAAATACGCATAAAGGTATGTTTATGTTCAATCGCTTAGTGTACGGGTTGTCCTCGAGTCCCGGAATATTTCAAAGACGTTTAGAACAATTATTTGCAGATTTGCCTAGCGTGGGCGTATTTTTAGACGATATTATTATTACGGGGGCAACAACTCAAGACCACATTAGCAATTTATACAAAGTCTTTGACCGATTACAATCAAGTGGTCTCAAAGTAAAAAAAGAAAAATGTAGTTTCTTTTCTAAAAAAATAAGTTATTTGGGTCATATAATTAGCAAAGATGGGGTGCAATCGTGCGCTGATAAAGTAAAAGCGATAATTGATACACCCGCCCCCTCCAATATATCGGAGTTACGGGCATTTATCGGTATGACAATGTACTATGCAAAATTCCTTAAGAACGTCAGCACAGTTCTTTCGCCTTTGTATAGATTGCTCCGGATAGACGTACCTTTCAACTGGTGTGAAAAGTGTGAAGACGCGTTCAGGGAGATAAAGCAGCAACTAGCTTCAAGTGAGGTGCTGGTGCATTATTCACCAGACCTACCACTCGTGCTGACGGCCGACGCCAGCAGCGTCGGGGTCGGCGCTGTGCTGTTTCACGTCACAGCTGCCGGGGAGCGGCCGATAGCGTATGCGTCGCGTTCATTAGGCACGGCCGAGCGAGCTTATTCACAAATAGACAGAGAAGCACTCGCGATCGTTTTTGGCATTAGGAAATACCATCAGTATTTATACGGGCGTAAGTTTGTCCTAAGGACGGATCATAAACCACTGACATACATTTTCGGTGATAAGGTTGGCATTCCTGTAATGGCAGCATCACGGTTGCAGCGGTGGGCAATACTATTGTCAGGTTATAATTACGAAATAGAATATGTGTCATCAAAGAAAAATTGCGCCGATGCCTTACCGAGGCTACCCCAAGGTAAACAGCCTAGTGTGAGTACGGAGATCACATATGTTAACTTTGTGGAGGATTTTCTTCCAGTGACACATAGTGAAGTTAGGAAACAGACTATTAAAGATGTTTTGTTAAGTAGAATACTTCTATACGTGCAATCCGGTTGGCCGTTGTCGTGTTCAGATGAGTCGGTTAAACCTTATTTTTCTCGACGTCATGAATTGTATGTAGAACGCGGCTGTTTAATGTGGGGATACCGTATGGTAATACCGCAAGTCTTACGGAAGGATATACTAAAGCAATTACATATAAGTCACATGGGTATAGTCAAAACAAAGTCATTAGCGCGCAGTTACGTTTGGTGGCCGAACATTGATAGTGACGTAGAAGCGTTGTGCCACAGTTGTGAGACGTGTGCGATAGAGGGCGCTGCTCCACCGCGAGCGCCGCCGCAGCCTTGGCCTTACGTCATACAGCCGTGGAGCAGGGTACATATAGATTTCTTAGGCCCATACCATGGTAGCACATTCTTAATTTTAATTGATGCAAGTTCTAAGTGGTTAGAAGTTTTCGAAATGCCACGTACAAATGCAAAACAGGTAATCCGAGTTTTACGTAGCACCTTTGCGCGATTTGGTCTTCCGGTAGAAATAGTGTCGGATCAGGGCCCTCCTTTCACAAGCGAAGAATTTTGTTATTCCTTAAAAAACAAAGACATACGACAGTGCTTTTCACCGGCATACCATCCATCGTCAAACGGTGCCGCGGAAAACGCAGTTAAATTATGCAAATCTGCAATTAAAAAAGCCTATAGGGAGAACAAAGAAATAGATGCCGCTTTACAAACGTTTCTACTCAGTTATAGGAACTCAATCCAAAGTACGACCGGGGATACACCAGCGATGTTGTTACAGCGACGGCCATTACGTACTCGTTTAGATTTGTTGCGCGCGGACCGCGCACTGGACGATCGGGTGCGAGCAGCACAACAACGACAGGTACAAAATTCCGGAGGCGTTTTGCGAGATTTAGCTCCACAAGATGAAGTGTGGACGAGAAACGGTGCCTTAGGGGATAAATGGTTGAAAGGTACAATCCAAGCTAGAGCAGGGTCGCGCGAATATATCGTAAAAAACGGTGACGGACGACTAACTAGAAAACACATAGATCAGGTAAAACGTAGGTCTCGTTTATCCGACTTCATGGGTTCTGATAGTACAGTCTCGGAAAGTTTACCACTCACACCGACTCAAAAGTCACAGTCGGAGGATGTGGTCCCGATACCTGAGGGTCCAGCAGAAGAAAAAGAACCGAATCTGGTTGGTGGGGGTGAAAAAGAGAGGATAGATAGCGAATGTGGTTTTGAAGTTTTATCAAAGCCCGGACTTCCACCGCCATCACCGCCGGAGGATCGACCTAAACGTACTCGTAAACCTGTAATCAAATTTAGAGTAACATAAACATATTTTAAAGAAACATTAGTTATGTAAACCAACAGCTCTTAAAATTTGTATGTAAATTTAATAACTTAAGAATTAAGTGGTGAGGTGTGGTATATTATTAGTATTAAGGTAGATGTAAATTATTAGTTATTAAGAATTGTGGGTAGGAGCTAAAATGTAGCTGAGCGCTCGGCCTCATTGTATGTGCCAGTCGGAATATATTCGTAACCGTGAACAGCTGTTTTATTCCTGGACCCGTATCCCGACATCCTGGTGCTCCAAACACTTCAGAAAGTTTTGGAAAAATATGGAATGTCCAATTGCAAATCAGCACCAACGCCCATCATCAAAGCACATGAGACGGGAGAGGGTGAGAACACGAATTTCCCGTACAGACAAGCCGTGGGTGCTTTAGCATATTTATCAGTAGGCACAAGGCCTGATATTTCATATGCTGTGGGTGTCGCATCCAGAAATCTTGGAGCACCTACTAAACAAGATGTCATGCTGGTGAAACGCATGTTTCGATATTTGAAAGGGACCCAACAGAACGGGCTGACTTACATGAAAGAGTCACCTTCATATTTGGTCTGTTATAGTGACTCAGATCATGCAGGAGACCAGACTACCGGCAGATCGACATCTGGAACGATGTGCTTATTCTCTGGAGCTGCTATTAGCTGGAGAAGCCAGAAACAAAAGACTGTCGCCATTTCCTCAACAGAAGCGGAAGTGATTACAGCCAGTGAAGCTGCGCAAGAAACGCGCGGCGCCGCTTATCAGCTGCGCGCCAGATGGCCACTCTCAACACAATCTTTTTTTGTTTATTCGTCGGGCACGTGCGTCGTCTCAAGTGATGTTTTTGTTAGAGCTTATGAATGAGTCATTCGAATAGTTTCAATCGTTTGTTGATGTTTCGTCAGTAATATTTTATATTGAGCAGTAAACATCGACTATTGTGAAAAATATCATTATGTGAACTATAAAAAAAGATTATTTCGTAAAGTAGATCGATAACATATATATTTTATGACTTTTATTGGTGAAAGGGTTCTATCTACATATCTGTCCAAGAACACAGAGAAGCCGGTGCTAAACCTAGATAATGAGTCAGCTATTAAACTTGCTAAAAATCCGCAATATAAATATCACAAACGGACTAAGCACATCAAGCTGAAACATTTCTTTGTGAGAGAATGTGTTAGCAACGGAGACTTAAATGTCCAGCACGTTCCGTCGGAGTTGCAGTTGGCCGACATGCTAACGAAGCCACTGTTTGGCCCTAGGCTACAAGATTTAAGTTCCAGAATGGGACTCAAGGACTCTTATAAATTCTTAAAAACGTGAGAGGATATGAAGGTATACACACCTTCTTATAACACCTACTCTATAGACTACATTGCTACGCACCACTTGTATGTTGATACTTTGAAGTTTGTGTGTCTTTAAAATAAAACTGGGCCCTGTTGTATATAAATAAAGCACTTGATTACATAATTAACTGTTTTTATTTTATTTAAACATATTAATACTAGATAACAGATTGACACGCGTCACGGAGCCAGTGAGAGAACATAGACATCAAAGAGCTCATTGTAAAGGTAGTATTATAAAGCTATAAGACGTTAACACACATGCGTTCATATACCGATTATCAACAATTTTAAAGTTTTTTTTCTGATTACTTTTAATGTCATTTTGATTAAAACACTATCAGTGGAAGCTAATTTTCAAATTGCCAACCTGCAACGCTTTTAAAAGACGATAAATCTACACCTCTCGATTTTTGCCGACAGTACTTAAAAATAAAAGAAAAATTAAAGCTCTCCCGATATTTCAGTAGTGTCACAGCGTCGAAACGGGATGCGATCCATCTTGGCTTCTTGGCTCTTTGGCTATATTTAGAAAAGGTCGACGCTTAGGGCATGACCTCTTCGACTAAACTTTTATTCGAAGTGACAGACTTAGTTTATCGTTGGAACTTTGATAAATAAAGTGCTATCGAGTTTTTTACTTTGCAGTGGAATTTCTTCAATGTACCGCTTTGTGAAGTTTGGGCGCTGTTTATTGATAAAATTCTATTTTTGGTGCCCAATTTTCTGGTAAAAATATCCTTGCTTTGTATAGACTCCATCTCTTAGTATTGTATAATTGCATAGCACATGTGTGAGTACCATGTACTGTTAAGCATTTGCATTTAGTTTTCTTTCATTGACTTGAATATGCCTTGGTGGCTGAGAGAATGTCATGCTCACTCAAATGTCTCGCCGATGGTGGCGGTTGTGTCGGGTCTTCAATATGGTTGAGTTGAATGGCGCCGATATATGCGTCATGTTCGTGTACGGGCGCTGTCAGTTGGGGCTGGTCATCTCTTAGCTGCCACGGTTCATTTTAATTACCTACTTAATTTTTAAATTGTTGTTTTAATCTTTTACTCTGGACGCTCTTAATGTGCACGTCTTTCTACATCGTTCTCACATATATGTAAAATCTCAACATAAATGATGTAACCAAGATTTTGTAACAATATTTTGATTTAAAAGAGTGTCCATGGAGTTTCTTGCCCGTTCTTCTCCATAGAGAGCTAAGCTTGAGTTTCTGGGGAAAATTTTCTTACTATTTCTGTGTAATTTCTTCATAAGTTAATCTTATCATCCTTTGTGTAAGATTTGCCAAAAACTGCTATAGCTAACGGTCAAAAGGGAATTGGAAATCATTTGGTACTCAAACTCAAACTCAAACTCAAAGCATTTATTTCAATTAGACCATTACGGCACTTTTGAAAGTCAAAATTACAAAAAAGAAAATCAAAGCTACAGTCCCAGTCACAAGGCATAATAACTTGAGAAAGTACTGTAGTTGCCCATTCCCTAGCGTAGATCTCTATGGAGAAGAATGGGCAAGAAACTCCATGGACACTCTTTTAAAATCAAAATATTGTTACAAAATCTTGGTTACATCATTAATTTTGAGATTATACATATATGTGAGAACGATGTAGAAAGACGTGCACACTAAGAGCATCCAGAGTGAAAGATTAGATTAAAAATGTATGAATAAAGTAATTAAAATGAACCTTGGCAGCTAAGAGATGACCAGTCCCAACTGACAGCGCCCGTTCACAGACATGACGCATGTACCGGCGCCATTCAACTCAACCATATTGAAGGGAACTAAATGACCCGACACACCCGCCACCATCAGCGAGACATCTAAGTGAGCATGACATTCTCTCAGCTACCAAGGCATATTCAAGTCAATGAAAGATAAATAAATGTAAATGGTGGCTGAACAGTACAAAGTACTCACACATGTGCTATGCAATTATATAATACTAAGAACTGGAATCTATACAATGCAAGTATATTTTTACAATCTTCTGCAGCTTCCACAATACATTAACATGGGAATCAATTCTTCATCTTCTTCTTTACGTGTCGATGGACTCATATAATGCCCGACCAGTACAAACAATTAGTTTGCCCCCCCCACCTATGGTTGTGGAGCAGGACCAGCATTTAGCCAAGCATTTTTATCATCAATGTAATCCCCCAACTTATAATATGCTTGCCTACATAGTGTGCGTTTTATACAAAATTTAAATTTCGTCTCATTCAGTTGAAGAATGTGGGGAGGTATTTTATTGTAACATTTCAAACAGTACCCCATGAAAGATGAATCCACTTTAGCAAGCCTGAAACCTGGCTGAACTAGTTGGTCCCTATTTCTAGTGTTATCGTGGTGTCTGTCCCCTCTCTTACTGAATAAATGCCGATTTTTTCTAACGTACATGATGTTTTCATAGATGTATTGACAAGGTACTGTCATGATATTAATTTCCTTAAACAGTTCTCTTAGAGAATCGCGTCTACGTAATTCATAAATGGCTCTGATGGCTCTTTTCTGCAGAATAAATATAGACTCGATGTCTGCAGCCCGTCCCCATAGTAAAATACCGTATGACATAATACTATGAAAATAACTAAAATACAGACTGGCAGTACATGAAGCCATCCGAAACTGTCAAATGTTGCCAATCAACCTTGAACCTAATTATTAAGCGATAAAGTTAGCATTCTATCACATAAATGTAGTAGCTTAATGTGCTAGCGTCTGTACATAACACATTTTTTAACAATTAACAGTGAGAGCACGAACAGTAAGTCGTGGGTTGAACCCAGACAGGCGCATTACTTTGTGTAATTTATTTCATCACCGCTGCTCTCAAAACGGTAAAGTAAAACATCGTGAGGAAACCGGCATGTCCTAGAACCAAAAAATCGAAGACATGTGACATCTACCAATCCGCACTGGGCCTGCGTGGTGGATTATAGCCCATACGCAAAATACGCGCTTTGACGTGGAGTTGCGGACATCAGTCTGTTAAACAATATACAACAATTAACAGACCTAGAAAAACCTGCAGGCCTTAAATTGTTGCAATGGCAATGGCCTCAAACTTCCTGATAACAATTTAAGGCAACCTTTATATTTGTCCATAGACCACGATAGTTACTAACGATTAGAAACAAGTTTGACAATTTATATTATTGTTAGCCATTCAACTAATAAGGCTGTAAAATAATAATTGGGCTGTCGATAAAAGATTCCAGCTAAAGATAAAACTAATGTTTCGTAACAAGTATTTTCACTCAATTATTCAATTAATTGACTGCTATTATGTCGTAATACTGAACTAAAATAAACCTTGCTTTAGAACACAAAACGTTACAATATTGTATTATAATTAGAAGTTATTTATTTTGAAACAAATTAATTCAACGAATACACGAGTGTACGCCATTAAGAAACGTATAAATTACTTAGTATGAATTCAACCAAATTACTGGCATAAAACAGTCTCGAATAATTTTACCTTCATTACTCTATTTGTATAAAGGATGATTTCCACCAAACTGCTCGCACCGTATCGGATCGGAAGAGATTTTGCAATCTTCAAACGATATTAAATCGTGTATACAGTATTTAAAGTCTATAGTACCAAGCTGCGGACAGCAGTTTGACTGCGAGCATCTTCCGCGACACGCGATCGTAGCCGAAAGTATGCTGCGACGCGCGATCGGCTCTGTTCGCCTGTCGTCGTATCCGTTAGTAGATAGTAGGAATTAAACTATTTGACTAGGCGCAGAAAAGGATACGTTCGCAAGCGACGGTACTGAGCCGATCGTATGCGTCGACATCCTGCCGGAAGCTATCGGCTGTCACCGCATCCGTTCGTATCCTTTCCGATTCGATGCGATCTGTTTGGTGGAAATCATCCTTAACTTTATATTTACTTGAAATATTTATCCGTTCTAGAATATTTAAATAACTACATAATTACTTCTAGGTCAAGTAGTACTAAAACCGTTAGAAAATATTTCACGCAAATATCTTTACGGCCCAAAACTTAGAGCATACAGAGAAGGATATGCACTTTAATTTTACGTGCCATTAACTTTGTCAAATGATAGTGCCCATAAGTTTATAAGGTTAATCCTGTACAAATAACTTTTGTTAATTAAAATTGTTCCCTGCTTCCGTAATAAATGGCTGTAATGGGGTTTGCAGTAGCTTTATGGATGTACAAACATTGCACAGCCGTCGCGTCGTTGAATGTAATAGTTAGTATCTTCAGGTCAATTGTTTGGTATAATGTGTTGTGTTGGTTGTGAGGCAGCTTTTGAGGCACAGTCTTTCTTCCTTTAATTTGTTTTTTTTTGCTTAGTGTAAAAAGAAACTGAACGCAATCAGCACCTCTAAACGAGTTCAAGAGTCAGTGCCGACATTTTTGTGGAATGTTGACATTGACAAACAGCCTTTAACGTGGTTATATGTGCCATTTGCGTTCAGTTTGATTGGTGAATTTCACGCGTAATAAAAGGGTTATTGGAAAATCATAGCAATAAATATAATCAAACATCCCACTCGGGTTTTTGTTTTTTTTTTACGTCATAAATTCATTCGAAATACTTAATTCATTTTAGACACTTCCAGTACCTTCAATTCTAAGTCAAAATATAATATGACCTTATTTTCGTTTATTAGTTTTGTCTAGGCAATAAATCGTGCTTCAATATACCCAAACAAATATTAGTTCGCGTGTTCTCTAACAATATGGAAAATATTTGGTGTTATCAATCAGAATACATTGAAATGGCTTTATATTGTCTGACCTCATTTGTACACCGTTTAGAGTTCAGAGTACAGCGGTTTTATGGTTTCATACGTTCAGTGTTGATTTGTGGTTAGTATATTATTATTAGGGATACATAACATTACGCCTGTAATTCCCGATGGGTTAAGCAGAGGTGTACCTGATAATACACTCACATTTCACAAGTTATGTTTGAGTCTCATGTGTAATGGGCAAGCTTATTGCTACTAACTGGGTACAAATCCAAACTCCGTGGCTAATACTGAGAAATTCTTGATAGAAAAACGCAATAACAATTTTAGACTTCATTTCTACGATCAAATAGTACATTATTGCAAAGGCCGGGATATAGGCAATTGCAGGTCGAGTATGAGTTTCGTTTGCCGTTTCCACCGAGGCATATATAGTGCTTTTCTCAAAAGAATGCAGGGAAATAAAATATACATACTTTCTTGTATTTTTCTTGAGCTTCGCTGGAAGCAGGTTTTCCATTGCCAATTTGGTTTCTGATCTTAAATCTGGAGGACTACAATCAATCTCCATTTCACTTTCTGAACCGTTGGAACTCATTTTAATTATTTAGTTATTTACTATTTACGTAAATAACAAATCAAGATCAATTTTCAGTTTTGCCGCTAATTTTCTATTTATCATCTGTGCCGCAAGGCAAATGCATTTATGGCTGCAGTCACGTGAACGCAATAGAGATTTACTTTGGTATGCCAAGAATGATAAAAGAGATCCAATGAATGAGTATCCCCAGCAAGCCGTTTCATACAACATTGCTAGAGCGTTGTAATGTTCCAAATTCAAAAAACGTTCCTGCAATGGATTTGATTTTCTTTGTCCGTAAATTCGATACTTCGCGTGTTCTTTTTTCGAAAATAATTTATTTATTTATTTATTTATTTATTTTATTTATAATGACAATATTTCCATGCATGTTTGAGAAAATTATAAGTACCTAGGTACACCTACTACGCCCGCCATGTCAGCAAGACACCTAGGCATCTTCCGAATAGCTTTGTAAAAACAACCAAGAACTCAATAATCATGTTTGTCTGTTCGTGCGTCTGCGTTGTTTTATAAACTACGGACTGGATTCTAACGCGATTTTCACCATCTTTGAGAGAATTTATTTCCAAAGGCCTTTGAGTATTTAAAATAAAAAGTAAAGTTATCACTATCGTCACTACATATTATTATAAAACAAAGTCGCCCGCGTCTGTAATAGGGACAGCCCTATGTATGCTTAGATCTTTAAAACCGCAACGGATTTTGATGCGGGTTTTTTTTAATAGATAGAATGATTCAAGAGGAAGATTTTAGTTTATTATTTGCGGGCGGGCGAAGCCGCGGGCATCAGCTAGTTTTAAATAAAAAGTAAACTCATAAATAATAATGAAATCTCAATATTTTTTGAAGTTAAAAACAGTGGAAGCAGAGACGAGTCACTACTAGTATAGCAATAAAACCCAGCAATGTATTCACGTGTTCCGATAAACTTCCTTATATTTCTTCCAACAAACTAATAAATCCTAGGAACAAAGACGTTTTCAATATTTATAAGCCAATAGTGAATACCAAAAGCCAATAGTAACAAAACTGAAACAGAAACTTGGCACATAACAAATAAAAATTGGAAGAAAGATGGCGAATTTTGGCCAAATCTTGGGTTTGCATTTTAAACCTGAAGATTTTTATTTTATTATTTGGATCTCCAACAAAAGATACACAGATTCAATATAAGTCACAGTTATACAAAGGTTCTTTTAAGTGTGTTCCTTCAATTACAGGAGACCACAGCATGCACATAAAACTAGGTGTTAACACAAAAAAAAAAAAACCGGCCAAGAGCGTGTCGGGCCACGCTCAGTGTAGGGTTCCGTAGTTTCCCGTCCGTCACAATAAGTGTTCCCACTTATGAGTTTAAAGGTGGGTATCCATTATGTAAAAATGCTTGCATATACGAATATACTACAAACTTAGTCCAGAAATTATTTTGTACAACTTTTTGTCTTTTTTGTACAAAAACTGTTGTTTCCATCAAGTTCAAAATGATTTTCCTAGAAAGTCCTTATAAAGTTCTACTTTTCAGATTTTTTTCATATTTTCTAAACTTATGGTTCAAAAGTTAGAGGGGAGGGACACATTGTTTTTTACTTTTGGAGCGATTATTTCCGAAATTATTGACATTATCAAAAAATGATTTTAGAAAACCCCTATTCATTTTTAAATACCTTTCCAACAATATATCACACGTTAGGATTGAAATTAAAAAAAAATCACTTCCCACTTTACCCTAATAAAACATTTTTTTCCAATTTTTATTTTACCACTTTGTCGACGTGATTGATATACATATTGGTACCAAATTTCAGTTTTCTAGTGCTAACGGTCACAGAGATTAAGCGAGGACGGACAGACGGACGGACGGACAGACATGGCGAAACTATAAGGGTTCCTAGTTGACTACGGAACCCTAAAAAATGAAAAAAGATATAAAAAATTCGAAAAACAATACAAAGACCAAAATAATAAAAAGCATTTGAAAACAGGTATTAAAAGGTATTAAAATTAGAGTTGTATTAAAATTGAATTACAAATAAAATTAAAATCAAAATCAAATCAAAATTAATATCAACTTCAAAATAAAATAAAAAAACAAAAACAAAAATAAATTGTATTAATATTAAAATCGTATTAAAAATTATGTCAAAATTCAGATTGTTAATCTACATTAATATTGCAGTGGTCAATTTTTTTTTTTGTATTTAGAGATTTTTTTTTTGTATTGAGTAGGTACACAGAAAAGAGTCTCAGCAATAAGTAGTTTATACAAGGTGTAAATGACCCCATCACGAAGCCGTCAACCATGCTAACTCTACGCAAAAATGATTGCTGATAAAGGCCTTTTTTTGGGGGGTGTAAAATCACGTTTTACGATAGGACTTAAAAACGTGCTTATATTATATATGCTTATTGAATAGTAGGATTCATAGAGATATTGATGCAAAGTTCCAACATGAAAAAAGTTGGAACTTTGATATCACCGTAATTAACTGGTTCCCCGGTATGGTCCAGAGCAAAAAAATGGTCGAAGCAACGAGGCGAACAAGTGCCTTTCGGTATTTTTACACCCTATATTTTGAATGTTTTGTTTTAGTCACCCAATACCTGCCAGTTATAAGAAACAAGCTAAATCAAAAGAAGTCCTATGGCCCTTCTAACCCTAAAATTAGCAACTCTATTTGTGGTGGTTCAAACTTCGTTTGAATCTCTGATAGAATAAAGTTGTAATTAGCTTGCACTGCAAAGCGGTTGTTATGTCAGTCACTGCGGCCGAATAGTGCAAAATGAGTGGTTTTTTTGCGATTTACAAAAAATCTATTGATTGTACTAAAAAAATAAAACACATAAGACCTGCTATATAGTTAGTTCAGTTAGTATGCAAAGTTGCATGATCTAATTTGAAGTACTTTTTGAATACCAGCGGTTTATTGTTCGATTTGGAGGTAACTTTGGATTTTTTTTCTATCAAGAAAAGTTTATGGAATCGTGTTTTCGTCATACATAGTCATCTGCCTAGCCTTTTCCCAACTATGTTGGGGTCGGCTTCCAGTCTCACCGGATGCAGCTGAATACCAGTATTTTACATGGAGCGACTGCCTATCTGACCTCCACAACCCAGTTAGTACTGGGTAATACGATACCCCTTGGTAAGACTGGTTGTCAGATTTTTTGGGTCACTGACTACCTGTAACGACTGTCAAAGTTCTACAAATGACAGCCGGGACCAACGGCTTAACGTGCTTTCCGAGGCACGGTATGTAATGGGTGGTCACCCATCCACAGATCAACCTAGGCAAGCACGGCTAAACCTAAAGATCGACCCGAGCAGCTGTTATTATTTAGCCACGGGCTCCTCCGTCGTCATACATATACTTAGCATTAATCCTCAACTTTACCATATATTTATTTCAAAATTGATGCTGCAGTATTTTAGGCGTAACGGAGGATCATGCTAAGCCATTTGAGGGATATCTGGTCGCAGCGTTGCGTGTCGCGGTTCGATCCCTGCAATGAACAAAAATATTTGTATGGCCTACAGAAAGTCGTACTGGAGCCCTACTCTCTAACGTCTGTCCGTACATCCGTCTCTATCCCTCTCTCTCACGCACGTCTGCAGATGAGTGCGAGTGAGAGAGACGGATAGAGACGGACGGAAGGACGGACGTTGGAGAGTAGGGCTCCGGGTCTGGGTGTTTGTGTGTGTGTGTTTAAGTATGTAAACGCACCCACGATACAGGAGACATTCATAGTGAGGGGAAACTTTATAAAAAAAAACTACGTGTCATGAAGAATTGGCACGAAAAATACAAGTTTAATCTTAAAAATAATGTTGGTATAACAGAGTTCGATGCCTGTAGGTACTAGGTTAAACCTGTATCACAGGCGGCATGTTTCTAATAAATACTATTTGGACAATGGATTTCTTAACAATATAAAACATAATAGTGAAATAATTTAGTGTGGGTTAATATATTATGATATACAGTGTACTTAAACGCTATTATAAGATACGAGCAACAAATAATAATGAAGGTCACACATGTATATAAATCTAAGGAAAACAGTTTGTAGCACTTATTTGCTAATATTAATATGATTGTCAGCCGTGTGGTATCCGGCAGAGTAGAATAGAACCAACCCATTACACTTACGGGTGTCGTAAAAGGCGACTAATGTCTGAGGCAGAACACCTTGCGCCTCCGTAGACCAGAGAATGGGCAGCAGCGTTTTCTGTTAGTCTTTCATCACTGCGATCTCCAATCCGCCTGCCAAGCGTGGAGATTACGGCAAATTCCTCCCATCATGGGAGAGGCTTATGTCCAGCAGTGGACGTTATGGGCTGTTGTTGTTGTTGTTGTTGTCAGCAGTATGAAACAAGTAAACATTGCAAAAAACACCGTCAAGGTATTTTTGTTGCGGGCGACAATTTGCTTAGACAGCGAAAGATTAACGGATGTCTGGCTTGGAGTATGACTAGGTGCCCTCATAATCGACGGAGTTTATATATCTATGTTCCGCTATTTTTCTACCAGGACATTAAGATCACCCTACCCTTCAAAATCAATCTATGACGTCTGTTTCATTTAAATTTATTCAAAACACGATTAGAAATTATTCAATAACCAATAGTAAAATATAGGAACACGTTCAAAGTGTGGAAGGTTCAACACGTGTAACCAGAACTCATCTTTAATACTCAGAAATTCTTCTTTCATCATTGTTCGCAACTGTAGCGCGCCTTCAGATTCACGTTATATCGTACAGAAAGCTTTGTATTATGAGACGTGAAATATCCAAGATTGCGCGAAGTCTTGAGTTAAGGCGCGCATCGCATCATGTGACATGCCTTTGCGACTACGAGCAAGAATAACATCATAACAACACGCCTGTTATCATCTACGGGTTAAGCAGAGATGTACCTAATAGTACTGACGAACTAACTGGCGAAATATGGGTAATATTTGCCAGTTATGTTTAAGGCCCATGTTATAGGGGGCGAGCTTATTGCCATCAACTGGGCACAACTCCAGACTCCGTGACTGCTATTTATAAATTCTCGATGGAAAAATCCAATAACAATTTACCCAACGAGGATAGATTTTAATATTGAAAATACTAATCATAGCAAAATTAACTGCCAAATATGGGTGAACAGGCGTAATTTATGACCTACAACACATAATAGGCGTGTCCTGAAAAAATCTATTTAGTCCGTCAGTTAGAGTATTAAATAAATAAAAATAAAATCATTTCATTCGAGTATCATAGACTCATAATAGAAATCATATAAAATCATAGTCACATTACATTATACACATGATATGTTCAATTTGTAACAATTTCATTTACTAAATTCAATAAAATTAATTAAAAATAAAAACACCAATAAAAATCATTATCTATATAAATAAAAACAAAAGGCCTGACTGACTGACTGACTGACTGACTGACTCATCAACGCCCAGCCCATACCCTTGGACCTAGAAAGCTGAAATTTTGCACAGAGATTCCCGTTATAATGTAAACAAGGAATAAGGAAGGATTTTTAGATATTCAACCCTTAAGGGAGTTAAATAGGGGATGAAAGTTTGTATGGAAAATCGCCAGTTTTAAAGTTACGATCTTCAAATTTTGTGTTTAGGCTGATGATTAAAAATTAATTTATACGTGTCTCAGCGTTTTTCATAATTCTACCCCCGAAGGGTTAAAAAGGGGGATGAAGTTGTATATGGAAAATCGTTCAGTTTTAAAAAGATAGGATCTTCCAATTTTGTGTTTAGGCTGATGATTAAAAAAAAATTGATATGTGTCTCAGCGTTTTTCATAATTCCACCCCTGAAGGGTTTAAAAGGGGGATGAAGTTGTATACGGAAAATAGTCAGTTTTAAAGATAGGATCTTCAAATTTTGTGTTTGGGCTGATGATTAAAAATTTATTGATATGTAGACACATATAAACAGCGTTTTTCATAATTCCACCCCCGAGGGGTTAAAAAGGGGGATGAAGTTGTTTATGGAAAGTCCTTAATTTTCTTATAAATTTATTATATAGGCTTATGGTTGGAATCTAACGCAACGGTGTTTTTAAAAATTCAACCCCTAAGGGGGTGAAAGATGAAAAGTGGGCTTTATCGATACAAATACATAAAGTTGAAGTATCTGTTTGTAATATTAAAACAACCACTTTTTACTACATGCATATGAATGTATTAAGGGTACATATTCCAAAATAACATTTTTTACAATTTTTTTCTGTCTGTCTGTTTGTTCCAGCTAATCTCTGGAACGGCTGGACCGCTTTTGACGGGACTTTCACTGGCAGATAGCTGATGTAATAAGAAGTAACTAAGGCTTACTAAAATAGAATTTTAGAAAAAATCTATACAATAACCCTCCTTCTGGCGCAGTCGGGTAAAAATATATAAAAGTAGAAGAAACTGACTGACTGACTGACATATCAACGCACAGCCAAATTTGGCAAGTAGGTTCCTTATGTAGTCAAGGGGTGCACTAAGAAAGGATTTTCCAAATTCACTCCCTAAGGGGGTGAAAAGAGGCTCCAAAGTTTGTTTCGGGAAACAAGATTAGTTAAAATGTTTTATTCGAAACTTCACAAGAGTACTCCTATCGATAAATGAGTAGAAACGGGTTTCAGGTTTTTCAGAATTCAACCCTTAAAGGGGGAAATGGGTTTCGTATTGTTTTTATGGTATATCGGGTCGGGTGTATTACAAATCAGCGATTTTAAGATTTAATGTGGCGCACCTAAAATACCATCATCCCCTGTTGGTGTGCGATGGGGTTGAAATGTCTAAAAATAAAAATCAATATTGGTGATTGTGATGGTGATTGTGATGGTGATTGTGATGGTGATTGTGATGGTGATTGTGATGGTGATTGTGATGGTGATTGTGATGGTGATTGTGATGGTGATTGTGATGGTGATTGTGATGGTGATTGTGATGGTGATTGTGATGGTGATTGTGATGGTGATTGTGATGGTGATTGTGATGGTGATTGTGATGGTGATTGTGATGGTGATTGTGATGGTGATTGTGATGGTGATTGTGATGGTGATTGTGATGGTGATTGTGATGGTGATTGTGATGGTGATTGTGATGGTGATTGTGATGGTGATTGTGATGGTGATTGTGATGGTGATTGTGATGGTGATTGTGATGGTGATTGTGATGGTGATTGTGATGGTGATTGTGATGGTGATTGTGATGGTGATTGTGATGGTGATTGTGATGGTGATTGTGATGGTGATTGTGATGGTGATTGTGATGGTGATTGTGATGGTGATTGTGATGGTGATTGTGATGGTGATTGTGATGGTGATTGTGATGGTGATTGTGATGGTGATTGTGATGGTGATTGTGATGGTGATTGTGATGGTGATTGTGATGGTGATTGTGATGGTGATTGTGATGGTGATTGTGATGGTGATTGTGATGGTGATTGTGATGGTGATTGTGATGGTGATTGTGATGGTGATTGTGATGGTGATTGTGATGGTGATTGTGATGGTGATTGTGATGGTGATTGTGATGGTGATTGTGATGGTGATTGTGATGGTGATTGTGATGGTGATTGTGATGGTGATTGTGATGGTGATTGTGATGGTGATTGTGATGGTGATTGTGATGGTGATTGTGATGGTGATTGTGATTGTGATAGTGATTGTGATGATTATACTTGTGATGATTATGAGATTCGGCACATCGATAGTTTATAACCTAGATTAACATGTAGGATACTATTTGGCATAATTTGGCATACCACTGTTAAACCCGCGATGGTTTGTGTGGTATGTTTAAGTTGTATAAATATTTGTAAACAGTGTTTATTGATTAATAAAAGTAAAAAAAAAAAAAAAAATATCACTATAGTATGATCCCATGAGACAGTTACCGAATTTTACGCGGGCGAAGCCGCGGGCAACAGCTAGTAATTAACAAATTTACATGATAAAATCAGGTCTGTTAGTCGCATCAGCCTGCCACATGTCGCATGCAACAGTGGGAGATGATGGAGCAATCAAGCCTTCCCGCGAGCGTGGCCAGCATTCTGCTAGCGCTCCCCCGCACTCGCCGAACCAGCGACGTACCTCTCTTGCGCATAGTGGCGTGGAAGCAATCCACGCGCGCTTCTGCAAACATAGTCGATGCGCTGCAGACGCACGGACGGGCGGCATGCACTAACTGACGGACTAAATAGATTTACAATTTATTGATGGTGGAAACTAGCCTATTAATAAGACTTGAGACTATAAAAGCAAGAAGACTATAAAACCTCTTGAATCTAAAAAACTTGTCAATTTTATTATAATCACCCAATAATCATCTAAGCATGTCATCCTAAACCAATCACTTTGGTCGTGGTGATTGTATTGCCATAATCTCCACCATCATCCAACGACATGGTAATAAAGACAGAATAGCCTGAATAGAATGTTACTACTAGCCTACGTTTAACGTCGACAAACATTGACAAATAAAAAGGCGTGTTATTCAAATGAAGTTTTATTAAAATAAGGCCTTAAATAGAAGAGAATGAGGGATTTCCTTTCTAGCTTTTCCCTAGTCGCTGGTTAGATGGCGCTAGGAGTAAGTATGATAATGCAAGGAACGGAACCTAAAAAAACTGATTTGAACAAAGCGCGAGAAATGTAGGTTATATTCGGAAGGTTAAGCAAATGAAAGTGTCAGTCAACGAGAGTATGTGACGTGACACAATGATTGTTTTTTCAAGCGTTTTGGCTTTGGCACCAACTATCATAGTAAGTTCAACGCCATCTACAGAGTTCTTGGAAACTAAGTTTTTTTTTTTAAAACCTCAACAGGAAAACCTCTCATTACAAACTAATGTAAATAAATAAACGAAGAGAGAGGAACTCAAAAGTCTTTAAGTACACAAGACATTGTACTCTCACAATGTTCTTAAAGCTGAAGTCGGCAGCATAATTAGGATAACGCTAGTTAGAGAAGTTCCAAGTTTCCAGCAAGAATTAGCAAGTTTCAGTTGTTCTAAAAAGTCCTATTAGCCTTTAAAACTTCACCTTCTACTGCCGTCAGCAGTCAACGTTTCGAAAGGCGGTAACAGAAAGACTGAAAGATAAAATAATACCTGTTACTTGAAATACTTAGCCTCCTAACGTTTTCAAGTAACAGGTATTTTATCTTTATCTTACCGCAAATCCCATGTGAATATAGTAACCAATCCATTAGGAGCCCGTCCAGATAAAAATAGGTATAAATGTAAACCATTTTTAGGGTTCCGTACCCAAAGGGTAAAAACGGAACCCTATTACTAAGACTTCGCTGTCTGTCCGTTTGTCCGTCTGTCTGTCACCAGGCTGTATCTCATGAACCGTGACAGCTACACAGTTGAAATTTTCACAGATGATGTGTGTCTGTTGCCGCTACAACAACAAATACTAAAAACAGCATAAAATTAATATTTAAGGGGGGCTCCCATACAACAAACGTGATTTTTTTGCCGTTTTGTCTAATGTATAGATAACGGTACGGAACCCTTCGTGCGCGAGTCCGACTCGCACTTGGCCGGTTTTTAAAGCTTATAAAGATGGAAATTGGACTGAAATTTTAATTGGATCAGAGTGAAAGTTTTATAAAGATTGAATTGACAGACTGGACATGGATTATAATCCATATCCAATGTTTGACTTTTAGCCACGCACCAATAAACTACATTCTGATTTAACAAGTGGGTATCCGAAGATCGAAGTGTTTAACCAGAAAATATAATACAGCGCTGTGACGTTTTTTTTTAAAATGTTACAGCACCATGTGATGCCGAGATACCTTTTGACGTCGTACAGGACTAATTTCGTTCTTTTTTATTTATTATATGTTTAATTTTTATTATGTACTGATAATATCACCATTTTATTTTATGTACATTGTCCTGTGCGGGCTAATAAATGCTTTTTCTTTTAATATATAATATTATAAATAATATCTGTTACCCTTAGCCCAATTTATGTGTTTATATGTCTTCTTTCATATTTCTCTGTAACTCGTCATCACAGCAGACACTTTTTTATGAAAGCCTTTATGAAAGCGTAATTAATATTACAATAGGCTAGTTTCCACCATCAATAAATTGCAAATCTATTTAGTCCGTCAGTTAGAGTATTGGAAAATAATGGACACGTATTTTTTGTTTTTGTAAATCAATGAATATTGACAAAGATAAAACGCATCAAAACTCAAGAGTGGAGGCTCGTGACGTCACAACGCACTAAAAATTATAGCACGGCGTGACGTATTGAGAATTTTAAAAGCGTCATATCTTCCTCAATTTTGTTTTACGTAACAAAAGAAAAAATACATGTCAAATATTTTTTGATAATCTCTGACGTAGTCGTTCATAGATTTTTCAGGACACAAGCCTGTTGTAAAGTTCATTGAACTTAGAGCTAACCTTCTTATTGTCTTGCCCATTGTCCCAAGGATTGTAGACTGTGGAGTAGACAGTTTTAGACGGTTTTTAATGCAGTTTTTGGAGGCGGGTGCGCGTGCAACAAGTGTGACAGATAGCGCTCAAGCGAAGTGCAGGATGTCACGAGTGTGACAAATCGCGTTGAAGAGGTGAGGATTGGCGGCGATAAATAGCGAAGGACTCAAATACGGTTCAGATTACAAAAACGTTTTAAATCCGAACACGGTATTTAATTCGCAGCAGCTGACTCGACGCTGAAATATGACATCATAGTCTCACGTTTTCAAAAGGTTTTTCGGTTTATAATTTAATTTTTTGTACTAAGGCTCTGAAGCCATTTTAGGATAAAATAAAAGGATTTTTGTTTTGTTTTGAGCAATTTTTCAGTGTCATTGATCTACCAGTTGTAATGTTGATCACAAAGTTCTGATTCTTGTATCGGGATTTTGGCGGGGATGGAAAGTTTAGCCTCGCACAGGACCTATTCAGTTTAATTTAGGTTTTAGTTTAGTGTTTTATCAATTAGGTAAATTTTTAGTTTTCTTTTTTAGGGTTCCGTAGTCAACTAGGAACCCTTATAGTTTCGCCATGTCTGTCCGTCCGTCTGTCCGTCCTCGCTTAATCTCTGTGACCGTTAGCACTAGAAAGCTGAAATTTGGTACCAATATGTATATCAATCACGCCGACAAAGTGGTAAAATAAAAATTGGAAAAAAATGTTTTATTATGGTAGCCCCCCTATATGTAAAGTGGGAAGTGTTTTTTTTTTAATTTCAACCCTAACGTGTGATATATTGTTGGAAAGGTATTTAAAAATGAATAGGAGTTTCCTAAAATCATTTTTTGATAATGTCAATAATTTCGGAAATAATCGCTCCAAAAGTAAAAAAACAATGTGTCCCCCCCCTCTAACTTTTGAACCATAAGTTTAGAAAATATGAAAAAAATCTGAAAAGTAGAACTTTATAAGGACTTTCTAGGAAAATCATTTTGAACTTGATGGAAACAAGAGTTTTTGTACAAAAAAAGACAAAAAGTTGTACAAAATAATTTCTGGACTAAGTTTGTAGTATATTCGTATATGCAAGTATTTTTACAAAATGGATACCCACCTTTAAACTCATAAGTGGGAACACTTATTGTGACGGACGGGAAACTACGGAACCCTACACTGAGCGTGGCCCGACACGCTCTTGGCCGGTTTTTTATTATTTGTGATATGACTCCAATGAATACTTTTCTATCTTTCTTCCTAACTATATCATTAAGGATCAGCCAAACGTATAAGGACAAACTGGGGAATGACTGCGGACATTGGACAATAATAGTTCGGTGCGGTATCTGTCCTTAATCACCATCTGCGATTTTTTTGGAACCAGTTTGACTTCGGCATTAAGTTTAGTAGTAGTATCCGTACCTGTCCGATATCCAGAAATATTGTTGTTTGTTGTTTTTAAGACAACACATGTATCTAAGGATATAATAACACTGAAATAAACTGTTGATACGTGACTCTATCTTGACTTCAGAATATTGCTTACAGCAGTAAATCCACCACGTTGACGCACACTTTGCGTTCAAAGAACACAAAAGTTGACTACAACTATTATAATTCACCGGTACATACAGCGTTTCTTTTTAAAATAACGCGCTTTACAGTTGCAAAGGAAAACATCAGTCATTCTCACTCAACAAAGCCTTTTCACTTTTAAAAACAGAACACGGAACGTTTGAGACCGTAGATATAAAGAACAATTCAAATGGAATATTCGAGAATGAAGTTAAAATAAATGTAGAAAACGTTGGAGATTATGATACAAATTATAAACGACCTGACAGTGTTCTCGTTTGAATTGAAGAACGCTCGCAATATGTTGAAGACAGAGAAATATGCGGGAATGAACGTATTTCTGGAAATGTAAATTCACTAACAAGACACTACGTTTCTCGCTGTGATTTTGTATTGAATTAAGTTGCTGTGTTCAGTGAAATATTAAGCAGAGATCGGCATACGTAGTTTACTTGCCTTAACATAAATTCTAACTATTCTGATCTCTGATTACAAATGAAGCCTCGTTGTTTCAGTGTTTGCAAGTGCTATTGCTGAGTAAGGTCCTTGGTGCAGTTCTGAAATCGGGCTGAGTGTTATTGGGATTTACCACCAGGAATTTCTCAGTGGCAGCCATTGAGTCTGTATTTTGGCCGGTTGATAGCAGAGGATGCCCTCGATTACTTGGGACACAGCATGACTGGTGCAATGTGGGTGTATCTGCTACAGGTCCCTAAACCTTGGTTTTAGACTTATTGTCCAGTTATACATAAATGATAAATGATAAACATCATTTATATTTTGCAAGTAGGTTTTTACAAACACTTTTACACGTCCATTTTTTAAACCTAGATGGGGCCGGTGTTTCGTACCTGACTACTCTGAGAAGAAACAGCCGAAACAAACTTAGAGGTCATAGTCTCTTTTGAAGTCCAGACATAATCTTGCTCAATTCACATAAGGACAATGCAGATTGAGATGGTATTTTGAAGAAAGAACCACACAGATTTGAGTTGACCTATCCAGTCAATGCAAGCATTTGTCAGTTATCGTGTAGCTCGACTTATAACTCAAAGAGCTCAACGAAACGACGAACAATACCAAAGAAAGGACATTTGGGTAGGTCGTTTATAGTACTCAAACTGCCAGACAGTTGTGGGAAAAAACAATAAAAAAAATAAAAATGTGACCAACATGGTCCCCCCCCCCCACATTCACAATAATCAAATACAATACATAAAAGTAAACTTAAAATGATTCCCGTCTAACCGTTGCCACATCTACGAAATTTATTTAATATTACACTACTGCTAACTAGCATGTTATAAAATCAGCAAACAATGACAAGAATGTAGTAACAAAATGAAACATTTTGGTATTATTCACAATGCAACAGACCATATAAACAAAATGGCAGCTGTTCCAGTGAACGTCAGGAGACCATTAATTAAACAAGTTGGGACAGCAAGGACTTCATGTAACTTCGACGCTCCAGCCGTGGTTGACCGACATTATTTCATCAGGTGTACATTTTTAACGAGGCATCATATGGAAGTTTAATAATTTTACACGAGAATTTATGTTCGGTTGAAAAATGTGTTTGAATTTTTCATGTTGATGCTTTCATAAGATTAATTTTTGAGGATTTCATAGAAGAAGGTAATACTAATTAACAAAATTTAATAAACAAGCATTAAATTAATCTGTTTGAAAAAAATATAATATAATAATAAATTAAATTGTTTGTGGAAAACGACATAGAAAAAGATATTTTTAGTACTGATACTGATACTGTTAGCCTGCGTCATCGCACTGCTGGGCAAAGGCCTCTCCCCATGACTTCCAGTTTTCTCTATCCAGGACTAATGTGGACCACTGGTCGTTGGTTTTGTACAGCTCGTCCCGCCATCTTCTACGAGGTCTGCCGCGACGCCTTCTGGCTGTGTCAGGGCTCCAGAAAGTGGCTATTTTGGCCCACAGCTCATTGGGCATGCGGCAGACGTGGCCAGTCCAGTCCCACTTCAGCTTAGCGACTTTTTGACCAACGTCAGAAATTTGTGTTTTGTTTTTTGAATTCTTAGTAGGTATGCAAAGTTATAAATAAATAAATAATAAATAATTAAAAACTTGTCATATCAATTAATCCAATCCATACCTACAATACTAAAATGTCCACAAATATAAAATTATGAAATATTTTCAACAGAAATAATAGAAAAAATAAAACTATAAACTTACTGTTGTGCAACCACCAATATACCACTTGCCCTTTGAATAACCAGCCAAGTGCGGACTCGCATGCAAAGAATTCCGTAGCATCAAATAATATTTTAACCCTTATTCATATGTAAAATTACACTAAACCGCAAAACAAAATTTACTTTTCACAGTATGTTAAAGAAAAACATAGTTACTGCAGCAGTTTTACAAAAAAAAAAACCGATATCTCAAAAGCTAAATAATATACATTTTCAATAAAAGTTTGTTTTTTACTTATTTTCTTTTACTTTAAAAATTATAGGAGGAGAGCACATATTTTACGGCTTTAGACGCTAATCCAAATTTTAACTGTATTGTGCCAACAGCCTCGAAGTTAAATGGCTGTTAACGACAGACGTGCGATTCCGTTTTTGACCATGCGGCTACAGAACCATAAAGAGACTCTTATCAAAATCGGAAGCCATTCATGCAGTAATACATCTAAAAGAAATATGACCCCTGTCCCAAAAATATATCAACTTACCGATACTTCACAATATATTTTACTTTCTACCCAATGTAGCCCTCGTGGCGAATAACTTTATTTGATGAACCATTTTTTAAGCTGAACATTTAATATTCGAAAAGTTCGATATTTGAGCTACGTTGCGTTTGTCATATTTGAAGGACTCTCAACCCTCAATCATTCATTAAACGGTACGATTGATTTTGAAACATTTAAATAAATTGTTTCATTGAATATAAAGGTTTTATTAAAGTACTTTGACCATTTCTTCATTTAAAAGTAAATAAATATCTCACGCATAAACATGTCAGCTTCAAACAACGCTTCTTTATATTAATACTTAACTTCTTAACTTTCAAAAACGACCTTTCGACGACGAAAAGGTCATTTTTGAAAGTTATATACCTTAAAAATAAACTTTTGATCAAATAAAACCCTTTCTGAAACAAATTTTGCGAAAACCGTCTAGTTAGGTTGTTGAGGAGTATTTAGATTTCAAAGGTTGTTTGTATTTACCTTTACTTTGTAATATGATATATTCAAGATAAATGTTTAGCGAAATGTTAAGAGGGATATTAGATTCCTTCATTTACACTGTCAACAAAACAAAACAATTTAGTCAAACATGATTAAGTACATACGATCTGAAGTTTTCAATTTATAACATATTTCACACACATCACGACACGTTTAAAATAAAATCCAATAATTTCATGAGGAAAATCAGAACAAAAACAAAACATCAGAACTATTTACCCACCCACAATAACTGAGAATAAAAGCGAGACTCGCAGTCTACAGCTAATTTGATGTAACATTTTGCACTAACAAATCCATTCGACACGCTCACACACTACTTCCTCATATCCATAATCACAGGTATCACCATTTTCCCGCTCAATACTATCGCACCCGCAAAGCAGACAACACTGTTTAAACTGCAGCGATATTCCACTGTTATTGTATCACGTACTCTTTTATGATGTCCCAAACCATTCCAGGCGTCCCCCAGGGAGGCATAATGAGACCTTTTCCGAGAATATTCGTAAGCAAGCCATAATCCGCGCAAAAATTACTGTAGACCTCTTTTGTAGGTGTTTTTAAAGAATACACGTAAAAAGATTGCTTCGGTCGGAGATATTGAGATTTGAATGGTGTTTTGCTGTTGTTTGTACTTACCTACAAGCAATTTTTTTCTTGTTTGTATTGGGGATTTGTTGGTTGATGTGATGATGACAGTTTGGTACCAATGCGGGAAAGCTGTTTTTTATCATATTCAGAGAGAAATTGAGGATTTTATGTCTTATTATTTTTATTATATTATTATTGTCCTGCCCTTATCCCAATTTATTTGCTATTGGTGCAGCATATATTTATTACTCGTCATTTCAGCAGCCCTTTCTACTCAAATCATCCTTCACGCAGTCGATCCATCGTTTCTTTGGTTTCCCCATCCCACGTTCATACTCGAAACTTTCCTCACAACATACAGAAATTTTATTCTTACACGCACTAGCACACATAATAGGTAGTATGGGATCTCAGTATAGAACGACCTTCACCGAGCTTGTTAATGGATGAAAAGTATTTTTTATCAAATTAAATATGTCAATAAACAAATTGCAAATGGGTTGACTAAAAAATTTTTAGTCCAGAATATGATTGGTTAACAATTTTTTTTTTTTAAACATTTCACTCCTTCTTGAACAGAAGGTCTAAGTAGCTCAATCTCCAACCGTGCGATACGTCTAATATTCTGGACAGAATTTTTTTAGTCAACTCATTTGCAATATATTTATTGACATATTTAATGTGATACAAAATACTTTTCATCCATTAACCAGCTCGGTGGAAGTCGTTCTATATAGGGATCTTAGACTATTAGAAGTATTAGATACTGTCAAAAATATGTATTCACTGAATAACTTTTATTACTCTTAATCATTTATATCTATAATGTTTTGGACGCAAGTTTTATGGGTGTAGCTCGCAAAACCACCGCTTTCTACAAAATTAAATCTAAGTCGAAAAATAAAAGTGAGGACCATTTCAAAATTCAATTTCACACCATTACATAATGCTGTAGATATCACATTATATTTTATAGGCACAATGAATCTAACATATCCCATATTTTATCAAAGTTATCATTCCAAAAGTTATTTACTGAGTTAAATAGCTCACATGATTGTAACAAAAAGGTTCTTTTTTTATTGTAAAAAAGGACACACAGCTTTTCAAATATTATGAAACAGTTACATTTTTTCTCAAACCAATTTAAGGTTGTTTCAAATATATTATAACAATAAATGAATTTGAATTTAAATATTCGTGATAAATAACAATTTTCAGGGAATTTTCCTGAATCAATATTCAGGGTTTACTGTTTTTGAAATATTATTATTAAATTATAACATTTTTAGCAAAGGCTTTCATTCCTAGGTAAATTGCTATTAAACTGTATGTAATATCAGCAGGTATATATACTACTGACAATTAAATAAATATCAGTCTGTAATTTTAGGAAAAACACTCGTAATTTACCGGTAAGATTTCTTACCGCAAACATTCAACACAATTCATCTTACAAAGGATAACCAAGTACAAAACTAAACAATTCCCTTGCCACAATTAACAACCTAAAATACATAAGACAAACATTAAATATTAATTCAAAGGCTTAATTTAGACTAAACCTAGTATATCAAAGATGTAAATGTTTAGAAGCGCCATAATGCGTTAAAAAAGATCTGGCTGACAAATAAAGTCTAGATAATCGGGATGATGACTGACTAAAAAAATATGATTCTGTTTAGTCCGTCGTTTTTTGTTTTATCAAATTAATAAAAATTGGCGAAGATATAACGTGTTGAAGATCATGAGTGGGGGCTTGTGACGTCACATTTGAGTAAAAAATGTACTCAAATGTGACGTCACACGAGTTTTCGACGCACTGTATCGTCTTCATTTTATGCGTGAAAAAAGAATTTCCAACAAAATAATTATGTGTCTTTTCACACACACACACACTTTTCTCAGAGTTAACACTTCTAAGAGAGGCGAGAGTACATCGAATCATTTAAATCTTTGTAAAACACAGTATTCATTTACATGTCATTTACTTAGTTCCAACAATTATAGCTTCAAGTTTAGAACCTGAGATAAGACTTGACAAGCTTAGTGGTAAATTTAGGTTAATTTGCGTGCTAATTTGTAAAGCTAAATTGATATCAAAGTTTATTATGAAACTAGTGGTGAAACAGCGGCTTTATACTCGTTGAAATATTACCACAATTTTACTCTACACTGTGTTAGAAGTTTTTTTAAGTGGGAAAAGTTGGGCATAATTTATAACGCAGCTGTCTTTGAGATTATGTTGCTTGTTTTATTGTGTACCTTTAATGATAATATAAAACAATACAGAAGAATGTGATATTAAATTCAATCATCACAAATTAGTGTTTCATAGTATAACCCCCGATGGAAAAGAAGATACGTTTAATGTGTCCGTCTGTGGCACCGTAACTCCCAAAAGGATAAATCTAGTTTTTAGGGTTCCGTACCCAAAGGGTAAAAACGGAACCCTATTACTAAGACTTCGCTGTCTGTCCATCTGTCCGTCTGTCCGTCTGTCCGTCTGTCTGTCACCAGGCTGTATCTCATGAACCGTGACAGCTAGACAGTTGAAATTTTCACAGATGATGTATTTCTGTTGTCGCTATAACAACAAATACTAAAAACAGAATAAAATTAATATTTAAGGGGGGCTCCCACCCTGCCGGGGTTGCGGGACTATACGAAAGAGATACCGTGGCCCCGGAACACAAAGGGCGATGAAGGAACATGGATGGGTTTTAGTCAGTAAAAGTATGACACTCCCTCCTGCTCCGCCCAGAGCGGGAGGAGTTATTTGATGATTTCCCATCCGAAAAAAAAAAAAAAAAAAAAAAGGGGGGCTCCCATACAACAAACGTGTTTTTTTTTGCCGTTTTGTCTAATGTATAGATAATGGTACGGAACCCTTCGTGCGCGAGTCCGACTCGCACTTGGCCGGTTTTTTTCTTAACCTTTTATTGCTGTCGTAACTTATCTGAATTAACAATGCATGTAGTCGTTGACTAGATCACTTCCGACGCAGTACAAAGCAGTCGTCCAATAAAATAGTTTAATTTGCGAAACCAAACTTTGAAAATGATTCATAATATTAATAAAGACCTTACCATAGGTACAGAGCATCATATCTATTAGTTTATATTAAGTTATTAAATCCTTTATCAGAACCACACATACGTATATTTGCATAAAGTTATTCTGTGAGATTTGGTAACGTCTTCATTTATGTTATTACACTATTACATTAACTGTTGAGAATATTTGTGTCAGCACATATCTGTTTACGGTATTTATACAAAGATTTAAATGATTTTGATTTAATCAATAATTTCATAAGTTACAAAATACGATAGCAAAAAACCAGAAAGGAAATGTATTAAAACAGATAGGATTAAAAAAAATACATCTACTAAAATAATACCAAATTTTAGGAACTATTATTTTAAAGCTGTGTTAGCGAATAATATGTTAAACCCAACCGTATTTATTTTTTCCACATGAATATGATTTCCGAAAACATCAAATCCAAATAGAATCAGAAAAGTAACTAGACAAGTTTAATTTTACGGTTTTTAAAATACCGCAGGTCCAGTGGCATTCCTGGAGCAAAGACAGGACAAGAAATCAACAAGATTGGTCATGATCATTGGCAATGAGGAACTGAGTATAAAAAAAAATAACAGAAAACGAAAAAGAACGGAACGGAACGGATGAATGAAATACACTGGCCTGCAAAAATAAGTATCACACTTTTAAAATTGCAATAACTTTTTAAGTACACAAGATACTTTCGAAACAAAAAGGACTCGAAAAAGAGTTTAATTTTGTACATAAAAACTAATTAACCTGATAAAAATTAAACTTCTATAGAGTTAAGAAAATATCGAAATTTTAAAACTGTAGTACTTAGTTTTGCAGGCCAGTGTAGATCAAACGGCATGAACCATAAGTTGAGGAAGAAGTAAACACCGAAAACATGGATATAAGAAAATTGATGCGACAACAAAACTAAAACACCCTAAAAAAACACAAACTACACTGTTCAACCGAATAAATAACAATACTAGGAATAGGTATGGTGATAGGTATGGTGATAAGTATGATGATAGGTACGGTGATAGGTATGGTCACCTATACCCTCTACCAACGTGATGTCCTTCAAGGTGTACGCCTTAGGTCATCGAATAAATCGGTCAATGACTGTAAGGCATTACCTGAAATCAGACGAAGGGGTTAAGGTCCCTACGATGTTGAGGACCACAGTGGAGGCACCAGGACACCAGCGGAGACCTGAGCAACTGCTCTGGTGTCTGGCTGGATAGCCAGACTCGGCTGTCCTGCACGGAAAACCATAGACCGTGGTCGCCAGTTCGAAACCCGTAGTAGTTGGTATAGATGACCACACGTATCACCACAGGTTTCGTGTTATTTTGTCCGGTCTATGCAACCACAACGAGAAATAAAATAAAGATTCCTTTGAACAAACCTTTTCCGTTCACGGTAAGCAATACGATAAAAGCCACTATAAGGAAAAGGGGAATTGAAAATTTGAACATTGTTTCCGGGTTCGCTTGAATAGCATGTTTTTATGATAATTTCATCATACGTTGCGTGATGTTGAAGGTTGATGCTGCATGTAGCATGAAATAAATACAATAAAACAAAATATCGCGTTTTTTTTAATATTTTAGGCCAAGTTGTTTCAAAAACGTTTTACATGTTGTGTCTTCCGAAGACTAATCGATTTGAAAATAATTGTAAATTGTCAATTTTGTTTTTTTTTTTTTATATCTTTTTTACAAGTATTGTATCCAGATCTGCATTAAGACATAAGATACTTTTTATCCCGTGGGACAGTAACTGAGCTTTACGCGGGCGAAGCAGTGGGCATAAGTTAGTATTTGATACACGAAAATTCTTTTATAAGCATTTGCTCGTAAAGGGTCTTTTATTTCACCCATTTCAATATCGTAATGTATCTCATTACGTACTTGTGCAGTAATGTAATGTAAAACGCACGGTTTATCAAGATGCTCCGTCAAAAAGGAACGGTACTTTTTAAAATCTTAGCAAAGAGTTTTTATGTCAGAAAAGTGGTCAACATTTATGAATAAAATTAACTTTGGGAGATGAAATATAATAAATAAACATTTAATTCTTTAATTTAATTAATTTTGACTATAAATTACAACCATTTATCTGTAACAAAAACACAAAAATATTAATTTGCTTTATTAGTAATACTGGCTGTTCGTTTAAGAAAGTCCGAGTTTTATTTATTTCCTCGCAAATATACAAGTACAGATTTGTCACTAAGTCCTCATCCATTCAGATTTTGAGATTTCGATCTGAATCGATAAGGCCCCTATAGCTGCATTGCAATCCGTTGGATCAAATCCCATCCAACGGAGTATCCATCCAGTATGGACTGGACATTCATTCAAAATTTCAAACACACACAAAGCAGATGATTCTGATCTGTCTGTGAAATGGACCGATAACGTAGTTCTTTGTGACCTACATTCATTGAAGCATTTTGGCTTTAAAAATTGGAAATTGGATGTCTATATAGAAGAAATACTTTGGAAGTTACTAGGGTAATATAAATCGAAGAAGCTTAGTATGCGTCTATTTGTAGTGTTCCTAAATAAAGGTAAAGTTTTGCATCTGCAATATTAAAAGCAATATATTTCAGGAAGCCTTGCATTCAGGACGCAAATCCGGGTGTCCCATAAATATATCTATGCCACCGTTTAATTCTAATTGCTACTTCCTGACAAGGATGTATGAAATTATTGAAATTTGGATTGAATTGCTGACTTTGCTAATACCTACAAACTTTTAGATAGATGGAAATCTATATGAAATGTATGTGAAATGTAAATGACGCATAGTCTTTTCTGTAACAGAATTCAGTTAACCAAGAATAAAAAACGTCTCGAAATGTTTTACTATTTGTCAGCAGTTATCTGATTGTAAGCTTGTATATTTTTTGATACACCGTTAAAGGATGATTGTAAAAACAAAATAAGATATGTACTACATATTCACAACTAGATTCTTAAATTGAACATTTCTTTTTTAGAATAAAAACCCAAAAAAGTCCTAAATGCCTTCGCAAAGCACCAAGGGATTTTCTCATCAAAATGCCGCAACGATTCTTTCCAGTACCTAACTAAAATTATACATCCGTGTTGCTATTAGCAGTCACACCGTTCCAATTGGTAATTACATTAACATATATCGACACCGGTGCTGACGTAACCTCAGTATGCTTTAGGATCTACCTGATAGAGTCCTTTATTAGCTACTGTACATTTGAGGAGCTCGTGACTAAATAATAACAGCCGCTCGGGTCGATCGTTAGGTTAAGCCGTGCTTGCCTAGGTTGGTCTATGGATGGGTGACCACCCATTACATACCGAGTTTCCTCTGTGCCTCGGAAAGCACGTAAAGCCGTTGGCCCCGGCTGTCATTTCTAGATCTTTGACAGTCGTTAGGTAGTCAGAGGTCCAAAAAGTCTGACAACCAGTCTTACCAAGGGGTATTGTATTACGGTACTAACTGGGTTATGGAGGTCAGATAGGCAGTCGCTCCATGTAAAATACTGGTATTCAGCTGCATCCAGTAAAACTGGAAGCCGACCCCAACATAGTTGGGAAAAGGCTAGGCAGATGCTACTACTGTACATTTTTGATTTTCTATCACTGTCAAAATCACAGTTATCCATTTTTTTTATAGCACTAAGGTTGCTTAGGTTTTGATACGTTTGTTAAAATTACAATGATCTTTATTCATCTTTACAAATAAATAGTAATATATGATACTAATACGGTAAGTTGGTCTTTACAAACGAGTAGACGAATGTAAGCCCGAGACGAAGTCGAGGGCTTACCATAGTCACGAGTTTATAAATACCAATTTCTGCACAGTGTCATACAATGTTTTTCAAAAGATTTGCGAGAAAACAGTACAATACGTAATGGAACAAACAGCGACCCCAAAAAACCAAGAAAACGACACCCATTAAGAAAAAAAAACAAAAATATTCATCAGCACCATCTTTAATTTTCATTTTGACCTCATTTTCATTATCAGCGACCCCAAAAACTACGAAAAAGACAACAATGAAGAACAACCGAAATTTTTTATCGGCACCATCTTGGATTTTCATTTTCATTATCAGCGACCCCAAAAACCATGAAAACGACACCCATGAAGAAAATACCGAAAATTTTCGTCGGCGCCATCTTGGATTTTCATTTTGACCTCATTTTATTAATTAGTGACCCCAAAAACCATGAAAACGACACCCGTGAAGAAAAACCGAAAATTTTCGTCGGCGCCATCTTGGATTTTCATTTTGACCTCATATTCGTAATCAGCGACCCCGAAAACCAACGAAAACGACACCTATGAAGAAAAAACCAAAAATTCTCGTCGGCGCCATCTTGGAGTTTCATTTTGACCTCATATTCGTAATCAGCGACCCCGAAAACCAACGAAAACGACACCTATGAAGAAAAAACCAAAAATTCTCGTCGGCGCCATCTTGGAGTTTCATTTTGACCTAATTAAAAAAAAACCGTAAAGAATACGCACAGTGCTTTACAAGGGAGTATGCGGTAAAATAGGCACTTAGGTGAGAGTACCTATTTTACCGCACGTTCCGTTGTATGGTGCGTAATTCTTAACTTTCGAACAACGTATACAGGCTCCGTAAATGCAGTTTTTGAGCAAATGTTTTGAAAAAAAATTGAAGTCTGTTTCTAATTTAAAAATAACTGCTTTTTACTGAATGCATTTGCAGTTATGTTTGGAATACATATTTTATTTTTGTCTGTGTATCTGCCTGTCTGTTTGTTCCAGCTTATCTCCGAAACGGCTGGACCGATATTGATGAGATTTTTACTGGCAGATAGCTGATTTTTTAAGGAGTAATTAGTGTGTATTTTTTTTTAATATGAATTCGACACGGACGAAGGTCGTGGGTAACAGCTAGTGTAACAATAAGATTGCATTAGTATAGCTGCAGTCAAAGATAAAAATAAAATTGTAAAAGGACCTTATTACATACGCCGAGATTTTTGGAAACAGAAATTAAAAGCGCTGTAGGACCTTTTAAATTGTCGGATTATAAAAAAATCCGGAAATGAAAAATGGCTTCGTAAAAGTTACATGCATTATCCGTTTACCAAGTTTTACTGAGTCCTGTTCAACTGCGAACATAATTAATTCATCAAATTACGTAACATTTTAATGAAAAGTGTCTCTTTTGGTATATTTTACTTCTTGTAACCTTGTAAAATAGGCCATGATCTATACTTTTTGACATTATGCAATGATATTCTAATAAACATATATGTTATACACCTACAAAACCACCGAAAAATATGTGCCGCGGGGCAGAGCCAGCTCACATACACGCAGTGACGCAGAATACAGGAAAAACAGGCCGATTGGCCTGTTTTCGAGTCTTCATTATTGCGCGCTCACAACATAATATCTGTGTAATAGAATATAATTGACATTATGCTACATAAAAACCAGTAGTGTCAGTATTTTCGTTCCTCCACATATTTCATACTCGTTCAAAGAAAAACGTAAACCACACTACAATGAAATATTATTATGGCATTCAGTGAATAAATATGAAAGCTTGCATTAAAACTTTCAGTTTTCCAAACGTTTCTTATTTATACAGTTTCTAAAAAGCGTTTTAAAAATGTAAATACTTTTACATTTTCAGATAAAACCGCTATTGTAAAACGGTTCTCGTTTTAATCGGAATGCAGTTTTTATTATTTTTAGAACAAGTGGTATTAGAGAATACTGCGATTAAATACAGGCTGGAAAAAAGCGAAACGTTTATTGTTTCATGAGCGTTCTTTATTTAAAAATTCCAAAATGAAGCATGACATGACAAGTATGACAAATTGACAAGTATGACAATGTCAAATTAGGAACGCTTTTGTGGACTGTCGGAAAATTGGTACCTAATAGGCACAACAGTTCTAAGTCTGTGGGTACGAAACTTGCGACGGCCGGAGCGACGGTGGGGCGGGGCGATGCGGCGCGGGGCGATGAGATAGCGGTGTCTTGCGTGTGTACGAAACAAACTTCCGCGCAGTCGCGCTCACGTAGTGTTGTGATAAACATGAATTCACGTTGAAGAGAACTATTGGAGCCCAGTCCTAATGAGAGAATTTTTATTACCTATAGATGGTGTTCATCCAATAAATCAATAATAAATCGATAAAATAAATCGTTTTTACTGTCCCAAATAGCCGGTTTTGATAAAATAAAAGATATAAACTCTTCATTGTCAATTTCCATAATTTCCATATTATTACTGTGATAAAAATGCAACACTATTGTTAGCCTTATAATATGTATTCGAGTTTTTCTCTTATCGGCGTCGCTTTAATCGATTTGTTTTATCGATATTCAATTGACGTGTTGTTACTGGCCGTTACAGTTGTCATTTGTTTTAAAAGAATGACAACTGTCTATTTGGCATTTTTGAGAAACGGACTTGATATTCAACCATCAAATAGTGCGCATTAAAACCTAATATTTCTATGGAATTTCTGTTTTAATCAAGCAATCCAACACTGATCCTTCACTATGTACCCGCGCGAGCGGCGAAATCAAACTAGTTTGTTCTCGTCGCTCCGCGCCGCCACCGCTCTACCACCGCCCGTGCATCGCTCGATCGCGCCGCTCCGCCGTCGCCCGTTTCGTACACAGCGCTTTATGTTTTTAATGCATTTGATTACATCGCCGTCGCGCCGCCCCGCCGTCGCTCTGGCCGTCGCAAGTTTCGTACCCGCAGACTCAAAGACCCTCTTACAAAGTCAACCGCAAGAAAATCTATACCAGACGTCAATCTTGCCGTCTATGGAAGTATTTTCATAGTTACACAGAAACCAATCATGTAGCTACGATCTGTCACACATATAACGACTGGCCGGCACGTGCCCTTTCGATTAATTGAGTTTGCCTTGGAACAATCGTATAGGAATGCTCGAAAGTAAAAACAAAGAGTTTAATATCTTTCAGAAATGTATTATAGTAGGTATGTATGTCGTCACATCCACGGCAAACTTACGAATCTGCAGTTTTAGTGAAATCGATATTTAGATGAAAAAGTGTACCTAATGTGGTACTACACACCGTGGCAAATTTACGTATTAATATCTCTAACGGTTACGGAAACCAAATTGTACGATTCTGCGTTTAATTAAATTCATTTAGGGTATTTTAGTTTAGCAGAATTTATAAAGTTTGAGTAAAATGTGCCACTGTCAAGTTACGAATCTGGTATATTCGTGAATTTACATTGGTAGCAAACGTGATTAAAATAGGTCAAGTAACCCAAGGCAAACATACGAATCCGACACATTCGTGAATTTACATTGGTAGCAAACATTATTAAAATAGATCAAGTAACCCAAGGCAAACATACGAATCTGACACATTCGTGAATTTACATTGATAGCAAACATTATTAAAATAGGTCAAGTAACCCAAGGCAATCATACGAATGTTGCTTAATCGTAAATTTACATTGGTAACAATTATTACTAAAAAGGGTCAAGTAATCCACAGCAAACATACGAATCCGAGACATTCGTGAATTTACATTGGTAGCAAACATTAATAAAAGGGTCAAGTAACCCAGGCAAACATACAAATCTGGCATATTCGTGCATTTCTAATTGTGTCGAATACTATTTGTCGAGGAAGTAATTTTAATCAATTCTGCGAATGTGTCATTATTCGTTAGATATTGGCTTATTTATGATTAAATAAGTGAAATTACTTGCAACAAACTTACGAATGCGTTGTTCATCATGATGATGATGATGATGATGACTCATATTCATTAAAATATATACATCATAATTTTACATTACCTATTAATCTAAAATAAATAATCGATTTAAGAATTCGATTTAATAATAAGATCGATTAAATTGCACATCACTAATAATGATTGATTGCACCACTTTCTTTACTCTCGTAAGTAGTTAACAGTGACTGTGCTCTGATTAAGAGTTTGATAATATTTGTGTTTGTACCTACTTGCTTTGTTATTCATCATGAAGAGAAATGATAAGATGCTACGTAAAGTGTTCGAAGCTGAGAGAAATACAAGTATACCAAGTAAGTATTATTTTAGGTTATTACATACTTATTTTTGTTAAAAGTTTGTTAATTCAAATTATTTCAGAACAAATACTATGGTAGGTATTATGTAAACCTACCATAAACTTACGACTTCGTTTCTATTTAATACTCGCGTCGTCGTGTCGTTATGATAGGTACCTATGCAACGTAACTAAAATTCTTTTAATCTAAAACTGTACGCCCCTCCACTGCTCGTTACCTAATTTCAATTATTTGTATAGAAAAAGCAGTGAAGAGGCGTTCGCAGTTTTACATTGAAAAATCTGTACCTACAAGCAATTTTACCAAAGAGTCATTTTGTTTACTTATATACCTACTTTCATGGTTCGGTATTCAATTTAAATGGTGGTTTTAGCCGCGCTGGAGAATGAAACAAAATAAAACTTGGAACCCGGAATCTCGTTATCCACAATTACATACACCACATACTGGACCAACCAAGCAGACAATTTTAAACTTGGTTAAAAATAATAATACTTTCAGGAGCAGCAGAGTTGGAAGAAACAATTAGTAGAAGAAACAATACATCAAACAAAAGTCAACCACAAAAACAAAACATAATGAAAGAAAATATCACGATTGATATAACTATGGGCGATGGTCCTACCAAAGAATGCCTTCCTGAATCACTATCAATAGCTAGCGATGTAAACTTACAGACCCTTGTTTCCATAGACTCCGAGGCAGTTGTAACGTCGAAGGCACCATTAAATTCACCGATAACTCCCATAGGCCAAAACATTTTTCTATCTGGAGGTAATACAACAATCGAAGTAGCTGAAACGCCGGAGGAAACGCCGAACATTACATTGTATGAAATGGTCATAACATGTAATAGCGCTTTTTAAATGTGCTCAAACAACGTTAAAAGTTACTGAAAATAAAATTAAAATAATGAATGAAATCGAAGTTTCGCTCCGTAAAATTGCGCCGTAATGCGGCTCAAGGGTTTCAAAGTTAATAAATTCTAATCCCAGGACATAACTTAAATCTAGGCTCTTCCACAATTCAGATACGAAAAATCTGGGAACAAACAAGAGAAATTGGGAAAGCCCAAGCTATTAAAGTTACCAAATAAAAAAAATTAAAGAACTCCTAAAGAAAAACTTTCTCAATGAGCTGTTTGTTGTTTCCAGCCAGTACGAAATAAAATTCAAAATAAGAATTGAGGCTATTGGTAATGAGGCTGTTACACAGAGTTTGTATATTTCTTGTCTTTTGCTGAAGTTACAAAGCAGCGAAGATGTTCAAGACTTTTTAAGATTTTAAATTTTTTGAAAAAATGAGGGATTTTCTTTTTAGCTCTTCCCTAGTCGCTGGATAGATGGCGCTAAGAGTTAGTATGATAATGCAAGGAATGGAACCTAAAAAAACTGATTTTAACAAAGCGCGAGAAAACTAGGTTTTATTCGGAAGGTTAAGCAAATGAAAGTGTCAGTCAACGAGAGTATGTGACGTGACACAATGTTTTTTTTCCCAAGCGTTTTGGCTTTGGCACCAACTATCATAGTAAGTTCAACGCCATCTATAGAGTTCTTGGAAACTAAGTTTTTTTTTAATACCTCAAAAAGAAAACCTCTCATTGAAAAAATTTTGTACTTCCTCACATTTCTTTTACATAACTGAGAACTATGAGAAGTGAACAATTTCCAAAACAACAAAGAAAACTTCTTAAAAAATCAAAACTGAAGTCTGAAATTCGAAATTTCTACTTAAAGTTACAAAACTAGACTAACGTGTTACCTCTACAGTTAACATGAGAGCCGTTAACTCGCAAACGTGAGAAAATCCGACAAACTCAAGTTCAGACAGAAAATGTAATGGCCCAAACTGAACGAGAATGAAAAATACTAAGACCGGCGCATTTATTTTGCACGGAAGTGCATTCAATGTTCCGAGAACTTTGTAACGACTGCTTCAAGTGTACAGTACTCGTGTGAAGTTATTTTTGTGAGGGCTTACAGTGTAAAATATTGTTAAAAGTATAAAGTAGTAAGTGGTTCATATTTTGTAGGGTATTAGAAGAGTTTCTTTGGATTAAATTCGAACGTGGGCGAAGCTTTCTTTGAAATATTCACTTATTCCTTAGCGCATCCACTTTCAACGCTGCAAAAATGCTGCTAAGCTAGCAAAGTAAAGAAGTGCTTTACTAAGTCATGAAAAGTCTTTGTTCAGAATCTTTGAATCAGTTTTTTTTTAAGTCTAATATCGATGACCACTGAACCACTCCTTAGAAACTTTAATTTAATTTTAAAATTGCTTAAAATGGTCTTTATATAACTCTTCTTTTGGGCTTGCCGCCATCGGGTGTTAAAATTATTAATCACGTAAATAACTGTATGCACATACAAGGTCCGAACCTAGAACTTTAACCATGACAAAGAGAAGAAATAATCATCCTACTTCTAAAAAGCCTGAAAAACACAAAATAAATCTCCATTACATACAAACATTACTTACTAAATCTGTTGGCTCTAAATGGAACCTCTCCATCATGTTACAATGTCTAGGACACAATTACTTCAGCAGTCCAATTCCGTAACTCAGTTTCTATCACAAACCAAAGGATTTTCTTTGAAAGAAATTCATAGTCAATCGCTTCATATGTTTGAAAAAATTGTTTGCTTGCAATAATACAATGAATATTGGAATCATTCCCCACGAAGTTGTTCCAAAAGTGGGACAAGTGAAATGTTTTATCTTACGAAGCAATTTATTACACTATGTTTGAGAGTCTTGGATTCAAGACATTACATAATAATTCCATGATTTACAATTAAATCAGATTACCCAGTATTAACTGGTTTATTGTGGTCAGATATGCAGTCGCTCCAAGTAAAATACTGGTATAGCTGCAGCCGGTTGGACTGGAAGCCGACCCCAACATAGTTGCGAATAAGCTAAGCAGATGATGACTATGTTTACAAAAATTAAATCCGAAATTATGTAGTAAACGTTTGATTTTCTGCCTAACAGCATAATTAATATATTTTTCTGCCAAAATCTAATACTGGGACAGAACCAACATCAAAATTTTAAACATTCTACTTTATCCCACTTGTAGGCCATCCGCTTGTTTGGGCAGAGTAATCTAAATATTGTGAATTGCCTAAATGAATGCCAATGGGATTGCGAGTGTGATCCGTAAATACCCCGCAGCTAATGCTATTAGTATTCATTCAACGTTGCCACTCGGGATATTAGGACATTTCTAGCTGAAATGTTCATGTAAGAACGGCAGTTAGACGGAGAAAAGGTTTTGTGTTGGCGGGTGATGTAGAATATGATGTGTTTTGAGTGACAGGCTGGTAGCAACTACTTATGTTAAGGTGACACAGCACACGAGCTCGAACTCATTGGTGGGCGTGGCTAAAAAGCACGCTGTCTCACCTGGCATCGTGCCCGAAGGAGATAGTATCAGTGATGAGCAGTTAGACGCTAGTCTTCACGTGCGTCTAGTTCGTACGCACACACTCAGCGTTCCGAACCGTTCCGAACAAAAACGAAGTTATAATACTTTCGTCTGAACTTTTATTTTAATGCGCTAAAAAGAATAAAATAAACTTTTTCTTTAAAACTTTTACTATCAACTTATAACGTCATCGTCACTACACAATTCGCGAGATTAGTGGCAACAATAATATTGTATAACTATATTGTTTGTTATTGTTGGCCTGGGGTCACGATGTCCTGGACGCTTTCCGCCAGGTCTGCTAATCCCTCGAGAGAAATAAATAGCTGTGAAGCCAGCAGAGTCTGGACGTTGGTCGGCAGACGACTGCTTTATATTGTCATCGTGGTACTGTGGATTTCCTTGGCCTGATAAAGTTTAGGATTTCCTTTTCAGGGCGTATCACGTCGGAGTCACCAATTTAGTGGTTGTTGTACACTAACTAAATTAAATTTAAAATGTTCATAATTCTATATCAATTTAGTCAACACAAGACAGAGAAGTGACAGATCAGAAGAAAAGTAAAAATTATATCGTGAAGGTTTTATGTATATAAAGTTTCTAAATAAGTAGGTCGCTACACCATATTATAGGGTGTGCGTTTCGATGGCGCGACCACGGCGTTTTTTTTTTTTAAATAACTATGCCATGATTTTGTAAAAATTATGTATGTACGTGGTTCAAATTTCCCAAAACCTTAAATTTGTCAAAGTTATGGTTAAAAAGTTATAAGGGTTTGAACGTGGCCACGCCATCGAAACGCGGAGAACCGCGCGGCCATGGAAATCTTAAAAACTAAGCGTTGCAGAGACCTGAAATTTAGGTAAATAAAAGATTGAATTTGTAAAAAAAATATAAAAAATCCTAGGTTTATATTTCAGGAGCATACGTATGGTATCGCTTATCACCTTCAAAATGTTACGAATGTGAAATATTTAATTAATTAATGAATTTAATTTTAAATTATGTATTTATTTTTTACAAAATCTTGCCATAGTTTAAAAAAAAAAGAATGCCGTGGTCGCGCCATCGAAACGCACACATTATAGGAGTGCAATAAAAATGCACAGGCCCTTCAACTTCAGCGAAAAACAAATGACACGTCACTGACGTCATGCATGAAATGAAAAGGACAGAAATATAGGTCTTGTTCTTCTATCAAACGAAGGACATGTCAATATGGCGTGTCCCCCTCCCGCACCGCACCGGGGGAAACATTATTCAGTGAGATGCACGAAAATTCATAGTAAAAGGCGCGCGTAAAAAAATATGAAAAGGCTTTTGGGAAATCGAATTTTATGAAAAAACCACTGCATAAATCATTATCAAATAAAATTTATTGAATTCTTCGATAATTTTGCTGTGTCGGTACCGACTTTGTTTTGGAAATTTGACACTTCTTTTATTACTAATTTACGCCCAAAGTTACGTTAAAATTGGCAATAAAAATGAATCTTTGGTAGCTCGTAACTTTTGAATGCCTTTTTATTTTACTATTCTGTTTCCGCACAGACACAATTAATAATGAGACAAAACGATATCATGTTTAACTTTAGATGTACCATGTCAAACAGTGGAGTAATAGTCCCCCGAAATTTGTATGGAAAATATGTTGTGCAGATCAACCTTAAGCGATGTTCTTTAAAAACGTTTAGGCCAGAATTCCTGCTACGCTGATGTCGGTCGCGTACGTCGGTCGCGCGTACGAGTATACATTTTTTAATAGAGAAAGGAATTTCTTGATTAGGTACTCTATTAAACGACTGGACATTTGAAAAATCTGACATTTTGTTTTTTTTTTTTTTTTTTATGTGATATTTTATTCAATTCCAATGCAAAATAAGTTGACTGTAAAATAATTATTGTGTAATTGTAATTATAGTTAATCAATTTTTATTAAATATGTATTGACATTGTCTATCTTTACTATGCGCTTAGCATCTCTAGTGTCTTCTGTACTTTTGCATGCAGCCTTTTGGTTAAATATGGATGTTGATATTATATTTTTATGTCACCGTGTATGTACCCTTAATTGCAAAATAAATATCTTATATTATCTTGTGTTTTAGATAGCGCCATATTGCGACGCTGACGTCAGCGGCGCGTATGTTGCTAGAAATTTCTCGCTGACGTACGCGACCGACCGTGCGCTACCGACGTCAGCGTAGCAGCAATTTAGGCCTTAAGTTAGAAGCGCCGCGGTCGCCCGCAAAATTCAAAGTTTTTGTAATTTGCAGGTCAGTGTCAGCTGTATGTTGAACAAAATATGAATTATAATCATGAATTCCAATAGCATCAAAATCGCGATGGGGAGCGTCTAGCTTGGCCACTTCCGTTCATTGCCCTGTTAATAAAAACAAAGCAAGCAGGCTATTCGGTTAAAGCTATTTTCTTCATAGGTCCAATTAAAGCTTTAAATAAAAGTTGTATTTTGTATCACAAACCATTTTCATCCACCCTCGAAACAAGCAACATCTGTATGACGGCAGAGGAGCCGTATATATTTTTTGCCCAGAGGCATACCAATTTAATAAAGCCCGTATCAAACGGTGGCGGTCGCACGCACGACTGACTGACACTTCCATCAATTGCACCGCTTTGGATTGCCGCGCCAAAAGAATAGGACTTATTTTTATGACCTGAATCGGTTTTGACAGTTCAGTTTTGTTTTTTAGAGACGGCTAGCATTGCCCCACTGGACTATCAAAAGAACAATTACCAGAAATAAATGAATACTGGTATTCAGCTGCAGCCCGATAGTAGGTACTAGAAGTAGACCCCAAGCAAGATGATGAAATATATTTTTCAATACACTTCCTCGAAAACTGGTCCTTAACGCACTACGATTAGGCACAACATGCAATGTATTTCACACGTGTGCGATTTTTTCCACACAAAATTGCCACAGATAACTATACCTATACTTAGTCCAAATTGGTTCAATGCCTATAGTCTGAGGTTAATGTTTTTTTTAGGGTTCCGTACCCAAAGGGTAAAAACGGAACCCTATTACTAAGACTTCGCTGTCTGTCCGTCTGTTCGTCTGTCCGTCTGTCCGTCTGTCCGTCTGTCTGTCACCAGGCTGTATCTCATGAACCGTGACAGCTAGACAGTTGAAATTTTCACAGATGATGTATTTCTGTTGCCGCTATAACAACAAATACTAAATTAGTCAATGGTACGGAACCCTTCGTGTGCGAGTCCGACTCGCACTTGGCCGGTTTTTATTTTATTTTGTAAGGCACTACGCGTCTTTACGGCATAAATATTTTTTGAATATTCAAATTGTGTTTATAAATAGAATATCATAGATAAACATGATTATTTAAAACTAATAGTTACTTTTATACACAAATTAACATTTATTTGTGTTCTGAATTCAAAAATATAAAATAAATCTATTTTTCATATTAGGCTGTTTAACGGCTTCATACCATTGCCTCTCCTTCAACCTGGCGAAACCAAAGCGCGAAAAAAAAGTAAATTAAAATCATAGTTTCATAGTTCGTGACAAAAATATTTTTCGTTATTTTATTTTATTTCTTCAAAAGTGTATTGAAAAACGTCGTTTGATACACGTGGACATTTGTTATTGCAATTGTCGGCTTAAAAACACCCTCGCCTGCGGGTCGGGTGTTATAATTCCGCCTCGAATGCAATTACAAACTTTCTCCACTTGTATCAAAATGTACTAATATAGGAGCAAGATGACGTTTACCAGAAGTCATCATATGAGTGATTGAATTGCTTGAATAGCATCAGGTGGCCTACCATTCAAACAGTACTGTTTTTTTTAATCTTATTCCAGAGTAAAAGGGGAAAAGGAGGAGGGAAAGAGATCATCAGAGAATAAAGCATTCGGCGGACGACGTGGTAACTGGTAAGACAGCGGCTCCCCTGAAATCATCTGTCACTAAAAATCACGTAACTATTGATGCAACACTCCGTTGGACTGACAGTCATCAGCCAATGGCACTCTTATCCAAACTCTTCGGTGGCTCCAGTTATCTTTAACAAACCGAAAGCATCATCATCACTTCCTGTGCAGCCATTTATAAAGGGCGTAAAATCACCCTTTATGAAGCCGAGATTCACTTAAGTTCTTCTTTTGTTCCGGACCATACCTGTAAACTTTTTATAATTACGGAGGTGTTAAAGGTCCAAGTTTATTTTTTTTTACGTTTATGTTTTAAATACACATATCGAAAAAAGTTTGTGATCACTAATGTGAACTTTATCAAGGTTTTTTTTTGTGTGTTTTTTTTTACTGTTTCATTGTTTTATATTCTAAATCTATATTTTTAACCAAATAATCTAAAAAGAAGAAGAAATCATAATGATTACATTATGATTTCTACTTCCTTCTCTTCTGATTTCTTCTTGAAATCTTTTTTATTACGGTATATTACTACCGTAACAAAAAAGATTTAGATTTTTCAAAGTGATCGCAAACTTATTTTGATGTGTATATGTACTGTCTTATATAAAAGCATAGCTGCATTAATCCTGTTTTCAAAGTATCCATCAGCACAATGTTTGAGTGCGTTACATTGAGCCATTGACCGCTATATTGACCGTTTTGATTGAAACAAACGACGTTTCCAGGCATGCCATTTTGCGCAGTGTTACTTAGTTTGATGTACAGAATGCTCGATTGGATGGCTTTGTGAAACCCCCTTTTACATTGCATTTATGTTCTCGTTTCCAATAATTAATACAAAAACAAATTCGCATTCCGCACCAATACGCAACAATCAGCAAAAACAAGAAGACTCCGTTTTAACATTTTAAATTGTGAAATAAATTTTTATTTCCCAACCCAATTTAAACGACCCTCGACGTTATTACTAGCTAATAAAAGCGCAATTGTTTTCACAAACGAGATAATAAATATTGCTCGTTTATAATCTGGGTTTGTGGAAACCTTGGAGTTTCACATACCGAAGTAATTCAATAACTGTACTGTGAATTAAACATACTTATGTGAATATGTCTCTGTTATTTGTGGGAATGCAGCAATGTTTACAGTTTACAATGTCATGAAACTTAACTGTAAAACTAATGACAGTTGGTACCATTACCTACTGTAAAGTTCATAGGATCGATTGCCGTCAATAGACACAAAAACACAACATAATTGGTGAAATGTGGGTTTACGTACTATGAGTACACGTCCTTGCCAAATCTTTCAAGGATTTCAGGCGAATCATGTTATGTAGCTCTTTTAGTTTAATTCACTTAAAACATTTGTTACTAGTCCCTCAATCATGGAGCATGCAGTCTTGTCACTAAATAATGCACCAGAAGCTCTCTTGTGCAGAAGCTTTCCCAGAGATACACTACTATCATAACTTATTCTGCCGCTAAACAGCTTTGCCGTGTTTTCACAACCCAGTAAATTGAATAAAGTACTAGGCCCACAGACTTCCCGAATTGGTCACTGAGTGGCTCGCAATGCAATGACACGTAGAACACTACTGTCTTGAATGTGCCCTGCGACTTGTAGAGGCAGAGGTTACCAACCATATGGTAGCGTTACATCTATGAAAGTCGGTTCTCATGTCTGCCTATAATATGTGACAGACGTTTTTCTAAAATCAAAATATTTTATTCCACTCTTCATGGACACTTAGACAACGTCGACAAAAAGGTGCACGGTTTCGGATTGGTTGTTTTCTATTGAGAAGAACTGGCAAGAAAATCCATGGAACTTGGTTTTTACAATATTATCATGTTACAGCATTAGTACTTGAGTATGGGGGACACTACACAAAGTTCATGATTGTGTCATGTCATTTGACAATTTGTTCAATATTCTATTTGTTTATATAACTCGAGGTTTTGACATGTCACCACATTTAGTGTGCTCCCGTGCGAAACAGGGACGGAACGCTAGTACTTACTAGCGAAAGCTAACTTAAATAGAACAAACAGACTATCTTCGTATTTGAAAAGAATTTTGTATTCTTACCACGTGGAAGTCTAATAGATTTCTAGGAAAAACGATCACTTTTAGAAACTTTAAATTAGTACGTACCTACTTTTTGTTTTATATTGAATACAAATTGTTTTTTTTTTTCATTTTTTCCCTGAATTCCTTTTTTTTTTCTTTAATTTAATGACTTAAGATACATTTTATGTTATTTGAAACTAAATCGTACATCTTAACGTGCTGTTAAGACAGCTAGTTAAAAGTTGAAAACTTATTCGTAGTTACAGTTTGCAACTTAAAACATCTTTTAAGTTATATTTTTTTATTATAATCTATTAAAAAATGTTGTCAGGCCCTGCTCACTCTTTTATTAAAATTCGCCCGAGCAATGATATTTTAATGTCAATAAAAATATCCACTTTTATAACTTCATTATTTACATTGTATTTAAGGATTCTGCTCACTACACCGTACCATATCATGACCGTGCTATGAACGTATCAGGCAAAAAAAAAATCTTTGTATTGAAAAGTATGAGACTATCACAGCTAGTCCGATCCGTCACCGACCAATACATGCCATGCACGAACGTAGCCTATCGGCACCGACAAAATATTCTCGCTGACGACTGCTTACCCTCCGCGTATGGCACGCGACGGAGACGGAACTGACACGCTGTTGATAGTTCTAGTAGATAGATAGATAAACCATTTATTTAGTGCACACAAAAGACATAGCACAACACACAGAAGTACAATTAAATGATACAATTTACATGATAAAAAACAAGGTGCCAATGTACAAAAAGAAGAACATATTTACGAAATAAGTATAGTAACACCATGACATACTTCAAATAAAATAAAATAATGATTATAATACAAGGTGCGGTGTGCGTCTCAAGGTTGCACCAAATAGGAGTCCAGCTCAGCATGTATCAATGCCATGCACCTGACGCTGATATTCTGCTGGATCCCTGTAGTGACGGACGGACACGGACGGACGTCGAGATGACGAAATAAATTGGTGTTGTGACAAAGTGTTATTCATGCGCAAATAGTAAGCATTGAGTCTGAGTAGTGTTTTGTTTCTGATGTGATAATTACGTTCATAGCACAGTCATGGTATGGTACGGTGTAGTGGGCAGACTTCTTTAAGTACTCATAGTTCCATTAAAACTGTATTAATATTTTTTAAATATAACTAAGTAACTTAGTGAAAAAACTAATTTTAAAAACTACGTGAAATAATTGTCTTAAGTAAAAACTAAAAAGAAAGAAACAAGCCCAGTAGTTTAGAATCCTGTTAAGTAATACTAAATAACTACACAATTGAAATAGATTTATAATCGATACACACATAAAACAAATCATAAATTCTAATGCAGAACAGAACGACTCACAGTCGGGGCCCCTTGGGAAGATTTGATTGGTAAAATTTAAATGGGCCCCGACTGTGAGACGTTCTATTCTGCATTAGAATTTATGATTTGTTTTATGTGTGTATCGATTATAAAACTATTTCAATTGTGTAGTTATTTAGTATTACTTAACAGGATTCTAAACTACTGGGCTTGTTTCTTTCTTTTTAGTTTTTTTTAAGACAATTATTTCACGTAGTTTTTAAAATTAGTTTTTACGCAGTCGGGTTTTTTGTTTTTCTTTAAATTATTATTTTTATTTCATACTTTTTAGTTACGACTTCGTTATAAGATGGTAAATTTCGCAATCTAGTCATTTCATTGAGGGAGTTAATATCGTGGGGATTATTAAGTAACTTGCGGTGGTCTAAACTACTGATGATTAGTCCCTCTAGAGACCTAACTCGGCTCAAAGCTACATATATTATGCTTGACCTTTAGCAAAAATGCATGAACTTAAGTCAACCACAGCTCGGTCCAAAGTAGTTCCTTGGAGCTTGTGTACAGTTACACCCCAGCACAATATCAATGGCAACATTCTTCACTCTATTTTACCCTGTCCGTGAAGTGCATCGAATTCTGTCGTTGATGGTTCGATTCTGACTCCTACTCCAGGAACATTGTTTTTAATTGCTTTGTCGTCAAATTCTATATAAACAGCCTGTGGAAATTCTCCGGGTTCCAATTGGTCCCTCCAAAGAGCTGGCCACTCAATTGTCCTTATAACACCCATTGCTCCGTTAACAAGACCATGGGTAACATTCAAGTTTCTTGGTAACATAACTCGTGATCCTAAACCGATTGTTAAATATTTAACGATTCCTCCAGTTTTGTTAGGATCATCAGAAACATATACTTACATCTTTCGGTTTTTGACCATATGTTTTCGATTCTACTGATATATCAACTGCATGTAATTTATACAACCTAGTAGTTTTTGCCAATATACTTAGTTGTCATCTTTTGATTATGTTCATCGACCTGTTTAATAGTTGGGGAAACTCGAATGATTTTATTGAGATCGTCTACCTCTACCCGTCGACTATCTAATTTTTCTCGGCGACTTGGCGATGAATAAAAGTTATTTTTTTACCAAAAATATTTGTTTTTCATGCTTTTTCACTGTTTTTTTGTTTGTATATCGTACTATACTTGAAATAAAAACTTAAATCAATAAGTAAGAATTAGCGAGAATGATTGCTTTGTTAAACAACTTTAAATCGTTATATATCCTAAACTATTATTTAAAATGAAAAATGACAAAAGTAACCTAAAGATGATTTTAAAATACCTATTCAACGACACCCCACTTGACATAGTTCATCAACTTTTTTTTTTTTCATTTTGGCAATATGGCGTCTGGTTGTCGCTGTGGTGAATTTTGATTACTGTTATGTCTTTAGTGACACTCTCAAGGTTAAGACGAATCGATTGACGTAAGAATTATCAAAATCGGCCTACGCATTTGGTCTCTAGAACGCCACATAGAAACAAACATACATACATACATAGACTGATAAACACATTACCCTCCTTTGCGTCGCGCAGTCGGGTAAAAATAACTAAAAGCTAAATAAACATAATTACTTATAGTATAGTAAAAGATTCTGATTTAATTACAAAAAGGTCGTATTCTTTGTAAAGATGTCTTAATGATGTAGACGAAGGTTCTGTAAGTTAGACACAAATCTTGTTTACTCGTCGTGACTCTGGAACGAATTGTTTGTTACTGAAATTGTTTATTTTATTTTCGAGTTCTACCGTAAAACGTGATTTTTTACCCCAAAAAAAAGTCGCTAGAAAGCAATATTTTTTACGTAGAGTCACTTAGTTTGATATACAGAATGCTTGTTTGAAGGCTTTGTGACAACCCTGCCTAACAGACAAATCCAAGCTATTGAAAAGACAAAACAAAGATTAAAAGAAACCTATTCCAAATGATTCCACCAGTGGTGGAGGTGGTAGATGCGATAAATAGTTGCAACTACCATACCACCACTGGTTGCAGGCTGCTGGTGGCAGCCGGGAATAAACCAAAAATAGTCATTGGGCTAACTTTATACCAACTTTGTTTCGGTCGGCTTCGAATACCAGTATTTTACATGGAGGAACTGAATATCTGATCTCCACAAACCAGATAATACCGGGTAATGCGATACCCTTTGATAAAATTGATTGTCAGGCTTACGGCCTCTAACGACGACGGTCAAATTACTACAAAAAACGGCTGGGACCAACAGCTTAACGTACACCCCCCTGTCCAGTGTTATTGGCTGATTTGATGATCGGTGGATATTCGGATATTCCTCACGATGTTCACCGTTTTGAGATGATGGAATAGAAAAATAAAAAAAAGTGAAGTATGTCTTGGTCAGGAACATAAGAGGCTATTTGCACCTCCTCCCATCCAGCGTGCTGTCAGAACAAGCCTGTACCTAGCACGCCATGGATAAACACATCCAATCATATCCAGTCCAACCCTGAAAACAACAGCAATTCTCAACTCTATTAACTTCATACAAAATGTTCATATTGGCAACACAATTTTCGAGCCAAAAATATATTTTCGAACAAGTGTACCTAGTGCGAAAGTTTCTCAATTACGTTTTGTCTGTGGCTACAAATTTTTCGTATACAGCTCTACTTTTGGTCGAAGTGATTTCGAAAATTGGGGTACCGTATTTGGGACTCGCGATTGGTCTGTGGTTAGACCATCTGCTACCTAATTGGAGTTCGGAAGAGGGAATCTATTAACCTGTCTTTTCTAGGCTGAATTTTCGGTCCTACATTTTAAATCCCACATTGTATGGAATCATAAAGTTTTTATTTGTGTGAGCGCTTTGCTTTCAATATTAGTTCATATTTTTTCTTGAAATTGTTAATTTTTGTTCATTAATTTTAAGTTACGTTGCTTCTATGACAATACTGTATTATCTGTGTATATATTATTGTGTGTGTATTGTGTATTATATTTGGCTGTAGTTTTCATTCCTGATATAAATAACGTATCTGCCAAGCGTTTACTTGTGATTGGGTTCACACTTTCAATTTCGACACCAATGGTCTATCGAGTACACATTTTATAGATGAAAATGCCAAACATTTTTCCAAAAACAGCCTTGTAAACAATGCCTACGTTTTATGTTCTAATCTCATTTTCAAACGTCTATCCTCCTTAAGTCAAAAGGAAATAACAATAAAATAGCACATTTAACCTAAGCACCTTACTAAACTCACAACACAAAAACAAAAGATAATCGTAAAACGTACTCTTTATTCTAAGCATTTTCATTTTAAGGAACCCTAATAACTTCACAAACATTATTATCTCCAAATTTTATATTGTTCAATATTAACTTTGTATTTAGGCTAACAAACTGCCTATTATTATACCTAAACGTAATCAAACATGAATCCAGCAACACGCAATAAAAAAGTACAACAGAAACACTAACTTTTGACAACCTTGAAATTACTATCGACTAACTTTTGCTATTCTGTGCTTTTGCCCCCGGTTTCGCTCGCATTATTGTTAGTAAATTATCAACATAACCACTCGGAGATACCTACCAGAAACAGCATTCTGAAATCTGTATTATAATTGAAAGAGTTTTCGGAATCGGATCGGACATTGGTGTCGATTCTGTTGTCCACAAAATAAACTTAATTTAGGCTATTGCTATCTTCTACTAAAAGGCAGTGCGAGAAAAGGTCGGCTATAGCTATGAACTAAGTTAGAGATGTCAAACTAGTTAATGTCTTGCGCCTCCAAGTGTTTTTAGTCGACATGTTTTTACGTGCACCCACCCTTCATTTGTATAGAAATATTAATTACAACTAAATTTGACAGCTCTAAATTACGTCCGTCTCTTTCTCGTTTTATTAGAGAGAAAAAGATAGCAATAGCCTAAATTAAGTTTACTTTGTGCACAACAGGATTGACACCATTATAAAGTTTTTTAATGAGATGGTCACTAACATTAGGTACCTACTTATATATCATTAACAATGAAAACGGATATTTACCATGTTTGTTTGAAATAGTAAACATGGTAAATAGTTTTCAGTGTTACTAATAATCACCCCCTACGTTCAAACTTACAAACATACAAACTTTAAATATTTATTATCTTAGTGTAGATATTTGTATTAATACTAACGATTATAGGTACAAATAGGTAGGTAGTTACTTACTGTAAATTCATATGGACATAGAAGAACAAATTCTGACTTGCTGAAGGCAATTTTACTAAAACAAACATTGAACACACGCAGCGGTCTTATCAAGGAATAGTTTATTCTGTAAAGTAGGAGTGTGTAAGTTGTTTAGTGACTTCGCTTGAGGCTAGGCTTCCGTGAGAACTGAGCGGTTTGATGACAATATTCGTGTATGAACGTAGATTTTGATGGAGGGGTACGAGAAATCAATTTCACGCGTTCTTTAAAAATAACGGTACTTTTGTTTAGGATTTACGGTTTATTTTTTATAAGTTGGGGCCATATTGATCCAGTCTTACCAAGGAGTATCGTATTACCCAGTACTAACTGGGATGTGGAGGTCAGATAGGCAATCGCCTATGTAAAACACTGGTATACAGCTGTATGCGTGTATGGGTGTGGTCGGCTTCCAGTCTAACCGGATGCAGCTGCATCCGGTTAGACTGGAAGCCGACCCCAACATAGTTGGGAAAAGGCTAGGCAAAATGATGACTGGTGCCGTATTGATGTAAATATTAATTCGTAACTGACATTGTATGTCAATACCCTTCGCCTCATAGAATATGTTGACGGTCGAAATGGAAATAGTGAGTGCGCATCGGGAAAAAGTTTATTAAAAAAAAACTAGTTAATATTTTAAGCCTAATGCAATTTTATTTATGCCCAAAGTTGTGTTGTGTTAGAATTATGAACCTGGAAAGTTCCATATCGTAACACTAATGTTACAATATGGAACTTTCCAGGTTCATAAGTCTAAACCAACTTTTTTACGTTTCTGATTAGCAATAATACTTAATAATGACACTAAGAATAAGAATAATTACACATAAACACACACACACACACACATTTATTACACTATAAATCGATATAGAATTTCTCCGTTTGTATTGAAGAATTATCGGCTTGCTTAGTTGCTGACGACGTTTATTCCACCGTTGATATGTGCCAGTAAGACTGAACATGTAAAGAAAAGCGGGAATGTAAGATCATGACTGATACCTATCTATCATATTGACAGCTGTTCAGATCTAGAATCGGTTGAAATGTACCTCGCAAGGCAAGTATCTAGTTTACTAGTTTTGAGGCATTTAATATATTTCGACTGGTCTCCGTTAAACGTCCAAAATCTACTTCTTTGCACCTTTAACAGCGGTTTTAGACAAGCGCATTTTTCGGCGCATACAAGCTCGTATAGGGGTACGCGCATAGACGCACACCGCATTATGTGCTTCTAAAAATCAAACGCGCGTACACGCGCTCATTCCAAGGTATTCGATCGAACCAGTTGCAGTGAGTTCAATCAGTATCTCTCGCAGCTCGCTAACATGAATTTATAAGCAAGCGTATAAACGCACTTCAAAAAATCGAAATTTGCCCATATCTATTTTTCGTGTCAATTCAGGACCTTGATTTTTATACACTTAATAGGTAGAACAAACCCCAACTTCTGGTATAAATTTCAACTTGCTAGGTCCACCCGTTCCTGAGAAAATCGGTGGTGACACACGGACAGACACTCGGACAGACAGACGGACAGACGGACAAGAGAGTGATCTTATAAGGGTTATTTTTTTATATTTTGAGGTACGGAACTCTAAAAACGAGCATAATCGCGCCAAAAATACGCTAACTAAACAAGAAATACTTCATTTCATCGACCAACGGGACGTGCGTCCAAGGCCTTATTCAATTACTAGAAGAGTTTAACTTTCTACCTCCGTGCTCACTATTTATTCTTTCTATTATCTTAGGAAGGAAGTTTTATCATTTAAACAAAACTTTGTGTCTAGCTCCTTGTTATTAGTCGCCGTAAGGCATGAATTCTTGTAGCGCGGACGGTCGCTCGCGTACGAGTAAACGCACGAGTATTAGCACCATACTGCGACGCGGTTACCCGACGCTGACGTCAGCGGCGACCGACTGCCGTATTTTGTTCTCGCTGACGTCGCAACCGACCGTACGCGACTGACCGTCAACGCGATAAGAATTCAGGCCTTAGTGCTTGAATAGGCTTAAAAAGTTTTGCCCAGGATTAAGAAAATTGATTTTCAACATTTCTTTAGGCATGTTGCTTAGTTTCTGTTGCTGAATTGCTTCTTTGCTGGAATAACAAAGACATTCATTCACGATTATCAGTAACTTCTGTCTATCATGCTAACAATAAAATAGTGATTTCAAGTCATTTTTCTAGGTAAAGAAAAAAGAAAGAAAACGTATTTATTTGGCTTAAGGCGCAAGTGTACACAACAAAATAAAAAAGTTACAAAATTAAAATAAAAAAAACTTAAAACTACACAATATAAAACTCAACAGAAAAAAGAAACGAAATAATATTGTGTTCCTCACGGCTGCGCCAAACAGGCCCAGTTCAGCAAACTGCTGAGCAGCTAGTACCCGACGCTCGTTTTCAACTGGACCTGAGATGGTAATGTGAGGTACGTATTTAGTCCATGTTGGACTTTGATTAAGTACTGATCTTCACCAAAATAAATGACTGCATTTTTACATCAAAAATATTTAAGCACCTAATTCCAAAACATATGTGTTTCGTAGCTCTGTAACTCTATTTATTGGCTCTGTATCTCTTAAAAATGTAGTAAAACAACCTAGATAAAGTTAGTCCTACCAATAATGAGCTAGTAAGACTTTTAACAATGTTTCTTATAGTCGGCACAAGTTAGCCCACGTATAAGTATGTGCGTTTGTTTTTACCTGACGATTTTTTCCGCACGGCCTCGAGCTAAAGCGCTTATTCAGTCGAATTTAGTCAAGTACATTCGCATTCAGATAACTATTTTACTTGATTATACTTGACTAAATTCAGTAACGACTGAATTAAGACGACTAAATTAAGTGATACACTTCCCTGAATTTAGTGAAAGTTTCACTGAATTTAGTCGTCGCTAATAAGCGCACTAGTGTTAAAAGTTCAACAGAGCGCATCAGCAACGCGTCAAAAACAAAATGCATGTTGTATTTTAAACTCTCACACGGACAGAGGATTGTGAGTTAAAGTTTTAATATGCTAGACTAGGCTTAGACACTATAAACTTAGGGTCTAGTTTGCTAATTAAAGTTACGAGGTATCCCTCGCGACTTTGTTTGTAAGAAAGTTTTGACCACCGCTCTACTCTAGGGGTGGAAATTGGAAAATCTTTGATACCGTCGTTAAAGTAAGTTTCTAGACAATGTTGGTGTGTTGGCTTTATATTACTGCCTCTCATAAAAAGAACTAGACCAAATTATAAAACTTAACAAACCTATGTTTTTATTTTTAGAAAGAAAGAATAAAGAAAACGTATTTATTTGGCTTTAGCCGCAAGTGCACATAACAAAATAAGAATAAAATAAGAAACTTAAAACAAGGTACACAATAAAAAACTTAAAACTAAACAGAAAAAAAGAAGGGAAATAATATTTTGAAAAGTATTTCAAGGACCACGCGAAAAGAGTGCATGGAAGGAATTGGCGGCGGCCTTTGCCCAGCAGTGGGACAGTACAGGCTAAAAATAATAAAAAAATAAATTCAAGGCATCGAATTAAAAATAGATGAATTATATTTCCATTAAAAATACGCCTCATCTTAATTAATGCTTAATTTTTTTCGGATGGGAAATCATCAAATCCGCTCTGGGCGGAGCAGAAGAGAGTGTCAGACTTTTACTGACTAAAACCCATCCATGTTCCTTCATCGCCCTTTCCACCACGATGACGTTTTGCCACGGTCTTTCACGGTATCTCTTTCGAACAGTCCCGCAACCCCGGCAGGCATCGGTCCTTGCGGACCCCTTCCTATTGCTGACTCTCTTTGAGGCACGCGTGGAACACGAAAGCGCCGTCGACACGGCCTGTCACGTCGTCATGATGACCAACGGCGAGCTAGCCCATAGCCCACCGTTACCTTAATTAATGCCTTAGTTTTGGATATTGATAACGAACTGAATAAAAAATCTATTTCAACTGTTGCCGTATACCAACAGCGAAAATATAGCAAGATTTTGGCAACAAACATCGAATAATCCACAGCAATGAACATTCGTTCAAAAAACCCTTAGCTACGACGCAACAGGTAAACAATAACCATTCATTCCAACACGAGCTAACCTTCCGTTTTATAAAAATACTAGCTTTTGCTAGCGGTTTCGCTTCGATGTGTACAGAAATTAACACACGGGGTTATTTTAAATGTAGCCTATGACACTCGGAGATAATGTAGCTTCCCGTTAGTCAAAGAATTGTCGGAATCGGATCAGTAGTTTCGAAGATTACGCTCTACATACAAACTCAAAGCATTTATTTCAATTAGACCATTACCTCTTTATAGAAAACTAACAATAGAAAAAATATATAACTCTATATAAAAATTGATACTGAAATCCCGATCTAAACCCTAACCTGTGCACACAATCACACATTAAGTGTCTGCAAACATTTGAAAAGGATACCACAGGGAATTGGAAGTTTTATTTTTGTAAGGGAGGGACTGATTGAAAACGTATATAGAAGTATATAAACATAGGTGTTACTTAACCCGCAATGTGTGTAAATAGACGTTCATAAAGCTTCGTTTACACGAACAATATGTGCTCGACTAAATCAAGCAATTTATACGAGTAATCCCATAAAAACATCTGAAAAACATGTGCATGTGAGCTCAGCTTTATTATACTCTAGCTTAGTGATTCCCAAAGTGGTCCACGGGCCCAGGGGCCCACGGGAGACCCATCCGGGGTCTAAGTTGGCGTGAAAAAAAATGGGGGCTCATAAGTTGTGAGGGTCCACGAAAATGTATCTGGTTTCTATACTGAAGAACAAAAATGTTGGCTTGGCGCTTTATCTATTAATGTAAGCAAATAATAAGCTACCCAAAAAAAAAAAAAAAAATGTTTCGGTGATGACAGGCTGTATTTCGGTGAAAATGGTGGTATTGAGACTTTAAAAAGTATTTCGAAGCTATGAGATTCTAATTTACAGATTTTTTTCCAGAAAAAATCTTAGGATCTTATCTTCCGCATGCAGTCCTAACAGATAGCGCAAAAAATAACATTGCAAATTTCTTGCTTTTCTTTTCTAGTCCATGGGCTTGAAAAAAATGCAGCAGGGGTCCACCGAAACCAGAAAATTTTGAAAGAGGTCTACCAGAAAAAAAAGTTTGGGAACCTCTGCTCTACCTTCCTACGGTTTCGCCCGCGTTCGCAAGATCTGGCGTAGATTCTCTAGTAGATACTAATAATTTCACTTGGAAATAGAGATGTACGCAAAAGTAGCTCAGTCCCCCGATTCATCTCAGTAGTAGGAACAGAGGCTTAAATCGGTAGAAAATCAAAGTCAAAGTCAAATTTATTTGCATGTACATAAAATAAGTTGTTACAGTAAAATGGGTGAGCCTTGTACAATCTACCTTTAGGCATACGTTCGACGTAATCCTCTGTTCTCTTTATAACAGACCATATCATTATGATATGAGGATTTTCTCACAAAAAAAAAACCGACTTCAAAAAACACAAAACACAAATAAGTGAAAGTCCGTCAACCTTTGTTTGATTCATTTAGTTTTTTTTACACGCTTTATATTAGCTTCACTTGTATGTTTGTAACCGACTTCTTAGGGTGCGATTTTGACCCACTTTAAACGGTCAGATTTCATTCAAATTTTGCACACCTGTCAAAGACAATGCAATAAAAACTAAAAAGTAGAAAATAAAAATTAGTTAAAAAAAAACTAAAAAACACGCTTTGTATAGAAAACCAAACTAAAAAATTGAAAATAAATTTTAATAAATTTGAATTAAGATTAGTTTAAAAAATTCTGACAAATATAAATGAATAATAGTGTTAATAAGAAAAAAATGTTTTATTTAAAAAAAAGCGTGGGGTGCTTTTTAGGATATTATCGAAATGATAATCCTTCGTCTCATATCTGTCAATGAAATATTTATAACTATTGACACCACGCACCCCACGCTTTTTTTTAAATAAAACATTTTTTCTTATTAACACTATTATTCATTTATATTTATTAGATTTTTTTACACTTATCTTAATTCAAATTTATTAAAAATTATTTTCTATTTTTTAGTTTGGTTTTCTATACAAAGCATGTTTTTTAGTTTTTTTTTAAACTAATTTTTATTTTTTATCACCGACTTCTGAAGCTAAAGTTAGTTTTCACTTTTTTGTTTTTTTTTTGCATATTTTTTTCCCATTATTAGTTGTAATATCCTATACAAATATTTGCTGTGCATTTATTTTACATTGTTAACAATACATGTCATGGTAATAAGCTTATCCCCAATAAACGGAACTTATCATACCCATACTGTCTAAATTATACACATCTGCGTACCCCTTAGAGCATACAGGCCTGATGTTACGTCATGATGTTGTATAAACAATAAACATCCAAGCGATTGCAGCTATCAAGACCGATTTACCGTCTATTTTTGAAGAGTTCCATTGTATATCTCCGAAGATCAGCATCAGATCTTCACCAAATTTAAATGGCATCATCTCAGGAAAATAATCTTTCAAAAAAAAAAAAAAAATTGAGAATCGCTCCACAAATGGGGGAAAAATCGGTGAACATGTTGAAATTTTATTACACGGCTCATCCTGAAAACAATTATCTTACATGGTAGTATTCGTCTCCAACGAACTCGGTCGCGTAGTTTTTTAGAGTTCTAAAACATAAAAAAAAAAAACAAATTGAACACAGCTAGTTAGCTGCTAGCTGTCAGCAGTGACGTATTACAAATGTCAAATCACTTTTCGACTTCGCGCGCTCGCGTTACCGCGTAAAATATTGTGTGTGGTGTTAAATTATATAATTCACGAAATTATAACTATTATATCAATAATAATAACATGTATAGCTCAGAACAAGACCCTATAATGGAAGAATTATACAGAATTAGAAGAAACTGAAAAAAATAAGTTGTAGACGCCGCCGACGCCATCGCCGCAATGTTTCGTCGTCTACATCTCGGAATCGATCTCGATCTAATACTAGGATCAGATCACAGTCAACGAGTCCGCCACAGTCACCCTATCGTGATAATCAATTGATGTCACCTCATCCGTTGCCCTCCACGGCTCCTCCAGATCAACTAGGAAAGGAAAATGTTGGTAAGTACCTACACCTTTTATCTAGGATATAGAACCAGCTAATTGGACTCACGTCGAGAAAAACTATGGAACGAGATTCCTAAATACGCCATTCGTACATACGAATTGAGGTGTGAATAAGACGACCTTGACCGCCAACCGTGCCAGTACGAGATACTTCCGCACGAAGATCAGATTTTGATACGAGATATCAACTCTGATATACCCTACCGTATTATGCGCGACACAAAGCGGTAGTCGTACGGTCCTAGCAAACACTACTAGTGTATTGTTTTAGATTTACAGGAGGATAATCTGATAATTCAGATCCTGTTACTATTAATGTGGAGAATGTGGACGACCCTGTAATTCCAGAGGCCTTGTTAGTTGCCTTGGGTAATGACAAACCCATAGAGGAAAAGTATGGGCCAAATATCAACAACCATATTGGCTCAAGGTGGAAAAACACCCTATTAAATGATGATAGTGAAGAAATAAAGGATATTTTAAAAACATACAAAATTCCCAATAACTATCCACTTTTAGAGGCACCGGAACTAAACCCAGAGGTCAAAGCCGCTATTAATGAAGCAGCCTGTAAACGGGATCAGGTGCTGAAAACCAAACAACAACAATTGGGCATTGCTCTGACTTGTCTGGGTCATGCAATGACCAAGATCTTAGCTGGGGATGAGGTCTCAGAAGCCCTGAAATTGCTCAGTGATGGCACTAAAATTTTAACATCTCTCCATCACGGAAATACCAATACAAGAAAGCAGTTGCTAGCACCTCTCCTGGACAAATCATTTACAAAAATGGCTCAATCAATACCAAGAAATAAATACCTATTTGGTGAAAACCTATCTGAAAAAGTTAAAATAACAAAGATATAGAAAAATCAGGATTTGAGTTGAGAAAACCTAAGCCTACATTCAACCGTCCTGGAAACTGGGGAGGCCCTTCACGCCAACCACAACAGAATACACAAACGATGCGTGGAGGACACAAGCGTCCAGCAGTACATTCACAGACAAGGAAGTCTTACCAACCAACCAAGAAGCCAATGACACGGGCACCGGTCAACCCCGAGAGGGACTACCAGCGTGCTCGTCCACGACGCTGATCCCACAACAGGTACAGCATGGAGGTAATCTGGCTAGGTACTTAAGTTGTTGGCAGATCATTACAGACGATGTGGTTATACTAGATTGGGTCCAAGGTTATCATATACCTTTCACATCTGCACCTTTCCAAACTAGAATTCCATCCAATAATTTCTCTCAATCTGAGGAACTTAATATTAATAAATCAATAAATGATTTATTGAAACTGGGTGCTATTACACCCTGCGAAGCAGATAGAGATCAATACATTTCAAACATATTTTTGGTACCTTTAGGTACCTAATATACACTACTATAATACCTAATGGCAAATTTAGATTTATTTTAAACTTTAATACCTTTAAATAATTTTATCTCCACATCTCATTTTAAGATGAAAGATTTACGTACCTCTACTGGGTTGATACATAAAGATTGGTTTATGACCACTATTGATTTAAAAGAATCATACCTTTTAGTTCCAATTTATTGCTCTAGAAGATAGGAAATATCTTAGATTTAACTTCAAGCAGTTGTATGAATTTACAGCTCTGCAATATGGCCTGTGTACAGCACCTAGCGTGTTCACAAAAATATTAAAACCTGTGATGTCATACATTAGGAGTTTGGGCTATGTAACAGTTATATATTTAGATGATATTCAATGTATAGCAAGGACATATGAAGAATGCTTTGCTCAAACTCGTCATATCATACAGATCTTAGAATGTTTAAGTTTTATACTTAACCATGAAAAAAGTTGCTTAACCCCAAGTAGACAATGTAATTTTTTAGGTTTTATTATTAACTCTCAAAATTTAACAATAAAATTGCCATCTGAAAAAATGGAAAAAAATATTAATATGATAAAGCAGTTTATGTCACAGAATAAATGCAAAATTAGGAACCTTGCTCAACTACTTGGAACATTGTCTGCAGCCTGTCCGGAGTTACTTATGGTCGACGACATACCAAACTTTTAGAAAGGGAAAAGTTTTTAGCCCTACAGTCATCTAATGAAAACTTTGAAAAATATATGAATGTTTCCTCAGAATTAATTCCTGAACTAAAATGGTGGCTGTGTAACATACCTAAAGCTAAAAATCATTTACCACACAAAAAAATTATATACTTAAATACTATTACTCAAAAATTATGGCAATGGTATTAGGATAGGAACATATGGGTGATAGCTTCCTATATAAAATCCAAAGAAAACATGGAGGCTGACAGAGAATCTAGAAATTTAAATCATGATACAGAATGGTCCTTATCAGACTATGCTTATATAAAAATTACCGAACACTTTGGAACACCGGAGATAGATTTATTTGCCACTCGAATAAACACCAAGTGTGAAAAGTATGTTTCTTGGAAAACAGACGCAATGGCTTTTGATTTAAATGCATTCACATTAAATTGGAGTAAATTTTTCTTTTATGCATTTTCCCCAGTTTCAGTAATAACAAAATGTTTAGAAAAAATTAGAGATGACCAAGCTGAAGGTATTCTTGTCTTCCCCTGGTGGCCAGCACAGCCATGGTTTCCCCTAGCAAAATTAATGATGATATCAAAACCAATAATATTTGATGCTACCACTGAATTGCTTTCATCTCCTCTTAGAAAACAACATCGCCTGAGCTCCCATCTTACCCTGGCTGCAGGACACTTCTCCAGACGGCACTTCAACTGAGATTACTCCCTCAAGCTTCCTTGGAGGTAATGCTTGGATCCTTAGTGCCAGGTACCCAAAAACAGTATGATTGCTGTTATAAAAAATGGTGAGCACACTGCCACAATAACAGTATTGACATTGATAAAGCTTCAATACCACAACTAATAGGCTTCTTGTCCGAATCATTTAATAATGGCTGTAACTATTCTACATTGAATACACACCGCTCAGCATTGTCCCTGCTAATAAGCTCTGAAGTTGGGAGGGATGAGAATGTGAAGCGGTTGCTGAAGGCTCCCTGCCTTCAGACAGAGACCATCTCTTCCTAAGTACACAGAACCTTGGACCCTACAGTGGTATTAGATTTCATTAATAAAATGCCAGTTATCTTAAGATATAAAGGAACTAACAAAAATATAATAATAATAATAGTTACTTTATTGGCCCTTACTACGGCCCACAGAGTTCAAACTCTGGCGTCAATTAAGGTAAAAGATATTCACTTTACTGCTGATTGTGTCATCATTAATATCTCTGATGTTCTGAAAACATCTGTTAGAACTAAAAATAGCACTACTTTGCAATTACCTTATTTTGTCCAAAACCAGTCAGTGTGCCCAGCTAAGACCTTAAAATTGTATATGGAAAACACCAAGGAAGCTCGAGGAGATGCCCTACCTATTAATTACCACTAAAAAACCTTTTAAAAAAAGCTACACTGCAAACCCTAAGCCGTTGGATTAAGGAAATCCTTACAGATAGTGGCATCGACACTAGTATTTTTTCTTGTCATAGTACTAGACATGCATCCACACCTAAGGCAAAAACAACAGGGGTGTCAATTGAAATTATCAATAGACTGCCGGCTGGTCAAACAAGTCAGCTATCTTTGCCAAACATTACAATTTACCAATAATTAGTGGTAGAACTGACCTTACCTTTGCCAATACTATTTTAGAATAACTTTGTTAATTTATTACATTTCTCAAGAATGTCAATTAAGATTGAGCTTGTACCTTATAATAATGATTACCTATTGTTAAGTTTGAAAATTATAACACAATAGTGATAGATTGCTATTAATTGATTTCTTTACTATTTAATTTTAACTATCATCAGAATGTGATATTTGTTTTAACATAATTATTTAGTCTAAATAGAAGCTTAAAACAGTTTGTTAAGTACCTTTGTTAAGTTATAACAACTAGATTATCTGCTTATTTATATTTTAAAACTTGATATATATATTTTGATTGTATCATAGATAATACATTTTTTTGTTTGTTATAAAAGTACTATCGGATTTAACTTTTAAGATCCTTTTACACATACACACACACACATGTATAGATGTTGCCATTACCTATCTCTGAACATCTACCATGTAAGATAATTGTTTTCAGGATGAGCCGTGTAATAAAATTAGGAAATCAGACTAACTTACCTTAAGTGACGTCTGATGGTAATTTTATGAACGGCTCATCCTGAAAACAATTAGATTCCCACCCTGTCTCATACAAGGTATCACCCACCCATCAAGTAATGGAAACCCTTGTTTGTTACTCTAAAGAAAGTGATTTGACATTTGTAATACGTCACTGCTGACAGCTAGACCACACTAGCTGCGTTCAATTTGTTTTTTTATGTTTTAGAACTCTAAAAAACTACGCGACCGAGTTCGTTGGAGACGAATACTACCATGTAAGATAATTGTTTTCAGGATGAGCCGTTCATAAAATTACCATCAGACGTCACTTAAGGTAAGTTAGTCTGATTTCCTAATTATACCACACGACTGAAGTAAAAATGTTCATAAAACGAAAACTACTGAGCCAAACAAAGTTAAATTTGTATGAGACTAAATGGCAACTATTCCGCATTTCCGCTAAAGAAGAATCACGTAAATCGGATCATAAATCTCAGCGTAATCGGTGTACTATCGAGGACACTCCCGCCTGACCACCACTAAGCTAATTTTTGCCTGCACTCGCAACATAGATACGGTCTCTAGCCCCGCCCCGTTGACTTTGTATAGAAATAATGAATGAAAAGATACCGAATCGGTCGAGCGCACTGACAACGCACGCCAAACGAGAGTTAATGTTATTTTGCGCGCCAAAGTTGACGCTTTCCTAATAGGCCCAAACTTTAGGGGGGCGTGGCTCGGCACCTCCGCATGATTTTAAAATGGTCAGGCGGAAAAGACCACGATAGTACATACATAAAAAAAATACCAATCGAATTGAGAACCTCTTCCTTTGTGAAGTCGGTTAAAAATTATATCATGTGAACGTTATTTCAAGTGATCATATTCTATCGTTATTATGCCATATTAAGTATTAGATAGACACCCCATCGAAATGTACCTACTATTACTTCTACGACATTTTGTAGGTCAAATATCCAGCAGATTGAAATATTGCAAACGTTTGGAATTATCACCTATACGTAGATAAATCTCAGCGTAATCGGTGTACATACATAAAAAAAAAACAATTGAATTGAGAACCTCCTCCTTTTGGAAGTCGGTTAAAAAAGGTAAAAATTGATCTGACCATGTACGGTAGCCTTAAGTTAACCCCCCCCCCCCCTCCCGTATCGCACGAAAATAGATGATCATTACGAGCACTCGCCGAGTGTGGTTATAATCCTGGCATTCAGTCCCAATTTAATCAGAAAAGCCTGTATTTCGGACGATACTCGAGCATGAACCTCGAAATACAGTCGATACTATGAAATTTGTCAGTCCAAAAAGAACCTCGATTATTGATACGTAAATTTACAATCAGGGGAATAGGGAGTATGCATAAATTTTCTTATTTTATTTCGATACGCAATGTTAAAGTACTATAAAAATAATGACAAAAGTGAAAACAAGACATAAATTAGATTCCATATCTATTCAGCTATTCACTGTAGAGTTTCGCGACTCGTTAGCGCGGTCAGACGTGGTTCGTTGCAAAAAATTTACGCTTTTAGCGCTGTTGACGCTGTTCAGTGGTTAAAATACGCTTTGTTTAGAGTGATAAAAAAAATCATGCATATACCCTATTAATTGTGACGTCATGGGAACTTTACAAGTTAGGAAACCATTGGCACTTCCCTTTTTATGAAAACAACAGCGATATTCACTAGAATGAATAAATAATTTAAATCAACATCTGCCCAAGGTGACTCTAGAATAGAATTCCTACTAATACAATGTGCGTTTTTTTTCGTCGTAAAGCCGTCCCCCGTATCCTGAATCCAATCTTCCCTTTGTTTAGCTTTTCCGGTCAATTAGTCAGGAACGAGTGTGTGCATCCTCTGTGTGACGATATGATGAAGAGTGACCTGCCCAGTTCAGTACAAACAATAAAATAACTGAACATCACATGTTCGATTTCTCTGCTGTTGAATTGAGGGTAGATTTGCACTACTGAACTCAATCGCCAGCGGTGAGCCGCTCGCGGCTCAGGAAGCATTTGCGCGTCGAAATGAACGGTTGTTTTTCCTCATTCTTACGCGTTCTAAAAACTTTATTGTGTTTGTGGACTCACTGCCGTGTAGTGTGCTTTTTCCGAGACCTTTTGAACCTAGGTCAGCCGTGCTTACCCTGGAAACCCACCCTGGACTCTGTGGTGTGCCGTGCACCCCTGGAGCTGACCTTCAGCCCCCTGGTAGAATGGAGGTAGGTGGTGTTCAATCAGCCTTCTCGGAGACAGCAGGAACGAACTTTTCCATCCTCAGATACCCATGCTCAGCAATTGCGCTTACGACCATTCGACCAACGAGGCAGTCTCATAACTAAATAATTATTCAGAAATTGCCAAAAATAAAATACGTTTTCCTATATTTACCATTTCGTAAATTTAGCTCAAAATTGTTAACACTCCAGTTTATTTAGCGTCAACAAAATTATACCGTCGTTGAAACCTTTGGGAATGGAATAGGAAACTCTAGTAATGGCCGCGGCCTAAGTAAATAGTCTATTGTATTACTACCCATTATGTTAACTTCCTCTCATTGAATTCACCCGGGTTCGCCTGTTTTATGTAAGTAAGCCGTAAATAATGCGAAGATTATTATTTCTCTCTAAAAAGCTTATGATTATTAATGTGTCTTGATACTGCGGAATTGACTTTCTTGATGATTCTAAGTATTATTTTAATAACGTTATCATTTTCGTTAAAATTTGATGGTAGCGTTTTGTTTCAAGCGGAAAATGTACAGTATTATATTTATCCTTAGCTTTATCAATAGGCCCCGCCTATTGTTTGGAACTTTTACATAATTGGCGAAATGTGAGTGTAACACAATGATATTATATAGTAAAAAGAGGTAGATATCGCACTAGCACGCACAAATTGTTGAGGACAAAGTGACACAATTGTTGCACTTTGATAGCTAGCTATCTCTTTCTATCTTATACGTTCCGTATTATCTATCGCTGTCGTAGTTTTAAATTACTCGCAACGATATCTGAACGCCATTCAGTATGAACATGGCGTATCTTCTTTATAATATCATTGGTGTAACAGCAGGTAAGTAAGTTTAGTTTATGTTATGTTTAACCTATTTGTTATAAACTCATTATTGTAACCTATTTTCTGTTTTAGCTCGTTTTTAGGGTTCCGTACCCAAAGGGTAAAAACGGAACCCTATTACTAACACTTCGCTGTCTGTCCGTCTGTCTGTCACCAGGCTGTATCTCATGAACCGTGACAGCTAGACAGTTGAAATTTTCACAGATGATGTATTTCTGTTGCCGCTATAACAACAAATACTAAATATAGTCAATGGTACGGAACCCTTCGTGCGCGAGTCCGACTCGCACTTGGCCGGTTTTTTTCATCTGGAAATACAATACAATATTTTACGTGTAAAACTGAATTAATTCCACATAATTTCTTGTTACCCACCAATCTTGAAAAAACAGCCACTTATAATGACAGATCACACACAAAATAAATAGGACAACAATATCTCTTCTACTCCTAAATAAAAATTGATAGCTATCTTACAGATAGGCTCACATTTTCATCAGGCACGTTAGAATAAAATAAAAAGAATTGTTTGTGTTTCGAGACCTACTGGGGAAACTTACTTCAATCCATCGAATGTGGAACTTTAGTACCTACATTGGTTGGTAACATGACGGTATGTGTCACACTAAAGTGTGGAGCTAGCAAGCTAAAAACTTCCACTCAAAAAATATCAAACATGGTCCTTAGTTTGTCTAGGTTGGTCTGTGGATGGGTATGACTAATTACATACCGAGTTTCCTCCGTGCCTCGGAAAGCACGTTATGCCGTTGGTCCCGACTGTCATTTATAGTCAGACGCTCAAAAAATCTGTCCACCAGTCTTACCAACGGGTACCGTATTACCCAGTACTAACTGGGTTGTGAAGGTCAGATAGGAAGTCGCCCCATGTAAAATATTGGTATTCAGCTGCATCTGGTTAGACTAGAAGCCGACCCCAACATAGTACCTACCATCTTTTCTGTATGTAGTGTGTACATAAACCGTTAAATAAATAAATAGTTGGGAAAAGGCTAGGTAGATAAGCTTTTCTTTTCATAGTTTCGCTTTCAGTACGGCGCTTGCTCAAACGATTCCATCGCGTAGATTTCCGTTAGCAAGAGATAAAGTTTCTTTGGAAACAAAACGATCCTGTCTACGTCTAGATACATACGAATCACTAACATGTCTGACTTACAATCAGAAATACGGGTAATCTTTTTTTTCATAGTGATTGTGTTACTAAAAGGAATAGCAATGTTAGCTCTAGACATACGTACGTACGTATTACTGCTCTTGCCAAGTGCTTTGAAATGAGCCATTCGGTTTAATTGTAAATTAAAGGAAGTAAGCTTTGGGTTTAATATCACCGAACGTATTCCCACTGCTGGGACACAAGCCTCCTGTATTTGTGATGGAACGAGCCGTATTCCACCAAACGGGCACAACAGTGCTGATTGGTGGATGATGGATGTTTTCGAACATTTAACTCTAAGCCATTTCAATTTCTCACGTTGCTTTCGATGTAATTCATGGACTCCCCTTGAGTCAAAATTGTATTAAATCGACAAAAGATTTTCATTTCAGATTCATACAAACACATAATTATATAATTAGAACACACAGCATAAAACTGTTTTATGTCCGTAACATCACCATCTCAGGTCCAGTTGAAAACCAGCGTCGGGCACTGGCTGCTCGGCACTTTGCTGAACTGGGCCTATTTGGTGTAGCCGTGAGACAAACAATATTATTTCTCTTGTTTGTTTCCGTTTAGTTTTAAGTTTTTTTATTGTGTGCACTTGCGGCTAAAGCCAAATAAATAAGTTTTCTTTCTTTCTTTCAAAAGCCAACAAAAACCATAGAACCATCCTGTAGAAACTCATTGTACAAATATGAAGAAAAACTTTAGAAGCGACAGCTACATGTCTATGCTCTAAGAAACATGAACGCCAACATGTACTTGAAATTATATTAGAGTGTTAATATTTTATTCATCACCTCATGACGTCTTTTTTTCAGAAAGAATAGCTGCTAGCGGCCTATAGAGAGAACCGTACTTTAATAAATTGGCCGATTACATTTCTTGGTAACATTGTTTTCGGAAATTCTGCGAATAAAAGTTGAAAAGTTGCGCCTGACTGTAATATGTATTGTGTAACACATACGTAATTCTCACAAAATATTCTTCTTTTTAACATATACCTATTTTGTAATAGATTTCGTAATAATAAGAGCCCGTGGCTAAATAATAACAGCCGCGTGGATCGAGCTTCAAGATTCAGCAGCGAAATCTTATCAAGGGGTATCGTATTACCCAGTAATAACTGGGTTGTGGAGGTAAAATACTGGTATTCAGCTGCATCCGATAAGACAACCAAAATACATTTGGGAAAAGGCTAGGCGGACTTTTTTCTGTAATTGAGTCTTGCCGTAATTTCAGTTAGTAACACGCATACCTATTTGACACCTTTAGCTTTCTAGTTTGATTTTGATGGATAAACTAGAGCGTCCCCTTGCGACGCCGCGTTGCCACACTTAAGCTATACGGTTTGTTGTACTGTAACACTAACTATCGCACTAAATCCGCCAGTAAAAGTCCCGTCAAAATCGGCCCAGCAATTTCGGAGATAAGCCGGAACAAACACAGACAGAAAAAAAATATTTTTGTTATCAGTACCGTATGTACGAACTAAAATGCGTGGGAACTTAAAACTTATGGAGTTTATTGTAAATATAAAAATACATTCGAGAGGCACATCGTTTTACGTAGCAATCAGACAAGAAAAAAAAGAGTAGGTACTGCCACAACACAACGGAAAAAGAGGCCCAAAAAAAGTGTTGCAAGCTTATTAGCTAAAATTATTACTATTGTACCTAACACTAAAAATAATAACTCTATATGTTTAGACTGTTCTAAATACCGTAGATACTTTCATATTCATTCAGTAAAAAGCTGTTATTTGGAAATTACAAACAGACTCTTTAATTTTTATTTTTTAGATTGGTTCCCTGATTAAATTTAGTCAAGCCTAAACTTTATAAAAAAAAAAAATTATAACTTTTATTTCGGACAAGCAACATCCATAGGAAAATAGTAAAAAGAAACTTATAAACTATGTTAGTTACAGCTTATTATTTATTTTGACACAAGCTTGTTGTTCGTAATGCATCTACGAACAATAGCCCCAAATATCGGCGAGTCGTATCTCCCTGCTCGTCTTCAGGATGGAGTTGGAGCTGGCCCGTGCTCTGCAGAGTAACGACGCAGACTTCTTCCTAATAGGGTAGATGCATGTTTTTTTTTATCACTCTAAAAAAAGCGTATTAACATCAGAAATAGCCAAGTGAAATTATTTTTTAAATATCTATTAAAAATACTAAGTTATAAGCATTTGAAACTGCTGATTAGACAGAGAGATCCGATACAACGAATGATGTCATTCTCTGCATCGACGTACAAAATCCATACTAAATTCCGTTTATCTAGAAAGAGATAGAAACAAAAGTTCAAATGGTTATAACTTTTGTGTTATTTGGCCGATTTATGTCTTGTTTCCGCTTTTTGTCATTATTTTTATAGTACTTTAACATTCCGTATCGAAATAAACAAAAGAAAATTTATGCATCTTCCCTATTATCGCATGAAAGTCGTCGACAGGCACACCCTGCGCGAACATACCAAATGCACTGCAGAAACGGGATAGCCCCATCAACATCCTGAATCCATTATTATACTGGACCCGTAGGGCGCTGATGGTCCGCCGAGTATAATTGGTCCACAGGCTGCACGTGTAGAAGACTTGGCAGTAAGCTTTGAAAAGCGTTATTATAACTTGCTTACTACGAGTACAACGTGCAAACCTGAAGGCCAACATGTTACACCAGACTGCCATCGCCCTACATTCCCTATCCATATCTGCCTGGTCATTAAGGTCGTCAGTTACGTAGTGCCCCAGATACTTGAACTGATAGACCCGTTTTAATTCCTATAACCTACATAACCCCATTTAGCCCAAACTTTTTAATCTATTCACTTATTTGTTAACCAAATGAAATTAGTATTGCATGAAAGTAAAAAGCATATAAATAAGAATCTGTTGGGTTGTCTATCTCTTTGTCGGGTTTTCAGGATGGCTGTGTGGTGTTACGAGAACGGATAAAATAAGATACTTGAGAGGAAGTCTGAAAATGGCGCCGGTGGCTGAAATGTTGTGTCGTAATCGGTCACATGTGATGCCGAGGAATGGAAAATGTCGGAAACAAAGTTTTGAGTATGAGTGTGGATGGCTGTAAGAGTAGAGGAATACCATAGAAACGATGGATGGACTGTTTAAAGGATGACATGACAAGAAGGGAGGTGTCTGATGAGATAACGAATAATAGTAATTTATGGAGGAAGAAGACATGCTGCGCAGACTTCAAATATATTGGGATAATAAGAGCGAGAGAATGATGGAGGAGCTCGTGGCTAAATAATAACAGCCGCTCGGGTCGATCTTTAGGTTAAGCCGTGCTTGCCTAGGTTGGTCTGTGGATGGGTGACCACCCATTACATACCGAGTTTCCTCCGTGCCTCGGAAAGCACGTTAAGCCGTTGGTCCCGGCTGTCATTTGCAGATCTTTGACAGTCGTTAGGTAGTCAGAGGCCCGAAATGTCTGACAACCAGTCTTACCAAGGGGTATCGTATTACCCGGTACTAACTGGGTTGTGGAGGTCAGATAGGCAGTCGCTCCATGTAAATTCAGCTGCATCCGGTAAAACTGGAAGCCGACCCCAACAGAGTTGGGAAAAGGCTAGGCAGATGATGAAGAGCGAGAGAATGATATGACAGGGTTGTAAGGTATAAATTATATTAAGATTGCCTAAAAACATTTATCATATGCGGTCACGTGAGCGAAGCCCAGCGTAGCTAGTAGAGAAATAATCATTTTAGAATAATTATCTATAATGAGTAATGTGTGCCCCGTGTGTGCCTATAATAGAGCCGCTATTGTTACTAATACCCCAAATTATGCAAATGCATATTTATTGATTCATGTTTGTGCAAATACGACATTTTATTTGTATATTACTAACAAATTGGATTTCATTATCTGTTAAAAAAAAAAAGATTCATTTCCCACAAGCAGTCACCAAGGGTAGACGAATCGACTATACCTGTCGTATCAACGTTGTCTGGAGTAGAAAATGTATAGAACACTGTGCGTGTTGGCGTTGTTGACGCTGCAGGCGGGGTTGGCGCACTCCTTCTCCTGGGGTGAGTGCAAGAGTCTGTTTTTTTTATTTGATTTTATCACTGCGAGAATTGATCGGAGGACACGGTGGAGCACACCGTGGAGGTTTGCTCTGCTTAGGCGGAGCACCACCATGTCCTCGTAGTGGCGATCGGCGGCGGCGACCTCTCGCATCAAGCCCTGGTTCAATCCATGGTCCGGAGCGAGAGGGAATGGAAAGTTATCACCTTCTTCTGCGAAGCAGTCATTCTAGCGAAGGAGGTGGCAGAACGTGAGAGGGAGAGAAACTCGCAGTTGCCGCGGGAGATGCGCCGGGCGTCGGCGGCCACGTGGTTGCCACACCTGCACGGTAAGTAATGGGCTAGCTGGCCGTCTGTCCATCTTGTGACAACGACAGCCCGTGTCGACAGCGTGTTCGTGTTTCACGTGCGCCTCAAAGAGTTGTCAGCAAAAAGGAAGGGGTCCGCAAGGGCCGATGCCTGCGGGGCTATTCGAAAGAGACACCGCGGCCCTAGAACATAAATAACTAAGAAGAAACATAGATGGGTTTTAGTCAGTAAAAGTCTGACACTCCCTTCCGCTCCGCCCAGAGCGCGTCATTTGATGATTTAAACAAAAAATAACGCTGCTGGCGGGGCGACGCGCTCCTTCTCCTGGGGTAAGTGCAAGAAACTGGTGTTTCCGGAATACCCATTCTAATGGGATCCCTTGGATATGGGAATTACAAAGACTTTATTATTCGCAACACAATTTCCTTAAAGTGTACGTTGCGGCACGAATCCAGCAGCTGCATTTTCGCCACGTACTTGGTCTTCTGTCGCCGTAGTGGTGAAGTGGATGAAGTACTGGATCGCATGCCAAACTTGTAGACCCCACCACTTACTGCATCCTTAGTTCCTCTTGAGAGGCGCGCCTCCGCCGTTTAGGGTTAATTACTCTTCAGACGACAGACTGACAGAATGGGCAACTACAGTAGTTTCTCAAGTTATTATGTCTTGTGACTGGGACTGTAGCTTTGTTTTTTTTTGTATTTTTTACCTTCAAAAGTGCCGCAATGGTCTAATTAAAAAAATGCTTTGAGTTTGACTCCCGAAGTCTGTTAACCGCAAGCCACACCCTATGGTGACCGGAGATCATGGTGCATTCTCCAAAGCACGTTGACGATATGCAAGTCATTTAAGACCAAAAGATAGTAACATATGAAAAGGAAAGAGGAACGGCTAAAAAGCATAACCTTGAACCTTGAATGTTTTTCTTATGTTTCAGACATCATCGCGGCCAGAAATAATCGACTAGAATTTTATAATAAAGAAAACCTAACGTTCTCCGTGACGTCAAGATCATTATATGATCGTCATGTTCAGTGGATAACTTACGACCCATTTCACAACCGTGTTCTATTTATCAACAGTAGTACCAAATCTCTACTTAGTTTTGACATAGCAACCGGTAAAATTCAAACTTTAATAATTGATTTTAAACCATCTCTCGTCTTTACATCTAAGTTCACTTACGACCCAGCTACTAGACTATTTTTTGCAATGTTTGGGTCTGATAATAAAATTTACTCGTATCTCGTAAAACCTGGATCCAACCATGAAGTTGACGGAAATTTGGTGATTGATTTGAAAAGGTCGTTTTATGAAATGGCCGTGGATAGTTGTGGAGGGTACGTAACACCATGCTCGTTCATTTTCAAAAAATGCATACAACATTTTGAAAGTCATCATCATCATCATTTCAGCCAAAAGACGTTCACTGCTGGACATAGGCCTCCCCCAAGTGTCGCCACATTGACCGGTCCCGTGCGACTCGCATCCAGCGGATTCCCGCAACCTTCACCAGGTCATCGGTCCACCTAGTGGGAGGCCTTCCAACGCAACGTCTTCCGGTTCGCGGCCGCCACTCCAGAACTTTTCGGCCTCATCGGCCATCCGTTCTGCGAGCAATGTGCCCTGCCCACTGCCACTTAAGTTTGGCAATTCTTCGGGCTACGTCGGTAACCTTGGTTCTCTTGCGGATGTCTTCATTTCTGATTCGATCGCGCAAGGAAACTCCGAGCATAGCCCTCTCCATTGCCCTTTGGGTGACTTTAAGCCTTCTGATGAGGCCCATTGTGAGCGACCACGTTTCGGTCCCGTATGTAATCACTAGCAACACACACTGGTCATAGACTTTCGTCTTGAGACACTGTGGTAAGTTGGACGAGAAGATACCGCGCAACTTCCCGAACGCTGCCCAGCCGAGTCGGATTCGAAGATTGACCTCTTTCTCGAAGTTAGACCTACCTAACTGGACCGTTTGTCCCAGGTACACATAATCGTCTACAACTTCGAGTGTAGAGTCTCCGATCTTGATAGGAGTGGGTGTGACATGGGCATTCAACAAGATCTTGGTTTTGTCGATGTTCATTTTAAGACCCACTCTTCCGGAAGCTCTACTGAGGTCATCGAGCATTGTACTGAGGTCCTCCATGGTCTCAGCCATGACCACTGTATCGTCGGCAAACCGAAAGTGAGTGATGTACTCGCCATTGATGTTGATGCCTAGCCCTCTCCAGTCCAGAACCTTAAAGACATCCTCCAGTGCAGCGGTGAACAGTTTCGGAGAAATAACGTCTCCCTGTCTCACACCTCGCTGCAGGAGGATAGGTTCCGAGGCTTGGTCCTGAAGTCGGACTGACATGGTGGCGTTTTTGTACAAACACTACAACACCTCGATGTACCGATAGTCGATTTGGCACCGTTGGAGAGACTGCAGCACAGCCCAGGTCTCGATCAAATCGAAGGCTTTCTTGTAGTCCACAAACGCTAAACAGAAGAGCAGGTTATACTCTTCGGTCTTCTGTATAACCTGCCGCATCGTGTGTATGTGGTCCACGGTGCTAAAGCCTTTTCGGAAACCGGCTTGTTCGAGAGGCTGGAAATCGTCAAACATGCGCGCGAGACGATTCGTGAGGACTCTTGAAAACAACTTGTAGACATGGCTCAGAGGTGAGATGGGCCTATAATTCTTCAACCGGGCATTGTCACCCTTTTTGAAGAAGAGGACCACCACACCCCTGCACCATGCCTGTGGCGTTTTTCCCTCAAGTATGACGGAATTAAACAGCTTCTGAAGGGCCTTAAGTACCGATTTTCCACCGTTTTGAAAGTAATTTTCTAGAAAACACAACATGCAAACTGTGTACATTATATTCTTGTGATTTTGGTTTGTCATCCACTCTACAAACTCTAAATTAAATGAAACACCAAGCGACCCTTGAATTACTGAAAATAGTTTTGCTAATTATTTCATGGCAAAGATATTGTTAAATTTCACAACCCATAGTTTTTTTTGTTTAATTTGATTCCTCTGTCAAATTCAATTTTAAACATAGCGAAAACTAATAGATTTTTACGTATTACAGGTATATCTACCTGTCTCCTACCTTCGGTGGCAGTATAATGGAGAGGGTTCGACTAAATGGTACCAAAAGGGAAGAAGTAATTATTAAAAGTAGTTATGGAACTAAAACGGCCTTGACTATTGACTCTCAAGCACAAACAATGTACTGGGTAGACTACTTCCACAATTACTGTACTATTGTAAGTGCGGATTTGAATGGAAAAAACAGAAGAACCTTATATAATGAAACAGTACATTATCCAACTCAATTAACCGTTTCAAAAGATTTCATTTACTGGGCGACAAGCAACGACCAGTTCTTCTGGAAAATTCCAAGGAATCCACCGCTCGGCACAGATGTGGAACCTAAAATAATTGCATTTAACGACACATCAACCGATTTGGGTGAAAGATATAACTATATAGCTGCAAACTATGCAATTGAAGAACAACCTCAGGGAATACCGCTTTGTAAAGCACTGAAGCGTCTGCTACCAAATTACTCAGAGACCAACAACAGCGACTCCCTCAACGTTTCTACAGATGGAAGCTTGCTTCGTGTCAATGAAACGAATGTCAGTGGAGAATCTCGGGTTAGCGGTGACACATGCAATGTTTCTATGTGTCAACACTATTGTTTACAAGGACACTGCAGTACCAGTGCTGACGGACAACCTAAATGCAGGTAAACCATGTTCAATAAATAACGGTCCAGTTATAAGACTACACTCAACATCACAAGATGACCACAATTTTAAATCTTCAACATGCTCTGTGTCATCATCATTTTAGCCGAAAGACGTCTACTGCTAGACATAGGTCTCCCCGTGCGTGTCGCCATGGGATTAATGACAAGTTACGTGGTTTCTTATTCGTTCAGTAGTTTCTGTCTATCCTCGTAAGAAAGGGTGTGATTTTATGTATAACTAGCTGACGTCCCGCGGTTTCACCCGCGTAGGTCCCGTGGGAGTACGGGAATAAAATATAGCCTATAGCACTCACGAATAATGTAGCTTTCTACCAGTGAAACAATTTTTAAAATTAGTTCATTACTCTTTATAATATTATATAGTATAGATAAATAACCCGGATAATAATGATAGACAAACTTATTGCAGATGTAACGCCGGTTATTCAGGAAAACGCTGCGAAGTAAACGCGTGCCAAGCTTATTGCTTAAACGACGGCACCTGTTCCCTGACTGAGGAGAATAACCCAGTGTGTCAATGCACAGCAGGTTATCAGGGTGAAAGATGTGATGTTCCCGTCTTTCTTGTAAAATGCTCACAAGCAGTTTCTTTGTTGAAAGACATCCTCAACGCAGGTAAAAATATTTGAAATCTGTCCATATCCATATCTATTCTATAGAGAAATATTTGAATCCCGTTCATGTACATTTCACGTGTGCCTTATTAATCTCCTAGGTGCTTAATTGTGCATTTGAAACATTCTTTACAGATTTAACATCGGTTACTGAGGACAAAGAACTTAAGTCGACGTGCGCTTCAACTGTTGTCTGAGGAAGCGCTTGTTCAGAAAGAGCACAACATTACTGTATAGCCGTCGCTGCGACTGCTCAGTAGAACTGTTCTGTACAATATAAACACTACTAGGAGACATAGATTTAAATTTTATCTTTCCTTTTTTATATCTATAATAAATATTTATACAGTTTAAGTACGTTGGTGTTTTGTCGTGCGGTTCAAATAGAAAGCCTCACCAATTAGGTTGTATGTACTTCTAGACTATACAATTATTTATTTCAGATAATAAATATCAAACCGAAAAGGCTTCCCGTTTCATTACCCTATTATAAGTATTGAGTCCTATTAAAGAAACCTTTGGAAATCTTGATACCGATACTATACAATATACATACACCATTTTTTTTTGGGTGCGTCTCATAACATATAAAGTTATTTGGTATATTTTCATTTCAATAACGTTCACAAGATCAACAGGTTGGTATAACTCACGTTTATTATGATAAACGTGAGTTATACCAACCTGTTGATGTAATTTCTTTAGATATAACATTATATACTCTAAAACTTATATCGTATAACGTTATTGGATATAACGTTTATGTAATCGAAAATCATTAGGCCTATCGTTTAAAATATATGTCGCCGCGAGGACACCTATAAGCTAAGCTTATTACATAATGTTATTGATTGTAACTAGTTGAATTATAATTTCTTATTCCATAAACGATAATACTGCCATCTGTGAGATTCTCTGGCAACTATTATAACACCTGTGAGTGCCATTGACTAATTTCGTTTGAGTATAAAGCTCAACAGCGCCATCTGTTGACTTGTCTTAATCAGTATCACTTGAAAATCAATTATCAAACTAAACTCGATGTTCTATCTAAAACTATCGTTATAATTAACATAAGAATATTTGTTTAACAACTTTAGGGTTTCATTCATATTAGCAATTAATAGTTAATCACTTTACATTATGATTCGGCGTCACCTGTCAGGGAAAATGGCGCCGAATGTGATTTTACCGTCAATACCTGAATGTTTAAATTTAGTACGAGAACTAAGTAAGTCTCAATAATAGATCCCAACTTTAAATTAATAAGACTATTTTACACAGTGATTTACTAGTAAAAAGCTTTTGTTTAACATAACTGTTTATATCACCGGAAATGTTCCATGATAGCACAGATTAAAGACTAAAAAGTAATGAGACAACTAGTTTATTATTAATGATTGAAAACGTGTTCAAATTGGTGAATTCTGTCATTATTTAATAGTAACACAATTATTGTAAAGTGTTTCATTATTATTTGTGAGGCTGATTGAATTTACTATTGTAATAAGTTGCTGAACGGATATTGTGGTACTTCCCCCCACTCAGAACAGACAGGGAGCAACGATCCGTCACGTTAGCTTACGATTAGCAAAAACAATTGAAATACTAAGTAATTATAAGTGTTTAATGAAGTGAACGATCTGTAATACGATTTAAACTAGTGTGAAGAGTTTCTTCATCCATTCTTCTCCTCAACCATAATAATTTGCGAATGGACGACTCAACTCTAGAAAGTTAATCAGTTTCTGTACCTTAATGGTTTAATAGAAATAAACGTATGGAATTTGAGTCAAGTGCTGTGTGTGATTTCAAATACCCACCTACCTATCTATCAACAATGAAGAATCGTATCGCAAGGCGATGCGATAGATGACTGAAAGACAATATGGTGGCGAATGGCGCCAATAATTTGGGGACAGTGTTCCTCTAAGCTTTCCCTGCCGTGATATACATATATAATATTGATATAATATTTAATCGAAAAGCGTGACAGAAACGAATTGCTGCAAAACCGGCTCCACGTAGTCTTGCCTGCCCTACCCCTAGAGTGTAATTTAAAATCGCGTGGGCGCGGAGGGGCGAGGCGGGAAGCTCGCATGGGACCGCCGGAGCCCGCAGCGCCGGAGCCGTGACAGAAACCATGCACGCTGCATGTTGCGTGCTTGCTTGCATGCTGCATGTTTGATTGTATGCTTGCTTGCATGCTGCATGTATGGTGTATGCTTGTTTGCGTGCCTGCTACATGCGTAGTGTATGCTCGTTTGCATGTTTTTTACAGGTAAATAAAAACCACGCGTTTTATCACATTAGACTAAAAAGTTTTATGTCTTTTGTGTGGTATATCAAACGATTTTATATTCAATGTAGGTTATGCTTACAAAAATTAGTGTCTTCAAAATGATTTCAATCGTTTATTATATTAACTGATCGTTATATCGAATAAAATTATAGATTCAGTTGTTATGTCTTCTAAATATTAGAGATTTTGTAATTATATAATATATTACTTACTCCTTTTTTTAGGTCGTTCTGAAACCGAAAGCATCTAACTTGGAACGGCATAGTATATAGAATGGCATAGTAGAATCCCACTTACGTTACGGTATAATATTCTGGGGAAATTCAACCGACAGTGAAACACTGACTTTACAGGCCCTCAGACACGAGACGCCGTGCTGTGTCACGGAGCCCTGCCCATGCTGCTCCCGCTGTGCACCGCCTCCATGCCGCACAATCAGCTCAGGACTACAGTCTGGCCTTACAGCAATTTCTGCATGATATAAGAAGTGACAAATCGAATCGAATCCGAAGTGACGGTTTCAGCTAATGTTAAAACGTAAGCACAAATGAAAACTTCTCCAAAATTGCATTGGTAATAACACCTATAACATCAAAATGGCCAGTGGTTTCACATTAATACAAATGCACATTGTGATCTCCAAAATTAAACTGCTGTGGTTAATCTACGCATAGGTGATAATTCCAAACGTTTGCAATATTTCAATCTGCTGGATATTGGACCTACAAAGTAATAGTAGGTACATTTCGATGCAAGTGTGAAAAGTTAGTCACTATAATGCAATTTTTACAAGTTCCAAGGATAGATAAATAATCCCAATTTTTTGCTTTCATTCATGTGCTTCTTTTTACAGTGTCGATTGCAGTCGTGATTGAAAAATAAAATAAATAATAGTGATTAAAAAAAACTTTTTTGCAAAAAAGTTTTTTATTTTTCCATTTTTAGTTGTTCCCAAACAAATATTTGCCATGAATTTATTTGGCATTGTTACACAGTTGTTGTTTTTTTTGTTTTGTTGTTTGTTGTTGTTGTTGTACATGTCATGGTAATAGGCGTATCCCCAATATACGGAACTTAACATACCGTTATTTTTTTTCGGATGGGAAATCATTAAATTACCCCCCTCCCGCTCTGGACGGAGCGGAAGGGAGTGTCAGACTTTTACTGACTAAAACCCATCCATGTTCCTTCTTAGCCCTTTGTGTTCCAGGGCTGCAATATCTCTTTAGAACAATCGATTTTGCTGACATCTCTTTGAGGCGTGCGCGGCACACGAACGAACTGTCGAAATCTGGGTGTATTGTACACATCTGCGTACCCCCTCAGAGCATACAGGCGTGATGTCACGTTATTTGAGGCGCGCGCGGAACACGATCGCGCCAACTTAGCATACCTAACTGTCGAAATATGGGTGTATTGTACACATCTGCATACCCCCTCAAAGCATACAGGCGTGATGTTACGTCATGATGTTGTATAAACAATAAACATCCAAGCGATTGCAATATTCACGGCACATTTGCCGTCTATTTTTGAAGAGTTCAATTGTATATCTCCGAAGATCAGCATCAGATATTAACAAAAATTAAATCAGGGACCACACAGGAAGCATTAGCTTTCAAATAAAAAAAGAATCGTCAAAATCGGTTCACCCAGTCGAAAGTTCTGAGGTAACAAACACAAAAAAAATACAGTTGAATTGAGAACCTCCTCTTTTTGGAAGTCGGTTGAAAATAGGTAGGTACAGAACTTTTTTTATTTTATTTATTAATACAGGTTCACCGACAGCTTCTCTGTACAGTACACCCTACATACCCTCAGTGTCAGTTATCAAGACAGTACGTTGATATTTTTGCTCCACTGTTTTTGATCACATAAGTCGGCAGAAGTGGATTTTTTCATTTAAAGTTGTTACTAATCTAAAGCCAGTGAAGTGACTCGTCAATTAGTGAAAGTTTGACGGTGCTACGTTAAAGTGAACTTGAGATAAGTCGATAAAATTGTGTTAAAATTTCTCTAAAGAACTCGGTCCCTGACCTACCACAACTCGCGGCGCGCTCGATAACCCCCGCGCACACCGCCTCTGTCCTCACCATCGCCTGCGCACGGCTTGGCTCTACTCATACAGCGTTTTACTTTGCGGCGGACATTATGGGTCTCAGGTTCAAACCCCACTCAATATAAAAACCATTTTTTAGAAGTTCTTCGAGTCCAACTGATTGAATATAGTTAAAAACGTAAAACGTTTGGACCTTCGTATACAACCGACAGCAGAATGAATATGTCTCACTTGTCTCAGTCCGATAGTGACATTATGTAAGACGCCTGATTCTAAAGGCGAGGTTCGTAAACGTAAACAACCTGAATGTGAATTCACTCAGGCGCTTAATGCTTTATCGTTAGAATTTAAAAATACTCTTAACGAGTGGCGCAAGGAACTTGACACCCGCATCACGACCATTTCTGATAACGTTTCAAATATCAGAGGCGAAATTGCTGCCTTTACCCAGGTTACAACCGAAATTAAAAATGATATTGCCACTATTCGTTCTGATCAGTCTCAAATAACCACACGCCTGTCCGAACTGGATAAAAAGTACGATCAATTAGCTATTGACCTAATTACTGTACAGAACTCGGTTGAATACGTGTCTGCAGAACAGATTGATCTGAATAATCGAAAAATGCAGGAGATGGATACGAAGAAGTCAATTAACGATATAATTTCGAAAATTGACTATTTAGACCAAAATGCCCGACAGTGCAACCTGGAGATATGTAATGTACCTGAAAGGCGTAATGAGAACCTTATATCGATTATGGAAAGCATAGGTTCTAAAATTAATTACCCTATAAGTACTAAGGATGTTGTCGCAATACACCGTGTTCCTCATGCACACCAACACAACGACTAACCAAAAAACATTGTCATAAAATTGGCCTCACGTATACTTCGTGACAATGTACTCAGCGCCTTTCGACTAGCAAAAGGTCTGACCTCCGACCAACTGAGCATCTCTGGTACCCCAACGCGTATATACATGCATGAACATCTCACATTAAAGAGAAAACTTTTGTTTCGTGACTGCAAAGAAGCAGCCCAAAGGAACAATTATAAATTTGTGTTCTCGTTCGAGAAAAAGAACAATGCAAATCGTTCACCAAGATCGTTGCCATTCGATCACACCAAGATATTGGTAAAATCAAACCCGGTGCTGCCGCCGCGAAGGATGACTAGCATCCTTATAGGCATTATATTTAATACTAGCTGACCCGCGCAACTTCGTCTGCGTCATATAATAAGAGAAAGAGAGAGAGGGTTAGGTTAGAGATTCTGAGACCACCTTAAAAGATAGACATCATTATGTTATCGCGGACTGTTTTTTAACTTTTTAAGAAGAACAATTCCGTCATTTATGATTATTGCGTAAACGGTTAAAGATTCCCAAAAGGAATCTCCAGTTTTTTGCAATATTTTTCTTTGATGCTCCGCTCCTATTGGTTGTGGCGTGATGTTTTATAACGTATAACCTTCCTCGATAAATGGTCTATCCAACACTAATAGATACTTTTAAGTCGAACCAGTAGGTATAGCCAAGTTACAAACGTTTCATATCGATTCTCTTTCTACAATCGTAAACCCCTCGGTTTCAGCGATTGTAGATAGCGCTAAAATGGTAGCCAAGTTGACACGACTGAGTCGATCGCTCGTTCTCTAATGTCTGTAGAAAAAACCTACACTTAAGTCAATGGTGAGCGTTCCTACCGAAGAGTATTGCGATCAACATTATAGAAACGATATCTATTCTATCATTTTGAACGATGTAAACTTGTCTACGAATTCAGTAGTTCCTGAAATTAGCGCGTTCAACCATCCAAACAAACTCTTCAGCTTTATAATATTAGTATAGACTCAAGTAGGTAACAATTTAATTTCTCAGAAATATTTGCGTTAATCGCTAAAAATAATATTCTAAGTACTTATATTTTTCCAAATAAGGGCTTCCCTCGACAGCCTTACGTTTTCATCCTTAGACACTCGATGACGTCTAAAGTTCTCATCAAGGAACACAAAATGAGCCGAAACACGATAAAACTCCTTTAAACTATTGCGGATCTCTCGCAACTGCCTTCCCTCTCCAACGTCAGACCTTCTTTGATAGTCATACTCCACCCAGGTCTAAAGTTCTCATCAAGGTTCATCAAAATGAGCACAAACACGATATAGATGCTGTAAACTCTGAGAACCTCTTGCAACTGCCTTCCGTCTCCATCGTTAGAATATCGATGACAGTCATACTCCAGCCAGAGTTAAAGTTCTCATCAAGAGCATGAAATGAGCCTAAGAACGATCTTCTTCTTGTTTATCGTGTGGTTAGTGCCTAACCTGGTGTCAGAGTTTTTATGCCGTCCAATGGCCTCTGACTTGGAGGCGCTACGCCGGGGGGAAACTCCGCTGCCGCGGAAAATTGTCGCTCAGCGGACAGACTTCCGGCGGGATCTCATGGCGACATGGAGAGAGTGACTGTCGCAACCCCGTGCAGGGCACGCCACAATAGTGGCGATAAGTCCCCTCTTTGAGGAGTGGCTTGAGCGACGCCACGGCGTCCTCACCTTCCGCCTGACGCAGGTCCTCACCGGACACGGTTGTTTCGGGAGGTTCCTGCACCGAATCGGGCGGGAGGAAACGCCCGGATGTTTCCATTGCGAGGATCGACCGTCACCTCCTTCTGCGAAGCAGTAATGCTAGAGAAGGAGGTGGCGGAACGTGAGAAGGAGAGAACCTCACAGCGTCCCGGTCGCCGCGGAAGTCGCCCCGGACATCCCGTCGCCCGGCCACCGTAGGCGCGGGCCCGTGGACGTCGGGCTATGGCTTAGCTCGCCGTCCGTCCGTCTCATGACGACAGGCCGTGTCGACGGCGCGTTCGCGTTCCACGCGCGCCTCAAAGAGAGTCGGCAAAAAGGAAGGGGTCCGCAAGGACCGAGGCTTGCCGGGGTTGCGGGACTGTTCGAAAGAGATACCGTGGCCCCAGAACACAAAGGGCGATGAAGGAACATGGATGGGTTTTAGTCAGTAAAAGTCTGACACTCCCTCCTGCTCCGCCCAGAGCGGGAGGAGTCATTTGATGATTTCCCATCCAAAAAAAAAAGCGATCATTCTCAGAAGATCCATTGGCCAGATCCATGATGGATCTAGTGAGAATTGTTTTTCTCATTGGATCCTGATTTTAAAGATATGGATCTACTGGGAAGGATCATTCTCAGAAGATCTGTTGGCCAGATCCATGATGGATCTAGTGAGAATTGTTTTTCTCATTAGGTCTATTTATATAAAAAAGTAAGTAAAATGGATCTAATGAGAATTTTCAATTAAAAAAAATGTTACAAAAACAAATGAATATCAATAAAACACGTGAATGTCACTAATTTCAACAAATTACTATCCTGACTCCTGTAATGGTGGAAAAGAGACTTTGAGAACCAAAAGGGAAGATGAGGCAATGAATGAGGAGACGAGGGAAGGGCAGTAAGGAAAAATCGAAAACATTTAATCACAAGCAAAATAGTAATAGTATTATATATATATATATATATATATATATATATATATATATATATATATATATATATTTTTTTTTTATTAAATTAAATTACAAAGTGGAAGTTATAAATGTGAAAAAATATATGTATATGAGCTCATAGTTCAGAACAAATGTTTTATGTATCACCATTAAAAAAACTTTCTTTAAGGAGGTAAAATAGGAGATGAAACTTTGTATGAAAATCCATCATTCTTGAAGTAGAAAATAACACAAAAAAATCAGCCAAGTGCGAGTCGGACTCGCACACGAAGGGTTCCGTACCATTGACTATATTTCGTATTTGTTGTTATAGCGGCAACAGAAATACATCATCTGTGAAAATTTCAACTGTCTAGCTGTCACGGTTCATGAGATACAGCCTGGTGACAGACAGACGGACAGACGGACAGACGGACAGACGGACAGACGGACAGACAGACGGACAGACAGCGAAGTCTTATTAATAGGGTTCCGTTTTTACCCTTTGGGTACGGAACCCTAAAAAAGACAATTTTACCCCGTAAACGTAAGAATATACAGTAAATTAACGAAAAACCATTTGATATTAATTTTATTATAAATAAGTACCTATCTACTAATAATTTATGTACAAAAAGTAATGATATCCCATCAAAAACATAAATGTGAAATGACAGCCAAGTTCAATATTATGGTATTGTTACGTCGTACCAGTACCTACAATTACAGTAGTAGGTACCTACAAGTAGGTAGGTCAGAAAGACATCAGAAAGTTGTCATTGTAATTTAGACCGTACACCGAGGGCATAACGTACCTACTTCTTTATTTTGTACAAGTTGTGGAAGTACAATGACCCACTATGGAATTGTCTAGAACAATTCAAGTAAGTCGTGGATCTTTCTCGAAGGATCGGTCGCCATATAAATAGCCGACATGTTTGCGGAAGAGACAGTCTGATTTTGGCTACACAACGGAGCGAACTAGAAATGCGATATCTAAGTGAATAGTGATCAGTAGTGTCTTTGTGATTGAGTTTGAGGTGTTTTGTGTTTAAGTTATTTGTTGTTTGATCGGTAGTAATTAATTTATACCATACCCAGCTCGTAACAATATATGCCTCGGTTGTTGACTTCAACTTCAACTCCAATGTCAATAATATGACAGATATATTAATTTTTTACTCCTATTTGCTTATTTTAAAAAGACTCAATAGTAAGGTCGAATAAGATCCATTATGGGTATGGCTAATGGGTCTTTTGAGAAAAAATAAACCTCACTAGATCCATCATGGATCTGGCCAATGGTTCTTCTGAGAATGATCCTTCTCAGTAGATCCATATCTTGGAATCAGGATCCAATGAGAAAAACAATTCTCACTAGATCCATCATGGATCTGGCCAATGGATCTTCTGAGAATGATCCTTCTCAGTAGATCCATTTTTTGAAATCAGGATCTAATGAGAAAAACAATTCTCACTAGATCCATCATGGATCTGGCCAATGGATCTTCTGAGAATGATCGAAAAAAAGGGCCTCTGACTTGGTTTTACTTGCCGTCGACAAATATCTCTCAGGCATGCTGGTTTCCTCACGATGGTTTTCTTCACCGAAGCAAGTGATAATTATACAAAACGCACATGAATCCGAAAAATCAGAAGTGCATGACTTGGGTTCGAACACGATTTTTTTCAATTTTATATGGGACCAACTTTGAGATATACGCTTTTCACTAAAAAGAATCATGCAAATCGGACATCTCTGGAAAAAGTTATGCGTCATCATCATCATCATCCACAGCCTGAATTCACCCACTGCTGGGTATAGGCCTCTTCTGTTTGTGCTAAGTTCCACGCTCTTTCCGTTTCTAGGACGCCACCCGGTCACAACTTTACTCCACCTACGATCACCGCGCCTTGATAGGTGTCCTGCCCAACTCCATTACACAGCTGACACGGGCGAATGACAGTATTTATCATTCTTTCATAATAATCTTAACACTGCGATTCAGAAAATGGAGTCAATTTAAACTGCTAAAATAAATATGCTTGGAAAGCGATCGACTTGCTTTCCATGCATACAAAAGCTCCACGTCTACAGATTTACTAAATGATAGATTTATATTAATAAATATAGATAAATTTTGATTGAAATAAATTATTCCCTAACCGTCGTTTATATGGTTAAAAAAAACTAAAAGTATGTATAAACTATGTAGTAATGATTTCGAAACCTTAAAGCTTTAAAAAAAAAAAAAAAACTTAGTTACAAAAAGCGAAAACTGGATGGGGATCGAACATGCGAACCTAAGTTATTATCTTACAGCATTAAACAAATCAAAATTAATACAAAAAGTGAGTCTTGACTGAGGCTCGAACTTGCGAATCTCTGGTCAGAGAGCGGTCGCTGTCGCCGGCGGGATATTTGTTCTAGTGACAAAAGGTTCAAAATAGCTGTTCTATTGCAACGTATGTTATGGCAGTTGTCAGTTGTCAAACAGTTAAATAATATTGACGAAATGCAATATTGCTCACCCCGTAAGTTATTAGCGTAATAATATATAGCCTATGTCCTTCCCCAGGTTGAAATATATCTCCTTGCCAAATTTTATTACGATCCGATCAGCCGTTTAGTCGTGAAAAGGTAGCAAACAAACAAACAGAGTTACTTTTGCATTTATAATATTAGTATGGATATAAGTAAGTTTAATACCCCGCTCCTTTATAAAAATAGCGTGATTATTATGTTCCTAGAGTAAAAATTTTATTAACATGTTATTTTGTGCATTCAATTATTTTGTCCATTCAATTACGAACAAAAACCTTTTAAAATCAATATTGCTTACCTCCCATAGCATAAGGCGTGATAATATGTAGCCTAAAGCCTTCCTTGGTTTACAAAGAACATTTTTGCCGAATTTCAATTCAATCTATGCAGTAGTTTTGGCGTGAAGCCGTACCATACACACAGACAAACAGACAAACAGACAAAAATTCTAAAAAGTCACTTTTTGTCATCAGTTACGTTTTTCTAACAAAAGCTACTTATATTTTCTCGAAAATTCTCAATGTACAGTTTTTCTTTCGTTACTGTTTTATTATATGTATAGATGTTTTTGTTCTTGCTCATTATTTTTTCTTTATGTAGTGTATATGTGCCCTGGTCGTATTGTTTAGCTGATCTTGTATAGATGTTTTTGTTCTTGCTCATTATTTTTTCTTTATGTAGTGTATATGTGCCCTGGTCGTATTGTTTAGCTGATCTTCTTGTTGTGTTGATTTTAATTACGGAAACTCTAGTTGAGCGGTGCGATCGGAATATGCAGGTAATAGTGTTGTCTGGAGATTGTATATGTCACTATAAATGTATGGTTTCTGGAGGTTGTATGTACTTTTCAAAATATGTATCATGTTTGTTTTTGTTGCACCTGTTGGTAGTTGGTACTGTACTCTAACGGCGTTAATATTGTATCAATGCTTGTTTTTTTGACTTTATTGGGATCGCCTGATTTCATAGAGAGCAATTTTAACTATCACATCATGTACTTTGATTATAACTGTAATATTGTTCTGGTCGGCCACACTTCTGTAATGCTCATTGGATTCCTTTCCCATGAAAATGGCTAATGATAAGTTAACTATTTATTATCAAAATTGTAGGGGGCTCCGCACTAAACTGCATGCTCTATACATTAATATTCTAGCAAACTGTTATGATATCATTATACACACCGAGACATGGCTCACTTCCGAAATATCAGACTCTGAATTCATCGATGATCGGTACACGGTGTACAGATGTGACCGGGATCGCGAAGCAACTAGGAAAAAGGATGGCGGTGGAACCCTTGTTGCAGTTTTGAAGGGACTCAGATCCAATATAATTGAACCCACTTTCCCCTTTTATAAAAGCATTGAGCACATCATACTACGCTTGCCCAGTGGAACGACAGGAAAATATGATGTAATATGTTCAGCATATATCCCACCCAAAACACCCGAATGTATTTATGTTGCCTACTTAGAGTCCCTGCAAACCTCTTTGGAGATTATAATCTTCCTGAGATTGAATGGCTGGCTGGTGGCAACACCACGGCCGCCACGCAACAAATATGTCTTGGTAGTTCCCCTATTTACAGGCACTTGAGTATCTTTATGTCTGTGCTCAATAGCTATCAGTACAATAATATTAAGAACTCGAGCGGGAAGATTTTAGATTTGGTGATAAGTAACAAAGACTGTTCTGTTTTTACACCAACTGATGTATTGTTAAAACCAGATCTCTATCATCCACCGTTGCAAATTTTAGTGTCCTGTAAATTGCACAGGAGTGCAATGATGCGTAAGGTAGCTCAAAAGCATAATTATTCTAAGGCTGATTATGAACTCATTAATCGCGATCTACTCAAAATTAACTGGGATGATGAACTTTACAAAAAGTCAGCAGAAGACGCGCTTAATACATTCTATGAAATTGTTTACAAAATTATTAAAGCCCATGTTCCTCTAAAGACAATTAGGTCTACCAAATTTCCATTGTGGTTTTCGCCATCTTTAATACACATATTTAAAAATAAATTGAAGGCATGGAATAAATGGAAGATCTATCAAAACATATCTGACTATGTACAGTTTTCACTTTATAGGTCCAGATTCTATGCTGACTGCAAGAAATGTTACAGTATATATTTAAAATCAGTGGAAGACAGTATAAAAGTTAACACCAAATATTTCTGGACTTATGTGTCCAATCGGCAATCTAAAGCTCCAATCCTTTCAACCATGCACTATAAGCAGCTGTCATCCACCGATTCTGAGGAGATTTGCAATCACTTTGCAAACTTCTTCCACTCCGTGTACGAACCCTCCACTCTCTCAAATATTCAAACCCAGGACAATGAATATGCTGAGAATTGTTCTCTTGTTAGTAGTCTTGAGGTTAGTTCTGACCAAGTACTCAGTGCCCTTAAATGTTTAGACTGCACCAAAGGACCAGGACCAGACGGTATTTACAAAATCGACATTTTTTCTTTTGTAGACTGTAGAGGATGTTAGAAATGCACTACGGCTTCACGTTTCCATGTAATATTCCCTTATAATGCCTAAAAAATAAGCGGTCACGTGAGCTAAGCCGCCGGGCACAGCTAGTAAGGAAATAATCATTCTAAATTACAAATTCTAATTAGGTAAGTGGAATTTTCAGGTTCACCCATTTGTGCCCCGCTTGTAAGGGCGCCACTATTGTTACAAATAAGTACGCCAAATTAGGCTAATGCATATTTATGGATTCATGTTTATGCAAATACGTCATTTTATTTTATATCCCACGAGCAGTCGTCAAGGGTGGACGAATTGATTATACCTGTCGTAACAACGTTGTCTGGAGCAGAAAATGTATAAAACGCTGTGCGTGTTGGCGTTGTTGACGGTGCAGGCGGGGTTGGCACACTCCTTCTCCTGGGGTGAGTGCAAGTGTCGGGTTTTCGGGAAATCCCATTCCAAAGGAATCCCTTGGATAGATACCCAAGGGTTCCATACATAAACATATGATAAAATACAATTTGTGTTGGTAAATAGAGCCTTAAAACTATGCGCACCACACACACGGCCACACACACTGCGCACTGCATTGCACCACTGTGCTGCTGTGCTTAACGTACTTCACTTGTGCACTATGTCACCGTGTATTCATGTGGCATTTTCCCTTGGAAACGACGAAACACGACTCCCTGCGGCCAAAAATCTTCCAAGACGAGATGCAGAAAACACGATGGTATTCGCACCACGAATGTTGTGACGCGAGCCCAGCAACTGCATTGTCGCCACTTACTTGGTCTTCTGACGCATGTACTCCACGATGTCCTCCACCGTAGTGGTGAAGTGGATAAAGTGCTGGATTGCATGCTTAACATTTGTAGACCTCTACACTTACTGCAGCCGTAGTCCTTCTTGAGAGGCGCACTGCTGTTTAGGGTCAGCTGCTCTTCAGACGACAGACTGCCAAAGTCAAAAAGACCCGCACACCCTATGGTGACCGCAGATCAATATGCACTCTCCAAAGTCCCATTGATAGGCGTAATTTATGGAAATAAGAGGAACGGCTACGAAAGCGAAGATTTAAAAGCATAACCTAGAATGTTAAGAATGTTTCAGAAATCGTCGCGGCCAGAAGTAATCGACTTGAATTTTATAATGAAGAAAAATTGACGTTCTCCGTGCCGATCAAAGATCTTGATGTTTACTGGATAACTTATGACCCATTTCACAACCGTGTTCTTTTTATCAACACTAGTATCAAATCTCTACTTAGTTTTGACATAGCAACCGGTAAAATTCAAACTTTAATTGATTTTAAACCAGTCTTAATATTAATTAGGTTCGCTTACGACCCAGCTACAGGACTATTATTTGCTACGTCTGATAATAAAATTTACTCGTATGTCGTAAAACCTGGATCCAACCATGAAGTTGACGGAAATTTTGTGATTGATCTGAAAAATTCGTGTTATGAAATGGCCGTGGATTGTTGTGGAGGGTACGTAAAAACATGCTTATTCATTTTCTGAAATTGCATACAACATTTTTGAAAGTTTTTTTCTGTATAACACTTGCAAACTATAAAGATTTGCAATTCTTTTCGAATATAATCTTTAAATCTGTAATCTTTGCTTTGTTTTGTTTTTGGGTGAATTTCAACAAACGCCATTTCCTTTATTATATCGGTGTACTTTTCCAACCATATATTTTTTGTTATTTTTTCAGGTTTTTCAGGTTTTTCAGGACCCGAGCAAGTACTTTTGATTTAAATATCTTAAATCTAGCAATCAGTCCTTCTGATTATGAGCAGATGTGTTGAAAGACTATTATTTTGAGTTTTTACATCTCCTCATGAATAATAGTCCTTTAACACATCTGCTCATAATCAGAAGGACTGAACCACTACTACCCACTATGAACATCCTCTATATTAGTATACTGGCTCCTCTATATTAGTATATTAGCTTAGTCAACGCCGCCGAGATCCAAGGTTCTGCGCCATTTCAGGCGATTTAGACAATCCGAAAAAGTGTTTATTTGATTTAACACGTAAATATTATTAACAGGATATTTCATATTTCTAACGTACTATTTATTTTTCTTTGGACCTAATGTCTAAATTAATGGTAACATAGAAATAATCACGCCTAGAGATATTTTATGACAGATACATTGAGTGGACCACCTTTGGACGACGAAAAAGTCACGGTCGTTAACTAAGTTAATAAATATTTCAATGACAACTGCCACATCTGTTTTATAACAAAAGTTATTCGTCTGCATGTTGATTGAATTCAATTGTCAGTTGTTTTTGAATTCATTGTAGGTTGTTTTTGAATTAATTAAGTTATTATATTACTGTTTACTTTTACTGATGAATAGAAAAAAAACATCATACGACGTTAATTTCTCTGAGTAGTGAGGTATAAAAAGGGCGATTGCAACAATTTTTACTATCATTCGCTTGCAACTTATCTAAAGTGAAAAGTTCCTTACTTTGAATATGCAGGCTAATACTGTAACAGTGGTTTTGGCAATACTTGCAGTAAGTACTTAAATATGAATATGTCGCGTCCAGGTACATAGAACCCTTGCCAGGACGTACTAACTTTAGTACTAAGTGACATACATCGTGTCAAACTGTTGTGAGCGTAGAATGGGATACGGGTAAACTAGAGAAATAGCTCCCTTAACTTGTACACAGTTTATTGCTACAGAGTCAATTACCAACACTTCTGTACTAACTAAATACTCTGAACTTAAAAGGAAACACAGAGCAGTTCCTAGACCAGTATGTGTCGCGACCACGCCCGAACGATCACTGTCGGTTCCTTGGGACTGAGGTCCGCATTCGGACACCATACCTCTAGACTCCGCACAACGCCAAACAAAGGCGTTTGTGTTTAATTTTAAGTGCATACTCATCAGGATCCGACACGGCCATCCTGCATGACACACGTCCTCGTGTGTATACCTGCAATACCAGAGATTCCCATCACAGGATACCGTTCGGTCATTGACTTCACCAAGAGAAAGTCTCAAACTTCTCTTGTTACAAAATTATCAGTCTAGCTAGATCATTTCATTATCATGAGACATTAACATCCAATCACATCGTTTGTTGACATACTATGACATAGTCTGTCCAGCTACAAAATTTAGGGCTCAAAATAGCCAGCCCAACAAAGTGCAAGTACCCTTTAACCGGAACTAATAAAAGTCAAAATAAAACGGACACTTTAGCTACCTATGTCTGTGTATGTAATGTCCCTAAATCTAAATCAATCCAGCAATGTCGGTTGGTCTTACATCGATCCTTGTGGCTTCCGATAGTCAGTAGTTATCCCAGTGATCTCTACCGACCATAGTCATCATCAAAGTGACTAGGCCTCGTAACCGTCCCTATGGCTACACGGTAGACCTCACAGTGACCACTACCGACCATAGTCATCTCAGTGACCAGCCGGGGTAACCATCCCTGTGGCTACAATAGTAGTCATCCCAGTGACCACTTCTGCCTATTGTCATCCTTGTGACCAGGCCCCATAACCATCCCTGTGGCTACAACAGTAGTCATCCCCGTGACCACTTCTGCCTATTGTCATCCTTGTGACCAGGCCCCGTAACCATCCCTGTGGCTACAACAGTAGTCATCTCAGTGACCATTTCTGCCCATTGTCATCTCAGTGACCAGGCTCCGTAACCATCTCTGTGGCTACAACAGTAGTCATCTCAGTGACCACTTCTAACCAAAGTCATCTTTGTGACCAGGTCCCAATCATCCCAGTGATTACAACCGTATAGTCATCTTCGTGACCATACACAGTCATCCCAGTGACCAAGACTCAGCGGCCTCACCATTACTAGATTGATTTAAACCAGTAGTCGACACATTTGTTTCAGTTTACGTTATAGGACTTAACTTTCCAGCGTTCTACTAACTCTATCGTAAACGCACCAATAACAAGTTTTGAATTTAAGGCCTTATAGCTCATAGCGTCACCATAAGAACCTCGCTAACCAGAAAACTGAAAAATAAACCTTCTAATTTTGGTTTAATTTCGTTTCATAACGTGCTTCATTATGTTTCAAAACAAAATCACCAACTGGAAACCAACTAAGCCGTCTCAGACTCTCAGCAGGTACCCTTTTTGATGCTGTTAATATAGTGACTTATAGTTTCACTTTAGTTTCTACGACACTTAGCATCAAGGGCGCGGCCTTGCATCAACATTACTTGAGTATCATCACTTCATGGATTCAAGACACGCTTAGTTAGATATTGATTCACCAGTGTGAACTAACTCGAGAGCATTTTATTTGGTATACCGAATTGATGACTACTAAGTACGTCGAGAACAATGTGTAGGTCTAATTCTGCTCTATCGATGCCGACGACAACGCGGCGTCTTTGACGTAAACAATGACGAAGCCAAGTGCGATTCAGCATAAAGCACTAACAAAGGCTCTCTGACATTCGGTGATCGCGTTTCACAGTGTCGAATGTTGTAATTCGGCACTCGTGTTGCTTATCCTGTATTTCATGCTAATAGTAATCGCCACTACATTACAAAGATTTTAATGAAACCGCTTCAACAATCAAGCTTTGTTTTAACTTTATTAAGATTAGGTTTCGAGTTCTCAATGGTTCAGCTATTCAGTCTTAATAAACAATGAATCATTGGTTATTTTCATGACCAATCATGATACTGTAACACATAATGACATTAGTGACTAAACATTAGTCATATTCTCACAATTAAATCTGTTCTGCTGATTTTACAAGTCACAATAAGACTTTCTGCCAAAAGCATTCAAATAAACTTTCCTTTATTTGAAACCACTTGGCACCTGAGTTTGTTAATTGTTAGGACTTGCCACAATATAGGAGATGAAGGCTAAGTCACAATCTTATCAGGCTCGTCGGAGCTCAGTTCGTTACCATAGACATCCATCCTGGAGATACATCAGCTCGCCATATTATGGTACTGTTAACTTCAAGCTCTAAATAGTCGGATGCTCGTTGTTCTGCTTTAAACGCTGCAAATCTTATCTTCTGATTAGCCAGCATTACTTTTGAGTTAATTAACAGTTTTCTTTTTCATTTCATTTCATTTTTATTTTTTTTTGTTTTTAAATCAAACGTTGCCTCACACCAGGAATCTTTCCTGCATCGTGGTTGCGTTTACAAACATTTAAACTCACAAACACAGTCAGACCCGGAACTTATCTGTGGGCCATACAATTATTCGCTCCGTGCGGGGATCGAACCCGCGACACGCAGCGCAGCAGTTGATCACACAGCCACTGCGCCAACCGTGCTTTTTGTTTTCATTATGGACACTTTTAACGTGCACATCTTGCTACATTGTTCTCACATAGTATACCATCTCAACATAAATGATGTAATCAAGATTTTGTAATAATATTTTGATTTCAAAGAGCGTCCATGGAGTCTTTTGTTCGTTCTTCTCCATAGAGATCTACGCCTTGAAATGGGGAACTACTAAGGACTATAGTTACATTTCATTGTTATCTTTATTTTGACATTTCAAAAGTACCTGTAACTGGCCTAAAGGGCCTACCTGGGAAATAAATGCGTTGATTTTGATTTTGAGAGTTAACTGAGGAGGAGCTCATAGCTAATCGATAGCAGTCACACGGGTGGATCCTCAAGGCTATGCCGCGCCTGCCCAGGTCGGTCCATAAATGGGCGTCCATTCATCACCCACCGTGCCGAAAGCACGCCAAGCCGCCAGTCCCGTCTGGCACTATTAGCTGATTTGAACCTTAATGTCTCGGCGCTTTTCTGGTGGTTGCCAGTGTTGACTCTGATTTTTAGGAAATGCACCGGTTTGCGATTAGTGTGGTGGGCTTTTTAGCCGACTCCCGACAGTCGCCACCGGCAGTCAGCGGCCCGAAAATCCGACAAGGAATCCCACCAAGGGGCACCGCATCACCCAGCACTAAGCGGACTGCCATGCAAAACACCGGCACTCAGGCGCACCCGCATACCCCAACACAATTGGGAAAAGGCTAGACAGATGATGGCTTCTGAGTTAATTGTTTCCTTCCGATTTTCCCACATCCAAATCACTTTACCTAATGTCAATCATTTTAGAAAACATTGACACCTATTTTGATATCTTCCAAGCTCGCATTGACGTTGTGTTTACAATGAGGAGTAGTTTGCTTTTATCGGTAAAGCACGTAAAACAAAATAAAAGATCACGTCACACACAATGCCCAAATGGACATACCGAGGTGCCTGTACATACTGTCTGTCACTAAAACTATCAAAACAGCGCAGCGCCTTGCTACCGTAATTACCGAGTGATTCTAACATTAAGGAGATTCTCAATTTCCAAGTATGTTTCTGTTTACATTTACCAACTCGGTATTCATTGTTAAAATGACTTTCAGTTGGGATACTTGAACCAACTTAAATCGCGTAAACACAAATTAAATAATTCTATGACATCAATGAATTTCACATCTCGGGAATCTATCCCAGAACTCCATGCACAGCAACCGCGCCTACGGCCACGAGCCCAACGAGCCAACGGCTAGGTCGTATTTAAACATCATCATCAAAGCAACAAAGTTGCATTATAACATCACACCTGCAATAGCTAGGGCCAGGCAGAGTTGCACCCAACAGTACACTCCGCCAAACCTGGGAATCGAACCCAGAACCGTCCAGCAGTCGCGGTCACGACCACAATAACCCAACGGGCTAACGGGGAGATCACAATAGGCATGATCAAAACAACAAAGTGAAGTAATATGATCACTTTAAAAATCCAAAACCACATTGCACGAAACCATGAAATAATGTTTCATCAAAGAAACACTCCTTGGTAGGTGTTTATAAAATGGTAACGACTCACCGGATAAAACACACCTTTACTCGTTCTCACTCACTTTATTTCACGTGTTTTGCCAGGCGGTGTAGAGTCACCTCATGCTATGAAAACCCTCATCATCACGGAACTGTGCGTTGCGCACGTCTGTTTATGGGAATCGAACCCAACAAAACGAAACAACAGCTCAGCCAGTTGTTTGACGTGCGAATAGGTATCAAAGCAACTATGTTGCAGCTCTGTTTTTCGAACAGTTCACACCATTGTCTATTCGCACTGTTTTCACTTTCAGGAGATTTCTCAGCCCGCTCGTATCCCACTTCTGATGTCGCGTCCAGGTACATAGAACCCTTGCCAGGACGTACTAACTTTAGTACTAAGTGACATACATCGTGTCAAACTGTTGTGAGCGTAGAATGGGATACGGGTAAACTAGAGAAATAGCTCCCTTAACTTGTACACAGTTTATTGCTACAGAGTCAATTACCAACACTTCTGTACTAACTAAATACTCTGAACTTAAAAGGAAACACAGAGCAGTTCCTAGACCAGTATGTGTCGCGACCACGCCCGAACGATCACTGTCGGTTCCTTGGGACTGAGGTCCGCATTCGGACACCATACCTCTAGACTCCGCACAACGCCAAACAAAGGCGCTTGTGTTTAATTTTAAGTGCATACTCATCAGGATCCGACAAATATTTAATTCACACTTACAACACTATTATAAAGGGTGTAAATAGAACTTTAACGAAACCGAAAGGCCCTTGTTCTCCCCGTCATTGCGATATTCTTTTTGTTGTGGACCATACCTGGGAACCTACTAGTTCGGAGATATTGGAGGTCAAAGTTCCAACTTTTTCACAAGTTTTTTTTTTTTTAATACTAATTCTGAGGTCTAGTTTAACTTAGTTTTACTTTAAATACCTCCATAACCCGTTTATTATTAAATGCGTCTAACAGCACAATGTTTTGAGTGTGGTACGTTGAGTTTTGCCGTAAAACGTGATTTTTCACCCCAAAAAAAATAGTTGTTTCCCAGCAATAATTTTTGCGTAAAGTTACTTAGTTTGATGTACAGAATGCTTGGTTGACGGCTTCCTGACGGGTCCGTTTACACCTTGTATTTTGGATATCAGACTGTATTCGTAACGTTTCAAACATTTTTTTTTCGTTTCATTCTTTCTTCCCCACTATTGGGACACATGCCTCCTCTCATGAGAGGGTGTGGGCTGTAATTCAGCATGCAGGCCCAGTGCAGATTGATAGATGCCACATGATATATCAATAAAATAATAATATTATAACATTGTCTCTTCACGTTTAATATAAGTAGAATATTTTAATCCAAGCGTCTCGTCATTGCGTTAGGTGACCGCTTTGTTTATAAATTTCTGCGCGTATCTCATCTGCTTATATAGCTCGGCTCAAATATAAGGGCGGCTCGGAAGTTAGCTGCGAGTCACGACGGCGACGATGGTTAGCGCAGGAATAACGCTTTGAACTTTAAACTTTATGGCGATTCGGAACATCTAATGTAATAAAGCTGTGCAGTCAACAATTTTAGGTATCAACGGGGTGCAGATGACGCATCGTTTTGTCTGTATAATAAAATTTATAGTAGACTGTGTCGAGCCACCTGAGCGATTATGAATATAAAGTTGATTTAAGTAATAGTATATATTATACGTATTATGTGTGTTTGTTTGCGTGTGGATGTGTGTGTGCGTGTGGGTGTGTATGGGTGTGTGGGGGTGTTGTGTGTGATTGTGGATATGTAGATAGTTAGGAGATGTACACAAGTAAGGATTATGTTTGTACAGTCCAATTCCAGTAGCCATTCCGATAATTTTGATTTTATTTCATACTAGCGGACGTCCCGCGGTTTCACCCGCGTAGTTCCCGTTCCCGTGGGAGTACGGGGATAAAATATAGCCTATGTTACTCGTGGATAATGTAGCTTTCGAATGGTGAAAGAATTTTTTAAATCGGTCCAGTAGTTTTTGAGCCTATTCATTACAAACAAACAAACATAGTTTTCCTCTTTATAATATTAGTATAGACTAGCTGACCCGCGCAACTTCGTCTGCGTCACATGAGAGAGAGAGAGGGTTAGAGAGAATGTGTCTCAACCTTAAAAGATAGACATATTATGCTATCACGGATTTTTTTTTTGAACTTTTTAAGAGGAACAATTCTCTCGTACATGATGGTTGCGCGACTTTAACCGTTTATGCAGCGCTCGCAACGGAAGCTCTCAAAAGAATTAATTTTCCCGGTTTTTGCAACACTTGTCATTGATGCTTCGCTCCTATTAGTTGTAGCGTGATTTTAGATAACCTATAGCCTTCCTCGATAAATGGACTATCCAACACTAAATTTAGATGACAGTCATAATCCAGGTAGGTCGAAATTCTCATCAAGTTGCATGACATAATCCGGGAGTCCCGGCTTATGTCACCGGGACACGATAAAGCTGCTGCAAACTGTTGCGGAACTCTTGCAACTGCCTTCCGTCTCCATCATCAGACCTTTGATGACAGTCATACTTCAGGCAGGTCTAAAGTTCACATCAAGGTGCACGAAATGAGCCCAATAACAATATAGCTGCTGTAAACTCTTGCAACTGTCTTCTGTCTCCACCGTTAGACGTTCAATGACAGTCATACTCTAGCTAGGTTTAAAGTTCTTATCAAAGGTTCAGGAATTGAGCCCAAACACGATTTTTCAATTTTAAATGGGACCAACTTTTCACAAAAAAAGGACCATACAGTACCTTTTATCGGACTTCTCTGTAAAAAGTTATGTTGATACATAAAAAAAATATACCTACACAGCGAATTGAAAACTTCCTTCTTTTTGTTTCGTCAGTTTAAAAACCGATTTTGTGGCAACTGACACGGGCGAGGGTCATTCGATTCAGAAAATGGAGTGAAATGAACAACGCCATCTAATATAATGCACGGAAATCATGCTGTGTTAATTTTCAAAACAGCATCATGTAGACTGATTAAAATTACCATGAGCTATAATAACTTTTTTTAAGCCAGTAAGTCGATTAAAACGTTATCTGGTGAGCGCATTTTTAGTCATTAGTACCAGATTAGTACCATTAGATGTCGCTGCATCTTACATTTGATGATTAGTTCTGCTTGAACACTTTAAATTCATATACGATGAAACAAAAACAAAATAATACTTCAAAATACACACAATTTTTATGTGTAAAAGTTATAAAGGTTATCTACATTGGCTTCGTAAATTTTACGTGATGCTTGATCATCGAAACAGACAAAAATTCCAAAAATGCCGGAAATTAGTTCTGTTGGTTATCCTTTCACACCCTGGCAATTTTTTTTTCGATTTTTTTTCGATGTACGAAAACGATTTTTCTACAGATTTATTATAATATGTATAGATATAGATTTATTTAGATCGACAATCTTTAGGTTTTTGTAAACTTGTTTGTATATGTAGGTACATAATGTGTAGTATTGGTGTTGAGCGAAGGCGGTTTTGTGAGGGTACTTAGGAGTAGGTTTTCTTTTTTAGGGTCAGTTGGGGGAACGCTAGCGTGTTTTCTAATAGTAGACTGCAGTACAAAAAGCTGGCGCACTGAAAGTACTTTTGAATCAGTGCGTAGTGGGATAGCGATTAGGTTTGCGCGACATCACCTTCAGTACGGCTCTCTGCGCTCTTTCAATCCTCAGAAGACTGGTTTTATGTGCTATATGATTGGAATAATGCACAGTACACCATCTTCAGGGTATCAGGCACAGCCGAGTCTCTAAGGGATTTGAAAATATGCAAAAGTTTCAAACATCATCGGTAATGGCTTCAACCTGTTTGTTCCATCGTAATCTTCTGTCTATTTGGACACCCATATATTTCACATTATCAGATCGTATAAGCGTCGGACATAACAAGCATTGTTTGGAGCAGGTGTGCACTGTTATGGAGACGGATTTGTCGTGCAAGTTGTTACGCTGGATAGCGAACGGAATGTACGATGTTTTGTCGCAGCTTAGGGTAAGCAAGTATAGTTTGAGCCATTTCATTATACATAGTTGTCATTGCCGCTTCTGCGTAGCGTTTAACGCTGTCCCAAGTTGATCTGTGAACTATAAATGCGGTGTCGGCTGCATACGCAATGATCTTGGAGTTGGGGATGGTCATTCTGCACAACTCATTGACGTATATTAGGAAGAGGGTGGGGCCTAGAACGCTTCCCTGAGGTACACCGTAAGGCCTCATTCACGAAGTCAGCAATGGCGGCGCGGTGGCGGTGGCGGCGCGGGCGCGGTGCGGGCGCGGGGCGTTCCAATGCATACATTTAAAGTTCACGAAGTCAGCGGCGCGGCAAAGGCGCGGGCAGCGGGCGTCGAGCGGCGTACGAGCGGCGAGCGGCAAACAAGCGGTGCCCTCGAGACTGCATTGACGTAGTGTTGTGCAGAATAAATTACCGCGCCGCGCTGCTGGCTTCGTGAATGAGGCCTTGGTCGATACTGCTTCACTTATATGCTCTCCAATCTAACTCCCACATTTCACTAATAAAATACAAATTTATTATTATTATTTGTTTCAGATGTGTTACAATATACAAGCAGATCAAGGTGTTTTTCTTAAGTATTTTAAGTCAAGATTATTGCTAAATACATAGTTTTTTTTAAGCTTTTCAATACGCTACCGTTGAGTAGCTTCTCTGCTAAAATCAATTGAAGCTTTTAATTTGAAGTAAAACTAACAATTAATTATTTTTTGTTGCAGCTGCTGCTGGGCCAGAGATAAAGGAATATATTCCTCGTAAGTATTTTGATGTTATGTACAAGGAGACTCCACAAATACTAGTTATTAGAGAGAATAACAGAGCAAGTTGAAACATTTCATTACATAATCTTTCGACGTATGCTTGTTTGAAGAAAAACTAATAAATAATTATTTGTTGTTACAGCTACTGTTCAGAGATACTTTAAGTCATATAATAGTAAGTATTTTGATGTTATGTACAAGGAGACCACAAAAAGTTATTGGAGAGAAAAACAGCAAGTCAAAACATTTCGTTTCATAATCTTTCGACTTAAGTTTGTTTCAAGTAAAACTAATAAATAATTATTTGTTATTACAGCTACTGCTGCGCCAAAGATTAAGTCAATAATAAGTAAGTGTTTTGATGTTATGTACAAGGAGACTCCACAAATAGTTATTAGACAGAATAACATAGCAAGTCGAAACATTTCATCAGATAATCTTTTGACGTATGTTTGTTTGAAGTAAAACTAATAAAGAACTATTTGTTGTTACAGCTGCTGCCAGGCAAGCCAGTGAGCCACTTGATGGTAGGTATTTTGATGTTATGTACAAGGAGACTCCACAAATAGTTATTAGAGAGAATAACATAGCAAGCCGAAACATTTTATTAGATAATCATTAGATGTATGTTTTTATAAGTAAAACTAATAAATTATTATTGGTTGTTACAGATGCTGCTGAGCAAAATTTTAAGTCATTCATTGCTGGTAAGTATTTATATGTTATGTACTCAAGGAGACTCCACAAATAGTTATTAGGCAGCATAACATGTCAAGTCGAAATATTTCATTAGATAGTCTTTTGACGTATGTTTGTTTGAAGTAAAACTAATAAAGAATTATTTGTTGTTACAGCTGCTGCCAGGCAAGCCAGTGAGCCACTTGATGGTAGGTATTTTGATGTTATGTACAAGGAGACTCCACAAATAGTAATTAGAGAGAATAACATAGCAAGTCGAAACATTTCATTAGATAATCTTTCGACTTTGTTTGAAGTAAAACTAATACATAATTACTTGTTGTTACAGCTCCTATTACGGATAACGTTTATTCATATACTAGTAAGTATTTCTATGTTATATACTCAAGGAGACTCCACAAATAGTTATTAGACAGAATAACATGGCAAGTCGAAATATTTCATTAGATAGTCTTTCGGCGTATGTTTGTTATAAGTAAAACTAATAAATTATTATTGGTTGTTACAGATGCTACTGAGAAAAAGGTTGAGTCATTAATTGCTGGTAAGTATTTTGATGCTATGTACAAGGAGACTCCACAAATAGTTATTAGACAGAATAACATAGCAAGTCGAAACATTTCATTAGATAATCTTTCGACGTATGTTTGTTTGAAGTAAAACTAATAAATAATTATTTGCTGTTACAGCTGCTGCTAAGCAAGCCAATAAGCCACTTGATGGTAGGTATTTTGACGTTATGCACAAGGAGACTCCACAAATAGTTATTAGATAGAATAACATAGCAAGTCGAAACATTTCATTATATAATCTTTTGATTTATGTTTGTTATAAGTAAAACTAATAAATTTCTATTGGTTGTTACAGATGCTACTGTGAAAAAAGTTGAGTCATTAATTGCTGGTAAGTGTTTTGATGTTATGTACAAGGAGACTCCACAAATAGTTATTAGACAGAATAACGTGGCAAGTCGAAATATTACATTAGATAGTCTTTCGATGTATGTTTGTTATAAATAAAACTTATAAATATTAATTTGTTGTTACAGCTGCTGCTAGGCAAGCCAGTAAGCCACTTGATGGTAGTTATTGTGATGTTATGTACAAGGAGACTCCACAAACAGTTATTAGATAGAATAACATACTTAGCAATTCGAAACATTTCATTAGATAATCTTTCGACGTACCTATTTTTGTTTGAAGTAAAACTAATACAGAATTATTTGTTGTTACAGCTACTGCTAAGCAAGCCAGTAAGCCACTTGATGGTAGGTATTTTGATTTTATAATACATAAATAATAATAATAATCATTTTATTATCAGGCAACTAAGGCCCATAGATAAATTACACAAAATAACATTTAATAACAATAAACTAATACATATTTAAAACCACGACAAACTAAAACTGTACACGTAACGTTGTCAGCGTCGTGTTTCGCTGAGTGGTGTCGCGTAACCGTCCTCGGAAACATCGATATACGACACCCTTCGGCCAAAAGTCCTCCATAAGGCAGGTCTGCAGATGGTGGGTTGGAACTCGTACCACAAATGATGTTGGTGAGCAAATGGACTGTAATAGACTGAATATTTGTGCTTGTGTGTAGGTGATGGAAACACTGTAAAATATTATTAATTGATATTTAATAACAAAAAGCGACAAAATTATGTACAAGGCAAAGGACTGACACTTGACAACTAAACATTCTTCTGACCAAAAGTCATTATATAAAAAAGTATATTTCTTAAAGAAAAGGCATACCAGCCAGTCGCCAACATACCGGACCCCCAGTGGAACACTAACAACCGGTGGCTACTGGCTGGGAAGCAGTTTCCATTAAAACGAGCTTACGGGCCGGTCGGCGCAGAATGCCGCCCCTAGTGCGGACGTCTGCCACGCGGACCGCTCCGTCTGGCCCTGGGTAGATCGACACTATTCTTCCTAACGGCCATAAGCCACGAGGAAGGGTAGGGTCGGCGATCAGCACCACGTCTCCCTCACTGAAACTGAATGTGTTGGTGGAGGGTCCTCTTGCTCGGAGCGTGGGCAGGTACTCGCGCAGCCATCGTGCCCAAAACTGATCCGCCAGACGTAAGCTTCGACGCCAGTCACACCTTCTGTCCAAGTCTGCGTCTGTAAGCGTGTTGGTCCAAGGTACAACTGAAGAGGAACCCAAGATGAAATGGAAAGGAGTGATCGCTTCTGGTGAGTCGGTTGAAGATGGCACATACGTGAGAGGTCTCGAATTTATTATGGCCTCTGCCTCAAGGAGTAGTGTGGATAGTACGTCTTCTTTTAATACTTTTTCGGCGAGGCAGGCTCTCAGGGCTGTCTTCACGGTTCTTACCAATCTTTCCCATGCTCCGCCCATGAACGGTGATGCCGGTGGGATAAAACGCCATTCGATTTTATGGTTTGTGGCGTATTCTTGCACTGCGTCGTCTTGTAACGAGCGTAGCTCTCGGGAGGCTCCGACAAAGTTGGTGCCATTATCTGAAAATATTGTTGAAGGCGATCCTCGGCGAGCAATAAAACGTCGTAGGCTCATAATGGCAGCATCGGATGAAAGTGAGGTGACAAGTTCTAAGTGAATGGCTCTCGTTACTAGGCATGTGTACAGCGCAACGTAGCGTTTTTCGTGGCGTCGGAATATTGTGACAGTGATAGCACCGAAATAATCTAGGCCTACGTGCGTGAACGGCCTCTTGTGATGGTCGAGTCGCTCTTCCGGTAGATTGCCGATTTGAGGTCGAGCAGGTTGGCCCTTCCACCTTCTGCATTGAAGACAGGCTTTGGCTACGCTACGGATGCTGTCTCTTGCTTTGAGTATCCAAAACTTCTGCCTGAGCTCATTAAGGACAAGTTCGTTAAAACAATGTGCGGCGTGAATATGTTCGTGAAGGATGAGGAGTCGTGTGACGTGATGGCGACCATCTAGAATTGCAGGCGATATGGCTCTCTCACTCACTCCTGGCGCATACTTTGTCCGTGAGTCCAGTCGCAGCAAGCCATCCTGGCCAAGAGTTAGCGCGAGTTTTGCTATTCGGCTGTTTTTGGGCACCGGCTGTGATGATTCAACTGCTTTCAGCTCATCGGGGAAGCTGTCTCTCTGAGCTCGTTGGAGTATCATCTTCTCAGCTGTTATGATGTCCGCCGCATGAAGTTGTGAAGGAGATGTGGTACTGTCGATGTATATATTAGAATTTTGATCTATTGGCCGAGACAGTTTAAGCCGGAACAATCGCGCACCCTGGAGAACACGGGCGGTAGCGCGCAAAAGGCGCAGCCAAGAGCTAAAACGCGTCGCGTCAGGTACTGGACTCGAGAACGGAACGTCGAGAAGCAACCCCACCAGCTCCGATTTGAACTCGAGGTCTGGTAGAGTCTCCTCGATGTCAGCAACTCGCTCGGTCGGCCAAGCGTATGGCGGCTGTAACAGAAACGGAGGACCTGTAAACCATCGATGAGACTGTGTGAGGTTTAATTTTTTAGGTTTTGTGGCATCGTCGGCGACGTTAAAAGCGGTAGGGATCCACCTCCAGTTGGACGGGTTGGTGGTTTCTAATATCTCTCCCAACCTGTGCGCCACGAATGGTTTAAACGCCCGAGCATCACTCCGAATCCATTTAAGGACGGTGGTTGAGTCTGTCCAAAAAATGATCTCGGAGGGCTTAATTCGATGAGCTTGCAAAATTGTTTGCGCGAAACGAGAGGCTATAAGCGCAGCTTGCAGTTCAATGCGTGGAATTGAGACTGGCCTTAAGGGCGACACGCGTGCTTTACTGCCGATTAGAGTCGTAGACACGGAGTTGTCATCGTAACTAAAACGCCAATAGGCAGCACATGCATAAGCTTGTTCGCCACCATCGGCTACTACATGCAGTTGGGTATCCACTACATCTGTCCTAGTCATATACCAACGAGGTATTTTTATGTTGGACGCGACCTGCAATTGTAAAAACCAGTCTTCACATTCATTTACGTACGTGTTGGGAAGCGGTGAGTCCCAGCCGACCCCTGCCCTCCATAGTTTCTGTATCAGGATGCGGCCCCAGATGATGACCGGCATTAATAAGCCGAGGGGGTCATAGACCTTCATGACGTTTGACAAGAAACTACGTTTGGTTAAGGTGTCGGCCGGTAACTGCGACACTGTTCGGAAACCCAGCGAATCTTGACGTGGGGTCCACTTAACACCCAATACGCCAACCTCGCTACTAGGCGGTAAATAGACATCGGAGGTTGCGTCGCTTCGAAGTTCCTTTGGGATAAGCGAAAGTGCCTCCGGATCGTTTGACGTCCACGCGCGCATCTCGAAACTACAGGCTTTGTGAACTGTGACTATGTCGGCGGCCAGCTGAGCCGCGTCAGCGACACTGGAGTGGCTACCTAAATAGTCATCCATATAGTGGTCGTCAATTATTGCCTTACAGGCGGCGGGGTAATCGGCTTGGAGTGTTTTTGCATTTTTGTTTTTAATGTAGAGTGCGATGAATGGACTCGAAACCGCGCCAAAAATCATAGAGGACATACGATACTCTTTCAGTTTGCCTTCCTTGTTACGCCAAAGGAAGCGTTGGGCGTCTCTGTCTTTTGGAGCGATTTTTATTTGAGGAAACATTTCTTTTATGTCACCGTTTAGAGCCACGGCGCCTTCTCTAAAGCGGAACAAGATATCCAGTAAAGAACAAAGCAAGTCCGGACCTTGTAGGAGCAGACTGTTTAAACTTACACCCTTCGTCACCGCGGCGGCGTCGTGGACCGCTCTAAGCTTCTTTTGGGGGTGAAAAACGCCGAAAATAGGCAGGTACCAGCGAATACCAGCTTCTACGTCAACGCAGGAACCATTTGGTGGTTTTCGTTGGTGATAGGTGATCGGTTTGCACTCCTCAGCGTAGCCTTTTGCGATGACGTTGTCTATGAATTTGTTAAAGGCTGTGGCAAACGATTCATCTTTTGCCATCTGGCGTTCGAGGGCTTTGAAGCGCGATAATGCCTGCGGGTAACTATCAGGTATAGTCTTCGGCAGTTCTTTCTTCCAGGGTAGGCCAACTTCAAAATGTCCGTCATCAAGTTGGCGCGCCGATGATTCGATAATGGCCACGGCTCGCTTATCGTCATCGTTTGGGCGAGGGGCGCTTTTCGTTATGCCTAAGGCATCGATGTCATATTGACTTTTGATGAGTATGTCTAAATGATCCGATACGTGGTTCACAAATTCGAGTGGCTTAGACGAAACGGAAAGCGCGCCGTGAATTACCCAACCTAACAAAGTTCTCGAGGCGACAGGGTCACTCTTCTTGCCGCATCGCACTTCGCGACTTAAAGACAGGTGCCAATCAGGCGCACCAATGAGGACAGTAGGGGTGACGTCAGTGTATGAAAGTTCGTTGGATAAGTCTACCAAGTGATCGTAGTCTGAGATGATAATTTTGCCTGGGTGTTGCGCGCGCAAACCTAAAGGTTTGATCGCCCGCGCGTGTTTTACTAAATAACGATCAGGCAAATTTCGACCTCGGATGTAAAAGTTTACGTAACTTACGTCAACTTCTTTTGTCATACCACTGACGCCTTCGATGCGCAGCCGCTCCTGACAGGTGGGTTTCGCGCCGATGCGCGCAGCAACCTCGCCGTCTATGAGCGTCGCAGTACTGCCCTCATCGAGTAACGCCGTCGTGTGGAACTCGCCGTCAGGACCCTCGAGTACTATCGGGACTACCTTCAGCAGCCCGCGAGGGCGATCGGTTGACCGCGAAGTCCCTGTGACATTAATTAAAGTATCAGATGTATTTCCAATTTTAACAGATGGTTCAGATTCGTTGGTTAAATTGTCCACGTTGACAAGAATGGGCGGTTCATCTAACAAAGTTTGAGTATTGTTGCATTGGCTGCTGGATGCTACACTAGGTTTGGAGTTCGCTGTCATTGTGCCATGAAGGAGCGCGTTGTGACGTCTTGGACATCCGTCTACTCCGCAACGTTTGGCGCGACAAAAATTCCAAGTGTGTGGGCTGGACTTCAAACACCGGTAGCATATTTTTGTCTCACGGACCCAACGCCATCTGTCGTCTATTGAGAGCGCTAAAAAGGCTTTACATGTTTTAATGTTGTGAGGTCCTTGTTTACAATAGGTACAACGCTCGGGCACTTTGTCGTTAGGTACGGTGGCATGAATTGTTTCCTTCTTTAATTGGAATCTAGTAGAATGCGTTGTGTTCTGTGCCTTAACCGTACTGTCGGCAACAAAGTTATATTTTAACTGTTTATCAGCCTCTACTAAAAGAAAGCGGGACAAAATATCCAATTTTATGAAGTTTGGTTGGTCGGGTGCATAAACGGAAGCAAAGTCCGTGAAACGAGCGCGCGTGTGCTCGCTCAACTTCATCAATATGCACCGAAAGAGCTCTGGCGACCATAAGTACTCGCTCTGATTAAGTAGCTTAAGCGTTGTCACGAAGTTGCGTAATTTAATTGCTAAACGGTTTAAATCTTCGGGAGAGCTTAGCTTAGGACTGTTGCGCAGCTCGGCGACCTCGCGGGCGACGAGAAGTTCTGGGCGCGCGTATGTCTGCTCAAGGGCGGCCACGATGTCGTCCGGTTCCCCGGAAGTCCATAGGAGAGACGCCACGGACTGGTACGCCGGACCGCGCACAGCGTTGTTTAAACGATCTAAGTTATCTGACGGAGAAAAATTAGATTTAGTTCGTTCGTAACTACTCTTGAATGCCATCCACTGACTAACTTCGCCCGAGAACGTGACGAGTTCGGGTCTCTTTGGTCTGTTGGAAAGGGCGTTTATAGCTTGGGTAAGCTGAGTTACGGGGTCTGAGATAGGGCGTTCAGACGTATTTAATTGTTGTGTTGCATCGTTGTGGTAGTTGTTACCGGCAGCACGTGTAACTGACGACGGAGCTGCATGTTTGACATTCGGTACGTAGAACGATACCGTGTTGGTAGGAGCGGCCGGCTGTGAATGTTGTCCTTGGGGGTTGCCCAAGGTGACAGTCGGTGCCTCACCAGGCATGTTCGCGTTAGTTACCGTGGTCATGTTCTGCTCAAGAACCCACGTCGCGGTGCGTTTTGCGGAATGACAACTAGACAAACGTGAACAATGGGATTTAGATGACTTATCTGATGCTTCCAAAGCGGCTAGTTTGGCTTGCAGTTCCGTCTCTTCCACCTCAGCCTCAAGGCGGGCAAGCTCGCGGTCACGTTCCACCTGCTGTCGCGCAAGCTCGCGCTCACGCTCCACTTGTTGTCGTTCGCGCTCCACTCGGCGCCGCATTGCGTCAGCTTCGATGGCCATTTTCTGAGCGCGGACGGTCGCCGAAGACCTCGATGAGTGAGTGCGTTCACTGCACGATTGTGTACTGTGAACGCTGTGTGCGCTGCGTGAAGGTGCTTTTGCATTTGCGTCTAAAACCGAATTAGATCGAACGCTTGGGCAATTTGCGAGGCTAGGTTGTGCCTGGTCGCAAAGTTCAGTGCCCGCGGGCTGTGTGGTCGAGCTAATTGGCAATGCCAAAGCACCCTCCGTTGCTGTGGCCAAAGCCGGCCGGTCGCGACCCCGTGAACGTTCGCGACGTTCGGACTGCGTCCGATCGACTTCCGTGACCGTAGTGTCCGTTTTTGCCTTGCTTTGACTACGTGTTTCCACCATGGTTAATGAGTAAAAACGACGAAATGAATGTTTATTAAACGAAATGAAAAACTTACGTCAAAATGAAAATTTTGAAAATGGTTTGTTTTTACGGCGAGAATGGACCAAAATGTTGGTGAGCAAATGGACTGTAATAGACTGAATATTTGTGCTTGTGTGTAGGTGATGGAAACACTGTAAAATATTATTAATTGATATTTAATAACAAAAAGCGACAAAATTATGTACAAGGCAAAGGACTGACACTTGACAACTAAACATTCTTCTGACCAAAAGTCATTATATAAAAAAGTATATTTCTTAAAGAAAAGGCATACCAGCCAGTCGCCAACAAATGATTTAAAGTTGATGTTATGGCGCGATTCCAACCTTTCGACCCTCAGAGTCCAGTTGGTCTTCTTTTTCAAATACTGCACCACTTCTTCAGTTGTAGTGGAGTGCTTCCTTTTTACTTTAGTGAAGCCCTCCTCATCAACTTGGCTCGTTCTTGGCACGGAGCTAAGGACCGCAGTCAGGGCAGGTTGACCACCCTCTTTCCGTATTTCCCCTTTTCTGGTTTGTCGCTTAGGCTGCGACGCATCAGAATACCCGCTGGTGACGATAGCAGCATAGGTACGTTTTGGGGTCCACGTACCTACGCGTGACGTATCCGCTGCCGGTGTTGTGGCGCGGGTGACGACGGCAGCGGGCGGCGCGTGCTCAGCGTTATCGGCAACTGGTGACGCACTTGTGTTCGCCGATTTAAAACTGCCGATGGTTGCATTTTGCGCCCCGCGACGTTTATTCACCTTTGAGGCCTCAGGTGACCCAAATACCGAACCAACGTTGCGCATTAACGCTATTTCTGCACGTAGTTCGGTATTGGTTTTTTCAGATACCTCCATTCTGGACTGCATCTTGGTCATCTCCGATTTCAAGGTAGTGATGTTCTTTAGAAGCCGTGTAACGTCGACGTGATCGAAAGTGACGGGAGGCAGTTTACTTAGCTCCTTCGCCACGAAATCTGGCACGTAGTCCGGGTCAGTCTTCTTCAACATATTGAGGATATCCTGAAGACTCTTCTCGGTTCCATCTCTGCGCCGAGAGGGGTATCTGGTCCAGTTTTCCAAGAGATTGGAACAGTAACAGCTTTCCGTTGCTGATTTCGTCCTACTTGAAGTTGGACTGGCATATCTGCAGGATGCTCACCTCGTCCATGTAGTCGATAGCATGGACTAGGAATGCCAGCAATTCATTCACTATAAATTTTTTGGAACTCATTGTGATTTCGGGCAGCGGCTACGGCCGCGCAACACGCGAATAAAATTCGTGCCGTACACAGTGGAAACACGTCCGTGTTCGGGCGCGCATCGCACTGCACTCAACACAACACAAGGAAACACAATGCACAAGGAGACTCCACAATTAGTTATTAGAGAGGATAACATAGCAAGTCGAAAAATTTCATTAGATAATCTTTCGATGTATGTTTGAAAAGCGTTTGTTTAATATGACGGGTAGGCTCACGTCCTTGAAGACGGTTAAGTAATTATGGATTACTTGAAAACAAATTAATACCATTGAAAATTTTTCATTTGGTTAGAACAAAGGACAAATGGTCCGTGCTCTTTGTACGAATCAAAGTGAAAACATTATGAATCACTCAAAACCGGCACGGTTGGCGCAGTGGCTGAGGGATTGACTGCTGCGTTGCGTGTCGCGGGTTCGATACCTGCACTAAACAAATATATGTACCTATGGATGGACTACAGATAGTTTTTCACGAATTTCAAAATAAGGTACTGCCATCTCTAGATGCTGCCGGCTACAAAAGTATCGCCACATTTGTGTGTGCTCTGTATAGGATTTTAAGTATAAGATCCTATAACTCTTTTAATTATAACAAATTATTTTGTAGATTCATTGCTCGGAATTGGCTCCTCGGGAGGAACTGGCAGCTTGACGAATACAGCCAATGCAACAGCTACGACCACTCAGCTAAACAGTCTGCGCTAGTGTTAGAAATCAGCGTCTAATCGTGCCATTAAATAATTTGACAGTAGTGTAGCATCCCTACGATAAAGGCCACCACCACTAAAATCTTCAACAGAATCATCTATTAATACGACAGAATGTCCATGTTACAACGCGGAGACAGAGCTACCACATCCACTGTAACTACGGCAGAGCCATCCAAACTTTTATGAAAATGTAGTCTTTAAAATTAACAACTCGTTCATATATTATGAAACGCGTCCCCAGAAACGATGAATACTTATTCGTCTGATCTGTCAACAGGTCTAGACAAAGTGGCATGGCGTAAACGACTGTCGAGAGTTACGGGAAATTGACCTCCTCTGCCTTGCCTTTACCCAACTTTATTTGGGTTGGCTTTCAATCTTACCGAATGCAGCTGAATATCAGTATTTTACATTAAGCGACTACCAATCTGACCCCCACAACCCAGTTAGTACAGGATAATACGATACCCCTTGATAAAACTGGTTGTCAAACTTTTGGGCCACCTGCAGCGACTGACAAAGATTTACAATTGTCAGCTGGGAAGCCGTTGGGGCTTAACGTGCTTCCTGAGGCATGGAGGAAACTCGGTATATAAATGGATGGTCAATTGTAATGGACTTGGGTCGCCTTTTCGAGGTCGATGAATACCATGTGTATAACATGTATTTCTCGTGTGGGACTTTTTTTCCCACTAGTCCTACGATTTCAGGTTGTGCAAAATCGTAGAACTAGTGGAAACAAAAAGTCAGCTGTGGCCGCATCCGTCGTACCCCGACCAGGAGTGCGATTCACTAAGGCAAAACATCTTTACAACCATGAAATCATCGTTGAAACATCTGATGAAAACATAACGGTATTCTCTAGTTAAAACCGCGCGATCACAGCGCCACAACGATGTCGACGGCGCGACATAAAACTAAAATATGGTTCCGATTGTATGAAAAACGGTATTCAGAAACACTTAACATCCTCGCCTACAACGACAACGGCGCCTTCGCCTTCGATTTTAACTGTCAAACCGTAAAGCTTGTAAATTGTAGATGTTTCCTTGGTTGTAGACACAGAGTACATTGAATAACAATTAAAATGTGAGTAAAACAAGTTTTATTTTTTTTAATTATCATGCTTTATTATTGTTTTGTTTCCTGTACTTTAATTCCCGAAACGTTTATGCCTATTTTTAATGTTTTAGATGGCAGTTCGTCTTTCTTGTATGATTTTTTTGTTGGAAGAAGCTAAGCGTCGAGATAATTTAGAAAAAAGACGTCAGGCACATGTGATACGGAATATGGATATTCTTAGTACTGATATAGACTATATTAAGGTATTCAGGTTGACTGAGGAGCTAATTAGACAATTGGAAGAAGATATTTCACCATTCCTAGTAAAGGCGAAACGTCGAGGAGGAATTTGCAACCGAACCAAGGTATTACTACTAAATCAATATAAAATAAATCACATAAAGCCATATAGTGGAAATATGTCTAATACTTACTCTCATTCCAGGTTTTATGCACTCTCGCATTTTTAGCTAGTGGGAGTTACCAAAAAATATTATGTGAGAATGCAAGAACTTATATCTCGCAAGCATCTGCCTCGAGGGCTATAAGAACCGTAGTAGATGCCATCAACCAGCCAGTTATTATTAATAAGTATCTAAGATTTCCTCAAAATAGAAACGAAAGGCAAATTCTCAAAGAAAAGTAAGTATTTCATATGTTTCATTCACACTATAGTTTTATTTTTACTAACTAAATAAGTACTTTCATAAATCAAACATGTATTTTTATGTTACATAGGTACATATACAATATTTTCAAATTGTCTATCTTCTTTATAGATTTTATGAAAAGTTCAAAATGCCTGGAACTATTGGTTGTGTTGATGGTACCTTGGTATCAATGGTTCGTCCCAAAGAACATGAAGAAAGATATTATTGTAGAAAAGGGTATCATGCTCGAAATGCTGTTATTGTAAGTTTTTTTATTTCATATTATTAAACATATGGTAAGAGAACATATCTGCTTCAAACCATACTTTAGTAATCTTTTATTTTTGCCTTTTCAGATAAATGATCCAGACTTAAATATAATGCATGTGGATGTAACTTTTGGAGGTGCAACACATGACAGCTTTATATTTAATAATTCAGTCATAAAAACGCATTTGGAGCAGCTAATTAGTACAGGAGAAACAGTGTATCTGCTTGGTATGTATTTTAAAATGTTTCTTTACTTATCCCATCAGAAATTGTACCTGTTTTCGAGGGTATTTAAATATTAATTCAGTTATTTTTATTAAGATAAAATTAAATTCCTATTTAATTTATTTCAGGGGACTCCGGTTTCGCTCTTAGACCATACATGATGGTTCCATGTAGTAACCCTGAGCCTGGATCAAGGGAAGAATGCTATAATGATCTGCATGCCACTGCAAGAAATACTGCAGAACGAACCATTGGCGTACTTAAAGGCCGTTTTAGGTGCCTTTTGGTTCATCGTGTTCTTCACTATGATCCAGAGATGGTGGGAAAAATTATTAAAGCTTGTTGTGTATTACATAACATTTGCAATCAAGCCAGAGTTCCTCCAGTAGAATTACCAACTCATTTACAGAGACAAGAAGCGAGTGTGATCCGGTTACTACAACAAGGAAGCCAGAACTCTATCAGTGATTTGGACAGTGGACGTCTTGCTAGAGGTCGTCTAATTAATAGACTGTGGCGTGGACAAAATAGTTAATAATAGAAGTAAAAACTAACAATAGACTTAAGATATTACTAATTCAGGTTTTGTAGTTGTTTATTAAAAATTATAGTGTATGTTAAATAGTGTTGTAGGTATATTGTTTGTCATAAAATAAAGAAAGTGGATGTTTTTTTAAACCTAATAAATATAATGTTTTACAAAAAGATAAAATGAATATAGTCTAACAAAATAGTATGTACCTAGGAAAAGTAATTTTAATTTAAATAAAACAATCTTTTACCATACTTTTACATTTTATTTATTTATTAAATCTCGAATTGCACTACTTATTCTATCTAGTGCCTGAGCCATAGCCTGATGGCCCTCTACTTGTTGGCTAATTGCTTGGGCAATCAATAGTTCTGCTTGTGCTCGGCGTTCTTCGATGGCTATGAAACGCTCTGTGATGCTAACCATTTCAGAGCGGCGCTGTGACGGGGGTGACCTTCTCAATAGTCGCCGGCGCGCTGCAGATTGACGCGGAGATAGCTGGTGAGTGCGTCGGCGACCGCGTAATGTCTCTCTGTGCACACGCCGAGTAGGAGCTGCAATTAAAATATTGTACTTATTATAGTTATTCCTAACTTATTAACCCATTGTGTCCCACTGCAGGGCAAAAGCCTCCCTTCCCTCTTTACATTTGTTTCTATCCTATATTATAGTTATTATTAATTATTTTATAATAAAAATTTTTCGTTAGAGAATGCAACTTACTTTGACTGCCCCTTTCCAAAACATCATTTGGCTGTGACGCAGGTCTTGTTGGCTCAGTAAACGAAACCTGAAAATATATGATAGTTGTTGAATTATTTTTTCGTTTATAAAGAATAGTTATCAATTTTCCAAAATCATACCCTGTTTTCTTCAGCTTCTGGACTATGAGCATCTGTTTCAATTACTTGCTGTGACACCGACATTGTAGGTATCTGTGTCAGATTGTCTTGCACACTATCCGCATCAAAAGCAACAAGATTAGACTGGAATAGAATGTTTTGTTAGGTTCTTTTAATTATTCAAGATAACATTTAAAAATTACACTCGCAGCCCACAGCTATACCATGTCCAGTATTTAGAACTATAGCACATGAGTAAGAAAACGGAAACTATAGTTTTGATCTTTATTTATTTATTATATATACTTGTATTGATCAAACAACATGGGTGTTATGCACCTTAGAGAGAGTACTTATTATGAGAGATATAAGCATAGGTAAGTCACTTAATGCTTAGAGGAAAAATTCATCAATAAAAGAATAAACAAATCTTATACCCATTGCATTTCATGGCCTGGCTCATATATGAAAACATCACTTTGGTCAGCCTGCTGCTCATTTGGAGGGACAATATTCTGAAAATAGAATGTTTACTTATTATATTTATAAGTTAACTCAATAAACTGACAAAAAAAAACTTAAAACTTACGAGTAAAATGCTGGGGGACTCTTCACTTTCCACAGTTCTATTCAATGGTTCTTCCTAAAAATGTAAAAGTATTATATTAATTTCAATCAAATCAATAAATTTGTAAAGCCTTGAAAATTACAAACCTCAAAAGGATTTATTTCTAAGTTCTGATCTCCACAACCAAAACTTTCTCCTCCCATAATGGCTTGGATTTTTAATTCAATTTCACTAAGTTCTGGCAAATCCTCTATGCCACCACCAGTGCGCCGCCTCGCGGCTCCAATTAAGCTGGACTTCCTCTTAATTGCTCCTTTTTTGTCCTTCCAGTACTGCAACACAAGTAAGAATTTTATGATTATTTTGATGTATTAAATAAATAGAACACTTGCTTAGTTTGGTTTAACTTTCCGTTGCAATTCTAAATGCTTATGATATAATTGCTAAAGTTACCCTGTAGTTAATATACTAATCTAGTAATAAAGAACATACACAGGGGGCTGTCAATGTAAAAAGATACTACCGTGGAAGGCTACCTACTTACTCAATGAAACAGTACTTATATACACACAATACATATAATTACCAACCGTACACCACTGTTCCGATGTTTTCGTACACCCACTACCATCACTGTTCAGGGCTGTTGTTATTTTGGACCATGCCTGACGACTGCGAATGCGAGCATTCGCAGTACGAGCATGGCCCATAGCCAACCATGGTTTGTTTTCTAAAAAGCTTACTAGCTTTTCCAGCTGATCTAACGAAGGAGCTGCGTTGCGAGGCACTAAAAGATAAATATTTTGGTTACTTATATAGTAGGTCCAGAAACTGTGCTATAATTTTAATATAAATGTTACTGTGTACTTACTTTCGAGAGGTTTGGAACCAAAGTAAAACACAGAACCAGTAGAACGCCATTGGGTTGGGGTGCACAATTTTTTTAAAGTCCACTTAGCCACTTAAAACCACTTGTAACTTTGGAATTTCGTATTTTGATAAAAAACTTTCAAGATAAGACCTAGTTGTTTGTTTTGAAATACACTCGTACAAATAAAACTGTCAAAGATTTGGTTTTGTTTTATTGCTATAATCAAAAATAATTATTTTCCAAGTCTAAAATGATATAATTAATTAAATATTCGTTGCATAATAAATATAACGTGTTTTATACATACGTATTGTGCATTTTTATCAATTTAAAATGACGAAATAACTTAAAAATAGGTTAGTCGAGATTTTCTCGATTATACTCTTGATTAAACATAGCAACACTGTTAACATCATACTCATCATCGTTGTTCGGCAGATCATCGACGAGCGTAGGTAGCTTGGCGAATACGGTTTTTAACAACGTTGTTTTTAAAAGCGATATTTACGATGAAACATCAGTGAACTCGTCGATGTTAACATCTATGATGAGTCTGTTAGTGAATCGCATTGCAGACATAAAACCGAATCGATTTTGTAAAATTTCACTGTTTTCTCTCAGTCGTCTTTCAATAATTTTCTACCAAATTTTCGTACTATGTGCAATTAGTTTTATTTATCTATAGTTATTGCACTCCGACACTTGTTTTTAAAGATAGCCGATAGATAGACTGTTTCTTCAGCCACCATGCGTCAGGTATGGCTTCTTCCAGCAACAACTTATTGATGAATAATGCTATATAGGTCCATCTATCCACACATAATAACTTCCAAACTTCAACGGGTATACCGTCAGGTCCTAACCCTTTGCTATTCTTCGTTATCGCTGTAAGAGCTCATTTACGGAGACGCGGCGAGTCGAGAGGCACATTACGTGGAGCATTACTCGTTTTTTCCCGTTTACGGAGAGGCGGCGCGTGCAGCGACCCGCGTTATCACACGCCCAAACAATACGATGTTGCTCTGCCACTATGTTGGTCCCTCTGTCTAAGCCACTTAATGATGAGTAGCATGGCTTTGACCTCGTCCATGCTGTAGATAAAACAGGTTAAAAAAACCAGTTTAAGCTAAAATGGTGGTGGTGGTGATTAAAGATGTTTTAGATATAATTTTTATACACTTGCATGTGTGTTGTGGCCGTAATACTATTTCTAATTAATTATTTTATTTCTGATTAATATTATTTGTTTCTTTATTTTAAACTCTTAACATTATTTGTATAAAATACATATTATTATGATTGTGAGGCATATTTATCCTATAATATATCTAGCTGACCCACGCAACTTCATCTGCGTCACATAAGAGAAAGAGGGTTAGAGAGAGCAGGTCGTAGGCGCCTATAGTACAATTCTAAAGGCACATCACACACATCGTTCAGCACAATGAAAATGTAGTACTGGATCGTTATTTTGCTGCGGAGTTATTTTAAAGCTTTGTATCTCTTAAGATATTCATTGAAATCAAATTCTCAATATCAAATATTTTTCTAACGAATCTGTCCAGTTGCTCCGAAGGCGTATTTGTTTGGACAAGGATTAATACCATGTTTACAAACACACCTTCGCAAATAATGCATTAATTTAGAACAAATTTGATTCCCATAAAAAATGTATAGTCAACCTTAAAAGATAAACATAATTATACTTTGCCGACTTTTTTTTTGCCTTTTTTTTATTTACCTTCCGTCTCCATCGTCAGACCTTCGATGTCGATGACAGGATATTATAATATGTCCAAAAAGCAAACTGGAAACCATATAGTATGTACGTATCAAAACCACACGTAAAATATGGTGTCCCACAGGGCAGCTTATTGGGTCCGTCACTTTTCTTATTATACAGAAATGATGTACATAAATGATCTCCCGAAAGCAACAACGAAGAAAATGGTTCTTTTTGCAGCTGATACTACAGCTTTATTAAAATGTACCTACTGATCCAAATACTTCTAAGAATGACATCAATACTTGTTTAAATGGCAAAATAATAACAATCTGGTTATAAACCTAATTAACACAAAAGTCATGCATTTTCATCAACTATGTCTTAACCCAAAGGTTGAAATTTCCCACAATGGCTGTGATATTGAAGAAGCTAATAAAGCTAAGTTCTTAGGTATTAAAATTGACAGCCAACTTACATGGAAGCCTCATATCGAAGAATTATGTAAAAAAACTCAGCAAATCGGCATATGCTCTATCTCAACTTTTAAAAGAAAGTTAACGGTCAGGCGCTTTTATCAGCGTACCATGGACTAGTTGCCTCTGTGCTGTGGTATGGCATTATTTTCTGAGATCAGTTTATTGATAGGGAGCTGGTATTTAGATTGCAAAAGCGATGCATCAGGTCAATGTGCGGTTTTAAGACAACTGACAGCTGTGGGCCCTATTTTACATCAATATTTTTTTTAACTTCTACTCTCTTCTCTTCTTCTTCTCTTTCTTCTTTATTTTATTTTTACTTCTTCTTTTTTTCTTCTTCTCTTCTTTTTAGGGTTCTATACATACTATTATAAGTTGGGGGATTACATTGATGATAAAAATGCTTGGCTAAATGCTGGTCCTGCTCCACAACCATAGGTGGGGGGGGGGCAAACTAATTGTTTGTACTGGTCGGGCATTATTTGAGTCCATCGACACGTAAAGAAGAAGATGAAGAATTGATTCCCATGTTAATGTATTGTGGAAGCTGCAGAAGATTGTAAAAATATACTTGCATTGTATAGATTCCAATTCTTAGTATTATTATATTATCTGTGGTATTATATAATTGCATAGCACATGTGTGAGTACTTTGTACTGTTCAGCCACCATTTACATTTATTTATCTTTCATTGACTTGAATATGCCTTGGTGACTGAGAGAATGTCATGCTCACTTAAATGTCTCGCTGATGGTGGCGGGTGTGTCGGGTCATTTAGTTCCCTTCAATATGGTTGAGTTGAATGGCGCCGGTACATGCGTCATGTCTGTGAACGGGCGCTGTCAGTTGGGACTGGTCATCTCTTAGCTGCCAAGGTTCATTTTTAATTACTTTATTCATACATTTTTAATCTAATCTTTCACTCTGGATGCTCTTAGTGTGCACGTCTTTCTACATCGTTCTCACATATATGTATAATCTCAAAATTAATGATGTAACCAAGATTTTGTAGCAATATTTTGATTTTAAAAGAGTGTCCACAAGAGTGTCAACCTGCATATCTTGTATGTATACTCATGTTTCCACAAATAAATGTCTTGTCTTGTCTTGTCTTGTCTTGTCCATGGAGTTTCTTGCCTATTCTTCTCCATAGAGATCTACGCTAGGGAATGGGCAACTACAGTACTTTCTCAAGTTATTATGCCTTGTGACTGGGACTGTAGCTTTGATTTTCTTTTTTGTATTTTTGACTTTCAAAAGTGCCGTAATGGTCTAATTGAAATAAATGCTTTGAGTTTGAGTTTGAGTTTGACTAACCGTCGAGAACCAGGATAGATCATGATTACCATTTTTTTACTTTCCTTCATATATACTTCTTCTTAGCGTGTGGATTGCAGTCTAACTTGAGATCCACTAAAACTTGACTACGACGCTACAGGATCAGGATGTTAGAAATTTACAACGACTTCACGTTCCCATGTAATGTTCCCTTATAATGCCAAAAAAATATGAGGTGACGTGAGTGAAGGTCCAGCTAATAAGGATATAATCATTCTAAATTACTAGTTCTAATTAAGTGGTTCACCCATTCGTGCCCCGCATGTTAAAGAGCCACTATTTTTAGATTCACGTTTTATTTTTATAACCCAAGAGCAGTCGCCCAGGGTGGACGCATCGACTATACATGTCGTGACAACGTTATCTGGGATGAAAATGTATAGAACGCTTTGCGTGTTGGCGTTGTTGACGCTGCAGGCGGGGTTGGCGCACTGCTTCTCCTGGGGTGAGTACAAGAGTCGTTTTTGTTTTTGGGAATTCCCATTCCAAAGTGATCCATAGGGATCCCTTTGGAATGGGAATTACAAAGACTATTATTCCGCCACGTAGGTACTTGGTCTTCTGAGAGGAGCTCGTGGCTAAATAATAACAGCCACTTGGGTCAATCGTTAGGTTAAGCCGTGCTCGCCTAGGTTGGTCTGTGGATGGGTGACCACCCATTACATACCGAGTTTCCTCCGTGCCTCGGAAAGCACGTCAAGCAGTTGGTCCCGGCTGTCATTTGTAGATCTTTGACAATCGTTAGGTAGTCAGAGGCCCAAAAAAGTCTGACAACCAGTCTTACCAAGGGGATCGTATTACCCGGTACTAACTGGGTTATGGAGGTCAGATAGACAGTCGCTCCATGTAAAATACTGATATTCAGCTGTATCCGGTAAAACTGGAAGCCGACCCCAACATAGTTGGGAAAAGGCTAGGCAGATGATGTAGGTACTTGGTCTTCTGACGCACGTACTTCACGATGTCCTCCGCCGTAGTGGTGAAGTAGATAAAGTACTCGATCGCATGCCAAACATGTAGATCCCAACACTTACTGCATCCGAAGTTTCTTTTGAGAGGCGCGCCGCCGTTTAGGGTCAGTTACTTTTCAGACAACAGACTCCCGAAGTCTGTCACCCGCACCTATGGTGACCGCAGATCATTATGCACTCCCCAAATTCCCATTGATAGGAAGGCGTAATTTATGGAAAGAAGAGGAATGGCTAGGAAAGCGAAGATTTAAAAGCATAACCTTAAATGTTAATAATGTTTCAGATATCGTCGCGGCCAGAAGTAATCGACTAGAATTTTATAATGAAGAAAAAATTACGTTCTCCGTGGCGATCAAAGATCTTGACGTTTACTGGATAACTTACGACCCATTTCACAACCGTGTTCTTTTTATCAACATTAGTACCAAATCTCTCCTTAGTTTTGACATAGCAACCGGTAACATTCAAACTTTAATTAATTTTGAACCAGTCTTTACATTCATTAGGTTCGCATACGACCCGGCTACAGGACTATTTTTTGCCATGTCCGGGTCTGTTAATAAAATTTACTCGTATCTCGTAAAACCTGGATCCAACCATGACGTTGACGGAAATTTTGTGATTGATTTGAAAAACGCGTGTTATGAAATGGCCGTGGATAGTTGTGGAGGGTGAGTAAATCATGCTCATTAATTTTCTAAATATGCACACAACATTTTTTGTATTTTTTTTTTTCTTTAAAACACATGCAAACTATAATCTGTGATCTTTGTTTTGTCATCTTTACTCTAAATTAAATAAAGCTCCAAGCGACCCTTAAATTACTGAAAATAGTTTTGCTACTAAAATAATTGCAAAATATTGTTAAGCGTCGTTTTTATTTTAGATAAATATATCTGTAAAATTCAATTTTAAACAGCAAAAACTATATAATTGATTTTTACTTATTACAGGTATATCTACTGGTCTTACGGTGACAATATATTGGAGAGGGCTCGACTCAATGGTACCAAAAGGGAAGAAGTAATTATGGAAAGTAGTGATGGAACTAAAATGGGCTTAACTATTGACTCTCAGGCACAAACAATGTACTGGGTAGAATATTTCCCCGGACGCCTTTCTATTGTTAGTACAGATTTGAATGGAAAAAACAGAAGAACCTTATATAATGAACCAGTTAATCATTCAACTCAATTAACTGTTTCAAAAGATTTCATTTACTGGGTGAAAAACTACGACCAGTTCTTCTGGAAATTACCAAAAAATCCACCACTCGGCACAGATGTGGAACCTAAAAAAAATGCATTTGACGACACATCAACAGATTTGAGTTACACTTATAATTATAATATAGCCGCAAACTACGCAATTCAAGAACAATCTCAGGGAATTCCGCTTTGTAAAGCACTGAAGCGCCTGCTACCAAATTACTCAGAGACCAACGACAGTGACTCCCTCAACGTTTCTACAGATGGAAGCTTGCTTCGTGTCAACGAAACGAAAGTTAGTGGAGACTCTTGGGTTAGCCGTGACACATGGAATGTGTCTGTATGTCAGTACTATTGTTTACAAGGACACTGCAGTACCAGTGCTGGCGGACAACCTAAATGCAGGTAAACCACGTTCCGTAAATAACGGTCTAGTTATAAGACTGCACTCAACATCACAAGATGACCACAATTTTAAATCTTCAACATGCTCTGTGTCATCATTATCATCATCATCATCATTTTAGCCGAGAGACGTCCACTGCTGGACATAGAACCCCCGCGTGTGTCGCCACATATTAATATGTCCTGTATTGACCGGACCTGTGCGACTCGCATCCAGCGGATCCCCACAACCTTCACAAGATTACTCTGTGTGTAATTTTGACGCAGGATTAATGACAAGTTACGTGGTTTCTTATTCATTCCGTAGTTTCTGTCTATCCCTGTAAAAAAGGGGCATGATTATAAATGTAAGACAAATGACACGGATAATAATGATTGTTAAACATGTTGCAGATGTAATGCCGGTTATTCGGGAAAACGCTGCGAAGTAAACGCGTGTCAAGGTTATTGTTTAAACGACGGTACCTGTTCCCTGAGTGAGGAGAATAACCCAATGTGTCAATGCACAGGAGATTATCAGGGTAAAAGATGTGATGTTCCCAACTTTCTTATAAAATGCTTACAAACAGTTTATTTGTTGAAAGGCATCCTCAACGCAGGTAAACCTTTTTTAAATCTGTCTATATTTAAATCTATCTGTCCTATAGAGATATATTTGAACTCCGTTCATGTTTATTTCATGTGTGCCTTATCAATCTCCTCGGTGTTTAATTGTGCATTTGAAACGTTCTTTACAGATTTAACTTCGGTTATTGAAGGCAAAGGAGTGAAGTCAACGTGCGCTTCAACTGTTGTCTGAAGAAGCGGTGCTTGTTCAGAAAGAGCACAACATGTGAAGCCGTCGCTGCGACTGCTCAGTTGAACTGTTACAATATAAACAGCTCCACTAGGAGATATTGAGACACAGATTTAAATTTTATATTTCTTTTTTATATCTTTAATAAATATTTATAAATTTACATGGTACAGTAAGCGTGCATAAGTGCCGAGGCACGCTAAGGATTGTATTGCTGTGAACGCACCGTCGAGCGACCGTGCGTCTGTTTGTGTAAGTGGTCTCAATACAGTACGCACACCAGAATTCACCCACTGTCGCAGGTCATCGCGTCGCACTCCACATAACAAAAAAACATATTTCCGTCTCTTTTGTTATACAAGCAGCAAACATTGTGTGGCGTCCTGTTCTTACCATAGAATAGCTAAAATTCACACATAATTAATAAGTGTTGATAACTGTTTGGGTAAAGCAGCGGCTTCACGATTTATGAGTTCCGAGTTCGAATCCCGTTACCAATGTGTGGGTCTTTTGTATCTTTGTAACCATATTTATATTTGTATTTTTATGCAAAAATTGGTTAGGTATTTTGTTTTTTTTAAAGAAGTTAAATATTAATTAAAAACCCATCGTTATATTATTTAACCATTTAAGTGATTGTGTATTATCTTTTCGGTGTTGGAAGGTGCAAATAAAAAAGTCATGTTAAATGATAACAAAAATGTTTATTCGTTTTATTTATTTATAAAATTATAAAAAAAACATTAATGAGAATTTTAACGTCACATTCCTATCTAGTTAAAACAAGTTCTCTTGTAATCGTTTGATTTTTTATTGTATACCCACTTACTCTAAGTCAATTCATAATAACATAACAAGGAAAGGATATTCTAATCTCATAAATAAAATTGTTGATACCCATTTATTAATAGGTATCGGTATTTAGCAGAGTTTATTGAAAACTAATATAAGTATGATTTAGAATTTATGAACATATTTTTTTATGTGACGTCACAATAAATGTAACACGCATTGAGGTTATAGTTTAAGTGTTCATTTTCTTGAAGAAAAGAAGATTGAAACTAAACCTCAATTTAAGATCATTACATAATTACGGATAAGTAAACAACTAAACATTAACAACTAAATAATATTTTGTTACACGTCTAATTCAAATTAAAACACTAGGATTGATATTTTGTATAACTCCCATTATTTTCGATGCAATCAAGTAGACGTTTGCGCCTGGACCCCACAATATTTTGATATATTCCGGTTCCTTCCTCTTAAATTTTCCCACACCGCCATGCAATGTGTTGTTAACAATTCAAATAATTCCGCTAAGTGGCTCGTAGGCGTGAAACCATTTGTTTCATACTGGCCTACCATATTATTATGGCGTCGCTGCGCTTCGCTAACAAGCGACGGCCTTCCACTTCGCTGTCGACTAGCAAGGCTATTCTTCCTCATACTTTTTTATCCAACGACTTACAATATTCCTCTACAACAAAAAAAAAGTAATGTTAGGCACCTGTAGAATAAAATACTAAAGTGATCATACACTCTGCATTTATAAATAAACACTAATTATTTATCTTTTAGGCCTCATGATGGATTTAAAAATCAATTAATTAATCCTTATGTCACCAAAGAAATTAACAATAACATTAGGTTTGAATTTCTAATAAAAGTTTAAGTTACAATAAAAAACAATTAATTAGTCCTTATGTTGTCATCAAATAAATTAACAATAATATTACATTTTAATTTCTAATAAAAGTTTAAGTTACAATTATTCATAAATAAAGTACTCACAAAGTTCGGTTTCTTCAGATATTTTTGTTCTATTAAGATCACATAAGCAGCGCGATAAATAGTCGCCCTCGCCTCAATATTAATATTTGCTTGCATTTTGCAACAACAATACCGCTATCTATTAAACCACACGTCACTAACAACAACTTCAACCAAACGAAAACATTCATTCCGGTCAAGTTAAATATTCATAAATCTCATGTCTACCTCACATAAATCTAAACTCTTTACTTATTTTCTATGATCTACCTTTCAACTTCACGGAATGTGTAAACAAAGCGAACAAGATAAAGAATATAATATTTCTGTTTCATTACTTCCAATTGAGTATAAAAACTGGTAAGAACTTACAAAAAGTCTAAAAGTAACTATGTGAGATTTGAACACACGGCTTACTGATTCGTTCATAGATCTGCACGCGCTTAACCGCTAGGCTATCTTGACATATGTTTCCATGTTGAAATGTTGAACTACAATTACTTGTAGACGACAATGTCTATTTTCTTGAAAGTAGAAGGTCGTAAGTCAAACTAAACGTCAAGCTATTGCTTTGTGAGACTGCCACTGGACTTTTGCTCGACACTGTACATGGGTCTTTTGTCGTGCAGCTCAAAAAGAAAACCTCACGTATTAGGTTGTATGTACAGTAAGCGTTCCTAAGTGCATGGGTACGCTAAGGATTGTATTGCTGTGAACGCACGGTAGAGCGTCCGTGCGTCTTAATGTGTAAGTGGTCTCAATACAGTACGCACACCAAAGCCACAGAGTTCACCCAATCGTATGTCGCGCGTCACACTCCACGAAACATAAAAATATATTTCCGTCTCTTTTGTTATACACGCAGCAAACGCATGATCTTATTTGTGTGGCGACCTATTCTTACCATTGGATAGCTAAAGTTCAGGGTTGGGTTTTAAAACGTGCTGCCTCGCTGGAGGAAATGTGATAATATTAGGAGTTCCTAGGGGTCTTAATGATACCCTTGCAACACTTTTTTTTCATAGGAAACGCAGTTTTAATCAAAAAATAAATAAAGAAAAAACCTAATTTTTAGGTTAGGAACGAACATATTTAGGCCAAAAATAAACATAATTACGTCAAACTAAACGCAATTTTGACACTTTGACAGTTGAAATTACACAATTACGTGAAACTAAACGCAATTTTTACAGTTGACTGCTAAAATTGCGTTTAGTTTCACGTAAACTACCGGTATTAGTATATTATCTAAACTGGCACTAAAGTACTTTAGAGATGGTGAAAAGCGTGATTTTCCTATCACTGTGACTGTAAAGGAAGTACAATAAAGGTAAATATAATAGATTATTTTTAATTAAATACACAGACAGGACTTGGCCTCATAACCGACACAGGGCACCCCGACCCCACGTGGTCTTGTGGTCCCTACCCCTAGAGTGTTTTTTATAATTGCGGGAGCCAGATGCTCGAGGGAGCTCCTGTGTGGCTTAGCTACACTCAGGGGTGAGCGAGAGTGTCTGGCGGGAGCGCGTCCGGAATCCGACTCAGACCAACTTGACCGGATTAGGTTAGGTCAAAAATGTTAAATCTATATTTAGTTTTTTTTTTTTATTTGTTTTAGGGCGACATATCAAAAAAGTCAATAAAAAAACATAAAACACAAAAATATACATTTCTGGCAAGCGGAAAGGGGGGGTGCGAGGTCCCCCTTTCCTTCTCCTACTCTTTCTCTCCCCTGAACCCCCAAAATGTACATTTGCTATGACAAAATTATTGCATCTAAAAAAAATCATAAAAAAGCTATACATTTCCGGTTAGCGGTAGGGGGTTGGACCCCCTTCCCCTCCCCCCCCCCGGTCCTCGGAGCCCTATCGGGGCAGCACGCTGCAAAACTTTAACCAAAGTTCACAAAGATTTGCTAAGTGTTGATAGTTGCTGGGGTAATCAATAGGATTCACGATCAAAGAGATCCGAGTTCGAATCCCGTTAACAACGTGTGGGGTTTTTGTTTCTTGGTAACATTATTTCAATATTAGTAAAAAACCATAGTATTATTACCATAGCATGACACCTAATACCTACTTCTACAAAATTAATAAAATAAATTCCAAAAATAATAAACATGATTCGCGAGTTCGATCCCCACACGGTTTTCAGTTTTTGCAAGTTCTTAGCATTTTATTTTATTTTAATGCTTTATGATTTTCAAATCATTCCAAAATAGATTTATAACTACTTTTCGTTTTTTTATTAACCATTCAAAAGACAGTTAATAATTTTACAAAGTACGAAGAAAAAAAGCTCAAAAAGTGGATTCCATACTGGCTGAGATTCGGACTTTCGAAAACTTGTGAAACTCCACGACGACGTTGTAAATTTATCCGTGTGGGAATCGAACCCGCGACATGCAGCGCCGCAGTCAATTGCTCAGCCACTGCGCTAGCTGTGCCTTAACATAATTTGCATTTGTGCCAAATCATCAGCTGGCCCAACTCTGCAGGGACCGCAAAAGTTTTATCTCACACTAGAAATTTCTCCTGGGTCGTGGGTGCCTTTACAAACTTTTAAACTCACAAACACAAACAGCCAGACCCGGAACCACTACCAGCACGCCATACAAAAATTTGTTTGGTGCGGGGATCAAACCCGATACCCGCAGCGCAGCAGCCATTCGCTCAGTCACTGCGCCAACCGTACCGTCATATAGCTGTGACTACGGCTTCCTCGGGTATTGCTGCAACTTTGCTTGAGGGTGGCCTGACAGTGTTTTCAAATTTCCCCTGAATCTTGCAAGCGAAGATACCCCAACATGCAACATCACCAAAAACGGAGAAGTCCTTTTGCAGCAGTGGTAGTTAAGATCGCACAAGCATGCATTAGAGGCGTTGAACCGCAGCTTTTTTTTAAGAACGAGTGAGTCAGCAATAAACAGAAAACAAATTACAAGATGGGCGGTGATTCAAAATTACACACATCCATAGACACTGTGAGCGCTAATGACGATGGTACTGCCTAATTATATAATTTCTCAACTCCATGGAGTTAACGGGAATGCCATCCCATCAGCTAGAGTTTAAATTTGGCATTCCAGTTCTGCTGATGCACCCAGACTGTGCAACAGCACCAGGCTTCATTTCACATTATTAAAACAGAAGTGCTAAAGCAGAGAGCGTTTTAATTCCCCGCATACCCATTGGTTTAAATACGGTGCCATTTAAATTTAATAGGGTAAAATTTCCCTTAAAATTGACTTTTACAATACTTTCACCCTCGCTTCAATATCAATATATGCCTGAATTTTGAGAAATACCAACAACAATACCGCTATCTATTAAACTACACGTCACTAACCAAACACAACACAACCAAACGACAACGTTCATTTCGATCAACTCATGTCTACCTCACAGAAATCTGAATTCTTGACTTATTTTTCTATGATCTACCTCCTTCTAACTTTACGAAATGTGTGAACAAAGCGAACAAGTTAAAGAATATATTTCTGTCCCATTACTTCCAATCTAAAGTCTAAAAGTAACAATGTGAGATTTGAACTCACGACTTACTGATTCACTCGTAGATCTGTGTCCTTAGTGCGAGATTTGTTATTTTCGTTCACCACATTCGAGCGCGTTAACGTTTAGGCAAATTTGTATGGCGCTGGGGAAGCGCCATCTAGCGTAATATGTCAGAACTAGGTAGTGTGAGTGCCGCATCGACAATCGTTAACTTGCGAGTGTGAGATCCTAGAATACATTCATTCGTTTTCGCGTTAATTCACCGTAACGTGTGTTGCGTACATTAATAACCGGCCAAAATAAGTTGACATTCGTATTTTGTGTTCATAATATAAGCGACTGCCTATTCAATTAGTGGTGGTTATAGAACGAAGTTAGACGACATTACTTATCTGTGGTCAATGGTCATTAGTTTTGTTTGTGTTTACGAAAGTTTGTGTTAGTTTTGAATATTATTGTTAAAAATAAAGACTAGCCCGTCCCAATTTGAAATACTGGTGACATAAATGGAGCAGTTAGTGTAATTTATATATTTTGGTGTGTAGTGAGTGACCTTGATCCATCTGTGAAGTTTGTAAAACTAAGTTTGTTATTTTTAGGCATGGAGATCTAAGCAAATGATCTAATAGTGCCCGAGTGGTTTGTGGTGGTGTTTCTATCTTTGTTTACGTAACCGTGTTTACTTTTTTGTGGCGTTATATTACGCTTATCTTGTGCTTTTGCGGTCTCAAACATTGTCCAAACGAAATAATACGAGATTCCATGGTAAGTTTCATTCACAATACGAAATTAAATTAAATTACTTTGTTATTTCACCACTCTCATGATGCTCTCACCACAAAATCTTAGGTGAAAACTTTTCACGCTCGCGTTTCGTATTCGAGCTGTCAAAACTGTCAAAATTGATAAATGATAAATGATGTTTATTTTGCAAAAAGGTTTTTACAAACACTTTTACACGTCATTTTTTAAAACTAGATGGGGCCGGTGTTTCGTACCTGACTACTCTGAGAAGAAACAGCCGAAACAAACTCAGAGGTCATAGTCTCTTTTAAAGTCCAGACAATCTTGCTCAATTCACATGAGGACTATGCAGATTAGTGTCTGATATGGTCTTTTGAAGAAAGAACCATACAGTTTTGAGTGGACCTGTCCAGTCAGTGCAAGCATTTGTCAGTTAACGTGTAGCTCGACTTATAACCCAAGGAGCTCAACGAAACGACGAACAATACCAAAGAAAGGACATTTGGGTAGGTCGCTTAGAGTACTCAAACTGTCAGACAGTTGTGGGAAAAAATAAACAAAAAATATAAATGTGACCCACATGGTCCCCACATTCACAATAATCATATAAAATTCATAACAAGTTCTATTCAAAAATAATGTAAATAAAAATCACAAAAATCATTAAAAGGTACAATGATGATAAAAAAAAAAAAAAAAATACTTAACAAAATAAGTATTCATGTCAAATCAGTAAATGTCAAATAAAATAATAATAAAATACATGTCAAAACATTACATGTCAGAGTGTATAAAAATAATAAAATACATGTCAAAACATTAAATGTCAGAGTGTATAAAAAAAGGAAAAGAAAAAATAAAAAAGGAAAAGAAAGGAATAAATAATAAACAAGCGAAGTCCGAAGCTTCGACATTCACAGAGCAAATTTCATTGGAGCAGCTTAATCCCAAGCCTTTTTATCTTCGAGATAGTGATTAACATGATAGTAGGCTTTCAGGCACAGCTTTCGTTTTATAAACAATTTGAATTTATTTAGGCTTAGTGCTTGAATTTGGCTCGGAAGTTAATTACGTTAGGTGCAATCGGGGGATTGAAATGAAACCAAAGATGACTACTTAATCTATATTAGAGTAAAATAATTACATTAACTATAGCCTAAACTAGCCTAGCTCCTATTCGAAGTGTGAATATGGAATGAAGATCTTCCTGGATTCTTGTTATTAGCTGATCTTAGGTACGTGCAATGAAGTGCTTGTCTTAGGTCTTTGCTTCCGTACGGTTCCACCTTGAAATTATCGGGTGCTGAGTAGACAATTTCCGCATTGCGAGGTCGATCGCCCGGCGCCCGCGCGTCATGGAGTGCAGCGTCGGCATTCAGCTGTTTCCATTACGCAGCGGCGTGTAAGTCGCGATTCGGGGTCTAGGTCGTAGGTAGCGCTGCGCGTAACATCTCCACCCGCAGATCAGGAACTATTTTAGAACTTTGAGAGAAAATGTTTCTGGAACTTGTCCTCTGGGTGTGTGGTTCTCTTCCTTCCTTTCGGGTTCCTCGCGGGTGCATCCCTCGGCGCTGGGTGCTTCGGTGCGCTTGCAAAACTATTTCGTGCGATAGCCCAGTGCGCCTGCACCTAGTAGCGCAACGTAGAAGGGTATGGTATATGATGTCCGATTGTAGTTGGTTGAGTTCTATCGGCTGGCTCATCATAACTTGGTTCTGGATGCTGTGTAGTCCTTCTAGGTCGATTAAGCTGAGATGAACTTGGGTTAATACAGCTCCCGGTGCCTCCACGTCGTAGGGTATGTCCATTAGTTTCAGGGGCTGGCTCTGTATTACATCATTGTCGTTGATTGATCGTTGATTAGATTGGTTAGTTCCTTGGTACGGAGGTCTTGAGGGCTGAACTTCGAGCATTCTGCTTCAATGCTTAAATGTACACGGAAGAGTCCCCATTGGTTGCTATAAAGGGGTGGGTAGGGATAAGGGCTTGACGGCTTTTGTTGGGTGCTATGGATAACTTGTGCAGATCATGAACAATTTTGGAGATTATAGGAGATCTGGAAGCTATAACTATTTGTTTTTCGTTGGAATACGATCCGGGAATGATAGTATCATAGTATTCTCTGAGTTATAAGTTTAATATTTATCTAATAGCTAACATATTTTCCATTGTAATTGTAAAATTTCCATTTGTAGTAAGTATAAGTTGACCAACTTTGCGTAGTTTATTAAACTGGATTGTTAAATTTATTAAACTGTATTGGAAATAGTGTGGGGGTTGAATTCCTTACTCTTTTTAACCTGGTTTTGAATACTAGTCTACGTTTTTTAGGCGCGTAAATGCGTATGGGTAAATCGGATAGAATGGTGTCTTGGGTATACAGCGGTACTGTTTTCTGACGGCTTGCAGAGGGGTTCTTAATGAATACTTGTCGTTTAGGAACGTATTCTGTTTCGCGTTCGCGGCGGGATAAATCCATGTGTCTATCTACCATCTCGAATGGTTTTGTTGCCGGGGGTACAATATTAAACTGGGGTCTAATAGGTCTATTGGCTATTTGGCTTGCCCGCAGGTAGTGCATTCGTTGGTGAGTTTGGCTATTTGGTCTTTCATTTTGGGCCAGTAATACTTACCTGAGAGGGCTAAATAGCATTCGATAATTCCTCGGTGATTAGTTTTGCCGTCATGGTAGTGTTTAATTATGTCTTGCTGACGTAGATTATCTTTAACGTTCTCTAATTCTGTCTTAGCTAGTACTAAGTTCTTAGATGAGCTCTTAAACTTGTTCTGTATGACTGGCATGGTGGAATACATGGCATTAGGTGGATTTATTAGGATACCGGTTTTTACTTTCGGGTTTGATTCTGGAGATTGATTCGGGAGATTTAATTCTATCTTTGTTTCTTTTGATTTCTGGGCCTCCTGGAAATCCTGATTTACCTGACTTGGACCTGCCTGAGGTTCAGTTGAATATATAATATTGCCTTGAACACCTACATTTCCTAAAGTCGGAGTAAAGTTGCACTCTAATGAAGCAACCGGGTTGTAATCGTGACAAATGTCATCGTAACTGAACCAGGTCGGCTCGTAATAGTGCTGCGTCGGGTAATATGAGTCGCCGTATGACGCACACTCATTCATGTTAATTTCCCGAGCTTTAAAGTAATTGGTTGGTGGCAGATTACCTGAATTCTGCCAATTATGGCCAGATAACTTTGGGGTGGGTGTAAAATTCTGTACCTCACTCATGGGTATAGGACCTTGATTCTGATTTTGTGCCGGGACGTTTCTAGGTGGCAAAAGGAACATGTTACTCTGAGCATTGTAAGGTGCGTGGAATATATGCTGTGTTTGATTAGGCATGCGGTTTTGGACCTGGGGATTAACAAAGTTAGGGTTGAATCCGAATGGTTGTGGTGGTGGTAGTTGGTCGGGTCTGATTCCTACAGGATTGGGCCAGTTGGGAATTGGCTCTGCGAAATTACTACTAAGTGGAGGAACTAGGTTGGTATTTGATGAAAACTCCCTACATTCCTGTAAATACATAACGTTAAGTTCTTCCTGTACATATTTGAGTGCCTTCTCAATAGTATCGGGACGCATGCACCGAATGCGGGATCCTAATGGTTCCTTTAATCCTCTTACAAAAGCCTGCATAGTAACTTTCTTGTACAGTGTACGTTTCGCTTCCACTGTAGTAGAAATTTGGTCGTGTAACGTTACATACGTCATCATCATACTGAACAAGGTTTGGCATTCCTCATAGAATTCCTGAGGTGTCCTATTTCCCTGCGTAGCTAAGGAAAGGTCTCTATACAAGGCGGTCTCGTCTCGTTGATCTAAGAAATTATTGACTAGGGCCGTTCGGATACCTAGCCAATTTTCAGGTATGCCGTTGGAATTGATGATACAGGCGGCAGTGCCTTTTATTTTATTTAAGATGCCATTTAATACGCATAAGTTGCTTAACTCACTACCTTGGGCATTACTAACATACTCAATTACTATTTGATCGCATATTTTAACAAACCTAGTCAAAACGTTTGGTTTCCCGTCGAACTCCGGGACCATACGAAGGGCCTTGAAAATCGTATCGGGGTCGTGGGCCATTTTTACGCTAATTACGCTACCTATGCTTTCTTACTATCACTATCCAAATCCCTACCGTTATCTATAGCACCTCAGTGAGCCGAGATGCGGGCTCCTGGGAACTGGAATTTTTCGGGTGGGAAATTTTGGAAGTTGAGTGGTTCTAGGACTAAGAGGGAAGCAACACAGGAACAATTCAAGTGTACTTACAAATTCTTCATCTCTGGTTCTCTCGTGAATCGAAGTTTGGATTCTCCTCCCGAAACTGCAGCTGGACCGTAGATTCGAATATCCGATGCCGGGGCACGATAGCCACCCAGGCGATTCGCGTACGCGGATTTCAATATTGCAATCGGGGGATTGAAATGAAACCAAAGATGACTACTTAATCTATATTAGAGTAAAATAATTACATTAACTATAGCCTAAACTAGCCTAGCTCCTATTCGAAGTGTGAATATGGAATGAAGATCTTCCTGGATTCTTGTTATTAGCTGATCTTAGGTACGTGCAATGAAGTGCTTGTTTTAGGTATTTGCTTCCGTACGGTTCCACCTTAAAATTATCGGGTGCTGAGTAGACGATTTCCGCATTGCGAGGTCGATCGCCCGGCGCCCGCGCGTCATGGAGTGCAGCGTCGGCATTCAGCTGTTTCCATTACGCAGCGGCGTGTAAGTCGCGATTCGGGGTCTAGGTCGTAGGTAGCGCTGCGCGTAACAAGTTTATTGTAAAACCGTATACATTGGCATCTGAACGTACCCCCTATTTTTTTGAGCCTCATTGCAGGAACAACAAATTTGTGTTTGTTCCTCGTATTTATGTTGTGGATATCACTATATTTTTTAAACAAATTAATATTTTTGTGTGCGTACAAAAGGTTTTCATAAATAAACTGAGAAGGGACAGTAAGAACATTAATCTCTTTAAATTTTTCTCTGAGGGAGTATCTGGGACTTAATTTATAAATTGAACGAATTGCCCTTTTTTGCAAAACAAATATTGTCTGAATATCGGTGGCATTGCCCCACAAGAGAATACCGTACGACATCACGCTATGGAACTAAAGTAAACTAAACGAGCTGTCTCTAAATCAGTTAACTCACGAATCCTTCTAACGGCGTATGCTGCAGAGCTAAGTTTTTTTGACAATTTGTCTATATGCGGGCCCCACTGAAGCATGGCATCCAAAGTTATGCCTAGGAACACTGTGCTATCTTCCGGTTTCAACTCTTCATCCTTAATTAGTACAGTAGTTTCCACTTGTCTTACATGGGGTATCGTAAACTTAATACATTTAGTTTTTTTCTCATTTAGGAGTAGGTTATTAACATTAAACCAATTAACGACTTTTGCCAGGGCGCTATTAACATCATCCGTAACTAACTGCTGACGTTTGAGTTTAAATAAAAGAGAAGTGTCGTCTGCAAACAATACTATGTCATGATTATCCTTTATGAGGTGAGGCAAGTCATTTATGTAAATAAGAAACAAAAATGGACCAAGAATTGAGCCCTGTGGTACCCCCATTCTTACTACGGATCCGGGAGATCTCTTCCCGTTAACATCAACTCTCTGAATCCTATTACTCAAATATGAAATAAGAAGATCCAGAGAGGCGTTACGGATTCCGTAGTGGTGTAGTTTCCTGATTAATGTTTCATGAAGAACGCAATCGAAAGCTTTAGATAAATCGCAAAAAATGCCCAAAGCATCGCATTTGTCCTCCCAGGCATTATAAATGTGTCCTAAAAGTTCAACACGGCATCAGTAGTTGGGTCGTTCAACTACCTTGTGAAACCGAACTGTTTTTTATGCAATAACTTATGTTTATTGAAAAAACTTTGCATTTGTGCCAAAATTAATTTTTCAAAAATTTTACTAAAGGTGGGTAGTACTGAAATGGGTCTATAATTAGTGGGGTCTGATGTACTACCCGATTTAAACAATGGTATTATTTTACTATATTTCATTAGATCAGGAAACTCACCACGGTCAATACAATCGTTAAATATTACAGCTAATGAAGGAGCTACAATGTTTATAATGGATTTAGCAACGTCTACAGAATGACCCCATAGATCGGCGGTCTTTTTAACATTTATGGTGTGAAAAGTTTTAATTATATCTTTACAGGTGACATATTGAAAATTAAATTCGGATTCACAGACTGAAACGTTTTCCCTTAGTAAAGACTCGGCAGCAGTAGGTGACGAGTTTAGCGATTTAGTAGTCGATACGGGAATATCCGCAAAGAAATTTTCAAAGGCTGTGGCAACTTGAGTATCTGAATTTAAAATATTATCGCCAATAGCAAGGCTGTAGTCACTATTTCGGTTGCAAGACCTTGCCGTTTCGCTATTAATAATGTTCCATGTCATTTTAACCACATTACTACTATTTTTAATTTTTGAACTCAAGTAACGTGACTTTGCTATAAAACAAACTTTTTAAAATAATTTTGAATAATTCTTAACATAAAAATTAAATTCTACAGTTTTTACATAAGTCCGCTCTTCATACAGCTCATAAAGTCGTTTTCGACTCTTATGAATACCAATGGTGGCCCAGTCGTTGAAAGAAGCGTTACTATTTACAGATATTGTCTTAGGGACAAATGTGTTTTCAAATTGTGTGCAATCACATTTGTCCCTAAGTTTTTGTTGTGTGTGTTTTTGTGTGTTTTTGTTTTTGTGTTTGTAACTTGCACTCGCGATAGTATGCAAACGTTAGCGATGTGCTCCAAACGGACCTAATTTTCATAGAGGCACTCTATTGTCATTACCGACGACGTAAATGGTAACGTAAACGCGGTTTACGCGGTCGACACATTACTCGAATTTTAGTATAAAACTCGCACTTAGCACACTGCACGCGCGGTCACGCGCCTAACCGCTGGGCCATCTTGACTTATATACCTATTAATTACTAGCAGACGTCACGCGGTATCACCTGCGTAGTTCCCGTTCTTGTGAGAGTACGAGGATCAGGCGCGGATACAGGGGGGGGGGCAATGGGTGCAATTGCCCCCCCCTGAACTGGACCAAATAGGTCATTTGCCAGGCATTAACTAATTTGACGGAATTGAAACTAAATATTCTAGTTGTATATCTTGTCATGGGCGTCGCCAGAAGGATGCAGCTGCCCTTAGAGGCTCAGGATTTTTTTAAAGTTTTTTCCTGCCTGATGCCATAGAATGGTATTATACGTAATAAATTGTAGTGTAAAATGGAATCACTTAAATTAAAATATTGTTTAACCCTGCGAAAAAACATATTCAAAAAGGGTCCTTTTTTCTTCCTCTGGATTGGCACTCCTGTTGGATTTTTGAATGATCGATCTATAACAGACAGAGCCTGAAATAAATTTATAGCCCCTTGCCCCGAGGCCTTATATATATATGCAATTATAGCATAATTATCTGAGGCAATGTTGTAAAAAATTTCGAGCTCGCTACGCTCGCTCTTGAAGCCTCGTTTTTCGTGAGTCATAACTTTGTCTATAAGAGGCCCAGGTAACTCTAGTAGGTCGGTAGGAAAAGTGTTAATATTTTCGAGCTCGCTTCGCTCGCTCTAATTTTCTCTTCAATTTATTTAAAATTAGACCAAGTATCTCCTATATGAGCGTTGGAAACTATTCTAACCTGTCCAAGGCAAGGTGTCGTAAGAATTTCTCGCTACGCTACCCCCCTCCCCGGCCCAAAAGCTGGCGGCCCCCTTGTATCTTGCATATCATGGATTTCTGTAAAGTAACACCCATTTATTATCAAAAGTAGGTATATCATTTTTTGAATGAATTTTCCAAAATTGCCCCCCCTTAAAGGAAATCCTGTATCTGCGCCTGACAAGGATAAAATATAGCCTATGTTACTCAGGGTGAATGTAGCTTTCTAATAGTGAAAGAATTATTGAAATCGGCGCAGTAGTTTATGAGTTTATTCATTACAAACATACATACACACAAAAATATAAATCTTTCCTCTTTATAATATTAGTGTAGATATATTTAGACGTCTAATGTCGTTCTAATGTCTGAGGCAGTTCTTGCGTCTCCGTAAACCAGAGAATGGGCAGCAGCGTTTTCTGTTAGTCTTTCATCACTGCGATCTCCAATCCGCCTGCCAAGCGTGGAGATTACGGCAAATGCCTCCCATCATGGGAGAGGCTTATGTCCAGCAGTGGACGTTATGGGCTGTTGTATTGTGTATTTAGACGTATATTTGAAAGTTGAAATTTTACAATTACTTGTAGACGACAAATTCTATTTTCTTGAAAGTAGAAGGTCGTAAGTCAAAATTAATGTCAAGCTATTGCTTTGTGAGATTGCCTGTCGACTTTTGGTCGACACTGTACTTCTAGACACTACTCTAGAACAATAGTCTATTTTAGATAATAATCAAATCGAAAAGGCTTCCCGTTTCATTACCTCGGCAAATTGTCTATGGAGTAGTGTTGCGATGTTCGATTTTATTATTGAGGAATTTAGTAACGAATTGAACACAGAGGTATAAGCTCTAGAGGAGACAGTTTTAGACGGTTTTTAATGCAGTTTTTTGGGAGGCGGGTGCGCGTAGTACAAGTGTGACAGATAGCGCTTATGTATGTAGGACAGCGATAGACAATGTGTGACAGATAGCGCCGGAGTGGTTAGAAGTATTGAGTCCTTAGTTAAAGACACCTTTGGAAATCTTGATACCGATACTATTTCTAAAATAATACTGATTAAAGTAAATTATTTACATAAAACATGAGCCTCTCCTCTATCTACGGCGATGCGTCACCGTTATATGGTTGAAGTTCCACGGACCGAAAAAAGCGCTATGCTTCCACATTTATTGTGCGCGCCGTCAGTCTGTGGAATTCACTGGCATCTCTGTACTTTTAAGATGAAACTATTTAAAGGTCGAGAGAATCGGTTTCTTCTAGGCAAGCGTGCTCCACCCTAGGCTGCCTCATCGTTTCACATCAGGCGAGTTATGGCCAAACGCAAGCCTAAGAAAAATGCTTTACCCTTAGTTGGGGCCGGTTTTCAGTATAGAAAGAAAGAAAGAAAAATATTTATTTGGGACAAGCACAGGAAATACAAAAATAATATTTAAAAAAAAAAGAATCTAAAAGTAAACAATAAAAATAATCTAAAACTAAATCATAAAAAAGAAAACCTGTGCGAGGCCAAAAAGGCTTCTATCTCAGCATGATGCTGCGATAAATGAAAACAAATACCGCAGCGCTGGTTTTCTGATAGGGCCCACTGTGATGTCACGGTCACACCTACGGACACAAAATAAATTCATACAAAAAAAAAAACTTATTATGTAAAATAAACACTATAGGGTATACACACAAAACTATAAGAGTACTTAAATGAAAATAATAATAATCGGCTCTGCAGCACCGAACGTTCCGACTTCGCTTGTCAACGCTACAGACTATTGTCTATGGTCCATGACAAGCGAAGGGACGCGTGCGCAGGTCGGACGATACATTGGCATCGGTGACTAGTATTTTACATGGAGCGACTGTCTATCTGACCTCAATGCACAACCCAGTTACTAAGTTACCCTACACCCAAGAGCAAGACTAGTACAGTAGTACAGTCAAGACGGAAACTTCTGGAAGTTAAGACTCTTTACAATGTGTGCCGTAATCATTTTGACTGTCCGGACTTAGTAAGGAGTCTGTGCTACCTGGTTCCTCGAACAGTTCAAGTACGTGAGATACGCACTCGACGTCTATTTGCTACTAGCCTCTGTAAATCCAACGCTGGCTCGCGTTCACCACTTCATCGTTTAGTTGAGACATACAACAATGAGTTCCATTCCATCGACATTCTTTTTACCCGACTGCGCGACGCAAAGGAGGGTAATGTGTTTATCAGTCTATGTATGTATGTTTGTTTCTATGAGGCGTTCTAGAGACCAAATGCGCAGGCCGATTTTGATAATTCTTACGTCAATCGATTCTTCTTAACCTTGCGAGTGTCACTAAAGACATAACAGTAATCAAAATTCACCACAGCGACAACCAGACGCCATATTGTCAAAATGAAAAAAAAAAAGTTGATGAACTATGTCAAGTGGGGTGTCGTTGAATAGGTATTTTAAAATCATCTTTAGGTTCCTTTTATCATTTTTCATTTTAAATAATAGTTTAGGATATATAACGATTTAAAGTTGTTTAACAAAGCAATCATTTTCGCTAATTCTGTTAGGATCACGAGTTATGTTACGAAAAAATTTGAATGTTACCCATGGTCTTGTTAACGGAGCAATGGGTGTTATAAGGACAATTGAGTGGCCAGCTCTTCGGAGTGACCAATTGGAACCCGGAGAATTGCCACAGGCTGTTTATATAGAATTTGACGACAAAGCAATTAAAAACAATGTTCCTGGAGTAGGAGTCAGAATCGAACCATCGACGACAGAATTCGATGCACTTCGCGGACAGGGTAAAATAGAGCGAAGAATGTTGCCATTGATATTGTGCTGGGGTGTAACTGTACACAAGCTCCAAGGAACTACTTTGGACCGAGCTGTGGTTGACTTAAGTTCACGCATTTTTGCTAAAGGTCAAGCATATGTAGCTTTGAGCCGAGTTAGGTCTCTAGAGGGACTAATCATCAGTAGTTTAGACCACCGCAAGTTACTTAATAATCCCCACGATATTAACTCCCTCAATTAAATGACTAGATTGCGAAATTTACCATCTTATAACGAAGTCAATGAATCGTAACTAAAAAGTATAAAATAATAATTTAAAGAAAAACAAAAAACCCGACTGCGTAAAAACTAATTTTAAAAAATACGTGAAAGAATTAACTTAAATAAAAACTAAATCAAAATCAAAATCAAAGCATTTATTTCAAGTAAGCCAGTTACAGGCACTTTTGAATTGTCGAAACAAAGATGAAAATTAAATGTAGCTACAGTCCCAGTCACAAGACATAAAAACTGTGAAAGTACTGTAGTTGCCCATTCCCTAGCGTAGATCTCTATGGAGAAGAACGGGCAAGAAACTCCATGGACACTCTTTTAAATCAGAATATGGTTACAAAATCTTGGTTACATCATTCACGTTAAGACGGTATATTATGTGAGAACAATGTAGCAAGATGTGCACGGTAAAAGTGTCCACAGCAAAAACACACAAACGAAAAATACAATTCAAAATAATTCATTCAAATAAGCCATGGCAACCAAGAGATGACCAGTCACAACTGACAGCGCCCGTTCACGGACATGACGCATGGATCAGCACCATTCAACTCAACCATTTTGAAGGGAACAAAATGATCCGACACATGCGCCACCATCAGCGAGACAATTGAGTGAGCATGACATACTCCAAACCGCCAGGGCACATTCAAGTCAAGAAAAGACGTAGGTTTCCAGTGAATGATAGCTTTCTAGTACATAGTACTCACACAATATGGGCTATGCATTTATATAATACTAAAGAGATTGATTCTATACAATACAAAGATAGTTGTACAATCTTCAGCAGCTCCAACAATACAATTTAATGCTATCAATTTATGCGCCCCTGTCCATGCGGAGCAGGACCAGCATTGAGCCAAGCATTTTTATCAGCGATATAATCGCTCAACTTGTAATATGCTTGCTTACATAGTGTGCGTTTAATGCATGTTTTAAATTTTGTCTCATTCAGTTCAAGAATACTTTGTGGAATTTTATTATAGCATCTCAAACAGTACCCCATGAAAGATGAGTCTACTTTAGCGAGTCTGAAACCTGGCTGAACTAGTTGGTCCCTATTTCTAGTACTGTAATTATGTCTGTCACCCCTTTTACTAAAAAGGTGCAGATTTTTTCTGACGTACATTATGTTTTCGTAGATGTATTGACAATGTACCGTCATGATGCCAATATCCTTAAACAGTTCCCTTAGAGAATCGCGCCTACGAAGATTATATACGGCTCTGATGGCTCTTTTCTGCAGAATAAATATAGACTCAATATCTGCAGCCCGTCCCCACAGCAAAATGCCATAAGACATTATACTATGAAAGTAACTAAAATAAACCAGTCTAGCGGTATCTACATCAGTATACTGACAGATTTTTCTAATGGCATAGGCTGCTGAACTTAGCCGCCCCGCAAGAGATGTCAAATGAGAACCCCATTGTAGCCTTGAATCAAGCGTAATCCCCAGGAAAACCGTTTTATCTACGAATTCAAGTTTCTCTTTATTTAATATTATATCACAATCACTACTTTTAACATTCGGTAAAGCAAATCTTATGCATTTGGTTTTTTTTTCATTTAATACCAAATTGTTTGCTGTGAACCAATTTTGGACCTGAAGTAGGGCATTATTCACGTCATCTAGATTTTGGGCCCGCCTATTTATCTTAAAAATTAGGGAAGTGTCATCAGCAAATAACACCATATTTTGAGGTTGGTTTTTCAGTAAATAGGGTAGATCATTTATATATACTAGAAAACGAAAGAACGACTCACAGTCGGGGCCCATTTAAATTTTACCAATCAAATCTTCCCAAGGGGCCCCGACTGTGAGTAGTTCTGTTCTGCATTAGAATTTATGATTTGTTTTATGTGTGTATCGATTATAAAACTATTTCAATTGTGTAGTTATTTAGTATTACTTAACAGAATTCTAAACTACTGGGCTTTTTTCTTTCTTTTTAGTTTTTATTTAAGTTAATTCTGTCACGTATTTTTTAAAATTAGTTTTTACGCAGTCGGGTTTTTTGTTTTTCTTTAAATTATTATTTTTTTCTAAGTAAAAATGCATTTAGGAAGCTAATCCAAGCAACCCTAAAGGACCCGCAAATTACTGTGTAATTTTTATTTGATTTCAGTATACATGTAGGTACATTATTTACAATTTACAAATCTATTAAAATAAACTAAACTAAAAACTGTATAATTAGATATATTTTAATAACGTACCTAATGTTAAATAAGCACACATTATTATTTTTTTCTTTTATATGTATAATCACATACATTTAAAAATCTTAGATATTAGTTCCAGGACAATGACCGTTGTTAATGTATTGTATTTGTGTTGTTACTAGCTAGTTTTTAAATACTTTTAATTGTAATCTGTGGACAACGTTGTGGGTAGCACAATTGTTTAAAAATTTAATATTTAAATTTTTGTTATGAATTCTTATTGTGCTACTGTTTGTTTTTCCTTAAATAAATAAATAAATAGTATTCAGACGTTTGGGCTTCTGACTACTAACGGCTGTCAAAGAATTACGTGTCTTGGCCAAGTTTATGTCTAGACTTTAAAACTGACTGTGACCTCTAACTTTGTTTCATCTGTTTTCTTCTCAGAGTAATCAGGAAAGAAACACCGGCCTCATCTAGTTGTAAAAAGATTTTCATTTTGTCATGTAAAAGTGTTTGTAAAAAATGATTTATAAAATAAATCTAAATATATAAAAGAAGAAACTGACTGACTGACTGACTGACTGACTGATTGACTGACTGACTGACTCATCTATCAACGCACAGCCCAAACCGCTGGGTCTACAGATTCCAAATTTGGCAAGTAGGTTCCTTATGTGGTCTAGGGGTGCACTAAGAAAGGATTTTTCAAAATTCATCCCCTAAAGGGGTTAAACGGGGCTCCAAAGTTTGTGTGGGAAAACAAGATTAGTTAGACTATTTTATTCGAAACTTCACAGGAGTGCTCCTATTGATAAATGAGTAGAAACGGGTTTCAGGTTTTTTCAGAATTCAACCCCTAAGAGGGGGAAATGGGGTGGCAAAGTATAAAAATCAATGCACAGCCCAAACCGCTGAGTCTAGAGATTCCAAATTTGGCAAGTAGGTTCCTTATGTGGTCTAGGGGTGCATTAAGAAAGGATTTTTCAAAATTCAACCCCTAAGGGGATTAAACGGGAATCTAAAGTTTGTATGGGTAAAACAAGATTAGTTAGTCTATTTTATTCGAAACTTCACAGGAGTGCTCCTATTGATAAATGAGTAGAAACGGGTTTCAGGTTTTTTCAGAATTCAACCCCTAAGAGGGCGAAATGGGGTGGCAAAGTATAAAAATCAATGCACAGCCCAAACCGCTGAGTCTAGAGATTCCAAATTTGGCACAAAGGTTCTTTATGAGGTTTAGGGGTGCATTAAGAAAGGATTTTTCAAAATTTACTCCCTAAGGGGTTGAAACGGGGGTCCAAAGATTACATGGGGAAATAAGATTAGTTAGACTACTTTATTCGAAACTTAACAGGAGTACTCCTATCGATAAATGACTTAACGTTTGTGTTTCAGTTTTTTTTCAGAATTCAACCCCTAAAGGGGGAAATGGGGTAACAAAGCCTGAAATTCAACATAGTTATTATTTTTATGGTGAATTGGGTCGGGTGTATTACAAAAACGATTTTAAGATTTAATGTGCCAGACCTGAAATACTACCATTCCCTGTTGGGGTGCGATGGGGTTGAAATGTCTGAAAATCAATATGGGTGTCGATACCGAGATTATCAGTGGTGCTGATTACGAAAATGGCATTTATTTTGAGATCCAGATGATAATGATTGTGATTACGATGATGATTGTGATTATGATGATTGTGATTATGATGATTGTGATAACGATGATAGTGATTGTGATTACAACGATAATAAGTGTGATAACGATGATGTTGATTGTGATAGTGATTGTGATTGTAATGGTGATTGTGACAGTGACGGTGATTGTGATAGTGTTGGTGATTGTGATGGTGATAGCGATGGTTGTGTTAACGAGGACGGAGATTGTGATGATGATGATAATGATTGTGATTACGATGATAATGATTGTGATAACGATGATGGTGATTGTAATAGTGATTTTAATGGTGATTGTGATGGTGATGGTGATTGTGATGGTGATTGTGATGGTGTTTGTGAAAGTGGCAGTGATTGTGATGGTGATAGCGATGGTGATTGTGATTGTGATTGTGACAGTGATGGTGATTGTTATAATGATGTAGATTATTGTGATTACTATGATAATGATTGTGATAACGAGGGTAGTGATTGTGATGGTGATTGTGATGGTGATGGTGATTGTGATGGTGATGGTGATTGTGATGGTGATGGTGATGGTGATTGTGATTTTGATTGTGATAGTGTTGGTGATTGTGATAATGATGGTGATTGTGATAATGATTGTGGTTGAGATAGTGATGGCGATTGTGATCATGATGATTGTGATTAAGATGATAGTGATTGGGATTACGATGATAATCATTGTGATTACGATTATAATGATTGTGATGACGAGGATGGAGATTGTGATGATGATGATTGTGAATACGATGATAATGGTTGTGATTACGATCATAGTGATTGTGATAATGATGATAGCGATTGTGATTACGATGATAATGATTGTGATAACGATGATGGTGATTGTGATGGTGATGATGATTGTGATAGTTATTCTGAGAGTGGTGGTGATTGTGATGGTGATAGCGATGGTGATTGTGATGGTGATTGTGATGGTGATTGTGATGGTGATTGTGATGGTGATTGTGATGGTGATTGTGATGGTGATTGTGATGGTGATTGTGATGGTGATTGTGATGGTGATTGTGATGGTGATTGTGATGGTGATTGTGATGGTGATTGTGATGGTGATTGTGATGGTGATTGTGATGGTGATTGTGATGGTGATTGTGATGGTGATTGTGATGCTTGATTGTGATGGTGATTGTGATGGTGATTGTGATGGTGATTGTGATGGTGATTGTGATGGTGATTGTGATGGTGATTGTGATGGTGATTGTGATGGTGATTGTGATGGTGATTGTGATGGTGATTGTGATGGTGATTGTGATGGTGATTGTGATGGTGATTGTGATGGTGATTGTGATGGTGATTGTGATGGTGATTGTGATGGTGATTGTGATGGTGATTGTGATGGTGATTGTGATGGTGATTGTGATGGTGATTGTGATGGTGATTGTGATGGTGATTGTGATGGTGATGGTGATGGTGATTGTAATGGTGATTGAGATAGTGATGGTGAGTGTGATAATGACTGTGATTACGATGATAATTATTGTGATAACGATGATGGTGATTGTGATAGTTATTTTGATGGTGATTGTGATGGTGATTGTGATAGTGATTGTCATTGTGATAGTGATGGTGATTGTGATTGTTATGGTGATTGTAATGGTGATTGTGATGGTGATTGTGATGGTGATTGTGATGGTGATTGTGATGGTGATTGTGATGGTGATTGTGATGGTGATTGTGATGGTGATTGTGATGGTGATTGTGATGGTGATTGTGATGGTGATTGTGATGGTGATTGTGATGGTGATTGTGATGGGGATTTTGATGGTGATTGTGATTGTGATAGTGATAGTGATGGAGATTGTGATAATGATGGCGGTTGTGATAGTGATGGTGATTGTGATAATACTAATTGTGATGATAATGAAATGTGGCACATAGATAGTTTATAACCTGGATTAACATGGAGGACACTATTATCCCTTTAGTATGATCCAGTGGGACAGTTACCGAACTTCACGCGGGCGAAGCCGCGGGCAACAGCTAGTATTATACTAGGATCTAGCTAGGATTACAGTTGGGTCCCGATATACAATAGACCCATCGACATGCATGACGGTAGTTATTATTTGGCCACAAGCAGGTCAAACGTGCCCGTTATGTACTTTTTTTATCAAAAGCAATCATCCTATCGCAAGCACAAATTAAAACTACTCCAAAATTGCATTGGTAATGACGCCTTTATCATCAAAATGGCCAGTGGTTTCACATTAATACAAACGCATGTTGTACAAAATTGAACTGCTGCGGTTAATCTACGTATAGGTGATAATTCCAAGCGTTTCAATATTTCAATCTGCTGGATTTAGTCCTACAAAATGTCATTGAAGTAATATTAGGTACATTTAAATGGGAAATTATAAGTCTAGCCACAAAATTATTGATTGGACACGTGATTAAACTTCTAATTTTATAACTAAGCAACGGGAAAGTGACATAGCCTCTAAAAAACTAATTCGTCTTTTTTACAATGCCAACTAAATATTCTATAGAAAGCGTCAAGTAAAGATCATCAATTATTGTGACTTGTCCTTCTTATTTATACATTGCCACCTAATTTACTAACTCGGCCACGGATTTTACATCTCGTCACCATTTTACGTTTTACAGCTTCAACGCAATATCCTCAAAAAAATATAATTCAAGCTTCTACAGAAAGCATCATTTATTATAACTTAGCATGTAAAATGATAGATCATATTCTTTTATCGTCAAAATAGCCACTGTATGATTTGGCGCGAGTACGCGAGACGACAGCGACCGGCCATTTGCACCAATCAGAGAGCGCCATTCATGTAACGACGAGTTGAGTTGATCACGTGTAAATAAAGTCTTTTATTTTGGGGGAAAATATAATGACCACCAAAAATAACTTAGTGACCACTAACATCTATCAATTGAAAACCAAATTTTAATGAGGTGGTTGATGACAAACTAGTTTTGCCTAAGCCAACTTGGGGCACCCCGACACGGATAGATTAGGTTAGAAGGGTATGGCGGGGTCGAATGAGCGAGCGAAGCGAGCGAATAGACCCCGAAAATATATTTTTTGATGTCATTTAATAGTATTTTAGAAGTTTACTGTTAGAATGTATGTTACAAATATAGATGCTAAAAAATAACCATCATGCTGAGTTGTATTTAGAGTGGTTTACATAGAAGATAACTAGTGGCTAAGATAGTATTATTTAGATGCTCGTTAATTGTGGCTGACTTAGTAATTTAGAAGGCAACATACATTTTTGGAGGCGAATAATGATATTAAAAAGAAGCTTGTTTAATTAGCACCCCATTTAAATGCAATTGTGGAAAGTTAGTCAGTACAAAGCATTTTATTGCAAGGAACCCTAATCCTTTTTCTTAAACAAAAGTAACTTAGGCTAAGTTACTCCTTATAATATCAGCTATCTGCTAGTAAAAGTCTCGTCAAAATCGGCCCAGCAATTTCGGATATTAGCCGGAACAAACAGATAGACAGACAAACAAAAATATTTTTGTTATCAGTACCGTAGATACTTTTTTAATTATGCATTCAGTAAAACGCTGTTATTTTGAAATTACAAAAGCTTTATTGTTTAAGACAGCATTACACAAATTGAAATATCACTAGCCTCCACACAAGCACACACTTCAATTTTTTATTTTTTTTATAGTTGCCTGACATTTATCAGAGGGTTAGTTGGGTTTGTTATTGGCATGCTCGGTATAAGACCTGTGTCGCATTCTACTTTACTTCACTGTTGCGTTTGAAGTGTGTCTTGGGGCATCTTCCATTTCAGTCTGCGGATTGTAGTGTTGTCTTCCATCAAGACATTGGCCAGGCTGTTCGGATGTCTTTAATTATTTCGTTGTACTTGTTTGTATAGAAGAGTATTTCCTGTTTGAGTGTGGTCAAGTGCAGGTCGTGATGAAGTGGTTCATTTGTGACGAACCAGGGATCACCGTTTGCAGGCCTGTGGGCGGAGAGCTATGAGCTAGCTCGCCGTCCGTCCGTCTCTAGACAACAGGCCGTGTCGACGGCGACGGCGCGTTCGTGTTCCATGCGCGCCTCAAAGAGAGTCAGCAAAAGGAAGGGGTTCGCAAGGGCCGATGCCTGACGGGGTTGCGGGACTGTTCGAAAGAGATACCGTCGCACCGGAACACAAAAGGAACATGGACGGGTTTTAGTCAGTAAAAGTCTGACACTCTCTCCTGCTCCGCCCAGAGCGGGAGGAGTTATTTGATGATTTCCCAAGCGAAAAAGAAAAAAAAAACCGGCCAAGTGCGAGTCGGACTCGCACGCGAAGGGTTCCGTACCATTGACTATATTTAGTATTTGTTGTTATAGCGGCAACAGAAATAGATCATCTGTAAAAATTTCGACTGTCTAGCTGTCACGGTTCATGAGATACAGCCTGGTGACAGACAGACGGACAGATGGACAGACGGACAGACGGACAGACAGACGGACAGACAGCGAAGTCTTAGTAATAGGGTTCCGTTTTTACCCTTTGGGTACGGAACCCTAAAAAGGGTCACCGGTTTTTGTCCTCAAGATTTTGTTTTAAATCTTTGCATGATATCGATGTTGGAATGGGACGCTGCCCCCCAGAGCTGTATTCCATAAGTCCAGATCGGCTTAAGGATCGTTTTGTAGAGTAGAAGCTTGCTACTTAGCGACAGCTGTGACCGGCGACCCATAAACAATACAGCTTACGTAGTTGTAATCCTAATTGTTTTCTTTTTGTGAAATTATGTTTTTGCCAGGTGAGTTGCTTGCTTATCAATGTGTAATCCTAAATACCTGACATGGTCTGATTGTGTGATTAAGAAAATAAAATATTGCTGTACATTACACACAAAGCCATCTAGTGCCACACTAAGCAACGAGGCTTGCGTCGTGAAAACCAGATAGTTAAAATACTACATTTATACTTTTTTTTGTAAATACATACTTATTATAAATATAATAATATGGCCGTGTGGTATCCGGCAGAGTAGAATAGAACCAACCTATTACACTCACGGGTGTCGTATAAGGCGACTAATGTCTGAGGCAGAACACCTTGCGCCTCCGTAGACCAGAGAATGGGCAGCAGCATTTTCTGTTAGTCTTTCATCACTGCGATCTCCAATCCGCCTGCCAAGTGTGGAAAATAGCTCCCATCATGGGAGAGGCTTATGTCCAGCAGTGGACGTTATGGGCTGTTGTAGTAGTATAAATATAAACATCCATGAATCGGAAACAAAATGTCCATGCTCATCACACAAACATTTGACCCAACCGGGATTAGAACCCGGGCAGCCTCACTACCGCTGTGCCATTTGGGTCGTCGAAACTAAAAGTAGATTTACAAATAAACACGGTGAATTTTTGAAGTGGCAGTAGATGGCCAATTCCAAAACTGAGAAATAGCGAAAAATGCTCAAAGGAGTCTCGAGCCCGATTTTCATGAAAACAACAACTGCAACGCTATATTTTTGGAAAATCAATATTCCTTACCAGGAAAGGAACCCGTTAATTAAAAAAAAAAACACACTGCAAAATCAAAATCAAAATCAAATCATTTATTTCAAGTAGGCCAGTTGCAGGCACTTTTGAATTGTCGAAACAAAGATGAAAATTAAATGTAGCTACAGTCCCAGTCACAAGACATAAAAACTGTGAAATTACTGTAGTTGCCCATTCCCTAGCGTAGATCTCTATGGAGAAGAACGGGCAAGAAACTCCATGGACACTCTTTTAAATCATAAAATTGTTACAAAATCTTGGTTACATCATTCGTGTTGAGATGGTATATTATGTGAGAACAATGTAGCAAGATGTGCACGTTAAAAGTGTCCATAGTAAAAACAAAAAAATACAATTAAAAAATAACATTAAAATAAGCCACGGCAACTAAGAGATGACCAGTCACAACTGACAGCGCCCGTTCACGAACATGACGCATGGATCAGCACCATTTAACTCAACCATTTTGTAGGGAACCAAATGATCGGACACACGCGCCACCATCAGCGAGACATTAGAGTGAGCATGACATACTCTCAACTGCCTGGGCACATTCAAGTCAAGAAAAGACGTAGGATTCCAGTGAATGATAGCTTTACATAGTACTCACACAATATGGGCTATGCGATTATATAATACTAGAGATTGAATCTATACAATGCAAAGATAGTTGTACAATCTTCAGCAGCTCCAACAATTATATGTAATGCTATCTAATTTATGCGCCCCTGTCCATGTGGAGCAGGACCAGCATTGAGCCACGCATTTTTATCAGCGATATAATCGCCCAACTTGTAATAAGCTTGCTTACATAGTGTGCGTTTGATGCATGTTTTAAATTTCGTCTCATTCAGTTCAAGAATACTTTGTGGAATTTTATTATAGCATCTCAAACAGTACCCCATGAAAGATGAGTCTACTTTAGCGAGTCTGAAGCCTGGCTGAACTAGTTGGTCCCTATTTCTAGTACTGTAATTATGTCTGTCACCTCTTTTACCAAAAAGATGCAGATTTTTTCTGACGTACATTATGTTTTCGTAGATATACTGACAATGTACCGTCATGATGCCAATATCTTTAAACAGTTCCCTTAGAGAATCGCGCCTACGAAGATTATATATGGCTCTGATGGCTCTTTTTTGCAGAATAAATATAGACTCAATATCTGCAGCCCGTCCCCATAACAAAATGCCATAAGACATTATACTATGAAAGTAACTAAAATACACCAGTCTAGCGGTATCTACATCAGTAAATTGACGGATTTTTCTAATAGCGTATGCTGCTGAACTTAGCCGCCCCGCAAGGGATGTTAAATGTGAACCCCATTGTAGCCTTGAATCAAGCGTAATCCCCAGGAAAACCGTTTTATCTACGAATTCAAGTTTCTCTTTATTCAATATTATTTCACAATCACTACTCTTAACATTGGGTAAAGCAAATCTTATGCATTTAGTTTTTTTTTCATTTAATACCAAATTGTTTGCTGTGAACCAATTTTGGACCTGAAGTAGGGCATTATTCAGGTCATCTAGATTTTGGGCCCGTCTATTTATCTTAAAAATTAGGGAAGTGTCATCAGCAAACAACACCATATTTTGAGGTTGGTTTTTCAATAAATAGGGTAGATCATTTATATACACGAGAAAGAGGAAAGGACCCAATATTGAGCCTTGCGGAACCCCCATTTTTACTTTTAAACCCTTTGAATTAACACCATTTATTTGAACAAGTTGTTGTCTATCACTCAAATATGATTTCACCAAACTAAGTGCAAGTTGACCTAGTCCGTAATGCTCAAGTTTCAAAAGTAATGTGTCGTGATTTACGCAATCAAATGCTTTGGAAAGGTCACAAAATATTCCTATGGCGTCTTGAGACTCTTCCCACGCAGTAAATATGTGCTTTAATAAGGTAACACCGGCGTCAGTCGTACAACGTCCCTTGGTGAAACCATACTGTTGATCGTGTAAAATTTTGTTGGTGTTAAAATGATTGAGCATTTGATTAAGCATTACTTTTTCAAACACCTTGCTAAAAACTGGCAACACGGATACAGGTCTATAATTATTAGTATCTTTACTGTCCCCGGATTTGAAAAGAGGTATCACTTTACTTTATTTCATTAGATCAGGGAAAACTCCTTGGTCTACACACAAATTAAAAATTAAAGCTAAGTATGGGGCTATAGTCTCAAGTATGGATGTATACACTTTGATAGACATTCCCCATAGATCTTCGGTTAGTTTGATTTTTATTTGCCGGAAAGCTTTAATAACTATCATTGGGTTTATGTGTTTAAATTTAAATTCAGCCGTGCAGCCAGATACATTCGCCTTTAATAATCCAATTGAGACTTCAGGTGAGGAATAAGGAATAAGGAAGCCTCCGTAGTTTTTAATGGTATATCGGTAAAGAAATTTACAAATTCTTGAGCTACTTCCAGATTAGAGCTTTTAGGACCACATGCTGAATCTAACGTGTATCTAGTGTTACGTATTTTCTTCCTGTTAGTTTCATTATTTATGACTTTCCAAACTGTCTTTATTTTGTTTTCTGCTGTTTTGATCTTGTTGCTAATGTGCAGGGCTTTAGCAACCTTGCATGTATTTCTAAAGATTTTTGAATACTTAGCAACATACTTGTTAAAAGTTTCAGTGTTTATAAAAGGCTTAAGACCATATAGCTCAAATAGTCTTTCCCTACTTTTTCTGATACCTCTAGTTGCCCAATCACTAAATATAAATTTGGGGCAAATACTTTTTGTCTTCTGTTTAAAAGTTTTGTTGAATTCCGTGTGAACTATTGAAAAGAAACGATCATACAATTGATTTACATTAATATCGTCATGGCTCATAACATCTAACTTGTTCTGTAGGGAAATATTATATCTATTTAATTTGCTAGAAGTTATAGGTCTAAATTTAATCTGGACTTTTTGCAATGGTGTATTACACCTAAAAGTTACAGTTTGTCCGCTATGGTCAGACGGCAGACAATTTAATATGGCTTTATCTAAGTAATCACAATCACAGAAAACATTATCTATACAAGTAGCAGAAGATGGAGTGACTCTAGTAGGTTCTATAAAAGTGTTGGTCAAGTCAAATGACTTAAAAAGATTTAATAACCGACTGCTATTTGAACTTTCTTCTAAAATATTGATATTGAAATCACCACAAATAATTGTAGATTTATTACTGGCTGTAAGTTTTGCCAGGACATCTTCCATTATTGATTCAAATAAGGAAAAGTTTTGATAGTTTGGGGGTCTGTACACACATACAATTACATGCTTATCTAGCTCAACACAGGACAGTTCAACGCAATGTTCAACCGAGAGACCTACTATGCCATTACGTTGCTTATATTTAAAACAATTTTTTATTAATATTAGGGAACCTCCACGAAGCATAGTTTTACGGTTAAAGCAGCTACCCACCATATAGTTTTCATAATTAATAAGCATTTGGTAATCCTTTAGCCAATGTTCAGTAAAACAAATAATGTCAAACTTACTATTTTCTAAAAACAATTCGATTTCTAATAATTTGGAAGAAATGCCTTGGATATTTTGGTGGAATAATTTTAAGGTGTTCTGCTGAGGCCCTTTTTTACTAACTAACTGAGTGCAAGAAGATACCTTGCTGTTGGAAGGATTAACAATATTGTTAATGGTACCTTCTGTTGTCTCACTTCCTAGTTTAAATTAATATTAATATTTGGAGTGAGGCAGGAGACTCCCGTGCCATCCTCAGACAACAAGACCCTATCACTAATAAAGCCTAATTGAGGATTTTCCACGGTGACGCATGGATCCTCCTCAGAATGTTTGTAAACATCTATAGCACTAATGCTATCTTCATTTAAAGTCACCTGTATATTAGTATTATTACTAATAGTCGCAGTGTTAATAATATAACTAAACTTAGACATACTAATTATGTCTGTGTGAATATTATAAGCTAATAGCCGAGCTATTTTGTGTCTACAACTAATAGGTAGATACACTTTACCCCGAGTCGATCTAAGTTTATCAACAAAAGTGTTGATATCAAGATATACAAGTTTGTCACTATAATGACCCGCTAAAAAATATAAATGTTTATTTAACATGTGAATATAATTGTTTTTCCTGGTACTTAAACTTTCAAAAAATGGAAAAGAACACAATATTATTTTACTACACTTTAACTGCAACAACTCTGAAACACAGTCAGTAATGTCTTCCTTTTTAATCTTTGAACTATTACCAACACATATACTAATGGTGGTATTATGATCACAAACAGTCTTTGTTACCGATGCCATAATCTGTTTGTAGGTTGACCCTGGCATACAATTGTTTTGGGTACAGTAACTCAGGTTATTACTAATTAATTTACCTAGCCCCCTACCTATACTGTTAGAGAACATAACTGAATGAACACAATCCTGACTACTAGGAGACTACTAGGAGACTGCATGGGGTCAATTTCCGGAATACCCTCCTCGCCTGCGACTCTGATGTGATTACAAAGCGGCTGCAATAACAAAGTTTCCCCACTTGTATCAAAATGTACTATTTTTAAATGTTAATGATATTATCCGTCGAGAACCAACCAGGATAGATCATGAATACCATTTTTTTCTTTCGTTCATATACCTACTTGTTTTTAGTAACTTGAGTTACACCAGAACTTGATTAAAAGCACAGAATAAATACTAGTGCTATGAATTCCTATAATAATACATACTTAAACCAAAGACAAGTTAGAGTTTAAATTAATAATTAGTATTTTTTTTTTATCTGTAGAGGGTGTTAGAAATGTAGCCTAGACTTTTGAACCTATTCACTTATTTGTTAACCAAATGAAATCAGTTTTGCATGAAAGTACAAAGCATATAGAATAAGAATCTGTTTGGTTGTCTATCTCTTTGTCCTTTATACAGAGTTGGATGTGTGGTGTTACGAGAATAGATAAAATAAGAAATGAGTACTTATGAAGAAGTCTGAAAATGGCGCCGGTGCAGCGGTGGCTGGAAAGTTGTGTAGTAATCGGTTGTCGTGGTATGGGCATGTGATGCGGACGAATGGAGAAAATGTCGTGAGGAAAGTTTTGAGTATGAATGTGGATAGGTATAAGAGTAGAGGAAGACCAAAGAAACGATGGATGGACTGTGTAAAGGATGATATGGCAAGAAAGGAGGTGTCTGATGAGATGACGAGTAATGGAGAAGTATGGGGAAAGAAGACGTACTGGACCGACCGCAAATGAATTGGGATAAGGGCATAAAATTCACTCGATAAACAGATGGGCTAAATAGTAACAGCCGCACGGATCTCGGTTGGGTCGGGTCTTCAAGGTAAGGCAGTGCTTGCCAAACTCAGACCATTGATGGTAACCATCCATTGCATACCGAGTTATCTGCGTGTCTCGGAAAGCACTTTAAAGATGGCCCCGTCGGTGACAGTTGTTACAGTGAATCAGTGGCCCGAAACAACCGACAAGCAGTCTTACAAAGGGGTATCGTATTAGCCGGTACTAACTGGGTCGTGGCGGTCAGATTGGTAGTCACTCCATGGAAAATACTATTATTCAGCTGCTTTCGGTTAGACTGGAAGCAGACCCCAACATAGTTGCGAAAAGGCTAGGCAGATGATGAAACGGATGTGTGAAGTCGATCTTAGGCATAATCCTAGACTGTTAGGCACTTCATTGACTCTGTCTCTCTACAATATTTTGTAAATGAAGACAGTATAAGATTCATTTGGAAATATTGTGGAGTACTCCAGAAGGATGAGGAAACATGTCCACATTCTACATCCCACTGCACTTCTTCTTTCTGCTATCATTACTAAAAATATTGACTTTTATGAACAAAAAAATAACATTTATTTGAGTTTTAAATTAAAAATATTTTAATTTCATATTAGGCTGTCTAGCGGCTTTATACCTTTGCTTCTTCTTCTTTATACCTTTGCTAAAACAAAGCGCGGAACGCAAATTAAATCATTCATGACAAAAATACGTTACATTATAATTCATGACAAAAAGTTCAAACAATCCCAAACATTGCCGACCTGTTGAAGTAGCATAAGATCTACATATTCGCCACGGTTAACAACAAGCCAGCTGGTCTCAGGGCACAGCGCTAGGTTACAATCTCGTGACTTCGAGTTCGGTTCCAGCATAAGAATTTTTTTTATGTGAATCGAGTCACTTTGTATTTATTTTATTTTACTTATTTCTTTTTACAAAATAATTTAAATGTTTCACATCTGCCAGGCGTCCCGTGACGGCTCACTTTTTATTTTGTAGGTAGAGGATGTTAGAAATGTACTTCGACTTCACGTTTCCATGTAATATTCCCAACTTATTCGTCAACTGGCGAATGAGAAACTCGCGAGTGCCCACGAGTTGACACCTTCTGATTTTGCCCTATTTTAGTCGTCTTCTCGTGTAATGTCCAGCGATATTTATTTATTTATAAGAAGTTTTTGTAGCTGACTGCACATGTGATGTATTTTCTGTAAGATTTTTAAGGTCGTGCAAGTTGACGACAAAAAAAATAGGTAAAATCGAAATCGGCGCGCACGCGCGAGTATTACACCAGCCAGTTGACGAATAAGTCATATTCCCTTTTTTTTTGTTAGCTCTTTGAATGTCTCACTGCTGGGCAAAGGCCTCCCTTTTAATGCCAAAAAAATAAACGGTCACATGAGCGAAGCCGCGGCACAGCTAATAAGGAAATAGTCATTCTAGAATGATTATTTGGAATTAGTAATTACTAATTCTGAATAAGTGGAATTTTTAGGTTCAGCCTTGTGTGCCCCGCATGCAAGACCCGCTATTGTTACCAAAACCCTAAATTATGCAAATGCATATTTATAGATTCACGTTTGTGCAAATCCGACATTTTATTTTTATACTACTAACAAATTGGATTTCATTATCTGTTAAATAAATTATTTGATTTATAACCCACAAGCAGTCATCAAGGGTAGACGAATCGACTATACCTGTCGTATCAACGTTGTCTGGAGTAGAAAATGTATAGAACGCTGTGCGTGTTGGCGTTGTTGACGCTGCAGGCGGGGTTGGCGCACTCCTTCTCCTGGGGTGAGTGCAAGAGTCGGGTTTTTTGAATTCCCATTCCAAAGGAATCCCTTGGGTATATACCTAAGGGATTCCTTTGGAATAGGAATTACAAAGACTTTTTGCGACAAACATGACATAAAATTCGTTTATTCTCACGCAACTTTGACCCATAGGTATAATATACCATACAGACTAACATTAATATGATAAAATACAATTTGTGTTGGTAAATAGATCCTTAGAACTATGCGTACCACAAACACACTGCGCACTGCATTGCACCACTCTGCTGCTGTGCTTAATGTACTTCACTTGTGCACTATGTCACTGTGTGTTCATGTGGTATTTGCCCGTGGAAACAACGAAACACGATTCCCTGCGGCCAAAAATCTTCCAAGCCGAGATGCAGAGAACACGGTATTCGTGCCACGAATGTTGCGACGCTAGTCCAGCAACTGCATTCTCACCACTTACTTTGTCTTCTAAATCATGTACTCCACGATGTCCTCCACCGTAGTGGTGAAGCGGATAAAGTACTAGATGGCATGCCTAACTTGTAGACCCCAACATTTACTGCGGCCGTAGTTCTTCTTGAGAGGCGCGCCTTCGTTTAGGGTCAGCTGCTCTTCAGAAGACAGACTCCTGAAGTCTGTCACCCGCATTCTACACTGCAGGTGACCGGAGATCATTGTGCACTCTCCAAAGCACGCTGACGAGTATGCAAGTCACTTAAGACCCATTGATTGGCGTGATTTATGGAAAGAAGAGGAACGGCTAGGAAAGCGAAGATTTAAAAGCATAACCTTGAACCTTGAATGTTTTTTTATGTTTCAGACATCGTCGCGGCCACAAGTAATCGACTAGAATTTTATAATGAAGAAAAATTAACGTTCTCCGTGACGTATAATGATCTTAATATTTTCTGGATAACTTACGACCCATTTCACAACAGTGTTCTATTTATCGACAGCAATAGAAAATCTTTACTTAGTTTTGACATAGCAACTTGTAATATTCAAACTTTAATAACTGATTTTAAACCAGTATTTACATTTAGTGAGTTCGCTTACGACCCGGCTACAGGACTATTTTTTGCTATGTCCGACTCTGATTATCAACCTTACTCGTATCTCGTAAAACCTGGATCCAATCATGAAGTTCATGGAAATTTGGTAATTGATTCGAAAATGTCGTTTTATGAAATGGCCGTCGATAGTTGTGGAGGGTAAGTAACATCATGCTCATTCATTTTCTATTAATATGTTAACATGTGCTTTAAAAAATATATATAACTTTGCATGTGCAAACTATAATAATTAGCAATTCTTTTCTGATATTATCAATCACTGAAAATACTTTTGCTACTTAGTTAATGGCAAAATTATTGATAAAGGAGAAACCCATTTCTGGTCCTAACCGTTGCACGAATCACATATGTACCAAAAAAGTTACTATTTTGTTTAATTAACCTTTTAAATCTTAGCCTCAATTACAATGGCTAAGTGTAGAAAATAAGCAGTTTTAAACTTAGGACCGGTTCTTCAAATGCATAAAACTACTTTAGGTATACTCTACTGGGTAAAGCTAGAAGTCTGTAACCCTTGAAGCCAATAAAAATTACAATGAAATACAAATTTCTAGAACATTATGTTTAAAAATCTTATAATCTGGATAAAAACTTTACAATTTTTACTTTGTATATCTATACTAATATTATAAAGAGGAAAACTTTGTTTGTTTGGTTGTTTGTTTGGTTGTAATGAATAGGCTCAAAAACTACTGGACCGATTTAAAAAATTCTTTCACCATTTGAAAGCTACATTATCCACGAGTAACATAGGCTATATTTTATCCCCGTACTCCCACTGGAACGGGAACTACGCGGGTGAAACCGCGGGACGTCCGCTAGTAATATTATAAAGAGGAAAGATTTGTATTTTTGTGTGTGTTTGTAATGAATAAACTCAAATGCTACTGCGACGATTTAAAAAAATATTTCACCATTAGAAAGCTACATTCACTCTGAGTAACATAGGCTATATTTTATCCCCATACTACTACGGAAACGGGAATTACGCGGGTGAAACCGCGTGACGTCCGCTAGTATTTCATAAACTAATGAAGCTATGTGAATCCTTTTGTGCTATTATTGGTTTTAAATGCACCAATTTGGTTAAAATATATCCAATTACTAAAAATGACATTTTTAAACTACGTTTATAATTATATGAGATCTATTTAATTTATTTATCTATGTCAATTATATGCTTTTATATTAACACTAGCGGACGTCCCGCGGTTTCACCTGCGTAGTTCCCGTTCATGTGGGAGTACGGGGATAAAATATAGCCTATGTTACTCGTGAATAATGTAGCTTTCGAATGGTGAAAGAATTTTTTAAATCGGTCCAGTAGTTTTTGAGCCTATTCATTACAAACAAACAAACAAACAAACAAAGTTTTCCTCTTTATAATATTAGTATAGATAGATAAATCAGTCGTGTAATGACTCTTATAAGATAACCAAGTATAAGTAACTCTTTTTAAAGCTAAATTAGACTTAAATGTTTTTTATTGTGATAAAGTTTCTAATTTAATTAGATTTTTACTTAAAGACTCACGACCTGCCGTGTGAAGGCCGTGCCAGACTTTTGTAAAAAGCTTTTCCTGCGTAAACGCCAAATTCGTGCATACGTGCGCACAAAACGTGGCTAAATAATAACAGCCACTCAATCAAGCTAGGTCAATCTTCAGGTTAAGCCACGCTTGCCTAGGTTGTTCCGTGGATGGGTGATCAGTGATCACCCATTACATACAATTTTTTCTCCGTGCCTCGGAAAGCACATTAAGCCGTTGGTCCCGGCTATCAATTGTAGATCTTTGGCAGTCATTACAGATAGTCAGTGTTCCGACAGTTTGACAACCAGTCTTACCAAGGAGTATTTATTACGTAGTACTAACTGTGCTGTGGAGGTCAGATAGGGAGCCGCTCCATGTAAAATACTGGTATTCAGCTGCATCCGGTTAGACTGGAAGCCGACCCCAACATAGTTGGGAAAAGGCTAGGCGGTTGATGATACGTGCGCACGCAACCGTTGCCGCTGTGCAACTGTCCTTGCGTGAACTTATATTGTCACTTACGGGATATGCTCCGTGATTATTATTTGTTTTGAGCTCCTGAAGCAATCAAGGACCCATCACTGAATCACTGAATTTCACAAGCCACGTATTTTGCCTAATGACAAACATTACTTACCAAGGCATCACAGAGAAGCAAATGAAATAAGAAAACATAAAAATTTCAATCGAGAGGATGGCTTCAAATTGTCTAGTACGTGGAATCCAATTTTGAGTATGCTCAAAAGTAGCAGCCGGCATCATAATAAGGACTCCACAAAACCTTATGTTACTGCGAGAGTGTTTTGCCGTGACGTATTTTACAGTGTATTATCTATGGCCGTGACTTAGTGTCGTGTTCCAGTAGTCCGCGTAGCAAAAGACAAAGAAAGAGGGTAGACAGTATTTTCCATCCACCCGCATTCTCTAGTCAACACGTGATCATGGCGCTTACAACAGCTTTGAAATATCGGGAGCTCAAAACAATTAACAATCACGGAAGATATCCCGTAAGTGACAATATAAGTTTAGTTTTAAACCGTGAAAGCTTAAAACAGTGTTTGTCTTTGCGTGTTTTACAACAAGCGTTTACACCACAGATAATATAATACGTTGACACCATTGATATGTTAAAAAAACCAAGATACACATTCAGTGTCTCAAAAGAAAAGCGTCCGCATAAAATACAGGCACAATTCCTAATTGTGCGTCTATTTCAATCAGGGCATACAATTAACGAACCACCAGATTTAGTAAAATGTAACGGCAAAAAAATCACTTTTGATTGCCAAAATTAGTAAATGATCACAAAAAATAATCCCCATTTTAGCGTGAAATTAGAACAACAATTTTACCAACTAACTCCAAAGATTGTTTAATCCAAAAATAGTTAATGACCTCCAAAAATTGAACAGAATTTGAATATAAAATGACTTTTAAATATGTAAAATCGTTTTATCCTATAAAAGTAAATTATTTCCAAATAAATCATAATATACCTAAAAATAGTAAATAAACTCCATAAGTTTGACCCTATATTTGATAACTGTCAGAGCTTTCTCTGACTCTAATTATTAACCACTTCTAACTAAATTATCTATTTTATTACTATTTCCTATTTTGCGTTCATTCAGTAAGGTTAAAAAATAAAAAATTCGTATAATTAAAATAATCCTTTTATTAAAGTTTAAACAAACTTAAAAATCAGACTGTGTAATTAACATTGGCATGTAATCGATATCTGTATATTCCCTTTTTTCGAACAAAATATTTCAAAGTTAAAAACCAAAAATACTGACTTGCACACAAATTATGCACACTAAATAAATCAAATTAAATAAACTGTGTTTATTGGTATTTGCAGAACTGTTTTTAGTTATTTTAAAACCTGCTACAACTCCATGACGCGCGCTCCCTTCACTCGCATATTAAATAACACTCTTTGACTTCTGTCCCCAAAGTGCCGGGCCTACGGCCCGGTGCCCATTCCGCCCATAAAAGAAATTCTAAGCGAAGGTTTCGTTTCGTTCCATTATAAAATTAATACTCGTATCTACGCACAGAATAACACAAAAATCTTTATTGCAAAAAATAAAACCGACTTCAAAAAAAAAAAACAAAAAACTTAAAAATAACTTTAGCTTCAGAAGTCGGTGACAAAAAAACTAAATCAATCGCAAAGGGCACGTTTTTATTTTTCCATTTTTAGTTGTAATGTATCCGATACAAATATTTGCTATACAAATATCAATTTGAAGTGAGCCCAACAACTGCTGTAAATCGTTGAGGAATTCCGTCGACTGTCTATGGTCTCCATCATCAGACCTGTATTGGCACTTATAACCCATGTGTGTGTAAAGTTTCACTAATAGAAATGAATTAAGTCCAAACACAAGGTAGCTACTGTAAAACATTGAGGAGTTCCCTTGACTGTCCTTCGTCTTCATAATCAGACCCCTAATGACAGCTATAACCCATCTAGGTGTAAAGTTCTCATCAATACAAATTAGTCAACCCCAAACACCAGGTAATTGCTGTAAATCGTTGAGGAGTTCCTTCGGCTCAACGCAGCAGCGTGAGACTAATTGAAAGGGGACAAATATGTCCCCTTTCAATTAGTCTCACGTTGCTCGCGTAACTACCCGCTAGTTAAAAATGCCGAAGTCTTAAGGGGCCCTTGTTTGAAATTAACGTTTCTAGATCGAGTTTTTTCCAGAAATCACCATATTTAAATTCTGAAAAAAAAAATATAGTACAGATACCATGTTTGATCTAGTGAATTTTGTGGATAAAAACATAAAATTTAACATTTTGCTTGATTAAAAAAAATCAGAAGTAACGTCGATTTTGAAAGTATTTTATGTTTTATGAGACTTGGGGGAACGCAATTTTTATTAAAATTTAACATTTCATTTACTAATCGGGTTTCAGAGTAATATTATCGGATAGATTTATAAGGCATACAATTAACGAACCACCAGATTTATCAAAATGTAATGGCAAAAAAATCACTTTTGTTTGCCAAAATTAGTAAATGATCACCAAAATGAATCCCCATTTTATCGTAAAATTAGAACCAATAATTTATATACATGTTTGATCTAGTGAATTTTGTGGATAAAAACATAAAATTTAACATTTTGCTTAATTAAAAAAAATCAGAAGTAACGTCGATTTTGAAAGTATTTTATGTTTTATGAGACTTGGGTGTTAGAGTACAAAGGTGTTAGACCTGAAATAATAGCCAATATTTTAATAACACGAAGTACTTTTAATCACTATTTTTACATTTTTATATAATATTTAAATGATCACTTTACGTAGCCGTTAGCCGTAAAATATACAAGTTCTACACAAAATACTTGTTAGCATTAAGGCGCCAATAATCAAAATGACCCCGATTTCTCGACGAGCAACACTTTTATACTCGATACAATTTACGCAGAGAGGACACAATTTGCTGCCTTGGTTACGCGTCCTTTGGCCGCAGCGCAGAAATTCACGGTGTTGCCAACACGGCCATGCTGCATGATGCCTGTCCCCAGGCATCCCACCTCAAAGTAGTCTTGACCTGTAAATAAACGAATAGTGTATTTTATTCTTGCTCTTTGTTATTTCACTATCAACTTAGCTGAATTAAAATAACGTTCGGCCCATCATGATGTTAAAATCACGAGAAATTTGGATTCCTACATCAAGTAAACGCCTCTTTAGTCTTAGACGACGTTAATGACGATTATGAATCCATACAGATAAATTTAATCATTTCCTTTAGTCTTAGGAAAAGATTAAATTTTTGTCACCAAATAGCTCCTTTAAGCTTAGGCACCTATTTAGTTCTGTAGCAAATGAATTTAACATCAGTGAAGCATTTTCTGTAAACTAGCTATGTACAACAGCAATTTGTACAACACATTTGACCCAAAAAATAAATAAAACTGAAAGAAAATAACAATTAAATTTATAAAGTTAAAGTAATTATAATAAAATAATTATACCTGCTTTTTATTTTTGCCCATTGCCAACTTGGCCACATTAATTAATATTTAACCAGAATTAATCAGCACCACTCCAACCAGCAATATTGATCCAGGGCTTCATATTTTCTGCAGCAGCATTGCCACAATATTTCTTGGTGCTACGTTCACTGCCTCTAAGATCAACTATTTTGTACCTGTCGCGTCCTAATACGTTCTTGACTTGAAAAGGGCCCTTGTATGTTGGCAACAGTTTTTTACTTCTGCCATCATTTGTCTGACTTTGAATTTTTACTAACACCAACTCGCCTTCTTGATATTGCCTTGCCTTTGTACGAGTACCATCAAACCTCTCTTTCTGTCTATCTGCACTGGTTTTTATGTTTTCATCGACCCATTTACGCAAACTCGTTACATCCGTAGGACTTCCGTGATCAGGCTCAGGACCTAACTTATCACTATCACTGTGCAACCTATAACCTAACAGAACTTCGCAAGGTACAGCTTTAATGGTTTTATGGTAAGTACTGTTAATGGCCTGTTGAAGAGATTTAATGCATTTGTCCCATTTATCATCCTCAAGATCTGCACTCATTGTCTTCATGCATTCTAAGATTGTGCGATTAAATCTCTCCACCTGACCATTGGACCTAGGCATCCCTGTAGCAACAAAATGAAGTCGAATATTTTTATCCTTACAAAAATCTTTATTGTGATGTAAAGGCGGTACCCGCATCACATATTCTTCGCGGATTACCGAAAATTTTAGTAATGTTATCCATTTCCCTAAGAACATATTTAGCTTCGGTGTTAGGCACAGCTGTTATAAACACGAATTTGGTAAATGCGTCGACAACTACCAACAAGTACTTGTTCTTATTAACAGTTTCGACAAAAGGGCCCAAGTGGTCGACGTGAACTGTATGAAACGGCTGAGCATATTTTGGCAATGGAAATAGCTCTCCTTCCGTGGGACCTCCCTTGTTTTTATAATAAATGCAGTTTAGACAATTTTTAATGTACTTTTTGATAGTTCGTCGCATTTTTGGGAACCAATATTGATGAGAAATACGTTCAAGCGTTTTATCAACGGAAAAATGACCAAGGTCGTCATGGTTACATTTGATAACTTGCCATATGCAGTTTTTGGGCACCACCCAACGACGTCCTTTGTCGGTCCGTCTATATACTTTATTACCAAGAAGTTCATAATTTAGAAATATATCTTTATGCTTCTCTGCCTCCCCTGATTCTAAAGTCTCCCTGATTTTTACGAGTTCTGAATCCTGTAGCTGGACAGACAATAGCCAGTCAGCTTCTGTTATGGACAATATTATTTCAGCTTCCGATTTTTCCCCGGATTGCGCGGCATTTCGACTTAAAGCGTCGACATGACGCATGCGAGTACCCTCTCTGTGTACTATTTCGAAATCAAATTCTTGTGTAGAGAGTACCCAACGTGCAATCCTCGGAATAATTTCCTTTTTTGATAGAGCAAACCGCACAGCGTTGCAATCAGTAATTATTTTAAAATGCGACCCCAGTAAGTAAAGCCTAAACTTCTGTAAAGAGCAAACGATTGCTAACAATTCTAGCTCGAAAGAATGGTACTTCTTTTCATCTATTGTAGTTTGGCGGCTGTAAAAATGTATTGGTTGCTCACCATCCTGTGTTATTTGCGTTAATATACCCGCTAAACCTTCCCTGCTAGCATCTGTATACAAAACGCATTCCCCATTTGGATCGAAAATGGCCAAAGTGGATTCAGAGGTAAGGGAATTCTTTAAAATTTGAAAAGCATTCTCTTGTATGCTGTTCCACTCCCAAGGAGTATCTTTCTTTAGTAATATCGTTAAAGGACTTGACAACAATGCGCAATTCTTTATGAATTTGCGGAAATAGCTAATTAGTCCGAGGAACTGACGAAGTTGGTGTACGGTTTTTGGAACTGGAAATTCCTTTACAGCTCTTACTTTTTCTGAACTTGGCATGATGCACCCTGATTTTATTTTATACCCCAAAAATTCTATCTCCGTTTTCAAGAAATTACACTTTTTTAAATTCAATGTAAGACCGTTATCTTTAAATATTTGCAATACCAGTTCCAATAACCGTAAATTCTCTTCAACAGTATCACACGCAATCAAAATGTCATCTAAATAGAGAATTATTTTGCCGAAACGAAGGTTTCCGAGGACTTTGTTAATAATTTTTTGGAAACAAGAAGGAGCATTACATAACCCGACGCAAGAATTCATAGTGGCCATCCTCAGTTACAAATGCGGTTTTGTGTACTCCTTGCTCATTTTAATTTGATAGTAACCGCTTTTTAAATCGAGATTTGTAAAATACTTGCAACCCTGGAGCCTATCCACCAAATCTTCAACCCTTGGCATTGGGTACTTGTCTTTAGCAGTAATTTTATTAAGTGCGCGGTAATCTATGCACAACCGTTTGTCACTAGTGCCCTTTTTATCGGTTAGAAGGGCCGGGCTAGCATATTCAGAATTGCTCTCGCGTATTATGCCATTTTCTAACAGTTCATTAATTATTTTTCGTATAATTTGTCTATCGGAATGGGAAGCTCTATACGGCCTATATTGCACTGGTTTGGAGCTGTTCAATTCAATTGCCATTTCAAAGTCATTAACTTTGCCCAACTCCTCAACACTTAAAGCCACGCACTGCCTGTATTTTCGAAACAAAGCTACCAATTCACTATGATGCGAGTCCGTATTAATTTGTAGATCAATGTCATTCACAACGTTACAGAATTCATGAAAATCAGAAACGTATTCAAAATTAAGTGAATCGCCAATGCGAGAATACAAAATGTCTGACCTTCCAGTAATATTTCGTCCGATCAAAATATCGCAGCCCGACAAATCACCAATTACGTACATGTCAACATCTTTTAGAACAATAGAATCTATCATTATGTCAGAACGAACTAACTTTGTGACAGTTTTCTTACTATCTTTTGAAAAACCTTGCAAAAGAACAGGAGATTCTAAAGGCGACTCATCCAGCAGACACCGTTTAACCAAGGACTCAGAAATCAATGAACAACTACTACCTGTGTCTATAAAAGCTTCTTGTTCAAAACCATTGATAACAATTTTTTTACAAAATTTATCGCGGGTATTTGGAGAACTCACAAATTTTGTTTCTTCTTTGGTTGTTTTATCAACAAGGGTGTTCTTTTTATGGAAACAAGTAGACTCTGTATGTCCCCTTTTTTTGCAAAATTCACATTTAATACTGCACTGAACCCTTTTATGATTACCGCCACAAGTAAAACATTCGATTGGTTTCCGATTTTGATTCTGACTGGGAACAAATGTCTTAATTGTGGATTGTAACGGGGGCTGTTCACGGTCACTCTGAGTAGGTATCGGTTGAGACGAGGTCAACTGTGACTGCTGAGGTGTTTGTTTAATAATGGATTCTCGAGAAGCTGAGCTATTCACATTCTGTTTCATTGTCCTAACTTTATATATACGACTGTGTAAAAATCCTGCCAAACTGTCACAAGTTTTGAAATTACTTGCTTCTACCGATGCACTCATGTTACTGTCTCCTATATTCCCTAATATGATCGAAATTATATCCACATCGGAAAAATTTAGACGCAAATTATCAATTTTAGACTTTTGTTCGAAAAAAAAGTCGTACAGAGACTGGTTCTCGCATGGTTTTTTATCGATTATATATTTTAGCAATTCAAACATATTCCGTTTTACCTGGAAAGTGGAAGAAATCTTTTCTTTCCAATCTTTCCAAAGCCACGTAGTCCAAATATGATCGTTACGCAACAAAGAGTCATACCAAGTCTTGGCGGAGCCTTTCAGTTTATTTAGAGCCTGATAACGGGTCATACCATCGGTCCATGAAAAAGTAGTCGCATATGATTCGATAACATTCAACCATGCAGTAACATTATCCGTTAACGGTTCAAATTCGGGGATCATGTTGTGTAATGTCATGGTACTCGTACTCACGGTTTCGGTATCAGCTTTCCGTGATACCTTGTTTCGTTTCCTTGGCGGTGGCGGCGAGGGCGTCCTTGAACTTGAACAACTTGAGGACGACGATGAACGTGCACGCGAACGTTTACTCTTGGTCTTTTTACGCCTCTTATCACGTCCCATTTTTGTGAGCGCGTCGAATCACACTTCTGATGTTAGAGTACAAAGGTGTTAGACCTGAAATAATAGCCAATATTTTAATAACACGAAGTACTTTTAATCACTATTTTTACATTTTTATATAATATTTAAATGATCACTTTACGTAGCCGTTAGCCGTAAAATATACACGTTCTACACAAAATACTTGTTAGCATTAAGGCGCCAATAATCAAAATTACCCCGATTTCTCGACGAGCAACACTTTTATACTCGATACAATTTACGCAGAGAGGACACAATTTGCTGCCTTGGTTACGCGTCCTTTGGCCGCAGCGCAGAAATTCACGGTGTTGCCAACATGGGGGAACGCAATTTTTATTAAAATTTAACATTTCATTTACTAATCGGGTTTCAGAGTAATATTATCGGATAGATTTATATGGCATACAATTAACGAATCACCAGATTTAGCAAAATGTAACGGCAAAAAAATCACTTTTGATTGCCAAAATTAGTAAATGATCACCAAAATTAATCCCCATTTTATCGTAAAATTAGAACCAATAATTTATTTATGACCATCAGAAATTGAACTATTATGCTCTTACATTCGAGTCGAGGGAGACCCGGTTGACGGAGCCCCGCTTCGCGGGACTCCTACTCCTAAATGGTTTATAAATAAATAACCACGAAGGGTATGACGGGGTCTATTCGCTCGCTTCACTCGCTCATTCGACCCCGCCTAACCTAATCTATCCGTGTCGGGGTGCCCCAAGTCAAAGCAAGGCCTAGGCAAAACTAGTTTGTCATCAACCACCTCATTAAAATTTGGTGTTCAATTTACTCAATTTGGTGATCAATTGATATTTAGGATATTTTGTAAGTAGTCACAAAGTTATTTTTGGTGGTCATTATATTTTCCCCCGATTTATAATATGGCACTTATTTTTTATAAATAAAATAAATACGGCTCGCGCACCGCGCCTGTGTCCTGCCGGACGTCATCGAGGGGGGACGTATGCAATTTTTGCTCGCGACCGCAATAGTATCGTCGCCGCGCGCGTAGTAGTAGTACCTACTTACTATAATGACCTTCTCTCAAACTAGCGAAGTCAGTATGACTAATGCCAATTGTGAACCGATTTCGATGTCTTTTTTGTTTGGAAGAAAATTACTTCGCTTCACTTTGGTGAAGATCTGATGCTGATCTTCGGAGATATACAATGGAACTCTTCAATTATAGACAGCAAGTCGCTTGAATGTTACCATGACATGTATTGTCAACAATATAAAATTAATGACTACTTCTTAGTCATTTCAAATAAGATAATATGCTTGCCTACATAGTGTGCGTTTTATACAAGATTTAAATTTCGTCTCATTCAGTTGAAGAATGTGGGGAGGTATTTTATTGTAACATTTCAAACAGTACCCATCTACTTTAGCAAGCCTGAAACTTGGCTGAACTAGTTGGTCCCTATTTCAAGTGTTATAGTGGTGTCTGTCACCTCTTTTACTGAATAAATGCCGATTTTTCCTAACGTACTGTTTTCATAGATGTATTGACAAGGTACTGTCATGATATTAATTTCCTTAAACAGTTCTCTTAGAGAATCGCGTCTACGTTATTCATAAATGGCTCTGATGACTCTTTTCTGCAGAATAAATATAGACTCGATGTCTGCAGCCCGTCCCTATAGTAAAATACTGTATAACATAATACTATGAAAATAACTAAAATAGACTAGCCTCGCGGTATCATCAATATCAATAAATTGACGGAATCGGTAATAGTACATTATGATATAAGTGCGGTAAGTTGAAAATTACAGCAGAGGCGATATTGCTAGCCCGAGCCGTAGGCGAGGGCTATAATAAAGCAGAGGCTGTAATTATCAAAGCGCACGTATGTCATACGACGTTTTATAACATATTTGCCAGGATATAAATAAAACTCGGACTTTTTTAAACGAATAAATCTTTTACTTGTTCACAAATTAGCGATGCCCGCGCATCAGCGCGTTTTTTTTAAGGCAAAGACACAAAACAGCCAGTATTACTAATAAAGTCAATTCATATTTTTGTGTTTTTGTTACAGATAAATGGTTGTAATTTATTTTCAAAATTAATTAAATTAAAGAATTAAATGTTTGTTTATTATATTTCATCTCCCACAGTTAATTTTATTCATAAAATATTGACCACTTTTCTGACATAAAAACTCTTTGCTAAGATTTAAAAAAGTACCGTTCGTTTTAGACGGAGCATTTACATTACTGCACAAGTACCTACGTAATGAGATACATTACGATATTGAAATGGGTGAAATAAGAGACCTTTTACGAGCAAATGTGTTATAAAATTTCTAACAGCTGCTGCTGCTGAGCTCAGCCGTCCTGCAAGAGATGTTAAATGAGGACCCCATTGAAATAAAGAAAAAAAAGATACTTCATAGAAATGTACCGAGGAATTAGTCAGTTTTCGTGTGCCGCACGTGCGGGGGGGACCCGATGATTACCAAAAGTACCCGATGTTTGACGAAATTCGCCGGCCGGGGCCGTTAATTATTGTTTGTATAAATTAAGTAAAGTAATTTTTTTTAACATATTATTTATGTAAACTGTTGTTTTATTGTAATATCTAATCTTAATACTTAGTGAGTAAGTAAAGTGCACCACCAGCCGCCACTGCCGTCCACAGAGGTTGTTGAAGGTCAAACGAATTTTTGTTGCAAACAAGTGTTTATACTGTTGTAAACCGCAGGTTGAGACCGATGTGGAGGGCTTGTTTACAACAGTCTGGCACGCCCTTGAACGTTTACGTTCTAGATACCGCCACTAACATACTTTCACCCTGGTGCCTGGATGTGGTCTCAGCTCAACGCATGTGCGTTCCTGATTTACGCATTTTTTATTTAAATAACTGAAATAGTAAAACAACCTAAAAATGTAAACAATATCTGATTTTAACAATTTGGCTATTGCTTGGAGACGTGAAAATTGGGCTCGTGAAACCTTCCCATATAATGCTCTTGTAGGAGCGCTGACACATCGTTTTATATTCATGCATGATACGTGCAGCGCCCGGCGACGACAGTTCGCCCGTAACCATCGTAAAGTATAGACGTACTCCCATCTGATTAGCTACTCCCTTGTAATATTTCGTAATAAGTTTAACAGTAAATTAATTAATAGAGTTCCGCGGCATTTTATTTCTCTCCGTACACACAACCTAAAGACCATACATACACGCACACTAAATTGGTGACTCCGACGTGATCTAAAAGTGGCGTCGTGGTTTAAAAACTGGCAAAGTGACTTTACCATCAGTGATTTTTAAAGTAATTGTGTGTACGTGATCGAGAACGGGCAACTCACTTAACATCAAAGCGTCTATAGTGCGGAAATTCTTCAAAACTTATCTGCGCGAGTAGTAACAATTGAAGACAAAGTAGCTGCCGACGAATATTCCCTTTCACCGGTCTCCATCACCGGCAAGCTAGAAGATTTTTGGACGAGAGCACCAGAATTGTGGTTCACCAAGGCAGAGGCGATAATCAATTGCCGGAAGATGTCCGACGATTCCAGGTATCGGATAATTTTATCGAAATTAAACCTTGAAGTCACGGAACAAGTCGCGGATATTCTATTAGATCCGCCACAAGAAAAGAAATACGAGGCCTTGAAACACAAGTTAATTACGGTGTATAAAGAGTCAGCGGAACGGCAGATTAAAAAGCTGATTGGCGAAATGGAGCTAGGCGATCTACAGCCATCGCACCTCCTACGCAAAATGCGGGACCTGGCCAGAGGAAAAGTAACCGACGAGACACTCAAGGTGATGTGGAAGAATCATTTACCACCATCAGTGCGTGGAGTTTTGGCAGTTACCAATGAAGAAAATATGGAGAAATTGGCGTCGATTGCAGACAAGGTCGCGGAAACTATCACCCCTGTACATAGCGTCGCCAGCGTAAAACCAGGACCTTCGGAAAAAGATGATTTGGTGATAGCGGAAATACATAAATTAAGCGACAGATTACGCAACATTGAGAATGGTTCCAGAGGTCGCTCGAGACATGGTAGATCCAGAAATTTACGATCCCGGTCAAGATCAAACTCCAGGTCTAGAAACATGAAAGCACCTGAAGACGACCCCAACTGGTTATGTTTTTACCACTTCAAATTCCGCAACAAGGCGGATAAGTGTGTTCAACCATGCAATTGGAAGAAGAAGGATGCCAAGCTATCGGAAAACTAGAGTCGGTGCAGTCAGCGACGGGAGGCTGTGACCGCGTACACGTCAATCACCGTCTATGCGTCAAGGACAGGAATTCAGGTTTGAACTTTTTAGTGGATAGTGGTGCAAATGTGTCTGTTCTACCTCGCAGAGTTGTTTTTAAGAAAGATAACGCACATAGTGCCTGTTATAAGTTGTATGCTGCGAACGGTACCGAGATCAATACGTACGGTACACATAGTTTAGAACTAGACTTAAATTTAAGACGAGCGTTCCGTTGGTTATTTACTATAGCGGACGTAAAGCAACCCATACTAGGTGCTGACTTCTTAGCTAAGTATAAATTGTTAATTGACTTGAACGGACGAAGGCTAGTGGATCAGGTTACTAATTTAGGTACGAGAGGAAATCTCTCTAGTTCCACTGAGCCCACTATTAAAACCATCACTGATAATTGCCACTATTATGAATTGTTGTGTAAGTTCCCAGAATTAACTAAGCCTGTTTCATATAAAGAGACACCTAAGCATGGCGTTTGCACACACAGAGACAACAGGTACTCCAGTGCACGCACGAGCGAGACAACTGCCCCCGGACAGGTACGTAAAAGCCAAAAATGAATTTAGGGTTATGCAAGAGCTTGGGATCTGTAGGCCGAGTCACAGCGCTTGGACAAGTCCCCTACACGTCGTACCCAAGAAGGACGGTAATATTGGGCCATGTGGAGATTATAGACGTTTAAACGCGATTACGAAACCGGATCGCTACCCTGTGCCCCGTCTTCATGATTTTACGTATATTTTGGCTAATAAGAAGATTTTTACGAAGTTAGATATTAACCGAGCATATAATTGTATACCTGTCGCGGAAAATGACATAGAAAAAACCGCTGTTATAACACCTTTTGGTTTATTTGAATTTATGCGCATGCCTTTTGGATTACGTAATGCAGCGCAAACTTTTCAGCGTTTCATGCATCATACTGTTTTGCAAGGTTTAGATTTTTTATTTAATTATGTTGATGACGTAATTATCGCATCAGAAAATGAGACAGCATAAACAGCACTTAGAAAAAGTTTTTGAAAGATTTATAAGATGAATTTGGTATAACTATTTTTTTTTTTCTTAATGTAGTTTTGGTAAAGAAAAATTAGAATTTTTAGGTTACAAAGTATCCGTATAAGGAATTAGACCGCTTGAAGATAAGGTCAACGCCATTGTAAAATTTCCCAAACCGGAAACTATTGAGGAACTTACACGATTTTTGGGAATGTTGAATTTTTATAGAGCAAACATACCTCACTCAGCTGATCACCAGACTGAGTTAAATAAGTACCTAGGAAATACGAAACGTAAGGATAAAACTAAAATTAACTGGACAGAGTTAGCCGAACGCAATTTTGAGCAATGTAAAGAAGACCTAAAGAATGCAGTCTTATTATCGTATCCAAAGTCAGATACCCCTTTGGCATTGATGACCGATGCGTCAGACACTTGTATAGGTGCCGTATTACAGCAAAATGTTGATAACAAGTGGAAACCTTTAGGATATTATTCAAAAAAGTTAACAGATGCTCAAATGAAATACAGTACTTATGATAGAGAACTGTTAGGAATATATTTAGCTATAATTCATTTTCGCAATATGGTTGAAGGTCAAGAGTTAGTTATATTTACAGACCATAAGCCGTTATCATTTGCATTTAATAAAACAGGTTCCAATAGGGAAACCTCACGAAGGGCTAGGCAAATTATGTTCATAAGCGAATTTAGTACAGATATAAGGCATATTAGCGGGAACGATAACATAGTAGCAGATACTTTATCCAGAGTAGCAACAATATCGTGTCCCACGATGCTTGATTTTGCAGAGCTCGCAGCTGCACAGGAAACGGACGCCGAGCTAGCAAAATTACAACGCGAATCAACTGACAATAACAACGTCGTGTTGAAACGTGTAACCTTATTCAATACAGAGAAATACGTTGTTTGCGAAGTTTCAACCGACTCAGCACGTCCATACTTAACTGGAAAGTTTCGACGTTTAGCTTTTGATTCAATACATAATTTGAGCCATCCAGGTATTAAGGCAAGTAGAAAATTAGTTTGTGAAAGATATTTTTGGCCTAACATGAATAAGGATGTTGGAAATTGGGCTAAAACTTGCATAAAATGCCAAAAAGCGAAAGTTCAAAAACATACTGTTTCTGATTTAGGAACTTTCGAGAGTAGTAAACGATTTGAACATATTCACATAGATATAGTAGGACCCTTACCAACTTCACCTGAAGGATTTAGATATTGTTTAACAATCATAGATAGATTCACGCGTTGGCCAGAAGCATTTCCGATAAAAGAGATAACTGCAGAAGTAGTAGCAAAAACATTATATGAAGGTTGGATTAGTCGTTATGGGTGCCCAGTTAAACTCACAAGTGATCAGGGAAGACAGTTTGAAAGTAATTTGTTTAAAGAATTAATGTCGTTAATGGGAATTCAGAAAACGCGTACAACTCCATATCATCCTCAATGTAATGTAACAGTAGAACGATGGCATAGATCTTTAAAAGCCACCTTAAAAGCACGTTTAGACTCCAAATGCTGGGTAGATGAATTGGCAACGGCAATGTTAGGGTTACGGACAACAATTAGGTCTGATACAGGCGTAACCGCAGCACAAATGTTGTATGGTAGCAATATTAGGTTACCAGGTGATTTTTACGACAGTAGTAATGTTAGGTCGTACGATGATAACAGTTTTGTAAACAAATTAAAGGACGTAATAGATAGATTTAAGCCGTCCTGTAGAGAAAATAAGTCACCCCACAAGATTTTTGTACACAAAGATTTATACACTAGTGATTATGTATTTATTAGGAATGACGCAGTACGGAAACCATTACAACCTCCGTACGATGGACCATATCGCGTCATTAATAGAAATGATAAAGTATTTCGTGTACAATTTCCAGACAGACAAGCAAATGTGTCTATAGATCGTTTGAAACCAGCATACCTATTGATAGATAGTGAATTGCCATCAGAGAAATTAGATAAACAGACAGTAGATAAACAGTTAATAGACAAAACCGATATTAAAAAGGCGAGAAAATTCAGAAAAAAGTAACTTTTCAAACGAGCGAAACCAGTAACAATACATATACAACGCGAACTGTACGATTAAGCAAAAAACCGTTGAAATATCGTTAAATTAGCAGTATCGAAATCTAGGCCAAATATATTGAATACGAATGACATCGCGGAATAATAAGTCAATACATACGAGACATCAGTCAAGAAGCTACATAATAATAATTGTAAATCAGTTACATTATTCTTAAAACATGGGTTCCAATCAGACAAAGGTAAATGTAAATGAAAATTTATCAAACGTAGCTCAAGTAGAGAATAAATTAAACCATATTGGCATCGTTATGATAGTAACAATAGTACTATTTGCCATGTTGTTAATATATGCAGGAAAAAGAAGGTGCATAAAAGGCATACGAAAATGGTTAAAGAAGGCAGTGATTGCAAGTTCAATGGCCTTACCGAGTATTAAGGTAGAAACTGTGCAACCGCCACAAACATCGCCAATTCCCAAAATAATATACTGATTAACCCGCCAGAAACCATCGTCCATTCAAGTCAAGTCAAGTTCAAAAATGTGTAATAGTGTAAAATTATTGTTATGTGTAATAGGTAAGAACAGTGAAAAAGTGACGTAATTTGTGTTTTCAATTGGCGTCATCATGACGAATATTGTGGACTCCAAGGGGTGCCGATTTCTTTTATAGCAGAGTATGTCGTCATGGTGACTACCCTTAACTTTTTATGTGTATTTATGTTAAGCTTTTATTTGTAGAAATTTCAAGTCGGTACCTTGAAAAATAGGTAACCGCACCATATAGATTATATCTTGGTTGTTTATATTTTGCTGTTCAATCGTAGGACAATCAGAAGATTTGTGTTGTTGGCCAAACCACAATGAAGCCAAGAGAGGACAGCAGAATATAAACCAAACGATAATTGTAAGGTCGTGTAATTAAAAATGTGTATTATCATTGTTTTATGAAGATTTATTGCATCAAAATTTAAAATGTAAAACAACTATACCAATTGCAATGTTCAAGAAAAAACAAACACTGCTTGTTCCCTTAGTAATAATAGCGTGATGATATAACTAAAAACTTTAAATTTATAATATTGTTTAAAGCGTACATTATAAGTAGCGCAACAGCGCACCTGCAAGATATCTGGTTACGACATTGTTGATTGTAGTGAATTGATGTATAAGCAAATTCTTTGTAACTCGTAGTTCTGATAAACTTGTACTTAGTTTTAATTATGTTATTTTTGATCTTAGAAATTATTTTGTAAAAAACTTGTTGTTTTTTTTAAAAAAGGGGAGGAATAGTGTAGGAGCGCTGACACATCGTTTTATATTCATGCATGATACGTGCAGCGCCCGGCGACGACAGTTCGCCCGTAACCATCGTAAAGTATAGACGTACTCCCATCTGATTAGCTACTCCCTTGTAATATTTCGTAATAAGTTTAACAGTAAATTAATTAATAGAGTTCGGCGGCATTTTATTTCTCTCCGTACACACAACCTAAAGACCATACATACACGCACACTAAACTCTTATTTACGGCAAAATTCTAACCCTGTAATGCTTGTTTTTTTTTGTGTCAAATTAAATTTAAACATAGCGAAATCTAATAGATTTTTACTTATTGCAGGTATATCTACTGGATCTTCGGTAGCACTGAGATAGAGAGGGCTCAACTTAATGGTACCAAAAGGAAGGAAGTAATTATTGATAGTAGTTATGTAGCTAAAATGGCCTTGACTATTGACTCTCAGGCACAAAAAATGTACTGGATAGAATATTTCTCCGGACGCTATACTATTGTTAGTGCGGATTTGAATGGAAAAAACAGAATAACCTTATATAATGACACAGTTAATTATCTAACTCATCTAACCGTTTCAAAAGATTTCATTTACTGGGCCGCTGCAAAAAGCTACGAGCAGTTCTTATGGAAATTTCCAAAGAATCCACAGCTCGGCACAGATGTGAAACCTATACCAATTACATTGAACGACACATCACCCGATTCGCGTTACACACATCATTTTAATATAGCCGCAAACTACGCAATTCAAGAACAACCTCAGGAAATTCCGCTTTGTAAAGCACTGAAGCGTCTGCTACCAAATTACTCAGAGACCAACGACGGCAATTCTACAGATGAAAGCTTGCTTCGTGTCAATGAAACGAAAGTTAGTGGAGAATCTCGGGTTAGCGGTGACACATGGAATGTTTCTGTGTGTCAATACTATTGTTTACAAGGACACTGCAGTACCGGTGCTAACGGACAACCTAAATGCAGGTAAACCACGTTCAATAAATAACAGTCTAGTTATAAGACTACACTCAACATCACAAGATGACTACAATTTTAAATCTTCAACATGCTCTTTGTCGTCATCATCATCATCATTTTAGATGAAAGACGTCCACCGCCGGACATAGATCTCCCCGCGCGTGTTACCACATTGACCGCTCCCGTGCGACTCGCATCCAGCGGATCCTCAGAACCTTCACCAGGTTGTTCTGTGTGACTGCGTTTAATTTTGATGCAGGATTCATGACAAGTTACAGTGTTTCTTATTCGTTCAGTAGTTTTTATCGGTCTAGTTATAAGACTACACTCAACATCACAAGATGACTACAATTTTAAATCTTCAACATGCTCTGTGTCGTCATCATCATCATCATCATTTTAGATGAAAGACGTCCACCGCCGGACATAGATCTCCCCGCGCGTGTTACCACATTGACCGCTCCCGTGCGACTCGCATCCAGCGGATCCTCAGAACCTTCACCAGGTTGTTCTGTGTGACTGCGTTTAATTTTGATGCAGGATTCATGACAAATTACAGTGTTTCTTATACGTTCAGTAGTTTTTATCTATCCCCGTAAGAAAGGGTCTGATTCTATGTATGATAAATGACCCGGATAATAATGATAATCAAACTTGTTGCAGATGTTACGCCGGTTATTCGGGCAAACGCTGCGAAGTAAACACGTGCCAAGCTTTTTGTTTGAACGATGGTGCCTGTTCCCTGAGTGAGGAGAATAACCCAGTGTGTCAATGCACAGCAGGTTATCAGGGTGAAAGATGTGATGTTCCCGTCTTTCTTGTAAAATGCTCACAAGCAGTTTCTTTGTTGAAAGACATCCTCAACGCAGGTAAAAACCTTTTTAATCTAATCATCCATATCTGTTCTATAAAGAAATATTTGGACCCCTTTCATATATATTTCATGTGTGCCTTATTAATCTTTTAGGTGCTTAGCTGTGTATTTGAAACATTCTTTACAGATTTAACATCGGTTATTGAAGGCAAAGGAGTGAAGTCAACGTGCGCTTCTACTGTTTTCTGAAGAAGTGGCGCTTGTTCAGAAAGAGCATAACATGTGAAGCCATCGCTGCGACAGCTCAATAGAACTGTTACAATATAAAGTCCACTAGGAGACATAAATTTAAATTTTATATTTCCTTTTATATATCTTTAATAAATATTAATACAGTTTACGTACATGGGTATTTTGTCGTGCAGCTTAAATAGAAAACCTCGTCAATTAGGTCAGTTTATGGACTTCAAGACTCTAAAGAATACTTTATTTAGATAATAATCAAACCGAAAAGGCTTCCCGTTTCATTATCCTAATAAAAGTATTGAATCCTTAATTAAAGAAACCTAATACTTACTATTTCTAAAATAATACTAATTCATCTCATCTCATCAGCCTATTAATGTTCCCACTGCTGGGACACAGGCCTCCTCTCTATGAGAGCGAATGGGCTGTAATCCACCACGCGGGCCCAGTGCGGATTGGTAGATGTCACATGTCTTCGAATTTTTTTTTGGTTCTAGGACATGCCGGTTTCCTCACGATGTTTTCCTTCACCGTTTTGAGAGCAGCGGTGATAAAATAAATTACGCAAAGTAATGCGCCTGCCTGGGTTACCAACGACTTAAGTAGGATATTATTGGGCATTCTACTCCACCTGCCGTTCCTTCGGCTCACTCCGTTCGCCTCCGTCACTCTCGGTGGAGTAGAATGCCCAATAATATAAATGAAATCCACAGGTTCGGCGCCTATTCCACCCGATGGAATGATCATCGCCGTCACTCTCGATGCAGTAAAATGTCTAATACTGGTTTGGCGCCTATTCCACCTGATGAAACGGAAGGTGGAGTATGAATTCCTACATAGTGCAGTAAAATACTGGTTCGGCGCCTATTCCACTATTTTTGTTATAGCACTCAAAAATCCTAAATACTGGTTCAGCGGCTATTCCACCCGATAGAGTATGAATTTAAATACTCACAGTCATTTATGCAACATTCGATTCCTGCAATTTTAGTGAAAGGTTGGATCATACTCATACAGCTGACACTACTAGCTTACTTGTTAACAAATAAGGGCGCTCGCTGCTTAAATCACTAGCCTAAAATTCAGGACAGATTGTCTCATGTCTCTTCACAAAGCAAGAAATAATATGCACCTACAGGCACACGTACATTCTATTTCTGTGACCCAGATTAGGCACCAAGGACATCTGAACTTTAGGCTACCGTAAACATTAAACTAAAATTTGGGACAGATTGTCTCATGTCTCTTCACAGAGCAAGAAACAGCATACACCTACAGGCATACGCACATTCTATTTCTGTGACCCCAGATTGGACACCAAGGACATCCAAATGTTAATTTAATTAATTAACACAGCTAACACTACCTTACACGTTAACAAATAATAGCGCTCGCTGCTTGAATCACTAGCCTAAAATTCAGGACAGATTGTCTCATGTCTCTTCACAAAGCAAGAAATAACTTGCACCTACAGGCACACGTACATTCTATTTCTGTGACCCAGATTAGGCACCAAGGACATCTGAACTTTAGGATACCGTAAACATTAAACTAACATTTGGGACAGATTGTCTCATGTCTCTTCACAGAGCAAGAAACAGCATACACCTATAGGCACACGCACATTCTATTTCTGTGACCCCAGATTGGGCACCAAGGACATCCAAATATTAATTTAATTAATTCAAACAGCTAACACTACCTTACACTACACGTTAACAAACAACTACTGCAGTTGCTCACTTGCGCTGCTGTTACTCAACGTTGCGCTTAATTAAAGATGCTTTCACACTCATACAATCGCCTTCTAAACGGTTTGCGCCGTCCCGTGTTCAACTATTATACTATACTCGCCGTATCGGAAACGCTTTCATCAGACAGTTGTCACCACGTAGTGTAAATGTTATTTTATATGTGCAAGGCTGCAATCTTGCAACATGCAGTCAAAGCAGTTTTGAACTTGAGTATGTGTGAAAGAATCATAATGTTGAATGTAACATGATCGTCGTTAACGTTGTAGTATATAATTAAAATTTAGGTTTTTACAGAATGTCTATAGGTAGGTACTTCGCTTACCTATATGTCTTGCTTACATTTGTTGTAATCTAGTTTAAATAAGTTATAATAAAAGTAATACTTATACCTTATTATTCTTGACAAATCTTTTCTGAAGTTTAATAACAGCTGATTACTGCGTCTTTTTAGTATAAGTAACTGTAACATTTTGAAAATTAGCTTTAACGTGAATTCGAAATCTTTTACTGCCTTTGTATTTTACCTGTAATGATTTGATAAGAACATAACCAATAATTTCAACCTGATACAGGATTCGAACATGAGTATTTAGTGCCTAAATTTACAGGACATTTAAATTTTAGACAAATTTGTAATAGCATATTTTAATATATTTTTAAATCATAAGTAGCAAACATGTATTGGCTACAACATTGTCGGGTTCGATAAAACGAAGGTCTTAGATTTCATTTCTCAGGATAAAATTGTTAATTTAACAGAATAATAATTAATTCCGTTTCATTTTGTTGCATAACATGTTGCAGACAATAATTTAGTCTTTTATAGAAATTTCTAAATATCAATGTAGTAGTAGGAAGAACTCTGGGTATTTACCCTAAGTACCCAGATCAAATACCTACATCACCTAAAACAACTTGTTCATGTACCCGGCTAGCAAAGTAAAATCCTGTTGGTTGATAGGTATGCGGATTTCATCGTTCCTGTTGAAACTCGTTACATAGGGCTTGTAGGAATGAAATTCAATTCCTTCTATAGTGTTATCATAAAAACACTCATAATGTAATTAGAAATTTATTATTAACTGTTCAACACAATAATAATTAAAATAAATTAAATACAGACATATTATTATCAATATACCATTTTCTAATACACACCGCATTATTTAATGCACAATTCATTCTATGTTTCACACAGTTAAAATCAGTTTTATTTTTACAGAACTTCTTTTTTAATGTCGCAAAATTAGGACATCCCTTCTCACCTATATCAATCACTTCACAGTTTGCACATAACTCTTTAATCCACTTTATTTTTTCCAAACCCTTTGTGATAATTTTTTTATTTTCTAAATATGGTAAAATAACGCGTTTAAACTCTTTGTAGTCAATGTAGCCCTCACTCCAGTAAATTCCTCGATTTCTTTCTATCCACCTCACTTGTTTTTTTTCTTCTTGTGTTAGGTAATGGAATGGATATGGTGGTTTTACCAAGAACGTCTGTGTATGATCCTGACTTGCAATGGTCAATTCTTTTATAATAAAATTATTTGTAGAATCTTTAAATCCTTGGAGTTCAACTATAAGGTACTTCATGATATCTTCTTAACAATGTTACTTAATGGTTTGTATTCAACAATGCAATCGTTCAGAATGAGACAGTATACTGAAGTTTGATCTGGTATCTCTGAATCACTCTCAATTTCTACTCTCACATCCACAACCGGACCTGTCTTTAGATTATCTGCTTGTCTAGAGCAATTGACTAAAAACAGCGGTGCTAAATCTCTAAATTGTTTCTCGCTTAGAATGGGCTCCGAGCAACGTCCGTAATACGACTGTTGAAATCTGATGTATTGCTCGTATAATAAACCGATTCTGCTATTAGCAAAACTCACATTTAAGTTTTCATATGGAAATAGGTTGAATTGAGATACACTCTTACGTCTCGAACATGACAGTGATCGAATTGAGACATGTCAGAACTTGCATTGTTTTTTCTATTTGTCTGTAGACCAATAATGACGTATCTTGGTTTTTCTATTTGAGATGAAGTTTTGATAGACCAGGTATGTTTTGTAGTTTTAGGCAAAGCTGGATATTCGTACAGATCCCAATTTCTGTATATCATTTGAAGTGGACGATCTTTTTCTAAGACTTTTAACAAACCAATTTTTTCTTTGTCTGATACTTTAACATGCGGTACGCGCCATATGATTTTGTTGATCTGAACATCATCCACTACTTCACCTGTATTAAGTTTTACAGCGTTCAAATTAGTGTTACTTCGTAACAATATCAGTTCATGTCTGCTATTTATCATGTTCGGGCGCCACCGACCACTCGGCAATCTTCGGCTGCTGTCGGCGACAGCGGGCGACGGCGGGCGGCGGCGAGAGGTGCGGCGTGCGGCGTGCGGGACGCGGGCCACGGGCTCACTTCGCCACCGATCTCTGTAGACGACGCGCGCGCACATTTCTTAGTTTACCAACAACATTATTGTACAACCTATTTTGGAATATATCATTTTAAATTACAGTCCACTGTTTGAGTCAAGTCCTTAGATAGGTCCCTAACAAATGGTTCTTCGAGCCTCTTCATAGTCGCGTTTTGGTGGAACCAATTTTGGCGGCAACTGGCATTACGACGTTGGTGAACTTTGGACTCGAAAAACTTGAATTCGCTGCGTCACCGGAGCAACGGTTTTTTCACCCGAAGTCGAAAGAACAAAGGAAGAACAGGAACTGAAACTATATTTCACCAAGTCTTGATAAAGACGCCGGCGCTTATTACATCGACTGGATTGGACGATTTACGCCGAGTCATCGCTTGGAAGAATTTTTGGACAGGTTTCTTGTGGATAAGGATTCGGTATTGTGTGAGTTTGTTCCAATTTTTCTCCTTCTATATCCTTTTCTGCCTATTCAAACAAACATTTTGTGTTTTTATTCCGTTAAATTCAAATTATTTTCCGTTTTCACGTTCATATTTGAGTCAATACGTGTTAACATTAGCCATCTCTTTCATTCTTGTGCACTGCTTACGCTTACGCGCCTGCTCACTGCTAACTATCAGGCTATGTACCGTTGCTTGGGTGCATGATCGACTGTGTGTGCAACAGCTGAGCGGTCATTGACCGGTGACATTCATCAAGGTCACGCGGCTATTCATTCAATTTTTTATGTGTTTAGTTTAAACTTAACTGCCAACTTCTTTACGAAACTTTGCTACGCATAATCAATTAGTGTTAATATTACCTATTGATTTTCTTACTGGATTACGCTATGGCCTCTTTAGACGTATTGTTGAGAAAGCGAAGTGCCATTAAGGCAAAGCTTACAAATTTCACCAATTACATGAATGTGCTTCTTAGTTGCAAGGTTATTTCTGATATTCAACGATTAGAGTTGCAGAGCCGTTTTAAAAAATTTGAAGCTACATACGATGAATTTAACAATTTACAGATGGACATCGAGGTGCTTTCGGATGATCCCGACGAGGCGTACGCAGAGAGAGCTAAGTTCGAGGACCGTTACCACGCACTCGTGGCGCAGGTGAACAGCCTGCTTGCCAACGATGACAGCGGTGACTACGGGTCTGTAACAGGCTCGGTGAACAAACACTCAGGTGAATCGTTCCAACAACGTAACTTTATACGCTTACCTAAAATAGATTTGCCTAATTTTAATGGTGGTTATCAGTACTGGCTTGAGTATAGAGATACATATTTATCACTAATCCATAATAGTAGTTGTATAGATGCCATTAGTAAGTTCCACTACCTCCGTGCGTCGCTTAAAGGCGATGCTTTGGAAATAATAAAAAATATTGATTTTAAAGGTGATAATTATCAAATGGCGTGGAAGTTACTATGTGACCGCTTTGATAATAGTAGGCTTTTAGTAGATACCCATCTTAAGGCTTTACATAGTGTAGACTGTATTACACAAGAATCATCCACTTCTTTACGTCGTTTAAATGATCTCATCAATAAAAATCTTAGAGCTTTGAATTTAATGGACGAGCCCACGGACAGTTGGGATACATTGATTATTTATAATATGGCAAGTAAACTAGATCCTATCACTAGCCGGGAATGGGAAGCTCATCGTAACACCATACCAACAAAACCAAAAGTTTCACAATTTTGTTCTTTTATTAGTAAGAAAGCTGATTTGTTAGAAACCTTAGAACATAACAGGGCCACCTTTAACGTAGAAAATAGCACTAACACTCATGGCAATCAAGTGGGAGATAAACATAAATCATTGGTAGTGGCAGCCAATCAAACTGACAACATTACGAAACAAAGATATGAGGCAAAGTGCCCCTTGTGCAAACAAAATCATCTATTGTACACTTGTGAAGAGTTCCGAAAATTAAACGTAGAACAACGTATACTAAAGGTCAAGGAGTTTAAAGTTTGTTTTAACTGTTTACGTAGTGGTCATTTGACAAAACGATGTAGATTAGCTCGTTGTAAATATTGTCAAGGTAGACATAACACCCTTTTACATGTAGAAGAGTCTACTCATATCCAGGATCCTATGCCCAATAGTGTAGCATTGCCCACTGATGTTTCTGGAAATGCCCCTCCACACAATGGCACCTCAGAAAATATCTCCTTGTCCAGTGACGCTCGGTCCCAGCATACTACCTCTCATATTTTACTGTCCACAGCGTTGGTGAGAGTGGTGAACCACCGAGGCATCAAGAGCGACGCCAGGATCCTGCTTGATAATGGTAGCACAGCAAATTTTATTACGCAGAAACTATGCGATCGGCTAGGACTTCCTCGACGTAGCGCGAGCTCCACGGTGACAGGTATAAACAGTCACACTACATTAAGTACACAGTCTTGCAACCTAACCATCGAATCATGCAACGGCAGTTATAAGACAGACTTAAATTGTTTCATATTACCAACAATTACCCAATTGCTGCCGTCTACTTTGGTCGACATAAGTAGAATTCCAATACCGTTAGATTTACATCTGGCCGATCCGTCATTCAATGTTCCATCAGAGATTGACATACTAGTTGGTGCTGAAGTATTTTGGAACATTTTAGGTAGTGCATCCATAAATTTAGGCAAAAATCAGCCCAAGTTACATGAGACAAAGCTTGGATGGATAGTATCAGGCTCTGTGGCTCTTCCAAAACAACCATCTAAAAATGTATATTCTCATTTTTGTAATATCTCCATGAACGAGTTGCATAACAGCATAAATAGGTTTTGGGAGCTCGATTCCGTTTCTTCTGAGCATTCCTTGTCACAGGAAGAACGAGCTTGCGAAGAAAGTTTTCGTGTTAACACTGTGCGTGATCAAAACGGGCAATTCATAGTAACAATGCCTCTTAAAAATGATCCCAGTGAGTTAGGCGAGTCATATGAAATGGCTAAACGTCGATTTTTATCTTTGGAACGTCGTTTCCAACGTGATCCTGCTTTTAAGGAAAGATATGTTGCGTTCATCGAGGAGTACGTGAGCTTGGGGCACATGAGTGTGAATAACTCATCAAGGAAACCTCATTCAGGTAACCAAATTGAGTACTTTTTGCCACATCATGGAGTCATCCGAGAATCCAGTACCACAACTAAGCTCAGAGTAGTCTTCGATGCATCAGCAGCGACTACTTCTGGAGTGTCGTTTAATGACATCCAAATGGTGGGGCCCACTGTCCAAGATGATTTATTTTCTATATTGCTGCGTTTCCGTCAGCATAAGTTTGTTATTTCTGGTGACATCGAGAAGATGTATAGGGCCATTCTGGTAACCCCATCGCAACGTCAATTACAGCAAATTATCTTTCGTGCTGACCCCAAGCTACCACTTCAAACGTACAGTCTTAATACTGTTACCTATGGTACAGCTTCCGCCCCTTATTTAGCCACTAAAAGCTTAGTCAGTCTAGCAACATCCGCCTCTAATGACGTTGTAAAGACGTCTATTGAACGGGATTTTTACGTCGACGATTATCTGAGTGGTGGCGACTCGGTTTCCGAGGTGGTCCAGATGGGTAAAGAAGTTGCATCCATTTTAGCGTCAGCTAACTTTCAGTTGAGAAAGTGGCAATCTAATAGTTTAGATATTTTAACACAAATAGCCGGTGTTTCAGGGCATTCTGATAGGTTGAACTTGTCTGAGGATAGAAACGTGTCATCTAAAACGTTAGGCCTACATTGGCTATGTAATACTGATTCTCTTGAGTTTTCAATATCGCTAGATACCAGCAAACCAATCACAAAGCGCCACATTTTATCTGTGATTAGTCAAATATTTGACCCATTAGGTCTGGTAGGTCCTTGCATTATCGAGGCTAAAATTATCATCCAAAGTCTATGGACGGCTAAGTGTGACTGGGACGAGCAAGTACCAGATAATATACATACCTCCTGGTTAATGTTCGTGAACAGTCTACCATGTTTAAACTATCTTAAAATACCCCGGTGGATTTCATGTGACAATTTAACTATTAATGAGATTCATGTGTTTACAGATGCATCCGAAAAGGCCTACGGTGCATGTATTTATATAAAGTCTAGAACTAAGGATGGGTTGGTAAAAGTACAACTGTTGGTCTCTAAAAATCGTGTTGCACCAATCAAGCCAACAACCATCCCTAGACTTGAGTTATGTGGGGCTTTATTAGGAGCAAGACTGTGTGCTAATGTACGGAATTCCTTCACCAAACCCGTTAGTAAATGTTATTTTTGGTGCGATTCGACAATAGTGTTGAGTTGGCTTTCCATGACACCTAATTTATTAAAACCCTTTGTTCGAAATCGCATCAATGAAATACAAGAATGCACTACAGGGCACACGTGGAGCTACGTGCCGTCGAAGGAAAATCCGGCGGATCTTGTTTCTCGCGGGCTGAAGGCTGACCTTATCAGCGAGTGTTCCTTATGGTGGTCAGGTCCTCAGTTTTTGTTAAATGACGAAACATATTGGCCAAAAATGCCCAATGAAAACTTGAAACAAGATCTACCTGAAGTTGTGTCATCACACTTTTCTGATCACTCATCCCATCATCAATCATGCAATAATTTAACTGCAAATCAATTGTCACATAACAATAATAATCATTCACTCATTAAGTCACTCATTCACAAATATTCTAATTATAATCGCTTACAGAGAGTAGTCGCTTACATACTAAGATTTATTTACAATTTAAAACATAAACATAATAAATTTCGTGGTTCCCTTTCCTGTGAAGAACTTACAAATTCTACAAATTTTATTTTACGTCACGCTCAAATAGATATGTTTCCTACTGAGTATTATTTACTGGAATCAGGAAAGTCCTTACCAAGAAAAAATAGGCTTATTTCTTTGAGTCCCTTTGCAGATTCGAATGGTCTCATACGCGTAGGAGGAAGACTTGACAACTCACCTTACGATTATAATGTCAAGCACCCGGTATTATTATGTGGTAAGCACCATTTAACTAAAATAATATTTCATAAATATCATCGCGACTGCTTACACGCCGGCCCTCAGCTGCTGTTGGCAAATATACGCCAAATGTATTGGCCTCTTGGTGGTAGGAATCTGTCTAAATGTATAGTTAAAAAATGCATCAAATGTTTTAAACACAAGTGTCAAACTGTGCAACCTACAATGGGTCAGTTGCCCTCTTCAAGGACACATTTAGAACACCCATTTTTAAATTGTAGTGTGGATTATGCTGGGCCAGTGCTGATAGCTGATCGCAAAGGGCGAGGGTGTAGGCTTATAAAGGCATACCTGTGTATTTTTGTTTGCCTTGCCATAAAGGCTGTTCACATCGAGCTTGTTACAGACCTCACGAAAGAAGCCTACATGGCTGCTTTGAACCGGTTCGTGGCTCGCCGTGGCAAACCCGAAAGCATCTTGTCCGATAATGGGACAAACTTTGTAGGTACTTGCAATGAGCTGCGTAAGTTTTTACTGGACTCGAATCTCGTGTCTGAAGTTGCTCAACAAGGCATCAAATTTTCTTTTGCGCCTCCATACTCCCCCCACTTCAACGGCATTGCTGAAGCTGCCGTCAAATCCACCAAACATCACCTAAAGAGACTTTTAGGCTTAACACATTTCACATACGAGGAGATGGTCACGTGTTTGACTCAAATAGAGGCCGTCTTAAATTCCCGTCCTCTTACCCCTCTTTCCACTGATCCTCTAGATTTTTCCGTACTCACTCCTGGACACTTCATAATTGGGCGACCACTAATATCTGTTCCGCATCCACAGGTTACTGACCACAGCATCGGGCGACTGGAGCGCTACCAAAGAGTGGAGCACATAAAACAACATTTTTGGAATCGTTTTCAATTAGAATATGTTTCTCTGCTCCAGCAAAAAACTAAATGGACAGCGTCAACAGGCCAGCTTTCAATGGGAGCGCTGGTTCTCATCAAAGAGAAAGGCCAGCCGCCCTTGGTGTGGCCACTGGGGCGTGTCATCAAGGTCTTCCCTGGCAGCGACGGGACCACACGGGTAGTGGAGTTGAAGACGCAGAGAGGAACGGTGGTGCGGGCTTACAACAACGTCTGCCCACTTCCTCTCACTTGAATGCTTCAACCCGGGGAGGATGTTCGGGCGCCACCGACCACTCGGCAATCTTCGGCTGCTGTCGGCGACAGCGGGCGACGGCGGGCGGCGGCGAGAGGTGCGGCGTGCGGCGTGCGGGACGCGGGCCACGGGCTCACTTCGCCACCGATCTCTGTAGACGACGCGCGCGCACATTTCTTAGTTTACCAACAACATTATTGTACAACCTATTTTGGAATATATCATTTTAAATTACAGTCCACTGTTTGAGTCAAGTCCTTAGATAGGTCCCTAACAATCACGACTTTTTTAAAATCTTCAGCAAAACCGAGGACGTTACGTAGTGGTATAGAAGCAGAAAACCTTCCTCCATCAATATTTTTTATGCCATCAATATTCCAACCCCAGGCATTAGACATTTTTGATTCACTTTCGTTCATTGAAATTAATGATTTCATGGTTGTTGTTATACCTGCATTTTTTATTTTATCAATCTCCACTCCATTTAGCTCATACCTAATATCTTGGAACAAGTAGAGTAAAGCATTGTTCGTAAAATTGACACTAGTAGCTTTGTCCTTCGTATCTTTTTTGGTAACCATAACAGTTCCTTCCAAATATAGGGTGCTAGCTGATGGTAATATGTACAAGTCCTGTTGGTTGATAGGTATGCGGATTTCATCGTTCCTGTTGAAACTCGTTACATAGGGCTTGTAGGAATGAAATTCAATTCCTTCTATAGTGTTATCATAAGTTGGAGCGGTTAAAACGTCCAAGATATTCATTTTAACAATCCGATCGCTCTAAGGAATGCTTTATTGTCTTTAGTTAATTTTATTTTCTGCTTAGAGAGAGGTCTTATTTGATAGGTAGCTCGAGTAGAACTGATATTCTTTACTTGTTGAGACACATTTTTATTGTAGTCAATCATGTTTTTCTTCTAAGATGCAGATATACCTGCACTTCTTCACCACGTAAATTGATTATTCGTTTATTTATATCTAGCAGCCTGATATATATGCAGCTTATATTGTTTTGATTGATTGGAAAGTATATTGCGTTCTTCGGGATTTCTATGATCCTGTATCCAGGTGGCACATTAAGTGCAAATTCGTGAATAATATGACTTGGTTCACCGTTTAGATATGAACCGCTTACAATATCACATTCAATCCTGACTACGGTCGTAGGTAGAATGTTGACTGGAGACTGTGACACATGCCATTTATTTGCTTTCAAGATTTGTTTCTTAAATCCTAATAGTCTTCTAAAAGAGTCTTCTTTGGTAAAATTAATGTCTTTTGTACAGAATATTGTAGTTTTTAAAGTATTATTATTGCACCGTAGTTTGATCACTGCATCTTTTATTTCGGATTTTAAATAATCGCTGATATCTTGCAACTCATAAGTACCCTCTGGCAGTTCAATAACTTCGTTTAAGCCATAATAGAACTTATTATTACTTTTATCAATGTTTGGAATAGAATTAAATGTTGAAAAGTGTAATAATGCACACTCATACTCTCCATCTAGTTGCAACGTATTAGGAAAGTATGTAGTTAACACTGACGAGTCTCCAGTAATCGACAAAGTGAGCGACATCTTGCAAATGATTGAAATGAAAGAAAAGCTTATATTTTATATTACATTTTTATTCAAAAAAGTCCACAAATAATTTAAACATAAATGTCCACAATTGACTGTGTTAAATTTTTGATATCTTGTGTAGTTATAAAAAACATTACAATTTTTGAAATATTGCATCAACTCCATTGGAGGTTTTAAATTTCCATAGCTATCAAAGTATTCACAGTGATTGTATACTTTAACATAAGCTACCCAATGCGTTCCTTCGTTCTTAGAATCGTCTAAGTTAACGATACCACATTCAATGGGTTTCGGCTTCCGAGGTAGTCGATCCTTCATGTAGACCCCACGAAAATATGGAATGTCTCTTGAATACTTTCGGATGTCTACATTAGTTAGAGGGCGATTGGGTAGCATATTTTTCAGTTTTTTGAAGATGTTATAAACAATCCTTTACCACTTTTATACGGCTTAATGTATAAACCCTTGCCCAACACTAAAGCCTCCATAGCTTTATTATGTCGTTCTGTTTCTTGCAAATTTTGTTTGCTTGCTTTGTAGTCATTAACGGTTTTTGCAATTCCCGCTGCTCCGCCAGCTAAACTTCCCAAGGCCGACAAACCAGCGAAAATTGGAATTAAAGGTAGAACTCCTCCAGTCTTTGGTATGGGTATTACTCGGGGTACTCGAATTCGATGATGAATGTTTGGAAATAACTTTTTTGCGGCTAAGTAAGCTGCTTTTATCAAAGTCTTACTATCTTTGCATTTGAGTTTCTTAATTTTTGATTTTATTTTTGAAACTAAGTGTTTAAATGATTTAATGCCGGATCCAGACTTTAGTTTCGCTTTCATAACTTTGCTCACTAGCCAAGAGCTTAGTTTTTCACCTTTCCCTGCATCTTTTGATTTAAGTCTTTGTTTAGCCATGTTAAGTAGTTCTAGATCGGCTTTATGACGATTTGATAAATCTGTATGGTTTGTATACGCAATATCGTGTTGCATGCAAGCTTCGTCTAGCTTATTTACACCTCGGTCACCTCGCGCTAAACGTTTGTGAAGTTTGGTTCCTGGTCCGCAATAGTTGTATCCTGGCAAATGAACTTCAAATGGTAGATTATTAATTACGCTGTTAACTAGTCCACCTCCTTGCATTATTCAATTTATAATGATCAGATTTTAAATGAAAAATGGTTATACAATATTTTAGTCCATTATTGATGCCTTTTCAATCCAACTGTTTTCTGCACTGTTTAGACCTAACCATTTGACATACAATTTATTTCCTTTCTTTTTCAAAACCTTTTCTATCAAATATACATCAGGATAATTAGATCTTTGCAGTTCTTGTTCGTAGAAAGCTCCTAATATGTTTTGCTTCCATTGATCTTCTATGTGATAAGTCACTGGTAAAGTTTTATTTACCTTTTTTACAATAAATAATTCAGTCGACCAATTAGGAGTGTAACCTTTCTTAAAATTATGTTTGTATTTACTTATACGAACACAATCACCAATTTTGAATTTAGGCTTTCGCTGAACTAATTCATGTTTGTTTATTTTTTTTATATTTTCTTTGATTACTTGTTCATTGCTTTTGTTTACATTAACTGGTTTAAATTGAATAGTGCGATGTTTTGTGTTGTTATTCTCTCCAATATATCTTCCAATGGTAGACCTAACCGCTTATAGCTTCCATTGAGACTAAAATATTTATATAATTTATTTTTTACAGTTCTAATCAGTCTCTCTACAATTGATGCTTTTTTAGTAGAAAACGATGAGTAATGGTTAATGTTGTGCTTTTTCATAAGCGTTTGAAAAGTGATGTTATAAAATTCTGTCCCCATGTCAGTTTGTAAGTTAACAGGATTACTGCGACTACTAAGCAGTATATGTTCGAATGCACGAGTAACCTCAAATTTATTTTTCGATTTTAACGGTTCAGCCCAGGCATACTTTGAGAAACAGTCAATCACTACTAAGATGAAATTGTAACCTTTGTTGTACTTTTTAAGGTTTTGCATGTCCATCAAGTCTGCTTGCCATAAGTCACGGATTCCTTTCAGAATAACAGAACGTCGAAGGAAATTTCTTCTTGCCGCTTTGTGTATTTCATTTACAATTTGCTGTTTTGTCATTACGGAGTTTTTTGCAGTAATTTATCTACCTCTGCTTTAGTGTAGAACTTATCTTGGAAATGAGTTGAAACCTCAGGTATCCTTGCTTTTAAAGTAGTTTGAACTGTATCCTTTGCATCTTTTATTATTTGAGAACGCAATTTACCAATCAGAGTATTAAAGTCTTTCAACATATTTGCATTCAATCGATCTACATAATCCTTGTTCACAGCATCGTCTGCCTCTTCTGGGGTTCTAATTCCTCTTAGTCTTGATGTTTTTAAATCAAAATATCCGTTTTCTGATTTTAACAATGCATTCTCATTAAACTCAAATAACTCTGATAAACGCATTCTTTTGTGAATGTAGTGTCCGAATTTGTCTACGTTCATGTTTAAGGTGTATTTTTGCGAGAGGTTGATAGTAAAATAAACACATTATTAAATAATTATTTATTTATAACTTTACTTTCACGTAATTCTTCAATGATGGATATAATTTCATTATCTAATCCTGTGTTGCCAGCATCTCTAGATGCAATCAATAATTTTAACCTTTCCACTAATTCATTGGGATCATCCCAGTACACAAAATCTACGTTTTTTCTCCACTTTTTTAATAACGGTAGACCTTTTCCCTGAACTGCATTCTTCAGTTTAAAAAGTGGTTTTATAACTTGCAAATATTTTTGTCCTTTGTTACTTTTTATTGGCTTACTTGGCTCATAGTCTCGACGATGGGCATTTGTATCAAGTAGCATCGACTTATAATTTTGCATATCACTATCTGTAACCAAGCTTAGGTCTACATCTTTCTTAAGCAATAACTGTTTTAACCCAGGAGTATTTCGGTATTTATGTCCAACTACGGTGATGTATTGATCGTTGATCGTTATGCAAGCAGAACCTAACATCAGTTTCCCGCTGTCTGCTCTAACCCCAAACGGAATATCTACCAACGCTTCTGAAGACACTGACCAGGATGACGTATCACCGTCTTGATTCCTTTCAACGACTGATTCATAAGAAGAGTCACTGTTGATATCGGATTCATATTTATCTTCATCGTCATTATTATTATTACTTCCTGCGGTACCAGTTTCGTTGATAAACGAACCATCAGCAAAATCATCACTAGCATGCAGGAGAGGAGTTTGCTTACTAGCATTAGCAATTAGGTTGAGAGGTTCTGTTACAGGTTTGAAAACAGATTCCAGTGCTTCTTTATTATTAATCTCAGCATCTCTCATTTTTCGTACTTTTATCTTCACAGCTTCTGCTGCATCAACAATTTGTCGTTTCAATGATTTTTCCATATTAGTAAAATAGGTCGTAATTGATTTAGCGTTGTAAGGTGAATAATAATGTCAGGCAGGAAATATCCTTATATATGTATTCGTGATTTTAGTCGAAGACTACAAACGTATCAAATTTACTTCTATAACATCCTTTGTTTTTGGAACAATCTTTATTAATTACAACATAATTGAAAGGTTTATTCCATATTTTTGAACACATTTCACGAAATTCAATCCATGTCATGTCAGTGTTGACATGTTCTTCATAAACATGTCTCATATTTCTTTCATCTTGTTTAAAAAGTACGATTAGGTTTGCGTTGTCTCTTACTAATTGCTTAGGGATTTTACTATACGTCTGATTTAGATAAAAACAATCAATGAATTTGTGTCTCCCCATTGCAAAATAATCACGCATATTACTTTGATTTTCACAAGCAACATCATCAAATACAATTACAGAATTTGGTTTTGCGGTCTGAACACTCAGTACTTGCACATTTTCATGATATTTCTGAAACGAAATGCCTGGTACTCGTTGCAAGACTTTTTCTAAAAAAACGTATTTGGGTTGTTGCAAGGTTTTCGAGTAAACATAAACATTTTGAAATCTTAATCCATTCTCATGTATAAGAAGTCCAACTAATAAATTGGTTTTTCCACAATTTGACGGCCCGCAAATGATGCATCGTATGGATTTAGATAATAATTCTCCATGACGAAAACCAGTTTCCTGAGACTGAACGCAGAGTTTGTTTACATGTAACGATTGTGGTTGTTTAACAAATTTCATGGTGACTCATTGAAACGGTTATAATATCAATAATGGGTGAATTAAACAATTACATAGACATTTATACGTCGTTATGACTTTTGTCCCCACTTACTCTCAAATATAACTAATGTTATTTTGTAATTTTTTACATTGACATTTTATAACTCATTGTCGCTGACTCGAACAAATGTACGAACCTCACCATGGCTGTCCTTCAATATAAGATAGCGATTGTTTGATTTTAACCAATCAAGCATCTGTTGGTAGAACAAACCTTCTGTTTGGGCTGTATACCTGTCCTGATGTTTTGATGAACCGTTATCTGTATTTTTTTGATCAGTTTGCAAATCTTGTATAAATATAACCTCGCCGCTCGAATTCCTCATGATAAGTTTACAAATATCTTTTATAACAGACTTCTCTGAGTCATGCATTGTAGTTAACTTAGTTATATGTATTTAGTTTCGTGATACGAAATGCAACCTTCTTACTGCAATGGCTAGAATCGAATGTAGCGTTAAATCACTGCGAAGAATTATTTATAAGCTATTCACCTTTCCTGTTAAAAGAGTTTAGTTTAGTTACATAACGGTAACGTTAGGTTTGCAGGAATCAACCCAAACGGAAGCAAATGAGATTTTAGTGGAATAGACACCAAACCAGTATTTTACAGCAAAATGCAGGAATTCATACCTACTCCAACGAGTGGAATAGCCGCTGAACCAGTATTTAGGATTTTTTAGTGCTATAACAAAAATAGTGGAATAGGCGCCGGGGATTTTATTTATGTTATTGGGCATTCTACCACACCGCGACAAGCGAGCGAAGCGAGTGAAGTCGCATCAGGTGGGGTTAATAATAGTATAGGTACTATTACAATGCTCCCAAATAATCTTGTTGTGCACAGGGTTCTCTTTTATGTAAGTTAAAATCGCACTCGATCGAAGTGGCTAATTGTTCATCCAATAATACATGTTGTACTTGATAAAAATATATCATATAAATATATAATCTTAGTACCTAGAAGAATGAAACACAATAAATTAGAAGCGATTACAAACTTCAAATATAAATACGAAAATAATATTTAGGAAGTTCTATAAAAGACGAATTCAGTGTTTACAACATGATAGTCGATCATGTTACTTAGAATATGGAATGCAATTGATGTGACCGTGGAAAGCGAGCATTGCATTGACATTGAACTTTGTCGATTCGAAAATAAACATAAAGCTAATTTACATCTATGAAGCAACCACCGGGTACGGTTACCGTCAACGGAACAGTCTACAGCGGGGGATTCACACACAGTTTGTACGCTTGATTGAATAATGTGCAATACGGTTCTGATCCGGTTGTCGTTGTCAAGTGTATCTGCACTTTAGCTTTATGCATGCAAGGCAAGGATCGACTATCCATGTGACCACGCTTACCACTTGATTGTTACGTGTTGATGTAAAAGGTTGATGTATCGTCTGTAATGTGTTAAATTAAAATTTAGATGTCCTCGAGCCAATCTGGTCACAGAAAAAATGTGTGTGGACCTAAAGGTGTGCGCTACTTTACTTTTGTGGAGAGACATGAGACAATCTGTCCTAAATTTAGTTTAATGTACGCGGTATCCTAAAGTTCAGATGTCCTCGAGCCAATCTGGTCACGAAAACGGATATGTGTGTAATCCTAAGCGGCAATGCACCATTCTTAAGTATGTGGAGAGACATGAGACAATCTGTCCTGAATTTTAGGTTACTGGTTCGTTCAGATACAGATCTAATTATGTTAACGGAAAGTATGTGTGTTGTATGTTTAAATCAATGTATAGTAAGTTTCATAGTTGTTTTAAGCTGGTGAGTATAATTAAATGAATCCGAGACGTAAAGGATGTATCGTCTGTAATGTGTTAAATTAAAATTTAGATGTCCTCGAGCCAATCTGGTCACAGAAAAAATGTGTGTGGACCTAAAGGTGTGCGCTACTTTACTTTTGTGGAGAGACATGAGACAATCTGTCCTAAATTTAGTTTAATGTTATAGTATTATGCTATACTTACGCTTCATATTCATCATTCATAATACTATTTATCATGCTTTTTATTTGTTTATATATCTACACTCAGCAAATCGATTTAAATACGATTCTTTAACTTGGAAATAGCTGAAATAAAATATTATTATAATTTTCATGTTGTGATATTTACGTCAAGCGTCAAATTGTCAAACTGTCAGTTAGTTTTTTAATTCTCTTTCTGCTCAGTCTATGGTCTAGCTCTATGATTTCTCTTTTTGGTTTGTATAATTTAAATTATTTTTATCAATATGCTCAGCCAATGTATTTTATAAATATAATCATTTAATATTAAGTTATTAAACAATCGTAATAATTTAAATATAGTATTATGCTATACTTACGCTTCATATTCATCATTCATAATACTATTTATCATGCTTTTTATTTGTTTATATATCTACACTCAGCAAATCGATTTAAATACGATTCTTTAACTTGGAAATAGCTGAAATAAAATATTATTATAATTTTCATGTTGTGATATTTACGTCAAGCGTCAAATTGTCAAACTGTCAGTTAGTTTTTTAATTCTCTTTCTGCTCAGTCTATGGTCTAGCTCTATGATTTCTCTTTTTGGTTTGTATAATTTAAATTATTTTTATCAATATGCTTAGCCAATGTATTTTATAAATTATTACGATTGTTTAATAACTTAATATTAAATGATTATATTTATAAAATTCTTTACGCACTCATGTATATGTCCTGGCCGACTACACTTGTCAGTTGAGATGATGGCCACACTAAGAAAACTAAGATTTGAAAGAGGAAGACTACTCTGGAATCTGATTTGAGGAGTATCAGAGAGCAACTTGGTTTTGGCAGTGAGATTCTTAAACTGTCCAGGGGATCCAACGAAAGTTTCTCCTGGGACTTCTACTCCCGATGTTCGGAGGCTAACTACGTGTCTGTCCGTCTACTGGTCTCGCAGGGCTGTCCTACGTCTGGCCCTGAGTTCTGCACTGTCTTGCTGCTGAGCTGTCCTGGTGAACTCTGAGATCTGCGCTGCCGCCGTTTCTACTGCTTCAGAGCTCAACTTCAAGGTTACTCCGGTATCGACCTGCTACCCTGACGCCTGATCCCGTTCTTACAGTGTGGTAAACTCATTATTGTCCATCTAAGTGCATAAACTTTAAAACTGAGTGCGTGCTAGGTAATTTTTTATAACTAGCTGTATTTTTTATCTTTCCCCTCTATTAAAATTTAATTGAACAAGTCTGCTTATCCATTTATTTTAAATAGGAGCAAGTAGATTTGTTACAAATTGGCGCCCCCCGTAAAATCAACTCGAACCCACTCATTTATTTTCAAAATTCTAAAAAAACTAGCACTAGTATTTCTTTTTGGTCTTCTTATTTGGCCTAGTCTTATGAATACTAACTTATTTTTCTTCTTCAGCTCTCCTCTATTCGACTCAATTCTTCTACAACAGTACTAAATAACATCTAGGTATTCTTCACCCCTACACACATACCGTTATTCTAACTTATTTTTCTTCTTCAGCTCTCCTCTATTCGACTCAATTCTTCTACAACAGTACTAAACATCATCTAGGTATTCTTCACCCCTACACATGCCTACACACATACCGTTATCGAAAGATAATTGGCACCCTTTCGGCCTCTTGGGAGTGTTAATACAAATACGTCACTATCCTCCTAAACACTTATATAATATATTTATACTTATATCATCTGGGAATCATTCCGAAATAAGTTTAGCATCGTGGGCTCTCCAAATATTTTTCAACTTGTTATTTGTCATTGGTTGCTAGGTAACAGGCCATGGAGTAGTATGGACATGGAGTACTAGTCTATTTGCGCGGTGGCAAAAATAGGTACTAAAGTTTATCAAACTTTGCGGTGGCAATGATCATATGTATCATATGTACTAAACTTTATGCTTTAGTTCCGAATTTGACCACCAACTCAGTTTTTTTTTTTTTGTACATTATACCGACTTCTTTCTTTGGACCCTCTGTGTCTTCTTAAATTTTTTAATACTCTTGGACCGTGTCTAACACTCGAGACCCTCTTGACGTTTTACTAGGAGCTTACCGGCTACTGTATTGCGGGAGCTGCCCTGACGTTTACTCGGAGCTTACTTACTGCTGCCCTTGACGTTTTACTCGGAGCTTACCGACTACTGTATAACGGGAGCTGCCCTGACGTCTACTCAGAGTTTGCGATGTTGCGGTTCAGACCTAACCCCTCTTTCCCTCCTTCCCTCTTAAACTACATAGCTACTTCAAGTAGGCTACTTTAGATTCCTGTTTCAGAACTCAGATCCTATAAGTCTAGACTCCTCGTTTATATTCTTTTACACTTTTTTGCTATCCCTCCCTATACTCGTACTTTTGCTATTTTCTTATAATACTTACTCATACCTCATCTCTTTCTTCTTTTCTTCCTCTTTAATAGAGTTCTTTTCGATATATTAAAACTCTATTTATTTTCTAATTTGTTCATCGGCTCATTAAAAGATTATTTTAAATCTTTCTTCATATCTATTCTTTTCTTCAAGTTAATATGACTAACTTGTTTCTTTCTATCGACTCTAAAAGTTGATTGGAGCGGATGACAACTCCATAAAAATATGCCCTTGTTAACTATCGACTCTAAAAGTTGATTGGAGCGGATGACAACTCCATAAAAATAAGCCCTTGTTAACTATCAACTCTAAAAGTTGATTGGAGCGGTTGACAACTCCATAAAAATAAGCCCTTGTTAACTATTGACTCTAAAAGTCAACTAAATATCAACTAAAATTGATTAGGAGCGGATGACAACTCCGTTAAAAATAAGCCTTTGTTAAAATCTTTCTAATTCATCTCATTAGTGGTTTTAGACGCGAGCGGATTACAACTCCTAAAATAAGCCTTAAGTATTATAATAAGCATTAGTTATTGATTTATCAGGTTGAGTAGTGATCATTGAATGTGAATCCTACCTGACCTAACTTCGTAAGATGTCGGTGTGTTTGAATGAGTTATGTAAGTTTTGTGAATGCTGTAATACTTTAACTTAAGCAAAATTTTTGTTCTAGGCCAAAAATTTTCTCGGGGTCGTTGGGGAAATATAGTATTATGCTATACTTACGCTTCATATTCATCATTCATAATACTATTTATCATGCTTTTTATTTGTTTATATATCTACACTCAGCAAACTCTCTACTGCTTCAGAGCTCAACTTCAAGGTTACTCCGGTATCGACCTGCTACCCTGACGCCTGATCCCGTTCTTACAGTGTGGTAAACTCATTATTGTCCATCTAAGTGCATAAACTTTAAAACTGAGTGCGTGCTAGGTAATTTTTTATAACTAGCTGTATTTTTTATCTTTCCCCTCTATTAAAATTTAATTGAACAAGTCTGCTTATCCATTTATTTTAAATAGGAGCAAGTAGATTTGTTACAATGTACGCGGTATCCTAAAGTTCAGATGTCCTCGAGCCAATCTGGTCACGAAAACGGATATGTGTGTAATCCTAAGCGGCAATGCACCATTCTTAAGTATGTGGAGAGACATGAGACAATCTGTCCTGAATTTTAGGTTACTGGTTCGTTCAGATACAGACCTAATTATGTTAACGGAAAGTACCTATGTTATATGTTTGAATCAAGGTATAGTAAGTTTTATAGTTGTTTTAAGCTGGTGAGTATAATTAAATGAATTTGAGGTCAACCATCAATATTGACATTTATAACTCATTGTCACTAACTCAAACAAATGTTTCAACCTAGTGGAATAGGCGTCGAACCAGTATTTTACTGCACTATGTAGGAATTCATACTCCACCTTCCGTTTCATCGGGTGGAATAGGCGCCGAACCAGTATTAGACATTTTACAGCATCGAGAGTGATGGCGATGATCATTCCATCGGGTGGAATAGGCGCCGAACCAGTATTATACATTTTACTGCATCGAGAGTGACGGCGATGATCATTCCATCGGGTGGAATAGGCGCCGAACCAGTATTAGACATTTTACTGCATCGAGAGTGACGGCGATGATCATTCCATCGGGTGGAATAGGCGTCGAACCTGTGGATTTCATTTATATTATTGGGCATTCTACTCCACCGAGAGTGACGGAGGCGAACGGAGTGAGCCGAAGGAACGGCAGGTGGAGTAGAATGCCCAATAATATCCTACTGACTTACTTACTGTTCGTAAGTCGGGGCCGCCACCACTGGGCCACCGCTGCTCTCAGCTGCTGTCTGCTCTCTAATACTAATTAAATTAAACTTATTAAAGAAAATATAGATAATTGAAATCTCTTGATCTCTATCGCAGCCAGAAAATCCCTAATGAAAACTACTCCAAAACTGCATTGGTATTAACACTTTTATCACCAAAGTAGCCAGTGGCTTTACATTCATTCATGGCCCTCACTCCAAGTCCGTAGGCGTACAGGCAGAATTCGTTTCTGATACGTGCGAGTAGAAGTTTTAATAAACTTACGAGTGAACATGATTTGGACATCTTCAACACCAGTGTTTCGACTTAAGAATTTATTAATAGAAACCTTTTTGACAGTTAAGTAGTTTGTTTGTAATGATTGTAGTTTTTAGTATTTTCTTTTAATTTTTTTTTTTTTTGTTTGTATCGATCGTTTTATTTTGTTTCGTATTTTTTTTAGAGTAAGTATTTCGTACCTACCTTTTTAATTTGTTATCTTTTTTGTTTCGACTGTTTGTTTAAAATGAATAAATGCGGTAACTTGTAATTGGCCATCAAATTCGTACTATTTGATAACATGTCATTGTTTAAACTAGCTGTAAGTTTCCGGAATAAAAAAAAAAAACAAAAAAATTGAACTGCTGCGGTTAATCAACGTATACATCATAATTCCAAACGTTGCAATATTTCAATCTGCTTGATATTAGACCTACAAAATGTCATAGAAATGTAATAGTAGGTAAGGTACATTTCGATACAAGTGTAGAAAGTTAGTCACTTCACGCCACTACGGTCGAGTTGGGTTATCACAATGTAGCTAAGAGCGGTATGACAGTGTAATGAACAAGGGCATCAAACACCGTTTTTATAGTTACCTATGGATATAATTGAGCGGAAATACAAAATAAAAGGTACTATCGAGGACACTCCCGCCTGACCACCACTAAGCTTATTTTTGCTTGCACTCGCAACATAGAAACGCTCTCTAGCCCCGCCCCGTTGACTTTGTATAGAAATAATGAATGAAAAGATACCGAATCGGACGAGCGCACTAACGACGCACGCCAAACGAGAGTTATTGTTATTTTGCGCGCCAAAGTTGAGGCTTTCCTAATAGGCCCAAACTTTAAAAGGGGTGTGGCTCGGCGCCTTCGCATGTTTTAAGCGAAAAAAAATTAAAATGGTCAGGCGGAAAAGACCCCGATAGTACATACGGCAGGTAAAAGGCACGACATTTTACTGTTGTGAAACATCTTTAGGCGCGGGTAAAACCAAAAAATGGCGTGGCGACGCCGCATTTCCGATGAAGCAGTTAGCAGTTGAAGCAGCATAAGATCTAGTTTTAATCGCCACGGTTTACAACAAGCCATCTGCATAGCTATTCACAACGTTTCGATTCGATTCCGATTCGGAAAGTTGTATGTCTATCTCGCTCGTTTTCTTAATGCCAAAAAAAGATAGACATACGACTTTCCAAATCGGAATCGAATCGAAGCGTTGTGAATAGCTATGCTGGTCTCGAGGCACAGCGCTGGGTTACAATCTCGACTTCGAGTTCGATCCCAGCCTAAGGATTTTCTTTTTGTGAATCGAGTCGTTTTGTTTTTATTTTCTTTTATGTGATTGTTTAATTGAGTTGTCGCAATTAGAAATACATTAATTACAATTAATAAAAATAAATCAGTTATCATTTTCAGGGGAAAATTAGTAATGTTTTAAGCCATATTTAGTTACTGTCGTAATCTGTTCTTTTTCTTCTCTTTCTTCTTTTCTTTTTCGATGATTCATCTGTTTCATGTCCCATGAAGGCTCACAATTTATTTTTTACTAGCTGACCCACGCAACTTCGTCTGCGTCACATAAAAGAGAAACAGCTCACAAAAGGAATACATTTTTCACCGTTTTTGCAATAATTTTCATTTATGCACCGCTCCTTTTGGTCGCAGCGTGATGTTATATAGCCTATAGCCTTCCTCGATAAATGGACTACCCAATACTGAAAGAATCATTCAAATCGGACCAGTAGTTCTAGAGATTAGCGCGTTCAAACAAACAAACAAACAAACTCTTCAGCTTTATAATATTATTATATATTATAATATATATATATATATATATTATATAGTATAGATTTGCTCAAAACTTCAACATTTCCTGCAGAGAGGTCGCTTTGGCTGCATAATTTTGGGCGCTGCACATTTGTGCAGTACATTGAATTGTACACCACCAAATATCTTACCATTAAGATAGTTCTTAAGCACTTATTCACTAACCCATCATATTATTATGCACCCTGCTGTTTGAAATAAATAATTATTGGAATTTAATTTGATTTCATTGTGAACCAAAAGCGGAGAGAGCCAATTTTCGAGTATTTTGAAAAAAAAAGTAACGTAATGATAACGATGGAAGGGTAGAAAATGTTCAAAGGATAATCATCTGGGATTGTTATTCCGGACCGGTAAATCAGTATCGCAACAGAAGAGTACAAACGCCCATATAGTTAGACGTAACAATCAATTACGATGTAACAAGAACCATCATTATTGGTTTATTTTCCTGAAAATTCATATCTTTATGTGAAAAGAAGTATTATTATCAAAATATTTTATTAAATCGATTCGTTTTTACAACTTACTCGGTATAATTATCTAACATTTATCTAAATGTTACATTGTACTGCCGTACCTTCTTCTCTCATACTTTTCATTCCTTTACATTACGTATGCAAAAACATTTAATTACATAAATCCATATGTTCTTAAAAACTAGTGTGTCCAAGAAACCTAAGAATTATTTTTTGACAAAGAACTCTTTGATTCTAGTCCAAAGAGTTTTCCCAGGTTCTTCACGGTCAGGTTGGATTGGATTACCAGGATGACCAGGTTCAGTTAGTCAGTTGACTGGAAGGGTCTCGTGGAGCCAGGACCGCTTGCCTTCGTTGAATTCAGCAGCTGTGTGATCGGTACCTTCTAGGATCCATTTGGTGGTCAACAAGCCTTCAACACCCACGGGACCTGGCAACAGATCGACAAATTAGTGTATCAGATCTTCACAAAATTTTGATCTCACACTACCGGCAGTTTTGCGATTTTTTATTGCCTTCTGTGCCGTGGCGTGCCTAGAGGTCAACAATCAGACAAGCCCTGCCCGCGTAGTATGGCGACGTAGAAACGGGGAAAGACTCGACAAATCTTTTGTTCATCTGTCATTTTGTCGATATTAAATAGACAAAATGACAGATGAACAAAAGATTTGTCGAGTCTTTCCCCGTTTCTACGTCGCCATGCTACGCGGGCTGGAAAGTAGACTGTTCAGAAACCCTAACTTCATGAAGACGTAAGCTTGTATAAAAGTACCGCTACTAACATTAAAGTACTTTACTAATTTATTAGAAAACAGTTCACAACATTCCACATATTATAAGAATCTCAGCGACCGCTTTTAAGTCTTCTGAGCCAGCGAAATTGATTCAAAATTAAAATGACATCCCACGTCAATTTACCAAGTTAAAGTAACACAAGGCTGTCAAAGAATTACAGTTGTGATTAGTACAGGTATACGGACTAATTATGTCAGCAATCTAGTTAGTTACAAATTAATTTCCCTGACTTTTCATTATTAATAAAAAAATAAGACCTATGACTCAGAAAATCATCTGCTCTACAAACATGAAAATGATAGGGTCTACCGTAAATGAACGAAACGTAAACGGAAGCACAGGGCGCAAAAGTTTTATCTCACCTCTAGCGTGTATCCTGGCGGTAGAGATACCAACTTCAGCACCAAGTCCGAAGCGGAAGCCGTCGGCGAAACGCGACGACACGTTGTGGAACACACACGCGCTGTCCACTGAGCTCAAGAAACGTTTCGCTGCGCCATCTGGAACGGATAGTTACAACAGAAATTAGATACCGCTAAATTGACTTTAAGTAAGTTTACTTTTCATTGCGGAGTAGACACCAAAGGATTATTCTGTGTTTGAACGAATTTGGCAGGGCGTTTTTGGTGGCCACTTGGTCTAAAATGGCGGCGTTGATTCTGATTCTTAATATTTGATGTCTTAATTTTTGATACCTTAATTGAAACAAAAAAAACAGAACCGTAGAATTTATTATGCGTGATCATAACAATTTATGTCTAATTTATAAACTTGATATGGATCAATAAACACAGTTATATTCAAACAAAGACATAACAAAGATCCACCAAACAGAATGAGAGAAAATTAAAGTCGTATATGTAACGACAAAATAAGCTACTTCATAAAATGTATTCCAAGTACTTGTTTACTACTTGCCAGGATGAACATACAACTATTTTGTTCTTCATACGAAATTTTATAACCCATTGGTCATAGGCACAATTTTATATCCCAGGCCTCGACTACAAGTTCAAGTACAACAAATAGTACATATCAGACAGACGATCATAAAACAAGAGTAACTGCCACAGATAAACTTATCTATAGCTATATAGCTGTTGCTGATAACAATGACTTCCAAAAACACGATATACATATCACGCGTCAACAAAGTGGTATACATGCAATTAAATATATTTGCCTTGAAGTAATTATTATCATTATAAATGTAACTACTTCCTTATTTGTTGATGTAAATAATACCACAGTTACAGACGATACAGCCATAATTTATTATGAGTAAGAGGAAAATCGGTGAGAAGCTAATAACGTTTAAAAATAAAATTAACCAATTTATTTCATAACTATTATGGCAAGTGTTGAATAAGAAAATGACTCACCATTTTCAGTTACAATGACATCCGTGTGAGAGCTTCCGAATTTGTGTATGTGATCAACAGCCTCTTCCATATCCTTGACCACTTCAATGCAGCATTCCAGAGCTCCATATTCAAACTTCATACTCTTTGCAGGTGGTGGACCAAATGTCAACTGACTAGATAGTTTAGGGCCAGCATGGATCTTAACCCCTTCCATTTTCAACATATTGCAAAGATCATCAAATAATTCACCAGAAAGATGATCTTCGTGAATCAGTAAAGTTTCCATAGCATTACAGGCTGCTGGGTAGTCACATTTAGCATCGCGTACAATCTTCAATGCCTTTACTGGATCAGCATCCTTGTCTAAATACACGTGGCAAATACCTTCAGCGTGACCAAGGACAGGAATGTGCTGTGACTGTTTCTGAATATTTCTTACTAATTCAGATGAGCCTCTAGGAATGATAAGATCTATATGCTTCTCCATGGACAATAGATCGCTAATTTCCTCCCTCGTCGATACAAGAGAAATGGCGTCATCAGCACCAACACCTTTAAGAGATTCCTTAACTAATCCCATGAGAGCTTTGTTTGAATGGGCAGCTTCCTTTCCACCCTTTAATAAAAGACCATTAGCCGATGCCATAGCTAAAGCAGCTACCTGGGGTAAAGAATCCGGCCTAGATTCAAATATGACTAGAAGAACCCCAATGGGAACCGATACTTGCTGTAGAACTAAATTTTCAGCTAGCTTTGTTTTTCTTAGCACTTTACCAACGTTCTCGTAACTTGAATCGGCAATCTGCTTGAGGCCTATGGATAAAGTTTTCAATTTGCTAGGACTTAAAGATAATCTACTTAATAAAGGCTTCGCAAGGCCGCTCTTTGTAGCTTCTTCTAAGTCTTTAGTATTTGCTTCTAGAATTTCGTCTTGTTTGCTGACTAATAGATCTGCTAATGAGTGAATGGCTGTTGCTCTATCTGATGGAGAAAGACGTTGGAGAACTCTGCTGCCAGTTCTTGCTGTAAATTATAAAAATATTATAAACATCATTCTTGTATGGTTACTTCTCGTTTGTTCATTGGACATATTGGAGTATACGTACCGTTTTCAGCTAAAACATCAACAGATGTAGCCGTAGTTGGGGTAGTGACGCAATCCGTAAAGAATGTACCGACTTTTCTTCCACTGATGATAGTCTTGATCGCGTTGTCTTGCATACCATTGCAGATTACCACACTGACTCCACGAGCCATGGCCCAGGTTGCAGCATTTACTTTAGAATCCATACCTCCAGTACCAACCTAAATGAAAAAATAGCATTAAAAACGTATTATAGGTGTAATGTGATCAGTGAAAACAGTCTTCAAAAGGCTTTGTTCAATTCTATACATTCAGAAATATTAGAAGACAGCAATTGTTTCAAAATCTTTAGAAGGACATTTTCTTAATTTTGATTGATTAGCAATATTACCAAGAATTTGGATTTACATATACTATAGTAACAACAAGACTTTTAATTTGAAACACAAATATTTTTTTGTTATACTCCTTTAATTTTTTCGTGGGTTTACAATGCCACGCATAAATCTTGCCTTTGTCTGATAAAATCATCGAAACACTTAGCATACCTACTTTAGGATCAACTCAAAAGAAAACAGAACGTTTCGGTAACAAATTCAGTTCAAAGCTAGACTGTATTTAGATTTTTTACCTCCATAAGCTCTTTTTATCATTTCAGGAGATAATTCTGTGATCCTTTCTGTTTCTCGACGCCTACACTAGATTATTTGTCTTTTATCGTATGGCAACAAAGAGTTTTTGATCTTACCTTTGATTTTTGTCCAAATTGGACTTGCTCCTTTGACGTGTACGTATGCATCATTCGTGCACCATCCTCCCACGGAGGTTTGTTGTATATGCCATCGACATCAGACATCATAATCAGTAAGTCAGATTGGATCTCAGCGGCCAGCAGAGCGGACAGACTGTCGTTGTCCTTAATGCCTATACCCTGAATATAAAAAGGTTGACGATAAAGTAAATTGCAAATGCAGCACCCTCCTTGGAACATAAAATGAATACAGATTTATGGGTCCTAGTTGAGGGACAGGGGAGATCAACGCGTAATTAAGATATCTCAGAGCTGATAGACGGATTGGGCCGCTATAGCAAATTGAGCGGAAAAGAGTCACAAAATGCCAGCCAATTTATGATGAATCTGCAAAAGTGGATGAAGCTGATGCGTTGCGATTTATAACATTGCAGGGTTATAGTAAGAGTAATAATATAATAGAAGAAGTAAAAAGCGATGACCCTTGATGTCCATTCGATGAAATCTAAGTATTTTTTGCCACGGACCGGCGAATAAACCGGCAAACGTCTTTTAATTTTTGTTTTGACAAAAGCATGAAAATTATTTCTTGTTTTTGTAAGCAGTTTTCCAAGAAATGACAATAATTCAGACGTCAATGATAAATAATTTTGTTCTCTACTTGCTTTTAAGGAAGGGTTATTAAAGCTTGCCTTCTTTCCAGTTCCTGGTACGACGGTGTCATCATGGATATACATCGGTGGGCTGACGGCATCGTTAGTGTTGACAATGGGCACTATGTTCAGCGAGATCAATTCTGATAATGTGCAGAATAAGTTCTTTCTCGTCTCCTCGTTATAAAAATCCGGTTTCGTTACAAGGACCTGTGAAAAACATCAACAAATAAGTTCTTGTTATTACCGTCTCCGATATTTTTTCCTTACAAATTACCTCGTAGATAACAAGGGGGAAAGATGCCAGAAATTTCGGCTCCAATTTATATTCAGGGGTACCTAATTCAAATTGAAAGAAATTCATGATTATTATATTAAGGCTTGGGATTGATCGACGAGAGGACATCGACTGAAGTAGATGTTATTGGGGTACTGAAAAAGAACACCGGATTTTCTTTGTATTATTTCAAGAATGTGGATTGTTACAGCTTTTCTCTGGAAAGAAAAGCGCTCGGGGCAATACCAGTGAACGACATATTGAATCCTTTTAAAGCGACGTTCAATTTCACACATGGTTATAAGATAGTTTTCTTAGATTTCGTCATGACAGTTTGATTTTATTGGAATTTAGAAAACATTTCGATCAGCCCACATAAACGACTCCGCTCCCACCCGGCAAAAAGAATATAATTCAAATATGGGCTTTATGTATTGCATTTGAGATATACTTTACATTGGCAACCGAGCAGTCTGACGGCGGTAACCTCACTGACAGCGAGCTGTCTGCTAATGTTACGTTGTGGGAGCGGAGTCGTCTAAGACCTTTGTATGGTCCCAATTCCACAACATGATAGTTCAAACTAAAATCCATCCTGAAATACCCGTTGAGTCAGCCAGAAATTACAGTCACATTTCGCCTGTTATGTCCCGTGAAATAGCTACGGGCCATCAAAAAAAATGTTTTCAGAAGTAATTATAATAAATGATAATAGGGAATATGCATACGGATATGGAATATGGATTTTTCATTTCGATACGGAATGTTAAAGTACTATAAAAATAATGACAAAAAGCGAAAACAAGACATAAATCGGCCAAACAACACAAAAGTTATAACCATTTAAACTTTTGTTTCTATCTCTTTCTAGATAAACGGAATTTACTATGGATTTTGTACGTCGATGCAGCTAATGACGTCATTCGCTGTATCGGATCTCTCTGTCTAATCAGCAGTTTCAAATGCTTATAACTTAGTATTTTTTATAGATATTAAAAAAATAATTTCACTTTGCTATTTCTGATGTTAATACGCTTAGTTTAGAGTGATAAAAAAAATCATGCATATACCCTATTAGGTATGATGTGCAACATTACAGTTTTTATCGTTGTAGAATCGTAATATTTCAAAATTGACGTGTGGGACTGGGTTTAGATTCAGTGTAGATACCGATGTACCTATTTGGCAATTCTATTGGTACCTACACTGTTCTGACTGTCCTGAGTTGAGAATTAACAGCTGAAAGTTCCTGTTGGTATATTGCATGTGAATTTTGGGATTGCATTTAGAAATTTATTCGACCAAGCTTTTGTAGTGATGTTTTTTGTATTGATTCCAGGAAACTAAGAGAACTGCTAGTCATATAATTGTAACCAACATCTATGAAAATTATATAGGTAAAATCCCAGGGGTTTCTACTTCTACTGGCAAATTATCTAAAATGTTTCTTGGACGGAGCAAATGATAGTGAACTTTTCCTCAAGAACTTTGAAATTGGTTCAAAATACAATTGTATTTTCAGCTTTATCACCTCATATTCACCCATCGATACAGTATTCAAATCCATTGGAAAGCTATTTCGCACTAGTCGTGGCACATCAATATCTTTTAGTACTACAGTAATTCTTCTCGAGTTGACTTTTACGATGTTTCTGAACATGCAGAAGAGCTGACTATTAAATGATAAATGATAAATGATGTTTATTTTGCAAGTAGGTTTTTACAAACACTTTTACACGTCATTTTTTAAAACTAGATGGGGCCGGTGTTTCGTACCTGACTACTCTGAGAAGAAACAGCCGAAACAAACTCAGAGGTCATAGTCTCTTTTAAAGTCCAGACAATCTTGCTCAATTCACATGAGGACTATGCAGATTAGTGTCTGATATGGTCTTTTGAAGAAAGAACCATACAGTTTTGAGTGGACCTGTCCAGTCAGTGCAAGCATTTGTCAGTTAACGTGTAGCTCGACTTATAACCCAAGGAGCTCAACGAAACGACGAACAATACCAAAGAAAGGACATTTGGGTAGGTCGCTTAGAGTACTCAAACTGTCAGACAGTTGTGGGAAAAAATACACAAAAAATATAAATGTGACCCACATGGTCCCCACATTCACAATAATCATATAAAATTCATAACAAGTTCTATTCAAAAATAATGTAAATAAAAATCACAAAAATCATTAAAAGGCACAATGATGATAAAAAAAAACTAAAATACTTAACAAAATAAGTATTCATGTCAAATCAGTAAATGTCAAATAAAAAAATAATAAAATACATGTCAAAACATTACATGTCAGAGTGTATAAAAAATAATAAAATACACGTCAAAACATTAAATGTCAGAGTGTATAAAAAAAAGGAAAAGAAAAAAATAAAAAAAGGAAAAGAAAGGAATAAATAATAAACAACCGAAGTCCGAAGCTTCGACATTCACAGAGCAAATTTCATTGGAGCAGTTTAATCCCAAGCCTTTTTATCTTCGAGATAGTGATTAACATGAAAATAGGCTTTCAGGCACAGCTTCCGTTTTATAAACGATTTGAATTTATTTAGGCTTAGTGCTTGAATTTGGCTCGGAAGTTTATTGTAAAAACGTATACATTGGCATCTGAACGTACCCCCTATTTTTTTGAGCCTCGTTGCAGGAACAACAAATTTGTGTTTGTTCCTCGTATTTATGTTGTGGATATCACTGTATTTTTTAAACAAATTAATATTTTTGTGTGCGTACAAAAGGTTTTCATAAATAAACTGAGAAGGGACAGTAAGAACATTAATCTCTTTAAATTTTTCTCTGAGGGAGTATCTGGGACTTAATTTATAAATTGAACGAATTGCCCTTTTTTGCAAAACAAATATTGTCTGAATATCGGCGGCATTGCCCCACAAGAGAATACCGTACGACATCACGCTATGGAAATAACTAAAGTAAACTAAACGGGCTGTCTCTAAATCAGTTAACTCACGAATCCTTCTAACGGCGTATGCTGCAGAGCTAAGTTTTTTTGACAATTTGTCTATATGCGGGCCCCACTGAAGCTTGGCATCCAAAGTTATGCCTAGGAACACTGTGCTATCTTCCGGTTTCAACTCTTCATCCTTAATTAGTACAGTAGTTTCCACTTGTCTTACATGGGGTATCGTAAATTTAATACATTTAGTTTTTTTCTCATTTAGGAGTAGGTTATTAACATTAAACCAATTAACGACTTTTGCCAGGGCGCTATTAACATCATCCGTAACTAACTGCTGACGTTTGAGTTTAAATAAAAGAGAAGTGTCGTCTGCAAACAATACTATGTCATGATTATCCTTTATGAGGTGAGGCAAGTCATTTATGTAAATAAGAAACAAAAATGGACCAAGAATTGAGCCCTGTGGTACCCCCATTCTTACTACGGATCCGGGAGATCTCTTCCCGTTAACATCAACTCTCTGAATCCTATTACTCAAATATGAAATAAGAAGATCAAGAGAGGCGTTACGGATTCCGTAGTGGTGTAGTTTCCTGATTAATGTTTCATGAAGAACGCAATCGAAAGCTTTAGATAAATCGCAAAAAATGCCCAAAGCATCGCATTTGTCCTCCCAGGCATTATAAATGTGTCCTAAAAGTTCAACACCGGCCATCAGTAGTTGAACGACCCCTTGTGAAACCGAACTGTTTTTTATGCAATAACTTATGTTTATTGAAAAAACTTTGCATTTGTGCCAAAATTAATTTTTCAAAAATTTTACTAAAGGTGGGTAGTACTGAAATGGGTCTATAATTAGTGGGGTCTGATGTACTACCCGATTTAAACAATGGTATTATTTTACTATATTTCATTAGATCAGGAAACTCACCACGGTCAATACAATCGTTAAATATTACAGCTAATGAAGGAGCTACAATGTTTATAATGGATTTAGCAACGTCTACAGAATTACCCCATAGATCGGCGGTCTTTTTAACATTTATGGTGTGAAAAGTTTTAATAATATCTTTACAGGTGACATATTGAAAATTAAATTCGGATTCACAGACTGAAACGTTTTCCCTTAGTAAAGACTCGGCAGCAGTAGGTGACGAGTTTAGCGATTTAGTAGTCGATACGGGAATATCCGCAAAGAAATTTTCAAAGGCTGTGGCAACTTGAGTATCTGAATTTAAAATATTATCGCCAATAGCAAGGCTGTAGTCACTATTTCGGTTGCAAGACCTTCCCGTTTCGCTATTAATAATGTTCCATGTCATTTTAACCACATTACTACTATTTTTAATTTTTGAACTCAAGTAACGTGACTTTGCTATAAAACAAACTTTTTTAAATAATTTTGAATAATTCTTAACATACAAATTAAATTCTACAGTTTTTACATAAGTCCGCTCTTCATACAGCTCATAAAGTCGTTTTCGACTCTTATGAATACCAATGGTGGCCCAGTCGTTGAAAGAAGCGTTACTATTTACAGATATTGTCTTAGGGACAAATGTGTTTTCAAATTGTGAGCAATACATACTGAAAAAATCGTTATATTGTTGATTTGGATCATCATTATCTGACAAAAGTGGTAGTTTGGATAAAAGTTTAGTTTTAAAAGTTTCCAGGCGATTTTTACTTTTTGGATTAACGATGATATCCTTTTTAGTTACTTTCTTGCTTACATTTGGAATTGTGATCAATTGCCCACAATGATCTGAATCTATTAAGTTAATAATTGCTTTTTGGGTGGGTATAATATCAGTGTAAATATTATCTAGGCAAGTAGCACTAGTTGGGGTTATTCTGGTGGGCTCGAGAAATTTGTTTTCAAGATTGTATGACTGAAAGAGGCTTATAATTTTAGTACTTAACCCAGAATTTTCTAACAAATTAATATTGAAATCACCACAAATGATTATTGACTTCTTAGAACTACAGATTTTATGCAACACTTCATCCATTACCTTTTCAAAACAATCATACAACCCTGAAGGAGGTCTATACACACTTAATATAATAAACTGCTCCAATTCTATACAGGCTATTTCAACTGTTCGCTCAACAGATAGGCTGACAATATCCTTGCGGTCTTTAAATTTAAGATGATTATTTACTAAGATTAATGCGCCGCCATGTATAGCATTTACCCTGCTGAATGGACTACCAACCTGGTGATTACTGAAATTGAAAATTAATTGATGACATTTGAGCCAATGCTCCGTTATACAAAGAATATCTATATTGTTACAATTCAGGAAAAGTTCTACTTCTAATTCTTTGTTCAAAAATCCTTGAATATTTTGATGAACCAGGTTGATACTATTAAAACTTTCAAAACATTCGCTTGATTTACTATCTGGCTTCCTTATAATATTGCAAGAGGTCGCCTCCGTTGTCAAAATTTCTAATTTAAATGATTGACTGATTCATTAATTGTGCTCAAACTATTGGCAGAGTAATTTAATTGAGTATTGCATTGTTCAACAGAGGCGACCTGATTAGCCAAGTTCTTGGCTGTAATAGAAAAAAAGTATGATAGCGACACCGCTACTTGTCTTTTCCAATAGTTAGAAAGATAGCACCTGTCCACAAGACATCTATCTTTTGTCAAATAAAAATTGTCACCAATATAATTATTAATGTCAATTAAATGAAATACATTACTATTAAATGTCAAATTATGTAATGTTCTGTTAATATTATATCTAAAGTAATTTTCTTCCTGTGGCAAACTTTTACTATAAGGAAATGTGAACATTACAATTTTTCTTAAACTAAGGTCACTTAATGATCTATAATATTGGAGTAATTCTCCTTTATTCACAGTACCCCTATTACCAACAAATATTATTAGTACAGAATCCTGGGTGAAGTTATAATTAATAATTTTCCTCATGATATCATATAAGGAACAACCAGGCATACAAAAGTTCATAATAGAATGTTCCGGGTACTTATTTGTCAACAAGTGGCCTAAATCCTTACCAATTTCATCAGAGAAAATAACAATTTCTTTATTGACAATTTGTTTAGCTAAACAATTAGTAATTTCTAATGGTAAACTAACACAGGACCGCGGTATGGTTGTATCACCTAGAGGCAATGAATGGGCCGGTGTGGGTTCAAGAGATTGTGGTTGGCAATGCTCACAGTTGTTAGTTTCTGTACTTACCAGCTCATTCATACATAGCCAATACATATTCCCTCATTTGGTTTTCAGAGGCTGTATATTTAAAATTGAGTGAAGTTAATTTCTGTTGTAGGTGGTCAATTTCACACTGCAAGTTCTCTGTGTCTATTTGGTACTTCCTATTACTTTTATCTAAGTTTAAAGAATAATTATCTAATTGTTTTATAAGATTCAACCTTTCCCTATTCAATTTTACATTTTTAATGAAAAACTTATGTTTTTTGACCATTTTCTTAGTTTTAACTATGTATTTGTTTATTTTAATATATTTTTTTAGTTTATTCTTACCCGTGATGACTCGCACTGATTTAATTGACTTTAATTCATCATCACCTGTCAGATCTATAGTGTAAGGTTGGGATTTATCAGAAATCATTGACGGAGCAATAGGCACCAATTCACTGAACAGACTTTGGTTCAATGAGGCTGTGATGTTATGATTGGTTGTCTCGAGCTCTGATATTTGACTTCTGGCCTTATGTAGCTGTTGTTGCAATTGAAGCTTGTGACTGAGAGTTTGTTCATACTCTGTGCTACACTGGCTGAACCCGTCCACAATGACTTGGAGCCTATCCCGGTCTTCTATGGCATCAGTGAATTGAGTATATAGCTGAGCCATTTCCATTTTCAACTTGTTATTCCTTTCATGGGCTTCAGAGAGCACCCTTTCATTGTCATCTATTTCCCTGTTTAGTTGGTTACAGGACTCCTTACACGCCTGTAATTCGCTCAAAGCCTAGTCAGGCTTTTTTTTGTAAGTTTAGACTCTTCGAGGCGAGCGCGGGCACTGCGTGTCATAATCATTATTCAGGAGAATAGAGACAAGATAAGAGAAAACTAGGTGCGGTAGAATTGTATATGAAACGATTAATTGAAAGGAAAAATGAAATTTATTACGACAAAAAGAAGTTCTGTCACCGAACCAAACAGGGTTATGTTTACGTTTCAAAGGTCATCGGCATCAACAGGTAGCCGTAATTAAAAGTGATCCAGTTATAGAAAGCAAGTAATTAAAACGTAAACAATGTACTACCAAGTAAAATAAGTTGTATTGTACCTGATATTAAGATGACAATGCAAGATTCCTTCGAACCGGTAACTGTCAGTTTCACAAAAAAAAATCATATTCACCATTCATCTTTTTATTTTGCAATTTAACTACTATCTGACACTTAAGGTGGTATCCACCTAGTACCTACTTCTGTGAACAGTGTACTCCATATTTAATTTGATGCTGTGATACACAAAAAAGATTGAACGTCTATTTTCGATTGTCCAATGCAGAGTGTTGTATTGTCGACTTTGTTATCGCTTTACCACACTGAATATTACCTGTTATAAAACCGCAAGGTTTTTTTTTTGTCTATAATATGTCAGAAAGTGTATTACAATTTTGTTCAAAGTGATGCCCCATCGTAGTAGGCCCCTTTAATTTTAAATTATTTTTATTATTTGTATTTACATTCATTCACATTCTGTGAAAATTTCAACTATCTACCTATGACGGGTCATGAGATACAGCCCGCTGACAGACAGGCGGTGCTGATGGATGGACAGCGGGAGCTTAGTAATAGGATCCCATTGGTTACCCTTCGGTTACGGAACCCTAAAAAAAGAGCAATTGTTTACAAGAAATTGTTGCCAAAAGTGATAAAGTAATTTTATTATGAGGTTGACTAAACCACTAATCGCTTACAAAGAGAAAATTGGTAAACGCAACAATTAAACTAAATGGTGTCGATTCTGTTGTGCACAAACTTAATTTAGGCTAATGCTATCTTTTACTAAAAGGCAGTGCGAGAAAAGGACGGCTATAGCTATGAACTAAATTAGAGATGTCAAACTAGTTTAAGCCTTGCGCTTCACCGTGTTTTTAGTCGACATGTTTTTACGTGCACCCTTCATTTTTGTATGGAATATTAGTTCGAATTAAATTTTGACAGCTCTAAATTACGTTTCGGCTCTTTCTCGTAGTATTAGAGAGAAAAAGACAGCAATAGCCTAAATTAAGTTTAGTTTGTGCACAATAGAATGGACACCACTATCTGGGTTTGACTTGGCCAAAAAAGCCCGAGGATTAATTTTACTTCTGGACCCCTAACTGTGTGAGTTAGAGGTTGCAGTTTTGAACAAAAACTAATCCAGCATAGATTTTGTGTAAAGTTGAACAAATGCTGCAGTGTTTTGTTTCTTTCTATGCACGTATACAAGCTTTTTGTGATGGCTGCGTGGATGTTCTACGTGACTTCGGAGTTAAAAGGAAGAGTTGGACCACATTTGGCACAGGTTATTTTTGCGTTGGTAGCGTTGGTACACATTTTTAGAAAAAAAAATGTACAAAACAACATTTTTTTAATAATATTTTTAACTTGAAATATATTACTAAATGTAACGAGCTTTTCTGTACTATGTTCGAAAGTATCTTTACATTTTGATATTTTTCATCGCAAATCTTGAGAGGCTATTTGATATAGAATCATTGGTACATTATAGTATACGTATGTTTGGGCAACCACGTTATTTTCTAGGTTTCACCTGTTTGAACTGGTTTCAGGTAAATCGGAGCTCGTTGCCAACGTCACAAATAACTGTCTAATATTTCGCAGTTTTGATTAGTTACTCAAAATTACAAAATTTAAAAAAAGAAAATGTCACTTCGTGTTGTACTAGAACATTGAATAATGATAAATCAAAAGCAAATATGGACATTTCCAGCTTTTAGAATAGCTGTACCCTTTTAATAAGACTCATGTAGTAACAACTAAATATGACGTCATCACAAGATACAGGAAACAACATAAAACGTACACCGGAACAATACTCCCCTAACATGGAAACAATTATAATGACAAGTAACGCTTTGTCTAAACTCCACTTCAGTTCCAGTTAGTTTTCTAATTTGGGACATTTATGCAAAATGAAGTTTGTACGTGTCGGTATAATTAAACTGTGACGTAGGTAGTGTTGTGAAGTTTATGTCAAAACTTCTCCTATGCCTGCAACCCTGGTATTTATTATTTAAGAGGAAACGCTTTTTGGGTGTATTGTATTAGTTTTTGCAAATTTGAAGAATGAAATACTTTTCTTGATGATATTTTTTAGTTTGTCTGATACTTTGTCAGTCTAGTGGTTGTAAGCACGAATGCTGAGCATGATGGTTCGATTCCCAGGTCGGGCAAAGTTTTAGCGGGTATTTCCATTAGGAATTTCTCAGTAAGAGCCACGGAGCCTGGATACGTGCCCGGTTAATGATAATATGCTCATCATCATCATCATCATAATTTCAGCCAGAAGACATCCACTGCTGGACAAGCCTCCCCCCCTAGTGTCGCCACATTGACCGGTCCCGTGCGACTCGCATCCAGCGGATTCCCGCAACCTTCACCAGGTCATTGGTTCACCTAGTGGGAGGCCTTCCAACGCTTTCGTTTCGCGGTCGCCACTCCAGAACTTTTCGGCCCCATCGACCATCCGTTCAACAATATGCTCGCCCCCTGTTATGTTATATGGGACTAAAAATAACTGGTGAAATGTGGGTGTATAAAGGTACACCTCCGCCTGATTACAGGTGTGATGTTATGTTATGTTTTTTCGTCTTTCCAAACGTTATCTAATAGTTATTTATGCAACTGTTGTATAATGAGGGGTATTAAAACACGAATGTGGGTTTATCACACGAGGCGATGCCGAGTGTGATAATAGTATCACATGAGTGTTTTAATACATAATTATGTACAGTTATTAGTGCATACAAGACTTTATCTACATCCATGATATGAATCCTCCATATAAAAGGTTCTGAAACCATAGGGTGTTGTAGTGTTGTAAGAAGTCTATGTAAATTCATGGAAAGTTTAATTGCTGAGTATTTAATACAAACAAACCATGTATAGGTAATAATATAATTATGTACATTTTGGATTGTACAAATATTAAAATGCACAAAGCTTGTATCACAATTTTTTTTAACAACAATGTACATAATGCAATACTAATATCGAACAAAAATGGCGAGATACGACGTGAATTCGAATGAACCTATAAGTTTTTTTTTAAATTACGGCGCTTTGGTAGTGACGTGCTAGACAATGTTCTTTTTTAAAACGAGTTGCATTATGAAATTTAGTACAACATTATAACACCCGTTTGGATGTTATAATGGTTAATAAGACACTGGCTGTTTTAATGTTGGCCATAAGCTAACTGTTTCAGATACTTTTATAAGAGGATTTATAGCATGGGTGTAGATAAACCTTTTTATTATAATGAAAATAGGGAAAGTCAGTACCTACTTGTAAAGTCAGAAACTTTAATATTTAGGAGGTTAACATAATGCGGAGCATTATCGTGTTATGAGCATTTATAACCACTGTCAATTAATGCTAGCTGTCAATTTGCTAACCAATATTTTTTCCGGAATTTACATAAAACATCGTTGCTATTCATTATTTAATACCCAAGAGAAAACTAGAAGTTTTCTTTTACTCAGAACGTGGAAAATAAAACAAATAATAGCAACAAAATTATTAAAATAAAAGGTAATATATAAAAATATTCGTAGCACCGGGTGTATGATAATGGACGGTGCACATTTGCGTATCAGAATTAATTAATAAATTATTTTTATTCGTCCCTAGCGCGAAAGAACAGACGGGACGCTTGTGTTTCATAAAATATGCAATTTTTTTACACGAAACACAAAGCTTTTTCGCATAATTTTGCATTAAACTGATGTGGTTATTGTACATTGGTGTCGATTCTGTTGTGCACAAACTAATCTTAATTTTGGCTATTGCTATCTTTTTCTCTCTAATAAAACGAGAAAGAGACGGATGTAATTTAGAGCTGTCAAATTTAATTCGAACTAATATTTCCATTTAGGTTTTTCAGTGTTTCTTTAATTAAGTTAAATAATTCTTGGTGGTTATTTTCTGTTTCTTTTATACCATGCAGTAACAAGTTATTTTTCCTATTTTTTTCTTCTAGAAATTTTACTTTTTCGCTCAATCTTTGCACCTCGTTTTTCAAATATTTGTTTTCTTCTAAAAATGGTTGTAGTTTCTCATCTATACTGTGCATGATGGTTTCAGTTATGCTTTTTGTAATTGTTGCGGTTTGTTGGTCGAGTTTAGTATTCATCATCTGAAACAGCTGTGCCATATCTTGTGACATTTTCGTAGGACTCATTGTAGCAAAAACAAAACGTTTTACTCTGCGTGTATTGGGACGTGTTTTTGCTCGTTGGGTTAGCAACACTGGTTAACATTTGCCACTGACAGGTGTCACTGTCATGTGTCACTGTCATGTGTCACTGTCAGATGTCACTGTCAGGTATCAGTGTTTGGATGTCAATTGATGATGAAATATTTCTAACCTCAAATTCAAGGTATTTTATTTTCAAGGTATTTTATCGATTTTTATCGGGATTTTCGCGTACCTTTTTATAGTGTCCGCGTAGATCTTCCTTCTTGGTGAAAAGTTTAGTAATGTACGGCCGATATTGGTTAATTTTCACTTTGATTTCGATTAAAAAAAGGGAGCACTTTTCGTACACTGTTGTCGCTATGACATCCGGAAACTCAACATATACGAAATAAATAACTACTATAGATTAGGAAAGAAGCAAGGGGAGAATAAAGTAAGGCCAATACTTATATCTTTCACGTCATTCCAAAAGAAGCTTATAATACTGAAAAATAAAAAGGAAATGCCAAAACAAACGTATGTTACTGAAGATTTTTCGAAAGAAACGTTGGAAATACGGAAAACCCTACAGGAAAAACTTAAACAAGAAAAACAAAATGGGAAAGACGCTTTCATTCGGAACAATAAAATAGTTATAAAAGGAACACCAGATACAGAAAAAAGGAAGAGAGAGGCCTCGATATCACCTAACAACATTAGCACATCATTCTCCAGTGGTTCGAAAACTATTATCGCACCTCCTAAACTACAAAAAACAAATGCATTTGAATATATGAGGGCAAGAGCTTCGTCTTTAACCGAAAAACCGTCTCAACAACATAACGCATAGGAAATTTCAGACACCGGTAACGAAATCAAAACAAACAAAATAGGCAAAAACAAAGGAAAAAACAAGAAAAACCCCAATACGGTTGGTCACCGCGGGGTTATCGACCAAACCCCCCAAAATACTACACTAGAAACGGAAAATCAAACAATGAGGAACACCCAGAAAAGGAGACTCCACATAGCAACATTAAATACAAGATCATTAAAGTCAAATGAATGTTTAACAGAACTTGAACAAGCGTTAAATAACATTAATTGGGATATTCTTGGTATAAGTGATGTACGAAGATCGACAGAAAATATTGAAGAGCATAAAGAATACATATTATACTACAAAAATGAAATACCAGGAATATATGGTGTGGGCTTTTTAGTCAAAAAGTATCTGAAGAAAAACATAATAGAATTTAAAGGAGTTTCAGACAGGATAGCAGTCTTAAACATTATACTCCCTGGACACAAGCACCCGACATCAATAGTCCAAATATACGCTCCTACTGAGGTAGCGAAAAAGGAAGTTAAAAATAGCTTTTACGAAAACCTAAATGAGACTATGGAGACCCTGTATAACACCATTATTGTGATGGGAGATTTTAATACGAAGATAAAATACTTGGACCCTATACAACCGGCAAGCGTAACGATAATGGACAAAGATTGATAAACTACACGTTAGAAAATAACTTACATATTATGAATACTTTTTATAAAAGAAAACCTAAAAGAAAATGGACGTGGGAATCCCCCAACGGTCAAATAAGAAATGAGATAGATTTCATAACTACAAATAAACCGAAGCTTTTCTTAAACGTGGAAGTTCTTAACAATTTTAACTATTTTACTGATCACAGACTACTCCGAGGTCAATTACTCCTAAATGAACCTAAAAATTCAAGGAAACATATTCAAAATTCTAAGCAACCAATTACTCTACCACTACCAAGCCATGTTCTAGAATCCCTAAAGACTAAATTGATACCAATAAGGGAACTAAGAACAGTTCAGGAAAAATATGATACCTTAGAAGAAGAAATAAAACGAACTAATAAAAATCTAGAAAAAGACAAACCACATAAAGATAGAATAGGATCTGAAGCAAGAAGATTAATAAAACAAAGAGCACTTTTATTTAAGGACAGGAAGAAAAATAGACAAAGCATAACAAAAATAAGTAAAGAAATAAACACAGAAATAAGAAAATACAGAAATACACAAAAAAATAAGTTAATACAACTCCACATAACAAAATTAGGTGGAATCAAGAGCGCGTGGAAGGAACTTCAAGAACATACAAACTGGATTACTAACGTAACGCATCATAAAACTAAAAATCATAAATTTAAAAGACACGAAATATTAAATACAGCAACTGATTTCTATCGCGAACTATATCATGACGAAGAAAATATATCAATTAAAAGTGGCGAAGCAATTATAAGTACCCAAGAAGAACCAGTTCCTAATATAATAAAAGATGAAGTTATTAAAGCTATCAAATCACAGAAAAGAGGAAAAGCACCCGGCGAAGATAACATCTCAAATGAACTTTTAATAGGAATATCAGAGACTATTCTGGACACACTGACAAACCTTTTTAATGAAATACTAAGAACTGAATCTATACCTCACCAATGGACTACATCTACAATAATCTTACTTCATAAGAAAGGGAGAACAGATGATATTTCAAACTACAGACCCATTTCGCTGATGTCGAATGTGTACAAAATTTTCTCCAAGATAATAGTGGACCGGATAACAAAGACCTTAGACGAGAATCAGCCGAAAGAACAGGCAGGGTTTCGAAGTGGCTTTTCAACCATCGACCACATCCATACCATCAAACAAACTATCCAGAAATGCAATGAGTATGGAATAAATTACTACTTAGCATTTATAGATTACAATAAAGCATTTGATTCACTAAAACATGAAAAAATTTGGGAAGCCCTCACCGCACAAGGACAGTAAATACATTAACATAATAAAGAACGTCTACATAAATATGAAAGCTAAAATACGCACAGAAAAGGTGGGAGAATGTTTCCCCATTAAAAAAGGAGTTAGACAGGGAGATCCCTTATCACCCAAACTTTTCTTGGCAACCCTAAAACATATATTTCGACAGTTAGAATGGACGGAATATGGTATAAACGTTAATGGAGTATTACTAAACCATCTAAGATTCGCAGATGATCTTATATTGATATGTGGTGATCCAAGCACTCTGCAGATTATGGTTGAACAACTGATACATGAAAGCGAAAAGGTGGGACTATCAATAAATACCAGTAAAACAAAATTAATGACAAATTACGTCAAAACTCCCATTAAACCCTATAATGCTGCTGAACTAGAATATGAAAACGAATATACATACTTAGGCCAAATAATATCTCCGACAGATATCACAACAAAAGAAGTTCGAAATAGAATAAGTCTAGGATGGAGGAGATACTGGGCTCTAAAAGATGTAATGAAAAACTCGGATATACCAATTGAAGGGAAGAAGAAAATATTTAATACATGCATTCTACCAAGCATGACCTACGGATGTCAAACATGGAGTTGTACAAATAAAAATATCAAATCACTAGAAACTTGCCAGCACAGAATGGAAAGAAGCATACTCAACATAAAATTAAAAGACAAAATTAGGTTAAAAACCATCAGAAAACAAACCAAGATTATTGATATAAAATACCAAATCAGACAACTAAAATGGAAATGGGCAGGACACCTAACAAGAAGTAAGACGGAAAAGTGGACGAAAGAAGTGACGGAATGGTGTCCTATATATAAAAATAGAAGTAAAGGCAGGCAGTATCGACGATGGGAGGATGATATCAAGAAGGTGGCAGGGCCATGTTGGATGAGGATAGCAAGGGATAGATTGTTGTGGAGAACACTTGGGGAGGCCTATGCCAAAGAGCAAGACAATCACGGAACCGGTGTCTATTACGAATAATAACATTAAATTAACGTTGCTTTCATAAACAACCATATTTAATATTAGTAAGCGATAAGTAGTTATAAGATGAAATGTAACATACAAGATTGTTAATAAAGGCTTTTATTATTATTATTATTATATTTCCATACAAATGAAGGGTGAACGTAAAAACATGTCGACTAGAAACACGGTGAAGCGCAAGGCATAAACTAGTTTGACATCTCTAACTTAGTTCATAGCTATAGCCGTCCTTTTCTCGCACTGCCTCTTAGTTAAAGATAGCAATAGCTTAGGCTATTGCTATCTTTAACTAAGAGGCAGTAGGCTTAATTTAGATTAAGTTTAGTTTGTGCACAACAGAATCGACACCAATGTTTAGTTCTTTGACATGGTTGTTATAATAAAGATAAGCAGTGGAACTAAAAGGAAACTATTCCTCACTTATTACTTTTTGGAATGCTCCGATGATCTTGCGGTCGCAAGCGCGCGGTTCGATTCCCAGATGTGGCAAACAGTGTTATTTAGTTTTTGATTAGGAATTTCTCAGTAGAGTAGCTCGGAATTTGGAAGTTGGCGGTATGATACCCCCGTGCCTCGGGATGCACGTTAAGGCTGATGCTCCAGGGTAGCCCGCGAAATTCAAATTTTCTTACGTTTTTGCAATTTGCAGGCCAGTACTAGGTTGTATGTTGATTAAAATATTGTTCGCGACTGTAAGACGTATGTAGTTACAGAATTATTTGATGATTATAATGGCCTGCAAATTGCAAAACCGTAAGAAAATTTGAATTTCGCGGGCTACCCTGGAGCATCAGCCTTACCGTGCTTTCCGAGGCACAATACAACCCAATCATCAATACAACCCTCCAAGTTCATGTAAGTCGATTGAATGACTTTTTCATGAAATAGTCATTCAATCGAGTTAATCAACATACAACCTAGCACTGGCCTGCAAATTGCAAAAAACGTAAAAAAAAAATGAATTTCACGGGATACCCTCCAGGGTAGGTATGATGCTCCAGCATCCACCTTAAGCGCTTGGTCCTGCGACCCATCTTCCTCCGGTCGTATTTTATTGCCGTCCCATCGGACTATGAGGATGAGGGAAGAGAGTGCATTCTCCACTAAGATTGGCCGCCATGACCGTGGGCTTGTGGGACGAGTTGATGAAAAATAGTACATTTTGATACAAGTAGAGAAAGTTTTTTTTTTTTTGTTTTTCTAATACCCGTGTTTAGAGAAGTTTCACTTCAATAATAAATTCATGTAATTGTTGATCAGAATATTATTTCAGCTTACTGTACTCTAACTTTTGTTTTCTTGTGGTCCCAAAATACCACTAGAAAATTTTTAAGGGGAATCCGGGACCGCGGTCCTGGTCCCGAAAGCCCCCCGACCCGACCAAAATCGGTTAAGGAGACTATTGTTACTTCTTCTGTTTATGTGAAAATGAAGACATTACCTCATATTTTTCCTTTATTACATAAAAGTTTATTTTTATCGGAAATCATTTTACGTGACGATTATGCGACTACACGGTTGGCGCAGTGGCTGAGCGATTGACTGCTGCGCTGCCTGTCACGGGTTCGATCCCCGCATGGAACAAATATTTGCATGGCCTACAGATAGTTGTTCCGGGTCTGGCTGTTTTTGTATGTGAGTTTCTATGTTTGTAAACGCACCCACGATACAGGAGAAATTCCCAGTGTTCGCCCGCGTGCAGTTCGGTAACTGTCCCACGGGATCATATTCATTCATATTAAAGAGATAAACAGTATCCTACACGTTAATCCAGGTTAAAAACTATCTATGAGCCAAATTTCATAATCATCACAATCACCATCACTATCATAATCACAATCACTGTCACAATCACCATCACTATCACAATCACCATCATTATCACTGTCACTATCACAATCACAAATCATTATCACTATCACTATCACAAACACAATCACTATCACAATCACCATCACTATCACAATCGCAATGAGGGGCATCGTTTTTAAAAAGATATATTATTCAACAACAGCCCATAATGTCCACTGCTGGACATAAACCTCTCCCATGATGGGAGGAATTTACCGTAATCTCCACGCTTGGCAGGCGGATTGGAGATCGCAGTGATGAAAGACTAACAGAAAACGTTGCTGCCCATTCTCAGGTCCACAGAGGCGCAAGGTGTTCTGCCTGAGACATTAGTCACCTTATACGACACCCTTGAGTGTAATGGGTTGGTTCTATTCTACTCTGCCTGATACCACACGGCGAATTCTACTGACATGAATATTCCATTACCTGCTCTCAGTCAATGATAACTAAATATTTATTTCAAACACACGTATTCTGTAGATCTACGTAAAAAAATAAAATATAAGTTAGTAGTAATGTACCACTTAGTCTAGCTTACTGAATAGAAAGGAATCGAATAAATAACATTAAAGAAATCTTTTTGAAACCCTTTCGCTTTGATTTGTATTCTAAGTGCATTCAAATCGAAAACTTCAAAAGCTTCAAAGCCATTGTTTATTTATTTTTGTTTGTGATCGACACAAGACTTTGACGGAGATATTGTTTTACAGGCGGGACAACACAGAACTAAAATAAATGTACCTACTCTACGAGTATGTTTCACATATCGAAGCATTTTTTCTTAACAACCAGCGCCATCTATATCTGCAGAAAAAGTGGTCATACTTTACGATTGTAATTAAACCGTGAAGGTTTGTAGACACTTTTACTATGTAGTTAAAACATTTTCAAAATGTAGTTTTATTTTGACTTTAGATTTAAGAAGCTTCAGCCATAATTAATTTTATTTGATAAACAAATTTATTTACAAAGTTTTTAATAATTCTTAAAATTCAAATGACTAATTTATATTCAGTCTAATTACTAAGAAAGATAGAAATTATTGACTTTTTGACATAATTAATTAATTTTTGCTTTTGAATTAGTTACATTCATTATTTTTACTTATATCGTCTTGATAATGTTTTTAACATTTTGGTTTGCACTTACGTATAAAAAGGCCTTCAAAATCACTCAAAACAGTCTTCGCAATTTTAAATCAATTCTAGTAACTTCATGTAGTCTAGACATTATTTACATTAGTATCGATTCTCGAAGAATTTAATGCTCGAACACAACATTATGTAATACACAACACCATCATCTGCCTATAGCCTTTTCCCAACTATGTTGGGGTCGGCTTCCAGTGCAACCGGATGCATCTGAATACCAGTATTTTACATGGAGCGACTGCCTATCTGACCTCCACAACCCAGTTAGTACTGGGTAATACGATACCCCTTGGTAAGACTGGTTGTCAGACTTTTCGAGCCTTTGACTACCTAACGACTGTCAAAGATCTACAAATGACAGCCGGGACCAACGGCTTAACGTGCTTTCCGAGACACGGAGGAAACTCGTACTCGGTGGGTACCCATTCACAAACCAACCTAGGCAAGCACGGCTTAACCTAACGATCGACCCGAGTGGCTGTTATTATTTTAGCCACGAGCCCCTCTATCTCATGTAATACAAAACAATATATAAAGTAATATACAGCGTGTGTAAAAAATTTAGTCATATTTAAGGATACAATGGTACAAAGTTCCAGACTATGAAACTTTAAAATATTGGGTCGATTAGGTGCTGAAGTTTTGTATGGGACAGTTGGCAATTTTTTCAACGTCATCCTATTCACCTTGAAATAAGAAACACAAGTTTCTGAAACACGCGGTATTTCATGCAAAACAAATATTAGAACTTGGTAAGTTCTAAGTGCTAACCTTTGAGAAGATTACATTGTTCTAGCCTTTGGTCAATCAGAAGCACAACCACAAAGGGATTTATTATTTTGGTTTTATTTTACTTTTGAAATTATATTCAACAAAAGGATTGCCCAAGGATTTACTTTTTTATGGATCAAAAAGAATGTGTAGCTTTTGGTGTGGTCAGTTAAGGTTATTCTGGCGTGTGTAGAATAGAAAGAAGCTTCGGCATAGATCTAGATTTAAAGATATTTTACATTTGAATGCGTAATCGTTGCGATTACGCCTGTTCAAAAATCACGTGTAAGCGATGATGGAATAAAAAACTTCTATATTTTTTTCTATTTATAGATATTTTTGTCCATGCTTCAAGTTTTTATCTACGTTACTACGAAAACTTGATAACTAGAACATACCGTGTGTTTTAAATAAAGTGTAATTCAAACTTTTGTTCCAGTTATAAGCTCAAACTCACAAACGGACTCAAAAACGGACTAAAACTAGGAGTAAGTCTAAACTTCATACGAAAACTCCCATTTCCGTACACAGAATGTATTTATTAGATGTAAAGTAGATTTTTAACAGCGAAATATGAACAAACTACGCACACAAACTGTATGGAACCACATGTAGATCCTTTGTATTAAGTGCGGTGACGTGGGCGCATGAAAAGTTGTAGCCCGGTTTAGAACATCCTATGCATACGAATGCGCCCGAAGTTACACGAGCAACATCGGTACACAATAGTGTTGAGAGTTAAATTATACATTATGTTACATCATATATTGTTATGAATTTCAGGAATTGTCTGTGTGTTATCTTGCTTACTATATTCCTCAGTAAAGATAATAAATCTGGAAACAACCAGATTTCGTACACGTGAAGTGGATTATACTGCTAAGTCTACGACATCATTAATTTTATAGAACTAAATCCCGTCAATGACCAAATAAACACGTGGTTTGTAGAAGGATGCGATACCAGGATTAAAATGCTTTTGGGAAATTTTGTTTTTTTTACTTTTTTTAAACGTAGTTCCAAATTAAAAACAAATAATAGACTTTAATTTAACCATGAAGTGAGCTAAACGCGGTAATTGCATTAGTGGAGCAGAGCCCTAACGGAATGGTTGCCAAGATAAAGGACCGTTCGTAGACCATCAACCAGTGGAGTGGATGACCTATCAAAAGATCGCGGGCAATACTTGGACTGCCTACACCCAGTGGGCCGAACAAGGCTACCTACCTATCATGATGACAAGTTTGAAGCATTACATCATAACGTTCCTATGAGCTTACCTGTGCAATCTTGACATTGTATTGTGAGAACATAGCGTCGTACATTGACATCAGTTCTGATTGTCCCACGGCTGCGGCTGCTCTGGGGTCCAGGATACTGCCTGCGTCCTGAATGAAGAGAACGGAATGATTACTGAAACTGATTGGCACATTCTTGATTTTTTCCCTGACTAGTAGATGTAAACTACTGACAGTGGTATTATATAAACTTCAAGCAACTTATCTGTGCATGCAGGAAAACTACTATACTAGAACTAAAATAAATTCACCAAGTTTGACATAAATTGATGAAAATTTTCTTGGCAACCATAAACTGCACATCTAAAGTGGTCATACTAAACAATCATTGCAGTCAAAAATCTATTGACATAAGTTATATCATGATTTCATGTTTCCCAACAAGATTTGGCACGAGTCAAGAAACATCAGTTAGCTCGAATCGGCCGGATATCCCTAAACAAATCGTAAACAATACTGAAATACTATCACAATTTCGTCACGAATTTATCTGTTTTGGTACACAGGACAACATGTATACGACAATACATTGTAGTGTATTGTCTTTTGTCAATACATTGGACCGTATAGTGGGCTTTATAACCTATTCACTACCGTGGGAAGGTATCATATGCTGTATTCATAGTGAAGACCACTATCTACCCAATGTAACTTAATTGTATCATAACATTATAACGTTTGTGTAACATTATACTAGACTGTTCCGTACGTGCAATATCATATTGCCTACGGTTTGTTAGTACAGTAAAATAATGGCTCCTATTTTATGGCTAGGCTATGAATAGAAGTTTTGAATAGGACGTAGTTTTGGAAAATCGAACGTAAAATTAAAATTGGAAGCCCTAAAATGCAATGGCTTTATGGTGAAACGATTTTCGTCTGTAATTAACTTTCGGAGCTAAAGATCGCACACTGTGCAACTGATTGGTTTTCAGTAACAATGTGGTAAATGAAAAGCTTGTTATCTTTTTCTAGAAAGGAGGGGGGGGGGGGGTTCAAAGGCTGGTACGATTATCTATTTCTGATTGTACATAATCTACCTACGAACACGAATCAATAGATTAATACAACAAAATAGATAGATACATGGATTTGACATTCAAAAGTGTCTTTTAATGGACTAATTGAAATAAATGTTTTGACATTGTGGAATATAAATAAATTATATCAAGAAGTTATTTAAAAAAAAACACAAGACTAAACTATTGCATTGACAATTCATAGGATATTGTCCAATGTCCATACAACCGTTTCCCTGATAAGGCATGCAAGAGCATGTCATCAAATTATCAATAACTGGACTACTGCATACGTCTATCAAATATCGATAACTGCTATCAGTATGGTGTCACTGACCTCTCGAGTATGATCGCTTGGAGACAAAGTCTCTCTCATGGAGAGGGACATAAGTAGCTCCTGTGTCAGCTTCTGTCGACCAAACGCAACCGCTCCGCTTGTCACCATGATGCATTCTCGACCTTCGTGGTGGCATTCTGCTACCTGCGAAAATAAACTTTAATGTAGAAAAGTAGGGTTACTTCTTCATTGCAGGATAATCCAACAAAAAAATAAACTATAATTATGTAGGATTTTGAAAAGGATCATGCTAAGTTTTCTGAAACCATTCGTAATTCAAAAAATTGTGAAGCGTTTTTTCAATTCAAATAACTGAATACTCGATTTTTTTAAACATCAATCAGCCAGTTCTACCTTTCGTACTCCAGATAAGCTTCCAATTTTAAAAAACCCAACAAATAGTTTCAAAGTGAAACCTAAAACAGAAATCAAACATGGCCGCCAAGCCAACAAAGAGGTTTCAAGAGATCTTATTACTAAGAACAAAATCACTACTTTGGAAATCAGTATTTATAGTAAATCGGTATTTTTAACATTATTCTAATAAAACTGTTAAACATTTCTGCTATAAAATAAAGTTCTAGATTTATTTGAATAGTTTTGGTCAAATATTTTCGCAGGAACGAGCAAAATCGTTGATTCAAATAATTGGAACGGGAAAATAATTCATGACATGAGTGCAGAATTGCAATAATGTTGAAAACGCTGCCGGTTTTAATACGAAATTAAAACCAGAAATGTGAGTTAATTTCAGTGTGAACATTAAAGCTCAATTATTGCAGATTAATGATGAAATGTAACAATTAATTTCGATTACTAGCGGACGTCACGCGGTTTCACCCACGTAGATCCCGTTCCCGTTGGAGTACGGGGATAAAATATAGCCTATGTTACTCAAAGTGAATGTAGCTTTCTAATAGTGAAAGAATTTTTGAAATCGCCGTATTCGTTTTTGAGTTTATTCATTACAAACATACACACACACAAAAATACAAATCTTTCCTCTTTATAATATTAGTGTAGATTATAGTTATAGCCTCTACTCAGGGTGAATGTAGCTTTCTAATGGTGAAAGATTTTTTGAAATCTGCGCAGTAGTTTTTGAGTTTATTCATTACAAACATACAAAAATACAATTCTTTCCTCTTTATAATATTATTAGTGTAGATTTCAATCCGATTGAAGTGAAATTATTCCCTCAGTCTACAACACCATCATGAGGTTTGCTAAACTTCTTGTCAAAGTTAAAATCGTGTAGGTACAGAAATCTAGTATTTATTACTATGGGTATGTAGAAGTACATTATTTACAAACTGTAAATAGACTTTTAATAATCTAAAGCAGCGGTCGGCAACCTTTTGGCAGGCAAGGGCCACAAGGAGGCAAAATAAACTAAAGGCGTGCCGCACTTGTGATATTAACCCTAGAAGCCCAATATACGCATATGTATAATTGGTCATATCCCATAGAAAAACTGAAAAGCGCGTTCTTAAGGCTGATGCTCCAGGGTAGCCCGCGAAATTCAAATTTTCTTACGTTTTTTGCAATTTGCAGGCCAGTGCTAGGTTGTATGTTAATTAAAATATTGTTGGCGATTGTAAGACGTATGTAGTTACAGAAATATAATCATCAAAATCATCAATACAACCCTCCAAGTTCATAAAGGTGCAAGAATGATTTTGACCTTGGAAAAGTAATTTTTCCACCTTTATGAACTTTGAGGGTTGTATTGATGATTTTAATGAATATAATTCTTCATTCACGGGCCGCGTGTTGCCAACCGCTGATCTAAAGTATCAAAAAGTTAAAATAATTACAGGACGTCAAAAAATACATGCGCATCGCTGTCATCGGGAAAAGTGCCTATATTTGCCATGTTGGATAGCACAGACAAATAGAGAGAGTGTCTCTATTTTGTAGCGATTAAGGATGGTTTTTGTAGTTTAAGTCTTACTACTGACGTATACCTACTTGACCGTACAAGTGAGTTCGAATTTACCCTAAATCCCACACATACCTGTTCAACAATAGAAGCGAGTCTTCCCAAAGCCAGTCCATTACCATCTTCCCTAGTAATGACGGCACTGCCAAGCTTGACGACCAGTCTTCTCGCGTACTTCAACTGAGATCTGTCTGTGAACGTCCTTTGTTTTCGTTCAGCACTCGCCAAGTTGCGCTTATCGACGTTCATACCCTGAAAGAGAAGGGAAAAACAGTTAGTAACATAACATAACAACGTAAAATCCAGACTGGCTGGTACTGAGATATTCCTGATGGAAAAACCCAATAACACTTTGCCCGACCTACGAATCGAACCCGAGACGTCATGCTGAACGAAGCAGTCAGTTAAGGTGCAAGTTGGCAGCGGGCGACACGAAGCCGCCGCAGACGACGTGTCGTCGCTTCATGTCACCGCGACACATCGCCGCCTCATGTCACTGCAGTCATGATTTCGAACCCGGCATTTCGCCGTCAGCAACACTACTGATCGATCGGTCGGGCGACACTTGCGTCTGCCGCTCGACGACGTGTCGCTAGCTTCATGTCGCTTGCTTTGGAGGGAATTTCATAGAAATACATAGAAACCAGTAGTGTCACCGCGACACGTCGTCTGCGGCGACTTCGTGTAGCTGGCAACTTGCACCTTTATTGATAAAATGTTACAATATTGCAGGGGCAACACGGGCATCCTCACTGTTATAGGTATTAGCTACCAAGAGATTGTTAGTACCGTTTGTGGTTTTAACTAAGCTTTGAATTGTCAACGTTTTGCGAGCAGTGGTGATGAAATAATTACACAAAGTTAGGTGCCTGCCTGGGCTCGAACCTCATGTCGTGGATTATACCACAGGGCCACCACTGCACGAACAGTATTACTAAGATCGCAAAAGAGGACGTGGGTCCTCTTTGAATCCATGAAACTCCCACAAAAAGAAAATATCTCATCTATTGTTTATTCATCAAATCTACATACACCCCTTTTTTAAACTCAAGGCAAATATTTACATTTGATACTTTTAAACTAAATTTCATGAAAAATCTAATATCCTAGAAGTTATTACAAATTCTGAGAAACTCCTTTCATAGAGGTTTTATCCCGAAACATTTTCTTAAGGAAACTTCCACAACGATAAGGAAAATATAAGTTATATCTTCAAGGAACACTTGACATTTTAAATTCGTCGAATATAAAGGCTTAAGTTAATAAAGGATTAAGAACTAGGCTAACTAAATCAACATAGAAACAGTTTAGTCCAATAAAAGCTATTCATAATATGGGACGGCGCACTCAATATCAGCTAAATTTTCAATTGACAATAATCGCAACCTTCGTCATTAAAATGGTTGTATATTTGGCCTCGTAATGGCTTTACCTCCCTAAAATTGGCCGTCACTTGCACATATTTACTCCAAAAATAGGAAAACAGTATGATAATAAAATTACCCAGCCAGATATGTAAATTAACAGGAGCTTGTGCAGAAGTGGCGAAAGCTTCTCACATTCCAGGTTTGCCCCAATATCTACCTACCTGGAGCCACAAATCACAATCTTAGCCAAACTTTGGCCATAATATTTACGACTGCAGTATTTATTTATCTTTCCCCAGGCAGCAATAAGTTTAAGATTGAACTCTTAAAACTTTACAAAGTCTTCGTATTTTTAGAGTTCCGTTGCCAAATAGTAAAAACGGAACACTTATTCTGTCCTGGCCTTTTGTCTGTCTGTCTGTTCGTCCGTATTTCACAGCTATTTCACTCCGAGACTGTCAGAAAAAATCTTTGTACACACCACACACCACACACCACACTCTGTCTTCTAATGATACCCCATTAGAAGACAGAGTGTGGTGTCAACAGTCATTTTTTTATTGCAAACGGGGTATTTTTATTTAAAGAAAACACACAAAGATTTTTTCTTGATAAAGTTCAATTTAAAAAATTATATCAGCTTATGCTAGTGATCACAATTTTTTTTGATGTGTGTAAATGAGTGATTGCAAAATATAATTTCTACATAACCGAAAATGATATCGAGGTTTCTAAAGTATTTTGACGTGACAACGTCTTATAAATTGGTTTGCCGGGTGACACTTCAAGAAACTGCGTTACGCTCCGCTCACGTTATGCGCTCACAATGAGAGCGAGTGAGAGGCACGCGTCCCTTCCACTCGGGCATGGTTAGCCCGCCTAAGAGCGAGAGAGTGTGTTGAATATTCACATTAAAATTATTTTACCACTCAAAGTCGTTGTCACGTAAAACTTTCGCCCGTATACCGACTTTACAGGCAACCAATTTTTTTTTTATTCATAAGTTAATTGATGGCGAGCAAATGAACTGTAGGTATTTTGAATGAATTGTAGGATGATGGAAACACTGTAAGTATGAATAATTGCTATTTAATAAAAACTGACACTTCACAACTAACTAAACAAAAACATTTCTTCTGTTCCAAAAGTCATTATTAAAAGAAAAGGTGGAATACCAGCCAGTCGCCAACATTAATAGTTGATGAGTTATTTGCTTCTGAAGCCGTCAATAATGTGCGTGTCCCTCTCTAATTTCCAAAGTAAGTTTAGTGCTACGGAACTCTTTGTAAGCGAGTACGACTCGCACTTGACCAGTTTTTTTTTTGTAGGATTATAAAATATGGCGACGTTTTTTATTTTACCGTGATTTTTTACCCCATTTTTCAAAATTTTAATGAGTATAAACTAGGACCTAGGGAACAATAAAATTGAACGTTAGAATAAAATGACTTGTAATATAAGGTTCTATTTTTTAAACATACCTAACTACTTTAGATGTCATAAACGATTAATCTTGATCTTTTAATACTAATTCGCTTTTCGTTTTTCCAATATTTGACCATTTGTTCTATTGTATTATTAATTATTTGAAATTGAATACCTATAGATTATTATCGTTTTGAATTTGTTATTTTTAATATCTTTGACATGTTTTCAGTTTTTTTTCCTTTTGTTATGTTTGGATGGTACTGTTTTATTTTACAAAATTTCTACACAATGTATATTGTTCTGAAATAAATTACTTATGACTAATCTAAAGTCTTTAACCAGCCGTCTATAGTGTAATGGATACAGTAAATTTTGTGAATTAAATACCAAAGTTCAGATTTACAATTATAATTATATCGCAACTAATTACTGCTTTTTTGGGTTACCAACAAATGAAAACAATGCTTCAAAGATATGAGATACATCTAATAGAGTCACAGACAAGTATACCAACCTTTTACTTCGAGGTACCTATATGTACAGAACAATAGGTACCAGTGGCGAAGAGTGAAAATTGAGTCAGGGGAAGCCGAGGAAAAAAATGAGAATAAGTAGATTTTTTTTTTTTTTTCTATGTTCATTTTGACCTCATTTTCATTATCAGCAACCCCAAAAACCACGAAACTGTTACCCATGAAGAAAAACCCGAAAATTTTCGTTGGCGCCATCTTAGATGTTCATTTTGACCTCATTTTCATAATCAGCGACCCCAAAAACCACGAAAACGATACCCATGAAGAAAAAACCAAAAATTTTCGTTGGCGCCATCTTGGATTTTCATTTTGACCTCATTTTCATTATCAGCGACCCCAAAAACCACCAAAACGACACCCATGAAGAAGAAACCGAAAATTTTCGTCGGAGCCATCTTGGATTTCCATTTTGACCTCATTTTCATTATCAGCGACCCCAAAAACCACGAAAAGGACACCCATGAAGGAAAAACCGAAAATTTTCGTCGGCGCCATCTTGGATTATCATTTTCACCTAATATAAAAAGAAGTGATTTTATCCTACACAACAACCCTAACAAGTCAACAAAATAAGTACTATAATTTAGTGTACCAAATCGACATTCGACATTATCGACCATTACTAATTCTATCTCGTTCTCCCATACATACTTTCTTTTTCTGCCCCTGTCGTAACTCGATAATCTTCGGCTTAATAAAACCTAGCTCCCTACAAAACAAAATAATGTCATCATTTCATCAAGCATTGAACGATTTCCGATTCTATACGAAATTCAACGAGCGATAACGATATTTTCCTATCTCGCTCACGCGCATGCATTTTCTATTACTTTCTCTATGAATAACTCGGTTTGCGTCTCTTACCAGAGTCCTAATATAGGCGGGCTGGCTAGTGACGTCATGACGTTTATTTTTGTTGATTAAGTACGAGTAGGCGTTTCGTGATGCTTGTAAAAAAGTAAGTACTGATTGTGTCATTTTTCAATTATGGTAGAGAGTGGTTGTGGTTGTGTTCCAAACTTCTGAAGGGAAGCCGGTGGGAATCGAGTTATTAGGAGCCTGCGCCACTGATAGGTACACAATGTAATGCCAAATACAAAGGGTCCTTTTACGAAATACCTCTTCAAGATCAACTTATGTAGAGGGCAATGAAATAAATTCCTTACCTCGAAGACAAATAGACGGCATGTTCTAAATTCGGAGACAGTCCTCACTCACAATACGAACGTTATTACGATGCATAGCATCACGTTTGATAATATACTTATACCCATACCTATCTACGTTTCAGAAAAAGCCTGTATAAAATATTGTATTTTGTTAGAAAGTCTGTTTTGTTTTTAACTGGTACCTACTTGTTGCAATGCTTACAATGAATTTTCTTTGGTACCTACTTGTTCCTATACTATGAACCTATTATGAGCTGTGATTTGAGATAATTATTTGAGATATATTTCAATTATGTTGGATTTACGCCCATTTCGACCGAGACTCTTTACATGATCTGATTCTGTTTGGGTGAGCAACCCACCAGTTACCCAAATTTTTTTATTTTTTCTAACCATGTAACTTATTGTAAATTGACCAGTTTGATGGTATGAATCACCCCCTAAAAGATTTTATGCTTGTAGACTCACACCTTCTTTAATAAGCCTATTTTTAACCTTTCGAAGTTATATTATACCAACCAAGTAACTGATGATGTAAAAAAGATTTAAGAGTGTTCATTGAGTTTCTTGCCCATTCTTCTCCAAAAAGGTCTACGCTTTGGAATGTGCAACTACAGTACTTTCTCAAGGTATTAAACCTTGACACGCTGGTGCTGGCCCAGGGGAGGTCGCACGAGGCGGCGGCCGAAGCTATGACACGCGGGGTTGCGATAGTCGTTGAAAGGATCCGGCAACTGGGTCTCGAGGTGGCATTGCACAAGTCCGAGGCCATGTGCTTTCATGGGCCTCGGAATGCGCCACCTCCGGGATCCTTACCCACGGTAGGTGGGGTATCCATCGGTGTCGAGTCGACTTTGAAGTACCTAGGACTCGTCCTCGACAGCCGGTGGAACTTCGTGGAGCACTTCCGACGTTTGGCCCCCAAACTGGAACGGGCTGGGGCTGCCTTCAGGCGGCTCCTGCCCAACCTGGGGGGGCCGAACGCCTCCTGCCGGAGGCTCTACGCGGGAGTCGTGCGGTCCATGGCCCTTTACGGGGCCCCGGTGTGGGCGCGTTCATTGAGGCGGCGAGCCACCCACTACCTGAATGCGCCCCAAAAGGTGGTAGCCGTAAGGCTGGCCCGGGGCTACCGCACGATCTCCCGCGAGGCGGCGAGCCTCCTTGCCGGATTGCTGCCATGGGATCTGGAGGCAATAGTCCTCGCGCGCCTACATGAATGGCGCGCGGAGGCGCTACGCTGGGGGGAAACTCCGCTGCCGCGGCAAATTGTCGCTCAGCGGACAGACTTCCGTCGGGATCTCATGGCGACATGGAGAGAGCGACTGTCGCAACCCCGTGCAGGGCACGCCATGATAGTGGCGATAAGTCCCCTCTTTGAGGAGTGGCTTGAGCGCCTTCCGCCTGACGCAGGTCCTCACCGGACACGGTGTGTTCGGGAGGTTCCTGCACCGAATCGGGCGGGAGGAAACGTCCGGGTGCTTCCACTGTGAGGATCGACCGGAGGACACGGTACAGCACACGGTGGAGGTGTGCCCCGCGTGGGCGGAGCACCGCCGTGTCCTCGAAGCAACGATCGGCGGCGGCGACCTCTCGCGTCCGGCCCTGGTGCAAGCCATGATCCGGAGCGAGACGGAATGGGACGCCGTCACCTCCTTCTGCGAAGCAGTAATGCTAGAGAAGGAGGTGGCGGAACGTGAGAGGGAGAGAACCTCTCAACGTCCCGGCCGCCGCGGGAGACGCCCCGGGCGTCGGGGGCCACCACCACGTGGCCCCCGGCCACCGTAGGCGCGGGCCTGTGGACGGTGGGCTATGGGCTAGCTCACCGTCCGTCCGTCTCTTGACGACAGGCCGTGTCGACGGCGCGTTCGTGTTCCACGCGCGCCTCAAAGACAGTCAGCAAAAAGGAAGGGGTCCGTAAGGACCGATGCCAGCCGGGGTTGCGGGACTGTTCGAAAGAGATACCGTGGCCCCGGAACACAAAGGGCGATGAAGGAACATGGATGGGTTTTAGTCAGTAAAAGTCTGACACTCCCTCCTGCTCCGCCCAGAGCGGGAGGAGTTATTTGATGACTCGACTAACTCCTCCCGTGACTGCGACTGTAGCTTCGTTTTTAGGGTTCCGTACCCAAAGGGTAAAAACGGAACCCTATTACTAAGACTTCGCTGTCTGTCCGTCTGTCCGTCTGTCCGTCTGTCCGTCTGTCCGTCTGTCTGTCACCAGGCTGTATCTCATGAACCGTGACAGCTAGACAGTTGAAATTTTCACAGATGATGTATTTCTGTTGCCGCTATAACAACAAATACTAAAAACAGAATAAAATTAATATTTAAGGGGGGCTCCCATACAACAAACGTGATTTTTTTATAATAATTGGTACGGAACCATTCGTGCGCGAGTCCGACTCGCACTTGGCCGGTTTTTTTTTTGGTTTTTTTGCTAAAACAAAAATTCACCAGACACCTATCTCGAAAAAAAACACTTAATTTTGGGTCTGAAAACCCGATTTATTTTCAATTAATTGCCAAATTCGATTTTTAGTTGCTTTGAAATCAATAAATATTTAAGTCGTTGAGTCGAATAAACAGTGACCTCACAGTTTGCTATTGCCGTACAAAATCTATGAGAGAACCACGTTTTGACAGCTCTTAAAAACTTTGGTGTGTCATCTACCCCATTGAAATAAATGTAGTTTAAAAAGTAATAATGAGTTTGAGTTTGAACTATAAAATTTTTGCTTGAGTTTCAATTAATAATGATGATTATTATTTTGATAAACTTTCTAACACTGAGACATGCAAAAAAATATTTGTTATGGCATTTACTTAAGGGCCTATACTACCTCAAATGGCTTAGCATGATCCTCCGTTACGCCTAAAATACTGCAACATTAATTTTGAAATAAATATATGGTAAAGTTGAGGATTAATGTTAGGTTTTATGTTTGGCGAAAACACGATTTCATAAAAATTTCTTGATAGAAAAAAATCCCAAAGTTACCTCCAAATCGAACAATAAACCGCTGGTATTCAAAAAGTACTTCAAATTATATCATGAAACTTTGCATACTAACTGAACTAACTATAAAGCAGGTCTCATGTTTTTTTATATTTTCCAAAAGACGAAAATTTGATTTTATAATCAATAAAAACCACTCATTTCGCACTATTCGGCTGCAGTGACTGACGTAACAACCGCTTTGTAGTGCAAGCTGATTAGAACTTTATTCTAACAGTTTTACAAACGAAGTTTGAACCACCACAAATAGAGTTGCTAATCTGAGGTAGTATAGGCTCTAATCTCACTTCCATTTTTTCCCAACAAATAAAAACATGAAAATTTCAACTGTCTAGCTGTCACGGTTCATGAGATACAGCCTGCTGACAGACAGACGGACAGACAGACAGACAGACGGACAGACAGCGAAGTCTTAGTAATAGGGTTCCGTTTTTACCCTTTAGGTACGGAACCCTAAAAAGGGGTTCACAAGTTGTAAGTAGCAGTCCACGAAAATGTATCTGGTTTCGATACTAGAGAACAAAAATGTTGGCTTGACTTTATCTATCAATGTAGGCAGATAATAAACATAAAACAACTCAAAAAAAAAATCAGTGATGACAGGTTGTATATCGGTGAAAATGGTCTTAATGAGACTTTGAAAAAAAGCTTTGCGAAGCTATTATTATTCTAATTTTAAATTTGTTTGCCAAAAAAATCTTAGGAGCTATATATCAGTCCTCTTGCAATCCAAACAGTTGGCGCGAAAAATTAAATTGTCCTTGCTTTTCTTTCTTGATCCACGGGCTTGAAAAAAATGCAAGGGTTCCACCGAAACCAGAAAATTTTAAAAGTGGTCTACCAGAAAAAAAACGTTTGGGAACTTCTGTTTTAAACCATAAAATGTTGTAGCTTAAGTTCAAAATCGAATGAGAAAAGACAGTAGTAATTTGATGTGCTGGCGACGCTACCTACGCTTTTCTTGATTGCCAACCAATTTAATGAAAGGTGTACAAGGTGAGCAGCGGTGGCCCAGTGGTGGTGGCCCCGACTTACAAACAGTAAGTCGTGGGTTCAAACCCAGACAGGCACATTACTTTGTGTAATTTATTTCATCACCGCTGCTCTCAAAACGGTGAAGGAAAACATCGTGAAGAAACCGGCATGCGGCATTTTTTGGTTCTAGGAACCAAAAAATTCGAAGCACATATCTTCGAATTTCGCGGATCACATCCACCACGCGGGCCCAGTGTGGATTGGTAGATCAATCCGCACTGGGCCCGTGTGGTGGATTATAGCCCACTCTTTCTCATAGAGAGGAGGCCTGTGTCCCAGCAGTGGGAACATTAATAGGCTGATGATGATGATGATGATGATGAGGTGTACAAGGTGGATGGGATACCGCCGCTAAAACGTTTACCACGTGTTCAGAACATCGTTCTAAACCCTCCCACATATTGAAACATTTATCATCGATAATAATCAGCTGTTGCATACATTTTGACCGTGTAGGTATTACAGTTTTGTAGAAGACAGGTGATTTTATTTAATAACCGCCGTACTTATTCGGAATGATGATGATTACAACTTGTATGTTGGTGTTAACGCGGGATCAGAGAGTTTCGCTGGTCCATCTGGTAAAAATGTTGTTTAGGCCTGAATTCTTGTCGCGCACGGTCAGTCTCGTACGTATAATCGCCTGTATAGCACCATTCTGCGGCGCTGACGTCAGCGGCGACAGCTTTATTTTGTTCTCGCTAACGTCACGACCGACCGTACGCGACCGACCGTCAGCGCGACCAGAACTCAGGCCTTAGAAAACCCTGTATAAAAAACTCTTTGAGCCCCGTTCGCATATTTTTTTCTAATCACCTTATTTAACAGGGCGGAATGACCTCCAACGCAATTAAAAGTGATAAAAGTTACACGTTCTTTTTAAATTACAATTAACGCTGCTTCCTTATTTTCTTGCAAAACATTATTAATGGCTTTCTGGCCCTTTTACAATAAAGGCAATTTAAAGTTTTTAACTTTGTGAAAGTATGTCTTATTACAAGTTTCGTCACAAAACGAAAAAAAAATAACATCATCAGTATCATCACGCCTGTTATCCCCGAAGGGTTAGGCAGAGGTTTACCTAATAGTTCACCCACATTTCGTCAGTTATGCTATGTCATAGGGGCGAGCCTTTTGCCATCAACTGGGCAAAAAACCAGACTCCGTGGCTGTTACCAAGAAATTCCTCGAGGAGGTCGAAAATTATGCCACGAGAATGTCTTCCATGCATCTTATTTATATTTATGTTTTAACTCAATTGATGGTGCCGATGGTTAGCCGTGAGGTATCCGGCAGAGTAGAATAGAACCAACCCATTACACTCACGGGTGTCGTATAAGGCGACTAATGTCTGAAGCAGAACACCTTGTGCCTCCGTAGACCAGAGAATGGGCAGCAGCGTTTTCTGTTAGTCTTTCATCACTGCGATCTCCAATCCGCCAAGCGTGGAGATTACGGCAAATTCCTCCCATCATGGGAGAGGCTTATGTCCAGCAGTGGACGATAAGGGGTGTTGTTGTTGTTGTCTACCTGTATGCCAAATTTCATCGAAATCCGTTCAGCCGTTAAGGTGCGAAAGCGTGACAAATAAATAAACTTACATATTTTAAAATTAGTCCCGATTTGGATTGTTTGTAGTTCACTGTATTTTAGTATAAGTGGCATGGAAACAATTACTGTATTGCTAGTATTGCCAACGCCAAAATTGGCCCAATATCGTAACAATAGTTTCGAACGGTAAACATAATCCTACGCTCGGAAGCTTAACGTGAAATTCGGCCTACGCCAAACTAACGATATTCATATTTGCACACAATTTAGTTCGATAGATCTCTACCAATAGTTCGAAAGTTTGTTTATGTAAATAGGACATCTCAGGACAGATTAAATGTCTACGTTTGTGTGTCCGAAGGCCGACAAAGGTGTTTATTTATTATTTGGAAATTGCACCACATGGCATGTCCGCGCCTAAGATGATTTATTTCATGAATTAGTGAGCGGGGTTCGCGTGACTTATTTTTTCGCTAAACACATTTTATTTAAGATTATGCCATCGATACGCAAAGAATTAGAAGTTTGTTTACACATTTTTGCTAGGTGAGGTGAATCAATCACCGGGGTTGCGGGACTGTTCGAAAGAGATACCGTGGCCCCGGAACACAAAGGGCGATGAAGGAACATGGATGGGTTTTAGTCAGTGAAAGTCTGACACTCCCTCCTGCTCCGCCCAGAGCGGGAGGAGTCATTTGATGATTTCCCATCCGAAAAAAAAATGTGAATCAATCAATATCAAAACATTTGTTTCAAGTAAGCCAGTTATAGGCACTTTTGAATTGTCGAAACAAAGATGAAAAATTAAATGTAGCTACAGTCCCAGTCACAAGACATAAAAACTGTGAATTGGAATTACTGTAACTATTTATGACTTCAATTATTGGACAAACAAGACGTAAGAAATGAAAAGACAAGAAAAAGATGTCTATGCTTATAAATAATTTCGTAAAACACCTCGTGATGTATTTAAGTACTACGACACTACCTATCTGTTTATGTAAACGTCTTCAAGGATAACAAGGAATCACTCTATAATTTTCCATTTATGATTATTTCCGTCATTGACGTTCAATAATATTCCGCCTGTACTAGTATTTAAATAAACTGTATGTACTAGAACGCTCGTAATTGATACAAATGGACCTTGTATCATGACCGCAGAAACGTCCAATGCGGTCAGTATTAATTATCAGATAGTACCTGTAAAGAGAGTACTGTTACATAAGACAAAAGTGCATTTTTTAAATAAATTGCTTGATGTCTAATAATAATAATAAATGTTTTATTTGCAACCCTTCTTACAATTGGTCTTATTCTTGTTGTGTTTTTGTGGAAGCAAACAATTTTGCCAGTACGATTACATTACTTCAACAATTCTAAGGTGTACATCATAGTGACTTAAAATAGGAGAATGGACATTGGATTACAATTTCATTGGATACTGTAGCTAGGGCTTATATTAGGCAAATTAAGTAATAAGTATCCCTGACTCCGAAACTAGGTCTCTATCAGATGATGCAGTTTTTCTTGTAAATATTATTGCTAGCTGCGAGGTAAGTAAACAAGCCATTTTGTGAATATTTAAATAATTTGACATCAACACACCCTGGTCTATGACCAGTGTGTGTTGCTAGTGATTACATACGGGACTGAAACGTGGTCGCTCACAATAGGCCTTATCAGAAGGCTTAAAGTCACCCAAAGGGCAATGGAGAGGGCTATGCTCGGAGTTTCTTTGCGTGATCGAATCAGAAATGAAGACATCCGCTAGAGAACCAAGGTCACCGACGTAGCCCGAAGAATTGCCAAACTTAAGTGGCAGTGGACAGCCCCACATTACTCGCAGAACGGATGGCCGATGGGGTCGCAAAGTTCTGGAGTGGCGACCGCGAACCGGAAGACGTTGCGTTGGAAGACCTCTCACTAGGTGGACCGATGACCTGGGGGACCTTGCGGGGATCCGCTGGATGCGAGTCGCACGGGACCGGCCAATGTGGCGACACTTGGGGGAGGCCTATGTCAAGCAGTGGACGTTTTTCGGCTGAAATGATGATGATAAAACATCGAGGCTTCTTCTATAGAAGTAAATCTACATCACGAGAGAGAAGACAACCGATTTTAGGGTTCCGTACCCGAAGGGTAACCCATGGGACCCTATTACTAAGCCTCCGCTGTCTATCTGTCTGTCAGCGGGCTGTATCTCATGATCTGCGATAGATAGACTGTTGAAATTTTCACAGAATGTGTATTTCTGTTGCCGCTATAACAACAAATTAAAAATTAAAGGGGGCTCCCCTGCTACGATTGAATGGAAACTTTCATGCTCGAGACCACAGAACAGATTTTCTTTTCTGTGCTCGAGACCCACTCGCACTTGGCCGGGTTTTATACTTTTTCTGTTAGGCACATGACCAGTTAAATTACGTAAACCTGTTACAAAACTATTTGTCTATGAAAACTTTACTGAACAAGATTCAAAGTTTCGCAATGCCCAATAGGCTGAATTGCAATCCCTGAAGCTGCACTAGTAAAGCCGTTTCTAATGTCATTTATCTACAACTTGTGAAAACTCAGAAGCTGAACCAACGAAGCGACTTCAACTAGAACTGAGAACTTTCGAGTGATGCAAATCTAAAGTCTAAACTTAGTGCAATTAAGTCCTAACCGAAGCGCGTGTTATTTGGCTCCCAAGTCTTTGGCATAAGGTTTAAATTGCATTGATAGACGTGCACAATTGAGGAGTGTCTGTTCAAAAGGTCATAATTAACTTTTATTTTATTTTTCTCAAGAAATTTATTTTTATTTTTGGTCCCGAAACTGCAACTTAAATCCCATCCATATTTGATAAAATTCTGATCGAAAAGGACGTATATCCAAAGTAAAAAATTCTTAAATTTTGACATTCCGAACAAAATGGGCATATTTCTCTGTATAAGACATATTTCGAAGAAAAAATATGATATTTAGTTAAATTTTACTGCTCTGTGGAACATTATAGCGTCGCGCATCGCTTGCGTATTTCCTCATTGTGATTTTTTTGTTTTGAACTTTTGAGTGTATTTAAGAAAATACAAAGAAAAATCGCTATTTTTATTAAAATGATTTCATTATCAATTGAAATAATTATATTACAGTCAAAAACGCAGATTTCCAAAAGTAACCAATCAAAAGGTCGTTTTCTAGAGTATTCTGATCAAAAAGACTTATAGACTTATTTTCTTTTAATTCCGATCATAAAGTCCTATTACCAAATTAAAATTATTAAAAAAAAGAAATACAGTAAAAAAACAAAAATTAAATTTACATTTATGTCAATAAGCCTAATAACTGCGTTAAATACAATAATAACAATTATTATTTTATTTCATTAAACAATTTAAATCATTTTTATTGTTTCTTGTAAAATGTATTTATGATTGAAATTGACCTTTTGAACAGACACTCAATTGTGGAATGTACCTAACAACTAGGTACGTGTACTGACAACACAAGCGCTTATAAGTCGAGCTACACGTTAACTGACAAATGCTTGCACTGACTGGACAGGTCCACTCAAACCTGTATGGTTCTTTCTTCAAAAGACTATCTCAAGCACTAATCTGCATAGTCCTCATGTGAATTGAGCAAGATTATGTCTGGACTTTAAAAGAGACTACCTCTGAGTTTGTTTCGGCTGTTTCTTCTCAGAGTAGTCAGGTACGAATCACCGGCCCCATCTAGTTTTAAAAATTACCGGCTAAGTGCGAGTCGGACTCGCGCACGAAGGGTTCCGTATCATTATCTATACATTAGACAAAACGGCAAAAAAATCACGTTTGTTGTATGGGAGCCCCCCTTAAATATTAATTTTATTCTGTTTTTAGTATTTGTTGTTATAGCGGCAACAGAAATACATCATCTGTGAAAATTTCAACTGTCTAGCTGTCACGGTTCATGAGATACAGCCTGGTGACAGACAGACGGACAGACGGACAGACGGACGGACAGACAGCGAAGTCTTAGTAATAGGGTTCCGTTTTTACCCTTTGGGTACGGAACCCTAAAAATGACGTGTAAAAGTGTTTGTAAAAACCAACTTGCAAAATAAACATCATTTATCATATGTGAAGACATTATTATGCCAAACTGCCTCATAGGTCGAGTGGTTGCAAGCGCGACTACCGAGCATGAGGTTCTGGGTTCTATTCCTTAATCGGGCAAAGTGTCATTAGGTTTTTCCATCAGGAATTTCTCAGTAGCAGCTACGGAGTCCAGAGACGAAATGTGGGTGCACTATTATTGTTATAGGCTGTTGTGTTATGGTATTCATGGGCAAAAGCAATTTGCTCATGGAATATTTTGATAATAACTTTTCAAAAATACTATGTTCGTAACAACATAAAATTATAGGCAATAGTTTTAAAGAAAATCGCTTCTAAAACATGTTACGAGTAAGTTAGTGTAAACATGATTGGGCCCGTAACTATAAAACTCAAAACTAAGATGTCTAAACATTTAAACTGCAAATCGGCATGTTTTACAATAATTTTATTGTTTACAAAATACAATATATCTCCTGGATGTTGCATTTGTATTCAACTACTGCACTTAAGTAGTCAAGATAGTTTACTGAGTTAGTATACAGTATTTACTATGCAGTTGGTGACTATGCTTGTAGATAATTACGGCAGATTTAATCACGGAGATGGTTTTGTCGAGTAGGTTGAGTAGTGGTGGTATTCATTAAAATTATTGTTTTGCAAATAAAAATGCAATACAGGATAAGTACAACAAGACAACATGTGTTTAGTAAGTGAGAATTAGAATAATAGAAAAGTATATTCAAGTGTAACTTCGGTTTTGGTGCTGACTGAACGTATCAAGTTACTAACTGAATCAAACATTCCATAAAATCATTGTTATTATTTAAATACGTAGATATCATTCAATGTCTGATACTTAAGCTATGTATACAAAAAATGCGACTGGGGGTATCAGACACTGGCATTATACTTCGATACACTATCAGACAAACTCCGATTTCCGGAGTCGCGTCCTAAATTCGTCCGTCGTGGTTTGGCCGAACCTTAATTAGAACGGAATGTTGTGAATTCTTTCTACCTCATCATCTGCATAGCCTTTTCCCAGCTATGTTGGGGTCAAATTCCAGTATAATCGGATGCAGCTGAATACCAGTATTTTATATGGAGCGACTGCCTATCTGAACTCAACCTAAGTTCTGGGTAATCTATCTATCTATCATGGGGTTTAGTCCTTGAAGTGGATAATTGCGCGTGAGTTCTTGGTAATACGATACACCTTGGTAAGACTGGTTGTTAGATTTTCGGGCCTTTGACTACCTGTAATGACTGTCAAAGATCTACAAATGACAACCGAGACCAACAGCCTAGCGAGCTTTCCGAGGCATGAAGTGTCGATATAAAAATATTTTTACTTGCAATGAACTTGGCACTGATAAAAACGAGACACTACCTACGTCATATTACTAAATATAAATAAATTATCTTCATTGGCAACTAATAGTAGTCAATAATAAATAGATGATTTTCCTTGAATGTACCTTGATGGCCAATTGAGAACAATTGAAGTGCAGTCTACGTTTAATAGTTTGATAACACAGTGTCGGTTTTAATTTATTGGACGTATAGCAATTTGTTCTTCTTTCGTGACGGTACGAACAACTTATGAGTATATTGAGAACATACTGGCCATCAAACTGTAAAGTTTGGCGAGTAAAACTTGTAAAATAATAACTTTTTATTTTGTAATATATATAATCATCATCTGCCTAGCCTTTTTCCCAACTATGTCGGGGCCGGCTTCCAGTCTTACCGGATGCAGCTGAATACCAGTATTTTACATGGAGCGACTGCCTATCTGACCTCCACAACCCAGTTAGTACTGGCTAATACGATACCCCTTGGTAAGACTGGTTGTCAGACGTTTTAGGCCACTGACTACCTGTAACGACTGTCAAATATCTACAAATGACAGCCGGGACCATCGGCTTACCGTACTTTCCGAGGCACGGAGGAAACTCGGTATGTAATGAGTGGTCACCCATCCACAGACCAACCTAGGCAAGCACAGCTTAACCGTAAGATCGACCCGAGCGGCTGTTATTATTTAGTCACGAGCTCCTCTCCATTAGTTTATTTATGTAATAGATATGTATAATACTTAAATAAATAAAAAAACATCACGCCTGTCAGTAATCATAATCATCAAGATAGATCATTGTGTGAAAGAGAAAGGAGTAAATGATGCCGTGACGTGACGTCTAACAGGAGAGAATGGAAGAGGAAAACGTGTTTTGCTGACCCAAAATAGAATGTGATAAGGGCAGGAAGATGATGATAAAACATCACTCCTGTAATGTTTGAAATTTTAGCCAGTCTCGTCATACTTATATAACGACAAAATCGCTAACTTTCAATCGCTAATAACTTACGAAAAAAAAATCGTTGCAATAACGATGCTTGCGAGGAACCCATCTTGGATGTAGAGACTTGCGTTTCTCGAAAGCATCGTTACTGCAACCGAATTTTTTCGTAAATTAGCGATCGAAAATTAGCGATTTTTTCGTTATCTATGTCGTTATATATAATCTTCAATTAGTGTGTACATAAATAAATGAATAAACCACGAAAATATATCTCCTAGGCCCTGATAAAGCGCGTGTCTTTTTTGTCTCTCTTTTGGTTGTATAATGAGTAGAATTACGAGTATATCATGTACATAATGTTGCCGAGACACATAATCATAATACTTGAATAAATAGAGATAATTATGTTTGTGAGCGTAGGCTTTAACACTGTAATCAGTAGTTTTAATAATTGTAAATTCTTACTCCATTTTACATTCCTAACACGACTTCAAGGTTAGGTACTAAATTTTTAACGCATTTAATCGGTTGTTTGGATTTTTTCAGTGGAAACTTTATGATGCTACGACTACAGCTTGGAGGCATCCTATAATAAGACTTAGGCATGCCGGCGATTTTCGTATTTTCGTACGCGTTCAGTAGATATGGCGATGCAATTTTTTTTTTAATTTTACAGCACCATGCTGAGATAGAGGGCTTTGGCCAATACAGGACCAATTTTGTTTTTCTTTACTAGTTATATAAATACTTATTATTTCTTTCTTTTTTAAATGACGGCCGTCTTCGGTTGGTAGCATTATACCTAGCTAGTTACCTGCTCTGCATAAGCTGATTTGCGGTCTCTATTCAATCTCCCGCAGTCTACCACAATTTAACGGCGCTACGGTTAACATGAGCGGTCCTATTGGTACGCAAGTCGACAGCTTACTAATTATGTGGGATTTGTCCATTATTGTCGACTACTCTGGTAAACAGATTCTGGTCCGCTATCCAACAGGGACCGAGAGTCTAGTTCTCTGGTGAGAATAAGCCTCTGACTTGGCTTTACATGCCGTCGAGAAATATATTATCTCAGGAATTGCTGATTTCCTAGCTATGTTTTCCTTCACCGAAGCAAGTGATAATTATGCAACTCTTGAGGACCTCTGACGCACATGAATCCGAAAAATCAGAGGTACTATCGAGGACACTCCCGCCTGACCACCACTAAGCTTATTTTTGCTTGCAATCGCAACATTGAAACGCTCTCTAGCCCCGCCCCGTTGACTTTGTATAGAAATAATGAATGAAAAGATACCGAATCGGCCGAGCGCACTGACGACGCACGCCAGACGAGAGTTATTATTATTTTGCGCGCCAAAGTTGAGGCTTTCCTAATAGGCCCAAACTTTAAGGGGGCGTGGCTCGGCGCCTCCGCATGTTTTAAGTGAAAAAAAATTAAAATGGTCAGGCGAAAAAGACCCCCACTGTACGTCAAGGTTCAAACTTAAGATTTATGACTTGGCAGTCCGACGATCACATCACTAAGCAATCACTGCTTTATTCACTATTTATTAATGTTCATTTATCTCTGCGGGGATTTAATATAGAGTGTAGTATATTAGTTATGTAGTATCACTATGTATATGAGCTGTTTTATCCTTCACCGATTACAAGCTTACCTTTGTTACGTAGGTAAGTATTTAGCGCAGAACTTGTAAATATATAAAGATAAACAGAGCATGTTGTTTAATATGTATGAAGTGGTTAACACTTCGTCAGTATATGCATAGGCTAGTCATTATTAGCATAGCCTTTTATTAAATCTTCTATCTACTTATAATGAGTGTAAAAATAGTCTGAACGAACTCGAAAGGTATTTGTTCTCCCCGTCATCGCAATATTTTTTTACCTGGGGACCTTCTAGTTACCTACGGAGATATTGGACATTTTTCAAACACTACTTTTAAGGTTATAACTTCATTTTATCTATACTAATATTATAAAGAGGTAACAATTGTTTGTAAGTTTGTATGTAGGGGGTAATCTCCGGAAGTAATGAACCGATTTCAAAATTTATTTCATCATTCGAAAGCTACATTCACCCTGAGTGACATAGGCTATATTTTATCCCCGTACTCCCACGGGAACGGGAACTACGCGGGTGAAACCGCGGGACGTCCGCTAGTTATTAATACCACCATGATTATGAATATTCAAGGCATCTATCAGCACAATGTTGTGAGTGCGTTACATTGAGTTTTATTGTAAAACGTGATTTTCCACCCCAAAGAGAATTTTCCCAGCAAAAATGTCTGCGTAAAGTTACTTTGTTTAATGTACAGATTGACGGTTTCGAGATGAGGTTGTTTACACCTTCTATAGTTCTAATTTAATATTCAAGTAGTAGTAAGTACTACAATTTCGGAAAACTTAAGCAATTTTTGATCGCAACATTGATGATCTCATAAAAGAGGTGGGTCATACATCAAACAACGATGTCCTTTTATTTATAACATGAAGTAGTGAGATTATCATTTATTTGTCTAAAGTGGATTTGGGTTTCGTGACGGTTTCGTTTACACTTTGTAAAAACCGTAAAACAAATTAAACAATGCGTGAACCAGAACCACCACAGTCCTTGAATCTAATACTAAACAAAGTCTGTCACAACATCATTATTCAACAATTCATCTTATATCAAAAACGTAAAAACAAACATTTTTATAACAATTAAAAAAACAACATTGTGTTATTCATCCGGGACAAACTGATAGTGACAAGGAAACTTAATAATTTAATTAATTGATAAATAAATAGATAATATAATATCTACGTCAGTAAAGTATAAAATATTTCCTCTTTAATGAATTATTATTATTTATAATTGGTACTACCTACTCATAATTTAAAGGAATGAACCAAAACGAATCAAGGTTATGATTGAATCTCAACAATATTATTGGGTAATTATGATGTAAAGACATTTCATTTTATGATATTGAATATGCAAGCACATCAAGCTAACCGAAAATGACAAATTTTCCCAATCAAAATTGAACCTAAAGCGTAAAGTTGAAAAACTCAAGAAAGACAGAGAGAGAAGAAGAGAGAGAGGGGGAGAGAGTAGTTTAATGTGCTGGCGTCTGTACAAGACCGTGGAACCTAACACATACTTTTTTTTTCAGATGGGAAATCTTCAAATGACTCCTCTCGCTCTGGGCGCAGCGGGAGGGAGTGTCAAACGTTTACTGACTAAACTTGAACAAGAAATTTGTCTAAAAAAACACTAATATCTCTATGCAATATGTTGAGCCAGAGCTGAATCAACGGAAGGGTAATTAATAATTACAAGTTGCACTCGTCGGAGGCGATCGTGGCTCAATAATAATAACCACACGGGTCGATCTTTAGTCGATGGGTAACCATCATTACATAGCGAGATGTGGCTCAAGAATAATAACCGCACGGGTCGATCTTTTGTCGATGGGTAAACCTTAACTAATAAACTAGTACACGTACACCTTTCATACAATTTTATCACGAAACACCATAATTTAATTACAGGTTAGATTTATTTCTCATTATCTGAGGTAGAGGCAGACCTGCTGTGCCAACTAGTTTGTTCGTCCATTTTATTACTTCGCACAGTGGGTATTAACTGAAAAATCTTTACAGCGTGTAACAGAAGGATGTGGTCATAATTTGAGGTCATTTAGGCATTAAATTAAAAAAGAAAAAGAACATAAACATTAAATGGGCTGTTATTATTTAGTCACAAAAGTGGCAATCATTAAAGTAGGTAATTAGATAATTGTTTATCTACAGTGTCATTAGGGTAGGTACTTACATACTTAATAACAATAATATCTAGTTTAAGCATTTGAAGATAACGTCATTTAGATCGTTTAAGCTGAACGCAGACCGGGACGGCATGGCAAGGGATTTTATTTTTTGCCAATGGACATTGATTCATTGAGAGCAGCGGTGGCCTGTCTGGGTTCGAACCCACGACTTACGAACAATAAGTCGTGGGTTCGAACCCAGACAGGCGCATTACTTTGTGAATTTATTTCATCACCACTGCTCTCAAAACGGTGAATGAAAACATCGTGAGGAAACCGGCATGTCCTAGAACCAAAATATTCGAAGACATGTGACATCTACCAATCCGCACTGGGCCCGCGTAGTAGATTATAGCCCATTCCCTCTCATAGAGAGGAGGCCTGTGTCCCAGCAGTGGGAACATTAATAGGCTGATGATGATGATGATGGACATTCAAACGTACTGGTAGGTATACGACATAAATTGCTATGCTTTAAAATTATCCCGTGGCATGCCGTGACATCGAAAGGGATTTGCATTGAAAGACGCGCCACGGTCATATTTCTTTAGCAATACGTTTGAATGTCCATTGGCAAAAAAATTAATCCCTTACCATGCCCGTCCCGGTCTGCGTTCTTCTTTACTCAATAGAAACCTTGCTTTTTCAAATACAGAATGGTAAGACATAATAAAAGAGAGCGCTGAGAGAGAAGAATGAGAGAGAGTGAGAGATGCGATTTAAAAATGAAAGGTTCCAGTATACATTTAAAGCTAGGAACTGCAATAAGAAGGGTCTAAGTATTTCACGATGTCAATTCAAAGATGGAACAGAACTTGTATGAAATTCGCAGGCAGTAAAACAAGCCCTAAGGGTCAACTCACACCGAAAGAGCGATAGTAATGAAAATAAAGTTAAAATTCATATGTGCGCTCCGCTTCGCTGCCTTTCGCCGCTCTTTCGGTGTGAGTTGACCCTAAGAATATGACTGAGCAACATTGATATGCTGGGCAATGACCTTATTAAAAACTCAGGTGAATTGACGAAAAAACTAAATATTCTAGCTCTCGTCAATTAGTAAATAGAAGAACTTAGCATAATCGATAAAACGTGGTGGGAATTACTGAGCTAGACAATAAATTGATATTTAGAATGCGTAAATCTCAATAAAGACCTGAATAAATTATATCCAAGCTATTTTCTCTGCATACAAATTGGAGCATTTGTAGTTCAATTAATACTTATTTAGTTTTGGTGCTGAAACTTTATGCAAATTCTTGTTTTTTATCAACAACGTGCTCTACACCTCTCGGTTTGAATATATTCAATCCTGATCTTCTAAGTTGTATATAGGAATAGCACTATTAACCAATACTTTTTTAAACCGACATTCAATTTTATTTTTGAAAACGAATAACTGTGTGAACTATTTTTTTTCATCATCATCTGATTCTGCTTAGCCTTTTTCCCAACCATATTCGGGGTCGGCTTCCAGACTAACCGGATACAGCTGAATGACAATATTTTACATGAAGCGACTGCCTATCTGACCTCCACAACCTAGTTAGTACTGGGTGATACGATACCCCTTGGTAAGACTGGTTGTCAGACTTTCAGGCCACTGACTACCTGTAACGACTGTCAAAGATCTACAAATGACAGCCGGGACAACAGCTAACGTGCTTTCAAAGGCGCGGGCTAGGCAAGCGCGATTTAACCTGAACAACTTTCCAAGTCGCGGGCTAGTCAAGCGCGATTTAACCTGAACAACTTGCCAAGTCGCGGGCTAGTCAAGCGCGATTTAACCTGAACAACTTTCCAAGTCGCGGGCTAGGCAAGCGCGATTTAACCGGAACAACTTTCCAAGTCGCCGGCTAGGCAAGCGCGATTTAACCTGAACAACTTTCCAAGTCGCGGTCTAGGCAAGCGCGATTTAACCTGAACAACTTTCCAAGTCACGGGCTAGGCAAGCGCGATTTAACCTGAACAACTTTCCAAGTCGCGGGCTAGGCAAGCGCGATTTAACCTGAACAACTTTCCAAGACGCGGGCTAGGCAAGCGCGATTTAACCTGAACAACTTTCCAAGTCGCGGGCTAGGCAAGCGCGATTTAACCTGAACAACTTTCCAAGTCGCAGGCTAGGCAAGCGCGATTTAACCTTCATTACTACATCACTATCACTACATATTATAAAACAAAGTCGCCCGCCGCGTCTGTCCCTATGTATGCTTAGATCTTTAAAACTCCGCAACGGATTTTGATGCGGATTTCTTTAATAGATAGAGTGATTCAAGAGGAAGGTTTAAGTATATAATTTAAGACACAGGCACACACACCTAGTTTATGTTTTCCTTAGTTTATTGTTTATGGTATTGTTTGAGTCAGGGAATTAAAATTATTGTGTCCTAGTTATAAGCCTTATATGCTCTTAGTTTATTCCTTGTTATATGATAACTTTTGGTGAAATAAAGAATTTATTATTTATTTGTCAAGCTGGCGAAGCCGCGGGCATCAGCTAGTAAAAAGTAAATTACACTCACCTCCAAAACTTTTTGTCGAACAGCTGTTGACCTATCCCATCCGATAACGGTATAAAACCTCCTTCCAATCACTTTTCTTATCACACTACCGCATAATTGCAACATTTTAACTATCACACTTTTATTATTATCTACAAAATAATAAACTATTCACATAAAATGCAACAATACCATCTCGTTCGACCAGTTAAAACGTTGTGCAGACAAACTGAGACATTTTATCATATGTTTGATAATAATAAACACTTATTGTTAAACAAACAACAGATTAACTTGAGATAATTCGTTTTTACTATTACTCAGTACTTTATAACGAGTTAATTTTGACCTTAGTAAATAAACGTTATTTAAAAATATCTGATTTTAATTAACGTTATTGTGAGCGTCGTTGTTGTTATGTTAGTCTTTGTATAATGATGCCTGGCTCTGCAGTCTTGCGGTTTGATAATATAGGTATTGTATGCGTAATATAGTATGTATAATTTACCTATATAATATCATCATTCATACATATTACACGTTGACGGTACGTGGTAGCGAGGAATTGATTGTCACTCGACAGCGACGTGATCAAAAGGAAAATTAAGAGGATGTGTTGAAACAATTAAGTGGAATTTTGGTGAACTAATTCGTGTATTGTAATGTTTACGTAATTTGAGGAAAATTGGCAATGTATAGTCATTTAAACTTGGTCACGCGACCTTAAGGAAAAAAATACTAATATATTTGATTTATTTACTTTCACAAACTCTCGGAAAAATAATAACATTTTGCGTGTACCTAATTAAAAATTACCTACATAAAATTAGGACAGTCAGTGCTCTGTAATATTTGACCCTATTCATCATCATCAATTTCCTAGCCTTTTCCCAACTATATTCAATTCAAAATTGCCTGACTTGGATGTGTTCTTTGGTTCCCTACCCAAGTTCAAAACCCTGTTGCGCTCCCATTTGAACCGACATTTCAACAGTCATCTATACATATAATAAATCTGTAGAAAAATCGTTTTTGTACACCAAAAATATTTTTTTAAAAAATTGCCAGGGTGTTATAGGATAAACAACAGAACACATTTCCAGCATTTTTGGAATTTTTGTCTGTTTGTCTGTTTCGATGATCAACCAATGTAGATAACTTTTATAAATAAAAATTGTGTGTAGCTTGGGGTATTATTTAGTTTTTGTTTCATTGAAATCGGTTAATTCTATCAAAAGATATATGAACTTAAAGTTTTCAAGAAGAACTAATCATCAAATGTAAGATACATACATGCAGCTACATCTGTTGAACTAAAATGGTACCAATGACTTAAAATGTGCTCAACACATAACTTTTAAATCGACTGACCGGCTTTAAAAAAAATATATAGCATAATACACTTTAGCAGTTTAACATTTTGGTCGATAGACGGCGTTGTTTATTTCACTCCATTTTCTGAATCGAAAGATCCTCGCCCGTGTCAGGTGCATTTATTTTTTTTCGTATGGGAAATCATCAAATGACGCTCCCTCCTGCTCCGCCCAGAGCAGGAGGGAGTGTCAGACTTTTACTGACTAAAACCCATCCATGTTCCTTCATCGCCCTTTTTGTTCCGGGGCCACGGTATCTCTTTCGAACAGTCCCGCAACCCAAAACGAGGCAAGGCATCGGTCCTTGCGGACCCCTTCCTTTTTGCTGACTCTCTTTGAGGCGCGCGTGGAACACGAACGCGCTGTCGACACGGCCTGTCGTCATGAGACGGACGGACGGCGAAGCTAGCCCATAGCCCATCACCGTCCACAGGCCCGCGCCTACGGTGGCCGGGGGCCACGTGGTGGTTCCGGACGCCCGGGGCGTCTCCCGCGGCGGCCGGGACGTTGAGAGGTTCTCTCCCTCTCACGTTCCGCCAACTCCTTCTCTAGCATTACTGCTTCGGAGAAAGAGGTGACGGCGTCCCATTCCGTCTCGCTCCGGACCATGGCTTGCACCAGGGCCGGACGCGAGAAGTCGCCGCCGCCAACATGTCAGTTGCCTCAAGATTGGTTTTTAAACCGACGAAACAAAAAGAAGGAAGTTCTCAATTCGACGCGTATTTTTTAAAAAAATGACCACGGATAACTTTTACAGAGAAGTCCGTACATGGTCCTTTTTTGTGAAAAGCGTAGTTACATCTCAAAGTTGGTCCCATTTATAATTGAAAAATCAGGTTTGGGCTAATTTCTTGCGCCTTTTTGATGAGAACTTTCGACCTAGCTAGAGTATGACTGTCATCGAGTGTCTAAGGATGAAGACGGTAAGGCTGTCGAGGTAAGCCCTTTTTTGGAAAAACATAAGTAGATTGTTTTAGCGATTAATGCAAGTATATCGAAGAAATTAAATTGTTAACCACTTGGATCTATATCTACTAATATTATAAAGCTAAAGAGTTTGTTTGGTTGGTTGAACGCACTAATTACAGGAACTACTGGTTCGAATTAAAAAAAAAAACTTTTAGTGTTGAATAGTTATCGAGGACGGCTATTGCAAAAACAAGGAAAATTTATTTATTTTGAGAGCTTCCTTTGCGAGCGCTGCATTAACGGTTAAAGTTACGCAACAATCATGTATTAGGGAATTGTTCGTTTTAAAACGTTCTAAAAAAAAACGCGATAGCATATGTCTATCTTTTAAGGTTGACTCCACTCTCTCTAACCCTCTCTCTCTCATGTGACGCAGACGAAGTTGCGCGGGTCAGCTAGTAAGTAATATTTCTTTCTTTAGTTTTTATATTGATATTTTATTATGTGATTTTGTTTATACTACCTACCTACTTTATTATTGTAAGTCTGTTATTTGATCTCTTTTTAGCAAAGAAGCTTTATTATACTAAAAATGTTGTGTACACCTATAATTGGTACGTACATTAGAACCGTTGATGTTATATGTATGTACTGTTGATGCACCTATTTTAAATAAAGAAACAGTCTAATCGGATGCAGCTGAATATCAGTATTTACCAGTGACTGTTTATATTTGACCCCATTCATAAAGAAGTGGGAGGAATGATCACTATATCAGTAAGTACCAAAAGTTCAAAAAAAAAGTAACTATCATATTCAGCAGCGCGATTCAAATAATCGTTTTCTATTACTACAACTAACTTGTCTATAGAATAAAGTGAATAGGTACCTATATCTACATACACTTGTTAGGTAATTGATAAATCACAAAAGATTTTCAATATAATATAAATCACTATCACTATATCACTACATACCTATTAAAACAAAGTCGCCCGCCGCGTCTGTCCATATGTATGCATAGATTTTTTTAAACTACGCAACGAATTTTGTTGCGTTTTTTTAATAGATAGAGTGATTCAAGAGGAAAGTTTTAGTATATAATTTCCAAGCGGGCCACGCCGCGGGCATCAACTAGTTTGTTTACAAATGCTAATTACAGCCAGACCCTACCTAGTAAATAAAACCTTGCATTGCAACGAGCATTCAATACCTTCCCGCTTGCAAAAGGGGTTCCTTTGAAAAACGATCGATTAGTTTTAGCTACCGATACATTGACAGTAGCAGAGAGCATTCGAACTGCGCCCTCTGCTTGCCTAATTAAAAATGATAACAAGATAGACGCGACTATTATGAACTAGTTGTGAAATTAGTTTCAATGTTTACATTCGTTATCGGTATCATAATGAGCAATAATCCTACTATTTGTACAGCAATCGCATTATCAAACAGTAAGGATTATTTTATTTTACACTTGTTGATAATGATGTTGCTAATAGTATTTTTGTAACACTGAGGAATGTTCCCAAGAGTTTTCGACCAAGGTTGCATCCACACCGAGGTTACTGTTAGTCTTAAGGCCCTTCTAACCCTTAAAATTAGCAACTCTATTCGTGGTGGTTCAAACTTCGTTTGAAATACTGAATAAAGTTCTAATCAGCTTTCACTACAAAGCGGTTGTTACGTCAGTCACTGCAGCCGATTGGTACGAAATGAGTGGTTTTTTGCGATTTACACAAAATCTATTGATTGGACTAAAGAATAAAACACTTATGACCTGCTCTATAATTAGTTCAGTTAGTATGCAAAGTTTCATGATCTAATTTGAAGTACTTTTTTGAATACCAGCGGTCTATTGTTTGATTTGGAGGTAACTTTTGAATTTTTTTTCTATCGAGAAAAGTTTATGGAATGGTGTTTTCGTCACACATAGGACTTAGCATTAATCCTCAACTTTACCATATATTTATTTCAAAATTAATGCTGCAGTATTTTAGGCGTAACGGAGGATCATGCCAAGCCTTTTGAGGTAGTATAGGCCCTTAAAAGTGACTCCCGTAGTTTGTGTATTCTGATACAGGTATTAATATTTTTAGGACTAAAACTTTACCAAAGTTGAGGATTAATGTTAGGTCCTATGTTTGGCAAAAACACGATTCCAAAAAAATATGTTTTTAAAATTTTCTCGATAGAAAAAAAAAACCAAAGTTAAGTACCTCCAAATCGAACAATAAACAGCTGGTATTCAAAAAGTACTTCAAAATAGATCATGAAACTTTGCACACTAACTGTCTTATGTTTTTTTATTTTTTCCAAAAGACGAAAATTTGATTTTCTAAAGAATAAAAACCACTCATTTCACACTATTCGGGTTGCAGTGACTGACGTAACAACCACTTTGTAGTGCAAGCTGATTATAACGTTATTCTAACAGTATTTCAAACGATGTTTCAATCACTACAAAAAGGCTCTTAACGTATCAATTTGCAACACGCAAAAAATAAAACCGACTTCAAAAAAAAAAAACAAAAATCTGAAAAATAACTTTAGCTTCAGAAGTCGGTGACCTTTGTTTGATTGATTTAGTTTTTTTGTCACCGACTTCTGAAGCTGAAGTTATTTTTCAGATTTTTGTTTTTTTTTTATGTTGGTTTTATTTTTTGCAAAAAGTTTTTTATTTTTCCATTTTTAGTTGCAATGTATCCTATACAAATATTTGCTATGCAAACTTCAATTTGAAGTAAGCCAACAAAAAGTAACTGCTATAAATCATTGAGGAATTCCGTCGACTGTCTATAGTCTTCATCATCAGACCTGTAATGGCACTTGTAACCCACATGAATGCAAAGTTCTCATTAATAAAAATGAATTAAGTCCAAACACAAGGTAGCTACCGTAAAACATTGAGGAGTTCCCTTGATTGTCCTTCATCAGACCCCTAATGAGTCACAACCCATCTAAGTGTAAAGTTCTCATCAATACAAATTAGTCAAGCCCAAACACCAGGTAATTGCTGTAAATCGTTGAGGAGTTCCCACAACTGTCTTTCGGCTCCATCATCAGATCGACTCCAGACCAGCATTAAATAGTAGTGCTTTAAAATACTTAATGAAAAAATTAACAAACGCACTAAGTAATCACCAGTACGATTTTCGAAGGTTTCCCTCGATTTCTCTAGGATTCCATCATCAGACCCTGGTTTCCTTATCATGGTAACACACTTGGGATATCTCCTTTTCAAAAAAAAAAGAATCATCTAAATCGGTTCATAAACGACGAAGTTATCCGCGAACACTCATAAAAAGAATATATACGATAGATACGTACGATAAAGCACTTTTATAAAATGATGGACCTTTACAATTGAAGAGAATAAGATTGCAGAAGAAAATTGCAATTTGCATGTGTTTGTTTGTGCAAATTGCAATATTCCTATGTAAATAGTTCTTCGTCATTTTAATTAATAAATGTCGTCAAAAGAGAATTGTTTACTATGTTCGTAATTGGATGGACCTTTGACTAAAAGTGCTATATCTTATCCCATTGAATTTATAACTTAAGATTTCATGGTTTTCCTTTCATTTAATTTATCATGTTTGTTAGAGAGATTTGATCCTTATGATTGACCCTATCGATTGGTGCCATAAAAGTACAGGTTGTTATTTTTTTGGAATTTAGACGGTTCGATTCCCGAGTGTGGCACGCGAATTTTCAAAATCTTTGAATGTAGATTAATTTCTTTTTAAAAATGAAGGAATGTTTCCTTTGAGTAAAATTTGCTATCTCCGGTATTAAGAGTACTTTCCCTCCAGGTGGCATTACAAAATTCCACCCTGTATATACACGGTCGAATTGAGAAACCTCCTTTTTTAGAAGTCGGTTAAAAATGGTTTTGTCTGTAAAACGTGTTGTAATTTATTATCATTTGTTACACCATAGGTACCTTTGTACCAAAAGCTTGCCAATAAAAATTGACGATAAGACATAGCGACAAAAGTCATTGGCTTATTATCAATAACGATGTAATTAAAGTAATAAAATGGTATCTAATAAAATTCATAGGTAAACATCAGACAAGTATAATAATAGTACCTATCACAAAGATTATAATGACAAAACATCACACTTCTTAAAAAATATGTTAGGTACTGTAAATTATGTTTTCATTCGTATCATTAATCTTGTAAACGAACTTTCCGGACCTTGGTTGGACTGAAAAGTGATTTATAATACATATTATATAACATATTTATAATATAACATATTCATTTATTACATGATTCTGGACAGCGCAGACATTTTTTGTCAGTTGTTTGTAAATTATAAAAAAATGCTTTTTCGTCGTTTTTTTTACATGTGATGTCTTGTATCATGACCGAGTGTGTACACTGCTTTCATGATAACAGGTTACGGTGATCCTTATGTCCACCTTGTAAGTATAAATACATAGAAGCCAACCAGATTTATGTACCTAGCCAAAATGTTGTAATAACTCGATATGTGGTAGTGTCTCGATTTGTAGTAGTGTCTCGATTTGTAGTAGTGTCTCGATTTGTAGTAGCGTCTCGATTTGTAGTAGTGTCTCGATTTGTACTAGTGTCTCGATTTGTAGTAGTGTCTCGATTTGTAGTAGTGTCTCGATTTGTAGTAGTGTCTCGATTTGTAGTAGCGTCTCGATTTGTAGTAGTGTCTCGATTTGTACTAGTGTCTCGATTTGTAGTAGTATCTCGATTTGTAGTAGTGTCTCGATTTGTAGTAGTGTTTCGATTTGTAGTAGTGTCTCGATTTATAGTAGTGTCTCGATTTGTAGTAGTGTACACATGTAAACGGATATTTATCGCGTTACCTTTAATATAAGCCCGACGTTTCGACCGGATTGCACCAGCCGTGGTCGCGGGAAGACTGAAGTATTGGAGGTACCGCCACAGCAAAGCGAAGGTGTTTATTCAAGCTAAGACAGGATGTCTCCGTTATATTACGAAAATTTCGGCCTCCAAAGCCCAACGTAATGGCGGCTGAGCTACAGGCGCTTGAGGACGTAATAATGATGAGATGAATTCGAATGCGGCGACTGCGGTGCGGCTAGGTCTGTGCTCACCTTAATTTGATTTTTAGTTGCTTTGAAATCAATAAATAGTTGAGTCATTGAGTTGATTAAACAGTGACGTCACAGTTTGCTATTGCCATACAAAATCTATAAGAGAACCGCGGTTTGACAGGTCTTAAAAAGTATCTCAATTGATTGATGCGTCATCTACCCCATTGGGTCCAGTGCCTACCTAAGTCAGTATTCTTTTAAACCGTTTAAAACATCGGTCCCGTACACAATCGGTAAACTGGACTAAACTATAAAACTTTCAACTCCTACAAAAGAGAAACATCTAAACAAAATTATCCTGGAACGGTCTTCTGCGGTAGACCACGGACGGTAGACGGTAATTCAGTTTCTGTAAACAGTTCCCAACACAAACTTGTATTGTGAAAGTTGATGTCAGTGCAAGGTGCGCCAGACCGCAGCTTATTGTGTTTATTGATCTTAAATACTAGCGGACGTCCCGCGGTTTCACCCGCGTAGTTCCCGTTCCCGTGGGAGTAAGGGGATAAAATATAGCCTATGTTACTCAGGGTGAATGTAGCTTTCTAATGGTGAAAGAATTTTTGAAATCGGTTCATTACTTCCGGAGATTACCCCCTACAAACAAACTTACAAACATACAAACTTACAAACAAATGTCACCTCTTTATAATTGATGATTGATTGATATTGAACAGTATCTAAGGCCAAGGAGTAGGTATTATTTGGTTTCCGGTATAAGTTGAATTGTCGGGTCAATTCCAAATCTTCTGCTTCTTCTTTCGTTACAATATGGGACAAAAATTAAAACTCTTGTAAAAAAAAAAAAAAACGAAGTCATGTGACATCTAGCAATCCGCACTGGGCCCGCGTGGTGGATTATAGCCCATTACCTCTCATAGGGAGGAGGCCTGTGTCCCAGCAGTGGGAACATTAATAGGCTAATGATAATAATAGTACCCGAAGGGTAACCTAGCTATTACTAAGCCTCCGCTGTGCGTCCGTCGTCCGTCCGTCCGACTGTCTGTACGCGGGTTGTTTCCCATGATCCCTAATAATAGGTAGACAGCTGTTATTCTCACAGAATCTGTATTTCTGATGCCGCTCTAACAACATATAATAAAAACCAAAGTAAAAATAAAAGAGAGCTCCCCTACTACGATGGTACGGAACCCTTTATGCACAAGTCCGACTCGCATTTCGCCAGTTTTAATTAAGAGCTTTACCCCCACAAAATACTACATGTATATGAAGACAACATAATAGAGAAATTTCAGTCCAAGCTTCTGTTGAGACTAGGATATTTAACACTTTCCACGTGGACCTAAAATCTAAAGTGATTTAATTCAAACTAAGTTAGGGTTCAGCACTTTGCAGACATAATGGGAAATTCGGTTCACATATCGGGGCCCCGAGCTGCTACTGAGAATTTCCCAATGGGAAAACTCAATTACACTCTGCCTGACCTAAAGATAAACCCAGGACCTCTCCCTCCAAGGTCGTACTTGTAAGATACACTCATTATACCTGCGAAGTAGTCTTAGTAAAGTTTGTTTAGAATATCATAAAGAAAAGCATTATATTGCCTAACAATATTTTAACTAAAAACTAACAATATTTTAACGGGAGTTAATGCGACTACAGGAGCTAAATTAGCAACTCTATTTGCGGGGGTTAAAACTTCGTTTGAAAATACTGTTAGAATAAAGTCTATATCAGCTTGTAACAGTTCTAATCAGCTTGCACTACAAAGTGGTTGTTACGTCAGTCACTGCGGGCCGAATAGTGCAAAATGAGTGGTTTTTTGCAATTTACAAAAAATCTATTAATTAGACTAAAAAAATAAAACACTATATGCTAATATGTTGCTTGTAGAATTATTTGCCAAAAAATTAGCATGATCGCATGTATTTTAGTAAGTACGGTTTTTATTCGTGAAAAGAAATTTTTAGATTTATTAGTTCGTGATTTTTTTTATCGAGTAATATTAGTTGTATTATGTTTTCAAAACACTATCGTACTAGCATATATCCTGAAGAATATCATATATTCCTCTGATTTTTTTTAATGCGGTTAATCTTAAGCTATTTTGCATTATAAAACTCGCGTTTAGCTCCTGTAGTCCCCTTAACAAAACATTTATTGTTATATTTCTGAAATAAGTAACTTATTGAAACTTTTAATTGGACGTTAGATTTTTATTTTCAGAGTCTTAAACATTTGATTAGTCTAGAATCGAATATTGTAACAATAAATAGCAATCGATATTTACTACTATTTATTATGTACCTACACCATACAAATTACAGGTATAAAATGTTAAAATTTTTCATAGGGTGACACAATGAGTAGTCTTAACATAATTGTAAATGGAATAATTATCCACATAGAGACGGTGGAATAAATGGAATGGAATAAAATGATTTATTTCTAAGTCACAGATGCAGGTCCTAGATACCTACCTAACTGTCATGCTGATGGACCGCGCTTTTGGTAATCACCCATTCAAACTTGGAAGGACACCCGACACACGACTATTAATTTTACCGGATATTTCGATTTAGGGCCCTTCTAACCCTAAAAATAGTAACTATAAGTAATTGTGGTGGTGGTTCAAACGGGTCAGAGCCCATTCGTCCCCTAAGATTCGCACCCTGTGCCCACTCGTCCCCTGGAACTTTTGAGGGGCCCATTCGTCCCCTGAAGAATATTTATTTTTATTCATTCTTCTAATATAAGTACATGTATATGTGTATACTGCAGCTTGGTAGTCCTGGTACAGTCGCGCAGAAAAGGGTAAAATAAAAAATATAGTAATTCGGTAGATATCATGTTTATTTCAAATAAGATTAAGTTTAATAAAATGCCTCTAGGCTCTAGGCATTAAGTCAGTCTTCAAAATAATTAATCAACTTTTGGTTTCTTGTACATTAGCAAAATATATGATAACTATAATAGAGGAGCTCGTGGCTAAATAATAACAGCCGCTCGGATCGATCGTTAGGTCAAGCCGTCCTTGCCTAGGTTGGTCTGTGGATGGGTGACCCCATTACATATCGAGTTTCCTCCGTGCCTCGGAAAGCACGTTAAGCTGTTGGTCCCGGCTGTCAATTGTAGATCTTTGACAGTCGTTACAGGTAGTCAGTGGCCCAAAAAGTCTGACAACCAGTCTTACCAAGGGGTATCGTATTACCCAGTACTAACTGGTTTGTGGAGGTCAGATAGGCAGTCGCTCCATGTAAAATACTGGTATTCAGCTGCATCCGGTTAGACTGGAAGCCGACCCCAACATAGTTGGGAAAAGGCTAGGCACATGATGATATGATAACTATAATATTTTTATCCAGTAAAATAAAACTGTAACTATTTAAATATAATACCAGTAATAACTGAATTTTAGATTAATTTACATCCAGTGTACAAACAAATAACCAAATATCAATACCAATATAACAAAAATAACAATTAATTGTTAGTACTTTGTACAGTCGAAGAGATCTACAAAATAATGCAATATCACAATAACTTTGTATAAAAGTAATATAAAAAGTAAAATCAGTCTTTATCAACTATGTAAAACCAACATTTTTACTAACTACAAATACACATGCAAAATCACAATGTCCTAGAAACTAACAAAATACAACTCTTTTACAAAAACCACCCTTGATTGACCATCATATAAATCAACATTAAATATAAAATATGAAAAAAAAAATAGTCACAACACATATTTAATCAGTCAGAACACATATCAACAGTAAATAATCACTTCTTATTTTTTTGTATATTTACCAACTACATACATGTAAAATCATAATAACTTAAATCTAAAAAAATATAACAGTACAAAAAAATACTAAAATCACAGTAATTATTGAAGACTAGATAAATCAACATATTTTTTTTGTATATTAACCAACTACATGCAAAATCATAATAACTTAAATCTAACAAACTATAACTACAATAACAAAAAATTACTAAAATCACAATAATTATTGAAGATTAAACAAACCAACATTATTTTAGTATAAAACTAATCTTATATTTGTTTTTTCAATTTAAATTAAAAAAAATCTAAAATAAATAGTGAAGTATAAATTCTATAATTCTGTGAATTACCATCAATAACAATACTAATCATATTCCAGGATTCAAATGAGATAGTTCGATTCAATTATGTTAAAAATAAGTTTATTATAATATTAACAGTATTGTTTATTTCGGTAGGCGAACTTCATTTAATAAAAGACCAAAGACACATTGAACAGTCTCGTATTCGCAATCACTATCAAGAACCAATATGTCACCGAGGCTGCCATAACATACAAACGAAACACCTCACCTTATCTATTTTGTAACCCGTTTCTATAACAAGCCATTCGTGAGACGAGAGACTCGAGAGAGATCGTCAGGTTATATTATTATCATGACGGATTATCATTGATCATAGCTCTTTTTTTAATGATCTGTTATGATTTATTAAATTAATTCCGTTAATAAACTGTTCACAAGTGTACTATGTTAACCGTTTCTTATGTAAAATATAGCTAATTTTATCTCAGGGGACCAATAGGCACCTGAATAGGTGCCGAATCTTTAACTTATATTGTATATATATTAGAGGGGACGAATGGGTACCTTAAAAATAATATTTTTTGTTAAAATATTAATTGGTCCCCTACCAGGAGACCAATGGGCACCTATATAGGGGCCGAATCCACAACTTTTATGCTGGGGTACGAATTTTAGGGGACGAATGGGCTCTGACCCGTTCAAACTTCGTTTGAAATACTGTTAGAATAAAGTTATAATCAGCTTGCACTAAAAAGCGGTTGTTACGTCAGTCACTGCGGCCGAATAGTGCGAAATTAGTGGTATTTGCGATTTACAAAAAATCTATTGATTGGACTAAAAAAAAATAAAACACATAAGACCTGCTTTATAGTTAATTCAGTTGGTATGCAAAGTTTCATGATCTAATTTGAAGTGTTTTTTGAATACCAGCGATTTATTGTTCGATTTGAAGGTAATTTTGGATTTTTTTTCTATCAAGAAAAGTTTATGGAATCGTGTTTTCGTCACACATAGGGCTTAGCATTAATCCTCAACTTTACCATATATTTATTTCAAAATTAATGCTGCAGTATCTTAGGCGTAACGGAGGATCATGCTAAGCCATTTGAGGGAAATTTAGCCCCTTTTTTTTTTTTTTTTTTTTCGGATGTGAAATCATCATATAACTCCTCCCGCTCTGGGCGGAGCAGGAGGGAGTGCCAGACTTTTACTGACTAAAACCCATCCATGTTCCTTCATCGCCCTTTGTGTTCCGGGGCCACGGTATCTCTTTCGAACAGTCCCGCAACCCCGGCAGGGGGAAATATAGCCTAAGGCAAAATTATCGGATATTCCAAGGCAAAATTTATGTATTATCTTTTTATACATTTTGTGGTCTAAAATAAAATAAATTTAATGTAGGTAGGTAATACAAATAAATACTCTGTACTCACCCCCAAAGAAACTCCATGAACAGAAAAACATCTCCTTTGAAAACCAAGAACTTTGGCAGCACTCACGCCGCGCAATAACGACTTATAACACATTATTATTACTATTAACACTTACTACAAATAAATTTTATTAAATTAACTATTATATTACTATCAATAGTGTACTATTTAATACATATTGGATGCGATAGCGCGTTGTGTACTGAACGAGGTTCGCGCAAGATATACAATAAAATGATTATTGTGTTTACGACTAGTGTGATAATGTGTTTGATTATACAATACAGGGTTGTGAGGATTTGTTAATAACATATTTATTTTGCGCATTATTTTTAATTACATACCTACCGTAAGTTTAGTAGTAAGTATTTTTCATTAAGGTGAAAGCGTCAGGGTAGCCCGCGAAATTCTAATTTTCTTACGTTTTTTGCAATTTGCCGACCAGTGCTAGGTTGTATGTTGATTAACATATTGTTCGCGATTGTAAGACGTATGTAGTTACAGAATTATAATCATCAAAATCATCAATACAGCCCTTCAAGTTCATAAAGGTCTAGCAATGACTTTGACCTTGAAAAAATCGTTCCTCGACTTATATGAACTTAGAGGGTTGTTTTGATGATTTTGATGATTATAATTCTGTAACTACATACGTCTTACAACCGCGAACAATATTTTAATTAACATACAACTTAACACTGGCCTGAAAATTGCAAAAAACGTAAGAAAATTTGAATTTCGCGGACTGGTTGGAGCATTCACCTTAAGTAGGTATCACATTTACCATTTTATGAAGCGAAACAGAGAAAAGCGAGATTTTTTTTAATTACAAATATTAGTTTCTTTTAACGATTGTTTATTTATGTTTGTAAATAGGTGAAAACGCTAGCACATCAAACTACTACAATCTGTCTTTATTTTTTATTACAAAATGGGCCTGCTCTTGACCTCGATCACGCCTGATGGAAAGCGATGGATGAGGTCTATGATGGAACGAGCCTGCCCAGAAGATGCCTGTTCACCCTTGCTTTGAAGGCAGGTGGGTGAGAACACAGCTGCAGCCAGAGAGTTCTACACTTAAAGTTGAAAATCTATTAAATTTAATTAAAATAAAAATATTAATAAAATATTAACAAAAAAATAATAATAATAAAATATATAATATACCATTTCTATTTTTTTTTATTTTTTTTTATCGCTAAAGCATTTAGATTCAAGGTTGATTGGAAATGAATTTGACAGTTTCGTGTAGCTTGATGTACTGGCGTCTGTACTATCGAGTTCACTGACGGTCTGCCATTTTTCACCCTAATACTTTAAAGAATAAGGTTGAAAATCGGTTGACCGTCAGTGAGCTCGGTAGTATCTAGCTGTTTTAAATAAGACACTTGGGCCCAGTAGGTATCTATTTTTTAATAGTATTTTAGGTACATTAAGTAACCAACCTTTTATTTGCACGGAGAAAGGAGTGGAAGGCTATGGGGGAGGCCTTTGCCCAGCAGTGGGACAATATAGGCTAATAAAAAAATAAAGTAGGTAACCAACCATTTTTCTAACGAACGTAAATCTGAATTGATTGTACTTTTTTAGAATGATCATGAATACTTATTAGACATTGACTGTCATATTGGGTCATATTTACAAAATGTACTCAATACTCAATACGTTTATTGCATTCCACAATGTGAACTTAGGTGGTAGGTACATAAAGACATACCTACATTCGTTTTGGAGCATTGTGGGCCCTGTCGGGCATAACAACATAAAAATTAGGAGGAGGGATAGTAGTATCAGGCAGCAATTTACAAAAGTTCGAATACATAAGGAATACATATAAATCAACAGAATGTAGGTACAGTCACAAGCAGTAAGACACACAGCTCACGAGCAGTAGTAGGTACACTCATCAATTTCTATGTTTGACTTGTCCTATTGTAGGTACGTACCAATTCAAATTTTATGTGATTACTACGAGGATGGTATTTTCGAATGTGGGTACTATTAAAATTAAGTCCTATCTCAAAGTAGCAATCAGTATCTGTGGTCATAACTGTACCTATTAGTCATAATAGAATATAGACTAAATTCATAAAGATAAAATAAACAAGCACCCTGTATACGTTACATACAAATCTGAAGAGAGCTTCCTTTGTTGTGACTATTATAAGTACTTACGCATTTATGTAAGTGTACCTATTTATCAACAGGTGAGCAGCGGTGGTCCAGTGGTGGCGGCTCCGACTTACGAACAGTAAGACGTGGGTTCAAACCCGGACAGGCGCATTACTTTGTGTAATTTTTTTCATCACCACTGCTCTCAAAACGGTAAAGGAAAACATCGTGAGGAAACCGGCATGTCCTAGAACCAAAAAATTCGAAGACATGTGACATCTACCAATCCGCACTGGGCCCCGCGTGGTGGATTATAGCCCATTCCCTCTCATAGAGAGAAGGCCTGTGTCCCAGCAGTGGGAACATTTTACAGCTTTTTTTAGGAACAGCATCTCGAAGGTCAACCTATGATCCTGGTTACTGCTTAACCGGAATATCCTATAGGTGCATCGTCGCTGGGGAGGGCAGCAAAGAGACTGGCTGGATCTAAGTGATTTTGTTTCACCAATATTAGTGGCATATTTATAAAAACCGGCCATGTGCGAGTCGGACTCGCACACGAAGGGTTCCGTACCATTGACTATATTTAGTATTTGTTGTTATAGCGGCAACAGAAATACCTCATCTGTGAAAATTTCAACTGTCTAGCTGTCACGGTTCATGAGATACAGCCTGGTGACAGACAGACGCACAGACAGCGAAGTCTTAGTAATAGGATTCCGTTTTTACCCTTTGGGTACGGAACCCTAAAAACCAACAAGTAAGGGGCCGCCTCCACGAGCGAAAGAGTCGCGGCGATTCAACGTACCTATTTCTATACGAAAATATCGCCGCAGTTCTCTCGCTCGTGGAGGCGGCCCCTTACAGGCAACAATCCTAACTAAAACTGTACAAGTTCTTTCATAGTTTTTAATGATTCAATAGTGTCGCGAAAATGTGCCACTTTTATCATTTTCTGACAAACAGTTTGTATCGTTAATTACACACATAAATCAAGAACGAAACTCTAGAAACCGAAAATCAGAGACCAAACAAAAAAACAAACAAATCTCATCTTTTTCGGCACAGTTGACAGCTGACTAAAACCCATCCATGTTCCTTCATCGCCCTTTGTGTTCCGGGGCCACGGTATCTCTTTCGAACAGTCCCACAACCCCGGCAGGCATCGGTCCTTGCGGACCCCTTCCTTTTTGCTGACTCTCTTTTAGGCGCGCGTGGAACTTGCTGAAATGTCCGATGTGTCACTACACCTGCACTTTAGAGAGCCTAAAAACTTTTTTGCAAAAAAATAAAACCGACTTCAAAAAACACAAAAAAGTGAAAAATAACTTTAGCTTCAGAAGTCGGTGACCTTTGTTTAATTTATTTAGTTTTTTTTGTCAGCGACTTCTGAAGCTAAAGTTATTTTTCACTTTTTTGTGTTTTTTGAAGTCGATTTTATTTTTTTGCAAAAAAGTTTTTTATTTTTCCATTTTTAGTTGTAGCAAATATCCTATAATATTTGCTATGCATTTATTTTACATTGTTAACAATACATGTCATGGTAATAGGCTTATCCCCAATAAATGGAACTTAACATACTTAAACTGTCGAAATTTGGGTGTATTGTACACATCTGCGTACCCCTCAGAGTGTACAGGCGTGATGTTACGTCATGATGTTGTATAAACAATAAACATCCAAGCGATTGCAGCAATCACGAACGATTTACCATCTAATTTTGAAGAGTTCCTTTGTATAACTCCGAAGATATCAGCATCAGATCTTCACCAAATTTAAATGCAACCATCTCAGGAGTATATTCTTTCAAATAAAAAAAGAATTTTGAGAATCGCTCCACAAATGGGGGAGAAATCGGTGAACATACATGAAATTATACCATGCAACTGAAGTAAAAATGTTCATAACATGAAAATGACTGGGCCAAACTATGTTAAATTTTTATGGGACCAAATGGCAACTATTCCGCATCAAACTAAAGAAGAATCACGTAAATCGGATCATAAATGTCAGCGTAATCGGTGTACATACATAAAAAAAAAAAAAATACCAATCGAATTGAGAACCTCCTCCTTTTGGAAGTCGGTTAAAAATACACCACAGATGCCGCGATTAACGTGGCCAGATACTAGGCCAAAGAAATCGATACACATCGTAGGTACCATCGACACGAAAGAAGAAAATGACTACACCTACTGGTCCAATACTTACCCTCTGAACCTATTACTATAGTCTGCGCCAGTTAGTAGGAATTAAAGGTCATTGCTCTTTCCTTAATTTCTCTGCGTAGGTACCCCGACAATACATTATAAATCGTTTTTTATTACTAGAAAAAGTCAAGGATCGCGATAAAGGTAGTTTCGGGACAAGTTTATGTCATTATTTCTGTTTTCGGAATTATGTATTTGAATAAATCTATGCGGGTTAATGACCTTTATTTCCTACTTATCTTGCGCAGACTATAGAGGTACTATTTGGCAAGACACACAAGCAAATATGTAGCTAATGCGTGTATTTCAAAACCTACTAGGTACCTCCCACTTATCTAAGACGGAACAAGATAGTCTATATGCCCACTTCTATTATTTACATATAAGTACATCTCAACCACTTCCTGATAGTCGAGAGACTGGAATATCAAGTATACAAGCTTATGTATTTATAAATAGATATATAAATGAGTGTAAATTGCACGCGACAAGTAAATAAAGGAGTTGCGTCAATTGGCAGTTTATGTTACTGTGGTGCACGATGCATGAACGCAGTTTTATTTATTGAATGGCAAAGAGTAGTTGGAAGCAGTTGGCAGAGGCAGCTATTGCTTTATATTGAGTACTAGTGGACGTCACGCGGTTTCACCCACGTAGTTCCCGTACCCGTGGGAGTACGGGGATAAAATATAGCCTATGTTACTCAGTAAAGACGTGGCTTTCTAATGGTGAAAGAATTTTTGAAATCGGCGCAGTAGTTTTTGAGTTTATTCGTTACAAACATACACACACACAAAAATACAAATCTTTCCTCTTTATAATATTAGTATGAGTATAAGATATAGTGTAGATTATCTAAAAAAGCCGCGTGGCGTAGCCGTGTGGTATCCGGCAGAGTAGAATAGAACCAACCCATTACACTCATGGGTGTCGTATAAGGCGACTAATGTCTGAGGCAGAACACCTTGCGCCTCCGTAGACCAGAGAATGGGCAGCAGCGTTTCCTGTTAGTCTTTCATCACTGCGATCTCCAATCCGCCTGCCAAGCGTGGAGATTACGGCAAATTCCTCCCATCATGGGAGAGGCTTATGTCCAGCAGTGGACGTTATGGGCTGATGTTGTTATCTAATAAAATACACATAACATTACGCCTGTAGTCCCCGAAGGGTTAGACAGAGGTGTATCTTATAGTAGAATAGTACACGTTTTGCCAGTTATGTTTAAGTCCTATGTTAAAGGGAGCGAGCCTATTGCCATCAACCGGGCACAAATCTAAACTCCGTGGCTGCTATTAAAAACCCAAAAACACTTTGGCCGCCCTGGAAATCGAACCCAGGACCCAATGCTTAGCAGACGCGCTTGCGAGACCAACGAGTCAGTCATAAATTGACTATTATAATAATAATATAATATACGTATGACGTACTCTTGTTTTCTATTATGTAATACTTCTCACATAAATATTCCTATTGTAAAAGATATCCAATCACGTTATAAATAACTGCCAACATAATAAAAAGATAACACTAGATAAAAGTTTGTTAGCAAAATAAAAACAAGGATATTATCAACTATGAAGTCAACTCTTGTAATCTAAATATAAATTACATTCACAAAATACGTCAATTATGACCCGTACGTAGTTTGATCAAGACAACTACAGAAGCTTATAAACAACAGGAATTTATACAAATCACCCACCACACTACAATTATAATGTCTGTTTGCAATTTAAGAAAAAACAGCTTATTAAGTACTAATTTCATATGAAAGTATACAATACGGTACTCATGACAACATAAAAAAATCATTTATTGTGATTTTTGTCTGTTTGTCTTTCCTGCTAATCTTCGAAACGATTTTGACGGGACTTTTGACGGCAGATAGCTGATGTCTATAATCAGCAGTGATAGGAATAGGTAGTGCTTATTAGCCTAAACTTCGAAGAAGAACAGAGAAAAGAATCGGAGACTTCCTTAGATTATATTTTATTATGCGACCACGGCGAGTTTTTTTTTGTAAATTCTAAGAGTGCGTACCTAAGAGAGCGTTTTAGTTTTATGATGAAGAAGTCGTTTCCAAAATGTTCTTAAAAAGAAAACTTTCAGAAATTTTGATGGTTGTAACGACTGTGTTATGTTATGTCTAGTCGCAAACTTTAGGTAAACATAGACCAATTACTTATTCCAAATAACATTAATTTTTGATGTACTTACGTGATGTCCCGGAAAAAAATATAGTCTAAGGAAGTCTCCGATTCTTGTCTCTGTTCTTCGAAGTTTAGGCTAATAAGCACTACCTATTCCTATCACTGATAATCAGCAACTTAGGCTACTTTAATTTTATAAAAAAAAATGGATTTAATGCAAAAAAATTAAAACCCATGAAATTGTTAACAAAAGTCATAGGTACCTATTCAAATGTGGAAGTAATATTTTTATAATAATTTTACGTGGACGAAGTTAGAGGGCAACGCTTGTAATACATAAATATCAGTACCACCACCAAACCACCATAACCACCACCAACCGCCATGTAAATATAATAATAACCATAAAATAATAATAATGATATTGTTGGAGAAAAACTAAGAATGCAGAGGGCGCTTTGGTAGCTTCGACATCTGGCAAGACGGCGAAAAGGCAACACCAACGTGGCTGCATAGATAGATGCTCGGTGCCTCGGTGGTGGCTGTTCCCTTTTTTGGCTCGACTCGTGCGCGGTGCGGTTGTCTGTAGTTGCTCTGTCTAGTCTGTGCTAATTTTCTTGTATTTTTGTAAATTTCTAATTAAAATATCTGTAATTGTTAGACCGAGTATTTCTTATATACTAAAATTATTTCCTTATTTCTAAAAATATAACCATGTAAAAATGGGTTGTTTACTGTTTAATGTCATGGCTTATTAAATATCTATCATAATGTAGGAACGTTTTTTAACAATAAATTGTCTTTTGTTTAAAAACTTAAATCAATTTGACCAAGAAACATTTTCGAAAATAAAACATAATTCAAACTGAACAAAATCGACGTCACATTTGAGTAAAAAATGTACTCAAATGTGACGTCACACGAGTTTTCAACGCACAGTATCGTCTTCATTTTTTTTTGTTTACGTGAAAATAGAAAAAATATCATGTGTCAAATATTTTTTGGAAATCTATCTGACGGACTAATTAGATTTTTCTACTTACCCTATTAGGGCCGAATGTCCTGTCTGAAGTTAACTAGTCTATGCCCTTATCTCTATGCACGTGCGTGTCCAATGTCCACTCGTCTACGTAAATAATTAGCTTCGTTAGATTTCAAGTAGTGACATTATAATAATATAGGGTACATACAGATCGACAAACCGTGAAAATGGTTTTGTGGGGCGTTGTAATAAATTTAAGACTGTTGTAAACTTTCATTTAATAAATAAATAAATAATAAATAACATGTAGTAATACATAACATAACATCAACATCACACCTTTATTTCCTCGAAGGGTTAAATAGAAGTGTATTATAGAACACCTACATTTCGCTAGTTATTTTTAAGTCCCATAGGATGAGCGTAATGCCATCAACCAGGCACAAATCCAAACTCCGTGGCTGCTACTGCGAAATTCCTGATGTAAAAATCCAAAAATACTATGACCTACCAGGGAATCGAACCCAGGACATGATTACATGGTTCACTCATTAGGTGAACCAAGGGTACAAAAAGTTAACCATGGAACACCTAGGTGAACCACTTTGGTGTTCCACGGGTCAGAAAGGTTAATACTCATGCAGCAGTCGCTTGCAACTATTAGACCAATAAGGCAGTTACCAATACCTACCTCTATAACTTTAGTTCCTTAGAAGATCATAAGAGGCCGGTGACCGATGCGTAGTTCATACAAACGTAATACCAACATAATTTGTAAATCAAACATATTGATAAGGTAGTGTGTCTTTATTCCGATTGGAATACAGAATATCTAGGTTCCCAAATACACACATCAAAAGTATCTAGGGATCAACATATATTTTTGCAATAACTTTTCTCCTGATTGATATTAATTAAAATTTTCTTTAAGGATTCATCAAATAAAGTGTTTTCGTTTGTCACAGTAACGATAAACCAAGTCACCTTTGCATTAATAAAGAAATTTGCCATTTTCCTAATAAAGGGATTTTTGACATTTGAACCACTAACATTAAAGTTCGAAAAAATGACTGAAAACACAGTTTTCTTTAAAATTTTATTGGGTAACTTAAACAATTAATAATCCGTGTTTCTACCGCGAACACTAACAACACAAGAACATCGGTTTGGCATACTCAAAATGAGTTCATCCAAATCACGCTGTGGAATGGCCGCCCATGTTCGTTGCAACAACAAAAAAAGGTCTTCTTGCGACTGGATACCCTCCATATTCGGCAGAGCTCTTCTCTGTAGCATATCCCATGCATGCTCAATCGGGTTCAAGTCTGGCGACTGAGCAGGCCAGGGCAGGACATTGATGTTAGCTGCGGCGAGAGTCTGTCTTACAACTCTTGCGGTGTGCGGTCGTGCATTATCATGCATTAACTGAAATAAGGGACCGATTTGCACTTGTAGAGGAACGATGACGTCTGATACAATCGTCTCAGCATAAATTTGAGCGTTGAGGTTGCCTCTGATCCAAATCAACTCAGTTCTTCCGCCGATCCAAATACCCGCCCATACCATGATGGTTCCACCACTATAAGGATGGATTTCCTGGCAGGATTTTAATCGCTGTTGGCGTCCAGGGGTTCTCCAGTGTCGTATACGTCTTGTATCCGGTCTCATACCAAAACGAGACTCATCAGAAAAGCACACGAAACGCCATTGTTCTTCTGCCCAATTTCTGTGTTCAAGAGCCCATTGATATCGAATCCTACGATTGTGCATTGCTATAGGTGGTACCCGTAGCGGTCTTCGGGAATGAAGGTTCACTTCATGCAAGCGGTTTCTGACTGTTTGGTCGCTAATTAAGTTCCCTGAAGAGTGATGAAGCCTCACGGCTAACATCATGGCGGTTATTGTTGGAGCTCTTCGAGTTAAGATTTGAATGTATCGGTCTTGTCTCCGTGTGGTGCAGCGATACCGTCCTCCATGGCGCTCAGCCACGGTACCAGTGCTTCGGTAACGTGTCCAAAGTCGACTGATAACACTCTGACTTGTATTCAGAGCTAAAGCTACAGTACGTTGCCGGGAACCAGCTTCTATCATTCCCACGGCTCTGAGCATTTCTTCCCTGCTTAAATGACGTCGCCGCTCCATAATAACGTTGGTTTTAATCAGTAGTAGGGAAACAGTAGCACTAATAATGTCTTCAATGCGTTGTATGTTTTTATAGGGAAAATATTGACAGCTTATTTTCATCTTTTACTCGAATTTGATTGAGAGTTCCTGATTCAAATTATGAAATGCACCAAAAAGGATCCATATAAATTTATAAAATCATAAATTTATTACAAAGCCACATCTCAATCTCAAGAAATCCGCATAAAAATGCTTGATCCCTAGACACTTTTGATGTGTGTATATATTTTGAATGGACACAGATACAAGATACAAGAGTTATGAAAAAAAAAAATCTATAGACATTTTAAATTCCTCATATCTCGTCTTTATATCGCTGTCCTTTCAAAATATATATTTGGGAACATAGATATGCTGTAATCCAACCGAAAAAAATACACACTACCTTAAGAATGTGTTTGATTTACAAATTATTTTGGTATTACGTTTGTATGAACTACGCATCGGTCGCCAGCCTCCTAACTGAAATTCTAGAGATTTTGCACGGATAGTTGACACCACCAAAAACGTAAGACCTGACGCAGCACCGAAAAACATTGTCTGCTTCTGAGAAATTCCTGATAAAAAACCCCAATATCACCTTCTCGGACTTGGGAACTGAAGCCCTCATGCTTAGCAAAAGTGCTTGCGACCTCTAGACCAAAGAGAACGCAATTTGTCTCCAACCTCAAGTATTAATTTTGAATGCGACCATCTAATATTCGAATCACCATCATCACCATCATCATCATCATCATCATATCAACCGAAAGACGTCCACTGCTGGATATAGGCCTCCCCCAAGGGGGGTTTTGCCATAATCGCCACGCTTGGCAGGCGGGTTGGCGATCGCAGTGCGGTTGTTACAAAAGCACAGAGAACGCTGCTGCCCATTCTCTGGTAGTCCCTTAGTCGCCTCTTACGACACCCACGGGAAGATATGGGATGGTGCCATTCTTTACGTCCGACACCATACAAAATATTCGAATAGAGAATGATATCGACATGCACCATTCTCCAATTCAATATAGGTAATATCCCTACTTCCCTAGCCCACGTTGAATGGATATTGTACTGATTGGACTTCGAGCTAGTATTCCTGTCGGCTGCCAAGCAAATACCGACGTCACAACTAACTTGACTGGAGGTAGAACTAATTATCTAACTAACTAACTATTAGCTGGAGGCTATCTGGTTCTTCGAATAAGATATATTGGATCTGGTAGCTTTGAGAAAGAGTAAGTAAGAAATAAGAGGGAATGTAGAGTAAAAAATCCATCCTTTGGTCTTCACCAAAGGATGGATTTTGTGAAAGATGATAATTAGGGAATTTGTCAGTAGCAGCCACGAAGTCTGGATTTGCGCCCGGTTGATGCCAATAGCCTCGCCCTCTATTACATGAGATTTAAACAGAACTGGATCCTGCCGTTTTGCCGAAAAGATTTTGACAAAATTTCTTTACCCAAACAAATTTTAGCAACCTTTTTTTATACCATTGCAATATTTGGAATGATTTTAGTACGCATATTTTTATTTGGTCAAATTTTTACTTGGCAAAATATTACCAAGTATAATGACATTATGGAATTTGGTCTTTAATCAAATGATTTATTACAGCAAACAATCTTCAGACAATAAACGTTTGGTGAAATGATTTATCAAGACAAAAAAAATTAAGGCAAAAATAAGATTTTTTGGGAATTATATAATTAAAAAATGCAATTATATTTTAATATAATCATTTGTTTAATGCAAAATATTTTTACATTACAATTTCAATTTTTTTGCAATAGACATTAGCAATTATTTAGATTTGGTTAATTTCTTGTTTAAACAAAATGGGTACTGTGATCTGTGACCTTCTACGCACGAGCCAAGCGAGCGAAGCGAGCGGTGCCGCTGCAGCGGCCGGCTAGTGCCAGAAACGACTTGCATTAATAGAAAAAAGAGTTGGTTTTTAGTAGGTTACCCGGAACTCAACTATTTAGATTAGGTTAATTTCTTCTTTAAAAAAATGGGTAGGTTAGGTTAGGTTAAAACTGTGACCTCCTACGCACGAGCCGAGCGAGCGAAGCGAGCGGTGCCGCGGCAGCGGCCGGCGAGTGCCAGAAACGACTTGCATTGATAGAAAAAAGAGATTGTTTTTAGTAGGTTACCCGGAACTGAACTATTAAAGATTAGGATAATTACTTATTTAAAAAAAAAATGGTTAGGTTAGGTTAAAACTGTGACCTCCTACGCACTTAGCAGTTCACATTTCTGTCATTGAAGCATTAATTGACTGAATAGGAAAGGGTGAATTGATAACTGACGATACTAAATATTTGGCTTATTTGATTTTGCGTAAAAACTGTTATTCCAACTAAAATATTTGACTAAATAAAAAATGTTAAAAGTACTAGTTGGTAAACAAGTTATAGTTTAAACGTTCATTTCCCAAACATTAGGTTTACGTTACAATTTTTTGGGAATAGATTTTGTTCTAAGTAATAATTTGGCAAATGAAATTATGGGAAAAAAATTTTGGGAAGTGAAAATTTGTCAAATTCCTTTCGGTCAAACAAGGGAGACCCAAACAGAACTGGCGAAATATGGTTGTACTATTAGGTACCTACATCACTAACCCTTCGGAGATTACAGGCGTGATGTTATGATAATTATGGCAAAAAAGAAGCTCTGCCATCTTGCCATAATGCATACTAATCGATCCAGCCGTTTCGGAGATTAGCCGGTACAAACAGACAGACAGAAAGACAAAAAAAATGTTTAAGGAACCGTATTATACTTTCATATGCATTCAGTAAAAAGCAAGTACTTATTTCGAACTTGGAAACAGATACTTCAACTTTATTTGTTTGTATGCTACTTAGATTAATTATCCTAGCTACTACTTATTACAGCGTTGCTCTTGGTCTACACCACTGCCAGGCACGTATACAGAGGGGGGATAGTTGGGATTTATCCCCCCCCCCCCGAAATCTAACTAAAAATAAGCGGAACCATAACCAATGCAAAGTAGGTACGTAAATTATAGTACAGCGATTACAGCGATTTTTACACAGTTAATATGATTGATTCAATGTTTGTCCCCCCCCGAACCAAAAGTTTGGATACGTGCTTGACCACTGCTCAAAGATTCTGGCTAAAGAGATTGGTTAGTATTTGTTAAATAATACCCGTTTGATTTCGATTTTCTATGGCCGGTGCTCCTCCGGTCGGGTGCCATCGTTTCGCACGCTTAATCCAATACTGTCACTATCCAAAATTTTGGCAAATCGACTTTTTAATGCCATCTGTTGGGAAACGTGGAACCACGTGTAATCGCGCTTACATTAGTCTAAAAGTAACAGTAATAACGGCTAGATGGCAGTGGTCCATTTCGTCACTAAACAAAATATTCCCCTCCCCTCAGAGCAACACTGACCTTCAACAAAAAAGTACGTGTCGTCAAGGACAAAATTGACGATTTTTGAGTGCTAAAGTGTCATTTTAGTGATTAAACCGGTTTACTAGTCACATTTTTGGTAAGTTAAGCATTATTTTAATTGAAATAGTGACATTTTGCGTTTAGGTACACATTTGGACTAAGTATTTCTCATAATTAAATCATTGATTTGACGCCGTATTGTCATTTTTTGCTTAGTGCCACTTTTGCATTAAAGTTACCACATTATTAGACCAATAATTTCACGTCATAATGACACTTTTAGCTTAGTGTCAGTTTAGCTTTAAAATCATAAGTTATTTATCATTTTTTCGTTAAAGCATAATCGTCACATTGCCTAAAATGTCATTTTTGCTGTAATTGTGTTATCTAAAAACTGTATGAAACACATTGACAAAATGTTTTATTTCATAAAGTGTCATTTTGCTGTCAGCGTTATGGCAATATTTAACGCAAAGTGTCTTTTTATCGTTTCTTGCAAGGTCATTCTATGACACTTTTATTGACGGTTAACATTTAAAATTGTCAATTACGTTAGGGATTACTGTACTAGAGTAAAGTTTCAAAATATTGTTTCGGGCGATTATAATATTAAACTTTAGGTATTCATTTCTTTAAAGTGTGCACCACACAAACATTGATTTATGGCTTTCATATTTTAACACTTCAATACCCGCAATTACAGACACAATTAAAATAACAATGCACCGTGCCTCTGGAGGCACGGCCGGGAGCATACGGGTTAAGGTGTACACAACAATGCAGAGGCGTGACAAGTTACTAAAGCTTGCACTTGAAAATAAAGAAAATGACTGTAGTGATGAAAAAACTCATATCAACCAGTATTTCATACTCTTACTCAAGTAGAGCCACTACAGATCTCCGTTGAAAACAATAATAAGCCACGTAGTTTAAGCAGCAGTAGTTCATCTTCTTCATGCAGCTCTTCCTCTTCGAGCAACTCATCTTCATCCAGTAGTTCTCATTTATCAGGTTCAATCAAGTCTAAGGAGTTCAATATTAGTACACACTATTTGACGAAACCGGGCGAGAATGTACCAAGCACATCTAATTTGCAAAGTAGTATGATTCCATTATCTGTTTCTCTCCAATTACCTAGAGCAAGATCATTAAGTTCTTGTTCATCCAGATCTAAATCTTCTATAGCATCGTCAAGAGCAGGTGATTTTTCCCCGGATGATGATGACGCTGATTATGTCCCGCCACCTAATCGAGCTACACACAGGGAAAGCTCTAGCAGTGAGCCAGCTGATAACGTTCCAGTTCGTATAGTTTCCCCCACAAAAAAAAAGCGTAAGGGTGTGGTAAATTCTGATTCGACTATCGGTACATCGAGGTGTTGAAGTGTTTGTACAAAAACGCCACCATGTCAGTCCGACTTCAGGACCAAGGCTCGAAACCTATCCTCCTGCAGCGAGGTGTGAGACAGGGAGACGTCATATCTCCGAAACTGTTCACCGCTGCACTGGAGGATGTCTTCAAGGTTCTGGACTGGAGAGGGCTAGGCATCAACGTCAATGGCGAGTACATCACTCACCTTCGGTTTGCCGATGATATAGTGGTAATGGCTGAGACCATGGAGGACCTCAGTACAATGCTCGATGACCTCAGTAGAGCTTCCGGAAGAGTGGGTCTAAAAATGAACATGGATAAGACTAAGGTCATGTTAAATGCCCATGTCACACCCACTCCTATCAAGATCGGAGACTCTACTCTCGAAGTTGTAAACGATTATGTGTACCTGGGACAAATGGTCCAGTTAGGTAGGTCTAACTTCGAGAAAGAGGTCAATCGTCGAATCCGACTCGGTTGGGCAGCGTTCGGGAAATTGCGCGGTATCTTCTCGTCCAACCTACCGCAGTGTCTCAAGACGAAAGTCTATGACCAGTGTGTGTTGCCAGTGATTACATACGGGACCGAAACGTGGTCGCTCACAATGGGCCTCATCAGAAAGCTTAAAGTCACCCAAAGGGCAATGGAGAGGGCTATGCTCGGAGTTTCCTTGCGCGATCGAATCAGAAATGAAGACATCCGCAAGAGAACAAAGGTTACCGACGTAGCCCGAAGAATTGCCAAACTTAAGTGGCAGTGGGCAGGGCACATTGCACGCGGAACGGATGGCCGATGGGGCCGAAAAGTTCTGGAGTGGCGACCGCGAACCGGAAGACGTTGCGTTGGAAGGCCTCCCACTAGGTGGACCGATGACCTGGTGAAGGTTGCAGGAATCCGCTGGATGCGAGTCGCACGGGACCGGTCAATGTGGCGACACTTGGGGGAGGCCTATGTCCAGCAGTGGACGTCTTTCGGCTGAAATGATGATGAATGATGATGATGAAGTAATTTTGATATTTTTATTTCGTATTAGTAAGTATAATATAGTTTGTATCACTATTACATTAAATAAAACAGTTTTTGGCAATTAAACAATATTTTTGAAGGTTTTTTTTTTTTTTATTGAAAAATAAGTCCACAGTGCCACTAAGACGAAATAAAATTAAATAATGAAAGTAAAAGTGACACTTTAATATAAATAACGATAAAATGTAAATATATACAACTAAATTAGTATCGTTTTTGCTTTTAAATTTGAGATACAACATGTACCTATAATTTCTATATCAAAGAATAACTAAATTTTGCATGGATTCTTACGTATCACTCATATTCATACCACAAAAACCGTTTTTTGGTTCTCCTGAAAAGTTAACCATTTTGGATAGTGACAGTATTGGTTTAGGCGTGCGGTTTGACATTTACAAAGCGAAATAATAATTGACAGTCGCATTCGAAACTGCTCTGAATACCTTTCTCTATGAATGGGTAATAGGCAGCAAGCAAGAGTTCCGGTAGAACGTTCAACGGTAGTCGTGTTGCAAATTAAACTCAGTTCAGGTCGAACTGATTTGTTAGACGACCTGTTTGGTTCCTACATTTGAATGTCTGGGTCCTTCCATCTAGGAAGCGTCTTGCTGAAGTACAGTCAATGTATCTATTTCATTTCACGAAAATAAAGATTATTTTAATCTACACAAATAAGAACATTAGCTATACGAGGAGGCTGGTACATTTTTGTTGAAGCGAATGTTCCCCCCTGCCCCAGCACCTACCCAAGAAAGTTACATTGAACTAGATCAGAAGTTTACTGAAAATATCATGGGCCAAGTAAATACCCGTTTAGGCTAAATCCTTAGTTTAACACAACGTAGTTACCTACTTTTTCTGGAGCGTAGTGAGAAGTTGTACACAATCAATGATTGACATGATATGGCATATTAAAATGGCACATTGTAAGTACTTTAGAATTGGTTCAGCTTCGTAGAGTCGTCTCCAAAATCGGTCTCCTTCTGAAACTTGATGTGGGCCCGAGTACCTGTAATATGTCAAGTAAGTACCTATCACGGTATGGAGGTACTGACATTATACTATCTAGGCAATTTAGGCATAGACCGCAAGTCTGAATTAGCAAGTAATTAATTCACCCTAATGATGGCCCATTAATTCACCTTAAATGACAAGCCGTCCACAGGGTGTAACTGGAATAGCGGGATATGAATTTGATTATGACGCATTATCAAACAGACTGTGCGTCAGATTAAACATAACCGAAGAAACTGGTACCTACAATTCAATTGAAGAAGAAATGTTAAAAGTAGAAAAGCAAATGTGAGTGGAAGCGGTAGGGGACGCTCTTGAAGGACAATACACTGACTGTATTGGTGTTGTTCTTCAGAAAAGTCAGGGCTAGCAGTCTCGACATAGCGACAACGACAACTTAACAACGTTTCATAACTTTCACCAGCCGAACACGCATTGAGGGTAATGAAATGCACCCCCTTGTCCTAGATAAGCCTTTCCTCTTTTTATAATACCAAATATGTTTTTGCTATCCAATTATCCAAATGCTTAAGCAGAAACAGAAGATACCTTTATTATGTTTCAGAAGTCCGTCCATTAGACGATACTATTCGATCATTTCATTATACCCTTGGTTGCGAGCTACGTGGAATGAATGGAACACGTCCTGCAACAGCGATTGCGGACAAAACAAATGAAAGAAGCACGCCACGAGTCACTGTGACGAAGCCTAGTGACTAACGGATCTTCGGTACCTAGTTTATAGGAAATAAAACGAGACCTCAGTCTACCATATTTGAGCTACACCTTGTACTTAAATTTAATTAAAGCCACCTCAGACAGCCGTCGAAACCAACGCCTGCTAATTATTCATAATATTCTAGTGCCCAAACTAGGTTTGGCTATCTGCCAAACTATGACTTATTAACATAAAATATTAGGTAGGCATTCATTTTCACTCGAAGCAGTAATAGTTTGCGGAGAACTTCGGGAATTGTGGGTAGTATTGCTGTTTTGAATAAAACAGTTTTTGGCTTACATTGTATTCGGCTTCTAAACTTTTTTCATAGTTTTACTATTACCATTACGGATGCACCCGGAGATGGGCAAGGATCGTCAATTCGTCACACGGTAAACGCCTGAGGAAGGACTGCGCGATCGAGGTCGACTGCGGCGATCGAAGGTGGCGTGACCATCTCACGATCAGCTTAGCTTTTCACAAACGCTTCGATTCGATTTCGATTCGGAAAATCGTATGTCTATCTCGCTAGCTTTCATGTTTTCATGGCAAGAAAAGACAGACATACGACATATCGAATCGAAATCGAATTGAAGCGTTTGTGAATAGCTTGCTGATCATGTTTGGGGGCTAACATAGCCAGAGATCGCAGAGGACAGAGAGATATGGACCGAGAAAGGGACTTTTGCATAGCAGTGCAACACGCAAGATGTAAGCTAGTAAAATAATAAAAATAATTTAAAACAATTAGGATGACGACAACGTAAATACATTATCGTAACTTTAAGAGGCAGTGCCCCAGTATCATCAGATGTTCCTACTTGCCAAGCTGCCATTGCAACAGTTAGGTAGGTACTTACCTAAGAGTAAGGTTGCCATAAGTACGAGTTTCCCCTGATTTGTCCTAGTTCAGGGGCCGTCCAAGTTGGGTTTTTTAAAAATAGTCCGGTTAAAACCAGGACACTTTTTGAGTCATTGGAATCGAGGACTGCCGAAAAAAAAAACAGAAAATAAAACTAGATTGTCAAACATGACATTCTAGACGTAAATTTGTGTAAATTTTACGAGCCCACAAAAAAGGACGGAAAATCATGTAGCCAGCCAACAAAAGGAAAAATTGATAGAAATTAATGTGGTAAATCCAAATGCTCAGTAAGATTATACAGGCCACATCAGGCAAACCTGGCTCATATCCGACTGTTGAAATATGTACAGCATGCAAGAGGAAATCCGTACAAGTGAAGTAGGAAATTTTTCTATTCAATTCCACTAGCTTTTACTCGCGGCTTCGTTTCCGTAATGTCGAAACGTCTACTCACGGGAACGTTTTAAAGGGGATAATAGCTTATTTTCGGAATCAGACCAGTAGTTCTGAAGATTATGCCCTTAGCCCTACATATTTATTTATTTATTTTCGCTTATTCATTTTTATACATATTTTTAACATTTTTAAGTATTTCTTAATAAAACTTCATAAAACATTTAAAAATATAAAAAAAAAACAGTAGCCCACCAGCGCTGGGAACAGGGTCCGAGCTGCCGGTGGTCAAGGCTCTTGAGAGAGGAACTTCCTAACTGAATCCAGCCCTTGATCTAGCTGCCAAGCGAGAGCCTTCTAAATGTTAGTCGAGGCTCTTGGCTATTAAGCCATTGGCCGACACGACTATCGGCACAATGACTGCTATACTCACATCCCATATGTCGACAACCTCGCGAGCCAGATCTACATTCTAACATTATCGTCTTACATTCATCAACAAACAAGTCCAATTCACACTTACAAACAAACTTTACCTCTTTATAATAATAGTAAGTATATATTTTTTTAGGTAGGTAACCAAATTCTCAGTAGTAACTGCAAGGAATGGTCACGATGGATCATTGCTATCTTCAGTATCCAACAAACGTGATTGGTTACTACGTCACAGTTTCCGCCAACTGGTACTATTTCAGTGTTTGTCAAAGGTACAGAATGTAGGGATAAGTTTTTACAACGCATACGCGAGTGCGTAAAACAACTAGTCCTAAGTATAACTGACGCTATAGGTTTGAAGAACTTCACACTTGCTCAAACTTCATCTCATGATCTTTTCCAAAAACTAAAGAACATTTTTGATTGGTTGCACAGCGCAATCAAACAAATTTTCACAGATCAAAGAACTGAAAGATTTACAGCAGGTAGGTACTGTTCTACAATTTTTTTACAGACCTATTGTATCAGTCGAGGGGTACATAGCCTTACCCGTACCAGTAAAGATCACAACATACAGAGACAACACCCGCAGTACAGTTCTTCAGCCTCCTTCGCGAAAAAAGAACGTACCTACATTACAGCGACGAGACCCTGTGCCATCCAAAGAGGAGCTGCTTCCGAAGAGCAGCAACTACAGAATCTGTAAGCCAAGAAACATTAATCTGCCGATGGTATAGAAGACTCTGCGAGAATTAAGAGAAATATCGAAACGAGAAAAGTTACTTTCTTTAAAAACAGAAAAAGCTCGGTGGGAAAGAGAAGCAGAGTTCTTGGAACAGTTGATGCGAAGAGAGAGAGAGAGACAGATTCGCCTGGCGGAACAGCAACTCGTAGCAACGCCAAGGTCCCACAGTTCCATTAAATGAATGTCCACTACCTACAAAGTTGTGAACGACTAACCACAAAACGGAAAAATAAAACAAGAAAGACGCAAGCAAAGCTATGTTGTCAAGCCACAGTGGTTTGTTATGATCCAAAGAAATTGTAAGTTTGTGTGTTTACCCTTCTATTAGTTTATATATTATCTCCGGTTTCATATAGGGTGTAAAACCTATTAACGAAGCCCAAAGGCACTTGGTCTCCCCGTCATTGCGATCATTTTTTTGTTCTACACCATACCTTTCCTGCAGGAACCTTCCATAGTCTCCGCCAGAAAAGTAAGAATTAAAGGTCATTGCTCTTTCCTTAATTTGACTCCGCTACTGAATGTCGAAGTTTGAAATGTCGACGTATGTTAGTTCTAAAGTACAGGATCTCGATGTACGCCAGTTCGAAAGTTCACTGGAGCGAAGTATGCAAGGCCGACGTATCGTTAGTTAGAAAGCATACGAGTGCGATGTACGCCAGTTCGAAATTACCCTGTTACGAAGTATGAAATGCCTCCGTACTGTTACTGGTACTCCTACAACATTATAATTAGCAAATTTGTGAAAAGTAAGTAAATGTGTAAAAAGAATGGAGATGATCATTATGTACACAAATTTAACAATATATTTCATCTTCATGAACCAGATTCGAATACTGCTGAAGCAAATACCGTCAGGCACTCATTAAAAAGAAAAGCTGCCGACAGTTTTGATAGGCCTGGGCAAATTATTCAAAAAAGTATACAGGACGTGCCTAGTACGTCATCTCCTTTCATGCCGTCAAAAGAATTCACTCCATTCTTTCTTGTAATTACCGTGGCGCCACAACTCGACGACTTTTTTCTCACGCAATTCCAGTAGAACACATTATCACACTTTTTATTAATCATTTATAGAAACTCATCAAGAAACAAAAGATTATTATTTTTATGCGACATAACAAACTCACATTTACTGTTCTCTATTTTTACGAATGAGTTAAAATGATGAAGCGATATCACTGTTGTAGGACAACAAATTAATGACACTTGGAAAAATACTATCTACCCTCACAATTTCTATAATTTTGAAATAAATGTAGTACCTGGTAAACTTAATATTTTTAAAATGCATTGTCTATTTGTAATGTAAAATAGTAAACACATAGTGTTATTTATCATTGTTGCGTTAAACTTCCGTTTAAATATATTTATCATAATAATAGGTACAAACAATTACTAATATCCGTGCCTGTCTCTATATAAAAAATGAAGTAAATTTATTTTTACACAAATTTGCTAATTATAATGTTGTAGGAGTACCAGTAACAGTACGGAGGCATTTTATACTTCGTAACAGGGTAATTTCGAACTGGCGTACATCGCACTCGTATGCTTTCTAACTAACGATACGTCGGCCTTGCATACTTCGCTCCAGTGAACTTTCGAACTGGCGTACATCGAGATCCTGTACTTTAGAACTAACATACGTCGACATTTCAAACTTCGACATTCAGTAGCGGAGTCCCTTAATTTCTCTGCGTAGGTACCCCGACAATAAATTATGAATCATTTTTTATTACGAGAAAAAGTCAAGGATCACGATAAAGGTCGTTTCGGGACAAGTTTAGGTAATTATTTCTGTTTTCGGAATCATGTATTTGAATAAATGTATGCGGTTAATGACCTTTAATTCTTACTTATCTGGCGGAGACTATAGTTACAGAGATATTGGGGGTCAAATTTCCAACTTTTTGACAAGAATTTTTTTTAATACTTACAAGTTTTTAATGTAAGATTTTTGGTACTCCCTTTTTTCATTAACCTTAACACGTTTGCTATACACTTCATTAACCATAATGTTCAAAATCCCGAAATTTTGTTTTACATAATTGGCATAATATCGAATACTATAATAATTGATTATCCTACTTTTACATGACATAAAGTCAGATGTCCTAAGTATTGTACTAAACAGGATGTTTGGCTTATGGGCATGGGAGGTCATTAGCTAGGTCTACCCATACATCCTATGTCCCAAATATCACGGTTGGTTACATGTTATTTTTTTTTAATTTGAAAAAAAATACCCGAAATTTTTATGTCAATTGTATATCTCAGCGAAAAAACCGCATACTAGTTCTGAGATGCCAATTGTTTACGGGGTGCCCCAGGGCAGCATCCTTGGACCGAGCCTTTTCTAATGCTATAAAAATGATTTAGGTATGTATCTTATAACTTGAAAACGGTACGATATTTTCTTATGCAGATGATACAGCACTTCCCTGAACGTCTCCAAAACCTAGTTACTCTACTTCTCCATTCGCAGTACTGCAATACCATCTGATGTACCTACTCCCTCAAATTACTACTACTGGTAACACCTGTAGTACCTGCTTATAGATAAAGTCACACACATCAAGTACCTCGGCGTCGCGCGTCGTGATAGAAAGTCAACTGTCATTCAAAAATTATATCGATCACCTCTCTAACCGCGTACGGAAGCTATAAAATAAAGCGATTGCGATCTTTTTTCTATGGCATCACTGCTGTCAACTGTCAATGTGTGAAGTAGTATTTACCGGGCGGGAAAGTTTGTGTTGTGAATTTTAATTTCATCCGTATTAATTTACGGGTAAGTATTTAAGTACTTTCAGTGAAAATGTGAAATCAATAAAATTCAACGACACACACCTTGTGTAATCGAAGAACTTCCATTCATATTTCTGTTACAATTAATTATATGATAGGTAAGGCTAACCCTGCCTCCCTGTAGCGAAGTACCGTAATTTTATTAGTAACTTTATTTCCGGTGCAAATGGTAATCCTCTTTTCGTTGGTTTCCTGAGGTCGGGTACGGGCCACAAACGGCAATATATAGGTTACACTTTTTACAGATTCAGGAATCTATAACTTGCGTGAAATTCCTGAATAGAATATTTTGTAAAGGCATCAGAATAATCTCGTAAATTTCGCCTCGGTCCCACTTCTGTCTGCCAAATCAGACATTCTTCCTTTTTAACTAATAAACGTTTATTTTGAAATCGAATTTGCGGGTATATAACCCGAAACGTAGATATCAAAATCAGCCATTAAATATATAAGTAAAGGTTTTGCTTTACCTTTAATTGTCATTACGGGACAATGAACCGTTTACTCACTCTGAGGGAGAACTCTTTTAATTTTTACTAAGGAACTGCTTACTGACTCTGAAGTATGGGTGAAACACACACTCATGCAAAAACACACACGCGCAAGCAGACGCACGCTTTCACATACATGTATACCTACACACCTATACCACGTACCTAAGTAATTATTCTAAATTGTTTTGTTCTTAAAATACTTTATACTTTTATTTCTCATGATACCTTTTTTTTGGTTTTATTTGTTAAACAACCTTTAACATTGGTACCTAAGAATGAAACTGTAAACTGCTTTCTGAGTGGAAACCTGGTGACCTGGTGGTGTTTCATATACCTACCACAGGCACCAGTGATTCACGCCAATGTAGGTAATGTCTTGTTTATGCCAATAACTATTATTGGTATACAAACTACAGACCGACAGTAGTTAGGGGAATTCTCGAGAATGCACGAGGATTCCGCGAAAGACGCGCGACCTTTTTTTGGCTCGTATTTAGTTTGTATGTTATACAATAATTGATGGGTAGGTCTCTACCCATAAGATTTAATTTAAAAAAACAAAACTTGTTCAGAGATGTTGTGATGCTTTAAACTTCTAAATTAACGCATTGCCCAGTTATCTGGAGGCAAATATCGCGTTATGAGAACTTTATACATCCAAATGGCGGCAACGCGACATTTTTTACTACATAAATATGTGACTATATTTTTTGTTTGTCATAAGTGTCATCTCTGGTTCTCTATTGTATTACCTAACTTTTTTATTCATAATTTAAAGTGCCATAACTTTTTTTGTCCTAATCATCATTTGTCCGAATGATAACTTACCCGAACTTAATATCACATAATATCACATGCTATAAAATTGAAATTCCTAAAATACAAAATGCTCTAAACCCGTTTGTCATAAATATTACAATCAATAATATACAAAACACTTAAAATCGTTTTCAATAATAGTTATAAATCCTAAATAAAAAAATAAAAAAGTTTAGATCTTAATAATATTTTTAAAACAAACCGGTATGTTCCCAGACGTTCCCAAAAGGGAACAGAACATTGTTATTTTAATTGTGTCTGTAATTACGGGTACCTACAGTAAAGTAAGTATTACTTAGCTTTTGCTATGCTATGAACTTCTCTCAACAAAACACATTTTTATACAATATTGCTCTTATGAAATTTGTAAGAATTAAAAAGTAGAACCATCATATCGCAGAAAGTTGGCATACATTTCATATAGGTAGTCATTAAAAGGCAGAAAATCAATCAATCAAACCTGTTAATCGTTATAACACAGTTGAGTGTGAACATAATTATGTGGATTTTATTTTACCCTGTAATAAGTATGCAAACAAACATGCAGCAATCATGCAGCAAGCATGCAGCGAGCAAGCAGCAAGCATACAGCAAGCAGGCAGCAAGCATGCAGCAAGCATGCAGCAAGCATGCAGCAAGCATACAGCAAGCATACAACAAGCTTGCAGCAACCATGCAAGCACGCATACAGTATGCAAGCAAGCATGCAGCATGCAAGCGAGCAAGCAACATGCAGCAAGCATGCAACAAGCTTACAGCAACCATGCAAGCACGCATACAGTATGTAAGCAAGCATGCAGCATGCAAGCGAGCAAGCAACATGCAGCAGGCATGGTTTCTGTCACGGCTCCGGCGCTGCGGGTCTGCGGCGGTCCCTCGCGAGCTTATCGTCGCAGATGTGTTTAACGCTCACCACCGCAGCTTCGGCTTGCTGGCCGGCTTCGCCGGCCAGCCTCAGCAGCGGCGGCGAGTGTTACAACCACCTGCTCCTCAACTCGCGGGCCGCCTCGCCCCTCCGCGCCTACGCGATTTTAAATTACACTCTAGGGGTAGGGCAGACAAGACTGCGTGGGGTCGGATTTACAGCGATTCGTTTCTGTCAATAAAACCTAATATATTGCAAATGTTTTAGGACCAAAAATTGTATTACACTTATATGAACATTAGGAATAATACACATTATACAATAAAACACTTAGGATAATTGACTTTATGGCATATAAAATTAGAAGATTTAATTATTATAGTATTCGATATTATGAAAGAACAGTTTTAGAAATAAAGCTAATTATGTAAAACAAAATTTCGGGATTTTGAACATTATGGTAACTGAAGTTTATAGCAAACGTTTTATGGATAATGATTTTCGGACAAAAATTTTTAGGAGATATAAGGGAGTACCGTCATCTCTACCCAAAGAGATAAAAAAAGAAAAAAGACTGAGATTGATTGATTGGGTAAAGATTTCCCAATTAACCCTGAACCCAATACTTTAGCAATAAAGTTGAAAATCTATTAAAGTTTGTCAGACTGTAGTAGCTTGATGTGCTGGCGTCATTTTTTTATTTATTTTTTTCGGATGTTAATCATCAAATGACTCGAATGAACTCTCTAAATTCTTACGATCTATCTCTTGGACTATACCATACTAATTGAACTCATTATTATCTTCTAAACTAAGACCCGATTAAATCTTACAAGTCACAACTTGGCGACAAAATATGGGAGAAAACAGATCTTCGCTAAATAGTTGCTCTAGTTTGACATATATACGTAAATGCGGCCAAGCTGGGGAGACTCTCTCCAGATCGGCCACTTAAAAACCCTTATATCTTTTGAACCAGTGACCAACAAATTCTGATATTTGGCGACAAATTTTTGTGTTATCAAAATTTAAATCCCTGATGGACGATGGTGGCCAGCCAGTGTCAATTCTTTATGTAGCTCTTCGGTACGCGCAATTACAGACACAATTAAAATAATGCACCGTGCCCGATCGGGCACGGCTGTGGCCCTACAGTACTTAATTATTTTATTTCAATTTTACATCGCGCTTTAATGGGGTGGCGAAGGCAAAGTAAATCTTAGATGGCGCCACCAAAATTGGTCTCAATCTGACCAATGAGGTTAAGCTATTTTGAAATATAAAATGACATTACTTACCACATTTTCAACCAAAGACGATGTTTGGGTACCGGCTATACTAGCGCCATTGGTTCCAGTTGGAACATGGTTCATTAGAACCAGTTTTGGTTTTTTAATAATTTGACAGCTGTCAGTTGAAAACGATTCTCCCTAGGGCTGAAAAGTATTACTGGTATTACTGTCAACGCGCTCCTCAGGCAACTTCAGACCTATTTTCTGAGTATGAGTAGTAAAAAGATTATTTTTCTTGTTACAGCCAGAAGAAATCCCTCAATGAAAGACTTTCATTATTCTGCTACAAGTTATGCTGTCGGTTCTACTGCTGCCTAACTTTCTTATTGTTAATAGGCTTTGCCGCCTTATATTTTATATGAAACTTTTGTCCGCTAAAAGATCAGTGAGTAATGTGCAAATGAAGTATACGGAATAAACGTTATTCAACATAATAAAATTGTGTTCCTTTCAATAGGGTATTACACCCATTTTAAAAAAGTGTCAATTAGATTCTATACTGCTAATGAACCAATAAAAAAAATGATGATTTTTTTATTGGTTCATTAGCACCGGCTCGACGCCAGGGCAACGGAAAAATCCTAGCACAGGCTCGAGTCTCCTCTGGTTGCAATCTTAATTCACATCCGGAGACGGTACGAGATTCTGAGAAGGCTCGAGCTCTCGAGGTATCCTCGACGACTCCCGAGCATTCGCGACATGCGTTTGTATAATTTTCTACCTTATAGAATGGTAATACGGTCCGAACAATGCCACCTATTCACTAATAGCGCGAGGATTTTTCCGTTCTATCTGAACTGACCGTTATTCCCATTGACAAAGGCTACCAGGGCTAGGGAAAAAAAACACGTTTAAAATGTACTCAAATATTCTATATTTATAAACGTACTCATAACTAAAACAGTTACATTAAAACAATAAAATAATTAATCAATTCAAATGTCCCTGAGAGAAATAAAATAAATATTTATATCCAACATTCTTCATTCTTGTTTGTTTTCAAGTCACAATCAAATTTAATACAAGGGAATAAGGTTCAGATGAACAATAAAAGTACGAAAATACTATAGTTTCATAATTCGGAGATCTCAATGTTATTATCTAAATAGGAATAATCTCATACATTATGCAATAATATCGACTGGACTTAGGTGGAACCAGAAATTGGGACCTTTCCTAGCTAAGGCACTGTATAACAATTTTCATACATCAACATTGTTCTAAACCTATTTTAGACCCGGACTCCACCGGAGTGGAGACGAACGGAACGAAGAGGAGAACTGTGAAAGCCGACCAATCACATTGGTTGAAATTTACATCGCGTCTCTAATCTGTGATTGGTCGAATCTTGCACAGTTCCTCTCCGCCTTAGATGTTGCATTTCACGAACGCGACTCATTTTTCAAATCATCATCAGCCTAGCCTTTTCCCAAGTTTTATTGGGGTCGGCTTCCAGTCTAACCGGATGCAGCTGAATACCAGTATTTTACATGGAGCTACTGCCTATCTGACCTCCACAACCCAGTTAGTACTGGGTAATACGATACACCTTGGTAACACTGGTTTTCAGACTTTTTGGGCCACTCCTGTAACGACTGTCAAAAATCACAAATGACAGCCGAGACCAACTGCTTAACGTGCTTTCCGAGGCACGGAGGAAACTCGGTATGTAATGGGTGGTCACCCATCCACAAACCAACCTAGGCAAGCACGGCTTAACCTAACGATCGACCCGAGCGGCTGTTATTATTTAGCCACGAGCTCCTCACTCATTTTTCAAATATATACCGTAATATAATGACATGAGAGTTACATAACGCACTCGTGAATTGCATGATCTATTTTTATTATTATTAGTAACAATATTTTTATACATTTTTTGTACTAACTATTTGACGAAAACTAGCCAAGTTTAAGTTTAACAACCACTAAAGTTCAGTCTCTCGTATTTCAAAAACCTTTCCAGTACAATTTTCCTTTTCAACCATCGGTTTTTTTGTTCCAGAAGTCGATTCTTCTACACACGCAATGGCATTTGCCAAACGCTTTCTATTCGGACTTTTATCGATATTTAAACTAATATTCGTTAAAGGCGACCGTAAACTCGATTCTTTATCAACAGCCAAATTACCGATGGACAAAGTCAGATCTGAAGGGACGTTACCATCTAAGCAATAGAGTAGAGAATCGCTAATTTTGTCATCGGTATCATTCGATTTATTTAGTATCGATAAATCAATTGGTGATGCTGTCAGCACCGATCTGCTTAGAAGATATTCTCTGAACGGTTCTGATAATGATTTGGTTTTTTCTTCATGTGTAATCGTAAACTTTGGTAAGCCATCGTCGCTTTCGCATAGTGTTGTGTTTAAATCTTCGACTAAGTTCGGTTTTTCACGGCTTATTACGAATCGAGTGTTTACCGCTCGTAGAGGACTGGCATCACCGATTGAATTAATCGATCGAGCATCGAATGGATTTGTTCTCGGTAGAGATGTGCTGGCTGAATGACTTGATCTGAAATGGAGAAGTATAGGTATAGACACCAGAAAAAATCATAGACTGCGAAGCAATGCTGATGTCATGTTTTGCCTGTTTACCTTTGATTTAGATCTTCTTTTACTGTTTTAAATTACTGTAGATAATAAAAGCCAGGGCCATTTTTGAAAATTATTTCAATACTGAAGCTGTTGTTTTTGAGCCAATTTTTACAAATAATCTCGATTTTTGTATCTTTCTATTATAATACTTTCATACTAAAAATCATGTTAGTAATAAATCCTTCGTTTGTTAGTAACAACTATGTACAGTATGTTACCTTTCGCACGAGAACGTGGACCTAGAGCCGTCATTCTCATCGTCCGAAGAAACAAAATCGCTGTCATTCTTCGGTGACATGGATTGGTACATGCCATCAGATTTGGCCGTCTCGTCTTTCTGTACGGTTGTGTCCGCCATGTCTCGTTGTTCCGATGTTATTATTAATGGTTTTCGGGAGCGTGGAGTCATTATTGATTCCTGTAAATTCAATGTATTAGTTTTAGGTTAATTTTGTCATGTAGGTCGGTAGGTAAGGTCGAGATCTATATACGTCACTTAGCATTCACGGTCGGCCAAACTATTTGTTTTACGTTTTAACATGCGAATTACATTGTAAAATGTAAACCAAATAGCTTGCTGGCTATAAAATAAATTCCCGGCACTTTCAAACACTGGTTGAGCTAACTAATAGGCATGTGTCCTGAAAATATCTAATTAGTCCATCAGTTAGATTATCAAAAAATATTCGACACGTATTTTTTCTTTTGTTACGTAAACCAAAATTGACTAAGATACGACGCTTTTAAAATTCTCAATACGTCACGCCGTGCTATAATTTTTAGTGCGTTGTGACGTCACGAGCCCCCACTCTCGACTTTGATGCGTTTTATCTTTGTCAATATTCATTAAATTACAAAAACAAAATATACGTGTCCATTATTTTCCAATACTGACGGACTAAATAGATTTGCAATTTATTGATGGTGGAGACTAGCCTATTACTAGGAAGTCACTCTACTATTTGCTCCAGTTTGAACGCTTCCATAGAAGTTAGTTGACACGTGAAAGCGAATTGTATCGCTTGCTTTGGGCTGAATTTTATCACAATAATAGTTTTTCGCTGCCGTCTTATTCAACAATGTAGATTATAGAACATGATAATAAAGTAATTCGAACATCTGCCGCATTATTAACAAAGGGCACCTAACACATTTAAAAGCACAAACATTTGACACAAGAGAACATAATAGGTCAAACATGCAACTCATGCGCAAACAACCAACCTGCATGGCTTTCGATAACTTTTGCGTCGACTTTGTTATAGGCGACATTGAGGCTCTTCGGAAATTGATCGTGTAAGGCGTAGCACAGTCTTCATCGAACAAAACGGCATCGGAAATGCCCGGCGTACTTGTCAGATAGTGTTTGACTTCATTCTGTAGCGGAATCTTCTTTGGTGTATCACCTATAGGACTTCTTTCACCACTAAGTTCGTGAATTTCGTTTTCCGACCCCGTGTCTTGGTCATCGAAACACGATACGCAAGTCGGTGTACTCCGAATAACGCCATTTCTTTTCTGATACTTCTTATTAAATGTTTGCGTCGTCACAATTTTGGAACGGAATAGCCGATTCCCACGCTTTTTCTTCGGCGTTTCGTCGTTCGTATCTAAAGCACTCAAATTAGGTTCGGAGACGAATTTCGGACTCAATTTTCGGGATCTATTCAACGCGCCTTCGGATAACGTACTTTCGTTGCTTGCGTCCGAATCGTAATCATCGTCTAGAGATTCCGAACTGGCAATCTTGTGTGCCAAGTTCTTGAGCACTATGTTTTTATGTGAAACATCGACTTTATTGTCATCTGTGAATCTTAATTTTCCTTTTCCGGTTTTCTGTAAGCGTTAAGCATGACGAGAAAGTTAGGGAGAGGATAGCACACAGAGAGAAAAGAGACATAAGACATCACAACACAATGCACGAACATGATGTTAGTTACAAGTATGCATTTACATGCTTTTAACGACGAAAACACATTAAAGAAGTAACATTTTTATATAAAAGTACTGTATGGATCGGAATGCTGGGCTGTGAAGAAAACGGATGAAAAAAGATTGCATGTAGCGGAGATGAGAATGTTGAGGTGGATGTGTGGTGTGACAATAATGGATAAAATAAGGAATGAGTACGAAGGGTGTAAAAAACCTCTTAACGAAGCCGAAAGGCACTTATTCTCCCCGTCATTGCGGTCATTTTACACCATACCTGGGAACCTTCTAGTTACGGAGACATTGGGGGTCAAATTTACAACTTTTTGACAAGTTTTAAATGTAATATTTTTACTTTAAACACCTCCACGACCCCCGTACTATCCATCCATCAGCACAATGTTTTGAGTGCGTTACAAAAAAAAAGTAATTTCCCAGCAATAATTGTTGCGTAAAGTTACTTAGTTTGATGTAAAGAATGCTTGGTTGACAGCTTCGTGATGAGGTTGTTTACACCCTGTATTAGAAGAAGTTTGATAGTTGCGCCAGTTACAGACAAGTTGAAAGGGAATCGACTGTCTTGGTATGGACATGTGATGAGGAGGGAAGAATTGCATGTGACTAAAAGAGTGATGAATATAAATGTTGATGGATGGAGGGGGAGAGGAAGACCAAGGAAACGATGGATGGATTGTGTGAGGAATGATATGAATGAAAAAGGTGTAAATGATAGCGTGTCGGTTGACAGAGGAGAATGGAAGAAGAAAACGTGTTGCGCCGACCCCAAGTAACCCAAAGTAAGTTACACCAATCAATTGAGATACTTTTTAAGAGCTGTCAAAACGCGGTTCTCTTATAGATTTTGTATGGCTGTGGTATATCTGATGTTTATTTTCTAAGTGGGTGGTTATGTTTTCGTTAGTTGGTTGCTAGCCATTACACGAGTTCATGTGATTTGCGTAGTTTCTTTGTTATAATCCCTGAAATACAGAACAATGGCAATAGCAAACTGTGACTTCACTGTATAGTCAACTCAATGACTCGACTATTTGGTGATTTCAAAGCAACGAAAAATCGAATTTGGCAATTAATTGAAAATAAATCGTGTTTTCAGGCCCAAAATAAAGTGTTTTTTTTTTTGAGATTGGTGTCCTGGAATTATTGTTTCATGATGTCATCTACCCTATTCAATATTTAGTTTTAATTCCGTCAAAAGGTAGATCCAGACTTGGATGCAGAATCCTCCGGACCACCCTCCATTTTAAACCATAATCTTGCTCTATATAGGCGAAAGTATGGATGGATGGATGGATATTTTGTTACCTAATTATGGGGAAAATATAATAACCACCAAAAATAACTTTGTGACCATTAACATCTATCACCAAAAATATCAATTGATCACCAAATTTAGTAAATTGAGCACCAAAATTTTAATGAGGTGGTTGATGACAAACTAGTTTTGCCTAGGCCGACATGGGGCACCTCGACACATTTTTTTATAAACCATTCAGAAGTAGGAGCCCCGGCTCCGTCGAACGGGTCTCCCTCGACTCGGAAGCAAGAGCATAACAGTTCAATTTCTGGTGGTCATTAACTAAAAAAATAAATTTTTGGTTCTAATTTCACGATAAAATGGGGATTAATTTTGGTGATCATTTTCTAATTTTGGCAATCAAAAAGTATTTTTTTTTGCCGTTACATTTTGCTAAATCTGGTGGTTCGTTAATTGCATGCCCTTAATTATACCAGATCGGCAGAACGGATCTGGATAAAATCTGGCACAGACATAGATTATAGAATGGAATATCACATAGGATATTTTTTATCCCTATAGTACGATACCGGGGGACAATCAACGGAACCATGCAAGTGAATCCGCGGACGTCAGCTAGTTTATCATATTAATGTGTTTTCGTCATATAAGATGATGTAAGGAGTAATCACACTGACGAACGCACGAGTGCATTTGCAGTGTGATAACACTCTTATTGTGAGGTGTAAAACATTTTAGTTTTGAAAGGTATTATTGGTTATTTTAAAGGGAAAGTTTAAGCTCGCAATACCTTTGGATATATCCTGCAAACATAGACACAAATTTTAAGCTTTCACGGTTCATTACTATACTTAAAATGTCACTTACGGGATATCTTCCGTGATTATTGAATTATTTTAACCCGCGATCATGACGCTTGCAACAGCGTCGAAATATCGGGAGCTCAAAAATAATTCAATAATAACGGAAGATATCCCGTAAGTGACATTTTAAGTATAGACACAAGTTTTTTTTATTTTTTTTGTTGTATTTCGAGCTTAGATTATTGCAAGAACAGTATCAACATTGTTACTCAGAAATCGTATTAAATTAGAACTTACCTCATCTATAACATTAATATTAGAACCGGAACCTTTCTTTGGTGTTTTGTTGAGTAGTCCCTTGTTAAAAATGTGCCTCTTGATCGAGTCGCCGAAACTTCTGGAGCCGGCAACTTTACCGGTTCTTTGGATTTGTATTGGTGTACCTGGAATATGCAAATATTTCGAATTAATACTTTAGTTTCGAACATAATTTTTTTCCTCATCATTTGCAGTTTTTTTCGAGCCGAGGCTCAAATATCTCTGCATGCTCTTCACGATCCATGTGCTCCCGATTATCTAAAGACTTATTTGAAAGTGTTGGGCAGTTCTCATAGTCGTAACCTTCGAGCTTCCAAGAATCTACTTCTCCAAATTCCTTCACACCACCGTACAGGCTTTATGTCAAATTCTTACGCTATCTCTCGCTTTTGGCATTAAAAAGGCTGAAAGCAAATTCACTTTCAAAAGAAAAGTTTGTAACTACTATTTAAGTCAGACTAAATAGCTCTCAATTTAGTATAGTCATAATAATTATTATTAGGTTTCTCGTTATTTTCTTTGTAATTTTTGGTATTTGATAGAATATTTATTTATTTATTAAAACTTTATGCATAAAATGTACAAAGGCGGACTTAATGCCTTGGGCATTTTCTACCAGTCTACCTTAGGGTGATGCAGAGACAAAACAGTAGGTGCAACAGAACAGAAAATTTTGAAGAATAAAATATTATTATAATAATAAATACTTATATACATACATACAACAAATTATATAAACTGAGGAAAGGTAAAAATAAAATAAAAAACATACATGAAGAAAACCAACAAATTAATTGTGGGACAAGTCTGCCAACTTCTTATGGAAGTGTTCCCGAGCTTTTATTTTGTAAATGTAAGCCGACTGGTTGAATATCTATTCGTTTATTTTATCTGTATATGTGTATTAGTATCAATATAAGTATATAAATACTCGTTAACAAGAAGTTAGTTTATTTGGCATTATTTTGTACCCTATCACTGTTTTCTTATTTAACCCAAAGGTTGACTGGTAGAGAATGCCTTGTGGCATTAAGTCCGCCTATGTACCACTATTATACGGTCGAACAAGCTATTTGGTTTACAGTTTAACCAACAAATTACATTGTAAAATGTAAACCAAATAGCTTATTCGACCGTACATGAAGTTTAAATAAATAAATCTAACCAGGTGCAGCTGAATAGCAGTAATTTACATAAAACGACTGCCTATCTGACCTCCATAACCTATTTAGTACTGGGTAACACGACACCCCTTGGTAAGACTGATTGTTAGACTGTCAAAATATCCTTTGAAAACCCACCGCCCGCTGCTCATACTATTTTTCGATACAGACACGCGAGCGAGCACCCTATTGTAGTGAGTAATCAGCCTATTGTTCCCACTGCTGCGACACTAGCCTATAATCCACCCCGCGGGCCCACTGCGGGTTGGTGTATGTCACATGACTTCGAATTTTTGGTTTCAGGACATGCTGGCTTCCTCACTATGTTTTCCTTCACCGTTTTGAGAAGCAGAGATGATGAAATAACACACAAAATTAGAAAGATACTTAACAAGGAGTATTTTGGTGACAATCATAAATAGCTTTTAGTTTTGATCTTGTTACTGCACGACTTGACATACACACATCAAAAAAAGTTTGTGATCACTTTGAAAATTCGAAATCTTTTTGTTACGTTTTTATAAAAAAAACTAGCGGATTTCCGTGGTATTACGGGGATAAAATATAGCCTATGTTACTCAGAGTGAATGTAGCTTTCTAATGGTGAAAGAATTTTTTAAATCGGCGCAATAGTTTTTGAGTTTATTCATTACAAACATACACACAAAAATACAAATCTTTCCTCTTTATAATATTATTGTAGAAGTGTAGATAAAAATAGTTTTATTTTTTAATTTCAAACAGGGTATTTCTATTTAAAGAAAACACAACAAAGTTTTTTTCTTGATAAAGTTTAATTTAAATAATTATATCAGCTTATGCTAGTGATCACAAACTTTTTTTGATGTGTGTACTTAGTATATTATCGCAACACATATGTCTACATTGTAATCTGTTTACTTACTTAAATCGCTGTAACTGGTCAACGCAAGTAACTTATAATAATATCTAATTAGATATAATACATGTGGAAGCTTGTAATTAGCAAATGTCGCTACTTATGCATGATATTTAAGATTGTTATTAGTCTGTAAGCTTTCTTTAAAATTAAATAAATAATTTACACTAAGTAGTGCGCCTGCCTGGGTTCGAACCCACGGCTTACTACTCGTAAGTCTGTAGTACGTCCGTCCGTGGTGGTCTTATACCAGAGGCCCTACATAACGCTTCGTCCGTATATTCGGATCTATCCGTCTCTCTCACTCGTTCTCATATGCAGACATGTGCGAAAGAGACGGATAGATCCGAATATACTGACGAAACGTTAGAGAGTAGGGTGGGTCCCTGTACCTACATTCATCTACACTAATATTATAAAGAGGAAAGATTTGTATTTTTGTGTGTGTGTATGCTTGTAATGAATAAACTCAAAAACTACTGCGCCAATTTTAAAAATTCTTTCACCATTAGAAAGCCACGTCTTTACTGAGTAACCTAGGCTATATTTTATCCCCGTACTCCTACGGGAACGGGAACTACGCGGGTGAAGCCGCGTGACGTCCGCTAGTAGCAAATAAAATTCTGATTCTGGGCCACCGCTGCTCTTCGAGTTACAGCGGTTTTGGCCGCCCTAAATGACGGTACGATGCAGGTGTCCTGCGCTTGCTTTTACCCTTTAGTAGAGGATTAACACTAGCCATAATAATCTTAAGGTGAAAGCGTCACGGTAGCCCGCGAAATTCAAATTTTCTTACGTTTTTTACAATGAGGGATTTTCTTTTTAGCTCTTCCCTAGTCGCTGTATAGATGGCGCTAGGAGTTAGTATGACAATGCAAGGAACGGAACCTAAAAAAACATATTTTAACAAAGCGCGAGCAATGTAGGTTATATTCGGAAGGTTAAGCAAATGAAAGTGTCAGTCAACGAGAGTATGTGACGTGACACAATGTTTTTTTTTCCAAGCGTTTTGGCTTTGGCACCAACTATCATAGTAAGTTCAGCGCCATCTATAGAGTTCTTGGAAACTAAGTTTTTTTTAATACCTCAAAACGAAAACCTCTCATTTGCCGGCCAGTGCTAGGTTGTATGTTGGTTAAAATATTGTTCGCGACTGTAAGACGTACACACATCAAAAAAAGTTTGCGATCACTTTGAAAAATATAAAACTTTTTTGTTACGGTAGATTATTATTATGATTTCTAGTTTTATTTTTTAATTTCAAACAGAGTATTTCTATTTAAAGAAAACACACAACAAAGATTTTTCTTGATAAAGTTCAATTTAAAAAATTATATCAGCTTATGCTAGTGATCACATTTTTTTTTTGATGTGTGTACATAGTTACAGAATTATAATCATCAAAATCATCAATACAACCCTCCAAGTTCATAAAGGTCTAGGAATGAAAAGTCAAAAATTCCTATAAAATTCTGTACAACCTAGCACTTGCCTGCGAATTGCAAAAAACGTAAGAAAACTTGAATTTTGCGGGCTACCCTGGAGAATCCACCTTAAGTAAGGAATCCTTACCATAGCCATTCTGCCTGTTAAAGTGTTTGATGAGTCGCCTCTTGTGCTGCGAGTCGGGCAGCGCCTGTATGTGTGCGTACAGTTGTGCCAGCGCTGTGTCCGTCGGGTTAGACTCGTTCTCTGCCCGCGTCCGGTGACGGTCCACGAATGTGTACACTGTGTTGGCTGCTGTTCTGAGGACAGTATAAAATAAATAATAAAATAAAAAAAAATAAAAACATTTATTTGACACCATAAAAATACATGTTACAAGCCAGTCACAATAAGAAAGCACACGAGTGTATTTCCACAAATCTGATCCTAACCCCCAAACTAGGCCTGGACCTGTATTTTAGCGGTCAGCGTTCAGCCATGGATTCTCTTAACAGTATTCAGAGTGTCGCTTCAAAGTTAACAGGCAAGGTTATTGCCGTTTGGTAACACATATTACTTAGTGAAAAGAAAAAAATACTAAAGGAATTACAATTATGATAATAAGTAATAAAATTAAAGCAAAGTTAAAAATAAAAACAAAGTTTTAATGTTATGGGGTTACTTGTGTTTGTATGTCTGTGTGTGAAAGTGTGTGAGTTGATGAGTGTTTGTGTGTAAGTGTGCATGTGGTGGAAGTGTGTTGTGTGTGCATAGGGGAGTGAGTGAGTGTATGGTTTGGTTCGCACCTTTCAATGTGTGTAAGGACGGGAAAGAGTAAGAATGGATGACAGTGTGTTTGGATTTTGGATTAGATTATATTATGTATGTGAAAAGACTTTCAGTCTCTTGATAGTCCATCTTTAGGAGCCAGTCTGCTACTTTCTTTTTCATTTCCTGCCGACACATTTTACTAATGTTTAGGTTTTTGTTCGCGAGATTATACAGTTTACTGCTTAAGCTATTAAACTGATGTTTGGCAAATGAGGTCCGACAGGGTATAGTAGGGCAAACGGAGGATTTGCTACGCTTATTTGGGTCGGGTAAGGGAACACTTCCTTGTCTTCTTTGGGTGGATTTGAGCACATAGAGCTGACGGACAGTTAGAACTTTAAGTTCAGAGAATAATTGTGAGGTGGGGAACCTGTACGGTTTCTTGGTCATAACCTTGATTGAGTACAGCTCTTTGTGCTCGCTCCAACCCGAGCAGATAGGTTTTGGCAGCACCTACCCACACGGTTATGCAGTATTGGATAATGGACTGACATAGGGCTAGGTAGACTAATTTTAGATTTCGCAGTGTTGCAGATTCCCTAAGGGTCCTGAATACATTTATAAGCCGCCTGGTTCTGGCAATGATTGAGCCAATCTGCCTTTCCCACCTCAGTCCATCATCCATCAGCACTCTTAAATATTTTGCCGATTCTACCCGAGAGATAACCTGGCAGGTACATTTGGGTTTAGTGTCGCAAGTATGTGCTATTATGGAATAGTCAGGCAAGGGCTTAGTGTTGGGTCTCAAAGAAAAGGGTAAGAAACATGTTTTGCTCAGGTTTAGTGTAAGGAGGTTTAGCCATGTGCGTGTGGACTGAGGGCCACTTTGTTAAAAAAAACTAAAACGTGCTAAGGATTTAGTCAACATTCCCAAAGAATTGTGAAAGTTGGAATCAGATTTTGTTAAAGTCAAATAAGCGAGTTATGGACTGCAAAGTTGGGCCCTCAGTTCTCACATAGAGGATTGAGGGCCCGCCTGTACCTGATAAACTGTGAACACCACAGAAAAAGTCTTTATGCTAAAGTCTAAGCCAGGGGTCACCAAATGGCGGACCGAGGTCCGCATCCGGACCGCCGACCCATTTTCTTCGGACCGCGAGAACACAGCAGCTTGTACTCAGAGTACGTAATTTAATAAAAATGTTTACCCCGCATTAGCTTTGTTGACGTCAAGAGCAAGACAGATAGTCCGCAACAAAAAAATGGCATTTTTCATAATGTTAATTATGTAAAAAATACGTAAATATGTAAATCACATTAATTGTTAATTTTTTTGTTTTTTCTATAAAATAACTTAATTTCTTAAAACGGACCCCGAGTGAAACTAATTGGTGACCCCTGGTCTAAGCTAATGCCAAACAAAATTAGTGAAAACAAGATTTTATCGCAAAACGCTGTCCTACTTTGTATATTTACGTTCAAAATGGGCCCTCAATTCTCATACGCGGTAGAGTTTATTACGAAAATAAAATTAAACCATTAACTTACAGCTACTACTTGAAATCATATAAGCTACTAAATAAATTGTGAAAATTTGTGAAAGCATGAACAGATCTCCACTTCTTGTAGTTTGAAAGTTATGACCTTGATAAAAAATCGGGCCCTCAGTCCTCCATTTCTTTTGTTTTTCTTTTATTACACTTAACGTATTAAAGATAAGACAAATGCAAAATTGTGTCTTTTTGTGAAATTAATTGTGCAACACATTCGATACCAGGAAGAAAATAAAAGACCCTTTATTGTATAAGAAAATCGAGTTTTATATTTTTATCCTCTGAATTAGGATATAGGGTGACCACAATTTCTATTAGATTGCAGTAAATATTAGTAAATGTAGTGTCATAGGTTTTAATAAACTTTCTTAGATTTATAGGGTTTCGTACCTCAAAAGAGAGAAGCGGAACCCATAAAACACTTTGTTGTCCGTCAGTCGGTCCGTTTGTCTGTCAAGACCCTTTATCTCGGGAACGCGTGGAGGTATCGAGTTGAAATTAAAACCATATACTCAAGTTTTCAGTCCCTTGAAGTTGAGAAAAATCAAACTTCTAAGTTAACGAAAAAAAAATGATGATTCCAATTTCTATTGGAATTTCTATTGGAGCAGGAGAGAGTGTCAGACTTTTACTGACTAAAACCCATCCATGTTCCTTCATCGCCCTTTGTGTTCCGGGGCCACGGTATCTCTTTCGAACAGTCCCACAACCCCGGCAGGCATTGGTCCTTGCGGACCCCTTCCTTTTTGCTGACTGTCTTTGAGGAGCGCGTGGAACACGAACGCGCCGTCGACACGGCCTGTCGTCATGAGACGGACGGACCGGACGGCGACCTAGCCCATAGCCCACCGTCCACAGGGCCGCGTCTACGGTGGCCCCCAACGCCCGGGGTGTCTCCCACGGCGGCCTGGACGCTGTGAGGTTCTCTCCCTCTCACGTTCCGCCACCTCCTTCTCTATCATTACTGCTTCGCAGAAGGAGGTGACGGCATCCCATTCCGTCTCGCTCCGGATCATGGCTTGCACCAGGGCCAGACGCGAGAGGTCGACGCCGCCAATCGCCATTTCGAGGACACGGGCGGCGGTGCTCCGCCCACGTGGGGCACACCTCCACCGTGTGCTCCACCGTGTCCTCCGGTCGATCCTCGCAATGGAAGCACCCGGGCGTTTCCTCCCGCCTGATTCGGTGCAGGAACCTCCCGAAACAACTGTGTCCGATGAGGACCTGCGTCAGGCGGAAGGTGAGGACGCCATGGCGTCTCTCAAGCCACTCCTCAAAGAGGAAAAACCTATGACACTACATTTACTAATATTTGCTGCAATCTAAAAGAAATTGTGGTCACCCTATTTCCTAATTCAGATAATAAAACTAAAACTCAATTTTCTTATACAATAAAAGGTCTTTCATTTTCTTTCTGGTATCGAATTTGTTGCACAATTAATTTCACAAAAAGACACAATTTTGTGTTTGTCTTATCTTTAATACGTTAAGTGTAATAGAAGGAAAACAAAAGAAATGGAGGACTGAGGGCCCGATTTTTTATCAAGGTCATAACTTTTAAACCACAAGAAGTGGAGACATGTTCGTGCTTTCACAAATTTTCACAATTTATTTAGTAGCATAAATGATTTCAAGTAGTAGCTGTAAGTTAATGGTTTAATTTTATTTGCGTAATAAACTTTTAAGTGTATGAGAATTGAGGGCCCATTTTGAACGTAAATATACAAAGTAGGACAGCGTTTCGCGATAAAATCTTGTTTTCGCTCATTTTGTTTGGCATTAGCTTAGACTGTAGCATAAAGACTTTTTCTGTGATGTTCATAGTTTGTCAGGTAAAGGCGGGCCCTCAATCCTCTAAGTGAGAACTGAGGGCCCAACTTTGCAGTCCATAACTCGCTTATTTGACTTTCACAAAATCTGATTCCAACTTTCACAATTCTTTGGGAATGTTCACTAAATCCTAAGCACATTTTAATTTTTTTTTAACAAAGTGGCCCTCAGTCCACACGCACATGGTTTAGCCTAAGCCAGGTCATTATTTTAGAGAGGGAATGTTCGGCTCTTTCCTTGACCACCTGCCAATTTCGTCCCCATACAAATACTGCAGTATCATCTGCATATGTAAAAATGTTGGTGTGTTGAAGTGACATTGTGCAGAGGTCATTTATATAAACCAAAAACAACAGGGGGCCCAAAATACTCCCTTGTGGGACCCCAAAGAGGATTGTGCGTTCCTCGCTAATACAATCGCCTATTTTGACATATTGCTTACGCCGGGAAAGATAATCTTTAAATATGTTCAAGACAGTGCCTCGTACTCCTATTCGTTCCAACTTTGATACGAGGATAGGGACGGAAACTGTGTCATAAACTCATAACGCCTTGGAGATATATACAAAGGCATCTATTTCTTCTGTCTAGGTTTTTCACTACTTGCTCAGTCAAATCCAACACTGCGTCCTCTGTAGAAACACCTGATCTAAATCCGTACTGGTTGTCGGCTAAGAATTTAAAGCGATTCAAAAAATTTTTGAGGGATTTGTAGAGAACTTTTTCCAAAATCTTTGATAAGGCTGACAACACCGATATGGGCCTATAATTATTGACACTGTCTCTGTCCCCACCCTTGTAAATTGGATATACTATGGCTTTTTTCAAAGCATCAGGAAATACGCCAGTACTAATAGCACGATTACAGCTAAGCGTTATGGGTGGAATCAGTACCCGTCGGCACTCTCTGAGGAGGGAGGATGGAATTCCATCCCATCCAGTAGCACAATCCGGCCGCAGCTGTAGGATAGTGGATTCAATATCCGCTTCGTCTACTTCTAGAATAACGAGCGAATTGGATAGATTGTTTTCCGGATAGTCTGAGGTAGGGGGCTGATGGGAGACAGAGTCATTTGTAGATGAAGTCTGCGACAGAAGGATGTTATTGGCCAGATTTTTTCCTACGTCGCGTCGGTGAAAAAGTTACAGACAAGGTCAGCAGACGATTTTGGGCTATCTGAAATTTGGAGTAGTTCCAAGGGATTGTCTTTCACTTTTTGAGTCTTTGTTATCTCTTTGATAGCTTTCCATAGGGCTTTAGTGTCGTTGCCTGCTTGGTCCAGTTGACTTTTCTCATATGCGATTTTAAGTTTTCGTAGGAGTCTATTTGTAAAATTCCTATATCGTGTATATGTTACTTTAAGTGTCATGTTATCCGGAGATTTTTTTGCTTTAATATGTAACCTATGAGTGTCATCCTGAACTTCGACAGTTAATTATATCCCGATTTTTAATACAGCGGATGAGCCCCGGTGTGATCCACGGCTTTAGGATTTTTTGCCTATTAGGCACCAAAACTATTTGCGTGTGTTTATTAATAATTGATGAAATGGTGGAAATTAAGTAGTCGGTTGCCGTGTTAGCGTCATCCATTTCTAAGAGAGGTTTGAAGTTTGTGCTTTCTATTTCCAGTTTTATTGACGGATAATCAATACGAGTTTTGGTGTTATTGTTCAGACGTTTAGGACACACATTTTCTAAAAACAATACAACAGGCATGTGATCGGTTATATTTGATTCTAGTACTAGTGTTGTAGAAGTCAATTTAGATTTTAGTAGAATGTGGTGTAGTAGTAGGAAGTGTGTGAGTAGGGAAAAAGCCGTGGGATGCATTGAAGGTAAGGTATTCCTCTGAAATAGGGTCTTTATTCATGCTACAAATGTCGATGTTTATATCACCAACCAGGACGTGCGTATTAGTTTTTAGTCCAGTGTATACGGTATTCAAACTGTCTAAGAAATTATCGTGGTTAATTTAGGTCTTAAGTGAAGGGGGGCGATAAATAGCAACTATTTCTAATTTCATTCCTATTTGACAAACCATGCAATTTGCATCTTTGAAAGTTGGTTCATAAACTAGACAGGTTAGTTTTGTGCTGGTAAAAATAATAATACCGTCATTTTGGTTGACTATGTTTCTGGTGTAATGTGATACATAACCATCCAGGATAGGCAGATCTTTTACCTTGCTAAGCCAACATTCGGATAAGACTATGACATCAAAGTTTACTTTTGTTCGAGTCAGTAAGATGCGAAGTTCATCAAAGTTTTTGTTTACACTTCTAATATTGATGTGAATTATCTTTACAGCTTGACTTGAATTGCCAGCATATTTGTTACAGTCCTCTGGACAGCAATGGTAAGAATTTTTGAGATTGCACAAGTCAAGTTCGTAATTAATATTATTGATATGGTCACTATTAGCCATTTAGGAGGAAAACAGAAACAATATTCGTGCAATATGCGTACATTTTGTATTTGTATACACTGTCGTACTTAAACGTCTTGTTCTTAAGTCGTATATGAAACATGTAGGGTGCGAATACATGTGTATAAGTATGCCTATGTGGTAGGTGCAGTGGAGATGAGTGGAACAGTGAGATAGTGGGTGTATGAATTGAGTTGTATTTTTGTGTGTGAGAGTGAGTTTTTGGTTTTGTATAAGTTTTATAAAGTTTTATTAGCGAAACAGAGGTAGATTTTAAAAAGTTTCGATTAATATAAATTTGATGCATTAAAGCTAGCTGGATAATAAAGTACTTCAGGCAGATTAACAGTCACAAACCCTTGCGCAGGTCTAATAGAGATTGTTCAGACGAGATTAGAAGTTGTTTTTCTCCTTGTACCTTGCGCAGGAATATGTTACCATTAGAAGTCCAGCAAAATTGGAAGCCATTTTGTTTTGCAAATTCCTTTGACAGGTAAAATAGTTTTTTTGAGCTTGCCGGGAGGTGATCACTAACATAAACTGGTTGGTTGCCTTTTGCCAGAGATACCAATAATTTCGGTGTTGAGCTTGTTTTCTGTAGACGTGCTGCTTTTGTTGAATGCTCGCACTGCGACCAAAGTTTCTTGTTTTAACTGGACGGTTTGGAACTCCGCAACAATTGGGCGAATGGAGTCAGGCTTACCGGGAATGCGGTAAATATCCCGGAGATCCGAAGCTGTTGTCGCCGACCCAATAGCCTGGCCAATCTTGCATACGATATTAGAAAGGTCAGCACTTGTTTCCTTTTCCCTCATTGGGATATTTCTTATTTCTATACTGGACGATCTGGACTTTAAATTTTGATCAAGTAATTTCCTTTCCAGGTTTTCAATACATTTACGCTGGGTCAGGTGTTCGGAGTCTAATTTTTCAAACCCCGCTTTAATGTCTGTGTAGTATTAAGAATACACTTATATATATACTACACAAACATATTTTATATATATATACAATATGTTTGTGTAGTATTAAGAATACACTTAAAGTTCTTACGGGATAATATCCGTGGTTTGCTTTATTAATGAGCTCCCGATATTTCGACGCTGTTGCAAGCATATGATCGCGGGAATCCCCGCGATCATGATGCTTGCAACAGCGTCAACAACGTCGTCACAGGCAACAGCGTCGTAATATTGGGAGCTCAAAAATAATTCAATAATCACGGAAGATATCCCATAAGTGACATTTTAAGTATAGACACAAGTTTTTTTTATTTTTTTGTTGTATTTCGAGCTTAGATTACTGCAAAAACAGCATCAACATTGTTAGGTACTTTAAGTGTAGTGAAAAACCGTGAAAGTCTTAAGAGCCCGCAGTATAAAATCCATTCGCTAGAGTTTAGGCAAATTCGTTGCGATCCTATGTTTGTGTGCATTGTTCATGCAGATACACGCACACACGGGTTAAGATCGAGTGTAGTGATCGCTTAAACCATTTTGATCTTTGAGTTATTTTTATGTAACATATTAAGTAGTAAGTACGGTTTAGAAATAAAAGTCATGAATTTGTGTGCTTATCACAATCGATATGTCGTCTTATTGGATTTTCCATCAGGAATTTCTCAGTAGCAGCCATGGAGTCAGGATTTGTGCCCGGTTGATGGCAATAGGCTCGGCCCCTGTTACATGGGATTTCCACAGAACTGGCGAAATGTGGGTGTACTGTACTGTTAGGTGCATTGCTGCCTATACCTTCGGGGATTAAAGGCGTGACGTTATGATGGTTAAGTCATAATAAATTAGATTCACGCAGATTAATATCTAAGATGATTTTGAAGAAAGAACCGTACACATTTGAGGGGACCTGGGGGTCTAAACTGGCCGCTTTAGCAGAATCGTAATATGAATCACGTTAAAAAATTTAAAATTCTTAAAATGGACTTTATGACCATAACCATAAAGTCCATTTTAATTTTTTAACGTGATTCATGCTAAGATTCTGCGTGGATTCTGCTAAAGCGGCCATTTTAGACCCGCTGTCTATCCATTGCAAACATTTGACAGTTATGGTGTACGTCGACTCATCAACAATACAATAGGGTAGATGACAAACAAAAAATTAACGTCAGAAAGATTTGCAAAAAATATTGTACACAGTTTTTTTTATTTTTTCACGTAATCTAAAAATGAAGACGATACAGTGCGTCGAAAACTCATGTGACGTCACATTTGAGTACAGTTTTTACCGGAAAGTGACGTCACAAGCCTCTCTTTATCTTTGACGCGTTTTATCTTCGTCAATTTTATTAATTAAAATAAAACAAAAACATGTATCCAATATTTTTCGATAATCTAATGGACGGACTAAACAGAATCATATTTTATTAGTCAGGATCATCCCTAAAAAAAACATTGTAGTGTTCAACTTGTAACCCGCATAAAGTACCGAAACTGTCAGAAATTAGTTAAAAACTAAGTGAAAAGAAAGAAAGAAAATGGTCATATTAATGTCGTAGGCAATTCGTATGTATGACGCGCCATTATTATGTATGGCGCGCCGTTATTATGTATGGTTGAAAAACGCCGCCGTTATGTAATACGGCGTCCTCACGTTCAGCTGGATTACAATTCGGCTGAAATAAAGTACGCCGCATTGAATGAGCTCTTCGCGTTCGTCAAAGCGGCGTAATAACGTGCCGCCGTTATACAAACGGACGCATCGTCGACACCGCTTTGAAAGTTTTAGTTCCATTTATCACCGCAAGTGGCGCTGCATGATCATAACAAGAAACAAAATGGCGTCACAATCGACAACCATGTCACAATGAAATGGCCGCTTTTCCTGCTTTTCAATTTTATTTTTTTCAATTTTTTTTCGATTTTTTTTTCATTTTTTTTTTACCTACATGTTGAGAATTACGTGGCAGGGGGTATCTAAAAGGGGGGTGAATTTTTCATTATTTTTGCGATAGGACGCACCGTTTTCGAGATATAAGCAAATTTAGAACCTGCTACGACTCCATGACGCGCGCTCGCTACGACTCGCATTTCACATTACACATCCACTTTTTGTCACAAATGTCGTCGTCGCTCCACCGGCCTTCGCCCTACACTCCTCATGCCAGCTAGCAAGACTTTTAGGACAATTTTAGTAGGTTATTTGAGGTATCGGAATTGCTGACAATACGGCTAAACGTTGGACGCCGCTTATCGAACGTATCGCCCCACCACAATCCGGCTGAACGTGAGGGCGCCGCGCGCCGTATTACATAACGACGGCGTTTTTCAATCCGGCGCGCCATTATGTGAAACGGCGTGTTATACGAATTGGCTGCGACATTTATACAAGCAAATTTTGTTGGGTACATAATCTTCTAAATCGTCACGTTTCAGAAATATGAGCTATCAAAGCTAAAGTCCATTCATGGTGGTCCATTTACACATTAATTATGTCTGAGACAGCAACGTTAGCTACGTTTTCGAATATAATTATATAGCGTTGTGAACGCTACCAGTACAACTTTGATAGCTTAAATCTCGGAAACGTGACGCTTTAAAAGATTTTGTGTCAGAAAAAACTTGTTTGTATTGATGCCATCGATTGATATACGTTTTATGCGTGTCTGATCAAATCAAAGTTGTATTGAAGATGCTATCAGTGAATGGATTTTAACTTTTAATAGCTCATCAATCGTAAACGTGACATTTTATCTCATACAAAACTTATTTGTATTGATACCAACTATCTATTAATATAGGCTACATGCGTAGCCGCAACTTTAAAAAAGAAAAAATGGCGGAAGTTAGACTGGCCACAAAATTCAAACCCCTTTCAGTTTGTTACCAGAGATACCTACCTTCTTTGGCCATTTTGTCTAAAAATCCTTGAGGTTTAGAAAGCAGCGGCTTTTTTAACTCACTTTTTCCTGAGACTTCGCTCGCATTATGGTCTAAAACTATCCCACGGGAACGTCCTGCAAATAGCCTTTGACACTCGGCGATAACATAATTTAAAAAAAATAAAGAATTTTCGTAATCGGATCAATAGTTCCGAAGATTACCCTCTACATCTAAACTTGCAAACACGCAAACATAGAATACAAACTTTACGCCGTCATCATAACATTAGTATTGAAGCTGAACAAAATTTTAACAATCTCAGTAAATAAGCAAAGTTCTTTGTTTATTAAATGAAAATATAAAAAAAAAACTTTTCAGATCAAAATATGGTAGTCGGTATACAATCTCCGGAATATAATTTACGTAGAACACGTGACCGCGCGCAGCAAAGTCATACGTCCTCACTCTGGGATGGCCCGTTCGTTACTGAAGGGAACGGTTGAAAAGGATAGCGCTATTACTACCGCGTGCAAAACATGGGATAGAAAGAGTGTGTGCTCACTTAGAATAAAATAACGTAAGCGCCAAATCACGTATGGCTAATTACGAGAAAACCAAGTAGAAAAATAAATAATTAAGTCAACACGATTGAAGATTATATTGTTACCTATCTATTAGGCTAAAAATCATCATTAAATTCCTTAGGGTTTCAGAGATCCAAATCAAAATAAGTGCAAAACGAGTTTTTGTTGTATTTTTTTTCTATCGGGATATTTTATCCAATCGTGTTTTCGCTTCAACAGATTTAATGATTATAAGTCCAAGTTTAATGGTGTCTAAATAGCGAACTCTTAGGTCTTATAGATACCGAGATCTAGATCGCCCAATATCACCAAAACAGCAAATACAGGCTCTTAAACAGTATTAAGAATATTATGGCTTCATCATCTATCTAGCCTTTTCCCAACTATGTTGGGGTTGGTTTCCAGTCTAACCGGATGCAGCTGAATACCAGTATTTTACATGGAGCGACTGCCTATCTGACCTCCACAACCCAGTTAGTACCGGGTAATACGATAGACTGGTTGTCAGACTTTTTGGGCCTCTGACTACCTAACGACTGTCAAAGATCTGCAAATGACAGCCAGGACCAACGGCTTAACGTGCTTTCTGAGGCACGGAGGAAACTCAGTATGTAATGAGCGGTCACCCGTCCACAGACCAACCTAGCCAAGCACGGCTTAACCTAACGATCGACCCGAGCGGCTGTTATTATTTAGCCACGAGCTCCTCAAGAATATTATGCATTATAATAATATTATGGCTTATGACTCTTAAATAGGGGCATAAATAGAACAGTTAATAACATTACGGGGTCGAAAAGGCGCACTGCTATAGAGTCCCCACAAGGCAGACTGATGAGCTAGTGAAAGTCGAGGAATTTGGCTGGATGCGGCGTAAACACAGGATCGATATCCAGCAAAATCAAAATATTTATTTCAAGTAAGCCAGTTACAGGCACTTTTAAATTGTCGAAACAAAGATGAAAATTAAATGTAGGTAGCTACAGTCCCAGTCACAAGACATAAAAACTGTGAAAGTACTGTAGTTGCCCATACCCTAGCGTAGATCTCTATGGAGAAGAACGGGCAAGAAGCTCCATTTGCAGTGACAGTTTTTCGACTGAATGACGATGATGATTTATTGCTTCAGTCTTCTAAAGATGAGTGATAGGGTTTAACTGTCAAGCCTGAGGCGCTACTCTCTAACGCTTTGTCCGTATATTCGGATCTATCCGTCTCTCTCACTCGCACTCACCTACAGACGTGCGCGAGAGAGACGGATTGATCCGGATATACGGACGAAGCGTTAGGGAGTAGAGCCCCTGGTCTCAATAGCAATCTAGAGCCTGGATTTGTGCCCATCTCAACAATGCCGTAAATAGGGCGGTGCCATCGGTGCCCGGGCACAGGGCGTAGACTCTGGTGGGCGCAAGAATGGCCAGACCAGGCAGGACTATTACTTTTTCGGTTTGCTCCTGAAAAGTTCCCACTGCGCCCCTATTGCTCGATTGCTCCTCATTTTTTTGGCAGCGCACGAGCGTATTTGTGTAGTAGCCCAAAAATTAAAATGTTAAGCATCAGGGTGGGCAACGCATTTGCACTAGTGAACTAGCGTTTGAGTTTTAGTGAGCGAGACACCGTCTGCTTGTTGCCCACATCCAAAATATTAGATAATTGGTCCAACAACACGAAGGTCCTTGTGCTTTATTTTATCACCCTGAATGAAATAAAGTAGGCCTTTCGTAGCTCATTGCTCTAGAAGGCTAATTACGGCACTGCAGCTAAAGGCAATAAGCAATATGGCAATATTCTTTCCTTTGACAAAGAGCATCAAACAGCGGAAGTATCGAGAAGAATCCAGCTAGGGTGGGCTGCATTCAGCAAATTGGATGACATTCTCAAATCAGCCAAAATTCCACACTGCCTGAAGACCCGTCTCTATAATCAGTGTGTTCTGCCCACCATGCCGTACGGTGCTGAGACGTAGACGCTCTCACAGGAGACTGTGTAGACTCAGAGTAGCACAGAGCCCCATGGAGCGTTCCATGCTTGGCATAAAATTAATAGACCGAATTCCAAACGTCGAAATCCGAAGACGTACGAAAGTCTTCGATATTGGAAATCGAGTTATGGAACTCAAATGGAATTGGGCAAGACGCGGTGATGGCAGGGGGAGTAAAATTGTGACCGAGTGGCGTCCAAGGAATGGAAAGAGAAGTGTTGGTCGTCCGGCGGCGAGATGGGCAGACGATAATGTTGCCATTGCGGGAATATTCTGGAAGAAGCTGGCACAAGAAAGAGAGGCCTATACCCAGCAGTGGGTGAAGTCGGGATGTGGATGATGATGAAAGGCTGATACTTAACTGTAAAATATCTGTTGCATCTAACTTTTCTGTAAAATCATTTTATTTTTAACTTGATACTGTGCGGTCCTCCTACAAGCTCTACGACTGAAATGGAAATGGGCAGGTCATATTTCGAGATGAAGAGATCAAAGGTGGACATTGGAGTCAACGAAGTGGTCTGGACCGGGAGGTAAGAGGATCAGGGGCAGACCACGCAAGAGATGGGCGGACGACATCATTGAAGTAACTGGTCCGAGTTGGATGGAGTTGGCCCAAAACAAAATTGGCACAGGATGGAGGAGGCTATTACCCAACAACAACAACTACAGCCCATAACGTCCACTGCTGGACATAAGCTTCTCCCATGATGGGAGGAATTTGCCGTAATCTCCACGCTTGGCAGGCGGATTGGAGATCGCAGTGATAAAAGACTAACAGAAAACGCTGCTGCCCATTCTCTGGTGTACGGAGGCGCAAGTTGTTCTGCCTCAGACATTAGTCGCCTTATACGACACCCGTGAGTGTAATGGGTTGGTTCTATTCTACTCTGCCGGATACCACACGGCGTAACCGTATTACCCAAAAGGGATCCATATCTAAATAAAATATAAAACAATTAATTTTTAAAAACATAATATGTTTTTAAAAATTAATTGTTTTATATTTTATTTAGATAATAAATAATAAAGCTCATTTATTCCATGTTTTTCTTTACACATAATATATTATATTATGTGTAAAGAAAAACATGGAATAAATGAGCTTTATTATTTATTACTGTGCAGTAACTGCGAATCCGACTGCGGACCCAAGTGGGAAGCTGTAACTCCAACCAAGTAAGCTCGGGCTACCTCGACGGTTCAGCGGCGGGTCATGGGACTCATGGGTGTGGGTGGAGCTGTGTCACAAACTATGCTCCACCTCCTATCCTGTTCGATGAGCCCAGAAACATGAAATTGGTTTCATGTTTCTGGGCTCAGCGACCTTGGCGCTGTCATCGACGAAGCCGTGGAAGTGACGAAGTTAGAAGAAGCTGGAAGCTTGTGGTGACTTGTTGCTAGCTCTTACATCAGACATAAATTGAATGTGGGTGTAAAGAACACCTCTGAAATGATTTAACCAAGATCTTGTAACAATATTCTGATTTAAAAGAGTGTCCATGGTGTTTCTTGCCCGTTTTTCTCCATAGAGATCTACGTTAGGGATTGGGCAACTACAGTACTTTCACAGTTTCTATGTCTTGTGACTGGGACTGTAGCTATATTTAATTTTCATGTTTGTTTCGACAATTCAAATTCACAATTCAAGTCCGCGATGGACTCCTAAACTACTTAACCGATTTTAATCAAATTTGCACACCATGTGCAGTTTGATCCAACTTGAAAGATAGGATAGCTTACATCTTAATTTATAGTCGCAATATTATTAATTTTATTGCAAATAATTTGCCTATTATTTGACATTCACAATTATAAGGGTGGGGGGGGGGGGGGAATGAGAGGAAAATAAATGTCCACCCGTGCAAAGTCGGGACGGGCTGCTAGTATTATATAAAATTACACTCACTTATCAGTAATACTCTCATCCAGATCGACCAGAGGCGACATAGCCTTCCGTTTGTCTCTCACGGTGAAGTACGCGGCGGCGTCGGTCGCCAGTTGTGTCGGCGCGTCGAACAGGCGCGACGACTGGCGAATCATGAAGCTGATCACTGGGGACAGGGCTATGGCGTCCGCGTGGAATGTTTCCGGTGATAACTGGAATTTAGAACATGGAATATTAATAAAAGTACATGAAAACACTTTAATATCTCACCATCATCCTGCCCTTATCCCAATAGGGATTTTTTTGTTTTTTAGTTTCATTCTGTCCCACTGCTGGGCAAAGGCCTCCCTCCCCCATTCTCTTCCATCTCTCCCGGTGTTTTGCCTCCTCCGGCCAATCAGTCAGGAACGAGTCCAAATCGTCACGCCAACGTTTCTTAGGCCTGCCTCGGTGACGACGACCGTCTTCAGGCACCCACTGTGTGACGATTCTGACCTATCTGTCCTGACCCATTCTGGAAATGTGACCGGCCCAGTCCCATTTTAACCTGGCAGACTTATCGCTAACATCGGCGATGCCTGTCTAATAGGGAATATGCACGTAATTTTTTTCTTCACTTAAATTAATAAAATACAGTACTATCAACTCAAGAAAAGTATTAAAAGTTAACTACTGCTTGTCGCACGCGCAACTAATTCGCCGCGAATCAATCTCAATCATCGCACTCAATTTTCAATGTTAGGCTGCAAAGCCTAGCGTCGAAAATTGAGTTCGCGTTGCGCAGGGAATTCGTTGCACGCCCACTCCGCTTTGAAGACGCTGGCAATCTGCTAGTATGATAAGGCCCTTAGCTCTTGTTTTTTTAATTCATAATACTGACCTTTCTTGGACACAACAGATGAGGTGTGAACATAGTCGCCAGTGTATCTGGCGACATTCTGTTCGATGCTTCGTTATCAGCTGTGAGCCTTAACAATCGTAATAGCCTCTGAAGAAAACTTCTGTGTGATGGTGTTAGCAGCAGAAGCAGTAGTTGTAATGCAGTTAGAAGCTTTACTTCTGATGAGTCTATGTTTGGTGGGTATTGCGCTGAAAATTACAGTGTAAGATGTAAGATGAATATTATAACACTAGCGGACGTCACGCGGTTTACCCCCGTAGTTTCCGTTCCCGTGGGAGTACGGGGATAAAATATAGCCTATATTACTCAGGGTGAATGTAGCTTTCTAATGGTGAAAGAATTTTTCAAATCGGCGCAGTAGTTTTTGAGTTTTTTCAATACAAACATACACACAAAAATACAAATCTTTCCTCTTTATAATATTAGTGTAGATGTAGATAACATCACAGGCAGAGGTGTATCTACGTAATAGTACATCCACATCTCGCAAGTTATGTTTAAGTCCCATCTAATAGGGGGCGAGCCTATTGCCTTCAACTGAGCACAAATCCAGACTCCGTGGCTGCTACTGAGAAATTCCGGATGAAAAACCCCAATAACACCTTGCCCGACCTGGGAATCGAACCCAGGACTTCACTAGACCAACAAAGCAGTCGCACATTATAACATTGCCATACAGAAACTATACAGGGTTATTTCTAAAACACCGACAACCTTGCAGGACTGTATTTACTATAAAAAAAAAAGAATTATTGATTACTAGCTGACCCACGCAACTTCGTCTGCGTCACATAATATAGCTTATAGCTGTTCCCCGCAGTTTCACCCTCGCTGCTCAGCACCTGTTGGTCGTAGCGTGATGTTATATAGCCTATAGCCTTCCTCAAGAAATGGACTATCCAACACTAAAAGAATTTTCCAATTTCAACCAGTAGTCCCTGAGATTAGCGCATTCAAACAAACAAACTCTTCAGCTTTATAATATTAGTATAGATTTATAAACAACAACTTTTGTTCTATGACTTTAAAAAATTCATCACATTTTATTTCATCAATTTTCTTACAAAAATATATAGACATATAAAAAATTAAATAAAAATATTTAAACATAAAAAATATATAACACTAAAACTACAGAAACTATAATAACACTAAAACTACAGAAACTATTTAACAATAAAACTACAGAAACTATGTAATACTAAAACTACAGAAACTATGTAACAATAAAACTACAGAAACTATTTAACACTAAAACTTCAGAAAACTACCTCAAGAGAGATTAAAATAAAATTTCTTCTATAGGGCTGAAATGATAATGCTACTTGCATCAACATAATAAACCTGACATAGACTTAGGAAGTCTATTGTATAAGCTAGGTTGAGCAACAATCTCCACAGGTAGGCTGGTAGCAGATGGAGCGCCAATAGAGAGGCCTCTGCCCAAAACTGAACTGATGATGATAAGTGTTAGGCACCAAATTAAAGACTAAAGATTGGCGCAATTGGGTATAATTATAATATTTAATTACAATATTTAAAAAGGAAAATATAGATAAGCCGCCCTGTTGCTAGCCAACTACCACACACAAGACCTAGCAATGGGGTTGCCAGATCTGTCGCCAACAATAAGGAAATATCTTCTTCGAGAATGTTTAGATGTGTGTCAATTGTTTTTTCTTATTGTTTTTCTTTTTGTATGTGTATCTTAGTAGTAACATCGCATTGGCGTCATAGCTGTTAAGGTGTTATTTACGTAATTTTAAATAAATAAATAAATAATAATAAATAATAAATAATCTTTTATATAAAAACTTACCAGCCAAAGTACAATAAGTCTGATAATACTGATCCATTAGTAACGGCTGTGGTAACTCAGCCAGAAAACCCTTCAGGACTGAAGCACAGTCATGGACTGAGAACCTTCCCTCATCAAGACCCAGGTTAGATCCAGAGAGGAGCAGGTTCTTTAGCTCTTGCTGCCGGCTCAAAGAGCCTGTGCGGCGGAATATGCCTTCTTGTGTTACATCTGAAAATATTGAAGTTAAAATTGTTTAATCTGTAGATACCCATAAATACAGACACAATTAAAATAACAATGTTCTGTTCCCTTTTCAGAACGGCTGGGAACATAGCATAAGATTGTCACTATTTCAAATTAACAAGATGAATGATATGACAATGACACAGGGTCCTTTTGAGGATATATGGAGTTGAACAATCTAGTATAGCTCCATATCTTTGCCAGATTAAAATAATACTGCTATTAAAGGTGGCTAGGCTAGCTTTCTTTGAATGTTAGCATCTTTTTAACACACACATTTTCTGGTTTTAATTTAGTCTGATTTAACTGATGGCATGGTGGAGGAGCTTGTGGCTAGATTTATCCCTTCAGGATGATCTTTAGGTAAAGCTGCGCTTGCCAAGGTTGGATGGGTGTGGATGGGCAACAACCACTATCATACCAAATTTCCTCCATGCCTCAGAAAGCATGTTAATACTGTTTAAAAAGTAGCTTGTCCTAATTATTTTCTCTCAAATCGGCTTTTATATATTGTTAACTGTGAACGAGGAAACCTCTCCCACAGTAATACATATTATAACTAGTACGGGGGTCAGTGTGAATTCAGTTTTGTAACAACCAGAATTTATTATTGTGTACCGAGTAATTGGGTGTATAATCCTTTAGCTTCATAGAAACTAAGTACTAGTGTAATTTTTTTTTTGTAAGCTTGTGGCAAATTAAGGTTATAATTTATTTATGATATGTTGGTCTTGGCTGTCATTTGTTGATCTTTATGTTACAGGTAGTCAGTGGCCCAGAAGTCTGACAACTAGTAGGTTTAGTATTACCCAGAATTAACTGGGTTGTGGATGTCAGATAGACAGTTACTCCATCTAAAATACAGGTCTTCAGCTGCAACCGGTTAGATTGGATGTCGACCGCAAGATAGTTGAGAAAAGACTAGTCAGATGATGGACATTTTAATAATAAAATATTTTTAACAGTTTTTATATTGCTATTTAAAAACTACATATGTAAACCTACCTTTTGAATCTCTCTATCTATTGCTGAAAATTGCATTAAAATCTGTTGTAGGTAGTATAAAAGATCTGAGCTTACAGACAACTTTGGTTTATACTATGTCAAGATTCATAAAATTTGTAAATAAATAAATCAAGGGAAGAGTGGCTCAGAATTCGAGTAAAGCATAATAATTTCCAAAGAAGGTAAGGTTGTCCTAATATATTAAAGGGAAACTGTTAGTAAATTTGTTTACAAAAAAATAGTATTTAGACGACATGCCTGGTCAAGAACTACAAAGATTAGGCTAAAACCACTATAGTTCAAAAATTTATTTTCATTTCAGTGGCTAATAGAATCGTAGAACTTACTGTCGGGCTTCGATAGGAAATCTATCAGCTCGTTCACCCTCAGAATTCCATCTTCTGTGATAGAGTTCACTTCAACATTATTCTTTGTAATGTTAGCATTATTTTGACTAGAATTCGAACTGGAACTCTTTGCTTTTTTGTGGAAATTCCAACGGAACTGCTTTGGTTTATCAGTTGAACAATCAACACTGAAAAGAAATCATAGTTGCTAGACAGAGCAGCATTTCATAAAAAGGTTATAACGGACTTTTGAACTTTCATACTCACTCGTCTGAATTAATATCTACTACAAAAGATAAATGCATACGCACTAAAGTAAAAAACTGTTCTAAATTCTCCTTTCGTAATCTTTCTATCAATGTTATATCCGCCGAAGTCATATTTTTTTTAAATCAACACAGCACGTAAAAATAACAACATAGAACTAAAGTAAACCCCTAAATTAAACACATCTTTCCTCTAAAATGTAACGTAGAATAGTCGTTCTTTATTATTTGGCACAAAAAACAAACATTCTGTTAAGAATTTTAATAAAATATTATAGAAATAATCACAAGTTACATTGTTTTCAAATGTCATTTTATCACAACGGAAAATTGGATTCGTTCGGAAACTAAATTGCATCCGTTGACGGATATTGTAAATGAGTTAGGTGAACACTAATATAAAAAAGAATTATCTGTTAATCGATAACAATTTCAAATCATAATATTTGTATAATATTTAAACTTGTTAATAAAAATGTTAACTTCGTAAACACTGTATGGATTTAATTTATGAATAAAAGTTTTGAGTTTTACGAGTTTGATGTTCGGAACGCACGCTTTACTGGCCACAGAGTACATTGAATTTACTGGCAAAGGAAATGATTGCTTGCGTACGGCCTACTGGCCTAGCTACGTAAACTTTTGAAGATCATGACGAAAAAAAAAACTTTTTTTTTTTTTATTTACAAATCAATCTTAGTCATTGTGTAATATTATGTCTCAATGAATATTTAATTGAACACCATCAACCACGTCTATAGTCTAGATCAGTCTTTCCCAACTTGGGCGATAACGCCCCCTTGTGGGCGCTGCAGGCCTAAAGGGGGGCGGTAAGAGACCCAGAAAAAAAAGGGGGCATTGTGTAGGGCTTTGGGGTCGATTTATAATTTCATCTACCTAGCTAGGAAGACTCTTAGACACCGACTGAGCTTTCGACTCTCGACTACATCTTGTGAACATCAACTAATATTAATTAAGATATAGTTCAAACTCGGTTCGATTTAAAAGACCGCGGGCAATCATGTTTTAACAAGTTTTTGTTAAATAATCCGAATTGTACAATTTGTACATTCCTATACCAATCGGCTGGTTCTATAATACTTGTTCTTGCTTGTCGAGTACGATTGGGCGTCGAATAAGATAAACGAGTTTATGCACGTTTGTCTTATTCCTGTTGGTGCGTGCTGCTTAGGCAATCCTATATAAACGACGTAAATTTATTTTATTTTATATTATTTTATATACTATAAATTTGCGTTTCAATAATCAGTTAGGTGCGTACTTAGCGGTTTTTAAGTATGTTTAAAAAGGGGGGCGTTAAAAAATAATTTATTCTTAAAGTGGGCAGTAGACAAAAAAAGGTTGGCAACCCCTGGTCTAGATCATATTACAAAATCCAATTGTCTACCTTACAGGTAGTAGACTGCATTGCCAGTCATGACTCCCCGCAGGCTGGTGGATGCGTCCGACTACCCGTTATTAGTTTTCAGGAAGTACACAACTACACATTAACAAAACACAAAGCATTGATGGATAGAGTTTATTATACAATAAGTCTTAGAAAATAGATAATATAGAAGCTGGAGACATTTAAAACATATCATCATGTCCCATTTCAGCTAATAAATTGAGTCCTCTCTCTTTCAAAGCCTTTGATAGTAACTTTTGTTGCTCAATCTTAGCATCTTGTTCTCTCCTTTGAGCATCAAGAATATCATCTACTGATACTTCTGTGAGTGGCAAGTTATCTTCTTTGTCCTTATCCTGAAAATTAAGCAAATAAAATCCATCAATATCTAGCACAAATTCAAAATTCAACAACAAATTCAAAATCGTAGGGCAAAGTAAATCTCAGATGGCGCCACCATCGTTGGTCTCAATCTGACCAATGAGGTTATGCTATTGTGAAATATAAAATGACATGTTTGGGTACCAACTATGCTAGCGCCATTAATTCCAGGTAGCCTCCCCATTTTTGGGATTTTCTAGGAATGTGGATCGGCTCAAACTGCATATCTGTTATTCTGCCCGAATGTGGATTCAAAACATGACATAACACTTTTTTTTAAGATATCTCGTACTTTGTGGATCCACATTTTGGCTTACCAAAGGTTAATGGCAGTCTAAATTGAATCCACCCAGAATTTGGATTATTAACAGACCTCTCCTCTGAAAAAAGAGGGTAAGTATTCCACGAGCATCTTTTTCTTCATGTATGTTCACTGATTTCTCTGAGATTTTTCTTAGGTAGAGGAAGCTTGCACAGTGGCAAAAAAAGATATTGGGATTCCACAAAAAACACAAAAAAGTGAAAAATATCTTTACTTTCGGTAGCCAGTGGCAAAAAAGTCAATGAAACAAACAAAAGTCATCGAATTCCAAAATTAATTTTTCCTTTTTGTCTCATGGTGCAAGTGGGAAGGAGTACACAGCATCAAATTAATATTATTTTGGTAAAGGTTTTATACATGTTGTGTTGAATGTTTTTGTCTAATGTTACAAACAATTTCACCATATTATTTAATTTGCGACTGTCAGGCACTGGACATGGGTGAAGAAACTTTCCTCTTACTATCAGGCAGAATTTGTTAAAATAAACTTTTTTGATTCATCACAAAACATTCTAAAATACTACTACATGTGAAAAACAAAGAGAAAAAAATGTACAGGATGGCATGTAAATAGGATCAGTCTGCACACTGGACCTAGTTATTAAAGGCTTCCTAATACTTTAGATCTGCCTATAGTGTTTTGTTTTTTTTTTTTATGTAAATAAATTTCCAACTTACTATTTCACCAAGAAGAACAACATTTTCTCCTCTAACGATGAATATACCTCTTGGAATGTCTCCGTACTCTCTGCCGACATGAATTCTTTCTATAGTCTTGTGCAGAACTAAGTTAGCAAATTGATCGACGCAGCGAAGGTATCCGATCAATGTCCTCCCATCTCGCAGCAGCACCATAAGTTTCTCTTTGTAAAACAAGAATTGTTTTGATAAAACTTAAACAAGAATTTTACGAAGACAAAAACGAAGATTTATGACACGTACTGTCCAATTCATCCAATAAATGGGCCGTCCCCGCTAAAGGGTTCATATTTCCAGACATAGCGTTGAAAAATATTACGAATTCCGGCTGCCCAATCGATTATTATTTGAATTTGTTTTCAGAAATTAAACTTCTCTTTCACAGATGGCCGAATGACAGTTTGACATTAATTTTTGACACATCAGTGTTTGACAGACGCCCATTGTTTTTTTTTTTTTTTTTTTTTTCCATTTTCCCTTTTGGGAAGGCAAAGAGATCTAGCCCATGCAGCCTGTTCATAAGTTTTTTTTTAATTAGTTCCTGACGGAACAGGCTAAGGTCTGAGACCATGCTGCCTAGTCATCAGCATTTTTCTTGAGTAGGGTAGATCCTGTATAATTCATCAGTAATGACATCCATTGATTGATTTAATTTGACAGGTGCCGGCCGAGCGGGCATCAATAGGGCTGAGCTCAGAAAATACAAAAATCGTAAATCGATGTTGAGAACCAGGCTAGCACCATTAGTTCCACAGCGCGTCTCCTCATTGGTGCGAGACGGTCGTCTTACAATGGCGTATAGCATGAAAATAAGCCAAATAAGTGTTGGAATCTAGGTGTATTGTACACATCTGCGTACCCTCAGAGCATAAGTAATGTTACGTCATGATGTTGTGTAGACAATAAACATCCAATATATTGCAGCAATCACGGCAGATTTGCCGTCTATTTTTGAAGAGTTCCATTGTATATCTCCAAAAATCAGCATCAGATCTTCACCAAATTTAAATGAGGAGGATATTTTTTCAAATAAAAAAGAATCATCAAAATCGATTCATAAACAATAAAGTTATCCGCGAACATACCTAAAAAATATATGTATGGTCGTATTGAGAACCTCCTTTTTTTTAAGTCGGTTAAAAATAAAGTAAAAGGTTAAGCTAATTACAATCATTACACACACAAATAGAAATTCATTTAACCACATTATTTTAAAATTATACATTAGTAAATTTGCTAATTAGAGACTTCTTAAATGATTTTTGTTAGTTGCTAAGTAATTATGTTTAATATGTGCTTTTACTTACTATTCCATATCAAATTTAACTTAGAACTTATAAAAACAAAAAAATAAGCTTTTTATGCTATGTATTTTTTCATTTATTTCGATCCATTTATTTGGCAGAGTTGCAACCATATGCACATGTTCATAGTATCACATGTATAGGATTAGGTTCAGAAATAAAAGTAAACTTTGACTGAGGATGAATATATTCACTTTGTACTTCAGTATTACAATACATAAAAGACTTCTACACTCGTGAACTGCTATGAACAGACTGCCGGGCCGATCTCGGCATTCTTACCCCTTCCCCTCAAAACCAAATGTACGCAGTGGTTTTAAGAACCGTATTCATACCACTGCGTAAATTGTTAAATTACTGTACTCATAAAATTGAACAACCGTGTTCATGAGTTCAGTAAAAGCAGTGGCACTAAGTACCGTATCCATAAAACTGCGTAAATCGTTAAATTACTGTACTCATAAAATTGAACAACCGTACATAAGACTAGTAAAATTCATTGACATATATATTACTGCGTAAGGACTGGGTGGACCGCATGTTACAATGACGCCTCGAACGTGATCCCAAAATGGTCTTCCCTATAGCGAACTAAACTAGAACGCGTTCGGCTGTCTTCGGGAGCGGTCGTAAATTTTACAAGCAAAAATGCCAAGTTGTGTCGTGAAGGGATGCGTGAACTACGACAAAAAGCACAATAAAATAAATGATAACATTTCTTATCACCGGTAAGTTAAAAAAAAATATTATATCAACTTCTAACATTATTTAAAACAATTTTCTTTCGTATTTGTCTCAACGTTTGGCAAAGACGACGCGAAGCCGCGTAAAAGTTAGACATAACTTTGCAGCGGCGCGCGTTTTAGCCGATGAAATGAAAAGATTTAATAATTCATATCATAAAATTATTTTTATATGTATAAAATAATTTTTATTGTTTATTACAAGCAAATTAAAATGTGTTTTTATGTACTTACTGGTAAAAATCTATAAGTACAGTGAAAATACTTATTTAATTTGCAGATTTCCTACTGATTGTCAACTTTGAAGTATAAAATCTCAGTATAAAATCAAATCGGTCCAGCCGTCTTCGAGTGAGTAATCGGGGAAAATATCCCGACGAATTGAAAACCTCCTCCTTTTTTTCAAGTCGGTTAAAAATACCCGCTCTTACAAGGTTACGTCTAGGGGCAGACCACGCCGATTGACATCGTAGTTCATAGTAGTTCTAATAGATGGCGTTAGTGTTTCTGTATGGCGACCGCGTTCGGCGAACGTTCGGACGACCGTATCTTTACTATTTAAATCAATGGTAAAATTACAATATTTATTAATAAGTCTAACACATGATAGTGGACTAGACAAGGTATGAAAAAAATAAAGTTTCAAAGCGGGATCACACGGCACTTAGCAGGAAATTAATTTAATTTGATCAGCTCCATGGAAAAAAATCACAAAATATATTTTTAAGCCTAAAGTTTATATTGTATGAAAAAACACACAGGAACAATATTATTTAGATTAATAATAATAATAGCGTTTATTTCGGGCTACGCCCATATTGTTAGTAACAATGGTCTTAAAAACTAGTGTTAGTAGATATAAATACACACACAAACATTTGTATTATTCAGTGTGGAGTTTCATCCAATGTCGCAGCATTGGAGACTCCCATCTATCTGTGAATAAACTCAAGATACTGTTGGTACCGCCACGAAGACGAGCGAGCAGGGAAGCGCTTCTCTTTCGCATGATGGCCGCAAAACCATCTATATGCCCATATAATGAGCTCTATCCATCCACATAAAGAAAAAAGTAAAAAAACAAAGTTGGTCCCTATGGTGAATGCTTCAGGGTAGCCCGCGAAATTCAAATTTTCTTACGTTTTTTGCAATTTGCAGGCCAGTGCTAGATAGTATGTTGATTAAAATATTGTTTGCGACTGTAAAACGTCTGTAGTTACAGAATAATATTCATCAAAATCATCAATACAACCCTCAAAGTTCATAAAGGTGGAAAAATTACTTTTCCAAGGTCAAAATCACTCTTGCACCTTTATGAACTTGGGGGGTTGTACAGTGCGACATAAAAGAGTAGAAATTAAATATTGGGGAACTAAAATTTTTCATTTTCTGGCAACATCTAAAATGAGTACTTGAGCTGTCAATTCTTTCAATAGAATTTTGGTTTTTGTGTGTTACCTATTTCTGAGTGTGGACAGGAAAACAGTGACATATCATGAATAAGGTAATTCGTGGAGGTGCCCGTGAAATAATTTATCAAGTTTTCTTACGGTGTTTGACCGAATTACACAAGCTGGGAAGCTACTATCCTACTTCGATGATGTTTGCCATCGTACAGCAGATTTTACTTGTAAGTAACTATTGAAAGTTGCAGTAATCGTTAATTACGAACGAATAGTACATTCAGGGAACAAAATTTTCGATCATAATAGTATTTACAAATTAGTTGTCTACGATTTTTAAGGTTCCATACCCAAAGGGTAAAAACGGAACCCTATTACTAAGACTTCGCTGTCTGTCCGTCTGTCCGTCTGTCTGTCACCAGGCTGTATCTCATGAACCGTGACAGCTAGACAGTTGAAATTTTCACAGATGATGTATTTCTGTTGCCGCTATAACAACAAATACTAAAAACAGAATAAAATTAATATTTAAGGGGGGCTCCCTTACAACAAACGTTATTTTTTTACGTTTTGTCTAATTTTGTATAGATAAGGTACGGAACCCTTCGTGCGCGAGTCCAACTCGCACTTGGCTGGTTTTTTTTGAGGTTATGCTAAGATAAACAAATACCATTGCGGTTATAGCGCGACTTAACAACATTGATAGTAAGGCAACAACATTTAATGTAATTAATTGCGTATTACCAAATACGTTTTTTGCTTTATATTTGTTGAAGCAACCGACTAATGGAAAGAAACAATTTTAAAATATTTTCACGTTATGAACATATTTGCGCGGGACTTTTTTCGTCGGACTGACAGCAGTTATATTATATAGGAAGTTATAGCACTAATTTAAAGTTGTATAAGTATGTTCTATAAGTATGTTAATAACATGCTTTGTTTGTTTTAGGTGTTTCTGTAAGCACAGTGCGCAGAATTGTGCAAAACGGCGGGAAATTCTCGACTCCAGCTATACAGAGAAAGGGTCGTCCCTCATAATATATATTTGGGTGAACTTGTAGTTTTATTACTATTACGTAGGTACCAAATCTATTTATTATCTATGAGGAACTTATTGAAAGCAATGAATTAATAAACATACTTAATTAAAATAATTATTTTCTCATTATTTATAGCTATTAGACCAATAATACTATTCAAGTATCAAGATCAGCTAGGTCGTACTAACTGGGTTGCCACCTGAGCGATTGCAGCGCCCTCATTTATTTTCTACTCTTTTGTGTCGCACTGTATTGATGATTTTGATGATTTTAATTTAAATAAATAATAATAATAAATTTATTTATTTACTCAAAACAAGGCATAGTAGTACACGTTAAAAATACAGTATTACAAAAAAGTACTATTTCTATTATACAAACGTGTGGGTGAGCACTGGCTCTCCTAGCTAGGTTATGAAAACCTGTGTTAAGGAGAAGCAGTCCGGTCCCAAGGTCTAATGATGTCTATGTTCACCCCTTATGTTAAGATTTTTTCAGTTTCGTCATATGACTTGTTTTGGAGGTACGATTGCACAGTCTCTTTACATTTGTAGTACGGTAGTCCGTAGATGTGACACTCTTCGTTTATTTTGATAAACAGGAACGGACCAAGAAAATGAAAAAATCTCTTGACAAAAGTTGAACGTACTCGCGGCAAGGTACATTATCCCATCTTTTCGGCGTTTACTACGTTTTTTATTTTCTATAATTCTGTATGGGGTTTTGCGGTGTTGCAGAATGACTGTTTGTAGTATAAAGTGTTGCCGAACATTTAGAACTTTGCAGTCATTGTATAGTTGATCGGTTGAAAACAGAATAGGAAGACAAGTGGCCACTTTTAAAATGGCCCTATGTGCTACTTCTAGCGGCTTGAGGGTGGTTTTAGCTGCGCCACCCCAACAGGAAATGCAATATGTTACGATTGACAGGCAAAGTGCGAAATAGACATTACGTATTATAGAGGGATTGGCAATATACCGAAGAGTTTTATATATGTATATCAATTTGCGAACCCGTCCAGTTAATAAAGCGATAAGAGACTTAAAATTGAGATTCCTGTCCAAGATTACTCCTAGGTATCTGATGTTTTCAACAGAGGTTAAAAGAGGACATTGACAATTTGAACCCTGTATTTGTGGATGACAAGTGTGATCTTTAAGCAAAATTGGAGTCTGTGGTTGAGAGACCGAGCTGATAGAGTAAGTTATAAATTTGGTTTTTGAGGTATTAAGGGTTAGAGTGTGGCAATTAAGCCAATTTAGCACAACTCCAAAGCCAATCTGAGCTTGATGCTCTAGTTGCGACCAGGAATCTGCGATGAAGGTTATTGCGGTGTCATCTGCAAATGATATTACCTTGGCATTAACGATATTGAGATCACATAAGTCATTAATGAAGATTAAGAAAAGAGTGGGGCCCAAGATGCTTCCTTGTGGTACCTCATAATGAATAGGAAGCTCGTCGCTGTTATGGCCATCGATACTGACTCTTTGCGAACGATTGGAGAGGTAACTTCGGAAAAGGTCCAGTTGTGGCCCCCTGACGCCTATTTTCTCAAGTTTGATTAAGAGTGTGGCAACGGGAACAGTGTCGAACGCTTTCGCGAGATCTAGGAATATTGTAAGGACCTTTTTATTTTTATTGATATTATCTATGACAAAACTGGTTAGGTCATGAACTGCGTTGCAGGTTGATTTATTTTTGCGAAAGCCATATTGTTGTTGTGAGATTATCTTACAATGCTCCAGATATCCAACCAATCTTTTGTTTATCAACCGTTCAAGGATCTTGGACAAAGCACTTAGAACAGCTATAGGACGATAGTTATTCGTCAAAGTTCCGTCACCCCCCTTGAAGATTGGATAAATTATTGCCTTTTTAGAAGAAGTTGGAAAAACAGCTGTTTTAAAACAAATATTGAATAAATGGCATAAAACTGCCAACAGGCGCCAGAGTGGTGGAAAATTTCTTTAATATTATAGGTGATATGCCATCCCAACCTGTAGCTGCGTTTGGTCTCAGTGAATTTATGGTGGATATAATTTCTTCTGGGTCAGTTCTATCCAAGACAAAGGATGAACTTGGTATTGAACTGTTTTGTGAGATAGATGGTTGTTGTGAGGACCTCGTTTTTACGACGTCAACTGCAAGTTTCTTGCCAATGTTGACAAAAAAGGAATTTACATCATTACATGACTGCGTGGGTGTGGGTGATGAGGATAGCAATTTCGTGGATGAGTGTTTAGTTTTCGTGGTGTTTGTTATCCGCTTTATGGTGTCCCAGAGTAATTTTGGGTTATTGCTTGCTTTGCCGAGTTCTTCCGCATCGAAAAGCCTCTTCGCCTTTTTAAAAAATTTCCGTACAAATATTTCTGTATCGTTTGTAGGTTACATTTAATGTTTCGTTATCCGGAGACTGCGTGAGGTTTCTGTGCATGGCATCTCTATTTCTCATGCACCGTAGCAAGCCGGGAGTTATCCAGGGTTTAAGAATCTTCTGTTTCGCAGCAACTTTTTTAATAACTTTGTGTTATGGTAGACGTAGTGGTGACAGGGATACGTTTGCTATCCAGACAAAGTAGTGAAGAACCATGGTCGGTCACCGTAGAATCATAGACAAATGTGAGTGCGGGTGACTTTGTTCTCAGAATAATATGGTCCAGGCAATTTTTGCCCCTGGTTGGGAGGGTATGTGCTGGGAGAAAACCATGGAAAGCGAGACAATTCAAGTACTCGTGGGACCGTATATCAAGAGAAGAAGGTTTGATGTCGAGATTTAGGTCACCCGCTATCACAACTGTTTCGAGGGTATGGAGTGACGGAAGTATGCTATTGAGGGCCGAGAGGAAGTTATGTATGTTGTCTGTTGACGGTGAGCGATAGATACAGAGTAAAGCCACGTCAGGGTTAATTTTTATAATTAATCCCGAGGCAGATTGGTACAGGTCTGGTTCCTCACATACCGCTAGAATTTCCGACTTAATATAGACCACGACGCACGCCATCACTTTGGTTTATGGGCTTGGTTGTTTTAAGCACTGTATAATTTGGAAGAATCGGAAGAATTGAGTTACTAGAACATTGCAGCCAACATTCGGTGAGGACTATTACGTTACAGTCAAGTGAGATACGATGCAATAGAGTTTGTAAGTTTATGAAGTTACAATTTATTGATCGAATATTTTGTGAGAAAACTTTCAGATATTTATTTTGATTGATAAAATACGATTGCGTTTGTTCCATGTTTGATTGCATGTATGCGTCACTGATACAGAGAATTCATCGATGTTATTGATTAGGTGAATTGCGTTATTAGCCATTTGTAAAAGTATATATTTAAAATGCGGCGATGCAAGTTTGCAAGCTGTCGGTAGGTACCTATATGTAATTGTGGTGTATATTTATGTTTTGAAATGATGTGAATGTTTGTATAGAATGTATGATTTTGAGACTGCTGGTGCATGTTAGACTGTAATTTATTAAGTTCCCTGGGGTTTGTTTGTGTGTTTGTAAATGCTGAGCGCAGCGTCTGACAGTTGTTTGTGTGTCTGATTACCTGAGTGGTGCAATACAAATATATTCTAAAGAGATCAGTTAAAGGCAAAAACTGTGAGAACAATGTTAAAATTGAAATTAAAACTAAAATTGAAGTTAAAACTAAAATTGTAACTAAAAGTAAAACTAAAAGTAAAATTATGATCTCTTGATCAAAATATGTTTTTTTCCCAAAGCTTCACGAAGAAATACTCTGCCCAGTGAAGTCCAGCAGAACTTAATGTCATTTTCTGTAGCAAATTTCCGTGCCAAATAAAATAACGATTGCGATTGTTACTGATTCCAATAATCAAACGGTTTGATACTACTAATAGGGAACGTGCAGGAACTATAGGTGGCAGCACTAATCGGCAAAAGAGACACTATGCGGACAGAAAAGGAAACTTATCACTTCTCATCGTGCTTTCAATTTACATAGACAAAATTGTCTCTTCAATTATATTATTTTTGAATATTCAAAAAGGTATAAAATATGAGTTCCGGTTTATCAATAACGATCGTCAGCGTAATATAAATGTTTAATAATATTATTTTATATCTTTCGTTTACTTTCTGATGAAAATTGTGGTGTATGAAGACATGGTGGCTGGCATAACTAAGACAGCTTTCTTATTTTCAACACATGTTATAATGGAAGGGAATCCTTTATCAGCGAGAACAATATCTCCAGGCTCTAATAAATCAATTAGTTAGTTCACAATCATTTGATGAAGCAATCAATAAAATGCAGTCCGTAGCATTTAGATACAAAACTTAAAAAACCAAAGGTGTGCAGCCGACTAAAAACATTATTGTGGGTATAACCATGTTTATATTCTGAGTACATGTCCAAGTCTTTGATTAACTGTTGAGGGATATTCGGTGTGAACTTTAGTGCGGTCTAATATAACACGTGTATGGTGAAGTATAAATGGTTCTGGTATGTTTGCATAGACGGTTGATTTTGAGGGCCTTTTCAATGCAGAGTGTAACAAAAACAAGTTGTTTTCAAATATTTTTCTTTACTGCGTTTATCCATTTTTTGCGTTTTTCACCAAAACATGGTACGATAGTAGTATTCTTTGGAAAGTAATTGAAACAGATGGGCAATAATCCGAAAGACAGATTGTATAATGAATTTAATTACTTCAGTACAATTTGAACAGAGTTTCAGCTTAATCGTATAATCGCAGCGACAAGAGAGCGAAAATGAGCTTGCATGGCGTTATATGGCGTTCCCCCCACCGGAGGCTTCCGGCAGCTATGGCGGTGGCTTGGCAGTAATTGGCTGGCTGTGATTGGCTGGCTGTGATTGGCTGGCTAGAGTGGCGCGCTGTCATCAGCTGAGGCAGTGTTGTAACATTCGGCCGTCCTGAAACAATGATTGCTCCCGCAATGGAAACAACAAAACTATGCTTACAAGTCAGCTCTAAAGAAACAGTTAAATTATGGAGAAATGAACTTTGATCTAGCTTTCAAGAAGATCTACGAGATCTTCGGTTTCAAATTGTTCCACACGACTGGCGCTATCGGATATATGATATGGTCGTAAGGAATCAGCAGAAGGCCTGTAAACTTCTAATATTCCTCCAAGACCTTTTATGCTTATTAGTTTGTATGTATATCACATAATGGGCTACAGATCGTCTAACTTACAATTAACCTTATTGCCGCTAAGTAGTAGTCGGCGCCTGGCGCCAAAGTGCGTAGCTTGTAGTCACCTTTTTGTAAATCGAACTACATAAATTTACGCCTTATAGCAAAGTAACCTACGTTTCATTTTCTTGCTAGCTATTGTAATCCGATTAGTAACCCTATCGCAGATCGCTTCTAGATTGCACTGGCTCAGAAACCCGATCCGAGATGGAGACATCACATAGGTACTGACCTACCACGAGCAAAAATTAAATCGTATGGCTTATACCCTATTGTATGATTAACAGTATTACTATTACCGCATTTGGTAAACTATTGTCCCAATTATGAGAGGCTCATTCTACCTGCCAGTTAGACCTAAGACGCGCAATAACTGTTAACGTGTGTTTAAACTGCTTTTCCATTACTAGCTTCTTGAAATTTCTACGATCGGAAACTACGTGATCTGGAAAACCAAATAAACTAAATAAGTAGGTATGTGAAACGGGTTGGCAATAATATGCTTTCTTCACGAATAATCTCAATAATTTTCTATACTTCTATACTAATATTATAAAGAGGAAAGATTTGTATTTTTATGTCTTTGCATGTAACGAATAACCCCTTAATAATCACTTAAAAACCTCTGGACCGATTTGATAAATTCTTTCAGCAATGGATAGCTACATTATCAGCGAGTAACACAGGCTATATTTATCCCTATAATCTCACGGAAATGGGAACTACGCGGCTGAAACCTCGTGACGTCTGCTAGTTTATTATAAACTAATGCAATTTTAAACACTTGTGCAGAGTTTAGTCTTTTTATATTCCACAGCTGAATGTTTGCAAAGTGCCAAAATGCGCGGTTGCCCGCTATTAACTGTCATTAGCTGACTCGGCTTGGCATGGGCTGTACCGTGTGGCATGGCGTGGCATGGTGTGGCATGGCGTGACATGGCGTGGCGTTACTACAGAGCATCCTACACAATACTGGAGCGTTACATATTATGCGTTAACTCTGATCATATGACAAATACACTTTCAATGTATGGAGTTTACAAAAATGTGACGAATTAACTTTGTGGCGAATGTACAATAACCCGTCTAAGTATACACGTAGGCACAGAAACAACGAATTTCGAGAAAGCATCTGTCAAAACTAACATGTACTGACTGGTACCTACCATCAACGATTACATAATTATTCACTATATCACTATCTGTATACCCAATTTGCAGTCAATCAAAAATACGCTTCGACTTTTCATCTTGACATGGCACTGTACGTACTAAACCAATCGTTTACTTCTAAACGACATTAACGGCATCTATCGTATATACTTCATACGCTAACCTGTAGGCCTATCACGTATCTTTCTGATATCCAGTGACTATCAAGCTTCGGTTGTACACAGAACTTTGACGACAACCAAGAATGTCATAATATTGGTACTACGTATCGCACTGAGTGGATCTCACTTTACGGTGACTAACAGCCCGGGTACGGTATAACGTCTTTCCTTCAAACTCAGTTGTCATCAATTTGTTGTCCACTATGATTACATAATCAAAAAAATATAAGTATCGATACGAAAGCGTCGGTCAAAATGAGTTACGGTGACTATCAGCCACGATGACAACCAATACCTATTTGATCGCGACTGGTCATTCATACATAATACGAAACTAACCTTTTGACAGTTCATGTCAAGCTGTCAACAGATATACGTAATAGCCCTGCTGGTCTGTAGTCAATAGTAATATCATAGTTTTGAATTAAAAGCCGCCAGCGAGCAATGTGCGGAATAAGATCACGTATAGTCATTATATCGTGTAGTACTGCAGTACAGTCCGTAATTACACGAATATATTTACAAACACACTTATACGAAACCTTCGCAACGATTCCACCACTTAAAGAGTCTCGAGCTCGTAACTGTGATAAACACTTTCTTCCCGACTGGTTAAGCGACTAAAATACATGACAGGGCGCAAACTACCGTCAATCTGTTTTTGTAAAAGAATGCCTGCAATACAAAACTTGCATGCATCCGTGTGAATTTTTGTTAGCAAACTAGGATCGTAGGTAGATAAGTAGGCTTACCTATCACATTTTTTTTTTTAACTACTTTTGTGACTCACGCATACGCACATCGTATTTTTTTTTGTTAGTAAAATAACTACATAGACCAATAAACCGACTGACGCACGAACGTAACTAATTACGTTAATCGAAACGGGAAATTAAGACAACTACCAACTTAAATAAATTCATTGAATACCATCACATGATATTTAACCTACAATGAAATCTTATTTTGTAAAAATGAACATTTGCTCATGATACGAATGTTTGCTGATGAATGGAAGACGATTTTGTTGGAATGTTTGTGGTTCTGCGAGAAGACAGTAAAAGGATTAGGTATTTAATTTAGTGTTAATGGTTTTAAATACTGTACTAAATAAATATTTAATTTTAAAATTCGCCGTTTGCAATTTTTAAAGAACTTTGGCCATTATATCTAAACCTGTTTGAACATCGAGTGACGGTAGCAAGACATCGTCAAGGAATGCTACCTCTGACGACCGTTTGATGAAATTATTGGAGTTTTTCTAAATGATTTACTTTGGCATTTTCTAAACTATGTACGACCTTGTTTATTAAATGCATAAACACTGAGGGAGCGTTAGCAAAGCAACCCTATTATATTCATAATGTCCTTGCAGTGTGACAAAGGCTATTTTGTGTGTATCATAAGGATGAATGCGAAGTTGATACTTGGGCTAAATCACTTGCCTCTGGACATGCACTTGCTTCTTGCCAGATAATTTAGAAATTTGCTCATCGATATTAGGTTGGATATCAATCGCGGATAGTTAACACATTTAGTGCTTGGTAATTGACACATAGACGACTACCTCCGTTCTTCTTCTTAATAAAAGCAATGTGAGATGAGAAGCGTAATTTGATTAGGATTCTTTTATAATGCTTGCTTCCAATAGCTCATTAATTTTGACAATCTCTTGTTCGTGATGTGCTAATCTATCGGCCTACGGTGTACTGGTTCATTATTGGATAATCTAATGCGCATTTGAACTAAATCCGTACATCCCAACTCCTTAGTACAGCTAGCAAAACAATAACAATACCGAGATAATAAACTAATTATCATCAGATTTACTTTTTGGGCCTACCCTAATTTTGTCTGTGACTACCCCACAATGGCACGATTGTCCACACGTGAGGCACTCAATTGTAAAACGCATTTGGCTAATGGCATTATGCAAATATTGGCATGTTGACTGACCTGGCTATTTAGGCATGGTTCCTGGCAGCTCTCAGCGCGAAGAACGGCGGTTCCTTCTTCCATGTGTTGTCCTTGGCTCCGCTGTTGACGACCTTGAGGTTGAGGTTGAGCCTTCATTTCCGCGTAGACGCGTTGCTGGCAGAGAGAAGGATACTTCTTGGAACCCGAAGTGTCTCGCAGGTGTTACCACGTTGTTACTGGGCGTATTCTTTGTTTTCAGGGTCAAATTCTGGAATTAACGATGCGGCACGGTGTTTTCTCCGACGAATGAGGGTAGGCGCTTTGTGTTCCAGATCGTGTATGTGAATGCTTTTTCGACTTCTTGTGCTAGGAGACTCTTCAATATTTTCCTTGCAGGTGGTGTGCATCGACCTTCTTCGTTTGAATTTTCAGACATCTGGTTTACCGACGCAGAATATTCGACTAGGCGAGTGTCGTCGTTTGTATGTAGCAGAGCGTCGTTTTATCGTAGGTTTTTCTTCGATACCACTTCTGAAGATGAAACAGATGGGCAATAATCCGAAAGACAGATTGTATAATGAATTTAATTACTTCAGTACAATTTGAACAGAGTTTCAGCTTAATCGTATAATCGCAGCGACAAGAGAGCGAAAATGAGCTTGCATGGCGTTATATGGCGTTCCCCCCACCGGAGGCTTCCGGCAGCTATGGCGGTGGCTTGGCAGTAATTGGCTGGCTGTGATTGGCTGGCTGTGATTGGCTGGCTAGAGTGGCGCGCTGTCATCAGCTGAGGCAGTGTTGTAACATAATAGAATTTTACGCTAATTGATTTATTTTCATTTTTGTGGATGTATTGGTACCTACATCCAGAAATGCAACAATGCATTATGATTAGTTAATTAATTTTCACTATAAAATTAATTCTGTTTACTTGTTAGAAAAGTCTATGTCAAGCATTAATAGAGCACAAGATTCGGATTGGCGACGCCAGTTTGCAGCACCGTCGTTGTGCACGTTCCCTTCGAATACAAAAACAATCGATCGCTAGTTCGCAAATTCGAATGAAACCGCTAGTTCATTCATTCACCTTGCCATCAAAAAAATTGGGCTGTTTTCTCGTACAATAAAGTCTTCTTTCAATGAGAGGTTTTCCTTTTGAGGTTTTAAAAAAAAACTTAGTTTCCAAGAACTCTATAGATGGCGTTGAACTTACTATGCCAAAGCCAAAACGCTTGAAAAAAAATCATTGTGTCACGTCACATACTCTCGTTGACTGACACTTTCATTTGCTTAACCTTCCGAATATAACCAACATTTCTCGCGCTTTGTTAAAAACAGTTTTTTTAGGTTCCGTTCCTTGTATTATCATACTTACTCCTAGCGCCATCTATCCAGCGACTAGGGAAGAGCTAAAAAGAAAATCCCTCATTGATATTCGTAGTATTAAGGCTGATGCTCCAGGGTAGCCCGCGAAATTCAAATTTTCTTACGTTTTTGGCAAATTGCAGGCCAGTGCTAGGTTGTATGTTGATTAAAATATTGGACGCGATTGTAAGACGTATGTAGTTACAGAATTATAATCATCAAAACCATCAATACAACCCTCCAAGTTCATAAAGGTCGAGAAACGATTTTTTCAAGGTCAAAGTCATTGCTAGACCTTTATGAACTTGGAGGGTTGTATTGATGGTTTTGATGGTTATAATTCTGTAACTACATACGTCTTACAATCGCGTCCAATATTTTAATCAACATACAACCTTGCACTGGCTTGCAATTTGCCAAAAACGTAAGAAAATTTGAATTTCGCGGGCTGGTCGAAGCATTCACCTTAAGCTTTTATCTGTAATAATACAAAACCAAGACAGCGCTGCGAAAGAGATGGGCGATTGTGAATGACATTATTCGAATGATTCGATTGTACAAGTCATTCAAATAATTCGAATGACCTTACAACTCATTCGAATTTTAATCATCAAAATCTTCAATACAACCCTCCAAGTTCATAGGTGCAAGAATGATTTTGACCTTGGAAAAGTAATTTTCCACCTGTATGAACTTACGAGGGTTGTATTGATGATTTTGATGAATATTATTCTGTAACTACATACGTCTTACAGTCGCAAAACAATATTTAAATCAACATACAACCTAGCACTGGCCTGCAAATTGCAAAAAACGTAAGAAAATTTGAATTTCGCGGGCTACTCTTGAGCATCCACCTTAATTTGCTGGACATTTTTCTTTTTTTCATGTTTCATGTTTTATTTCAAGTTATCACTATAGAACAGTGTTACAGCATAAGCGAATTTTATTTTAATGTTAGTGGTCGGTCTGAACATTGGAAAAATGCAAATTCCACGAAGACCCTAATATTCGTCTAAGTAATGTACAATATTAAAATCGACTATTTAGTCATGACATGACTTGAACATCCTTAATCCATTCTTTCTGTCATTGAAAATAATTGAGGCAATCGTGCATTCACATTTTCATTTTGTACAAACTCAAACTGTTTTAATGCACCCATGAATTAACTTTAAGCGTGAAACCAACAACGAAGTATTGTTTGTGCTATGTTTTTTAGTGTTACTCGAATTCAAAAGGCGTTTACACATTTAGGAAAACCAAACGCGGAAAATGGAACAAGACGACGAGATCAAATCCGGTTGTTTATTATTTCCGCCTGCCGGAGGGAATATGTTTAGTAAATTCCCTAAAAAGGTACAAATAAAACATCTTTTAATTTTAACTATGAAATTATTAGTGCTTGTGATTCATGCTGCATGCACCATCACGTAATCTGGGCGGTTATAGCATTATTGTAATCAAGTAGTGACTCAATGGAAAGGTAGTTTCCGTATTGTTGATTGCCATTTCGATAACTTGATGTTTTTACTAGGAAAACTCGGTAATAATAGCTTTGTCAATCCAAATTAAAATATTAAGTTACTATTAGTGTTCTATTACATAGACATAATCATAAATTATTATCACTAATTTGTTTATTGTCCGCATCTAATGATTCAAAACAATGTTACCTATAGTTTCAGGGAGCTACTTTATTAGTTCACACAACTGAAACTTATCTTTTTATACCTAAATTCATTTATTTTCTAATAAAGTTTTAATATGAGGACAAGGTGTTGATTGCAGCATGTTTTTCTTAATATTTTAAATCTGTGCTATAGTCATCCACTTCAAACATTCCTCATAACATGCTTCTTAATCCTCTGCATTACATAATAAGCTATTAATCAATTTCGACTCAAAACTACACATCTGCTGTTGAAATTATATACACTTAGTCAAAATATATTTGCAGGAAAATTGTTACCTACTTATAGTACCTATGTAAGAGCTATATTTAAATTTAATTATTGGTCAAATAATAATATCATTTAAATTTTTCCACAGAAAAATTGGCAACAGAAACACTGTATCCTGTTTACTGCCAGCAAACAAGGCATTGAGCGTCTTGAAATATTTGAAAACAAAGATGATGTCACTACTGGTGCTATACCTAAAATTATTACCCTCGAAAATTGTATAAAAATAACACATTCTAGTCCAAACACTATTACAATACTTACTAAGTCACACACTCAACAGCTAAGCACTCAGTCAGAGGCAGAAACCTTAGAATGGGTGACTGCTCTACAGTCAGTGGCTTTCAAAGACAAAGACTCGAATCCATTCAGCTGTGACGAAGACAATGATCTGTACTGCTCATCAGGAGAGGGTGTATTCTCAGTCAAAATGTGCCCCTCTGAAGCCTCAACAAGATGTTGTTTTGAACCAATCAGATATATCCTTTTGCTCACATCTACTGCCATAGAATTAAGAGCTCAAAATGATGATAAAGTATATGCTACTTGGCCTTACAGGTTCATAAGGCGTTATGGTTACAGACAGGGTAAATTCACATTTGAAGCGGGTCGCAAATGTGACACTGGTGAAGGAATCTTCCATTTAGAACACCCAAACCAATCAGAAATATTCAAGTGCTTGTCTTTGAAAATGAAAACAATGAAGCAAATGATTGGACATGACAATCTGAATAGTCCTGAACACAGTGAATTTAATATTCAGTCTAGTGCCAATTTGTTCCCAGGCTCTAGAAGTCCCTTAGTTGCTGCGAGGCCTGATGATTTGAACTTGAGTTCACTGTCATTTAAGACTGCTTCAGTTTCCAGCCAACAAAGTTCATGCTCCGAAAGAGACATTGCACCTTTACTGATGCCAAAACCAGCACTGAAACCCAAGCCACAGAAGCCACCACGTAAAATCATCAATCTACCTAAAAGTAAAGACATTCCAATTTCATCTGAGGAAACCTCGGACTTTGCAAGGTTTAAAAAACTTGATAACTATGAGCCTATTGACCAAGTGCAAAGAGAACATAGTCCCCCAATACAGTTAGTGCCATATGATAAAATCGAAGTAAGATCTGAAGCATGGAAGACATTAGGGATAGATGAACCTGAACATACAGAGTTTACACCTAATTTGGGAGACAATCCAAACTGTATCAAACTCATTTCTCGATCTCAGGATAATTTGAATACTACTGGTCCAGAATCTTCAAGAATTATACTGCTGCCAAGTCCAGTAGTTGATCCAGAAGATGAAAATTATGATAGGTTGGCATATTTTGGGTCAACAAGCAAATTGAATAAATCTTCACGTTACAAAAAGATTGAGGCTCGTCCCACGACTTTGGCTATTGGTGAGCCAAAGAATAAAGACACTTGGAATGATTATGATGAGGTTGAGAATGTAATGCAAACAGCAAGACTAGCAGATGATTCCCATTTAGGTTATGGTATGATTAGAAAGCCCAACACTCCAGGGCCTCAAGTACCCACTGCAGCTCAAGTCCAAGCTCTCCAAAACCAGGTTGGTTTGGAGGATGTCTCTCATAACATGTGCAATGGAACAGACTATGCTATTGTAAGCCGTCCAAAAAGAGTATAACACATGATATTATTATACGAACGAATATAATTTTTAAGACTGAAATTTTGTCAGTGATTGTTTACTCAATTACTTTTTATTAGGGTATAGTGAAGACAGTTTTGGCGAAATGTACTATTATTATCACTGAAATTGTCAAAATCTTTTCAAACAGAGGAATAGATGTTGTCCTACAATTAGCACAAGGATTATCTGCATGTATTTGTCATCCATGCAAATAGAAGATACTGCAATGACTAAAATATGTGACTGCCACAGCGATTTCATGAAATCATGCAGGTACAATTTAATAAGAGTTTTAATACCTATTTTTGGGAATCTGTTTCCATATAAATAATGACACATCTATTCTCTGCAAGAAAAAACTCCAAATATGAATTACTGCATTCCTTAATACATTCTTTTTTATAATGTTTAGATAACTTTGTACATTAGTTTTGTATAATGTAATTATCCGCACAAATAATACCTAGTATATTAATTATAAGATATTATAAAATGTATTACTTAATGTGATTATATTGTGCCTTATTTTATAGAATATTTTCAGAAATGATTACCAACTGGTGCCAATTTAAAATATTTTTATCTATGTCTGCTGAAAGATTAATGAAGTAATAAGTGTGTAGTGTGAAAAATACTTATCTGTAATTTTAAGAGTAAAGCAGCATTCATACTTAAATTTCTGGTGGGAATCTCAATCTTACTTTGTTGCTAGAAAGAGTTCTCATTCAATTAAGTTCATCAAATTTCTGGTTTTACAGGGAAAGACTCATCTGAATTACGTGAAAATGGAAAATGAGAGCAGCAGTTGCCCAGTAGTGGCGGCCCCGACTTATGAACAGTAAGTCGTGGGTTCGAACCCAGACAGGCGCATTACTTTGTGTAATTAATTTCATCACCACTGCTTTCAAAACGGTGAAGGAAAACATCGTGAGAAAACCGGCATGTCCTAGAACCAAAAATTCGAAGACATGTGTGTGCATCTACCAATTCACACTGGGCCCACGTGGTGGATTATAGCCCATTTCCTCATTGAGAGGAGGTCGTTTCCCAGCAGTGGGAACATTATAGGCTGATGATGATGATGGAAAATGTATAAATAGGTAAAGAGGAAATATGAATGCAGCTTTACTATGGTTATGAATCTGTTTGAATATTGTATTTTTAGGTTGGCCATATTTTTAATGTAATCTCTTGTAATATGGATTGAGAATAAATCATATAATCCTTTTTAAATTGTTTTATTAATAGTATATTCTATATCACAACATCGACTTTTGCTACTTGCATTACAGAACATATTGCATCAAATACTAGGGCTATTGCACAGCAAATTCAAAAGCTTCACAAACTGATGAAACTGTGGAAGAAGTTTGCAATTGAATCAACTTAGCAATTATTATTTCCTAGTCTTGTTGAACATTACTTTTAAATGTTTTCAAGCTTAAATTAGCAAAACTATGAACTATTTTAGAATATGCTGCCATTATAAAAAATAGAGAATACATGGATTAGAATACAAATAAAATCAATTTCAAAACTATGTCAGTATAAACGTTGATTTGTGGAGCCCTCTGAACATAATATTCTTTAAGAATTTAAAATAAATAACTGGGATGATTCTAACAAGTACCTAAAACTATATACAATAATATTAATTTGGTACTGTCTTATCCTTTAGTCTTTTATTAACAATTTTTCTTCATTCTCTCTTCCAACACTCTTTGCCATTTCCATAGCAATAAATTCTAGGTCTGAGGACATGATTTTTCGTACCGTTTCTCCTTTTTCCGCCATTATATCTTCGATATTTTTCTTTCCTTCCATATCTGTGAACCAGTTCAAGTTATCTGCTATTAGATGTTTGTTCTCACAGCCGTCACAAATAACAATAACAACGCCTTTGTAGTACGCCAATTTTGTAATGAATTTCGAGTTTCTTGTATTGCATTTCTTGCATGTGAACATCAATTGAAATTTTCCATCAGTCTGTTTCGGTTTCTGAGTAAGCTGAACTTCGTTGATTCTTGGAGTGGATGTACTAAAATTTCTGGGGGATTGGATCTTCGGTGTCGAAGAAGATAGCGGTACCATTATTCTTCGGCCAAAATATGAGTTTCCATTACTCGGAAAAAACACAAGGCTATTCAACAAACGTGGTGAGTGATATTTCACCACGAAGTCGATTAACGTTTTATGAGACATCTTTCACGTAGGAAATGGTTTTTTAATTTAAAGTCACCGATAACTTTCAAGATCACAGTTTTATGAGAACTTCGAGTGCGGTAGGAAACTAATTGCACCACTTTACATCAGTCGCGCTGAAACTACAAAAATGTGAATGACATTGACAAGCAGTGTTGCCAGATCCAATTTTTAAAAATCCGTAGGGTTACTCTCAAAAATCCATAGAAGTCCTTAAATTGCTTATTATAAAATCCGTAGGTTTATAGAACATTTTTTTCAGCAGAATTTTTATGATCGTAGCGTAGTTTTGCTCTCTTCGCTGAAGTTCCAGGAGGAGTGTCACTGCCATTCACTCTCACTACTACTCTTTTCCATTTCAATGCCAATAATAGAAAAATCCTAGGATGATTAATATATATTCGGAAACAAGAAAACAACACAGACTCGTCGTAGTCACCTATTTATGGTATGAGGTATTGTATTACAGACAAAATAACAAAGAACGAAACGCATGTCACTATTGTTCCGAGTCGCAGGACTACCTTTTTTTGGAGTTACGTTTCGTTTTAAGCAAAATTTAATTTAATTTGAATATCCGTCGACTAAAATCCGTATGTCCGTAGACAAGACCTACAGTCCATAGATCTACGGACAAATCCGTAGGTCTGGCAACACTGTTGACAAGAAAAATAAAATCATCATCATCCGCCTAGCCTTTTCCCAACTATGTTGGGGTCGGCTTCCAGTCTAACCGGATGCAGCTGAATACCAGTATTTTACATGGAGCGACTGCCTATCTGACCTCCACAACCCAGTTAGTACCGGGTAATACGATACCCCTTGGTAAGACTGGTTGTCAGACTTTTTGGGCCTCTGACTACCTAACGACTGTCAAAGATCTACATATGACAGCCGGGACCAACGGCTTAACGTCAATGATATTTAATTAAACAGATATGTTATGAGCGCGCAATCGTGAAGACTCGAAGACGTGTCAATTGGCCTGTTTTTTCTTTATTCTGCGTCACTGCGTGTATGTGAGCTGGCTCTCCCCCGCGGCACACTTTTTTCGGTGGTTTTGTAGGTGTATAACATATCTGTTTGTTAGAATATCATTGCTTAACGTGCTTTCCGAGGCACGGAGGAAACTCGGTATGTATATGTGGTCACCCATCCACAGACCAACCTAGGCAAGCACAGCTTAGCCTAACGATCGACCCGAGCGGCTGTTATTATTTAGCCACGAGCTCCTCTATATAATACAAGAAAAATGAAATAACAAATAAAAAAACAACATAACCTCAAAACACAAATGTTGATCATTTTTGACATGACATTTAAGTTGAAAGTTGTTTGCATTAAAAATGTTCCAAGTCAGTAACCCATTTTTGTAATGGGTAAGTAGTTTAGATTTCTTTTTTATTAAGTTACCTAGTCGTTTGCCTTTGTTATTTTTCTTTTCTAATTTTATTACTTTTACACACTAGTATTTTATTGTAAAAGATAATATATAATGTTTCTTAGATGTTTTGTTAAATTTTTAATTAGATACTTATACTACGAGTACAATTTTAATGGGGAAGGCTGGTCAAAGCTGATTGTAGATGGCGCGTCCATAGCTTAGACCCAATCTGACCAATGAGGTCAAAATATTTAGATGACTTCAAAAAAGGAGGAGCTTATATGTTCGTGTGTATGTATTTTTTTATTATGTATGTTACCTGATTTCTCCCCCATTTGTGGACTGATTCTCAAAATTATATTTTTGAAATATAAAATGCCAATTATTGACAGATTTTCAACCAATGACGATGTTTGGTACAAGGGATGCTAGCGCCATTAGTTCAACAGTTGCCATCCCCATTGTTTAAGGTGAATGTTCCAACCAGCCCACGAAAAATGACTTTTTCAAGGACAAAGTCATTTCTGCACCTTTAAGAATTTGAAGGGTTGTTTTGATTATTTTGATGAATATAATTCTGTAACTACATACGTCTTACAACCGCAAATAATATTTTAATCAACATACAACTCAGCACTGGCCTGCAAATTGCAAAAAAACGTAAGAAAATTTATATTTTACGGGCTGGTTGGAGCATTCACCTTAAAGGCTGCTTTACACCGGGGCGATACTGTGTGGCATTGCAGAATACTACATAATGTGGCGTGCGTAACTTGTGGTATGGTACAAATAACCAACTTACGTCGAGGCAACATCGTGCATAGTTGCAGTTGGTGCCAGTTTTATGATGAGAATAGCGGTCATTGCCCTTCCATAATATCTCTTCGTACGAACCAAAACAAATAAACCATGTAGCGTTTTTCATTACAAAAAATGTTGAAGATCACGATAAATGACGATACAAGACTTGAAAAGCCTTATTTATGGATTTCTAAGTTGTTTAATAAATGTAGGTGGGTCAATGACCGCTATTCTCATCACTGGCACCAACTATAGATAATTTTCAAAGCATCATAAAACATAACCTTTAAATTGTATGACGCACCAAAACTGTGGCATAGAATTCATTGTGTTTGGTTCTAAGCTGCGACTGGCTGCCATAGTCTGCCACATGACACAAGTTGTTGTCATGCCGCACGATTCTTGCCATAATGAGCAACATTTTAAAATATTGTAGCATGCTGCATTGTGGCATGCTGCTGTGCCGCACTGTGTTGCTCCAATGTAAAGCAGCCTTAGGACCATACCATATACATTCATATTTCATGCAAATATAGAATCTTGAATCAGGTGTATCTAAGATTTTAGATGATAATCAGATAACACAAAATAAATGCATTTCTAAAAAAACCGGCCAAGTGCGAGTCGGACTCGCGCACGAAGGGTTCCGTTTCCGTACCATTATCTATACATTAGACAAAACGGCAAAAAAATCACGTTTGTTGTATGGGAGCCCCCCTTAAATATTAATTTTATTCTGTTTTTAGTATTTGTTGTTATAGCGGCAACAGAAATACATCATCTGTGAAAATTTCAACTGTCTAGCTGTCACGGTTCATGAGATACAGCCTGGTGACAGACAGACGGACAGACGGACAGACAGCCAAGTCTTAGTAATAGGGTTCCGTTTTTACCCTTTGGGTACGGAACCCTAAAAACATGAAACTGAAACGATGTTATCAATATTTTTCTTAGAATTTATTATTTGGTGCTGGCAATGATTAGTATGATACCGGACGGACGGATGGACGGATGGACTTTTGTTTGACTGTGACATTCAAGACTGTATGGGTTAAATACTTGTGTCTTTAGTACCTACGTTGAATTAAAAAATACGAACAACCTCAAATTATCAAAACAATAAAATTTTTCAGAAGTTTCAAAATAAATTTATGTGTAACCAGATCAAAATTAGAGTTACTACACAACGATATAATTCAGGACTGCAATCAACGCACGGTCATAAAAGACTATGATTTAGTTGTACTAGAGATAAATTGTTAACGTTCAAAAGAAATTGTAGAAACTTTTATCCAGCAAGATGACCTCCGTGTGGTATAGGCCTGAGTTGGCCGATCAAATAATGCTACAGAATGAAATATTTACTGAGACACACAGTATTATCGCCGGTAAGTTCGTGAGTTTGTGGTAACAGCCAAGTACCTACCAATGAAAGTGGTGCCTTTGCTTATTGTTATCATTTTCATTAGTATTTAGGTACTAGTTACTAGACTGTTTCAGGTCTCAAGCATAAGTAGGTACTCCTTTTTTGTGATATTTTTATCCAGATGACAATAGAAGGTTTGAAAATTCAACAAAATTGCTTTTCCGATGTCGACTAAGAATGTACTAGTTCTAAACCAGAATCATATTAAAAATAAATAATCTCTTTGACTATAATCCTAGTATGTGTGTGTGTGTGTACTTAAATACATTCTTAAAAAAAGTAGTTAAATAATGTATATTCTTTATTGCATTTCAGACATTGTATCAGGACATCTTTCCCTAACAGATCTTGTAGAAAACATGGCCGGTGTCCTGACCCACAAGGAACCTGAAAACCGAGAGAAAGGAATGCGTTTCTACACAAAAATATTGAGAGAACTTCCAAGAAGTTACTTAAATGAGATGCAAGTGAAATTCATATGCAAATTCTATATAGATAGGTTAAAGGACCATCATTGCGTTGTGCCACCCGTGATAGAGGGATACTCCATCTTGATTGATATGTTTGCATATAAAATACAAAATTGTGCTGATTTTCTGCCTGTATTGTTTCATGAAGTACCTTGTCAGTCACAGTTGAGACAAGACAGATACAATATTTACACAATAATGCAGAAACTATGCAACAAGGATATAGAATGTAAGTATTTATTGCAATATAATCATCTTTTACTTTCATTGAAGATCTATTCAGGGTTTACTCAAAGACTTTTCAAATTCTTGAATTTAATAAATAAGTATAAAATTCTAAGCAATATGTAAATCTTTTTTGTTAAACAGTTTCTGTTATCTTTCTATAAGCAGTTTATCTGTGTGTTTATTAAATCACATAGTGGAAACGCAAATAAAAAGATATCTTGGCTATTGCCTCATGCATGTTTACTACAATCATGTTAGAATTTTATTGCGCTGTTGTCCATAATAAAAATGTTACTTCAATATTTGAATTGGATTATGTTAACAATTTCAAGGATTTTAATTTTTATGCACAGAACCCTAACCTTTTTCAAAAATAAAAGTAGCCTTAAGATACTCCTTATAACATCAGCTATATGCCAGTAAAAGTACCGTTAGAATCGGTCTAGCCCTTTCAGAGATTAGACAGACAGACAAATTTTTTTTTTTTGTCTATGTTTCATAAGCATTCAGTAAAAAGCTGTTGTTATGAAATTATAAACATACACTTCAATTTGATAAATTTTTATAGATTTAATTTTAACTACAACAATCAGCTCTACTATAAGTAGACCTTTTTTGTCATTCTAATAATTAAATAGCTTTGACTAGAACTTACAATAGCTTAATTATAGTGTTTTGGAAGGAGATGTCTTCAGGGATTAGGTTAGTGGCAAAGGGTTATCTACAACAACAGCCCATAACGTCCACTGCTAGACATAAGCCTCTCCCATGATGGGAGGAATTTGCTGTAATGTCCACGCTTGGCAGGCGGATTGGAGATTGCAGTGATGAAAGACTAACAGAAAACGCTCTGCCCATTCTCTGGTCTACGGAGGCGCAAGGTGTTCTGCCTCAGACATAAGGGTTATCTAGGTGAAACACTATGCAAAATTATGATGATAGAGAGAGGTGGAGGGAAGATATGGAGGCCTTTGTCCAGCAGTGGTACGATCTTTTAAGCAAAAATTTCATTGAAATCAGTTGGGTGGTTTTGGACATTAGCGTGTATGAACATAGTGTCATCTGATTTATATATATTTTTTACTACTTATTCATCTGGAGAAAACCCATCTTTAAAACATTATACTAAAACTTACATTCAATTGTTTCAGTCATGAAAAATCTTGGCTCCGACTTTGTATATGGAGTAATTTCAGCAATGGACGGTGAACGAGATCCGCGGAACCTAGTCTTCCTATTTGTTTTCTTAAGTAACTTCTTAAAGACAGTACCACTTGGGCATTTAGTTGAGGAAATGTTTGACGTAATATCCTGTTACTTTCCTATCGATTTCCATCAATCCAAAGATGACCCTGCTGCTGTGACGAGGGACGATCTGGCAAATGCTTTATGTCCCTGTCTGTGTGCCGTACCAGAGTTTGGAGAATCATGTATCATTCTTTTGATAGAGAAATTGGATTCGAACTTGCGGTTGGCAAAGATGGATTCAATGAAACTGTTGGTAAGTTCCTTTATTTCCAGTTTTTTTCTGTTCATGGGTGATTGTTTGAAATAAATTAATTCTAACAAAGCTGATACTGATGAAGTACAAGAATTACCAATATGAACAGTGATTATTAACTAATGCATTAAGAGATTGTGATAATGAATTTCTATACCTACATTTCTAATTGCCATTTTTAGTTTCACATTCCGCACTGGGCCTGCATGGTAGATTATAGCCCACTCCCTCTCATAGAGAGGAGGCCTGTGTCCCAGCAGTGGGAACATTAATAGGCTGATGATGATGATGATGATGATTTTCACATTGCTGACTATTAATGTAGTAATTATAGTAGGTACTGACGGATCTTGTTATGGTCAACTACAAACTATACATTTTTTTTTTAGATTGAAAGCTGCAAAACATTCAATGCACAGACTTACACCCCATTCATAAGAGCCCTCTGGTCTTCACTGAACAGGGAAATATCCAACAAAACGGATGACGAACTCAAATTAGTAGCCCACGAGGCATTATCTGCATTGATTGCAAAAATGGCGACAATTGCCAACACAGACCAAGCCTTTGAGAACTTTGTAAAGGGAATCATCATTTCTGCACAAACGGCTATAGCTGAAGCAACCACAGTTGCACAATTCGTCAAAGCAACTAAAGTACTCCTGACGGCCGCAAATGCATCCGAACAATCTTGCGCGATTATTACAAAAGCCATGGTACCCGCCACAGTAGCGTATTACGAATTGAAATCTACGCCGAAATTGCAATTAGCTAGTTTGGACTTAATCGGAGACTTGTATGAATGTGCCAAGAGTCGTGGCTTGTTGCACGAAGTGAGGGCTCAGGTATCCAATGTGCCACAACTATGTTTAGAAGCAGTCAACAAATCATCTAAGGAGTTCCAAATGTCTGGCTTCAAAACTTTGATAAGAGTTCAGGATTGTATGAGCGAGGATCTGGTAGTGCCTTTCGTTGAGGTCCTCATTTACAATGTCCAACACGCACAAGACAATGATCTGCTCAATATCAGCGTCCAAACCGTACACATGATCGCAAAAAAGTTTCCAGAACTGATCATGAATTTAGTTCTCAAAGGGAAATGTAGTTTAGAAACGCAAGATAGAGTAGCCTTTCAGAAACGTTTGAACTTGCTGACGAACTTGGCTAGCATAGACGATTTCACAAAAGTAATAATTGAAGACATGTTGAAAATAATGTCAGATAACGATCAAGAAGCTTCTCATGTGGTGGAGGCGCTGAGCGCGTCAATATCTATGGCTAGTGTGTTTAGTTCCGAGAAAGTAACACAAATTGAAAGCGACCACGGTCTTATAGACCCTGTGTTAACTTGGATATACAGAGAGATATCTTCAAGTAGCCCAGAAAGTTTGGCTCACGGATTTACTCTGATAACGAATACGATAGCGAGTCTACCTGCTGAGAAGCAGTTGAAAGTTTTAACGAAGCACACGCCGAAAGCTTTAGAGAAATGCGAGGAAGACCACATATACTTTTCTGTGTTAGAATGTTTGTATACTCCATTGCGGGCGAGTGTTTACGATTCTAAGTTCGAGAGCATTGTGAAGGTAGCTTTGAAGGTGGCTGTGACTAGTGACTGCGAGCTGTCAAGGACTAAAGGTTGTGTGTTAATAGCACATTTGTTGAACAAAGCGGAACATGGGCAGAAGTTTGAGCTGCTGTACGAGTTGTTGAAGAGTCGGTTGTCGGCGTGTAATAGGCAGGACCTGGAGTTGTGTCCGAGGTTGATACGGTTGTACGGGTGGATCACGAAGGCGCTGCTTATGAGGGGAAGTGACATGTTCTTATTTTGGTTGGAGAAGGTGAGCTATTGATATATTTCTTGCGCTTTCACTCGCATGCATCCTTAGAAAACTTGAGTATAAGTGACATAACATCACGCCTGTAATCCTCGAAAGGTACGGCAGAGGTGTACCCATTAATACACCCACATTTCGCCAGTTATGTTTAAGTCCCATGTAATAGGGCGCGAGCCTATTGCCATCAACCGGGCATAAATCCAGACTTCGTGGCTGCTCCTGAGAAATTCCTAATGGAAAAACCCAATTACACTACCCGACCTGGGAATCGAACCTAACGAGGCAGTCCAGAAAAACTGAGTATAAGTAATCTGAAAAAAAAAAAAATTTCTTGGTAACTATCAAAATTATTGCAGATCCGTTGAGTAGTTTAAGTTGAAATTAGTAAAATCCATATTACAAATGCACAAAGTCGGAAATATTCGATCTCAAATTAGAATAATGTTTTACACTGATTCCAAAGAAAAATACATTTTTCAAGCATCATGACAATCCCTCCAAAGTTTTCAGACTATTAACTCCAATTTTTTCATTATTTTTCAGATCATAGGAATCCTAGCAACACCAAAATACTGCATCAATGGTGCCGAAGCAATCAAACTAATAATGACAGAGAGTCCAGAATATTTGAACGCTAAACAACATTGTAGGATAAGCCTTCTATACAAACAGAGGATGTTTGTTGCATTCTCCGGTTTATCTGAAAAATTTAATCCAACTCTAAGTCCTGAGACTAAGGAATGTTATTTATTAAGTTGGGCTTATGTGCTGGAAAAGGCACCGAAAACTGTACTTAAAAATGAAGCTGTTAAGGTAGGTTTATGTTTGTATTTCACTCTTGTCGAATCAATGATTCTGATTTTGTCCGAACTCCGACCAGTGCGTATTGAACTGGACAGTTCTGTCGTTTGCTTCATTCAAGTTCTGGAGGGTGCAATGGGGTGGCTAAGGCAAAGTAAATCTCAGATGGCGCCACCATAATTGGTCTCAATCTGACCAATGAGGTTAAGCTATTTTGAAATATAAAATGACATTACCACATTTTCAACCAATGACGATGTTTGGGTACCAGCTATGCTAGCGCCACGCGCCATTAGTTCCACAGTTAGACTCCCCATTAGTTGTGCTCGATGAGCAGTAGAAGCACCAGGGGCTCCTACTCTCTAACGTTTCGTCCTTATATTCGGATCTAACCGTCTCTCTCGCGCACGTCTGCAGATGAGTGCGAGTGAGAGAAACGGATAGATCCGAACACGAAACGTTATAGAGTAGGGTCTCTGGGTAGCCCGCGAAATTTAAATTTTCTTACGTTTTTTGAATTTTATTACTAGTTCATGAAAAAGTAATTATGGGATTCAATGAACTTAGAGGGTTGTATTGATGATGTTAGTTTTTATTATGGTCGCAAATCATATTTTAATCAACATGAAACCTGACATTGACCTGCGGGCCTAAAATGGCCGCTTTAGCAGAATCCACGCAGAATCTTAGTAGGAATCACGTTAAAAATTTAATATTCTTAAAATGGACTGTGTGGTTAAGAACACAAAGTCCATTTTAAGAATTTTAAATTTTTAACGTGATTGATATTACGATTCTGCGAAAGCGGCCATTTTAGACCCCTTGCTCGTTGCAAAAAACGTAAGAAATTTAGAATTTCGCGGGCTACCTACCCTAGCGCCCCTTAAAACATTATTGTGCTACACACACCTAGAAGCACTGCTTATTTTGTAAGACTGGTCGCAATCATAATAGGTTAGTTTCCACCATCAATCAATTGCAAATCTATTTAGTCCTCTAGTTGACTATTGGAAAATACCGAACACGTATTTTTTGTTTTTGTAAATCAATGAATATTGACAAAGATAAAACGTATCAAAACTCGGGAGTGGAGGCTCGTGACGTCAGAACGCACAAAAAATTATATTAGCGCGTGACGTATTGAGAATTTTAAAAGCGTCGTATCTTCGTCAATTTTGGTTTACGTAACAAAAGAAAAATTACGGGTCAAATATTTTTTGATTATCTAACTGACGGACTAATTAGATTATTTCAGTTGACAAGCCTATTGCTGAAAGTCTTTGTGTAATTCTCCGGAATGGTCAGTATTTTTGGGTTTAACCATAACAAAAAACTCTTTGCTAGTCCAGGTTTGCATCCTTTTGATGGCAATAGGTTCGCCGGTACTACGTGGAACTTACTTAATGAAATGTAAAAAAAAAGAATATATATAATAAAAAGCAGAATCCACGCAAAATCTTAGTATGAATCACGTTCAAAAATTTAAATTCTTAACGTGATTCTTATTACGATTCTGCTAAAGCGGCCATTTTAGACCCCCAGTACATTAAGCTATTACAATCTGTATCATCATCTGCCTAGCCTTTTCGCAACTATGTTGCGGTCGGCTTCCAGTCTTAATACCAGTATTTTACATGGAGCGACTGCCTATCTGACCTCCACAACCCAGTTATTACTGGGTAATACCCCTCGGTAAGACTGTTTGTTAGACTTTTTGGACTGACTACCTGTAATGACTGTCAAAGGTTTACAAATGACAGCCGGGACCAACAAATTAACGTGCTTTCCGAGGCACGGAAGAAACTCGGTATATAAAGGTGGTCACCCATCCACAGACCAACCTAGGCAACCACGCCTTAACCTGAAGATCGACCCGAGCGGCTGTTATTATTTAGTCACGAGCTCCTCTGTCCACAATCTGTCTAATTTCTTTAATGTATTTTCAACTTTATCGCTAGAGAATTAGGTTCAAGTTTGATTGGGTAAATTTTACAATTTCGGGTACCTTGATGTGCTCTGTACATCTGTACTCTACTCAAATGTGTGAACTAAACGCACTTGCTTACCATTTTGACTTATAGTAGCTTGATATTGTTATTGTTAGCGGTTAGGAAAGTGTTTTAGTTAAAATAGACGACAAAAAAAATCTAATTAGTCCGTCAGATAGATTTCCAAAAAAATATTGGACACATGTTTTTTCTTTTGTTACATAAACCAAAATTGACAATAATATGACGCTTTTAAAATTCTCAATACGTCACGCCTTGGTATAATCTTTAGCTAGTTGTGACGTCACGAGCCCCCACTCCCGAGTTTTGATTCGTTTTATCTTTGTAAATATTCATTTATTAACAAAAACAAAAAATATGTGTCCATTATTTTCCAATACTGTAACTGACGGACTAAATAGATTTGCAATTTTTTGATACTGTCAACATGCCTATTATTTAATTAATGCGTGGCTCTTTCTATTTCAGCTTGCACCAATAGTAATAGATTCCCTAGAATACGAAAATACGGACATGCTTCTGGTTACGCTGGGAGTGTTAGGTCAATTCGTCAAGTCGAGCCCTGATGTCGTTTCGGACAGTTTACAGACAATACTGCCTAGGTTGATTAGCTTGTCTAAATATATGAAGTCTATGGTAAGTACAAGTAAAATATAAAATTTACTTAGACCAAGAAAATGTAAAAAAAGAAATTGGTCGTTCTAATGAGGGATTTTCTTTTTACACTCTTCCCTAGTCGCTGGATAGATGGCGCTGAACTTAGTAAGTTACTGTAAGGAACGGAACGTAAAAAAACTGATTTTAAAAAGGCGCGAGAAAACTAGTTTATATTCGGAAGCATAAGCAAACGAAAGTGTCAGTCAACGAGCGTATGTGACGTGACGCAATGTTTTTTTTCCAAGCGTTTTGGCTTTGCCACCAAGTAACGTAGTCAGTTCACCGCCATTACAGAGTTCTTGGAAACTATGTTTCTTTTTAATACCTCAAAAAGAAAACTTCTCATTTCAACCTAATTTTCATGACTTCACATTTCATTAAATGATATCATTATGATGATAGGTACTGTACTACCTACTAAATTATTATTTGTTTTCTTCCAGGACGTCAGAATAAAAAGCCTCGAGTGCCTTTACGAGATAGCAAATACTTTCCGTACTTCCATCTTACTTCCATACAAACAAGACATTCTTTTAGATTTAATGCCATCTCTTGACGATAAGAAGAGACTTGTACGAAGTGTCGCCGTCCGCGGACGTTCTCGTTGGTTCCTCGTTGGCGCCCCTGGCGAAGATAAAGAAAACTAGACCAATTGGAATTTAGTTAATTGAAAAAGGAATTATACTTTTTTTTTCAAATTAGGTTTGAATTTGACAAATGTAATGGAAAACGCACTGCTTATAGTTTTAAATTAGGAATATCTGTTGATTTTTTGTTGGATTTAATTTTTTTGTTGTTATTTAAGGACACTGGCAGTTATCGTACATTAAAAAAGTAAACAGAGTATTTTACTAAAGAGATTGTTACTAATGTTTTAATTTAATGAATAGTCGAATTCTATTCGAGATCTGATAGAAATGTTAAAACCAAAATATAATAATTATACTTGTTAACAATGAAACTGCTTTGCAGAATAATGTAGATACCTACTTTAATAAAAAGTGAATATTTTATAATGCAAACAAGTTTGTTTTATTTCTTGTTTTAAAATGCTTTTAATTTGGTTCCTGGTGATAGGAATCTCTTTGCCCACAAGTACTTATAAATAAATACATAATCAAAAATAATGAACGACAAATCCTATGCATAATAAAGAGTTGCTACTCGTTTAGAGGGGTGCATCGAAAATGATTCGTCTGCACTTTTTAATACCCGATTTAATCCTTTTTTTGCAATTTGTCTACGCTTTGGTGTTTCCAATTAAAATGCCTTCATTATTTTCAACAATTTGTAAGCAAAGCGCGGTGATAACGGTACCGTAGGTGATAGCGATTCATTTATTTTAGGACGATTCTGATATAGTCCATGCGTACTATGGCGTAGCCAGTAGTGTACTCAAACTTTACTAAGTAAGCGTTTGTCTATGTGTGTAGGTAAGTCCGCTCACATTCGTATTAAAACATTGACATAGCAATGTCAGTAAATCTCGCTATGCGTAGCCAGTAGTGTACTCAAACTTTACTAAGTAAGCGTTTGTCTATGTGTGTAGGTAAGTCCGCCCACATTCGTATTAAAACATTTGACATAGCAATGTCTGTAAATCTCGCTCGCACACTAAACCTAGATGATATATGTATATACAGGATGACGAATGGATAACCTTTTTTTTTTTTTTCGGATGGGAAATCATCGAATGACTCCTCCCGCTCTGGGCGGAGCAGGAGGGAGTGTCAGACTTTTACTGACTAAAATCCATCCATGTTCCTTCATCGCCCTTTGTGTTTCGGGGCCACGGTATCTCTTTCGAACAGTCCCGCAACCCCGGCAGGACGAATGGATAACCTTGAAATGGCCCATAGCAGAACCCATGGCCATTCAGAAAAAAAAAACTATCTTAGACAAAAATTTCATCCGCAGATGAATAAGAATATTAAATTTTTTTACTTCAGTAATTTTTCTCCTTGTCTTTCAGTATTCAGATACAATTACGAATTGTACCATTATCAAATCTACTTGAAACCGACATTATTTTAAAATTATTGGTCACTCAGAATGTACATGTTTTTTTACCCAAGATGTTTAACTTTGTAAATTAATTCGTACAAATTTTCCAAAATAAATTAACTTGCTTACAGGTACTTGCTACAGGTGTCCGGTAATTAATGGATAACCTTGAAATGGCTTATAGTAGAACTTATGACTATTTAAAAAAAAATACGAAAAAAATTCTATCATAAGTAGTACCCTACATAAAATAAAATATTTTATCTTTATAATAATACATCTCTCTTCCAAGCTTCTACGCAAAACCGTAATGTACCTCTATAACTGTTAACCCAGCTGATAATCACTTGGCTTAGGCCCGTGCTATCAGTAATTTCCGGCTACCCGGTTAGCCGAGCAAAATAAACGTATAATAAAAAAAATAATATATATTTTATATTCTTTCTATTTTTGTTTTTGTAAATCAATGAATATTGACAAAGATAAAACGCATCAAAACTCGAGAGTGGGGGCTCGTGACGTCACAACGTACTAAAAATTATAGCACGGCGTGGCGTATTAAAGCGTCATATAATCGTCAATTTTAGTTTACATAACAAAAGAAAAAATACTTGTCAAATATTTTTTGATAATCTAACTGACGGACTAATTAGATTTTTTCAGGACACAAGCCTATTGTATCTGCCCTAAATAGTGAATTATTGCTATTAATGTAGACAAGGATAAAAAATTACTGTAGCAAAAACATGAAATATGGCCCCCCATTCTTATGCAGGCCCTACATCTGCGGATGTTTTTTTTTATAAGATAGTTTTTTTTTCGTATTTTATTCTGAATGACCATGGGTTCTGCTATGGGTCATTTCAAGGTTATCCATTCGTTAACCCTGTATATGTCATCTGGGAGTCTTATCGGACAAGGTTTAGTGTCGTCGGCTCTCTATGGGTGAAAAACTGCTAGTCTTGCATCGATCGTATAGCCTATGAGATGGGCGTACGTACGACGATGTTACCATGGCGATGACCGACAGACGTACCGAACCTAGGCATAGCGCTCTTGCGTGGAAGCTGGCGTAACTTTCTTCTCAGCGTGTTGATGGCAATCTAAATTGTGTCGGCTCAGAACTGAGCTACTTAGGTACTAGTTTGGCGCTTTCGGTAGCGTCCATCAGTTTCTGTAGTGAACAAACAACAGGACACGATATTAAGTACCCCATTGTTTGTGGAACAGAACCTAGAGAGCAGGTGGAGCTGGTGACGGCCTCGACTTACGAACAGTAAGTCGTGGGATCAAACCCAGACAGGAGTATTTCTTTGTGTAATTTATTTCATCACCACTGCTCTCAAAACGGCGAAGGAAAACATCGTGAGAAAACCGGCATGTCCAAGAACCAAAAAATTCGAAGGCATGTGACATCTACCAATGCGCACTGGGCCCATGTGGTGGATTATAGCCCATTCCCTCTCATAGAGAGGAGGCCTGTGTCCCAGCAGTGGGAACATTAATAGGCCAATGATGATGATGATGATGACCCAGAGAGCTGTGAATGAAGGCGGTCAGAAAAAAAAAATCTCTCTTAACGACAAAAAACAAAAGAAATCATCCATTAAAAATGTAAAAACGTTTTTTTTTGTTCACCGGTAAAAACACATTCGTAGATACAACCGTCCCGGTCCCCCCACAAGCACCTAGGATTAGTCGGTACAAATCTGAGGCACTAACAATTTGATCTGAATTTGCATAATCTCTTATCGCATTGCGAGCGTTTGCACCACTTTAAATGGTAATGAAGGGTTTGTCGCCCTAAACTGGAGTTTTTGAACGGTCTACTGCGGAATACGACTGAATTATTAAGTTTTGAATCGGTGTTTTTGTTACGGTTAAGTAGTTTTTACATTGAGTGGTTATTTTGTTACGGTTTATGAGGCGTTAACTGACCTTAGTTAAAGGCACTTAAGTCTATTATGAATCCTGGGCCAAAATCGAAACTGTGATAAACATAAGACGTGAGAGAAGTCTTGAGCACGAATTCAGAAAAAAAATGCGTCTTGAGATTTTTGTCAATGTTACCCTAGGTACTTACTAAGTAGAACCAGGATTTGTATCTAAATCTTTTGCAAAAAAATACCATCCTGTATTGCTTCGTTCACTTATCTATTTTTTTTACAAAAACCTACCTACCTTTAGGTAACTACTTACTTAAAAAAAAATCTTAGCTAGACACTCGCTCCTAATCCTTCCCATTCAAACTCCGGCCAGACAAATCCTATTACGAACGATACTAAACTGGAGCTACAGCTAGTCTAATTTCTTCCACTACAGTTGCCTAAGCTTGTTACACACGATTTGTATTCAAACCGGGAGGCGTTAGTCCGAAGATGAGTCCCTCGACAGATAATACGGCGGAATGTACGAATTACTACGAATGTTGGACCAGCGGACCTTTAAAGGGATTAAGCGAACAAATCCGTTCGCTGATGATTCAATTTAAATTTGCATAGTGTGCCGCCCGTTTAGGAATGTTGGATTGATGTTTGTTTAGATAAAAATGGGGTTTTGCAATGATATTATAAAGAAGATACGCCATGTTCACACTGAATGGCGTTCAGATATCGTTGCGAGTAATTTAAACCTACGACAGCGATAGATAATACGGAACGTATAAGATAGAAAGAGATAGCTAGCTATCAAAGTGCAACAATTGTGTCACTTTGTCCTCAACAATTTGTGCGTGCTAGTGCGATATCTACCTCCCTGTATTGCTTCGTTCACTTATCTATTTTTTTTACAAAAACCTACCTACCTTTAGGTAACTACTTACTTAAAAAAAAATCTTAGCTAGACACTCGCTCCTAATCCTTCCCATTCAAACTCCGGCCAGACAAATCCTATTACGAACGATACTAAACTGGAGCTACAGCTAGTCTAATTTCTTCCACTACAGTTGCCTAAGCTTGTTACACACGATTTGTATTCAAACCGGGAGGCGTTAGTCCGAAGATGAGTCCCTCGACAGATAATACGGCGGAATGTACGAATTACTACGAATGTTGGACCAGCGGACCTTTAAAGGGATTAAGCGAACAAATCCGTTCGCTGATGATTCAATTTAAATTTGCATAGTGTGCCGCCCGTTTAGGAATGTTGGATTGATGTTTGTTTAGATAAAAATGGGGTTTTGCAATGATATTATAAAGAAGATACGCCATGTTCACACTGAATGGCGTTCAGATATCGTTGCGAGTAATTTAAACCTACGACAGCGATAGATAATACGGAACGTATAAGATAGAAAGAGATAGCTAGCTATCAAAGTGCAACAATTGTGTCACTTTGTCCTCAACAATTTGTGCGTGCTAGTGCGATATCTACCTCCCTGTATTGCTTCGTTCACTTATCTATTTTTTTTACAAAAACCTACCTACCTTTAGGTAACTACTTACTTAAAAAAAAATCTTAGCTAGACACTCGCTCCTAATCCTTCCCATTCAAACTCCGGCCAGACAAATCCTATTACGAACGATACTAAACTGGAGCTACAGCTAGTCTAATTTCTTCCACTACAGTTGCCTAAGCTTGTTACACACGATTTGTATTCAAACCGGGAGGCGTTAGTCCGAAGATGAGTCCCTCGACAGATAATACGGCGGAATGTACGAATTACTACGAATGTTGGACCAGCGGACCTTTAAAGGGATTAAGCGAACAAATCCGTTCGCTGATGATTCAATTTAAATTTGCATAGTGTGCCGCCCGTTTAGGAATGTTGGATTGATGTTTGTTTAGATAAAAATGGGGTTTTGCAATGATATTATAAAGAAGATACGCCATGTTCACACTGAATGGCGTTCAGATATCGTTGCGAGTAATTTAAACCTACGACAGCGATAGATAATACGGAACGTATAAGATAGAAAGAGATAGCTAGCTATCAAAGTGCAACAATTGTGTCACTTTGTCCTCAACAATTTGTGCGTGCTAGTGCGATATCTACCTCTTTTTACTATATAATATCATTGGGGTTTTGTATGTTTTGTTGTTGGTCTCTTTTGGTTCTCTTTTTTTTGCTGGAGAGTGGTTGGTATCAGCCCAGAGATAGAATTTGTGCCCGATTGGTGGTAATAGACTCCTATTACATAGGACTTAACAATCATTGTTGGATGTGGGTTCTGCCCTTTCGTTCAGAATATATGAGAGAAGTTATCTTTGGGATAACTTATAATATCTACCTATAAATCTTTCAGAGGGGTTCAGCCATAACTTTGATAAGGTACCCAAATCTCTAAGAAAATCTTATCAAACTTGCCAGATTTGGGGCCCTATCTAAAACTTTCATACGTTATTTTATTATGGTAGTATGAAGAAAAACTTAATAAATATGACGAAAGTTTCACATGCTTGCCTAACCATGATACCAGGCTGTCATACCGTGGTGTAAGTTAATCATAATTAATAGTCAACATGACACGGCTGTTCGTATTCTCATTAGTTGCTCTTAATTACCGGAGTACGGCACTAATATATAAATGATGGCACTTTGATGTCCCCGCACTATGTGTCACCTAATATATATGAACAGAAGATCATACAAAGAGCGAAAACGCACCCACACGTCTACGTATACGTAGACGTGTGGGTGCGTTTTCGATCTTTTATAGGTGTGATGATGATGCCATCTAGCCGATTTCGGCCACGGTGACTGCAATTGATGGCTTTCTGGTGTGGTTGCAGAGAGCTTTAGTGTGCTGCTCTATAATGTGCTCTCAAGTGGCTAGTATATCCAACTTTGGCCGAAAAACTCCGAGCACTATTGACGAAATTGTAGGGTATAGCTGTAGTAGGTGGTCTAGCTTTATGGTTATCACGCTTTAAGTCCAGACACGTAGGTGCGCACGTAGGTGGTGGTAGGTGTGTACGTACGTCTTACGTAGGTGAACGCGACTAGCGTTGCGAATTTTGAAATGAAAACGATGGTTTAAAAAAAGAACTGGATGTGTCTAAATCCGGATGGTTTGTAATGTAACCCTATTCGCGACGGGCATTCATTTGACAAAGCACAAGCTACTCAAGGTGCAATGGAATGAAAGGGCAATTTTGTTGAGTTGTCTTCGTGATCACATCAGACATACATGAGAACCGAAGAAGAGCGAAGTTAACCGGCTTTGCCATTGGTACTCGGAAAAAGTAGAAACAGGCAGGCAGCAGGTAAGAAAGTGTTGGAGTTTAAACCCAGAATTGGTCAGAGTGGCAAGGCATGCAAGAATTGTCGTACATATAAATAGAGGAAATCTACACTCAGCCACAGATAATATAATACTACTCAGCATTAGGTGGATATACGGATTGAAGAAGAGATTCGTTTGACATCGTTTACAATCGCAGTTTACGAGCTCCTACAGAGTCAACCTCCTGTGCTTATCTCTTTTGTGCCACGATGCTTATGTTTAGTGTATGACGTCATGGCATAATTAGTTGGTTTTGGGACAGTGTGTTAGTTAGCATAGTGTTTAGTTTGAACTGGTGTAATTAACACATGCGTAATACCAGCGGTTATGTGGAATTGTTCAGGTTCTGCGTGTTTGTCGTTGTAAGTCTTGTTACAGGGAACATGCAAATTAATGAGAATTGCTACTGTGGGGGTTTTCGCGGGAATACTAAAAGAAACATGAGGTACCCAAGTTTCCTCGAAATGCCATGTATCAGCGTTCTAGGAACAACAAGCTTTTGTCTTCGACAGTGTTCCCGCTACTTCCTACATCTTAACTACATTATGTGTGTAAGCAAAGCTTTCAAGGAACCTCGCAAGAACCTCTCCGTTAAAATGTTTACATGCAAAACCGCAGGAAACTTTATCCTATTCGGCCATTCTCCGCCTACTACTATTTCGTCTTAACCTTCTAAAAGTCATATAATAACTTAATCCTACACTGCATAGTTCAAAGCAAGTTACAGTATACGCTTTTAAACAAGTATATTTCACTAAGCTAACCTACTAATCCTGGGACATAGTTTTGCCAGGTCAGTGAGCAACAGTTCAAAATAGGTTAGATATGCACTCACAGAAGGTCAAACTCTATACAAAGAGTCAACAAAAGGCTTTAAAGACGAGAAAAAGGCGGATATAAGTAGCCCTATCACACAGCAGTATTAAAGGTACATATAGTTTTAACTAGTTGACCTAAAGGCCACACTCTTCGCCTCAGAATACAATACAATACAACGTGCTACGACACCGCAATGTGTTACGATTGCGTCGCGTCGTGTGGTCGGTCGCAGTAATCCTCATGTATATGCTCATATTAAGAAGACGAATAAAGGAGATATCAGCATGAGGAGAACACGTCTAGGGCGGCACATTTTTCGAAATTTACTGTGTGTTCGAAATCGTGGCACGTTGCGATGTCGTGTCGCTTGCTTGTCGTAGATTCCCACGATACGACGTCGCATCGTAAGACGATGCCGCGTCGTAGTACGATGCGACGTCGTATCGTGTTTATTTGTATACGCCCTTAGATAGCAACTGTCACACATGTGTCCATGATAGGCAAATACAACGCTCTAAACACTTTTTTAGGGTTCCGTAGTCAACTAGGAACCCTTATAGTTTCGCCATGTCTGTCCGTCCGTCTGTCCGTCCTTGCTTAATCTCTGTGACCGTTAGCACTAGAAAGCTGAAATTTGGTATCAATATGTATATCAATCACGCCGATAAATTGGTAAAATAAAAATTGGAAAAAAATGTTTTATTAGGGTAGCCCCCCTATATGTAAAGTGGGAAGTGATTTTTTTTTAATTTCAACCGTAACGTGTGATATATTGTTGGAAAGGTATTTAAAAATGCATAGGGGTTTCCTAAAATCATTTTTTGATAATGTCAATAATTTCGGAAATAATCGCTCCAAAAGTAAAAAACAATGTGTCCCCCCCCCCTCTAACTTTTGAACCATAAGTTTAGAAAATATGAAAAAATTCTGAAAAGTAGAACTTTATAAGGACTTTCTAGAAAAATCATTTTGAACTTGATGGAAACAACAGTTTTTGTACAAAAAAGACAAAAAGTTGTACAAAATAATTTCTGGACTAAGTTTGTAGTGTATGCAAGCATTTTTACATAATGGATACCCACCTTTAAACTCATAAGTGGGAACACTTATTGTGACGGACGGGAAACTACGGAACCCTACACTGAGCGTGGCCCGACACGCTCTTGGCCGGTTTTTCTTTAAACATGAACATACATACGAGTAAGTGCTGAATATACTGAGATCTCAAACTATATGAAAAGAGTATGCCAATACGCATTTGTTGCACTCGCTGTACGTGGCCAAAAAAAGAAAGAGATGGCTAAAGAAAGACATAGGTGTAATCAATGACGTATTAGTTTATATATCATTGGGTGTAATTCTGTTGTGCACAAACTAAACTTAATTTAGGCTATTGCTATCTTTTACTAAAACACAGTGGGAGAAAAGGACGGCTATATGTTTTTAGTCCACATGTTTTTACGTGCACTGTTAATTTTGTATGGAAATATTAGTTCTAACAAAATTTGACAGCTCTAAATTACTGTTTCTCGTTTTATTATAGAGAAAAAGATAGCAATAGCCTAAATTAAGTTCTGCGCATCTTATTCTAAATACAGATGAGCTCGTTGTACGAAGCCTACTTTCTGAACCTTCACATTCTGTGGCCTCGCTTAAATCTGCGTCTATATTCAAAGGTTACTTGCTCGGTTAGTTTAATTTTTGCTTAGTCAGCGGGTTAGGGGCGACCGTATTGTTGTTAGGGAAGTTACGTGGAACTGCGGAGTCATAATTTCATTAGTGTGCTTAATAAAGCTTGACGTGTGTTGGTTTAAACGCGACGGACTAATGGAAACTGACTGGTGTCCTAAATCTTAAGAGTGGCTGCTCATTTTCATTAAAACTAAATTAATGGCTAATATACTGGTGTGTGGTGTATGTATCTACTGTACCACTTTTGGAAATGTAACTCGCACTGAATATGGGCATTTTTTTGTTCAGAATAATAATGATAGCAACTGATTTGATCAAGAGAGCAGTGCCAGCAGGCTACTGGGCTGTCTAGTGTCTACCTAGGGTATGCCAGATATCGATGTGGAGGCTTTCATTTGCGTCTAGATTGATAAGTCTAACGTCCCGTTCCCACTATGTCGTGACATCAGATAATCGTGTAGTTTTAAGTGTCGTGGCTTGTGTTTTTAAGTGGAGGTGTTCACTTATAAGACGACACGATTACTGTCGTCCACGAGTTTTGCCAACTAAAAACCAACGATATATTTATCGTCACGACATAGTGGGAATGGGGCCTAAGGACCGTTTTCTTTATGTTCCCTTATGTCCCCAGCCGTACCCGATCGGGCACGGTGCATTGTTATTTTAATTGTGTCTGTAATTGCGGGTATCGAAGTGCTACGTGAGACCTAAATGAATGTCTGAATATTTTTACCCATCTGCGTCTAAGCCTAAAAGGAGGGTTATATGTTTGACCAGTATGTATCGTCTCTTTGTTCCCTCGTAACTCTTAACGTAGATAAGATAAATATAGGTAAGTAAGATGTGAATATTTAAGATGTCTGTAACTATGGGGATGACATGATCATGCTTGATCAAATCCTCTAATTTTCAATAAAGATTAAAAAAAAAAAAAAAACTCTTAAACAGATGAATCGATTTGGATAAATTATACTTCATTAAATTCGTCTTGGTAAAAAAACTAAGAAAAAATGCGAATTTTGAGAAAAAGGTGTTAAAGCGTTCACGTGGGTCGCCTAGTGTCTGTCAAAACAGGCATGAGATGCAAACCTATGTAAAAATGAAAAAAAGCGTTTATTCGTGGTGACATCCTAAGCATTACAATAAATGTTACTTAATTAAATATTCTTTAATTTAGTCTTATATCGTGAGCTGTCTAAGTAAACTTTTTCATCCGTATGCATCACTTAGATAAAGAAATACATTACAACTTAGAAATATATTCCTAGTTTCATTCCGCTGAGCCCACACAAAGCTAACTAAGATTTTAATCCTAAAGCCCAAGCTTAGGTAAATAGTGCCACGTTTATGTAGGTACTATGGTACCTAATATTATGCGATTAACATAATTATTACAAGGCACGCTAATGAGACTACATACCTAATGTTGGTGTTATAGCGGTTTACGTAAAACAATAGAGGTAAGGCACACACACAACACACTTGAAACATGTACATTTTTAATAAGACCATTTTAACAGTGTTTTCGGCAAAAATAAATGATTTGATTTGATTTGATTTTTAAGGCTAACTACTTACCTGTAGTACCTAACTATGTTACTGTGTGTGCGAATCTCTCGTGCTATCCTTAGCCAATTTTTTAGATGTCTCATCATAAGCCTGCTTTTTCCCAACTATATTTAGGTTGGTTTTCAGTCTAACCGCATGTAGATGCATATAATGTATAAACTCAACATGAATGATGTAATCAAAATTTTGTAACAATATTTTGATTGAAAAGAGTGTCCATGGAGTTTCTTGCCCAATTATGAATTGTCGAAACAAAGATGAAAATTAAATGTAGCTACAGTCCCAGTCACAAGACATAAAAACTAGTAACAAAATGAATGCCCAAGAGAATAGTTTCTCCTATGTGATCACAATTACCATTACCAAGAGGGTTGGTAATTATGCAAGGAGTTCCAGTCCAAGCCAAGAGGAGGGAGGAGGGTAATCAATGCCTTACATTGTGCTGTCCTACACTGGACCTCAAAGAAAAAGGGTCGGTTAGAAAATCTTCGTAAGTACCTAACTTTATGAAATAAAGACTCATCATCATCTGCCTAGCCTTTTCCCAACTTAGTTGGGGTCGGCTTCCAGTTTTACCGGATGCAGCTGAATACCAGTATTTTACATGGAGCGACTGCCTATCTGACCTCCACAACCCAGTTAGTACCGGGTAATACGATACCCTTTGGTAAGACTGGTTGTCAGACTTTTTCGGCCTCTGACTAAAAGAAAGAAAGAAAGAAAGAAAACATGTTTATTTGACGTCAGCTACTAAAGCACATACACAATAATATAAAAATATACAAAATAAGGAGGCAAACATAATATGTGCTGTGTGCCTCACGGCTGCGCCAAAAAGGTCCATTTCAGCATTCATGCCAGACAGTTGATACTGTCTGACGCTGGTCTTCCAATGAACCTTGAGGGGGAAGTGCCAGAAAAACAGTTTCAAACATAATATACTATAAATAAATGGTTACAAATAAATAGATAACTAGTAAATTAATTAAATTTGTGTATTTACGAGTTTGGATAAAGAAAAAATGTAGGCAAGACCTACCTGGTAGACTACCTGTAACGACTGTCAAAGATCACAAATGACAGCCGGGACCAACTGCTTAACGTGCTTTCCGAGGCACGGAGGAAACTCGGTATGTAATGGGTGGTCACCCATCCAACGACCAACCTAGGCAAGCACGGCTTAACCTAAAGATCGACCCGAGCGGCTGTTATTATTTAGCCACGAGCTCCTCATAAAAAAAAAAAAAAAAAATATGAAATAAAGACTAAATTAAAGAATATTTAATGCCACATAAAATAATAATATAAAACCTTTTTATTTATTAGAAAACCTTTTTATTTATTACAAGCTAATGCCTGCGGCTTCGCCCGCCCGCAAATTGTATACTAAAACCTTCTTCTTGAATCACTCTATCTATTAAAAAAACCCGCATCAAAATCGGTTGCGTAGTTCTATAGATCTAAGCATACATAAGGACGGACAGACGTGGCGGGGGACTTTCTTTTATAATATGTAGACGTGATAGTGAAGTGATTATTTGCCTTCGTTTATCAATAGACATAAGGTTGTGCTTAGACAAAGTAAAAACAAAGTTTTTCATTTTCTTTTGAGTTTGAGATTATTTTCAACCGACTTCCAAAAAAAGGAGGTTCTCAATTCGACTGTATTTTTTTTTTTTTTTTTTTTTTTTTTTTGTGTTTGTTACCTCAGAACTTTCGACTGGGTGAACCGATTTTGACAATTCTTTTTTTATTTGAAAGCTGGTGCTTCCCGTGTGGTCCCATTTAAATTTTGTGGACATCTGATGCTGATCTTCGGAGATATACAATGGAACTCTTCAAAAATAGACGGCTAATGTGCCGTGAATGTTGCAATCGCTTGGATGTTTATTGTTTATACAACATCATGACGTAACATTACGCCTGTATGCTCTGAGGGGGTATGCAGATGTATACAATACACCGAAATTTCGACAGTTAGGTATGCTAAGTTGGCGCGATCGTGTTCAGCGCGCGACTCAAATAACTTAACATCACGCCTGTATGGTCTGAGGGGGTACGCAGATGTGTACAATACACCCAGATTTCGACAGTTCGTTCGTGTTCCGTGCACGCCTCAAAGAGATGTCAGCAAAAGGGACTGTTCTAAAGAGATACTGCGGCCCTGGAACACAAAGGGCTAAGAAAGAACATGGATGGGTTTTAGTCAGTAAAAGTCTGACACTCCCTTCCGCTCCGCCCAGAGCGATAATTTGATGATTTCCCATCCGAAAAAAAAGGTATGTTAAGTTCCATATATTGGGGATACGCCTATTACCATCACATGTATTGTTAACAATGCCAAATAAATTCATGGCAAATATTTGGGAACAACTAAAAATGGAAAAATAATAGTAGATTATGCACCGAGGGGCTAAAGTTGTGTCTTATGTCACGGGCGTCATATTGAATCTCGAGCGCAATGAAGGATTCGGGATTTAACTCACGAGCGAAGCGAGGGAGTTAATACAAGAATCCTGAATGCAGCGAGGGATTCAAGCTAGCCCAAGGCAAAGACACCTTTAGCCCAGAGGAGGATACTCTACTTTTTACACCTACTGTGAGAAAATAATAGCCATAGTACGAAAAACAAAGTATTTATTAAATAAACAAACAGTAAGAATAATTAACTAATGTTACAGCCAATTGTTACGGCGCGGTACCTACAGTATTTGTTATTATTAATGCCAGTTTTAATGTTATTCCATTCCTTTTAAAAAATGGTTCGTAGTTATCTAATTATTCTTACAATATTATGTCTTCGAAAACATGGCAACGATATGAAATGATATATATATAATAATATGGAAATCGAATATATTATCCACGCGTAGTAAGGGTATCGAGAATAGCTTTCCTCTTTCTGGCGCCAAAGGGTGTTTGTTAGTACTATACTGCCAAAAAAAAGTTTTTTTCACACCACCTGCTCGAAAATGTCAAATTATATGTCGAGCAACCTTAACCTAAAGTGAGTCATTAGTGGCCGGGGGCACAGCCGGTCAATAATGTTGTACTGGATTTCATTATGACCCGCTGGTCAATAATGTGATTTGAATTTGGAATCTCACATGTTCAGCTAAATTGGCAGTATAGTACTAACAAACACCCTTTGTGCCAGAAAGAGGAAAGCTATTCTCGATACCCTTACTACGCGTGGATGATATTCTCGATTTCCTACAAAATCATAACGACTGCTTCTTCATATCGTTGCCATGTTTTCGAAGACATAATATTGTAAGAATAATTAGATAACTACGAACCATTTTTTAAAAGGAATGGAATAACATTAAAACTGGCATTAATAATAACAAATACTGTAGGTACCGCGCCGTAACAATTGGCTGTAACATTAGTTAATTATTCTTACTGTTTGTTTATTTAATAAATACTTTGTTTTTCGTACTATGGCTATTATTTTCTCACAGTAGGTGTAAAAAGTAGAGTATCCTCCTCTGGGCTAAAGGTGTCTTTGCCTTGGGCTAGCTTGAATCCCTCGCTGCATTCAGGATTCTTGTATTAACTCCCTCGCTTCGCTCGTGAGTTAAACTCTTAACTCCCTCGCTTTGCTCGTGAGTTAAATTCCGAATCCTTCATTGCGCTCGAGATTCAATATGACGCCCGTGACATAAGACACAACTTTAGCCCCTCGGTGCATAATCTACTATTTTGCAAAAAATAAAACCGACTTCAAAAAACACAAAAAAGTGAAAAATAACTTTAGCTTCAGAAGTCGGTGACAAAAAAACGAAATCAATTAAACATGAGACACCGACTTCTGAAGCTAAAGTTATTTTTTACTTTTTTGTGTTTTTTGAAGTCGGTTTTATTTTTAGAGTTCCGGACCGGAAGGGTAACCAACGGGGACCCTATTACTAAGCCTCCGCATCTCGTGATCTTTAATAGGTAGACAGTTGAAATTTTCTAAGTACATATATTATGTGTATTTCTGTTGCTGCTAAAACAACAACTAATAAAAATAATGGTACGGAACCCTTCACGCGCGATTCCGACTCGCATTTTACCGGTTTTTTACTTCGAGTCTGACTTAAGTCAGTCATGTTACTTAAGGCGAAACTCGCTGAGTGAAGCATGTGAGGCGTTTAGAGAGGCACCTATTCCTGTATCCAATACGTATTGCAAATAAATGATTATGATTATGTAAGTTGTACTTACATGTTCTATTCACAAAATTAGGCGTAAAACGAAAATAGGATCCTTCCTATAATAACGAAAATCTCCATTTCACTTCGTACTAAAAACACTGCATAATTCACGATCGCCAGTATTTTACGATCTCACACTTTTAATATTCGCAAACGGGATTACGGTAGCAGCCCTACCATAGCTCTAACTACTTCTACTTGGCGTCCACTAAATATGGACGGTCCGGCCAGGGTTGGCCAGGGCGGGCCAGGGTTGGCCCGGGCTGGCCCAAGCCAGGCGGTAATAAAGAAAATCCCCTTTTCATTGTTCTTTATGCGTCTGCTGGCACGCAATATCGTTAATGTTTGGCGCAGACTCCGGTGCTTGTCTCCGCTCCGCTGTTAATTAAAAGTTACAGTATTTAGTTGTTTATATTCATGATGCAAAAGGTAGGGTTTAAGTGAATTCATTTGGAAGTAAGCAAGGATGTGTGTTTTAAGTAGAGTTAGCATATTAAATTATCACGCTTGGAATCAATTTTTAACCGACTTCCAAAAAGAGGTTTTTGTGTGTATGTTCAGCCTTTTTTTCGCCAATTGTGAACCAATTTCGATGATTCATCTTTTGTTTAGAAGAAAATTACTACGCGGTGGTCCCGTTTAAATTTGGTGAAGATCTGATGGTGATCTTCGGAGATATACAATGGAACTCTTCAATTATATACAGCGAATCAGTCGTGATTGCTGCAATCGCTTGGATGTTTGTTGTTTTCACAAAATCATAACATAAAATTACGCCTGTATGCTCTAAGGGGGTATGCAGATGTACAGTACACGCACATTTCGACAGTTAGGTATGTTAGGTTCCATTTTATTACTGACTAGCTTCTGCCCGCGACTTCGTACGCGGATCCTGTTGCTTATGCCAGCGACAACGGGGTCGTCAAAATCGAAGATCTGAAACGTCTGATGTCGAATTTTAAGAGCCCGGGGACGGGAATACAACGGGATGCGCGAGACGATTCGAGACGTTCCAGATCTTTCATTTTTGTAAGTCAAAAGGAAATGCCCATCAGACTAAACATTTTTATAAGTCAACAGGAAATGCCCATCAGACCAAACAACACTTATAAGACGTCATTCCTATGTGTTATGGTGTAGCTGGGCTCTTGGAGTTCCATAACAGGTGTTCCAGATCTTCGAGGTGTTCCAGATCTTCAAATTTATTCTCACAGCAGAAAATGCTCATCACGTAGAACAATTTTTGCTATGGTACCATTTTTGTATCTCTTATAGTTCAGCCGGTCTGTTGCGGTTCTGCATCAGGTGTTTGTTTCCAAGATAAAAGTCAACAGGAAATGCCCATCAGACCAAACAACACTTGCTAAGACGTCATTCCTATGTGTTATGGTGTAGCTGGGCTCTTGGAGTTCCACAACAGGTGTTCCAGATCTTCGATTTTTATAAGTCAACAGAGAGTGCTCATCAGATTGAACAACTTTTTGCTAAAACTTCATTCCTATATATATGTTATAGTGTAGCTGGGCTCTTGGAGTTCCACATCAGGTGTTCGAGATCTTCGATTTTTATTAGTCAACAGAGAGTGCTCATCAGATTCAACAACTTTTGCTAAAACGTCATTCCTATATATGTTAGTGTAGCTGGGCTCTTGAAGTTCCACATCAGGTGTTCCAGATCTACAACAGAAAATGCTCATCACGTGGAACAATTTTTGCTATGATACCATTTTTGTATCTCTTATAGTTCAGCTGGTCTGTTGCGGTTCTGCATCAGGTGTTTGTTTCCAAGATAAAAGTCAACAGGAAATGCCCATCATACCAAACAACACTTGCTAACACGTCATTCCTATGTGTTATGGTGTAGCTGGGCTCTTGGAGTTCCACATCAGGTGTTCGAGATCTTCGATTTTTATTAGTCAACAGAGAGTGCTCATCAGATTCAACAACTTTTGCTAAAACGCCATTCCTATATATATGTTAGTGTAGCTGGGCTCTTGGAGTTCCACATCAGATGTTCCAGATCTTCGATTTTTGTAAGTCAACAGAGAGTGCTCATCAGATTGAACAACTTTTGCTAAGACGTCACTCCTATGTGTTATGGTGTAGCTGGGCTCTTGGAGTTCCACATCAGGTGTTCCAGATCTTCGATTTTTATTAGTCAACAGAGAGTGCTCATCAGATTGAACAACTTTTGCTAAAACGTCATTCCTATATAAATGTTAGTGTAGCTGGGCTCTTGGAGTTCCACATCAGGTGTTCCAGATCTTCAAATTTATTCTCTCAGCAGAAAATGCCCATCACGTGGAACAATTTTTGCTATGGTACCATTTTTGTATCTCTTATAGTTCAGCTGGTCTGTTGTGGTTCTGCATCAGGTGTTCAAGTTTCCAAGATAAATTATAGCCTATATCTTGCCCAGACTTAATACCTATACAACAACAAAAAAATCATTCAAATCCGTCCAGCAGTTCCGAAGATTAGCGTGTACAAACAAACAGACAAACAGACAAACAGACAAACAGACAAACAGACAAACAGACAGACTTTTTTTTTTGGATTCGTGCTCTATTACTGTTTCTAAACCCCCCTCAATTATATATTTTTTAATATATTCAATGTACAGACACAGTTTTTCTACTGTTTTATTATATGTAATAATAGATAATAGATAGATAATATATATAGATATAGACTAGCGGACGTCACGCGGTTTTACCCGCGTAGTTCCCGTTCCCGTGGGAGTACGGGGATAAAATATAGCCTATGTTACTCAAGGTGAATGTAGCTTTCGAATGAAGAAAGAATTTTTGAAATCGGCGCAGCAGTTTTTGAATTTATTCATTACAAACATACACACAAAAATACAAATCTTTCCTATAAATTATTATATAAATAGACGACCATGACTTGTATTGTTAACAATATGAAATAAATTACTGCCTCGTTGGTCTAGTGGTGGCGACTACTCGGTATGAGGTCCTGGATTTGATTCCCAGGTCGGGCAAAGTGTTATGGGGTTTTTCCATCAGGAATTTCTCGCCCCATATTACATGGGACTTAAACATAACTGGCGAAATGTGGGTGTAGGTACTATTGGGTACACCTCAGCCCGACTCTTCGGGGATTACAGGCGTGATGTTATGTTATTTTAAATAAATGTATAGCTAATATTTGTATTTTACAACTAAAAATGGAAAAATAAAAAACGTTTTTGCAAAAAATAAAACCCACTTCAAAAACACAACAAAGTGATAAATAACTTTAGTTTCAGAAGTCGGTGGCAAAGAAACTGAATCAAACACACAGAAGTCACCGTCTTCTGAAGCTTAAGTTATTTTTCAAGTCGGTTTTATTTTTTGGTAAAAAGTTTTTGGCTAGTTAATTTTTTTTTTGGCAATAGCCCTGTGCCCTGTCACACGGGACTTAAACATAACTGGCGAAATGTGGGTGTACCTACTATTAGGTTCACCTCTGCCTATCCCTTCGGGGATTATAGACGTAATGTTATTTTTAGGGTTCCGTACCCAAAGGGTAAAAACGGAACCCTATTACTAAGACTGTCCATCCGTCTGTCCGTCTGTCCGTCTGTCTGTCACCAGGCTGTATCTCATGAACCGTGATAGTTAGACAGTTGAAATTTTCACAGATGATGTACTTCTGTTGCCGCTATAACAACTAATACTAAAAACCGGCCTAGTGCGAGTCGGACTCGCGCACAAAGGGTTCCCCTTAAATATTAATTTTATTCTGTTTTTAGTATTTGTTGTTATAGCGGCAACAGAAATACATCATCTGTGAAAATTTGAACTGTCTAGCTGTCACGGTTCATGAGATACAGCCTGGTGACAGACAGACGGACAGACGGACAGACGGACAGACGGACGGACGGACAGACAGCGAAGTCTTAGTAATAGGGTTCCATTTTTACCCTTTGGGTACGGAACCCTAAAAACAGAATAAAATTAATATTTAAGGGGAGCCCCCCTTAAATATTAATTTTATTCCCATACAACAAACGTGATTTTTTTGCCGTTTTGTCTAATGTATAGATAATGGTACGGAACCCTTCGTGCGCGAGTCCGACTCGCACTTGGCCGGTTTTTTTTATGTTATGTTAATATTTGTATGGGCATCGCATACTTATGTATCATCACTGCACACTGGCACTGGTAGGTAGCGATGCGCGATGGCGAGAGGTTTTATTCGATTGTTTCGATTGTTCGAACATCTCGATGGTTCTCGATTGTTTCGACTTGGGCTCGAGTCCGACTCGGTCTGTTATTGCGACTGGCGCATCGCGCGTTCATTCGAGAGTTGTTCCTCGATGGTTTAGAGTTTCGCGGTTTCGACTTGGGCTCGAGTCCGACTCGGTCTGTTAGTGCGACTGGCGCATCGCGCGTTCATTCGAGAGTTGTTCCTCGATGGTTTAGAATTTCGCGGTTTCGACTTGGGCTCGAGTCCGACTCGGTCTGTTATTGCGACTGGCGCATCGCGCGTTCATTCGAGAGTTGTTCCTCGATGTTTTAGAGTTTCGCGAGTTCTTGACTTGCGTTGTTATGCGAATTCAAACTGCCTAATTCTTTCAACAAGAGCAATCGAAAATAATCAAAACCTTTAAAATAGAAGTAGTTAAAGTTTACGTACGAATACTTAAATAGCTCGAGTCTAGCACACTCTCGCCTTACATGCACTTCGGTTCGATGCATTCAATCGACTGACCCTGGTGATCGATTGAGACTCGTTAGAGTGACTGATTCGAAAACTAGCAGTCGATTGCGTTGACTCGAAACAATCGAAAAACATCTCGATTGTTTTGAAAAACGGCGAGTCGATGGTCGACTCGATGGTTTACTTTAACGATTTCGATTCTTTCGATTGTTAAAACATCTCGGAATCGCCCATCGCTACTGGTAGGAATACCTCCAATTTTGCACAACACATACGAACGAAACCACAACAGTCCTCTCTCAAAGTAATCCCCGACCACGATACCAGCAAAATTGGTCGCCCACATTTAAACGTTCCATATTCCCATAACCGGTACGTATCGGTACGCACGGCTCTAATCCGGTTTGTGTGTAATCTGCGTATCTCTTAGCAGCGTACGACCGGCGTACGGCTAGTGGCCGGATTAAGTCCGGTTCGTTTGCCGCGTGTAAGTACGATGTGTGTCGATGGGTTTCGCTGGCGTTTAGGTGTTGTTTTGTTTTGAGTGTAGGTATGTGTGTTGGGTTTAGTTAGATACACTATCTTCAAAAAACACCAATAAGTGAAAAATAACTTTAGGTTCAGAAGACAGTGACTATTGTGTGTTTGTTTCATTTTTTTTGCCACCAAATTCTGGACCTAAAGTTAATTTATAAACAGGACCAATGCGAAATAACAAAAAAAGAATCAGCGAAATCGGCTCACAATTTGGCGAAGATATCGTTAAAAGAAAAAAAAAACAAACTCCTCCTTTTGGAATTTGATTAAAAATACAAATTGTATTCTTAAATACTATTTATAAATTAAATTGGTTATATAGAGCGTATAAATAGATTATTTACCCATCCAACTTATTATTTTACTTATCGTAATAGCAAAAGTTCGATAGGAAACCAACAATGCTTTATTTAATCAAGAAAATTACCTTTTCAACAACAAAAAAGCAAAGCATTTCCTAATCCTGAGAAATACTTTAAAAATGTAGAAAACTCCGACAACGAAGAGCTTAAACTCACAAAATGCTTTCTACTTCCATACAATACGCATAAAGGAAACAAGAGAGTACAATGAATTTGCTACGGCTACGGCGTAGCTCGTAGAGCTTTGCTACGGGAACAAGCTACGCGAGCTACGGAAAACATTTCGTAGCAGCTTGCTTTGGACTGATTATTTCAAGAGATTTTTGTTTGAGTTACCTGGAGGTATTTTATGTCGTTGATAAACACATTTATTTATTTTTTTGGTTTGGTTCTTCTGTTATGGTTAGGAAATGATGTTAATTATCTCGTTGATGACAAAGTAACAATTGTTTCGCTTCTCGAAAATTTTGTTACATTTCATTATTAAGGACTTACAATTACACACTCCTCATAAATCAAACATAAGGGGTTAACAAATGAGTAAACTACGTTCTCCACAGGCACTAACAAATAAGACAAAGTTGAAACTGAATAAAACGAAATCTTAAGTTTACGCCCAGACTTAAGTTTATAACAACGCACCTCTGCTTATCTTATAAGCATAATGGTTTCACGTATGCAAATCAAAACTGGAACCTCCATTCAGTCTAAAACAATGTTTCGTTTACAAAAGTAACAAAAAAAACTACATTCTTTAGATAATCACGACTAAAACATTAACAAAATAAAGGCTACATCTCATGTACGCTAACAGAGTACATTACGCGGAACAATTCTAGCCAACATTTTACAACGCAAGCATCGCTGCCAAGGATTGCAATTATGTGTGACATGTGAGTGCACACTGCGTATATTAGACACAGGCTTTATTGTTACAGTTTATTTTATTGGGTGGATTAAACATGGATTGTGATTGTAATTTTGTATTGGGTATTTTCATTTTATAAAGTTGAACTATAGTTGGTGCCAGTTAAGATCGCAAAAGCGGTCATTGACCCACCTACATTTATTAAAGTTCTTAACAATCCAAAAATAAGCCTGTTCAAGTCTTGAATTGTCCATCGTGATCTTCAACGTTTTTTTTATGAAAAACGATACATTCATTTGTTTTGTTTCGTAGGAAGAGATATTAGGGAAAGAGCAATGACTGCTATTGCGATCTTAACTGGCACCAACTATAGCTTATACCCTTTGCTTTGACCGCGTGGGGTTCTGTAATAGGTTAGTTTCCACCATCAATAAATTGCAAATCTATTTAGTCCGTCAGTTATAGTACTGGAAAATAATGGACACGTTTTATTTGTTTTTTGTAAATCAATGAATAATGGCAAAAATGAAACGCATCAAACTCGAGAGTGGGGGCTCGTGACGTCAGAACGCACTAAAAATCTTACCTCAGCGTGACTTTTAAAAGCATTGTATCTTCGTCAATTTTGGTTTACGTAACAAAATAAAAAATACGGGTCAAATATTTTTTAATAATTTAACTGACGGACTAATTTTTTTTTTCAGTTGTCAAGCCTATTGTCCCACAGAATCGTATTACCCGGATAAATCCAGACTATAATCTATACTTATCTGTGCCTTTTTTTTTCACTGCCAATTTAAAAAATCTGCTGTTTCGTAAATTATGGCCGTGTATTGCACTTTTGTAGAAAACAGCTGTTTGTTTTTAGGGTTCCGTACCCAAAGGGTAAAAACAGGACCCTGTTACTAAGACTCCACTGTCCGTCTGTCTGTCACCAGGCTGTATCTCATGAACCGTGATAGCTAGACAGTTTGAATTTGATGGTGTATTTTGGTTGCCGCTTTATCAATAAATAAAAAAAAACAGGGGCTCCCATACAACAAACGTGATTTTATTTGGCGTTTTTAGCTCGATATCAATAACGGCAACCGGTAGACGCTTGAAATATTCCTAAAATATTTAATTGTATATTCACTTTAAAAATTGAAATAAAATAAATATTTAATGGGGGCTACCATTCAACAATCGTGTTTTTTTTCCCGTTTTGTCTAATGTTATATAGATAATGGTACGGAACCCTTCGTGCGCGAGTCCGACTCGCACTTGGCCGGTTTTTTTAAATTACACGCACGAGCACGTATAGGAAAGTAATTGTGTCTGTCTGTTGTATTATCTTGTTACGGTTGTAGATTAAAGGCACACGGAAAGAACATGACCTACTAATGTCTACAATTGTGTCTATCCTTGGACGATACTCTTTTATATATACCTGGTAACACGTTCCCGTGGTACAATATTCAACATCGACGCAAGAGAGGATGCGGGTAGCGCTAGTCTACTTTAATATTATAAGGAGGAAAGATTTGTATTTTTCTGTGTATGTTTGTAATGATGAAACTCAAAAACTATTGCGCCGATTTCAAAAAGTCTTTCACCATTACAGCTACATTCACCTTGAGTAACATAAGATATATTTTATTCCTGTACTCCCACGGGAACGGGAACTACGCGGGTGAAACCGCGTGACGTCCGCTAGTCCTTTATATAACAAAATTAAACACAAAACTTAGCCTAAATTCCTGCCCCATCGTCGTATAACAACCCTAGATTCCTTGAATAGCTGTCATTTTACAACAAAAGGATCCCCACGTTCCCTCCTTGAGGAATGCATTAACAAAATGGCCGATGGGCGATGACAAACGTCACTAACGATGTCGGCGCGTTTGTAACTGAAATACGCGGTAATACCCATAAGGCTTTTGTCTTACTGCCGACAATTAGCGATTAAGCGAAGGATTTCTTCAAGGTTCGCGTGAATTGGTTTCTTATAAGCAAGCACGTCATTATTTTACATCAGGCGAGTTGTAACTAAACGCAAGCCTATTCAGAGTTAAAAAAACCGGCCAAGTGCGAGTCGGACTCGCGCACGAAGGGTTCCGTACCATTATTATCAAAAAAAGGGCAAAAAGTATTTGTTGTTATAGCGGCAACAGAAATACATCATCTGTGAAAATTTCAACTGTCTAGCTGTCACGGTTCATGAGATACAGCCTGGTGACAGACAGACGGACAGACAGCGAAGTCTTAGTAATAGGGTTCCGTTTTTACCCTTTGGGTACGGAACCCTAAAAAATGAGTGGGGCTAGATACCAGAAGTGTGATTTCTCGCTGCTATGCGTATGAAGCGAGTGTCCCTAATGTTATACCCACCAAATGAATGTCACTGAGCGAATATACTCTTTGAAAGTTCTTGTCGCTACGACAAACGAGAGCACTGCGGCGGCGGTGTAAACATCAACGATCGACAATGAACATAATATGTATTTAACTCGCTTTAGCTTCACCTGTGACTAACTATGCAAAAAAATCTTAGAAATGTTTTCACCTTTTTTCCAGTTTCCGATTGAGATGAAATTTTGAATACATGTTTAGTTTGGATGACTGTCTATGCGGGGCATGACTACGACCGGCTGGAAGCGCGTGGTGGCTGAAGCGGCATCGTGTTGCATGGTTAGTAAAGTGACGTCATTTTAAATCCAATATGGCGGAATCCTAAAGACGGCGGACTAGCTATTTTTTTATTATTTGCCATGATATGGGTATGAAAATATGAAAGGGTTTGTTGAGAAGAATACGAAAAATAGAATGCGGTCACTCTAAAGCGTGTTTTTTTTTGTTTTTCATTTTTAAGCTATAGTAGCAGGTATTTCTATAAGGGACCTACAATCTTTTGTACGTTCTTTGAGCGAGAAAATCGTTGATAGCTAATCGCTCCTCGTCTACAGTGGGACCAGTGCCTAATAAATGGGTATTACCGCTTTCTTGTTTTACTACTAATGTGAGTAATTCTTGTTTGTGTATGTGTTTGGTTAAGTTTTAATCAGTTGGAGGGTTAAGTCGTTTAGAAGATTCTTTAACTTGGGTAAAGTCTGATGATGTCCTTAGGCGTCATTTATTTTATGGCCTACGTGTTTTTGAGGAACTACAAACTTGATATGCCCAATTTCTGAGTAGGAGTCAACAGTATACATACTCCTTATTAGATACTCCTTTTACTTCGGATTTTTTATCATTGTACGTATTTTTTAGGGTTCCTTACCCAAAGGGTAAAAACGGAACCCTATTACTAAGACTTCGCTGTCTGTCCGTCTGTCCGTCTGTCCATATGTCCGTCTGTCTGTCACCAGGCTGTATCTCATGAACCGTGACAGCTAGACAGTTGAAATTTTCACAGATGATGTATTTCTGTTGCCGCTATAACAACAAATACTAAAAACTGAATAAAAATAATATTTAAGGGGGGCTCCCATACAACAAACGTGGTTTTTTTGCCGTTTTGTCTAATGTATAGATAATGGTACGGAACCCTTCGTGCGCGAGTCCGACTCGCACTTGGCCGGTTTTTTTTATTGCACTTAAAGTATTGCAGAATAACTCGCTATACGAACCTTCAGTTGAAGTTTATTTCAAATAAGATCAAAATATTACTTGAAATAAACTTCAGTTTCAGTATATTTCCAACAACATTATTATAGCAAGCAAACAAACCATTATAAGCCATAACGCGAGGTTTATGTGCGAATTAACGGAAAACTTCATTTAGTGCATAAACAATGGACTGAACCCGCCATGCACATCATAATTCCTCATGATTGGGTACTAGGGTTACTCACGACATATTCGCCTTTATTTTATGGCCATTAGTGACTTAAATTGACTGTAGTTGGCTTACAATTTTCCAGTTGATTACAAGTTTAAATTCTGTTTGTTCATTTATTTAAAATTAATAGAACACAAACTATATTGATTCTCTGATTATGTGTTCGTTTGAGAAATAAATAAATAAAAAAACCTTAATTATTAAAAAATACAAGATTGATATGAAACTTTGAAATTAATCAAGGGTCCCTCTTTGGGTAAAGGTCTCCTCCATTTGTTGCCACTTCTTCTTATATGCTGCTATAGTAAGCCAGTTTTGGTCGGCCGTTTTGAAAAACAGTACGTATTCATTTTAGTTAATTTTTGCATTATTTTTTTTGTGTCACTTCTTACTTTTCTTTCTTTTCTTTCTTTTCTTTATTTTCTTTCTTTTCTTTCTTTTCTTTCTTTTCTTTCTTTTCTTTCTTTTCTTTCTTTTCTTTCTTTTCTTTCTTTTCTTTCATATCGCTAATTCGCTATGTCCCTTACACCGTAAAGATATGTAGTTGCGTATCCCCATACGCAACAACATATCTCCAAAGAATAACTTACCACTACAAAATAATGTAGGTAACTCGCATCTTCCTCTAAATTAAACTAAATAAACCACAAAAGCGCTTCGCATTCCACACATTGCCACGCAAAACCCTAAACAGCAAAACCGTGTAATTTAAAAGAGAAAATGTTGCACCCGAGCGAGGCCTACTTGGAAAGCATTTCCACGTTTCCGTAGTAGAAAGCCGACGCATTTTAAAATGAGATTGGTTAACATAGTAAGGTTGAAACTCGCTTATTTGTCGGTAGCGCTAATAAAGACTGCACACACGTGCCGTTTACCCACGGAGTTGTAAAATGGCGCTTTTGCACTGAATTGTCGTTGGTCTAGCGGTCACAAGCGCGAATGCCGAGCATGAGGTCTTGGGTTTGATGGCCGGGTCGGGCAAATTGTTATTGGGGTTTCAGGCTTGCTAAAGTAGATTCATCTTTCATGGGGTACTGTTTGAAATGTTACAATAAAATATCTCCCCACATTCTTCAACTGAATAAGACAAAATTTAAATCTTGTATAAAACGCACACTATGTAGGCAAGCATATTATAAGTTGGGGGATAACATTGATGATAAAAATGCTTGGCTAAATGCTGGTCCTGCTCCACAACCATAGGGGTAAACTAATTGGTTGTACTGGTCGGACATTATTTGAGTCTATCGACACGCAAAGAAAAAGAAGAAGAATTGATTCCCATGTTAATGTATTGTGGAAGCTGCAGAAGATTGTAAAAATACACTAGTTGCATTGTATAGATTCCAGTTTTTAGTATTATGCGTATTTAATTGCATAGCACATGTGTTAGTACTTTGTACTGTTCAGCCACCATTTACATTTAGTTAACTTTCATTGACTTGAATATGCCTTGGTGGCTGAGAGAATGTCATACTCACTCAAATATCTCGCTGATGTGGCGGGTGTGTCGGGTCATTTAGTTCCCTTCCCGGTACATGCGTCATGTTCATAAACGAGCGCTGACTGGTCTGGTTGGGACTGGTCATCTCTTAGCTGCCACGGTTCATTTTAATTACTTTATTTTTGTTGATCTAATCTTTTAATCTGGACGCTCTTAATGTGCACGTCTTTCTACATCGTTCTCACATATACGTTTATGTATAATCTAAAAATTAAGGATGTAACAAAGATTTTGTAACAACATTTTGATTTAAAAGAGTGTCCATGGAGTTTCTTGCCCGTTCTTCTCCAAAGAGATCTACGGTAGGGAATCGGCAACAACAGTACTTTCTCAAGTTATTAAAGTTATTATGCCTTGTGACTGGGACAGTAGTTTTTTTTTTGTATTTTTGACATTCAAAAGTGCCGTAATGGTATAATTGAAATAAATGCTTTGAGTTTGAGTTTTTTTCCGTCAGGAATTTCTTAGTAGCAGCCACGGAGTCTAGATTTGTGTCAGGTTGATAGCAATAGGCTCGCTCTCTATGACATAAGACTTAAACATAAGTGGCAACATAATGGTGTCCTATTAACCACACCTCTGCCAAACAAACTTGGTACGTTTATTTTAGTTCTGTTTTTTTTCTGCCTGCACAGATAAGTCTGTTGACGTGTTAGATTTGTGTCAGGTTGATAGCAATAGGCTCGCCCTCTATGACATAAGACTTAAACATAAGTGGCAACATAATGGTGTCCTATTAACCACACCTCTGCCAAACAAACTAGGTACGTTTATTTTAGTTCTGTTTTTTTTTCTGCCTGCACAGATAAGTCTGTTGACGTGTAAATGTTTATCGTTTACCCAAAACATTACGAAAGCGGTTAATGTGAAATATAAAGTTTGGTACTTATCCATTATAAAATTTCGAGTCGTAGCGTCTATTAAAAAGTCACGAGATGGTATTCAAAATTGCTCAAACTTTTTATAGATGATATTAAAGTGATTGCTCATAGCCATCAAATATTTATAAAGATATTAACAAAACCCGTAAACTCATTGAAATGAAAGTTGTTGATTGGACTTCACAAGTTTTACGTTTTCGCAAATGCTTAGGTACGATTTGAATAAAAAAAAAATTTCGTTACTTAAGAAACTTTTTATATGAATGTCTACAATAATCTGTTTTCAAAAATATTTTAATTTAGGAAGCTATTAACTCACGATAACATAGTCCGAGGTCTCGTTGTAAATTAGCACATTCGCTGTTTTGTTAGTTAAAGTGCTAATTTAATAATCTTTCATATATATTTTAATTATTAGTAAAAATTGGTTTCCTGTAAAGTCGGTATACGGGCGAAAGTTTTACGTGACAACGACTTTGAGTGGTAAAATAAACTTTTTATGTCTGTCTCTCTCGCTCTTAGGCGGGCTCTCACTCGCTCTCATTGTGAGCGCATAACGTGAGCGGAGCGTAACGCAGTTTCTTGAAGTGTCACCCGGCAAACCAATTTATAAGACGTTGTCACGTCAAAAACTACAACTACAACTTTTTTTTTTGCATTTTGAGTACTAACTAACTGTGATTCCCATTCCCAGGCTTAACAGTTATTTTTTCCCCTCTCTCACACTTGACTAAACACTTTTCTCCCTGACTCGATGCAGCATCTTACCGCTTCCAACATATGGCGTCGACTGCGAGACGAGCATCGTAACTCATGGTCGCGCTCGTATCTTCAGCAATAACTCGAGATAAATCACGCGAACATTCGTCCATTGTGCGCCCGTTCTATTGTTGCCCTGTTGATTTTCGACCAGAAACTTATTAATGGACGGGAAATTATATTTAATGGGAAATATTTCAGTAGCAGCTGATGTGGGGTGTGTGAAGCACGCTTTATTGATTTATAGGGGAGGGGGCTGTTGTTTACTTTTGACTGAAGCGTGTTCTGGACATGGTTTATTATTTCTGGAAGTATAATCTCTGTCAATATTTTTGTTAGTATAGTGTTATTGTATTCACGTAATTAAAACTTTGGCTTTCAGGAATTATCTTGAAACACTGTCATCATCTGCGTAGCCTTTTCCCAACTATGTTGGGGTCGGCTTCAAGTCTAACCGGATGTATCTGAATACCTGTATTTTACATGGAGCGACTGCCTATCTGACCTTCACAACCCAGTTAGTACTAGGTTGTCATGCTTTTGGGTCAGTGACTTGTAACGACTGTCAACGATCTACAAATGACTGCCGGGACCAACGCAACGGCTTAGCGTGCTTTTCGAGGCACGGAGGAAACTCGGTATGTAATGCGTGGTCACCCATCCACGGACCAACCCAGGCTAGCGCGGTTTAACCTGAAGATTGACCCTAAACATTGTACCTTTCTTAAATTTTGAAAAAAAAACACGTGAATTGCGTCAGAATAAAAAAATAAAATATAATAAATATCGCTGGACATTACACACAGCGCCTTCTAGTGCCACACTAAGCAACGAGGCTTGTGTCGTAGACACCAGATAGTTGATATACTACATAGATTCTTTTTGTTTGTAAATACATACTTATCATACATATAAAAAACGAAATGTCCATGCTCATTGCACAAAAATATTTGCTCCTACCGGGATTCGAACCCGGGACCCTAAGAACATAAGCCTCGATACCGCTGTGCCATTAGGAATGAATGTTCAATACCTACATCGGACTATACCTGCGGCTAGACGGATACCAAACACCTACCTACGTTCCTACATCCTAACACCATTTCAACGCTGCGGGCTATTTAGCATATTACAATCCTAATTCCCACATCAATACCGCAGCTCACACGTGTGTATGTACATTCGTACAGTCGCGAGCACAAACTGGCAACTTTTAAAAGGAATTTTCTCCTATTGTATAAGTTGTAATTTTATGTTGTTCATCATCATCAACAGCCTATTAATGTTCCCACTGCTGGGACACAGGCCTCCTCTCAATGAGAGGGAATGGGCTATCCACCACGCGGGCCCAGTGCGGATTGGTAGATGTCACATGTCTTCGAATTTTTTGGTTCTAGGACATGCCGATTTCCTCACGATGTTTTCCTTCACCGTTTTGAGAGCAGCGGTGATTAAATAAATTACACATAGTATTGCACCTGTCTGGGTTCGAACCCACGACGTCGTAAGTCGGGGCCGCTACCATTGGGCTACCGCTGCTGTTATTGTTACGAAAATAGTATTTTGGAACCCATATTATTATAATACTACTACAACAGCCCATAACGTCCACTGCTGGACATAAGCCTCTCCCATGATGGGAGGAATTTGCCGTAATCTCCACGCTTGGATTGGAGATTGCAGTAATGAAAGACTAACAGAAAACGCTGCTGCCCATTCTCTGGTTTACGGAGGCGCAAGGTGTTCTGCTTCAGACATTAGTCGCGTTATACGACACCCGTGAGTGTAATGGGTTGGTTCTATTCTACTCTGCCGGATACCACACGGCTTTATAATAAAAAAATGATTTTACAGACGTGTTGTTATGTTATTAAATAAATAACATAACATAACATCACGCCTGTAATCCCCGAAGGGTTAGGCAGAGGTGTACCTTATAGCACAGCCACATATCACCAGTTATGTTTAAGTTCCATGTAACAGGGAGCGAGCCTATTGCCATCAACCGGGCATAAATCCAGACTCCGCAGCTGTTCCTGAGAAATTCCTGATGGAAAAACCCAATAACACTTTGCCTGACCCGGGAATCGAACCCAGGACCTCCTTCGCTACTTCTTCCAGTCGCTCTCAATTCTCAATTCTTTATTTACGTACCATAATGTCTAAAAGGTGGAAGGAAAATAGATATACTTAGTAACAATTATGGACCCTGTCGGGCACAGCATAGATTATAGTAGGAGAGAGGAGGAAGACTACTTACTGGCTGATTATTTCAGTTAATATAGAATACCTACTGTTTTATGAATGCAGAATTTAATTTAAGGTAATAATTATTGTTTTATAAATTATATAGATGTATTTATTAGATATTGTAAAAAAAAAAAAAAAAAAACAGCCAGTATCATCATCAGCCGATAATATTCCCACTGCTGGCACACGGCCTCCTCTCAATGAGAGGGAATGGGCTATAATCCGCCACGCGGGCCCTGTGCGGATTGATAGATGTCACATGTCTTCGAATTTTTGGTTCTGGCACATGCCGGTTTCCTCACGATGTTTTCCTTCACCGTTTTGAGAGCAGTGGTGATGAAATAAATTACACAAAGTAATGCGCCTGTCTGGGTTCGAACCCACGACTTACTGTTCGTAAGTCGGGACCGCCACCACTGGGCCACCGCTGCTCCACACAACACACAACCCAGTTAGTACCGGGTAATACGATACCCCTTGGTAAGAGACTGCAGGTTGTCAGACTTTTTGGGCCTCTGACTACCTAACGACAGTCAAAGATCTACAAATGGCAGCCGGGACCAACGGCTTAACGTGCTTTCCGAGGCACGGAGGAAACTCGGTATGTAATGGGTGGTCACCCATCCACAGACCAACCTAGGCAAGCACGGCTTAACCTAACGATCGACCAGAGTGGTTGTAATTATTTAGCCACGAGCTTCTCATACGTAGATACATACATCAATAAGTATGTATCTGCCCGTGACTGTACCTATATCCGAACTACGAAACTACCCCAAAACTAAAATCCTGTATTGAAATTACAACAGTCCCAGATTAGAAGGATTGTAAAATAATTAAGATATCACACATTGGCACTCGGGTTGGCCATAAATCGGCCTCAGATAGGGACAACCTTAATTTCGGGGTGTCCCAGAAAACGGATAAATCTGGATTGCTTCCGAAAGCTATGAATACATTATCATAATGATGACTTACATTCTATTGGGATCTTTTTGCACACCTTAGAATATTTTTCCATTCGATGACGGCGTGGTTTGGATCAGCATATATTATTATGAGAGTTAGGTATATTGAGGGGGTTATCCGTAATATATTTTTCTTTCAAAAGATTCTTTTAGTCTTTCTGTCTTGCCAGTCACAATATACGAGAATAGGCATGACGACAGTATCAAAAAAATGCAAATCTATTTAGTCCGTCAGACAACTACTACAAGAAAAATATGTGTCCATTATTTCCCAATACTCTAAAGTATTGGAAAATAATGGACACATATTTTTTGTTTTTGTAAATTAATGAATATTGACAAAGATAAAACGCATCAAAACTCGGGAGTGGGGGCTCGTGACGTCAGAACTAGCTAAAAATTATACCTAGCCGTGAAGTATTAAAAATTTTAAAAGCGTCATAATGTCTGCTACAATTTTGGTTTACGTAACAAAAGAAAAAATATGTGTCCAATATTTTTTGGAAATCTAGATCTGATGGACTAATTAGATTTTTGCGTTACTATTGGTCATATTTTTGCAACAGAAAAAGGTGTTCTCAATTACTCAAGTTGCGTCAGTATACAAGGTGTATAAAACCCTTAAAGAAGCCGGCCACCAAGCATTATGTACATCAAACTGAGTAACACTACGCAAAAAAAAATTGTAGACGCATTTACACTTGATAGATAGACATGATTTCTATCATGACCCGATCCTGCAGGCAATATCGTTTTCTTACAGGGAAGTCCTAAACGGTTAATGGCACTGAAATGATATTTTTTATACTAATATAATGATTACGACAAAAGAAAAAAAAAAGAAAAAAAAAAAGCTTTTTTAAAATGCACGTAAAAGAAGAAATAAACTTTAGAGTAAATATAAACGAAAAAGATTAGTTTTAATAAAAGCTTGTCGCGTGAATAGAAAAGGCAAAAAAAACTAAACCTACCTATAATCTGTCAGCAAAAGGCCTTTTTACTTTTGTTCAGTAAATTGATATATACGTATATGTAGACTATTTCAACTCTGAACGAAATATTCGAGCTTTCTACATATTTATTTATTCCAGCGACTTCCATTCGGAATATTTTCACACCACAAGGGACACAACACAGCCCAGATATTTATTTTTATTTTGAATATCAATGTGAGCTATTCTCCGTCTATTTGTGACATATTTTGCTGGCATCGGTGAAATATTTGAATATGTTGACGGAGTTTGGTGTTGGTTTTCTCTGACAAAGTATTTTTATCGTTTTGTAAAATGTATACCAACAAAGGCGTGGTGGCCCAGTGGAAATGGTTGTCACTTTCGAGTTAAGGGTCGAAGGTTCGAATCGAGGCACATTATTTGTTTTGCGTGGTTTTATCACCAATGTTCTCAAAGCGTAAAAGAAAAACACGGTGACTAAACCGCCAAATCCTAGGACCAAAAGTTTTAAAACAAATGGCCGCGTAGTGTCGTGGATTACGGTTCACTCTCACAGAGAGGAGGCCTGTATCCCAGCAGTGGGAACATAAATAGGGTAGATGACAATAAAACAATCTAATTAGTCCTTCAGATGGATTTCCAAAAAATATTGGACACATTTTTTTTCTTTTTTCACGTAAACAAAAAATGAAGACGATACAGTGCGTCGAAAACTCGTGTGACGTCTCATTTTGAGTACATTTTTTACTCAAATGTGACGTCAGAAGCCCCTTCTCATGATCTTTAAAACGTTTTATCTTCGTCAATGTTTATTAATTTGATAAAACAAAAAACCGGCCAAGAGCGTGTCGGGCCACGCTCAGTGTAAGGTTCCGTAGTTTCCCGTCCGTCACAATTAGTGTTCCCACTTATGAGTTTAAAGGTGGGTATCCGTTATGAAAAATGTTTGCATATACGAATATACTACAAACTTAGTCCAGAAATTATTTTGTACAACTTTTTGTCTTTTGTACAAAAACTGTTGTTTCCATCAAGTTCAAATGATTTTCCTAGAAAGTCCTTATACAGTTCTACTTTTCAGATTTTTTTCACATTTTCTAAACTTATGGTTCAAAAGTTAGAGGGGGGGGACACATTGTTTTTTACTTTTGGAGCGATTATTTCCGAAATTATTGACATTATCAAAAAATGATATTAAAAAACCCCTATTCATTTTTAAATACCTTTCCAACAATATATCACACGTCCCTAACGTGTTGAAATTAAAAAAAAAATCACTTCCCACTTTACATATAGGGGGGCTACCCTAATAAAACATTTTTTTCCAATTTTTATTTTACCACTTTGTCGGCGTGATTGATATACATATTGGTACCAAATTTCAGCTTTCTAGTGCTAACGGTCACAGAGATTAAGCGAGGACGGACAGACGGACGGATGGACGGACGGACAGACATGGCGAAACTATAAGGGTTCCTAGTTGACTACGGAACCCTAAAAACACGTATCGCGATAATCTAACTGATGTCGGACTAAACACAATCATATTTTTTTTAGTTAGTCTTCATCCCTAATCCCTCATGCTTATATTATTATGCTATGCCGAAGAAAAGGGTAATCACGGGCTCATTAAACCTCTAGTAAGTACTGACTCAGACTACCTAGACAAATGAATGAAACAAGCTAATTCATATTTAATCACCTCTGCAAGCTAGACTTGCAAACCATTACAGAAAATTGTCTCCCCACACGAAGATATATGAACGTTCTAACTACTTACCTCTATCCTTATCTAACACAGTTGAAACAGTCTCCACGAAAGAGACGACAAGTCTTTTAATTATTACACCTTTGTATGCAGGACTGAAGACCGCACCTAACTTAAAAATGCTATTAATATGCACTACAGTGTGCTCAGACAATATCATTCGCAATGTTAGATTTAAAATGTCATAAGGTATGTTGAAAAGCCTGAAAGAAAGAAATCTCTTTAAAGGTTTTCTCGGAATTCACTGCTTCTTCGACTTTTGAGATGCAGTTCGCTATGTAGATTTTCATTTAGAAGTTTTTTCGTATATGCTTTTGTTAAAGATCTGAAAGAAAAGATGTTTTAAGATAAGGATGTAGTTCGTCGTGTACAGAAAAGGATGAGAAAGTATTTTTCTACTAAGTTACAAGTGAACAGTTGGCCCGCTTTGCATACCTACAGGAAGTTAGAGAGTGCTAGCGAAGATTAGATCCGTGTGCATCATTTGATAAAATATTGGCGTTGGTATAGTTACTCGGCTAAGAAGATTTATAAAACAATGGTTAAACCTGCTGTCTGGTATATGTTGTCGTCATATTGTAAAACCCGCAAAGACATTCAAATAATTATATTACAAAACCGTCATTTTGTAATCTACCTAGTCAGATTGTAAACTGTCGGAGTGAAACCGTCAAATTGTCAAATGCATGCGTCAAAGTATCTCTACCCCCATAATCGGGACTTGGGACATTTAGGTTAGTTAGGTTATTTAAATCCTGCAGACAGAAATAAGAGCCCCGAAGCGAATATAAAGTGTTTTGAGGTTAGGTTCCATTAATCGGTTTTTCTCAGGAATGGTGCATTATTTTTATACCCTCCCTACCCCTCCCTCCACAGTGCATGAGGTGAGCTCCATCGCATGCATTTGACAATTTGACAGTTTCACTTCGACAGTTTACAATCCGACTAGGCAGATTACAAAATGACGGGTTTTACAATATGCCGCCGACATATACAAGAATGTTGGGTCTCAAAAGGGATGAATGAAAGGCATGTGTGGCTGAAATGAGAATGCTAAGGGGGTCTAGGGGGTGTGGTGTTATGCGAATGGATAACAATAGGATGACATTAAAATTACAGCAGATGAGTTATTTTTACTTTGAAATACAGTAGCTGAAACACAGCTAACCCGTGCTTTGGTGCCATGCACGTAATAATGATGATTATTACTTGACTTATTAGTCCACCTGTTAGAAGCATTAATCCCTGCTGATTACAGTGCAGTCTAGTAAGAGCTAAACATTAAAAAACCGGCCAAGTGCGAGTCGGACTCACGCACGAAGGGTTCCGTACCATTATCTATACATTAGACAAAACGGCAAAAAAATCACGTTTGTTGTATGGGAGCCCCCCTTAAATATTAATTTTATTCTGTTTTTAGTATTTGTTGTTATAGCGGCAACAGAAATACATCATCTGTGAAAATTTCAACTGCCTAGCTGTCACGGTTCATGAGATACAGCCTGGTGACAGACAGACGGACAGTGGAGTCAGTAATAGGGTCCCGTTTTTACCCTTTGGGTACGGAACCATAAAAACAAACAAAATATCTAGTTCTATAGATCCACTCTTCAATCGATCTAACCCAACTCCAATTTGCCTAAGAAGAGTAACACAAACTCCAAATCGCAATAAAACTTCAGTCGATCGTCGGCTCCCGATCGAATGAGAGTATCTAAGTAAGAAAGTAAATAGTACTCAAAGAGGATTACGATCCGTTCTCCTTTAGTATTCGATTACAATTTTCTAGATTAGTGCAACATAAACACAGATAAAAACTCCGAACCAATTACGTTTAGTAATTTCATTGCTTGCGCTCTAAAATAACTTGTGCTGCGTTTACATTTGGTTCTTTTGCTGGACAGTAGTGCATTTTCTGGACTATTTTTCTTAGAGAAACAGTCTAGTCTCCTTTATTATTCTTATTCTATATTGCACACAAAATTAAACGATATACACACAAAATTATAATATTTTAGCTTATGTACAACGGCGAGCTTAACCCAGAATAAAATTGTTGAAATGAATTCTCCTTTCATAGTTTAGGTACGGGCTTATGATGAAAATATAATGGACTAGGTATATTTGTGTTTGTTTATATAGCAGCATACCGCGGCCACTAGTTTAAATGACAAATAAGTTAGGCGATATAAACATAATGAGCACTTTTGATTGAGACGTCTTAAATTCGATAAATTCGAAGATAGTTGTTCAGGTAGGAGGTACCTGAATAGGTAACTGGAGGTAAAAGCCAATAATCTTTTCAAATCAAATGAAGAATTGTGCCTCGCTTTTAATCAATTGCCCACTTATCTTTGGAATTGCCTCGCCAATACAAAACGACAGTAGGTACTTTCAGGCATTTCTGTAGCAACGAATTCCAGAATTCAGACTACATTTCCTGTTTCCTACTAAACCACAACCTCACACTATCAGTAACCGAGGAATCAAACACAATAAATCATTGTGCGGCAATTGAACCATACGTTCCAGTAACTATCCCGTCCACTCGCTTAAATCTAAACGGGTCATGAATTTTATAGGCTATTTGGTGGGCTCAGCACGCTCCGTTCAATGTAACTAGCTAGGAACACATTTATTTAATTGCTCTCATTGCGGGCCACTGCCGATGCCGTTCGGATTGCATAGAATTAAAGGATAAAACACTGTTTTGATAAACTGTTTTATTGATTGGCTGGTAATTAAATGCGTTTGTGTTTATTTTGGGGTGAATAAATTGTATGTTTTTCGATGGTTTTGTGTAGTTGATTTTGCACATGATTGGTAGACTCCGGCCCATCTCGTAACTTTCCCATTTCGACAACTATAGTTGGTGCCAGTTAAGATCGCAAAAGCGGTCATTGACCCACCTACATTTATTAAAGTTCTTAACTTTAAAATCCAAAAATAAGCCTTTTCAAGTTTGAAATCATCATTTATCGTGATCTTTAAACATTTTTCTACTGAAAAACGATACATGGTTCATTTGTTTTGTTTCGTAGGAAGCGATGGGCAATGACCGCTATTGCGATGTTAACTGGCACCAACTTTACACAAAATAGCATCACAAAAGCCCCATTTCGGATGATGATTTTTGTGCCTGACAGGACATTTGATCAAAAATTGCTTAATAATAGAAATAAATATATTTACAAGTATCAAAAAGGGTTACAGGGCGTCGAAAAATTCGTCCACATCGCTGTCAACAGGAAAAGTGCCCAGAAGGCTGCCAGCATTGCCACGTTGGATGGCAATGCTGATTCTTTGGCCAAAAATAGGCCCGCCCTCTAGTCACATGAAGAGTCGACCAACCGTTTGGCGATTTCTCGAAAAACTAGGTGGGCACTCGGACCCCATGGCCCTGAATTGAAATTGCTTTGAATTAAATTTATCGAATCGGGGGCGTCGGTCACGGGTGTCTCGACCACTGTTGGTGGCTAGTGTACGAGTATAATTATTCCAAAACAAAGCACTGCGGCATCGTTTAGACTTTAGATTATAAAATACATAGTGTCCAAATGCAAATGATAAAATTGGACGTTTGTTTGAAAGGTTAGTTATTCAAAATCTATACATATAATAAAACAGTAATGAAAGAAAAACTGTACATTGAGAATTTTCAAGAAAAAATAAGTGGCTTTTGTTAGAAAAACGTAACTGATGACAAAAAGTGACTTTTTAGAATTTTTGTCTGTTTGTCTGTGTGTATGGTACGGCTTCACGCCAAAACTACTGGATAGATTGAATTGAAATTCAGCAAAAATGTTCTTTGTAAACCAAGGAAGGCTTTAGGCTACATATTATCACGCCGTATGTTATGGGAGGTAAGCAATATTGATTTTAAAAAGTTTTTGTTCGTAATTGAATGCACAAAATGACATGTTATAAGCTATTTTATGTGACGTAGACGAAGTTGCGCGGGTCAGCTAGTATATGAATATTCACACAGAAGTAGAATTATTGTGAAACGGTTTTAATAATAAATAATTCAAAACATAAATTCCCTTTTATATCACAAAAAGAACAGTTGCAACAACTTTTAAACGTTCAACACACACTAGCTAAGTAAACGCTCTCGGAATGACTCGCGAAATCTGCAGTGCGCTAAAACTTTATTCGGTAAACGTTTAATCTGTGTCATTGCGAGGAATTTACACTGAAAGTTGCAAAACTAAACATGTAAAGTGGAATTTATGCTGAAAACAAAGGCCATTTAGTTGGCGCCAGGTAACGTCGGAGTATCCTGTAGTTTTCATATGACCACACCGAGTATGAATGTGGAAAAGGTGAAATACCAGTTAAACAGCATTGTGTAATAATAACAGGTGAACCTGAGGCCCTAGCACGAGTTGCCTGCCGGGGCTGCGGGACTGTTCGAAAGAGATACCGTGGCCCCGGAACACAAAGGGCGATGACGGAACATGGATGGGTTTTAGTCAGTAAAAGTCTGACACTCCCTCCTGCTCCGCCCAGAGCGGGATGAGTCATTTGATGACTTCCCATCCGAAAAAAAAGGCCCTAGCACGAGTTCGTTGTGTACGTAACGTAAATACGTCGATTATTGAATCGAAAATTTAATTATTCTATAGCATTTTATTTAAATTGTTTGCATCAAGCACAATCAGTATCATCTATAGATAGGAATACATTCTTAAAATTATGAAAATATTTTATGTGAAAGGAGTATTTTTAATTTCAAAATCGACGTATTTTACGTATTTGTATTTACCGCGCGTTCGTGGTAAACAGTGTAAAGAAGGATTGTCGTCCTCTCGTTTATTATTTTGCGGTCCAGTGTTGAATATTGGGTATTAAAGCTACTATTTTGACTTAATTCACAACTCTAAAAGCTGTGGAGCATTTCTATTCCTCTAATTAATGATTGGCGATGTGCACTTGATATTCAATGTTTCTTCAAGACAGAAAGTCAGACATTTGCCAAGTTGGACTTATCATAACATAACGCCTGTAATCCCGGAAGGGTTAGGCAGAGGTCTTACTTAATAGTACACCCCATATATCGCTAGTTATGTCTATTGTCATTAACCAGGCACAAAACCAGTCTCCGTGGCTGCTTCTGAGAAATTCCTGATGGAAAAAACTCAATAATACTATGCTCGTCCCGGGAATCTTCATGCTCAGCACTCATGCTTGCGACCACAAGAACAACGAGGTAGTCTACAATGAATCTTCAGGTGGGAGTAAAAAAAAAATAGCCTATTCTACCACAATTTCACAGTTATTTAACAAAACTTTCAAAATAATTACAATAAGATGAATATAATTATTTAGTGTAATATTTGAATTTAACTTTTAAAATTATATCATTATTGAATAAAAATTATAAATTACCATTTTCATGCATAAATTAATATAATTATTGATTAAAAACATAAATTATCATTTTCGTGCATTATTATGGAATTATAATTATTATTCAGATTGGAGAGATAGTGTTAGATATTTATTACTAGCGGACGTCACGTGGTTTTACCCGCGTAGTACCCGTTCCCGTGGGAGTACGGGGATAAAATATAGCTTATATTACTCAGTAAAGACGGCTTTCTAATGGTGAAAGAATGTTTAAAATCAGCCCAGAAGTTTTTGAGTTTATTCATTACAAACATACACACAAAAATACAAATCATTCCTCTTTATAATATTATTAGTGTAGATTATGAGCTTATCTAATTCATACCCATCTAGCAAGAACAATGTAAAGCGCTGAAATGTGATACATCGCTGCGTTTTAAAGCTGTCTGGCTATTTGCGAATGCGGGTGAAATAAATATGCATGCGGAGTGTAAGTGTGTGCCACAGTGCCACTCCCAACAAGTGATGTTTGGCTTTCATTTCTGAGTGTTAATCTCTTCGCGAATTATTATGAAGTTGAGGAAACAACTGCGAACATCATATGTTTTATTATAAGTTGCAATTTTTTTTTTATTTGTTGAAACTGGCGCTTTTAACGATGATTTACTGTATCGGGCTTTAAGGCTGATGTTCCAGGGTAGCCCGCGAAATTCAAATTTTCTTACGTTTTTGGCAAATTGCAGGCCTGTGCTAGGTTGTATGTTGATTAAAATATTGGACGCGATTGTAAGACGTATGTAGTTATAGAATTATAATCATCAAAACCATCAATACAACCCTCCAGTTCATAAAGGTCGAGAAACGATTTTTTCAAGGTCAAAGTCATTGCTAGACCTTTATGAACTTGGAGGGTTGTATTGATGGTTTTGATGATTATAATTCTATAACTACATACGTCTTATAATCGCGTCCAATATTTTAATCAACATACAACCTTGCACTGGCTTGCAATTTGCCAAAAACGTAAGAAAATTTGAATTTCGCGGGCTGGTCGAAGCATTCACCTTAATATAGGGAAAGTTTTATAGGTCGTCGTCGCTGTCACTCATAAGTCATAATTCGTGGGATAGACTCTATTTAATGCTGTGGCGAGTTTTGACCGCCCGGGTACTGTAATTCTTGAAATAGACATCCATGCCTTTGCTGAGCGCATTATAAGGCTGCGGTTCCACTGAGGCGGAGCGGAGCAGAGCGGAGACGAGCTGTGTCGCGATTCACCAATCACATGGCTTGAAATCCACATCTCTTCTCCACTCCTACCTCTTTTCACAGCTCAGCCTCGCTCCGCACCGCTCAACTCCGCCTCAGTGACACGCAGCCTAAAGCCGTTAGCTCGTAACATACGTATGATGTGGCACACCTTATGTCGTCAGTTCCGCTAGCTGTTGCCCTTAACCTTCGTTCGCGTGAAATTATTAAAAAAAAATTACTTCCCTTTTTGAATCGGACTTTGTTACGGAATTTCAAGGATTTTTTTGCACGGAACATTACTACTTATTCTTAAATAATCCTTATAACATCAGCTATCTGCCAGTGAAAGTCCCGTCAAAATCGGTCCAGGTATTTTGGAGATTAGCTGGAACAAATATATACAGCACTTATAACAAAAACCCTTTTTCTTTTTTTTATCTATATAAAAAAAAGAAAAAGTGTTTTTGTTATAAGTGCTGTATATATTTTCATACATTTAGATATTACAAAGAGACACCTCAATTTTATTTATTTTTGTATAGATACGACAAAAACAATTCAGAAAAACTAATTTGCGTATTACTTGATCAGCTAATTAATGTGTAAGCGGAAAAACAGTCCCTTCATTGTCCACCATAACCTCCTAAACAGGAAAAGCCTGCAAATTCCTTCTGTACAATTAAACGGCACATGGAACACATGCAATAGTAGATAGGTACACTTGAGTGTCACCAGTAACTGAGATACAGGTCTTACTTAAGCTGCAGTGGTCTGCGAATGGGGAAGGATTATGTGACGCTGTCTCTGAGACTACTCGTACGTTCCGTCTGTTGTGTATAGGGTTACCAGGGCTTAAAATCGGAAATCCGGTCTTGGAGGATGAAAAATCCTGATTTTCTACAAAAAAAGTTTGGTCTAGCCTAAAGTTCACCTACGGTCAAACAAAAAATTGAAATTTATATGCAAAGTTAGAAAAAAAAAACAATAAATCATGTTTAGTAATCAAATGTTAAACTTCTATGTGTTCATTATATTTTTTATTATTAGCTTTTAAAATTTGTTTTGACCGCAAACATTTGATTGAAGAATGAGAGGTTTTCCTTTTGAGGTTTTAAAAAAAAACTTAGTTTCCAAGAACTCTAAAGATGGCGTTGAACTTACTATGCCAAAGCCAAAACGCTTGAAAAAAAAACATTGTGTCACGTCACATACTCTCGTTGACTGACACTTTCATTTGCTTAACCTTCAGAATTTAACCAACATTTCTCGCGCTTTGGTAAATTTCTTTTTTTTTAGGTTCCGTTCCTTGCATTATCATACTTACTCCTAGCGCCATCTATCCAGCGACTAGGGAAGAGCTAAAAAGAAAATCCCTCATTGCTCACAAAGTCACTACTATAATCTTTCCAGTTATACTTCGTAAGTATGATGACTCCAATGGACTGCACTGATAGTCTGTTTATTTTGAAAGAACAAACAAATCAGTGGTCAGTGATTTTTCGACTCATGCCGGACGAGAGTCGAAAAATCCGGTCAAAATCTGGGCGAAGTCCGGTATTGGCATTAAAAATCCGGTCAAGACCGAATTTATCCGGTCAGATGGTAACCCTAGTTGTGTGCCGCTTAATGTTGGAATGCTTCTGTATTTTGGTACTGTATTTTGGATTATGTAATGCTCCTTGCGCCTTGCTCAAAGGTCTGTAATATGGGGTGTTAGGTTAAAGGAGACACAGACTTTAAGGGAGTGTAGTTCTCATGAAAAGGAAATAATTTTACCAAGAGATAACCGAAAAAATCGTGGATAAACTCGCGTTACTCTACAAAAATGTATGTAGGAATGTAGGAAGGGATGATATTTTTTTTTCGTATTACAGAGTTGGCGTGGCTAAATAATAAAAGTCGCTCGGGTCGTCGGGTCGGGTCGTTCGCCTTGCTTGCCTAGGTTGTTCTGTGGATGGGTGACCGCCCATTACATACCGAGTTTCCTGCGTTTCCAGCGTCCCGGCTGTCATTTGTAGATCTTTGACAGTCGTTAGGTATTCAGAGGCCCAAAAAGTCTGACAACCAGTCTTACCAAGGGATATCGTATTACCCGGTACTAACTGGGTTGTGGAGGTCAGATAGGCAGTCGCTCTATGTAAAATACTGGTATTCAGCTGTACCCGGTAAAACTGGAAGCTGACCCCAACATAGTTGAGAAAAGGCTAGGCATGATGATGAGCGTTGGCGACTGATGAACGTGGGGTGTTGGATTCGAATCCCAGGACGTGTTAGTATTGGTTTTCAACCGGCTTAAACACGAAGAAGGTAAATTTAGACGAGCTTTTTAGGGTTCCGTAATCAACTAGGAACCCTTATAGTTTCGCCATGTCTGTCCATCCGTCCGTCTGTCCGTCCTCGCTTAATCTCTGTGACCGTTAGCACTAGAAAGCTGAAATTTGGTACCAATATGTATATCAATCACGCCGACAAAGTGGTAAAATAAAAATTAGAAAAAAATGTTTTATTAGGATAGCTCCCCTATATGTAAAGTGGGAAGTGATTTTTTTTTTTAATTTCAACCCTAACGTGTGATATATTGTTGGAAAGGTATTTAAAAATGAATAGGGGTTTTCTAAAATCATTTTTTGATAATGTCAATAATTTCGGAAATAATCGCTCCAAAAGTAAAAAACAATGTGTTGGTGGGGGGGGCCCCCTCTAACTTTTGAACCATAACTTTAGAAAATATGAAAAAAATCTGAAAAGTAGAACTTTATAAGGACTTTCTAGGAAAATCATTTTGAACTTGATGGAAACTGGTTTTGTACAAAAAAGACAAAACGTTGTATAAAATAATTTCTGGACTAAGTTTGTAGTATATTCGTATATGCAAGCATTTTTACATAATGGATACCCACTTTTAAACTCATAAGTGGGAACACTTATTGTGACGGACGGGAAACTACGGAACCCTACACTGAGCGTGGCCCGACACGCTCTTGGCCGGTTTTTTTCTATCAAGTATTTCTCAGTAACAGCCACGGAGTCTGAATTTGTGCCCGGTTAATAGCAATAGGCGCGCCCCCTATTACATGGGACTTAAACATAACTGACGAAATGGGTGTACTACAATTGGGTACACCTCTGCTTAACCCTTCGGGGATTACAGGCGTGATTTTATGTTATGTTTTGCATCACTAAGGCAAAGGAAGCACAATTCCTCTATAATATTTTCAACTAGCGGACGTCATGTTTTTGGAAATTTATCTGACGGACTAATTAGTTTTTGGAAATCTATCTGACGGACTAATTAGTTTTTGGAAATCTATCTGACGGACTCATTAGTTTTTGGAAATCTATCTGACGGACCAATTAGTTTTTGGCAATCTATCTGACGGACTAATTAGTTTTTGGAAATCTATCTGACGGACTAATTAGTTTTTAGAAATCTATCTGACCGACTAATTAGTTTCTGGAAATCTATCTGACGGACTAATTAGTTTTTGGAAATCTATCTGACGGACTAATTAGTTTTTGGAAATCTATCTGACGGACTAATTAGTTTTTGGAAATCTATCTGACAGACCAATTAGTTTTTAGAAATCTATCTGACCGACTAATTAGTTTCTGGAAATCTATCTGACGGACTAATTAGTTTTTGGAAATCTATCTGACGGACTAATTAGTTTTTGGAAATCTATCTGACGGACTAATTAGTTTTTGGAAATCTATCTGACGGACTAATTAGTTTTTGGAAATCTATCTGACCGACTAATTAGTTTTTGGAAATCTATCTGACCGACTAATTAGTTTTTGGAAATCTATCTGACGGACTAATTAGTTTTTGGAAATCTATCTGACGGACTAATTAGTTTTTGGAAATCTATCTGACGGACCAATTAGTTTTTGGAAATCTATCTGACGGACTAATTAGTTTTTGGAAATCTATCTGACGGACTAATTAGTTTTTGGAAATCAATCTGACGGACTAATTAGTTTTTGGAAATCTATCTGACCGACTAATTAGTTTTTGGAAATCTATCTGACCGACTAATTAGTTTTTGGAAATCTATCTGACGGACTAATTAGCTATTGGAAATCTATCTGACGGACTAATTAGTTTTTGGAAATCTATCTGACGGACCAATTAGTTTTTGGAAATCTATCTGACGGACTAATTAGTTATTGGAAATCTATCTGACGGACTAATTAGTTTTTGGAAATCTATCTGACGGACTAATTAGTTTTTGGAAATCTATCTGACGGACCAATTAGTTTTTAGAAATCTATCTGACCGACTAATTAGTTTTTGGAAATCTATCTGACGGACTAATTAGTTTTTGGAAATCTATCTGACTGACTAATTAGTTTTTGGAAATCTATCTGACGGACTAATTAGTTTTTGGAAATCTATCTGACGGACTAATTAGTTTTTGGAAATCTATCTGACCGACTAATTAGTTTTTGGAAATCTATCTGACCGACTAATTAGTTTTTGGAAATCTATCTGACGGACTAATTAGTTTTTGGAAATCTATCTGACGGACTAATTAGTTTTTGGAAATCTATCTGACGGACCAATTAGTTTTTGGAAATCTATCTGACGGACTAATTAGTTTTTGGAAATCTATCTGACGGACTAATTAGTTTTTGGAAATCTATCTGACGGACTAATTAGTTTTTGGAAATCTATCTGACCGACTGATTAGTTTTTGGAAATCTATCTGACCGACTAATTAGTTTTTGGAAATCTATCTGACGGACCAATTAGTTTTTGGAAATCTATCTGACGGACTAATTAGTTTTTAGAAATCTATCTGACCGACTAATTAGTTTCTGGAAATCTATCTGACGGACTAATTAGTTTTTGGTAATCTATCTGACGGACTAATTAGTTTTTGGAAATCTATCTGACCGACTAATTAGTTTTTGGAAATCTATCTGACCGACTAATTAGTTTTTGGAAATCTATCTGACGGACTAATTAGTTTTTGGAAATCTATCTGACGGACTAATTAGTTTTTGGAAATCTATCTGACGGACCAATTAGTTTTTGGAAATCTATCTGACGGACTAATTAGTTTTTGGAAATCTATCTGACGGACTAATTAGTTTTTGGAAATCAATCTGACGGACTAATTAGTTTTTGGAAATCTATCTGACCGACTAATTAGTTTTTGGAAATCTATCTGACCGACTAATTAGTTTTTGGAAATCTATCTGACGGACTAATTAGCTATTGGAAATCTATCTGACGGACTAATTAGTTTTTGGAAATCTATCTGACGGACCAATTAGTTTTTGGAAATCTATCTGACGGACTAATTAGTTATTGGAAATCTATCTGACGGACTAATTAGTTTTTGGAAATCTATCTGACGGACTAATTAGTTTTTGGAAATCTATCTGACGGACCAATTAGTTTTTAGAAATCTATCTGACCGACTAATTAGTTTCTGGAAATCTATCTGACGGACTAATTAGTTTTTGGAAATCTATCTGACTGACTAATTAGTTTTTGGAAATCTATCTGACGGACTAATTAGTTTTTGGAAATCTATCTGACGGACTAATTAGTTTTTGGAAATCTATCTGACCGACTAATTAGTTTTTGGAAATCTATCTGACCGACTAATTAGTTTTTGGAAATCTATCTGACGGACTAATTAGTTTTTGGAAATCTATCTGACGGACTAATTAGTTTTTGGAAATCTATCTGACGGACCAATTAGTTTTTGGAAATCTATCTGACGGACTAATTAGTTTTTGGAAATCTATCTGACGGACTAATTAGTTTTTGGAAATCTATCTGACGGACTAATTAGTTTTTGGAAATCTATCTGACCGACTGATTAGTTTTTGGAAATCTATCTGACCGACTAATTAGTTTTTGGAAATCTATCTGACGGACCAATTAGTTTTTGGAAATCTATCTGACGGACTAATTAGTTTTTAGAAATCTATCTGACCGACTAATTAGTTTCTGGAAATCTATCTGACGGACTAATTAGTTTTTGGAAATCTATCTGACGGACTAATTAGTTTTTGGAAATCTATCTGACGGACTAATTAGTTTTTGGAAATCTATCTGACGGACTAATTAGTTTTTGGAAATCTATCTGACCGACTAATTAGTTTTTGGAAATCTATCTGACCGACTAATTAGTTTTTGGAAATCTATCTGACGGACTAATTAGTTTTTGGAAATCTATCTGACGGACTAATTAGTTTTTGGAAATCTATCTGACCGACTAATTAGTTTTTGGAAATCTATCTGACCGACTAATTAGTTTTTGGAAATCTATCTGACGGACTAATTAGTTTTTGGAAATCTATCTGACGGACTAATTAGTTTTTGGAAATCTATCTGACCGACTAATTAGTTTTTGGAAATCTATCTGACCGACTAATTAGTTTTTGGAAATCTATCTGACGGACTAATTAGTTTTTGGAAATCTATCTGACGGACCAATTAGTTTTTGGAAATCTATCTGACCGACTAATTAGTTTCTGGAAATCTATCTGACGGACTAATTCGTTTTTGGAAATCTACACACGACTCCCACAGTTCACAAGCTGTACCGTATACTCGTTCAGTGTAATTTATGTCATCATCTGCCTTGCCTTTTCCCAACTATGTTGGGGTCGGCTTCCAGTTTTACCGGATGCAGCTGAATACCAGTATTTTACATGGAGCGACTGCCTATCTGACCTCCACAACCCAGTTAGTACCGGGTAATACGATACCCCTTGGTAAGACTGGTTGTCAGACTTTTCGGGCCTCTGACTACCTAACGACTGTCAAAGATCTACAAATGACAGCCGGGACCAACGGCTTAACGTGCTTTCCGAGGCACGGAGGAAACTCGGTATGCAATGGGCGGTCACCCATCCACAGACCAACCTAGGCAAGCACGGCTTAACCTAACGATCGACCCGAGCGGCTGTTATTATTTAGCCACGAGCTCCTCAGCTTCAGTGTAATTTATGTATGAACTTCAAACTCTCTCGCCGCGGTGCGCTCGTGTTTATTGAAGCTGATGAGGATGCGATCGTATTAATCATGTCATTATTATGACACGGTGTGGATGATACATAATATAGCAACACGTTAAAGAGATTTACTCATGAAAGTAAATAAACGTCATCTATCTACACTTATTAATATTATGAAAAACCGGCCAAGTGCGAGTCGGACTCGCACACGAAGGGTTCCGTACCATTGACTATATTTAGTATTTGTTGTTATAGCGGCAACAGAAATACATCATCTGTGAAGATTTCAACTGTCTAGCTGTCACGGTTCATGAGATACAGCCTGGTCACAGACAGACGGACAGACGGACCGACAGCGAAGTCTTAGTAATAGGGTTCCGTTTTTACCCTTTGGGTACGGAACCCTAAAAAAGAAAGATTTGTATTTTTGTGTGTATGTTTGTAATTAATAAACTCAAAAACTTCTGCGCCGATTTCAAAAATTCTTTCACCATTAGAAAGCTACATGCACCCTGAGTAACATAGGCTATATTTTATCCCCGTACTCTCACGGGAACGGGAACTACGCGAGTGAAACCGCGCGACGTACGCTAGTTATAAATAAACATAGAAGAAGAATAAAACACCAATATAAATTGCCTTTCCACCACTAAGTATCCACAGGAGTTTCAATAACCTGAGTTTCTTGCATTCTTACAAAATATAAGCATAATAATATTAGATCCCAAACAAAACAATTCTTAGTATGCAATACGGTGTCTGCAACAACATGTGTACAAGTTGCAAGCCACACGAAACTTGGCCCGGGTTGGCATTTACATACATATATACATGCATGCATACATACAGTTTGCTTATAAATGTTTTATGGTTTGATGACGAAGTGAGTTTGTTCGGATAGTTTTTAATGAGTTATGGTATTTTCACTACATTGAAGATGGCGACTGACCGTAAGTCAAATTAAATAAAATGATAGCCCATAACGTTTATTTAGGCTATTACTACACTACTACTACTACAACAGCCCCATAACGTCCCCTACTGGACATAAGCCTCAGCCCATGTTGGGAGGAATTTGCCGTAATCTCCACGCTTGGCAGGCGGATTGGAGATCGCAGTGATGAAAGACTAACAGAAAACGCTGCTGCCCATTCTCTGGTCTATGGAGGCGCAAGGTGTCCTGCCTCAGACATTAGTCGCCTTATACGACACCCGTCAGTGTAATGGGTTGGTTCTATTCTACTCTGCCGGATACCACACAGCTAAACCGGCTCACCGGATTTAGGCTATTATTGTAAGGTATTTCACTGATCAAGAAGTTCATAGAAATTCAAAATTTAACGGTCAGTTCTAACAAATATTTTTTGGAGGTAGCAGCTCCCATGTAGTTTATTGATGCCTATTACTTGGGACTTGAACATAACTGGGGATATGTGGGTGTACTCAAACTCAAAGCATTTATTTCAATTAAACCATTACGGCACATTTGAATGTCATCATCTGCCTAGCCTTTTCCCAACTTTTTTGGGGTCGGCTTCCAGTCTAACCGGATGCAGCTGAATACCCGTATTTTACATGGAGCGACTGCCTATCTGACCTCCACAACCCAGTTAGTACCGGGTAATACGATACCCCTTGGTCAGACTGGTTGTCAGACTTTTTGGGCCTCTGACTACCTAACGACTGTCAAAGATCTTCAAATGACAGCCGGGACCAACGGCTTAACGTGCTTTCCGAGGCATGGAGGAAACTCGGTATGTAATGGGCGGTCACCCATGCACAGACCAACCTAGGCAAGCACGGCTTAACCTAACGATCGACCCGAGCGGCTGTTATTATTTAGCCACGAGCTCCTCCACATTTGAATGTCAAAAATACAAAAAAAAAAATTAAAGCTACAGTCCCAGTCACAAGGCATAATAAACTCAAACTCAAACTGAAAGCATTTATTTCAATTAAACCATTACGGCACATTTGATTGTCAAAAATACAAAAAAAAAATCAAAGCTACAGTCCCAGTCACAAGACATAATAACTTGAGAAAGTACTGTAGTTGCCCATTCCCTAGCGTAGATCTCTATGGAGAAAAGCGGTCAAGAAACTCCATGGATACTCTTTTAAATAAGAATATTGTTACAAAATCTTGGTTAAATGATAAATGATAAATGATGAATGATGTTTATTTTGCAAGTAGGTTTTTACAAACACTTTTACACGTCATTTTTTAAAACTAGATGGGGCCGGTGTTTCGTACCTGACTACTCTGAGAAGAAACAGCCGAAACAAACTCAGAGGTCATAGTCTCTTTTAAAGTCCAGACAATCTTGCTCAATTCACATGAGGACTATGCAGATTAGTGTCTGATATGGTCTTTTGAAGAAAGAACCATACAGTTTTGAGTGGACCTGTCCAGTCAGTGCAAGCATTTGTCAGTTAATGTGTAGCTCGACTTATAACCCAAGGAGCTCAACGAAACGACGAACAATACCAAGGAAAGGACATTTGGGTAGGTCGCTTAGAGTACTCAAACTGTCAGACAGTTGTGGGAAAAAATAAACAAAAAATATAAATGTGACCCACATGGTCCCCACATTCACAATAATCATATAAAATTCATAACAAGTTCTATTCAAAAAAAAAATGTAAATAAAAATCACAAAAATCATTAAAAGGCACAATGATTAAAAAAAAAAAACTAAAATACTTAACAAAATAAGTATCCATGTCAAATCAATAAATGTCAAATAAAAAAATAATAAAATACATGTCAAGACATTACATGTCAGAGTGTATAAAAAATAATAAAATACATGTCAAAACATTAAATGTCAGAGTGTATAAAAAAAGGAAAAGAAAAAATAAAAAAAGGAAAAGAAAGGAATAAATAATAAACAAGCGAAGTCCGAAGCTTCGACATTCACAGAGCAAATTTCATTGGAGCAGCTTAATCCCAAGCCTTTTTATCTTCGAGATAGTGATTAACATGATAGTAGGCTCTCAGGCACAGCTTCCGTTTTATAAACGATTTGAATTTATTTAGGCTTAGTGCTTGAATTTGGCTCGGAAGTTTATTGTAAAAACGTATACATTGGCATCTGAACGTACCCCCTATTTTTTTGAGCCTCGTTGCAGGAACAACAAATTTGTGTTTGTTCCTCGTATTTATGTTGTGGATATCACTGTATTTTTTAAACAAATTAATATTTTTGTGTGCGTACAAAAGGTTTTCATAAATAAACTGAGAAGGGACAGTAAGAACATTAATCTCTTTAAATTTTTCTCTGAGGGAGTATCTGGGACTTAATTTATAAATTGAACGAATTGCCCTTTTTTGCAATACAAATATTGTCTGAATATCGGCGGCATTGCCCCACAAGAGAATACCGTACGACATCACGCTATGGAAATAACTAAAGTAAACTAAACGGGCTGTCTCTAAATCAGTTAACTCACGAATCCTTCTAACGGCGTATGCTGCAGAGCTAAGTTTTTTTGACAATTTGTCTATATGCGGGCCCCACTGAAGCTTGGCATCCAAAGTTATGCCTAGGAACACTGTGCTATCTTCCGGTTTCAACTCTCCATCCTTAATTAGTACAGTAGTTTCCACTTGTCTTACATGGGGTATCGTAAATTTAATACATTTCGTTTTTTTCTCATTTAGGAGTAGGTTATTAACATTAAACCAATTAACGACTTTTGCCAGGGCGCTATTAACATCATCCGTAACTAACTGCTGACGTTTGAGTTTAAATAAAAGAGAAGTGTCGTCTGCAAACAATACTATGTCATGATTATCCTTTATGAGGTGAGGCAAGTCATTTATGTAAATAAGAAACAAAAATGGACCAAGAATTGAGCCCTGTGGTACCCCCATTCTTACTACGGATCCAGGAGATCTCTTCCCGTTAACATCAACTCTCTGAATCCTATTACTCAAATATGAAATAAGAAGATCCAGAGAGGCGTTACGGATTCCGTAGTGGTGTAGTTTCCTGATTAATGTTTCATGAAGAACGCAATCGAAAGCTTTAGATAAATCGCAAAAAATGCCCAAAGCATCGCATTTGTCCTCCCAGGCATTATAAATGTGTCCTAAAAGTTCAACACCGGCATCAGTAGTTGAACGACCCCTTGTGAAACCGAACTGTTTTTTATGCAATAACTTATGTTTATTGAAAAAACTTTGCATTTGTGCCAAAATTAATTTTTCCAAAATTTTACTAAAGGTGGGTAGTACTGAAATGGGTCTATAATTAGTGGGGTCTGATGTACTACCCGATTTAAACAATGGTATTATTTTACTATATTTCATTAGATCAGGAAACTCACCACGGTCAATACAATCGTTAAATATTACAGCTAATGAAGGAGCTACAATGTTTATAATGGATTTAGCAACGTCTACAGAATGACCCCATAGATCGGCGGTCTTTTTAACATTTATGGTGTGAAAAGTTTTAATTATATCTTTACAGGTAACATATTGAAAATTAAATTCGGATTCACAGACTGAAACGTTTTCCCTTAGTAAAGACTCGGCAGCAGCAGGTGACGAGTTTAGCGATTTAGTAGTCGATACGGGAATATCCGCAAAGAAATTTTCAAAGGCTGTGGCAACTTGAGTATCTGAATTTAAAATATTATCGCCAATAGCAAGGCTGTAGTCACTATTTCGGTTGCAAGACCTTCCCGTTTCGCTATTAATAATGTTCCATGTCATTTTAACCACATTACTACTATTTTTAATTTTTGAACTCAAGTAACGTGACTTTGCTATAAAACAAACTTTTTTAAATAATTTTGAATAATTCTTAACATACAAATTAAATTCTACAGTTTTTACATAAGTCCGCTCTTCATACAGCTCATAAAGTCGTTTTCGACTCTTATGAATACCAATGGTGGCCCAGTCGTTGAAAGAAGCGTTACTATTTACAGATATTGTCTTAGGGACAAATGTGTTTTCAAATTGTGTGCAATACATACTGAAAAAATCGTTATATTGTTGATTTGGATCATCATTATCTGACAAAAGTGGTAGTTTGGATAAAAGTTTAGTTTTAAAAGTTTCCAGGCGATTTTTACTTTTTGGATTAACAATGATTTTTACTTTTTGGATTAACAATGGTTACATCATTAATTTAGAGATTATACATATATGTGAGAACGATGTAGAAAGACGTGCGCACTAAGAGCGTCCAGAGTTAAATATGAGATCAACAATTAAAGAATAAAGGAATTAAAATACTACTATTAGGTGAGCAGCGGTGGCCCAGTAGGTGAGCAGCGGTGGCCCAGTGGTGGCGGCCCCGACTTACGAACAGTATAGGTCGTGGGTTCGAACCCAGACAGGCGCATTACTTTGTGTAATTTATTTCATCATCACTGCTCTCAAAACGGTGAAGGAAAACATCGTGAGGAAACCGGCATGTCCTAGAACCAAAAATTCGAAGACATGTGACATCTACCAATCCGCACTGGGCCCGCGTGGTGGATTATAGCCCATTCCCCTCTCATTGAGAGGCCCAGCAGTGGGAACATTATAGGCTATTAGGTATACTTTTTTTTTTTTTTTTTTTTTCGGATGGGAAATCATCAAATAACCCCTCCCGCTCTGGGCGGAGCAGGAGGGAGTGTCAGACTTTTACTGACTAAAACCCATCCATGTTCCTTCATCGCCCTTTGTGTTCCGGGGCCACGGTATCTCTTTCGAATAGTCCCGCAACCCGTATATTAGGTATACCTCTGCTTAATCCTTCGAAGATAACAGGCGTGATGCTATGTTATGAATTGTAACAAACTAAGGTGATCCAAGGCAGCATAATACCTACCCCTACTTGCATTTTTTTTTTCAAGAGATTTTTTTCTGGCTGGCTCATAATTACCGCCAAAACCCAAACGCAATTCACATTCAAATTACATGCATTACGTCTGAACTTCTCAAATATTCATCCATCCGATCGACTAAGCTTCAGAGACATAAATTGAAAAATAAATAACGGTTGAATAACGTCGATTGCCTTTTAAACGAAGGGGGAAATCTTAACTTAATATAATAAATGTGAATGTAAGTTTGTTTGCTTGTTTGTAACATTGGTGTCGATTTTGTTGTGTACAAACTAAACTTAATTTAGGCTATTACTGTCTTTTACTAAAAGACAGTGCGAAAAAAGGACGGCTATAGCTATGAACTAAGTTAGAGATGTCAAACTAGTTTATGCCTTGCGCTTCACCGTGTTTTTAGTCGACATGTTTTTACGTGCAGCCTTCATTTGTATGGAAATATTAGTTCCAACTAAATTTGACAGCTCTAAATTACGTCCGTCTCTTTCTCGTTATATTAGAGAGAAAAAGATAGCAATAGCCTAAATTAAGTTTAGTTTGTGCACAACAGAATCAACACAGTCACACCTAAACTACTAAACCAATCATCCTAAAATTTGCATTACGTTGTTAGGTGTAGAAGAAACGGACATAGGGTAGGGACCTTTCATCCCGAAAAAAAAAACTATTGTTCCCAAGGAAAACAACGATAACGTTCTTAAGACAATAGATGGTGCCAAGTGACTTTCGAATCATGATTTAATGAGAGGTTTTCCTTTTGAATATAAAAAAAATAATTCCCAAGAACTCTGTAGATGGCGTTGAACTGACTACGTTCATCATTTCAGCCGAAAGACGTCCACAGCTGGACATGGGCCTCCCCCAAAGGGGGGGTTTTGCCATAATCGCCATGCTTGGCAGGCGGGTTGGCGATCGCAGTACGGTTGTTACAAAAGCACAGAGAACGCTGCTGCCCATTCTCTGGTAAGTCCCTTAGTCGCCTCTTACGACACCCACGGGAAGATATGGGATGGTGCTATTCTTTAAGTCCGACACCATACAGACGAACTGACTACGTTACTAGGTGTCAAAGCCAAAACGCTTGAAAAAAAAAACATTTCGTCACGTCACATACGCTCGTTGACCGACAGTTTCGTTTGCTTACGTTTCCGAATTTATTCATTACATCCAAGTGAAATGTTGTGACGTTCCGTTCCTTGCAGTAACTTGCCAAGTTCAGCGCCATCTATCCAGCGACTAGGGAAGGGTCCAAAAAGAAAATCCCTCATTATATTAACACAAGCAGAGTACAACCAGAATTGATTGATAAATTCTAAATGAATGCGAGCGAAGCCGTGGGCAAATGCTATAGTAATATGAATAAAATAATAATAGACTCCCCTAACTTTCTACCACCTGATGTGCCTCTGATCTAAGCAAAATATTATGCGTTTGGCACTGACAAACAATTAGTAAATGTAGGTATTTGTATACAGGGTGGCTAGCCAATGAAGCAATAAAAGATAAAAGGAGCTTTAATATTTGTTTGTTTTTGGGGTTGGTATTTTCTTAATTGTTGGGGTTCAGCTTTCAGAGTTGTCTAAATGTTTAACTTTTCATATTGCAGTGTTTTTTTTGGGTTAAAAGCTTGCCTGGCTCTAAAATGTATATGTTTGATCATTTATATCCAATTTTCTTAAGTGTTATCTGGTTAGACCACTTTTGATTTGGAACTCTTTTTTCAGTTCACTCTTCCAGATGCAGTATGACGCCAACACACAAGAAGGTAAAATAGATCAAAATATCGTAATTTACATTAATATTTAATTCCTTTTAAATTGATAGTTTTTATTTAAGTTCTTCATAATTATGTACCTACAGTTTTTTATATATTTTCATTTTTTAGGGTTCCGTACCCAAAGGGTAAAAACGGAACCCTATTACTAAGACTTCGCTGTCTGTCCGTCTGTCCGTCTGTCCGTCTGTCTGTCACCAGGCTGTATCTCATGAACCGTGACAGCTAGACAGTTGAAATTTTCACAGATGATGTATTTCTGTTGCCGCTATACCAACAAATACTAAATATAGTCAATGGTACGGAAACCTTCGTGTGCGAGTCCGACTCGCACTTGGCCGGTTTTTTGTTAAATATAATTCAAACGTCACAAAATAGGTGCTCCACCCTGTATACGTTATTTGTATCGTACAAAGGGGATGAAAACAGCGGGGGTTACGTCTTCATCCAAATAATCTCGGCCTTTCCTTATAGAAATTATTATTCTCGGATAACTGTAAATCATTATTGCCTTGGGTTAACAAGTGAAGGAAATTCGTAAATCTCACTGAAAAATAATAAAAAGAATTTCTTTTAAATCTTCTTCATCCCAGATTAATAGCCAAGAAAATTACGATTATTGAAGACTACGTCAAAATATACACACTTTTCTTAGATGCAGAACAAGAAATTACTGCTCACCGAGGCGTTTGCATGTACTCTGAAGTTCTACATATAATCTGCTATCATATAAGTTTTTAAAAAACCTGAGCTTTAAATCAAAACATTAAACAGAAAGATCCAAAAATGCCCAATAAGTCTTGTAGGTAAGGTAAGCGACACTCATTAATAAAGATTTTTACTCGATGGCGACGAATTATAATTCAGAACCAATGCAACCCCAAAGAAGTTTAGAAAGTTTTAACAATGGGCTTGTTTCCACGATCAATAAATTGCAAATCTATTTAGTCCGTCAGTTAGAGTATTGAAAAATAATGGACACGTATTTTTTGTTTTTGTAAATCAATGAATATTGACAAAGATAAAATGCATCAAAACTCGGTAGTGGGGGTTCGTGACGTCAGAACGCACTAAAACTTATACCAAGGCGTGACGCATTGTGAATTTTAAAAGCGTCGTATCCTCGTCAATTTTGGTTTACGTAACAAAAGGAAAAATACAGGTCAAATATTTTTTGATAATCTAACTGACGGACTAATTAGATTTTTAGTCACCTACCCTATTCTCAAAAAAAGTTAGGAGTTTGAAAATTGTGAAATGCCCACTACTTTGTTGTCGAAAATACTGGGTAGCGGTACCCAAATACTACACTACACTTAGACAATTAATAATATATATTTATAATTTAGCATTGTACCATATCGTCAGGGGATAGGGAAGATCTTACTAGATTGGGCGTACGTACCTCTGCTTAAGGAGGCTTAACTGGATCCCCTGAAACAGGGGAGACGCCTATATCTGCCAGATAAAGGTGTACGGGAATAGGGACCGTTTCTACTTTGTCTTAAACGCGGGATATTCTCTTTATAATTTGGTCGGCCGGAAAATTTTAATTTATTCCGCTGTGAGTGAGTTTGTAGTGTTTGGATTGTTAAGTTGTGTTTTGATTGTTATTTGAAAAGTTCGGAAGTAAAATGTCATTTTGAGATGTGGTGGTTTGGGTTACAATTTTTATACTTTTTAATGTTATTTTTCCAATCTTTAAAAAAATATTTTTAATCACAGACTAATCATTTACATTATTTACACACTAACTCTATAATTTAAATAAAATATGTACAAGTATCAAAAAGGGTTACAGGGCGTCGAAAAATTCCTCCACATCGCTGTCAATAGGAAAATTGCCCAGAAGGCTGGCAGCATTGCCAAATTGGATGGCAATGCTGATATTTTGGCCAAAAAATAGGCCCACCCTCTGGTCACGTGAAGAGTCGACCAACCGCTTGGCGAAATCCCAAAATACTAGTTGGGCCCTCGGACCCAGTGGCCCTAGTGTTTCAACCCCAAACGGTTCAAACACATAATTACCAATTAAATTTTTGTATATGCGCCGTTTGATGTTTTAAAAAAAAATATAAAGTACTTAAAAAAATAAAATAAAATAAAATTACATGTGAGAAGAATAGGTAATAGAGGAAAAAATACAATATTTAAAACATCATCATCATCAGCCTATTAATGTTCCTACTGCTGGGACACAGGCCTCCTCTCTATGAGAGGGAATGGAATGGAATCCACCACGCGGGCCCTGTGCAGATTAGTAGATGTCACATGTTCTGGATTTTTTTGGTTCTAGGACATGCCGGTTTCCTCACAATGTTTTCTTTCACCATTTTGAGAGCAGTGGTGATGAAATAAATTACACAAAGTAATGCGCCTATCTGGGTTCGAACCCACGACTTACTGTTCGTAAGTCGGGGCCGCCACCATTGGGCCACCGCTGCTCCAATATTTACACATGGTATTTTTATTATTTGGTTCTTTATAACTATCAAGCTTATCTAAAAAGTACCCAACAACTAAAATTAAGAAAGAAGGAGCTCATAAACATTAAGTCTGTCAATTTTTCTTTGATAGATTTGATATACTTAGACTTACTTATTTGCTGTATATTTCAGTAATAATTAAACATAATGTTTCTTAGAATAGAGTCACGTATGAATTGGATTATGTTATGAAATAAACAGCAAGACCGGGTATGTAATTACGAATATGATGTTGTTTCCCGTTAATTTACTAAACAATACATTAGTCGGTGTAAATGACAATGGCAGGAAAAGGTAGTGCCAATAAGTTGTGTTTCCGGGAAGGAAAGAGCACCGAGGCACAGAATAGATAATAGTACTAGCGTACAGAAGTTGCACTCCTTTGATCTTGAAGAAAGCCGACATTTTAAACACCTAAACTGGGCCCGCTCGATCTAAATTGTGCCTTGACGCCACGCGTTAGCGTATTTTATTCGGCGTCTCACTGCTTAATGATCAGTCGGTAGGGTTGCCTCAAGTACTCAAAATAAAATATTACCAACATTTTTGTATTTTAATGTATTATTATTTAAATGTTAATAAAAACGTTTATAATTACAATTGTTTTACTCTATTATAATGTCTCATATATATCTTGCCTTCTCTAAAATTACGATTACTTATTAAATTTAATAGCAGCTTAAATGCGAAATCTAACAAATAGGTAATATAAATATAAAAAAATAAACTCTGATGGGAAGCATGAACATAAAGACAATTTTTTTCTACATTTATTAACAGCAACAGTTTATCCGGTTTGTAATTTTCACTAGTAATGATTAACGATCAATAAATCAGTCAGTTAACAAACACGAAGTACGAGTAGGTAGGTACGCACGGCTGGAGCGCGACAGCCCTAGAGAGCTTGCGTATTCAATATGCGGGGTTAGTCCCGCTATGGTATGGTCCCGGTATGGCACCCTCTTAAAATACCTATCAAAAAGTCCCGCTATGGTACCCATCTTTTAGATCTACGTTAGACAATAGAAGGTACAACTGAAAAGAAAAGTGTATCTATAAATAAATACTTTTAGGAGTGTATCAATAAAACGTCTGTTTGCGATATTAAATCAGTCTTTTATTAATTCAAAATATTTATAAAAAAATATCAAACAGTAAAACGAAATATTAATTGCAATGTAATTTTTAAAATAATCAACAATATTAATTACCAATAATCAACAATAAAAAAAATATAAAAAATCCACATCTCAGAAAAGTATTACTGTAAATATTATAAACTACAAATAAAAACAACATCCAGACATAAATATTAGTTACAAATAATCAACATTGAGAAAAGGCAGTAATTGTAAATTTATATAAACTACAAAAATAATCAACAACCAACTAGACAAATATATTAATTACAAATAATCAACATGGAGAAAAAGGCGCAAATTGTAAACATAAACTACAAAAAATAATCAACATCGAGAAAAAGTATTAAACATTTTAATAGGCTAAAAACAAAATTAAAATAAACTATTTTTTTAAATGTTCTGATCGAAATATTGACTTTGATATGTTAATCAGAAAATCACCAATGGAGATAGCTTTATTTTCGTAACTTTTTGTTAGCTTTTGAATCTGGCGGTCGATTTCTATACTTGTTCTTTTTCTTGAATTTATAGGTGATCTTTTTAGTCGAAAGCTATAACAAAAATCATCAGTTATTTAAGTTAAGCTATATTTTTTTCAGTAACCGTCTGTAATAGAAGGCGACAACCAATAATATCTACCAAAATAAATAAAATCAAATCCATTTTCAAATTCTTCTATGTACTCGTATTATGTAAAAAAATATATATCTGCTTTTAAAAATATTATATCTGCTTAAAAATATTGTCTAAAAAATACAACTTACTTGGCTTGTTTTATATCAAAGTGACATGTGTCGTTGCCAATTGTTTGCAGAAACAATAATAAACTGGGATTTTTTCCAATAATTTTGTTGAATCTGCCATTCCATGATTCCGCCAAGTTAGTTGTTCTATGGCGTTCATTATGGCAACACCAAATGAGGTCTGGATATTCAAGCCACTGAGTGACAAAATAGTCATTGAATTTGGTCATAGCTTCATCGTCGAAACTGAAAAAAATACTTATTAAACGTTCGTACTTGTAAAGCAATGAAATTAACAGGTCCTTACTGATATTGTTGTTCTTTACTTTTTTGCCATATAATTAGAGTTAAGTACTCAAACATCATTTTGGAAAGTAACCAAGATATTATACCTATTTTCCATTATATGCAGCCAGCCGTCTTCAATATCTTGTTTTGGCAAAAACGCCAAGCCTATGCATTGCTTAACATGGTTCGAGGACTCTTCGTGTTCCATGAGATTTAAAGATTTCGCTTTTTTGATAACGTTCTTTTGAAAATGTACGTTACATCCATTTATTTTGATATCAGGAAAAATCTTCGCTGCTGCATTTATAACTCCTATTTCATAATCGAAGGTAAATTTCGATGGACGCCATTCAGGCAAAGTTTGTTTAATCAATTCGAAAACTTTTTCATAAGTTTTCCCTTCTTTGTTTTTTAACAGAATATAAAATAATGGTGCTACATTCGTGGATAACTCAGTGCTTCCCATGTCTCCATGAATGACATAAACTTGTTCGAATGGGTTTGGGCAGCCGTCGAAAGTGCCATCACCAAAGTAATGCGTTACACATTTTATATATTCCTTTACTTCTGTCGAGGAAAATATAATTATTCGATTACAGTCTTCATTACAATAATCAGCCAATACATACTTATTAAATTCTTCTGGTATTATAATTTCTTCCACATTCTTAAATTGTGTTTTTGGTACGTTCAACGACTTATTTCGGTGTCTGTATAATACTGTTTTTAATTTTTTATAGTCAGGAACATTTCCTGTAAGGTGTAACCCTTTGTCTTTTAAGTTACCCATGTGTTTTTCGAAAATTTTCTGTACTGATCCGTAATTTGAATTTACTTCTTTTTTGCACTCACTTATAGCCATTTGAACTTCATTGTCTTCAAAATGTGGCACGCACTGATCACTGTGTTTATAATCTTTAATTATTGTATTATTGGTATTCTCAATAGTTATATATCCACTACATTTAATACTATTTCTCCTATTTACACAATGCCAAGTACTTGAATTTTTATTTTCTCTGCGTTTAATATATTTATGTCCGGCACGTAATAAAGTTTTTCCACCGCGTCGACTGTCAATAATTATTAAATTTACACCACGTGAACTACTTGACCCAGACATTGCAATAGATAAACTAACAAGCTATCCTAATTACTCATATCGCAAAAGTACAGCTGCAAATAGCAAACTAAACCCGGAATAATACTGTCTCTCTCTATTTTCATAAAAACAAAAGGGAAGAGCTAGATACGAATTCGAGGAAGGGCTCGTCTCTATTGTTTTACGAAAAAACCGGTTGGTCAGGTAACTACCTGAAGTGAAACGACAATTACCGAGCGTGATTTGTTTAAAAAATAGTATTAATAAATATTATCTTGCTTAACTATAATAGTTAAGAAAAGATATTTTTTATTAATACTATTTTTTTCTTAACGCATTGTATAACTTTTCTTTACAACAGTACCAAAAACTGAAGGGTACCATAGCGGGACTTTTTGATAGGTATTTTAAGAGGGTGCCATACCGGGACCATACCATAGCGGGACTAACCGAATATGCGCGAAGCGGTAGGTAATTATCTCATGCCTACACACGGAGTGCAATAGCTCTGACCGAGGATAAATCGAGAAAGTGAGAAAAAAAAAAGTTTTTTTTTTTCGTCTTCTGCAAACATGTGTGTAATCTGTTACATGTGTAACAGTCAACAGTAAATACACTAAAATGTAACACAGAGGTGCACAGTACGGTCGAACAAGCTATTTGGTTTATATTTTACAATGTAATTTGTGGGTTAAACTGTGTGTTTTTATTGTATCCGTATCTGACCGTGGCATCACTCTGCTCTGGGTCCTATCAGAATACCAGCGCTGTGACGTTTTCTTAATGTTAGAGCACCATGCTCCTTTTGTCCTCGTACAGGACCAATTTCGTTTCTTTTTATTTATTTTTTTCTCTTTGTTTTTTTATTAGTTGTAAGTACTGTAAATTTCATTATTTTAATTTGAGTGTTTATTAAGAAAAAGCATTTATTAGCCCGCACAGGACACTGTGCGGGCTAATCAATGCTTTTTCTTTTCTTTCTTTCTTTATACATAATTTATTTTCCTCGGAAATGGATCTCATCTAATTTTAAAACAATAATTGACATTTGCCAGTAAATAATGCTTTGAAAACTAAAATATATATATGTTGGCAGTCATATTAACACATTTATTTTTATTGTATTTTCTTTATAAATAAATAAAAATAAAAAAAAATTGATAATGTGACTGCCTCTTTGGTGTAGTGGTTGGTTGTTGTCGCGCTTGCGACCACTAACACCCAATCTGGGACTCGAATTCCCAAATCGTGCAAAGTGTTATTGGGGTTTTCCATCAGGAATTTCTCAGTGGCACTACACGGTCTCCGGATTTGTGCTCGGTTTATGGCAATAGGCTCGTTCCATTTTACATGGGACTTAACCTTAAGTGGCCGAAAGCGGGTGTAATATTATACACCTCTGCCTTACCCTTCCGGGATTACAGGCGTGATGTTATGTTAAGTATAAATATAATAGCAAGAAAATTATACCAACAGTTGGCATGAAAAAGTAAAACCCTGTCATTTTATGTCTGTTGATTCAAAAAAGTAATTTGTATCACACCTAAAGATATTAGATCCACAGGATCTGAGCTGTAAGGGTAGAATGGGAATAACGATCGCGGTTCTAGACTTTTGTAAAACCTTTCTTTTTTTGCTAAGTATAATAATAACAAGCAAATTATACCAACAGTTGGCATGAAAAAAGTAAAACCCTGTAATTTTATCTCTGTTGATTCAAAAAAGTAATATGTATCACACCTAAAGATATTAGATCCACAGGATCTGAGCAGTAAGGGTAGAATGGGAATAACGATCGCAGTTCTAGACTTTTGTAAAACATTTTTTTTTTCAGATTTCGTTCATTCATTTTTAATCCTGTATGTCCCCAGCCGTACCCGATCGGGTACAGTGCATTATTATTTTAATTATGTCTGTAATTGCGGGTATCGAAGAGCTACGAAACAGTAAGGTTTAAAACAAAATGGAAATAATCTGAAAATCTATTTTTTTCCTACTCCTCCGCTATACTTTTCTGATTAATTTCGTTGCGGGATCCAAGACAGTTAAATTCATTCTCTGGGACTTCGTTGAGCTTCATTGTCTCGGCGCTTTTCTGGTGGTTGCCACTGTTGATTCTGGCTTTCAGGAGCTATAGTGGTTTGGGAATAGTGTGGCGGACTTGTCCCAAAAAAAAAAAAACTGAAAATCTCGTGCAAGATTTGAAAGTCTTGAAAATAAAAGTTACTTGCACAATAATTTTATGATGCCTGAACTGGTCATATTATCAAGTTGAAATTACGATATGGTGTACGTATATGACATTATCGTATTTTGTTTTATGTGTATAATCTGATATCTATGTATCTAAATCATACAAATTCACCCTTCAAAAGTCTCATTTAAAATTTTACGATTTGACATACGAACCGAACATAAAACGCTGGAAAAGATTTCGAACACGATAATGGGAAATTACTCGGGCTTTTGCAAATAAAATCGTAAAAGTTGATAGCTCGATACATCGAGAGGAACCCCGTTATATATTTGTAGTAGATTTTTTCAATACAGTTGGGGCACACGTCACGAAAGCCTACTTACGAAGGCATGAGAACTTGAGCCGTCGGTTTCGGGATGTTTGAAATTCGAAATTGTTATCATACGCTTCGCCCCTACCTCCCCTGTTAAAGCCATGTATTTACGGATTTGATATTTTTGCTTTGTTTTATTCTGATGTCGTAAAGTGGGTGTTATGAGTCGTATTGCTCGTAAATGGAACGATTTTCTTTTGTTATTGTGATTTTATTTTTAATGCTAGCGTTTCCTTTGTATTTGTTACCTTTATGAACAATGATATTCTATTAAACAGATATGTTGTGAGCGCGCAATCGTGAATACTCGAAAACGGGCCTTTATTCTGCGTCACTGCGTGTATGTGAGCTGGCTCTGCCCCGCGGCACACTTTTTTTGGTGGTTTTGTAGGTGTATAACATATCTGTTTATTAGAATATCATTGTTTATGAAGGTGTCTTTTCAATTATTATTTGATAAAAGTGCAGGCAAATACTTTATCAACAAACCATTGAAAATAATAATTAGTGTAGAAAATATTCCACTATTTTTAAAAGCTTGTAGATACTTGTTGCGGTACTAATTTGTTTTACTATTTCGGTTCATTATCTTGTGTGGAGTAAAATAGTATGAGTATCAGGTTCGAAACAGCTCCAGACAAGAGTAACTGGAGGCCTTTACCTAGCAGTAGGACAGCTAAGTCTATCAACTTTACTATTAGGGTCGACATCCAGAGGAAACTGAATGATACGGAATACAGCGAATGACGTCATTCGCTGAATCGACGCACAAAATCCATACTAAATTCCATTTATCTAGAAAGATAGAGACAAAAGTTTAAATGGTCATAACTTTTGTGTTGTTTGGCCGATTTATGTCTTGTTTTCGCTTTTTGTCATTATTTTTATTGTGCTTCGAAAAAAAAAAAAAAAAAATTATGCATATTATTATTCCCTATTGAAGTAGTGGAAATTTTGTGGGTTTCTTTTTAAGTTTTTTGCTTTGGTTCCGAATCTAATTCGTCATTGCATTACATTCGTACGTTAAAACGTGAGTAAACACTTTGTACCCCTTTTAACGAAAATTTCGTGGACGGTGGTGTATGGAATTTGGCACAGTTGGATTTTATGTGGAGAAAGAGTGCAAAAAGCTAAAATTTTAATAATACATATAGACAATCATCATCATCTGTCTAGCCTTTTTCCCAACTATGTTGGGGTCGGCTTCCAGTCGAAACGGATGCAGCTGAATACCAGTATTTTACATATAGCGACTGCCTATCTGACCTCCACAATCAAATTAGTACTGGGTAATACGGCACCCTTAGGTAAGACTGGTTGTCAGTATTTCGAGCCACTGACTACCTGTAAAGACTGTCAAAGATCTACAAATAACAGCCGGGACCAATGGCTTAACGTGCTTTCCGAGGCATGGAAGAATCTCGGTGGTCACCCAACCACGGACCAGCCTAGGCAAGCGCGGCTTAACCTGAAGATAGGCCCGAGTGGTAGTTATTATTTAGCCACAAACAAAGTAAAGTCTAATAAATTGCCTCGGCATGTGAAAGATCAAAATTATATGTTTAATTTTAAAAAATATGTATCCAAAGAAACACATTTAAGCTGATTTAAAATTTTAAGCCATCTTCGGGTAGTGTACTAATCTTAACTATTTTTGTTGCGTAACCGTCGCGTTGCTAATGTATCCTAAGTAGAAATAAGTTTTTTCTCATAAATAAGTGAATGTAATTCTTTTTGAGAAATGCACAAAGTGCAGTCGCTAGAGTTTAGGCAAATTCGTTGCGATCCTATGTTAGTGTGCATTGTTCATGCAGATACACGCACACACGGGTGAAGATCGAGCGTAGTGATCGCTTAAACCATTTTGATCCTGTAGACAATATTATTTTATGATACATAATTATAAAGTCAGTACGGTTTAGAAATAAAAGTCTGGAATGTGTGTCTACTGTATATTTCATCATCATCATCATCATCATCATTTCAGCCGAAAGACGTCCACTGCTGGACATAGGCCTCCCCCAAGTGTCGCCACATTGACCGGTCCCGTGCGACTCGCATCCAGCGGATTCCTGCAACCTTCACCAGGTCATCGGTCCACCTAGTGGGAGGCCTTCCAACGCAACGTCTTCCGGTTCGCGGTCGCCACTCCAGAACTTTTCGGCCCCATCGGCCATCCGTTCTGCGAGCAATGTGCCCTGCCCACTGCCACTTAAGTTTGGCAATTCTTCGGGCTACGTCGGTAACCTTTGTTCTCTTGCGGATGTCTTCATTTCTGATTCGATCGCGCAAGGAAACTCCGAGCATAGCCCTCTCCATTGCCCTTTGGGTGACCTTAAGCTTTCTGATGAGGCCCATTGTGAGCGACCACGTTTCGGTCCCGTATGTAATCACTGGCAACACACACTGGTCATAGACTTTCGTCTTGAGACACTGCGGTAGGTTGGACGAGAAGATACCGCGCAATTTCCCGAACGCTGCCCAACCGAGTCTGATTCGACGATTGACCTCTTTCTCGAAGTTAGACCTACCTAACTGGACCGTTTGTCCCAGGTACACATAATCGTCTACAACTTCGAGAGTAGAGTCTCCGATCTTGATAGGAGTGGGTGTGACATGGGCATTCAACATGACCTTAGTCTTGTCCATGTTCATTTTTAGACCCACTCTTCCGGAAGCTCTACTGAGGTCATCGAGCATTGTACTGAGGTCCTCCATGGTCTCAGCCATTACCACTATATCATCGGCAAACCGAAGGTGAGTGATGTACTCGCCATTGACGTTGATGCCTAGTCCTCTCCAGTCCAGAACTTTGAAGACATCCTCCAGTGCAGCGGTGAACAGTTTCGGAGATATGACGTCTCCCTGTCTCACACCTCGCTGCAGAAGGATAGGTTTCGAGGCTTGGTCCTGAAGTCGGACTGACATGGTAGCGTTTTTGTACAAACACTTCAACACCTCGATGTACCGATAATCGATTTGGCACCGTTGGAGAGACTGCAGTACAGCCCAGGTCTCGATCGAATCGAAGGCTTTCTCGTAGTCCACAAACGCTAAACAGAGAGGCAGGTTATACTCTTCTGTCTTCTGTATAACTTGCCGCAGCGTATGTATGTGGTCCACGGTGCTAAAGCCTTTTCGGAAACCGGCTTGTTCGAGTGGCTGGAAATCGTCAAACCTGCGCGCGAGACGATTCGTGATGACTCTAGAAAACAACTTGTAGACATGGCTTAGAAGTGAGATGGGCCTATAATTCTTCAGCCGGGCATTGTCACCCTTTTTGAAGAAGAGCACCACCACACCCCTGCACCATGCCTGTGGCGTTTTTCCCTCAAGTATGACGGAATTAAACAGCTTCTGAAGGGCCTTAAGTAGTTTTCCACCCGCCTTCAGGAGTTCGGCCGTAATTCCGTCATCACCCAGTGCCTTGTTGTTTTTGAGCTGCTTCAGAGCCATCCTAATCTCGTACAGGCTGACGTCCGGGATGTCTTCGGTATAGTGTCGGGTCAGTCTAGCTCTTGGGTCGTTGGCTAGATCTACGACGGGTTTACTGGTTGACGTGTACAACTGTCCATAGAAGCTCTCGATCTCCCTCAGAAGCTCCGGTTTGGCGGATAAGATCCTACCATCGTCGGTCTTCAGTTTCGTGAGCTGGCTCTGCCCAATAGCCAGATCCCTTGCAAATACCTTGGAGCCTTTATTCCGCTCAATCGCGTCTTTAATACGCTCGGTATTAAAGCGGCGGAGGTCGCTCTTCAAGGATTTAGTGATCCGTCTATTGAGCTGCCGGTATTTACACGCCTCGTCTGAAGACTGCAGGATCATCTCACGCCGCTCCTTCATGAGCTTGAGAGTGTGATCGGAGAGCCTCTTGTTCTGATCTGTACGACACGCCTTGAAGAACTTAGACCCGGTCGTATGGACAGTTTCCACGAACCCATCGTTGTATTCGTCCACTGAGCTTCCTAGGCACTCGAAACGGTTCTGGAGTTCAAGCTGAAAGCTCTCGGGGTTTTGGATTTGGATCTGTGCTGGACGGAGCGTAGACTTCATCAGTCGATACCTTTCAAGCTTGATATTGATGTTCAATGTGCCTCTTACCATGCGGTGATCGCTCCCGGTTTTCACCGAATTGATCACAGAGACATCATTGAACATTTGCTTCTTGGTTGACATGATGAAGTCGATCTCATTTCTAGTTGCACCATCGGGGCTCTGCCAGGTCCACTTCCTGTGCTCATGCTTTCTGAAGAAGGAGTTCATCATATAGAGGCCCTCCTTCTCCATAAAACTAGCCAGTTGGTGACCCCGGCGATTCCGATGTCCAACTCCAAATTGCCCCACCTGCAGCTCATCCCCGTCTCGTTTGCCCAGTTTCGCGTTGAAGTCCCCCATGACAACTGTGAAGTGAGTTTTGGAACCATGCATGGCTTTAGATATTTCCTCATACATGGTCTCCACTTCGTCGTCGGGGTGTGCCGAGGTCGGGGCGTAGACCTGTATGACCTTCAGCGAATATCTTGAGGATATTCTGAGTATAAGGTACGCCACCCTGGTCGACACACTCTCGATCTTCACCACGTTGTTCACAAGGGACTTGTGGACGATAAACCCAACACCACCCTGGGACTGCCGGTCACCCTCTTGGAAATAGAGCAGGTTACCGGATTTCAGGATTATCGTGTTCTCCCCCTCTCTTCGGACTTCAGATAATCCCACAATACTCCATCGCAGCCTGCTCAATTCCTCTTCTAGTTCCGCTATCTTCTCGTCGGTCCGGAGTGTGCGCGTGTTATATGTTGCCAGGTCCAGTCGTTGGTATTGGCAGCCGGATCCCTTCCGGAGATTCTTCGCACCCCTTGCCACGCCGTAGCCTCGACCGCTGCCGTAGTCGAGGGTAGACGGGCTGCCGGGCACTAGGGGCCATTTCTTTGTTGCGCTATTCATGGGGGGGTTTTGCCATAATCGCCACGCTTGGCAAGCGGGTTGGCGATCGCAGTGAGTGCAGTTCTTACATAAGACACAGAGAGCGCTGCTGCCCATTCTCTGGTAAGTCCCTTAGTCGCCTCTTACGACACCCACGGGAAGATATGGGATGGTGTTATTCTTTACGTCCGACACCACACGGACGTGTATATTTATGTATATTTATCACAATCAAAATAGAAATGGTTTAATTTTGTATTAGAAGAATTTAGATACATATAAACATTTTACAAAATGATAAATAAAAGTGCGAGTTGGACTCGCGCACTGAGGGTTCCGTATAAACTTTTTAAAGGACAAGTTATTTTTTCTGGATCTGGGACTTTTGCGCGAAAGACACTTGCGCGAAAAGACAAATGCGCGCATGCGCGCATGGACTTTAGCGCGATTGGACTTATGCGCGAACGGACTTTTGCGCGCCTGGACACTTGCGCGAATGGACTTTTACGCGATTAGACTTATGCGCGAACGGACATTTGCGCGCCAAGACACTTGCGCGAATGGACTCTTGCGCGAAAAGACACTTGCGCGACTGGACTTTAGCGCGACTTAATGGCCACTGAGGTTCACTCTGTAGAGTAAACATAACAAACCCCTGTTATTTATACTTGAAGGTGATTTTTTCTTTTGGTTTTTCTGTTATGGATGTCATGTCCATGGTTAAGGAGTCGCTGATAACGAAATGATATCAAAATGAAAATCCAAGATGGCGCCGAGGAAAACTTCTGTTTTCTCCATCATGGGTGTCATTTTTATGGTTTTCGGGGTCGCTGATTACGAAAATGAAGTCAAAATGCAAATCCAAGATGGCGCCGAGGAAAATTTTTGATTTTCCGTCATGGGTGTCGTTTTTATCTTTTTTGGGGTTGCTGGTTACGAAAATGAGGTCAAAATGTAAATCCAAGATGGTGCCGAGGAAAATTTTTGGTTTTTCCGTCATGGATGTCGTTTTCATGGTTTTCGAGGTCGCTAATTACGAAAATGAGCTCAAAATTAAAATCCAACCAGGATTTTCATTTTGACCTCATTTTCTTAACCAGCAACCCCAAAAACCATGAAAACGACACCCATGACGGAAAATCAAAAGTTTTCCTCGGCGCCATCTTGGATTTTCATTTTGACCTCAGTTTCGTAACCAGCAACCCCAAAAACCATGAAAACGACACCCATGACGGAAAATCAAAAGTTTTCCTCGGCGCCATCTTGGATTTTCATTTTGACCTCAGTTTCGTAACCAGCAACCCCAAAAACCATGAAAACGACACCCATGACGGTAAATCAAAAATTTTCCTCGGCGCCATCTTGGATTTTCATTTTGACCTCATTTTCGTAACCAGCAACCCCAAAAACCATGAAAACGACACCCATGAGGATAAAACCGAAAATTTTCGTTGGCGCTATCTTGGATTTTCATTTTGACCTCATTTTCGTTATCACCAACCCCAAAATCCACGAAATCGACACCTATGAAGAAAAATATCGCTCGCTCACTCGACCCCGCCATACCCTTCTTGTATACCTCCTACTACACACACACACACACAACAACATACGGCATTTTCTTACGTGACGATTTCTACCAAATCGCACTTCCAAAATAAAAAATTATCTTTATTTCAAAATCAAATTGTAGGTACCATAGGTTACCATGAAAACCAATAATAATATGAAGTAGTGAATTCCCTTAGATGAAAGAATTTTCGGAATCGGATCAGTAGTTCCGCAGATTATTACCCTTACATACAACATATTAAGTACAAAGAAACTTAACTTTAAATATTATGAAAACGAAATAAATCTTAATAAACAACCAACGTCAAAAAAAACTCTTATTTTAATACAATCAAAAACTTTAATAATTTTAATATAAATACTGGATCGAAATGTGGTAGTCTGCGTATATCTCGGAAATATATTCACGTAATAACTCGGGAGCGCTTGCGAAGCAAAGTGATACGTGCTCACGCTGGGAGAGCCCTTTCGTTACTGACGGGATCATACGATACGAGGATGTCGCTGCGCCCCCGTCAGGGGGCGCGGCGGGCGGCTTCGGGGCTATGCCCCCTGGCCGCGGAAGCCATACCGAGGCCTGTTACCACAGGCCTGTCATTGATTTTGCCTAATAGGCAAGGCCTTGTGGCATGCGGCAGCAGTGTCGCATGCCTGTGAAAGATTGCTATGAAGTATTCCGTAGGCGCGCCTGCAGCGCTGTCCATGCAGCGCTGCTTTCTTCACGGCACCTCGGCGGTCAGTCCCCGCCAGGTGAGACCCGAAGGAGGCCCGGCGGGGGACGACCAGCGACAGAGGTGCCGACTCCGACGCACCTACGGAGGATGTAATGGTTCCCGCCCGCCCCGCTTCCAGAGCTAGCCGGTTACGTTACGGACGAAGAACCGTAGTGTGTGTATGGGCGGTAATGTGTTGTGTGAACACCGCCCAGTGCAAGCGTGGTTCGCGAGCCCGCGCCGCGATCCTACGCGTGAGTTAACGTGCCTGTGTAGGGATGCATGTGTGGTCGTAGCTACGCGGCCTGCCTATATTAACTTAGCACAGGTCGCGCAACTGGGTGTGTGTTGTGTGTGTCATTCAGTCATTCATGTGTAGGTAAGCTGCGTGTATCCTGAAAAACAGCTTACCCAGGCGTCAAATCCGGTGGTGATGGGTCATCCTCCGCTACCAGGTCGCGGGGGAGAGGGCGCCTCGCGTCAGGGGGGCGCGCATGCCAGGGCGCAATGTGCTTGACGTGGGGCCAAGCAGATGCGTCGGCACGCGCGAACATTCCCGTCGCAAGGCGCCGGATGAAGGCGTCCAGGCTCTCGAACCCGAGGTCCCGCACGATGACGTCATTCCTCACGAGAAGCGAGGGGCATCGACGATAGTCCGCAGCGCAAGATTTTGCTGCGTGCGGAGGAGCTTCTTGTGACCCTCGCATGTGAAGACGTACCATGCGGGGGCGGCGTACGTCAGAATCGGACGTATATAAGTTTTATACACGCCCAACTTGACGCGCACCGGCAGTCGGGACGAGAGCACCGGACGGAGCTGGTGGTGGGCTACCCCAGCCCGAGCCGCGACCTGGCGGACATGATGGCCCATGGTGAGCCGACGGTCGATGGTGACCCCCAGGTACTTCACCCGGGGTGACCACTCGACGTCGGCGCACTGACGGGATCGGGATTGCGCGGTCGATTATATAGTTCACTTTGCATTTAATTTACGAAATGAAGTTATTGTTTATTTATAAATTAAAATTCAGATTCTATTAAAAAGCTACCTTGAGATTAAGAATTATTTTTTTAATTTTCTTTAAAGTGTTTCTAAGGTATAGAAAAAAATACTTATTTGGCCCGACGTTTTCCACAAATTACGTTTTTTCAACATTTTTTTTCTGCTATATTTCGTATTGAAATCAATAATGTTTCTTGCTATGTTACGAGTAGACCATATAATGATGTTATTCATATTTTTTAATGTTCAGAATATTTTGTAGTTCTTTGTTCAGCGAACCACAAACATCACTCGCTCGTTACTTTTGCGGAAAAGGGGTTTTGAACATGGGTGATAGCCATTAATTTATACATTATTTTAAAAAATTGTTCAAGCAGTCGACAAGATGAAGAACCTGTCTCTTACAAAAAAAATAAATAAGGTTCAAATTCTTCTTGCCTTTCCCACAAGCAGTGATCAAAAATGTTCAAAATGTCTTAATTTTGTGCACGGGCCCTTAAACCAAAATAAAATATAAAATAAATAAAATATAGAATAAGCTAGACCGTTTGCAAAATCTTTGCAAGGAACTGAAGTGGCTCCCTATCTCCTCTACAATATCCTTCATAACCCTGCATATCCCAGTTACCTGTGCGATCGCTTTTCCTTTACCCGTCCACCTGATGCTTTGTGTAGATCCCACCTCAGGCATCATCTTAATTTCCCATCCCATAAAACCGAATTCTATTCCTGCTCCTTCTCTGTTCACGCAGTACGTTTGTGGAACTCACTTCCGCTTAACATTCGAGATGCTAAAACTTTATTTCTCTTCAAAAAGCAAGTCAAAGAGCATTACCTTTCTTCTATACAATAATATTCTACTTATATATGTATGTATATTATAGGTAAATATTTACTATACTAGTACTTATTTTTATATGTGTAAGTATTTGTATGTATGTTTATTTCATATACCTAGATATATTTTTGTTTTAAGTTTTAATTTACATTTCCTGTTTTGTCTTTTCTACACACTGTGTCTACATTTCTAATCCAACTTTCCTGTCGCAGGTCTGCTGGAAGATATTTCTTATGAAATAAGCAGTACCTTTGTGCTCTTCTATCTTAATGTAATGTCCTGTTAAGTATTTTGTGTGTACATAAATAAATAAAAACAAAAAAAACTTATCTGAAAAACTTATCGTTAAATACGATCCAACCTATCGTGTAACATCAAACGCTACGTTTCACGTTCACGTTCAAGGAAATGTCATCACGGAAAGGAATGTCGCTTCTATAAAACTTCCACGTACTAAATTACCTGCAACGTCCTTTGAACTCCTTTGTCCAACCCGTCCCATCCGAACAATTGCACAACTGTCACAGACGTCCTTTACAGCAGAATATATAAATATAGTACCTATGGCTGGTTGAACCAGGGACTTGTATGATATGAAATTTAGTTCTACTATGAACAAAGAAAAAAACATGATTTAAATCGCTTTTTCATTCAAACTAATACTCAAAACATTTATTTAAATTAGACCATTACAGGCAGTTTTGATTGTCAGAAAAACAAAGACCGAAGCTACTGTCACAGTCACAAAGCATAATTACTTGTGAAAGTACTGTAGTTGCCCATTCTAAAGCGTAGATCTCTATGGAGAAGAACTGGCAAAAAACTCCGTGGAAGTATCCACGGAGAGACTTTAAATCAAATATTGTTATGAAAATATTTTTCCCAACGTTTTTTTTTTTATTTTCAGCATAACATTTATTAAATGTTACAGTGCCCTTAGTGCGAAAAGGAGTTAATGCGAGTTAATATTGCTACACAATAATCAATTAGTGAAGCATAGTTGTTCGCGTAAGTAGTGGACATCGTGGACGTCAAAATTGTAAGCATTCCACATTGCCATGTGGTGGTGAAGATTAGAATAATCTGGAATGATTCTGTAAAATCATAGCTTTCATTTCGAGTAGGCCATAAAAACTGTTACGAGTACTGCAGTTGCCCATTCCAAAGTGTAGATCTCTATGGAGAAGAACGGGCAAGAAACTTCACGGACACACTTTTAAATCAGAATGTTGTTACCATAACTTGGTTCCATCATTCATGTTGAGATGGTAGGTACATTGTTTTTTATTGATTCTCAAAGTACACTCTACACCAGAGGTGCGTATTAAATTAATGTATTTATTATTTTTATTCAGTAACACATTCAAAAATAATAATAACGAAATAGGACCTCATCACAACACATAAACAATCTCTAAACTTATACACCATACGTTACATTTGCTTTGGCTTAAATGTAGCTAAAATCCAGGCTAAGGGCTGAGAAGAAAAACACTTAACAAAAATAATAATAATAATAGGCGAGACGACAAAAAAAAAAACTAATTAGTCCGTCAGATAGATTTCCAAACAATATTGAACGCGTCTTTTTCTTTTGTTACATAAACCAAAATTGACGAAGATATGACGCTTTTAAAAGTCGTTATACGTCACGCCTTGGTATAATTTTTAGCTAGTTCTGACGTCACGAGCCCCCTCTCCCGAGTTTTGTTGCGTTTTATTTTTGACAATATTCATTCATTTACAAAAACAAAAAATATTTGTCCATTATTTTCCAATATTCTAACTGACGGACTAAATAGATTTGCAATTTTTTGATACTGTCATCATGCCTATTGGTTATTCGTCTTTATTTGGATAAGCTAATAGCTAACCCAACCTACTAAGTACAATTAAGTTGTACTAAGGTACAATTTTTACCTAGTCCTTGAAACAAGAGCCGAATACGTAGGACCTTAAAATCCTCCTTCAATATGTTCCTAGTTTAACCAGTCAACCTCATATGAACGAATAAAAAAGCCTTGTACGAAATAAACAGGGGTCGTTGGCCGCGGTACATCAAAAGGAGTTTAGACGTCGCCTCGCCACATAATATGTATGGATGTGTGTTTGGCCGACCGCATGTACACTTTTTTAGACGCACAATTAGGCCTCTTCTGCTTTTGACATTGCCCCTACCATTTGTATTAAGATAAATTTGTGATGATTTATTTGAGTAACATTTTGGTTCCACGGACTAATCCAGTGGTTCCCAACCTTTCTTGGACCAGGGACCACTTATTTTGATATCTTTATTGTTAGCAGGGACCACAAGGTCCTAGATAAACATGGACACCGACAGTATTATAATGTTAAAAATGGAAAATGAGATCAAAACCTTTAGAATTAAGATAGTGAAGGATACAAGAGCGATCATCGATCATTCGGTAATTCGTACAGAAATAGGAATAAATTAGTTAAAATGCTTTTGAATATTTTCAAAGAGCAAGCAAAGCAAGCTTTTTAATGAATTAAGTTAAGCTTGCATCTTCTGTGCAAGTTACGAAGAACATTTTTAACCATTTGCGGACCATATTTTAAGCTCTTGCGGACAACCGTTGCTCCGCGAACCTTGGGAACCACTGGACTTACCAAATGTACGTAAACGTCTTTAAGCGCCCAGGGACTTAAGATAATTCGGTATCATACAGACATGACTTAAGTCTGTCATTATTTCCTGTGCAAGTTCTATGAAATATTGAGAGGTTAGCTATCTTTTGGCGCACGATCGTTTGCGGCCATCTTGTATTTTCAATATGGGCACGTTTTACCAACAGCTACTATGTCAACGTCATTTGAGCACCAAAAGATCCTTCTAATATCATCAGCATTACTCAAAAATAGAGTAAACAATTAAGAAAACATTTGAGGTAAATGAATACCTAAGACACCCCGTCGCGTCGCCGCCAGAATGTCGGTAGATTAATGTCAAGATGAGAATCAAGTGCTCTTCCTTTTCAGTTTGCATAAAACACATCAAAATGATCATCTGTCAAGAAAATCCTTGGATTTTAAAGGCACTGTGGGAAAACCTAAAATCATCAGAACTTTGTATCTTAACTAGATAAATTTCGGGTTTTTTTCTTTTACTACACATTCATATACTACATTTCATTGTTGTTTTTGTTTCGAAAATAGGGTAGATTACAAAAAAAATCTAATTAGTCCGTCAGTTAGATTATTAAAAAATATTTGACCCGTATGTTTTTTTTGTTACGTAAACCTAAAATTGACGAAGATACGACGCTTTTGAAATTCTCAATACGTCACGTCGCGGTATAATTTTTAGTGCGTTCTGACGTCACGAGCGACTCCCGAGTTTTGTTGCGTTATCTTTGTAAATATTCATTGATTTACAAAAACAAAAAAATACGTGTCTATTATTTTTCAGTGCTCTAACTGACGGACTAAATAGATTTGCAATTTATTGATGGTGGAAACTAGCCTATACAAAAAAAAAAAAAATAAGTCGACTTGATAACCTCATCCTTTTTTGAAGTCGGTTAAAAAGTGCATGTAACTGGCCTACTTGAAATAAATGCTTTATTTTGTATTTGAAAAGCTTCTGCCCGCGACATCATCTGCGTCAAAGAAATACATATACATTAAGGCAAATTGGAAATAAAGTAGTGTTACATCAGTAAAAGTATTTTAGAAATAGGCAGAGTGTTTTTGGAGATTACGTTTTCCTTACAGAGCTCGTAATATTACTAGACTTATTGGTATTTAGTATGGATAAACAACATAGTGTCCAAATCTTGGGATTTATCTTTTCTCGCACCAATGGTAGTGGTCCCTCAGTTTGATGTTCGTCGAGGGAGGCTTCTTGTAAGGGCGCCCAACTTTACGGATTATGTGAGTATGTATGTGGAAGGTAACCTTATTGCCCCCGCCATCTTTGTCGCTTTATTAAAAATAAACTAAGACGTAATGGTGTACTTTATCTTGTGGTGTTTGGTAGACATAGTAAAATGAAAATTGACCATCTCTTTGGTGTAGTGGTCGTAAATACGGCTGTTGAGCAAGGGGTGTCGGATTTGTGTCCAGTTAATGGCATAGGTTTCGTATGGGAAATCATCAAATGACTCCTCCCGCTATGGGCGGAGCAGGAGGGAGAGTCAGACTTTTACTGACTAAAACCCATCCATGTTCCTTCATCGCCCTTTGTGTTCCGGGGCCACGGTATCTCTTTCGAACAGTCCTGCAACCCCGGCTGGCATCGGTCCTTGCAGACCCCTTGCTTTTGCCGACTCTCTTTGAGGCGCGCGTGGAACACGAACGCGCCTCAAAGAGCCTCGTCGACACGGCCTGTCGTCATGAGACGAACGGACGGCGAGCTAGCCCATAGTCCACCGTCTACAGGCCCGTGCCTACGGTGGACGTGAGATTCTCTCCCTCTCACGTTCCGCCGCCTTCTTATCTAGCATTACTGCTTCGCAGAAGCCATAGATTACCTAGGACTTGGTAGCATAATTGGCAAAATTATGAAGTCTAGATCCTCTTTGGTCCTACGAATGAAAGCTAAATTATGTGTAAATAGCTAAAGCCCGCGGCTTCGCGCGCTTGGGATTCAGTAATATTGTCCTGCCAAGTATGACCACCAATACAAGCGATTCTCACTGGTCATATTAGTATGACATGCCAGTATGACCACTAAGAAATGGGGGCGGGATCGTACTACCGGGATAAAAAGTATCCTATGTTCAGGTAAAATTTCATCCAAATCCGTTCAGTGGTTTTTGCGTAGAAAAGTAACAAACATCCGTCCTTCCCATCCTTCCTTACAAATTTCTATTAGTAATGGGCTGCATCGGACCTTGCGGACTCCTTCCTTTTGCTGAAATCTCTTTGAGGCACGCGTGGAACACGAACGCGCCAACTTAACATACCTAACTGACGAAATCTGGGTGTACTGTGTACAGTACACCCAAATTTCGTCGCAGATGTGTACATCTGCATACCCCCTCAGAACATACAGGCGTTATGTTACGTCATGATGTTGTATAAACAATAAACATCCAAGCGATTGCAGCAATCACGGCAGATTTTCCGTCTATTTTTGAAGAGTTCCATTGTATATCTCCGAAGATCCGGCATCAGATGTTCACCAAATAGGACCACACGAAAAGCACCAGCTATCAACAAAAAAGAATCATCAAAATCAGTTCACCCAGTCGAAAGTTCTGAGGTAACAAACACAAAAAAAAATACAGCTGAATTGAGAACCTTTTCTTTTTGGAAGTCGGTTGAAAATATATCACAATTCTTTGACAAATAATCACTGTTATTCGCCTGACTTCCCTTTGTCCTTATTTCTCATTGCTCTGTCAAGATAACTTACTCATTATACTTTAGTGTTCTAATTTCCTAAAGTAATTCCACTAGGTATAATTTTGTTCTCCAGTTGCTTGGGTTTATCCAATCCTGGTATTTTTAGATCCATTAAGACAGTACGAAAACAAATTCTTGATTTATTTTTAGCTAGTCCTGTTTTTTGTTTACTGGCCATTTAAGGGCTATATATCCCTCAAATGGCTTAGCATGATCCTCCGTTACGCCTAAAATACTGCAGCATTCATTTTGAAATAAATATATGGTAAAGTTGAGGACTAATGCTAGGTCCTATGTGTGACGAAAACACGATTCCATAAACTTTACTCGATATAAAAAAATTCCAAAGTTACCTCCAAATCGAACAATAAACCGCTGGTATTCAAAAAGTACTTGAAATTAGATCATGGCACTTTGCATACTAACTGAACTAACTATAGAGCAGGTCTTATGTGTTTTATTTTTTTATTCCAATCAATAGATTTTTTGTAAATCGCAAAAAAACCACTCATTTCGCACTATTCGGCCGCAGTGACTGACATAACAACCGCTTTGTAGTGCAAGCTGATTAGAACTTTATTCTAACAGTATTTCAAACGAAGTTTGAACCACCACAAATAGAGTTGCTAATTTTAGGGTTAGAAGGGCCTTAGGTTATCATTTTGGTCGTGGTATTAAAAAGTAGGAGAACAATTTTTTTTGTTTTTTTTTTTTTACATAACTTCACGCCTGTTATCCCCGAACGGTTAGGCAGAGGTGTACCTAATAGTACACCCACATTTCGCCAGTTATGTTTAAGTCGCACGTAATAGGGGGCGAGCCTATTTCCATCAACCGGGCATAAATCCAGACTCCGTGGCTGCTACTGAGAAATTGTTAATGGAAAAACCATTGGAAAAATGTTTTCTTTTTGTAGGAGAAAAATATATTGTAAGATAAGAACGAGGTATTTTAATTTAAACAACTTACACGTTTAGCTGCTACTGGGAAATAAACTGTTGACCTTTTTAAATTATTTAATCTTATACTATCGGACGTCACACGGTTTCACCCGCGTAGTTCCCGTTCCCGTCTGAGTACGGAGATAAAATATAGCCCATATTACTCGCTGATAATGTAGCTATCCATTGCTGAAAGAATTTTTTAAATCGGTCCAGTAGTTTTTAAGTTTATTCGTTACATTCAAAAATACAAATATTTTCTCTTTATAATATTAGTATACGTAGATATAGATGTAGGTTTCCCTCCATCAACTTGACTTGCTGGAAAATAGTGTTGAGATGAGTTTTTTTATAATTATACTTTTACTTCTTTTTGATGGCAATCTAAATTAAATTGAACCTGAATCTGACTACGTCTTATTAACTAGTGTTGTCTTCGTCAAACTTTTTTTTTCTTTTTATTTCCTAATTTGTCCCCCGAAAATGACCCTTATTTAAAAAAAACATTTACTTTGCACATCTGTGTTTGGGTCATAGGATTACATCATCCTACCAAATTTCACCTGATTTGGTCCAGCAGATTCGGAGCAAATTGGCTGTGACAGACGGACGGACAGACAGACATACCGACACAAGAGTGATCATATAAGGTTCCGTTATTTCCATTTTTTGTACGCTACCCTAAAAAAGAAAACTGTCTGTAAACTTATAAAAGGTCTAATATTCAGTGAAAAATACTTTTAGTTACGCTCACAGAGATAATTATAAAGTCTTAATGACTTAGGTTGTCGTAAATCTCTTTTAAGACGTAAGTAGAGAATTTTATCACTTACATCGCTCGTTAAGAAAATCTTTTGACTTAATTAAAAGGTTTTAAATTGTTACGGTTTCAATTTTTGGTATGAAAGCTTAAAGGACTTGAAAGTTAGGAAATTAACCGTCTCTACTTTGACTAGTTTTTAAAACTGATAAATCATCGGTTTATTTTAATAAAATGAAAATTTTATTTTAGTGCACAAAACGCATCTAAGGGCTACCGCACACTATAGAGACGACTGTCTTTGACAGAAAATGAGGGATTTTCTTTTTAGCTCTTCCCCAGTCGCTGGTTAGATGGCGCTGAACTTGGTAAGTTACTGCAAGGAACGGAACGTAAAAAAATGATTTTAATAAAGCGCGCGAAAACTAGGTTATATACGGAAGCTTAAACAAACGAAAGTGTCAGTCAACGAGCTGTGACTTGACACAATGTTTTTTTTTCCAAGCGTTTTGGTTTTGGCACCAAGTAACGTAGTCAGTTCAACGCCATCTACAGAGTTCTTGGAAACTATGTTTTTTTTAATACCTCAAAAATAATACCTCTTTTTACCCTACCAGTGCGAGCGAGACAGACTATGTATTCTCACTCGCACTATTAGGGTAATTGTCTGTCTAAAGACAATCTTGTCTATAGTGTGCGGTAGCCCTAAATCTGTAGCGAAGTTAAGAAAAATACCGCTGTTACACAACATACATTTGTTTTATCGACATTCATTTTAATAAGACTAGCTTATGCCCGCGTGCTTAACGTGCTTTCTGAGGCACGGAGGAAACTCGGTATGTAATGGGTGGTCACGCATCCACAGACCAACCTAGGCAAGCACGGCTTAACCTAAAGATCGACCCGAGCGGCTGTTATTATTTAGCCACGATCTCCTACCAACATAAATTATACACTGGCTCTACTTTTCAATTCGGCAAAACATTTAACCAAAAAATACGACAAAAGGTAATTGTTCTTTCATGGGTACACGCTGTTGGTTCCACCCGGTTAAAATAATGCCGCGGGAGATGTCTTGAACAGACATCCATTGTTAAAGTAGGAGCACGAGCTTGCGGCCTGCGGGACATCAGGTTACCTACGATGTGAAATATACAGTGGGCTGCATCAATTGGGTACCCCAGTATCCCAGGTTCGACAGTAGGTGCTTTCAAGGAGGGTACCACATTGTGAAGCTGACTATACATTACGTTTCACGAAAGATGACCACTGCGCAGAAGGCATATTTTAGGTCCCTTTGGAAGTGCGGGGCGAGGTGCGGGCGGAATGCGTCAAGACCGGAGCGACGACGTCATTGCTGCTAACTAACATTAAAATATTATTTTGTGTTAAGGCTGCAGTCTCGCAAAATTCACTCGCTGCGAATTATTTGCGCAACAAAGTATATTTTTTTTTAAACAAACGGATGAAATAACACGAAATATTATTATTGCACATAAGTAAACATAATATAAGTAATAGCTAGTTATTTTTTTTAAGTTCATTTAAGTGGATTATGTTAGGTAAATCAAGCGCTAGATACAGGTCTTTCGTGCCCAACATCATTTCCTAGATCCAAGGGTTTGGGCTGGGCGTTGATGAATCAGTCAGTCAGTCAGTCAGTCAGTCAGTCAGTCAGGCCTTTTGTTTTTATTTATATAGATAAAAACAGAGAATTTTGATGAAATTGTGACCTCTGAATTAAGAAAATGAAAGCTAATTAGAAAAAACTAATCAGCGCATTTTGAAGACGAGTATGTTGAGGTCATTATGCGCTGAACAGATTTGTAAATTAATTCTTTATAGCCATAAACTAAGCGCGCAAACACAACTCGAAATGATGTTGGGCACGAAAGACCTGTATCTAGCGCTTGATTTACCTAACATAATCCACTTAAATGAACTTAAAAAAAATAACTAGCTATTACTTATATTATGGTTACTTATGTGCAATAATAATATTTCGTGTTATTTCATCCGTTTGTTTTAAAAAAAATATACTTTGTTGCGCAAATAATTCGCAACGAGTGAATTTTGCAAGACTCCAGCCTTAAGTCCTTTCTTCATGAGTGTACATGCGCAGACGGCCGCCATTTGTGGTCATCTTGCGTGAATCGTACTGTACTTAGCAACGCATAGGGTTTGCTATTTCTCAAAGACATTTAAATATAGGTACTTACCTTACCTTACCTATTACCAAACAAAGTGTATCTACTAGTAATAAACCAACTGGTTCGTGTCGGTAAAAATGTAACGTGTCAAACTTGGTGATAATGTAATCTTTATCTTTCCTATTATCCCATTTATTTGCGGACGGCGCAGCATTTCCTCTTCTTACATTCTAAACTTATCTTTTCTTTAAAAAAAAAAACCCGTAAAAAAAGTCAGTAAAATAAACTAACACAACTTTAAAAAATGTAGCTAATTTTATAACCGACTGCCGCACCTAAATAAAATCCAATTTTTAATACCAGAGAACAGACGATTAGATTGCAGAATTCAGTAAGTCGTTAACCTGCCTCGCCGGCAATGTTGCCAGATGAAATATTAATATACGACCTCCCGCTCTGAAGTTACCTTCAGTAATAGACTTTCGTTTAAAGTGTGTTTTGCGTACCTATGGTCTCAGTTTCTGGACGGCTTTCTTTTGTGAAATAAAATTTGTAACAAAAAATTGCTTTGAAATAGAATTATCTTTGCGAAAGTTATAAAATGTTGCCAGTGCAAAAAAGGTTCAATTTTAATAAGCAATTTTACGATGTTTTTTATGCCTGAAACGTAGGTATTTGGGATGTCGAGATTATTGAAATATCTTATCGCTTGTAAATGAAATATAGGTAAAAAACAGATACTTTTTACCTAAGATAACTACGATCGACTCGGACATCTATACTAATCTATACTCTATAGTCTATACTATACAATACTATATATAATATCTATCTATACTAATATTATGAAGAGGTAACATTTGTTTGTAAGTTTCTATGTTTGTAAGTTTGTATGTAGGGGGTAATCTCCGGAAGTAATGAACCGATTTCAAAAATTCTTTCACCATTTGAAAGTTACATTCATCCTTAGTAACATAGGCTATATTTTATATTTCCCCGTACTCCCACGGGAACGGGAACTACGCGGGTGAAACCGCGGGACGTCCGCTAGTTTTCAATAACTTACTAGCCGGTTTTGGTAGGTTGCTATCTCTGTCTGTTTGACATTTCGCTTACTGGACGGTTAGAAACGAGTGTACTACGTGAGCTCGACAAATTGATGTGCGAATAACGCTTAGGCGACAAAACTGTACTGCGACTCACCATAGTTCGAATGCACGCTTGTGCGACACACTGAAGATCGACATCACGCTAGTACGACATGAAGACACATTTGTATTCATTATCATTTGTAAATATGATGACCTTGATGGCTTAGTTAGTTACAAACTCTTGGTAATGTTCCCGGACTGTGGATGATTGTGATCATGATGATGATGATTGTGATGATGATGATTTTGATTACGATGATAATGATTGTGATTACGATTACGACGTTATCACAATCATCATTGATTGTGATAACGATGATAATGATTGTGATTGCAATGATAATGAGTGTGATACCGATGATGGTGATTGTATAGTGACGGTGATTGTGATGGTGATTGTGATGGTGATTGTCATGGTGATTGTGATGGTGATTGTCATGGTGATTGTGATGGTGATTGATGATAATGGTTGTGATGACGAGGATGGAGATTGTGATGATGATGATTGTGATTGCAATGATAATGATTGTGATTACGATGATAATGATAGTGATAATGATGATAGTGATTGTGATAGTGTGGGTGTCGAAATGGGGGTACCTACTACACAAAACAGTGTCGAAATTTGGCACCATAGATGGACCACCACCAGTCTCCAATGATGGCACCAGTTTTGGGTCGCAAAAAATGGAATGTATACAAAATTTTTTGAGGAAATATTAAAAGAACAAAAAACGACAACGGACACAATAGAAAAGATTATAGGTCAAAGAGTAAGTGAACCAAAAAGAAGAAAAAAACAACAAGATAAAGAAGAACAAATTAAAAAGCATTTAAAAAAAAAAGATACAATGGATTTGTTATCATTCTTGCGTGGCCTGTCCTATATTTGTTATTCAAAAAAGAAGTAATAATTTTTAAATTAGATCGAATCTTTGTGTTTAATTTGTTTTTTTTTTTTCATATCTTAAAATAGTTTTGATTATATTCAAAAAAGAAGTTATAAGTTTTAAATCAAATCGAATCGTTTTTGTTTAATTAATATGTTTTTTTTTCATATCATAAATAGCTTTGATTATTTCAATTTAGTTTGTTTTATTTATACACTAGCTCCCTCGGCGAACTTCCGTACCGCCTCAGAATAAATAACAAAAGCAATTGCAATTGCTACTGCTACTGCAACTAAAACTGCAACTACTACTACAACTATTACAACTACTACAACTATACATTTCGGCTATTAATTTTTATTTATGTAGATGAAGTTAATGCTTTCTTATTTTTATTTAATGTCTACAGACGGGAGTATTGCATAATCGTTTGTCGCACTTGGGTAGTGTCAAACTACTGTACTGCACCAACGTACTGTCGAATTACAGTACTGTCGCACTCCCGTAGTGTCGCACTACCGTAGTGTCGAACTACTGTCGCGCTATCGTTTGTCACACTAGCGTGATGTCGATCTTCAGTGTGTCGCACAAGCGTGCATTCGAACTATGGTGAGTCGCAGTACAGTTTTGTCGCCTAAGCGTTATTCGCACATCAATTTGTCGAGCTCACGTAGTACACTCGTTAGAAACACAACTTCAAAGCTTTCTTTAATTTTTCTATGAATCAAGTGACAGGTAGTAGGTGACGCGAATAGGATATTCTTTGTTTATAGAAACACCGATACCTACGGAAGAAGGCACATTAACCAACAGTTATACGTAAGTAAGTTATAGAAAACGACGGTAAGAGCAGCAGTTTTTAAAAACAAATATTATTCGGTGTTTTTTAGGAAAAAGTAACTGCTACAGACACATCATAGGGCTTGGATGATGACAAACGCTTTCAAAGCCGTTTGTATTTCTGCAACAACTTTCTGCTAATGCTTATTAGGCCTGTGTCCTGAAAAATCTAATTAGTCTGTCAGTTAGATTATCAAAAAATAACTGCTACAGACACATCACAGGGCTTAGATGATGACAAACGCTTTCAAAGCCGTTTGTATTTCTGCAACAACTTTCTGCTAATGCTTATGAGGCTTGTGTCCTGAAAAATCTAATTAGTCCATCAGTTAGATTATCAAAAAAATATTTGACATGTATTTTTTCTTTTGTATCAAAATTGACGAAGATACGACGCTTTAAAAAATCCCAATACGTCACGCCGTGCTATAATTTTTAGTGCGTTGTGACGTCACGAGCCCACTCCCGAGTTTTGATGCGTTTTATCTTTGTCAATATTCATTGATTTACAAAAACAAAAAATACGTGTCCATTATTTTCCAATACTCTAACTGACGGACTAAATAGATTTGCAATTTATTGATTGTGGAAACTAGCCTGTTACATACATACGTAACATCTCACCTGTAATCTTCAAAGGTTGAGGCAGAGATAATACCCAATGCCAATACTTTGCTGAGATAGGAGCCTTTTGGCCTTGCACAGGACCATTTTGATTGTTTTTTTTATTTTTTCTCTTATTTACTTTTTTATATAATTTTGTAATTTCTATTGTATCTTTTTGTTTCTGTTTATCCTGTGTGAGTCAATAAATACTTTTCTTTCTTTCTTTCTTTCAATGATACACCCACGTTTCGCCAGTTATGTTTGAGTCCCATGTAATAGGGACACAAATCCAGACGTGGCTGTTACTGAGATATTTTTAAAGGAAACACCGAATAACACTGCCTGACCTGGGAACGAAACCTAGGACCTCGTGTTCAGCAGTCGAGCCTGCGACCGACCACTAGAACAACGAGGCAGTCCTTTTTTTTGTTCGGATGGGAAATCATCAAATGACTCCGGAGTGTTAGACTTTTACTGATTAAAACCCGTCCATGTTCCTTCAACGCCCTTTGTGTTCCGGGCCCGCGGTATCTCTTTCGAACAGTCCCGCAACCCCGGCACTAACCTAATCCCTAAAGACATCTCCTTCCAAAAGACTATGCTTAAGCTGTTGTAAGTTCTGGTAATCATCATCATAATTTCAGCCGAATGACGTCCAGTGCTGGACATAGGCCTCCCCCAATGTCGCCATATTGAACGGTCCCGTGCGACCCATCACAGGCATCGCCCCTTCCTTTCTGCTGACATCTCTTTGAGGCGCGCGTGGAACACGAACGCGCCGTCGACACGGCCTGTCGTCATGAGACGGACGGACGGTGAGCTAGCCCATAGCTCACTGTCCACAGGCCCGCGTCTACGGTGGCCGGGGGCCATCACGTAGCTCCCGACACCCGGTGCGTCTCCCGCGGCGGAACGAGGCAGTCCTTAGCTAATGTTGATACAATAACTTTTTCAATACGTTAGTTTAATCTGGTATTGAGCTGCATCCGGTTAGACTGGAAGTCAGCCCCAACATAGTTGCGAAAAGGCTAGGCAGATGATGATATTTAAATCGCTAAAGGTATTAATAACGTCAAATCCAATTACAACACTAATTCGGAACAAGCTCAATTACTTGTTCAAACCGACACGAGGGTCATGCCTATTTTCATTATGTTAGGGAGAATTCTTAAATGTTAAGTAGTCAAACAATATACGCAGTTCAAAGAGAGAAAATCCACTTTTTAATATCCCTACACAAAGGGAGATTAGAGGACCACTGCTTGAGTATTTTCATTAAAATCGTGTCCTCCCCCGTCATATAAATTTTATAGAAACAACAACAAATAAGAGGCTTAAGCGAATATTTCGTATTCTTCGCTCTGTAATGAATAATGTGACGATGCAATTTTGATTTAATGAGACTTCTATTTTTGAAGTGAAAACTTCTTTAGGCGCATTGAGCACTTTTTGGATGAAGGAATGAAAAACCAGTCCGGGGCAGTGGTCCAACTGCTCTGTCCAACTAGTTGGACCATGGGTCTTTACTAGGGGCATTTGTCCAACTTTCAAAATAGTTGGTCCACAGCACCTTTTGAGAGTTCCGTGGTTCAATTCATTTAAACATTGAACTCATCGTCACGTAACGTACCGTATGGTAACGCTTCGTAGCCGTTCGTAGCACTCGTAGCATCCGCTACCACATGGCATGCGCGGTCCATAACCAGTGCTACGACTGGGGCGGGGCCTGTGTACTTTTTAGGGTTCCGTACCCAAAGGGTAAAAACGGAACCCTATTACTAAGACTTCGCTGTCTGTCCGTCTGTCTGTCCGTCTGTCCGTCTGTCTGTCACCAGGCTGTATCTCATGAACCGTGACAGCTAGACAGTTGAAATTTTCACAGATGATGTATTTCTGTTGCCGCTATAACAACAAATACTAAAAACAGAATAAAATTAACATTTAAGGGGGGCTCCCATACAACAAACGTGATTTTTTTGCCGTTTTGTCTAATGTATAGATAATGGTACGGAACCCTTCGCGCGAGTCCGACTCGCACTTGGCCGGTTTTTTTGTTTTCACTTATATCGGCAGTCCCCAAAGACTGCTCCGTTTATTTATTTTTTTGAGGATTTTGTTTATAGTGTGGGTTTGTTTGTGATTTTTTTATCAACAAGTTATAAAACGGGGAAGCTTCAAACAATGTTTCAAAAAATGTTTCTTTGAGCTTGCTAATTTCTTTTTTTTTTTGATAAGCAAGATTACGAAAATCTTTCCACTTATAAGTAACTATTTGGATACCATCAAATGCACGGGAAATAACTGGATGCATTTTTTTTGCTGAAATGATGGTAGTGATGACCTATTTGGACTGTAGACAATCGTTTTCATCTTCTCTCTTGGAGACCTTCTTCTTAAACATTTGGCCACCCAATGCTGAGTGTAGGTCTCTTCCAAATCTCAAAATTTTTGTCGATTTTGTGTCGTGGCTATCTAATTTCTAGATGACCTTATAATAAGCCAAAGCAACTAATCCAGTATTCATGGTAACATTACAAACTTACAGCCATAAAAATGTAGCCAGCCAGTCGTTCCTAATACATTCTTTTTTTAAACGTTTAAAAGGAAAATTAACCACTAAAGGCGCGCCGCGGTTCTAAGGGCGTTATTAAAAATTCTCTTTTGAAAACTCGCACTTTTCGCCTTTGTTAAGACGCCTCCTAATGCTGGAATGTAACCTAACAATTAAATAAAGAAATACGAGAATATTATAGACATTTGCGCTGTTGTAAAATGTTATGGGTGTCATTATTATTTGATCAAAGTCAATCTTTGATTAAAGTCGTTTATTTATAAAGAAAATGGCTTTCCTTTTGTGTTTGGTATGGTATTACAAGGTCTTGTATTCTTTCATTTCATTCTGCCTTTTGCCTTGATGGCTGGCGCGTTCTAAAAATATTGCCTATATTGTACAACGTTTGTTAAACTAATTATTTATTTAAACTTTATGTACAAGAGTGGTACATAGGCAGACTTAATGCCACAAGGCATTCTCTACCAATCAATCTTTGGGTTAAACAAGACCCACATTGTAATAGAGTACAAAATAATATATAGAAAAAAATATTTCTTCTTTTCGAAAAATAATATAGATACTTATATTGATACTACGTTTAGGCGTAGAATGTCTAATTCGCCAAATGTCCAGCGGTCGAAATATGTTCAATTCGCAGAATGTCAAATTCTAATAATTATGTATTCTAATAATTGTGTGTGTGTTAAGGCAATCAGACCTCTATTTTTTGTGGCCTAGACTCGATCTAGCAAAACCTAATTTTAGGTGAACACGAAGACTTAAAATAATACGTTTTATTTTGTTAAGTTTTCGCGTTCGTAATCAAAACACTCTCATTTTCCAACAAGATTTATATTTTTAATTTGCCTTTGTGTTTTTTTTTTATAACTGGCAACTTTAGGGCTTGCGTTCCAAATTCAGTTACAATTTTTGCGAGCCTACAAAGACGAGGGGCGTCCGCAAGAAAATTAAAACGAAGTTAAAACTTTTTGATTATTTCGTGATTTCGCTCACGAGGGACCCTAAGGAGGACAAATTGATTATCCGAGGTCACTCGCTGACTGCAAGGGCAGAAGTGGGTAAACACAAAAAATCTTAACAGTAAATGATGCAAGATAGTTAAGAAGAATACTTGTCTGGACAAATATAGAACTACCTACTACTAACGACCAAGATAATAAGGATCATGAATAATATATCGTAGAGGAGCCCGTGGCTAAAAAATAACAGCCACTCGGTCGATCTTTAGGTTAAGCCAGGCTTGCCTAGGTTGGTCTATGGATGGGTGACCACCCATTACATACCGAGTTTCCTCCTTGCCTCAAAAAGCACGCCTAGCAGTTGGTTCCGGGCCGTCATTTGTGTTCTTTGACAGTCGTTACAGGCAGTCAGTGACAACCAGTCTTGCCAAGGGGTATCATATTACCCAGTACTAACTAGGTTATGGAGGTCAGATAGGCAGTCGCTCCATATAAAATACTGGTATTCAGCTGCATCCAGCAAAGCCGATCCCAATAAAACTTAGGAAAACGCTAGGCAGATGATGATGATTAATCGTAGTGTCTGTCAACGGTAAATAAAATGTAGTGGAAGATACACGAAATTAATTCCTCAGACTTTGAAGGTGACTGTTGACCGGCCCCTAGGTACAACCATTATTCTTTACTATTTATGGCGATTACAGGAGCTAAATTGGCAACTCTATTTGTGGTGGTTCTAACTTCGTTTGATAAATTGTTGGAATAAAGTTCTAATCAGCTTGCACTACAAAGTGGTTGTTACGTCAGTCACTGCGGCCGGATAGTGAAGAATGAGTGTTTTTTTTGCGATTTACATAAAATCTATTGATTGGGCTAAAAAAGTAAAACACTATGATGCTAATATATTGCTTGTAGAATTATTTGCCAAAAAAAACAGAATGATCGCTTGTATTTTAGTATGGTTTTTACTCGTTAAAAGATATTTTTAGAGATAAGTTCGTGATTTTTTTCTATCGAATAACATTTGTTTTATTATGTTTTCAAAACACTATCGTACTGACATATATCCTGTAGATGATCATATATTTTTTTGATTTTGTTTATTGCAGTGAATGATTTGCTTTTTTGCATTATAAAACTCGCGATTGGCTCCTGTAGTCGCCTAAGGCAAATGCATTTTATTTTGTTGCCAGAATTTGTAGCCATGTATGTATTTAGTATGAGGTATGAATGTAGACTGCCACGCAAGCACGACTGCTGAGCATGAGGACCTGGGTTCGATTCCCATGTCAGGCATAGTGTTATTGAGTTTTTACATCAGGAATTTCTCATTGGCGCCACGGAGCCTGTATTTGTGCTCGGTTTATGGCAATAGGCTCCACCGGTATTACATGGCACTTAAACCTAACTGGTGAAATGTGGGTGTACTGTTAGGTACACTTCTGCCTAACCATTTGGGAATTACAGGCGTGATGTTATGTTGCTACTAACGAAAACTGAACACTTTTGTTCCCGTATATAACATAATTATGATGTATTTATCGACAAAACTCTTACATGTTATGAGCTAGCAGGGCATACAACTCGATGTGTCAGAGTGTTGATGGTCTTGATTTATTCTCCACCAGTGTTCCTAAACTTAAAAAAATACTATGTAAAAACTTCTTTGAAGTTCACTAAAATCTATTCAACTTTTTCTTAATTCTTTCTGAATGGGTTCCCTATCCATTTGCATACAATTTTAAGACCTAATATAACTTGCCATACTTTTGTTACTACTAATTATATTTTCGCATAACATTTTTACGCATAACAGCTTACGCATAATTTTTTTAAGCATAATTTATCTAATCATAATAATGATTAAGCATAACATTGTAAGGCATAAATTCATTTACGCATAATGATACTAAAACATAATTTTTATAGGCATAACAAAGAAGTATAATCCTAAAATGTTAGACATACCCTCATTGGATATACCAATTTATTTTGACGATTGGAAAAAAACCATCTCTCCGAAGCAGGTAATACACTACATATTTGTTTTGAACATAGTTGATTGTGAACATAATGTGAGTTTTTTCCCTGTAAGAAGCATGCAAACAAGCATACACCATGCATGCAGCAAACATGCAGCTTGCAAACATTTAAACAACCATATACCATGCATGCAGCAAGCATGCATTCAGCAATCATGCAGCTGCAAGCAAGCATGCAGTATGCAACATGCAGCAGGCAAGGTTTCTGTCACGACTCCGGCGCTGCGGGGCTCCGGTGGTCCCACGCGAGCTTATCGTCGCAAATGAGTTTTACGCTCACCACCGCAGCTTTGGCTTGCTGGCCGGCTCCGCCGGCCAGCCTCAGCTGCAGCGGCGACCGTTAAAACCACCTGCTCTTCAACTCGCAGGCCGCCTCGCCCCTCCGCGCCTACGCGGGCTTAGATTACACTCTAGGTGTAGGGCAGACAAGACTACGTGGAGTCGGTTTTGCAGCGATTTGTTTCTGTCACTAACTTTTGTAGCACAACTTAATGAATTTTTGATTCAAAATAAATACGTAAAAATAACTCAAATTTGATTCCGGTATTTATATTATTTGTATGCCTAAATATTATTATGCTAATAGTCATTATGCCTAGTAACATTATGCAAAATTCAATTTATGCCAAAACAAATTAGCCTTCAAGATGATTATGCCAAAATAAACAGTATGCCAAAAAAAAATTTGGCAAAGTATTATTATGGCAAAACAAATTATGCCAAAACAGTTATGCCAAAGTATATTAGGAAAAAGAAGATTATGCAAAAAAAGGGTTCCCCTCTGAATGCTTACTTCTTACTTTATCTTGCCTGTCTACTGTTTCTTGTGCAACCCTTATAATGTCAGTGAAAACTTTTAATTGGCCTTCTTTCACTAACTGTGAACTATCTGTATCCTAGCTGTAAGTATTCTTAAAAAAGAAAAGAATAATCCCCATAAAGTAAGCCCAGTCTGCCTCTTAGAATTATGAAATGGAAAATCCCAATACCGCTGTTATACCCACATTACCACTACACCAATTAATGTATTAGCATTTATCTGATTGTATCCCATTGAGCTATTACTACTACGTATAGAGAAGACGGCGCGAACAAAAACTGTGCTCCGTTCAACTGCTGTCGGCTGACTGCAGTTCACTCAGTCGCTTGCTCGCCACAGCATTATATACACGGGGTTAGCCGACCCCCGCGCGCCCCGCACTGCGCACAGATTTTGTTCGCGCTGTCTTCTCTATACGTAGTAGTAATACCTCAATGTTGTATCCATAGTTTTATTATCATTCGCCTAATCTAAGCTTATCTAATACATCTATTACTTATCACAATTTAAAAACACATCTAACAACTCCTCAGACAAAAGGTACTTACTCAAATACAGTCATTAATTAGCTACATAAAAGATATATTTCTCAATAAAACACGTTTCAACATGAGCCTTTTGTTAAGCCGTCTTATTGCAATTAGTACGTGCTTCATACAATTTCTAGACAGAATTGTGAATAAAAGAAAAACATAATATTATTAAAGGGATCATAATGTAGTCTTTGTGCGAAGAATAATGGCTTTTTACTTTATTTTCTACGAAGAAAGCTATGTTAAAAGATGCTGAAATCTGTGTTCAAAGACTATTTATTTGCTGCCTTTCAGTTTCTAAGAAAATATGGTTTTCTTGAACTGTTGCTTTGTTTACAAAGAAAAATATGAAGTCAGAAAAAAAGAAGTAATAAGCTTGTTTTCATTTAAACTAGGCGACAACTAAATACATGCCTAAATTAAAGCGCACTGTTGGGTTTATTATATTTGTATTGTATTGTATAACGGGCTGGTGTCCGCAACTCCACTCACGTTTCTTCAGTCCACGCGCATTTTGCGTGCGGATTATTATTATTTTGCGTTTATTATATTTATTGTTTGGTGCTAAGCTGGGCGTCGAAAATGTAGCAACGCGCTCATATCTTGAAATTCATTTAGATCTCGCTACGACTTGGCGAAAACGGTCAGTAGCGTTTTTTTACAAAGTGGTGTGCTTAAGAAATAGCTCCTCATGCGTAATATAAAATCACTCACATTTGGTAAGCTTTGTTTAACTCCCATGGGTTCACATATTACGGTCACCTTTAACGTGCTTTAACGGTTACAAATTTAAGTTTCGAACTTCTACTGAGAAATGAGGGATTTTCTTTTTAGCTCTTCCCTAGTCACTGGATAGATGGCGCTGAACTTAGTATGATAATGCAAGGAACAGAACTTAAAAAAAAAAAAACATTTTAACAAAGCGCGGGAAAACTAGGTTATATTCGGAAGGTTAAGCAAACGAATGTGTCAGTCAACGAACGTATTTGACGTGACGCAATGTTTTTTATTCCAAGCATTTTAGCTTTGCCACCAACTATCATAGTCAGTTCAACGCCATCTATAGAGTTCTTGGAAACTAAGTTTTTTTTTAATACCTCAAAAGGAAAACCTCTCATTTATCTGTCATTCGAACACCTTTGCACACTACTGTAAATTCCTGATTAAAAAACCTACCTGATAAAAACCATGACAAAAAAAAAAACAATAACAACCAGTCATAGCATAAAAATAGAAACCGCATATACTTTTTTCTCTAGTAGGTAATGCATGCTATTCAGTTGTTAATATGTCTCCACAATATTCTTCCCCGAGAGTCCCAAAACTACTTGTGTGGGGGCCCCATGGGACAAATACAAAGTTACTTCGCATCTCGTTTGGAATTTATTTCCTGTATAAACTTATAGCTGTAGACATTTGTAAGTGAATACACAGTTCGATGACACGAAGACATGTTTTTTTGAATGATTTTTAAATATTGAGTTTGGAGATCTGTGGTTTGGAGATTGTTGATGTTTCATCGTATAGATAATATAATAATTTAAAAGACTTTTTACAACATTTTGATGATTTTCAAATTATATCTAAACTAGTATTTGCGTGGGTGCGCGAGCTGCGCGCAGCTCGCGTGTTGTCGTGTTCTTGAGAAGTATTCCTTACCATCATAAAATTTTGAGAATCCATAGGAATCCTTAAAATAATTGGAAAATCCGTTACAACTACCCCTTAATCAGTATGAAAACCCTTAAGAACCCCTAAAACATTCTAAAACCTAACTCAATAAAAAAAAAGTAAAAAAAAAAAAATCATTAGAAACGTTAAAAGCTGAGTTACGCTTCACCCACTCAACCTTCGTTACGCTAAGGAGGTCGCCGGCTCGCTTCGCTCGCCACCTCCCCCCTTCGCTCCACTCGGTCTCGTAGGTTCGCTCCACTCAGAACCTACCTACCACCAGACAGGTTTCGACGCCTACTATAATATTTGTTCAAACACATAATGGCTATCTCTGACCGTTACGAAGTTATAGCCCTTTTATTTTTAGGGGAGGTTGGGGAGAAGAGGATACCCTCCGTATACAAATTTAAACGCTCCTCAATAATAATTTATAGTAAAAATCACAAAGCCGCTACGTGTCCTAGTTTCCGAGATACGATGGGGGGAGGAGTGAAGAGGGGGAGAGTGGGGAGTTTTGAAAAATGATTTTGACTAACGCGTTGCCCCTTTATATGAATCTAAAAAAAAAAATGTTCCAAGTCTCTCAATTTCCGAGATCCGCCTAAAGGGGGGAGAAGGGGGAAAAAAGGGTCAAATTTGAAAACTGGTTTTTACTTTTCCGAGCCTCCTCTATACGAATCTGAAAAAAAAATGTTCCAAGTTTCTTTGTTTCCGAGATACGATAGGGAGGGGGAGGAAGGGGGGCGAAAAGGGGAGGTTGGGCACTTTTCCCATACTCGCGGGAGTTACTTGTTTACGAATCTGTCAAAATATACCCACCTCCCCATCCACCATCTGGGAGAACAATTATGTCAGTGAGTCAGTCAGTCAGTCAGTGAGTGGTAATCGAGCTTTATATAGTATAACTAGTATTTGCGTGGGTGCGCGAGCTGCGCGCAGCTCGCGTGTTGTCGTGTTCTTGAGAAGTATTCCTTACCATCATAAAATTTTGAGAATCCATAGGAATCCTTAAAATAATTGGAAAATCCGTTACAACTACCCCTAAATCAGTATGAAAACCCTTAAGAACCCCTAAAACATTCTTAAACCTAATTCAATAAAAAAAAAAAAAAAAACATTAGAATCGTTAAAATCTGAGTTACGCTTCACCCACTCAACCTTCGTTACGCTAAGGAGGTCGCCGGCTCGCTTCGCTCGCCACCTCCCCCCTTCGCTCCACTCGGTCTCGCAGGTTCGCTCCACTCAGAACCTACCACCACCGGACAGGTTTCGACGCCTACTATATATAATATTTGCTCAAGCACCCAATGGCTATCTCTGACTGTTACGAAGTTATAGCCCTTTTATTTTTAGGGGAGGTTGGGGAGAGGAGGATACCCTCCGTGTACAAATTTAAACGCTCCTCAATAATAATTTATAGTAAAAATAAAAAAGCCGCTACGTGTCCTAGTTTCCGAGATACGATGGGGGGAGGGGTGAAGGGGAGAGTGGGGAGTTTTGAAAAATGATTTCGACTAACTCTAGGCCCCTTCTTACGAATCTGAAAAAAAAAAATGTTCCAAGTCTCTCAACTTCCGAGATCCGCCTAAAGGGGGGAGAAGGGGGAAAAAGCGGTCAATTTTGAAAACTGGTTTTTACTTTTCCGAGCCTCCTCTATACGAATCTGGAAAAAAAATTGTTCTAAGTCTCTTTGTTTCCGAGATACGATAGGGAGGGGGAGGAAGGGGGGTGAAAAGGGGAGGTTTGGCACTTTTCCCATACTCGCGGAAGTTACTTGTTTACGAATCTGTCAAAATATACCCACCTCCCCATCCACCATCTGGGAGAACAATTCTGTCAGTGAGTGAGTCAGTCAGTCAGTGGTAATCGAGCTTTATATAGTATAATAACTAGTATTTGCGTGGGTGCGCGAGCTGCGCGCAGCTCGCGTGTTGTCGTGTTCTTGAGAAGTATTCCTTACCATCATAAAATTTTGAGAATCCATAGGAATCCTTGAAATAATTGGAAAATCCGTTACAACTACCCCTATATCACTATGAAAACCCTTAAGAACCCCTAAAACATTAGAAAATTAATATAAAAAAACCTTATAAAATAAATTAAAAAACCCTGAGACCCCTTTAAAAAAAACATAACCCTAAAGTTGCTTGTCGTCGCCCCTGAGTTACGCTTCACCCACTCGACCTTCGTTACGCTACGGTGGTCACCGGCTCGCTTCGCTCGCCACCTCCCCCCTTCTCTCCACTCGGTCTCGCAGGTTCGCTCCACTCGGGACTTACCACCACCGGACAGGTTTTGACGCCTACTATAATATTTGTTCAAACACATAATGGCTATCTCTGACCGTTACGAAGTTATAGCCCTTTTATTTTTAGGGGAGGTTGGGGAGTGAAGGATACCCTCCGTATACAAATTTAAACGCTCCTCAATAATAATTTATGGTAAAAATTAAAAAGCCGCTACGTGTCCTAGTTTCCGAGATTAGATGGGGGTAGGGGTGAAAGGGGGGAGGGTGGGGAGTTTTGAAAAATGATTTTGACTAACGCGTTGCTCCTTTATATGAATCTGAAAAAAAAAATGTTCCAAGTCTCTCAACTTCCGAGATCCGCCTAAAGGGGGGAGAAGGGGGAAAAAGGGGTCAATTTTGAAAACTGGTTTTTACTTTTCCGAGCCTCCTCTATACGAATCTGAAAAAAAAATGTTCCAAGTCTCTTTGTTTCCGAGATACGATAGGGAGGGGGAGGAAGGGGGGCGAAAAGGGGAGGTTGGGCACTTTTCCCATACTCGCGGGAGTTACTTGTTTACGAATCTGTCAAAATATACCCACCTCCCCATCCACCATCTGGGAGAACAATTATGTCAGTGAGTCAGTCAGTCAGTCAGTGAGTGGTAATCGAGCTTTATCTAAATATATAAAAGAAGAAACTGACTGACTGACTGACTGACTGACTGACTGACTGATTGACTGACTGACTGACTGACTGACTCATCTATCAACGCACAGCCCAAACCGCTGGGTCTACAGATTCCAAATTTGGCAAGTAGGTTCCTTATGTGGTCTAGGGGTGCACTAAGAAAGGATTTTTCAAAATTCATCCCCTAAAGGGGTTAAACGGGGCTACAAAGTTTGTATGGGGAAACAAGATTAGTTAGACTATTTTATTCGAAACTTCACAGGAGTGCTCCTATTGATAAATGAGTAGAAAAGGGTTTCAGGTTTTTTCAGAATTCAACCCCTAAGAGGGGGAAATGGGGTGGCAAAGTATAAAAATCAATGCACAGCCCAAACCGCTGAGTCTAGAGATTCCAAATTTGGCAAGTAGGTTCCTTATGTGGTCTATGGGTGCACTAAGAAAGGATTTTTCAAAATTCAACCCCTAAGGGGGTTAAACGGGAATCCAAAGTTTGTATGGGTAAAACAAAATTAGTTAGACTATTTTATTCGAAACTTCACAGGAGTGCTCCTATTGATAAATGAGTAGAAACGGGTTTCAGGTTTTTTCAGAATTCAACCCCTAAGAGGGGGAAATGGGGTGGCAAAGTATAAAAATCAATGCACAGCCCAAACCGCTGAGTCTAGAGATTCCAAATTTGGCAAGTAGGTTCCTTATGTGGTCTATGGGTGCACTAAGAAAGGATTTTTCAAAATTCAACCCCTAAGGGGGTTAAACGGGAATCCAAAGTTTGTATGGGTAAAACAAAATTAGTTAGACTATTTTATTCGAAACTTCACAGGAGTGCTAATATTGATAAAGGAGTAGAAACGGGTTTCAGGTTTTTTCAGAATTTAACCCCTAAGAGGGGGAAATGGGGTGGCAAAGTATAAAAATCAATGCACAGCCCAAACCGCTGAGTCTAGAGATTCCAAATTTGGCACAAAGGTTCTTTATGAGGATTAGGGGTGCATTAAGAAAGGATTTTTCAAAATTCACCCCCTTAGGGGTTGGAACGGGAGTCCAAAGATTACGTGGGGAAATAAGATTAGTTAGACTACTTTATTCGAAACTTAACAGGAGTACTCCTATCGATAAATGAGTAAACGTTTGTGTTTCAGTTTGTTCTCAGAATTCAACCCCTAAAGGGGGAAATGGGGTAACAAAGCCTGAAATTCAACATAGGTATTGTTTTTATGGTGAATTGGGTCGGGTGTATTACAAAAACAACGATTTTAAGATTTAATGTGGCAGACCTGAAATACTACCATTCCCTGTTGGGGTGCGAAGGGGTTGAAATGTCTAAAAATCAATATGGGTGTCGATACCGAGATTATCAGGGGTGCTGATTACGAAAATGGCATTTATTTTGAGATCCAGATGATAATGATTGTGATTACGATGATGATGATTGTGATAATGATGATTGTGATAACGATGATAATGATTGTGATTATAATGATAATAAGTGTGATAACGATGATGGTGATTGTGATAGTGGTTGTGATTGTAATGGTGATTGTGACAGTGATGGTGATTGTGATAGTGTCGGTGATTGTGATGGTGATAGCGATGGTTGTGATAACGAGGACGGAGATTGTGATGATGATGATTGTGATTAAGATGATAATGATTGTGATTACGATGAAAATGATTGTGATAACGATGATGGTGATTGTAATGGTGATTGTGACAGTGATGGTGATTGTGATAGTGTCGGTGATTGTGATGGTGATAGCGATGGTTGTGATAACGAGGACGGAGATTGTGATGATGATGATTGTGATTACGATGAAAATGATTGTGATAACGATGATGGTGATTGTGATAGTGATTTTGATGGTGATTGTGATGGTGATGGTGATTGTGATGGTGATTGTGAAAGTGGCAGTGATTGTTATGGTGATAGCGATGGTGATGGTGATTGTAATTGCGACAGTGATGGTGATTGTAATAATGATGTAGATTATTGTGATTACTATGATAATGATTGTGATAACGAGGGAAGTGATTGTGATGGAGATTGTGATATTGATGGTGATTGTGATGGTTATGGTGATTGTGATGGTGATGGTGATTGTGATAATGATTGTGGTTGAGATAGTGATGGCGATTGTGATCATGATGATTGTGATTAAGATGATAGTGATTGTGATTACGATGATAATGATTGTGATTACGATTATAATGATTGTGATGACGAGGATGGAGATTGTGATGATGATGATTGTGAATACGATGATAATGGTTGAGATTACGATGATAGTGATTGTGATAATGATGATAGCGATTGTGATTACGATGATAATGATTGTGATAACGATGATGGTGATTGTGATACTGATTTTGATGGTGATTGTGATGGTGATTGTGATGGTGATTGTGATGGTGATTGTGATGGTGATTGTGATGGTGATTGTGATGGTGATTGTGATGGTGATTGTGATGGTGATTGTGATGGTGATTGTGATGGTGATTGTGATGGTAATTGTGATGGTGATTGTGATGGTGATTGTGATGGTGATTGTGATGGTGATTGTGATGGTGATTGTGATGGTGATTGTGATGGTGATTGTGATGGTGATTGTGATGGTGATTGTGATGGTGATTGTTTTGGTGATTGTGATGGTGATTGTGATGGTGATTGTGATGGTGATTGTGATGGTGATTGTGATGGTGATTGTGATGGTGATTGTGATGGTGATTGTGATGGTGATTGTGATGGTGATTGTGATGGTGATTGTGATGGTGATTGTGATGGTGATTGTGATGGTGATTGTGATGGTGATTGTGATGGTGATTGTGATGGTGATTGTGATGGTGATTGTGATGGTGATTGTGATGGTGATTGTGATGGTGATTGTGATGGTGATTGTGATGGTGATTGTGATGGTGATTGTGATGGTGATTGTGATGGTGATTGTGATGGTGATTGTGACGGTGATTGTGACGGTGATTGTGATGGTGATTGTGATGGTGATTGTGATGGTGATTGTGATGGTGATTGTGATGGTGATTGTAATGGTGATCGTGATGGTGATTGTGATGGTGATTGTGATGGTGATTGTTATGGTGATTGTAATGGTGATTGTGATGTTGATTGTGATTGTGATGTTGATTGTGATGGTGATTGTGATGGTGATTGTGATGGTGATTGTGATGGTGATTGTGATGGTGATTGTGATGGTGATTGTGATGGTGATTGTGATGGTGATTGTGATGGTGATTGTGATGGTGATTTTGATGGTGATTTTGATGGTGATTGTGATGGTGATTGAGATAGTGATGGTGAGTGTGATAATGACTGTGATTGCGATGATAATTATTGTGATAACGATGATGGTGATTGTGATAGTTATTTTGATGGTGATTGTGATGGTGATGGTGATTATGATAGTGATTGTGATAGCGATAGTTATGGGGATTGTGATGGTGATTGTGATTGTGATAGTGATGGTGATTGTGATTGTTATGGTGATTGTGATGGTGATTGAGATAGTGATGGTGATGGTGAGTGTGATAATGACTGTGATTACGATGATAATTATTGTGATAACGATGATGGTGATTGTGATAGTTATTTTGATGGTGATTGTGATGGTGATTGTGATAGTGATTGTGATAGCGATAGTGATGGGTATTGTGATGGTGTTTGTGGTAATTATGGTGGTTGTGTTAATGATGATAATTGGTGATAATGATGGTGACTGTGATAGTGATGGTGATGGGGATTGTGATGGTGATTGTGATGGTGATTGTGATAGTGATAGTGATGGTGATTGTGATAATGATGGCAGTTGTGATAGTGATGGTAATTGTGATAATAATAATTGTGATGTTATGAAATGTGGCACATAGTTTATAACCTGGATTAACATGGAGGACACTATTATCCCTTTAGTATGATCCAGTGGGACAGTTACCGAACTTCACGCGGGCGAAGCCGCGGGCAACAGCTAGTATAGTATAATCGAGCTTTATATAGTATAACTAGTATTTGCGTGGGTGCGCGAGCTGCGCGCAGCTCGCGTGTTGTCGTGTTCTTGAGAAGTATTCCTTACCATCATAAAATTTTGAGAATCCATAGGAATCCTTGAAATAATTGGAAAATCCGTTACAACTACCCCTATATCACTATGAAAACCCTTAAGAACCCCTAAAACATTATAAAATTAATATAAAAAAAAACCTTATAAAATAAATTAAAAAACCCTGAGACCCCTTTAAAAAAAACATAACCCTAAAGTTGCTTGTCGTCGCCCCTGAGTTACGCTTCACCCACTCGACCTTCGTTACGCTACGGTGGTCACCGGCTCGCTTCGCTCGCCACCTCCCCCCTTCTCTCCACTCGGTCTCGCAGGTTCGCTCCACTCGGGACTTACCACCACCGGACAGGTTTTGACGCCTACTATAATATTTGTTCAAACACATAATGGCTATCTCTGACCGTTACGAAGTTATAGCCCTTTTATTTTTAGGGGAGGTTGGGGAGTGAAGGATACCCTCCGTATACAAATTTAAACGCTCCTCAATAATAATTTATGGTAAAAATTAAAAAGCCGGAAACTAGGACTGACTGACTGACTGACTCATCTATCAACGCACAGCCCAAACCGCTGGGTCTACAGATTCCAAATTTGGCAAGTAGGTTCCTTATGTTGTCTAGGGGTGCACTAAGAAAGGATTTTTCAAAATTCACCCCCTAAGGGGGTGAAACGGGGCTCTAAAGTTTGAATGGGGAAACAAAATTAGACTATTTTATTCGAAATTTCACAGGAGTACTCCTATTGAGAGATGAGTAGAAACGAGTTTCAGGTTTTTTCAGAATTCAACCCCTAAGAGGGGGAAATGGGGTGGCAAAGTATAAAAATCAATGAACAGCCCAAACCGCTGAGTCTAGAGATTCCAAATTTGGCACATTGATTCCTTATGTGGTCTAGGGGTGCATTAAGAAAGTATTTTTCAAAATTCACCCCCTAAGGGGGTTAAACGGGGCTCCAAAATTTGTATGGGGAAACAAAATTAGTTAGACTATTTTATTCGAAACTTCACAGGAGTGCTCCTATTGATAAGTGAGTAGAAACGGGTTTTAGGTTTTTTTCAGAATTCAACCCCTAAGAGGGGGAAATGGGGTGGCAAAGTATAAAAATCAATGCACAGCCCAAACCGCTGGGTCTACAGATTCCAAATTAGGCAAGTAGGTTCCTTATGTGGTCTAAGGGTGCACTAAGAATGCATTTTTTTAAACTCACCCCCTAAGGGGGTGAAACGGGGCTCTAAAGTTTGAATGGGGAAACAAAATTAGACTATTTTATTCGAAATTTCACAGGAGTACTCCTATTGAGAGATGAGTAGAAACGAGTTTCAGGTTTTTTCAGAATTCAACCCCTAAGAGGGGGAAATGGGGTGACAAAGTCTAAAAATCAATGCACAGCCCAAACCGCTGAGTTCAGAGATTCCGAATTTGGCACATAGGTTCTTTATGAGGTTCAGGGGTGCATTAAGAAAGGATTTTTCCAAATTTACCCCATAAGGGGTTGAAACGGGGGTCCAAAGATTACATGGAAAAATAAGATTGGTTAGACTAATCGAAACTTAACAGGAGTACTCCTATCGCTAAATGAGTTAACATTTGTGTTTCAGGTTTTTTCAGAATTCAACCCCTAAAGGGGGAAATGGGGTAACAAAACCTGAAATTCAACATAGGTATTGTTTGTATGGTGAATTGGGTCAGGTGTATTACAAAAACAAAGATTTTAAGATTAAATGTGGCGGACCTGAAATACCATCATTCCCTGTTGGGGTCTTGGGGTGCGATTGGGTTGAAATGTCTAAACATCAATATGGGTGTCGATAACGAGATTATCAGGGGTGCTGATTACGAAAATGGCATTTATTTTGAGATCCAGAAGATGGCGGATTGATTGTGATTACGATAATTGTGATAATGATGATGATGATTGTGATGATGATGATTTTGATTACGATGATAATGTTTGTGATTACAATGATAATAAGTGTGATAACGATGATAGTGGTTGTGATTGGGATTGTGACAATGATGGTGATTGTGACGGTGATTGTGATTGTGATAGCAGTGGTTATGATAACAAGGATGGCGATTGTGATGATGATGATTGTGATTAAGATGACGATGATAATGATTGTGATAACGAATATGGTGATTGTGATAGTGATTTTGATGGTGATTGTGATGGTGATGGTGATGGTGATTGTGATAGTGATTGTGATAGTGACGGTGATTGTGATGGTGATAGCGATGGTGATGGTGATTGTGATTGTGACAGTGATGGTGATTGTGATAATGATGAAGATGATTGTGATTACGATGAAAATGATTGTGATAACGAGGATAGTGATTGTGATAGTGATTGTGATGGTGATTGTGATAATGATTGTGGTTGTGGTAGTGATAGCGATTGTGATCATGTTGATTGTGATTAAGATGATAATGATTGTGATTACGATGATAATGATTGTGATTACGATGATAATGATTGTGATTGTGTTTGTGATGGTGATTGTGTTTGTGATGGTGATTGTGATGGTGATTGTGATGGTGATTGTGATGGTGATTGTGATTGTGATGGCGATTGTGATTGTGATGGTGATTGTGATGGTGATTGTGATTGTGTTGGTGATTGTGATTGCGATTGTGATGGCGATTGTGATTGTGATGGCGATTGTGATTGTGATGATGATTGCGTTGGTGATTGTGATAGTGATTGTGATGGTGATGGTGATTGTGATAATGATTGTGGTTGTGATAGTGATGGCAATTGTGATCATGTTGTTTGTGATTAAGATGATAATGATTGTGATTACGATGATAATGATTGTGATTACAATGATAATGATTGTGATTGTGTTTGTGATGGCGATTGTGATTGTGATGGTGATTGTGATGGTGATTGTGATGGTGATTGTGATGATGATTGTGATGGTGTATGTGATGGTGATTGTGATGGTGATTGTAATGGTGATGGTGATTGTGATGGTGATTGTAATAATGATTGTGGTTGTAATAGTGATGGCGATTGTGATCATGGTGAATGTGATTAAGATGATAATGATTGTGATTATGATGATAATGATTGTGATTGTGTTGGTGATGGTGATGGTGATTGTGATGGTGATTGTGATGGTGATTGTGATGGTGATTGTGATGGTGATTGTGATGGTGATTGTGATGGTGATTGTGATTGTGATGGTATTGTGATGGTGATTGTGTAATGATTGTGTTTACGATGATAATGATTGTAAAAACGATGATGGTTATTGTGATAGTGATTTTGATGGTAATTGTGATGGTGTGATGTGGTTGTGGGAAACAAGATTAGTTAGACTATTTTATTCGAAACTTCACAGGAGTGCTCCTATTGATAAATGAGTAGAAACGGGTTACACGATTTTTCAGAATTCAACCCCTAAGGGGGGAAATGGGGTGACAAAGTCTAAAAATCAATGCACAGCCCAAACCGCTGAGTCTAGAGATTCCAAATTTGGCACATAGATTCTTTATGGGATTTAGGGATGCATTAAAAAAGGATTTTTCAAAATTAACCCCCTGAGGGGTTGAAACGGTGGTCCAAAGATAACATGGGGAAATAAAATTAGTTAGACTACTTTATTCGAAACTTAACAGGAGTACTCCTATCGATTAATGAGTTAACATTTGTGTTTCAGTTTTTTTCAGAACTCAACCCCTAAAGGGAAAAATGGGGTAACAAAGCCTGAAATTCAACATAGGTATTGTTTTTATGGTGAATTGGGTCGGGTGTATTACAAAAACAACGATTTTAAGATTTAATGTGGCGGACCTGAATTACCATCATTCCCTGTTGGGGTGTGATGGGGTTTAAAATGTCTAAAACTCAATATGGGTGTCGAAACCAAGATTATCAGGGGTGCTGATGTTGAAAATGGCATTTATTTTGAGATCCAGAAAATAGCGGATTCAACTTCTATACAGGGTTAATGTTGATTTATTGTGATGATTGTAATAACGAAGATGATGATTGTTATAATGATGATGATGATTGTGATGATGATGATTGTGATTACAATGATGATTGTGATAACGATGATGGTGATTGTGATAGTGATTGTAATAGTAATGGTGATTGTGATAGTGACGGTGATTGTGATGGTGATTGTGATGTTGATTGTGATGGTGATTGTGATTGTGATGGTGATTGTGATGGTGATTGTGATGGTGATTGTGATGGTGATTGTGATGGTGATTGTGATGGTGATTGTGATGGTGATTGTGATGGTGATAGCGATGGTTGTGACAACTAGGATGGAGATTGTGATGATGATGATTGTGATTACGATGATAAAGATTGTGATAACGATGATGGTGATTGTGATAGTGATTTTGATGGTGATTGTGATTGTGATTGTGATGGTGATTGTGATGGTGATTATGATGATGATTGTGATAATGTTGGTGGTTGTGATAGTGATGGTGATTGTGATAATGATGGTGACTGTGATAGTGATGGTGATTGTGATAATGATTGTGATAATGATGGTGATTGTAATAATGATGGTGACTGTGATAGTGATGGTGATTGTGATAATGATTATGATAATGATGGTGGTTGTGATAGTGATGGTGATTGTGATGATAATAATAAATTGTGATGATTATGAAATTTGGCACATAGATAGTTTATATATAACCTGGATTAACATATAGGACACTATTTATCCCTGTAGTATGATTCAGTGGGACAGTTACCAAATTGCACGCGGGCGAAGCCGCGGGCAACAGCTAGTAATAAGTATAAAAGGGTAATTAATTTTTAGTAACGTTAAGATTCTAACAAAATTTGTTTATTTATTAAAACTTTATGCACAAGTAAAAACTGTACAAAGGCGGACTTAATGCTTTGAGCTTCCGCCAGTCTACCTTAGGGTGATGCAAAGTTATGGACTGTGTGCTAAAATTAAAGTTTAATTTAATTTGTTATACAAATATCTACCGACGCGTGTCCAAAACCTTACCTAGTACCACCATTCAGCATCATCTGCATAGCCTTTCCCAACTATGTTGGGGTCGGCTTCCAGTCTAACCAGATGCAGCTGAATACCAGTATTTTTCATGGAGCGACTGTCTATCTGACCTCCAAAACCCAGCTTAGTACTGGGTAATACGATGCCCCTTAGTAAGACTGGTTGTCAGAGTTTGATCTAGAACCACTATTACGTTATCTAAATCCGCATCAGCGCCACTGTTTCAACGACATTAGTGCCAAAGCATACTTGTATCATCACCATCATCATCGTTTTAGCCAATAGACGTCCTATGCTGGATATAGGCCTCCCCCTGCCACCTCCTTGTATCTGTTTGTATATTATTTTTATTCAGATTTTATATTTACGAAATCAAATAGTGAACGTGTATAAAAAACAGTATTTTTCTATTTTAAAAGCCGATTCACTACGATAAAACAAACGTGCCCCTTATATCCACACCACCCTTAACATGAACAAAACAAACTCCCCCAAACATGTACTGGACCCATACAAAACTAGTACCTGCCATTCGTACCCTAACAGAGATGACATATACGAAGAAAAAAAGTCAAAAAACATTTTTTCATCCAGTCGTATTGTAAAGGCCCCTAAAAGAGCACTCTATTGAATGTACTGCACTCAATAGATAAGTATTTCATATCCTGGTTGAATGAGGACGGTATGCATCAGTAAAACTGAAAGTTAGGGTATGTACTGCGGAATGTAAAGAGTCGTACGTGGACTATGTGATCGGGTTAGAGTTTTGTTACACCGTTGGGGATTAGCGAGCGGACGGAGCGAGTTCGTTTTAAAACAGCATTTTTTTTAGTGTGCCAAAAAGTTGAGATCAAATCTTAGTTGTTTACGTGATGCGTGATGAATATTGTAAAAACGAATTTACAAGTAACCCGAAGCAGGCAGCAAAAACATGTAGAGATAATTATGTATTTAACAGGAGATGTTACAAGTAAAGCAAGTAAGTTAGAAGGTAAGAGCATGGGAGCTTGCTGAAGTAGAGTTGGATATTTCAAACTTATCGACACTAATATTATAAAGAGGAAAGATTTGTATTTTTGTATGTTTGTAATGAATAAACTCAAAAACTACTGCGCCGATTTCAAAAATTCTTTCACCATTAGAAAGCTACATTCACCTTAAGTAACTTAGGCTATATTTTATTCCCGTACTTCCAAGGGAACGGGAACTACGCGGTTGAAGCCGCGTGACGTCCGCTAGTCTATACTTAATATTATAAAGAGGAAAACTTTGTTTGTTTGGTTGTTTGTTTGGTTGTAATGAATAGGCTCAAAAACTACTGGACCGATTTAAAAAATTCTTTCACCATTTGAAAGCTACATTATCCACGAGTAACATAGGCTATATTTTATCTCCGTACTCCCACTGTAACGGGAACTACGCGGGTGAAACCGCGGGACGTCCGCTAGTATTAATTAAAAGCACAGATTTCTTCACGATGTTTTCTTTCACCGATGTCTTTGATGTCCAAGATAAACTTAGAAAGTATGTATTGAAAAAGTCACTTTCCATAAAATATCTGTAAAAGTAAGTAGCCGTAAATTCGTAACACAAAGAAAAATACATGAAAAAAAAATACTTTCTCGTTTCCTAAGACAATAATATTGTGTTTGTAAATAAAGCTTCATTAACAGCCGGTAATGTCCGTCCCTAATGATGTCTTCCGTTCGCGTCTTCCTTGTTTTTCCTTTAGATATTTATTTTAGCGTGATGCTAGAGGCTTTTATTGATAGCAACACCGTGTTGGTATAACTGTAAGGATCTCGTGGTCAGGACTACGACTTTTGGCCGCAAAAGCTTCGACCAGGAAGAAAATGCGGTCGCACAACCGGGCTTCCGGCCAGTTTTTTTTTACAATTTTCATTTTTTACAAAATGGGCTTGTCTTGACCTCGATCTAGCCTGATGGAAAGCGATGGTTGAAGTCTATAATGGAACGAACGTGCCCAGAAGATGCCTGTTCACTCTTGCTTTGTAGGAAGACGGGTTAAATGTGGGAGGGAACACAGATGCCGGCAGAGAGTTCCACACTTTGACAGTGCGCATAATAAAAGTGGAAGAGAAGCGTTGAGTACGACTCGTCGGTATATCAACCACGTGCGGATGGTACGCCGCAGTTGTTCTGCTAGTCCGGTGGTAAAAGGGTGATGGTGGGATCAGGTTGTGGAGCTCCTGCGCACACTCTCCGAAGTAGTCTGTAGAGGACCGACAGACGACCGAGGCAACATTACGCCGATGTTTTGTTAAAGGTGGCGGCCAGTCATGCGGCAATACAAGTCGTGGTCGTCACCTCGTAGTGCGCGAGGTCCCCTGTAGCCAAAATAGGAACTTATTGCGATCATCAATCCATCTGTCATGTGTGCTACAATATCTCAGTGTAATTGCAATTTCATCAGATTATTGGCTGTATTGTATTTAGGTGGAAGATGGAGAAGGATAGCCCGCGAAATTCATTTTTTTTTTCATTTTCATGAAAAATATCCATTTAACGGGATTAATTAATGATTAAAGGGGTTGTACCTATTGACGATCTCGCGGGGATTTTGCGGGGCTCTGGCGCTTCCACCTTAAAATTGACATTAACTTGTACTATACAAAGAAAAGATGAAAGGTTTGCACGCAATTGATCTTATGTGCATTTGTATTACAGTTGACATGGATATACGGATATTTAGAACCGACCAACTGTATTGAAAAGAGTCATTTTTCAATTAGTCAATGGATTTGAATGTAGTTTTACAAGTAGGTTAATATAAATAACATAAATATTCCGAAGAATTCAATCTATAAGCAAAATCGTCTTTGCTGTTTGTCCGTGTAACCAAGTTGCTAGTACATCTAAATACTATTTTCCCTGTTTTGCAATATTTTTCATTGATGCTCCGCTCCTATTGGTTGTAGCGTGATGTAATAGTTATGTTAGTTGTTATGCTTATGTTATTGTTTAATGGTCGATATAGCCTAAACCCTTCCTTGATAAATGGGCTATGCAACACTAAAAGAATTTTCAATTCGAACCAGTAGTTCATAAGATTAGCACGTTCAACCAAACAAACTCCTCTGCTTACTGAACTAAACTAGCGAATTTATTTCCCCATACGGTGTAAATGCTCCCCGTCTGAACCGGGGTCAGTGGCGGTCGTTATTTATATTTTCCCGACCGTACCGCGGGTTATTTTATGTAGTCGACTATTTTATATCGACGATCGCGGGATTTAATATTAAACTGCTTTTCAACCAGTTCTCCGCGGCCAGACTTTATCGGTGCATGCTAAACATACTTTTGTGGTGAAGAACGGTATTGCTATTTTGTTTTTTTATTATTATTAGGTACTGATAAACGGTTGTGGTCTTTCTAGTTCTCATTCAAGGAGTTTTTATGCTTGCAAGTTTTATTGGTGGCTTTGTTTGTGGGTAGAGTTTTAAGAATAGCGCATTACTACAACGGCCAACAACAGAGGCATTGATGGACGAACGTAAAAATGTGGGCCGAGACGAAGTCGAGGCACACATACGTAAGTCCATCAATGCCTAGTTGTGGCCAAGGCTTGTATAGTACTTTTCTCAAACAATGCGAGGTAATTAATACAATTACTTTTCAAAATCAATGATGCACACAATCAAACATAATTTTTATCGCGTTGAAGCGTTCATTTGTTTTTTTTTTTTCAATAAACCGCTTTCTATTTATAGTCGAGTGCAATTAGACATAACATACTCAAAAGGTGGAACGAAGTTTATAGTGGTTGGATTTTCATGGGACTTTTTTATTGAGTTTCTAGAGGAGTAGAGAAGAAAGTTAAAAAAAAAATTTCGCCGCTCAAGACTTTTTTTTTTTTGTTTTAATTTTCTTTGGAATTTTTTTTTTTCGTTTATGACCAACTTTAAATTCGACGAATTCATATTGTAGCGTAATAGTGTGACCTGTGTGCACCCATTTAATGCTAATTTAGTCTGTTTCTTTGTTCATAGTAGTCGATGTAATGCAATATTTCAAGTCTTTTTTGAAAATGTCTTATTTTCTGCAATTATTTTTAAATTTTTGAATTTTAAGACCATGATTTCTTTTGAAATTGGTAACTGATACTTTTTAGGGTTCCGTACCCAAAGGGTAAAAACGGAACCCTATTACTAAGACTTCGCTGTCTGTCCGTCTGTCTGTCACCAGGCTGTATCTCATGAACCGTGACAGCTAGACAGTTGAAATTTTCACAGATGATGTATTTCTGTTGCCGCTATAACAACAAATACTAAAAACAGAATAAAATTAATATTTAAGGGGGGTTCCCATAAAACAAACGTGATTTTTTTGCCGTTTTGTCTAATGTATAGATAATGGTACGGAACCCTTCGTGTGCGAGTCCGACTCGCACTTGGCCGGTTTTTTCACAAATACACTGTTATGGTGTTGTCATGTTTATTAATTTAATGATTTTTTGACTGATGATTCTTTCTTTGATTAATGACTGCCTCGGTGGTCGATTGGTTGCAAGCGTTTGATTTCTGGGTCGGGCAAAGTGCTTTTCCGTTTTTCCATCAGAAATTTTCTCAGTGGCAGCCACGGAGTCTAGATTCGTGCCCGGTTGATGGCAATTGGCTCGCCCCCTATTACATGGGACTTATACAGAATGGGCGAAATGTGGGTGTACTATTTAATCCCCGTAGGGTTAGGCAGAGTTGTACAACTCTGCCTAACCCTACGGGGATTAGAGGCGTGATGTTATGATTATTTGAATTTGACTGCGCGTACGCTGTAAATTACATATAAATAATAAGTAAATATTTTTTTTTATTATCAGAAAAGACCATTGAGCTATTATTACTACGTATAGAGAAGACAGCGCGAACAAAATTTGTGCAACAAGCGCAGCAGTGCGGGGCGCGCGGGGGGCGGCTAATGAGTCATAGATGCGATGTCACCGTTAAGAGGCGACACTTTGTTTATATTCTGCCTATTTCATTGGGATACATTACATTGTTTGACTTACAATTTTTGTTATAATATTTATTTTAGGTATAAACTGACTTTACTCTGCGAAACAAATAATATATTCTGGCATATATACCTACCTATACTAACTGGGTCAGGGTTATGGGAAGTCTCATTCTTAAACAAATTGTATTGTATTCCTAAATAAATAATAATTTTATTTTAGGCCTTTACTTGTACAAACAATTAATTAATTGAAACCAAACAATCTAAAAAAACAATTAGGTACATAGCTAATTGATTTTCTTCTTTCATGAATTTACCTTCCTTCAATTAATAACCACAGTTTCTAAATGTGTAATATTATTATTTTCCACTATAAAAATATACGTCAGGTAATACTATCTACACGACTTGTTACACAGCCAATGTCACTTCTTAAATTTTTAGTCTATGACAAATGACGCAAAATGGCGTCCGCTAAATATTTTGCTCGAATTACATTTTAAAAATGATTATCTAGTTACTTACCGATGGAAAGTTATTCCTTTGCACTTTGCCGTGTTGCTTAAATTATTAGTGCAATATTGTAACACACACGTAACCATTTTTGTTGAATTTTCACGTTTTATTGCTTATATAACAAACAAGACTTAAAGCGCTCAAGAGCGAGCAAGCGACTGAGTGGGTTGTAGCCAGCTGGCTGAGTTTGAACGGAGCACAGATTTTGTTCGCGCTGTCTTCTCTATACGTAGTAGTAATAGCTCAATGGAAAAGACACATTTAAGTTTCACAAAAACAATTTTTAAATAAAAATGAGTATTTCAGACAAAACTAAATCGTTGGTGCCTGTACTAATGATTAAAAATCATTGTGTTACAGACACCAGCGCCTTCCAGAATAGGTTACTTAAAAAGAAAAATCTTACGTCAAGATTACATATAATTGAGTCACTATTTTATCCCATCTGGCTTTTTGGCTATAAGGAAGTATACAAATGCTGAAAAAGGCCACTACTTGAAACACAGTCACAACTTTGTAAAAAAAAATACAAAAACCTAATTCTTTTTCTGAGCAGCGATTCGACTGTCAAGCATCCAAAACTTTCGCATCTTCTGCTAAGTTCGCGAAATCTTTTTCGCAGATTACTTTCATACGACTTGTTGCGATTGTAAGCCGTCATTCTCGTCTGTTTAGACTTTTCTTTTATTTTCAAAGTTTTTCTTTTTTTGTAGAGTTTTTAAATTCGTGTCTGTTGGTGCCAGTATTTTCAAGTAATTTTAGAGAATCGTCGCATTTTGATTGGTTATCCAGCGGCAAACGTATTTTATATTTTCCTAGTCTAGCCTGTGGACGGTGGGCTATGGGCTAGCTCGCCGTCCGTCCGTCTCATGACGACAGGCGTGTCGACGGCGCGTTCGTGTTCCACGCGCGCCTCAAAGAGAGTCAGCAAAAGGAAGGGGTCCGCAAGGACCGATGCCTGCCGGGGTCGCGGGACTGTTCGAAAGAGATACCGTGGCTCACACATCAACACGGTCTAGGGATATTTCATACTCAATTAAATAACTCGAAAAGTACTGGCCGCATTGGAATCTTTTATACACCGATTTGTTTGTAATTTATCTCAGACTAATTCCAAATTCAAATTTTTGAAAATTCTTTTGTTTCGGTGGCATAAAAATGTCTTGATGTAGGTATAGGAGAGGGAATTTTCAGTTGTTTAGAAAACAATACGAATTACGTTTAGTTACAGTTTTTTTTTCATTTTTAAACGAAAGATAAAGTTAAAATTGAGGTATTGTAGCCATGCAACGCCGACATTTGACGAGGGCAGAGATGTTACGAGCTGTGGGAATGCTGGAAGCTGGATCTGTTCAGCGTAATGTTGCTGAGGCCATAGGGACCCATCAAAATGTAATTTCAAGATTGTGGACACGCTATCGTGCCACAGGTGAAGTAGCGGAGAGGCACCGGGGGCCAAGTCGCATCACTACCCCCAGACAAGACCGATTTTTGCAAATTACTGCGCGAGCACAACCAAATGCAACGGCGACTCAATTGGTCCAAAGGCTGCGAGTGGAACACCAAGTGCTTGTGAGTGACCAAACTGTAAGAAGGCGACTGCATGAAAGCAATCTACGCTCTCGTAGACCACTCCGGGTCCCACCTTTACGGAGAGGCAATCGTGGACGACGATTAGAATGGGTTCGGAACCACGTGGACTGGGGCCGTGACCAATGGTCCAATGTGCTGTTCACGGATGAATCCAGGTTCGGCTTCCATCCAGATTCACGAAGGACGCGTGTTTGGCGAGTTCCTGGACGATGGAGCCGTCTCCAGAACCCTCAGGAAGTTCACCCATACCAAGGAGGAACAATTATGGTTTGGGCAGGAATTCGTCTTGGAGGACGGACGGATCTCGTTTGGGTGCGGGGCAATATGACGGCAGAACGATACGTCCAACAGGTGCTGGGGCCCGTAATCTTGCCCCACAGAACACAAATGGGGCAAGATTTCCTGCTCATGCACGACAATGCCCGGGCACACATGGCGAGAACGGTAGCAGCTTGGTTACATACACATAATGTTAGGGCCTTAGACTGGCCTGCTCAATCGCCAGATCTAAATCCCATTGAGCATGCGTGGGATATGCTGCAAAGAAGAGCTCTGAAGGAAGTTCCTGAAAATCTGGCTACAGAAGATCAACTTTTTGCGCACCTCAGAAGGACATGGGACAATATTACGCAGCAAGACATTGACAACCTTGTTCTGAGCATGCCGAATCGTTGCCGATGTGTTATGAACATCATGGGCGCTTTCTCAGACTACTAACTTCAAGTTTATAAACACAAATTAAATGATTTTTCTATTTTTTTCAGTTTTTACTCACAAATTAAAAGTTCATTCATATACGGTTTCCGTCTATGCTTCATTTTTTTTTCCATAAAATCCTGAAATTTTAATCTATACCTTAACCATTATTAAAAAATGGTAGAATATTAAATAACGTACCTTTTAAATCTATACATGGCATATAAATAATTAACACATTGATAGTAATTCGCTTTTTTAAAAATATCCCTAGACCGTGTTGATGTGATAAAGAGGAAAGATTTGTATTTTTGTGTGTGTGTGTTTGTAATGAATAAACTCAAAAACTACTGCGCCGATTTCAAAAATTCTTTCACCATTAGAAAGCTACATTCACCTTGAGTAACATAGGCTATATTTTAGCCCCATACTCTCACGGGAACGGGAACTACGGACGTGAAACCGCGTGACGTATTTTATATTTTCAAAATGATGAAAAATTTATGATTGTCTTTTTAGCAAAGTTCGTGGGGTTAGAGAGATAAAATGTTTATATCAAAAGAGTTCAAATTCGATGGGGTTGCGTCATTTCATTACAGAGTTCCTATGGCCACCTTCCAGCTCCATCATCAGACCCTGGATGCCATATAGAGATTAAGTACTCGTCAAGACAAGATTACGAGCCCCAACTCGATGGGGTTATGTTGTTTTATATCGGAGTTCCTATGGCCACCTTCCAGCTCCATCATCAGATCAGCTCCATGTTCTCATAATATTACATTGCCCCGCGATATACATATGCGTGCAAAATTTCAGGTCAATTGGTAACCGGAAAGTGGGTCAAATTTAACTTGCAAGATTTGATTACAGACAAACACCGGGACAGGTGAAACTAAATTTAGACTTTATGAAGTATATTAACGGAAAACGTCTTTCCGTTAATATACTTCATAAAGTCTTATTTCGTTTCTTTAAAATCTAAACTGTAGCTTGTGTCTTCTAATTTTTACAAGCTTTTATTTAGTTTCACCTGTCCCGGTGTTTGTCTGTAATCAAATCTTGCAAGTTAAATTTGACCCACTTTCCGGTTACCAATTGAGCTGAAATTTTGCACGCATATGTATATCGCGGGGCAATGCAATATTATGAGAACATGGAGCTGATCTGATGATGGAGCTGGAAGGTGGCCATAGGAACTCCGATATAAAACAACATAACCCCATCGAGTTGGGGCTCGTAATCTTGTCTTGACGAGTACTTAATCTCTATATGGCATCCAGGGTCTGATGATGGAGCTGGAAGGTGGCCATAGGAACTCTGTAATGAAATGACGCAACCCCATCGAATTTGAACTCGTTTGATTCGTCTTGATGAGTACTTTGTCTTTAGATGGTATCCAGGGTCTGATGATGGAGCTGGAAGGTGGCCATAAGAACTCCGATATAAAACAACATAACCCCATCGAGTTGGGGCTCGTATGATTTGTCTTGACGAATACTTTGTCTCCATATGGTATCCAGGGTCTGATGATGGAGCTGAAAGGTAGCCATAGGAACTCCGTTATAAAACGACATAACCCCATCGAGTTGGGGCTCCTTTGATTCGTCTTGATGAGTATTTTGTCTTTAGAGGATATCCAGGGTCTGATGGTGGAGCTAAAAGGTAGCCATAAGAACTCCGTTGTAAAATGACATAACCCCATCGAGTTTGGGCTCGTTTGATTCGTCATGATGAGTACTTGGTCTTTAGATCGTATCCAGGAACTGATGATAGAGCTGGAAGGTGGCCATAGGAACTCCGTTATAAAACGACATAACTCCATTGAGTTGGAGCTCGTTTGATTCGTCTTGATGAGTATTTTGTCTTAAGATGGTATCCAGGGTCTGATGGTGGAGCTAGAAGGTAGCCATGGGAACTCCGTTGTAAAACGACATAACCCCATCGAGTTTGGGCTTGTTTGATTCGTCATGATGAGTAATTTGTCTTTAGATTGTATCCAGGGACTGATTATAGAGCTGGAAGGTGGCCATAGGAACTCCGTTATAAAACGAACTAACCCCATCGAGTTTGGACTCGTTTGATTCGTCTTGATGAGTACTTTGTCTTTAGATCGTATCCAGGGTCTGATGATAGAGCTGGAAGGTGGCCATAGGAACTCCGATATAAAACGACATAACCCCATCGAATTTGGACTCGTTTGATTCGTCTTGATGAGCATTTTTTTTTTTTTTTAGATAGTATCCAGGGTCTTATGATGGAGCTGGAAGGTGGACATAGGATCTCCGTCATAAAACTACGTTACCACATCGAGTTTGGGCTCGTTTGACTCATCTTGATGAGTACTTTGGCGCTAGATGGTAACCTTGGTCTGATAATGGAGCTGAAAGATGGACATAGGAACTCGGTAATTAAACGACACAACCCAGTCGAGTTTAGACTCGTTTGATCCGTCTTGAAGAGTACTTTGGTGCTAGATAAGATAAGATAAGATAAGATAAGATAATATTTGTTTATTTCTGAGCATATGGTACATTAAGATCTTAATATTAGACAGTTTCACATATACTACCGTTGCCGGTGTAGAAATATTAAAATCAACTTACAAAGCTCTATGTCGTAACAATGCAAAGTCCCCATTAACATACATTTTATTAGTTGACATGAAATTGTTTTTTTTTATACAATGTCAAGTTATAAAAACACAATTTTTATTTATAAATGAAATGTCAAAAATTACTAGCTATACAATGAATGTCAAATGATTTAGAATAAAAAATAAAAAGAAAACAACAATACGAGACAATGGGTGACAAAAATAATATCAAAATTTATAATTTAAAAATTCATTAACCTAATAAAAGCAGTTGTCTAAAAGCCAGGTAAATATTGCTTTCCTGAATTTATTAGTGGGCAGCACTCTGATACGTGGGGGTAATTTATTAAATATTTTAATCGCCATGCAATTGGAATTCCTGCTATATAAATGTAGTCTCTGGCTAGGTACAAGTAATTTATTTGGGCTTCTGCTTTTCACTCTTTTAGGAATGTGTTCATATAACGGAAACATGTGTGAATACCTTTTAACAAACATACAAATCTCAAAAATATATAGGCAAGGAAGTGGAAGAATTTTTAGCGCTTTAAATAATGGCTTGCAATGGTCTAAATATTCTGTACCATACACAGCTCTGACACATTTTTTTTGTGCAATGAATGCTCTATTCACATCTACTGAATTTCCCCATATCACGAGGCCATAACGCAGTACTGATGCAATATAGCCATGATAAGCATTGAGGGCTATTTCTTTGCTGGCTATTCGTCTCAATTTTCGAAGAGCAAACACAAATTTGTCGAGTCGAGTGCAGACTTTTTCTACATGTTCTTTCCAATTTAATTTTTCGTCAATAATTATTCCCAAGAATAATGTTGAAGGTACGGGTTCCAAAATTGAATTATTGTAGCGTATTTGAGGTGGTTTTACCAAAGAATTATATGTTTGAAATTGTACTAACTTAGTCTTTTCAATGTTTACACGTAAATTATTAGATTCCAGCCATTTTATTGCTTTTAGTATTTCATTGTTAGTGTCGGTTTCTAGTTCATTCCTATTTGAACATTTTATCGTGAGAGTAGTGTCATCAGCAAATAGTGTACAATTATGTTTTAGGTTCTTACAAAGGTCATTTATATAAATTATAAATAATGGAGGCCCTAATACGCTTCCCTGAGGAACACCACAACTATTTATTTTTAGCTCGGAACTGTATTTTTTTTTTTGTGTTTTTGTAAATTTTTGATACTACTGTCCTTTGCTGGCGATTCGATAAATAACTTTCAAGCCAGTCATATGCCTTGCCTCTTATGCCGTATTTCTCCATTTTACTAAGTAATCGATCGTGTGGGACAAAATCAAATGCTTTGCTCATATCTAAAAATACTGATAATACAGACATTTTGTTATTGAGGGCTTCAGATATCAGTTTGACCAAAGTAAAACAAGCAAGTGATGTTGAACTATTCTTCCTAAAACCAAATTGGTTCTCAGTAAGTATGCTGTTTTTATTTAAAAAATTGATTAGTTTCCCGTACATTGCCTTTTCGAAAATCTTGGATAGGATAGGGATTAATGTAACGGGTCTATAATTGGACATATTCGTGCGGTTACCTTTTTTGTATAGCGGTTTGACTATAGATTGTTTTAATCTAGTAGGAAATGTTCCTGTCTCAAATGACAGATTAATTAGAAAACTTAAAGGTACCACTATGCTTTTACTGCTTAGTTTTATTATTTTTGTGTTTATTTCATCGTATCCAGTTGCGTTTAAATGATACGAATCATTTAAAGTGCTGATTATTTTTGCAATATCTTGTTCATTTACAGGAGTCAAAAATATACTGTTAGTGTTAGTGGTAATGTCAATGTTAGTACTTACGTTATTACTATTTTTAAATTTATTGGTAATTTCTATAAAAAAGTTATTAAATTGATTACAAATGTCATTAGGATCATTAATAATAGTATTATTTATTATTAATTCTTTGATGTCATTTTTATAATTATCATCATTAATTAAATTATTTTTTATAATAGACCATGTGGCTTTGCATTTATTTTTAGAATTATTTAAATGTTTTTTGTTATTTATTAATTGTGAATGTGATATACATCTTTTTAAAATTTTAGAATAGGTCCGGTATTTTTTCTTATGATATTTTTTGCCTAGGGCATCGTGTTGGTAATTATAATACAAAGTTCTCTTTTTATGCACGATATTTTTATACCTTTACTAATCCATTTATTTTTTATTGGTTTATTATATTTCTTAATTGTTATTTCAGGGAAACATAGTTTGTAAAAGAGAATATATAGGTCATGAAAGATGTTAAATGCTTTGTTGCAATCTGTTTCTTCATATATTTCATTAAAACTTAAAGCTGACATACAATCTAGAAACTTTTTAATATTATCTTTATTGTAATCTCTTTTGACTTCATAATAGAAGTTTGGAATCTTCGGCTTATTATTAGCTATCGGAAGAAAGAATGTTAATGACTGCCCCGTATCATGATCTGAGAGGGCTAGGTTATGTATACTGCTTTTTGTGTCTACGGTTGAGATATTACTTGCTATTTGATCTATGCAGCTTTTTTTTCTGGTGGGCATTTTAATATGTGCCAATAAATTGAAATTATTTAAAATAGATATTAATTCTCTTGTCTGTGTAGTGTCTTTTAGCATATCTATATTCCAGTCTCCGCATATAATGATACGATTTCGACTTTTATGAGTTAATTTGTGTAACAAAACTTTAATTTTGCTGAAAAATATACCTACATCGGAGTCCGGGATTCTATAAACACATACTAATATTAAGTTATGACTCGGAACTTCTATGCCGCAGCATTCAAAAGAATAATCGCAAGACAATTCATTTGTTATTTGTAAAGCGCTAAAAACTAAACCCTCCTTCACCAATATGCACGTGCCGCCCCGTTTTTTATTGGAGGATCTTGAGTAATTCGCAGCTAGCTTATAGTTTGCCAGTCTAAGATTACATTCATGACCGGATTGTATAAAGGTTTCACTAAGACATATAAAGTCTATCACACCCATCCCTTTAGTCAACTCAGATATTGTTACTTCAAAGAAATCTAATTTATTGAGTATTCCAGCTATATTTTGATGTAACAATGTAAGTTGTTGTTTATCATTCCTGGCATTGTTGTTAAAGGGTGGGACGAAAAAACTTATTTTGCACATAAGCTTTACTCGTCAGTGATATTGGTGAATTTTCATGGTTATAGTCCAAAGGGTAATTCTTAATGTCAACAAGTATGCGACTAAAAATACTTCTAAATATACATTTTATACCTAGCTTATTAAGTCTGCCCGTTTTATATGAGAACATTTCCAAGGAGAGGTCACGATTCGTATCAAAGAAATATGCATAATTATAGTTTTGTATGTCCATGTAAAGCAAATTACTAAACAATTCTACTCGATAATTATGAATAAGGGCTCCCGTTATGTATGTTGGAGAACATACATTCACATTTGTTTGATTTGTTTGCGCCAAAGATTCTCTAATTAGTCTAACAAGCTCGATGGAGTCCTCATTATCTTTGAAGTCCTTTTCTCCAATCATTACTATACAATAGTCGTCCATGTTAAAATCTTGAACCTTGTTCGTAATATTCTTGAGTATATCTTTCATTTTACTATTAGATGACACATAATGACAATACTCAAACTGCCCGCAGAAAGTCTCTTCTATAATTTCTACCGGCCGATAGTTGTTGCAGTTACTAAGGACACATAGTTTCCTTTTTCTTTGTTTTTCTTTTATTTCGTAATTTCCTTGCTGGTTCTCCTTTTGTATGATTTCTGCTTCATTTATAATTGAAGTTGGTCCCTCAGATAAATTCTTCAAGTTACGATTTACCTCTAGAGGTGCCCCATTCTCGCTCGTACTGAGTGCAGCACCCTCTGTTATGATTTCTTTACACCTATTTGTTTCTATATCTACGAGACTCTTATCCAGGTTCTTTCTGGTAATATTTAAATTATTTTGTATCATACCTTTATTTTTCTTTAAAGTTGAGTGTTTTTTTTGTAGTACTAGGTTGACTGCTACATAGGTTTTTTAGTTTAGCTATGATAATTTCATGTTCAGTTGTTTGTTTCTTCAAGGTGGCGTTTTCCATGACTAAGTTGCCAATTTCATCATGAGCAGTATTTAATTGCGCTCTCAACTCTTCAATATCTCCATTTAGTCGTTCACACTCTTCGCAACATAATGTGGTAGTTTGTGGTAAACTTTTTGTGAGATATTCAGAATTAGCAGAGTCGAAAGAGGAAGCCGGAGAGTTAATTACTGTTTTATTTCTTCGCATGGTTATATTTTGAAAATCCATCTTTATTTGAGATTACTGCCAGTTTATATTGTAGTTTTGAATCTAAGCGAAGCGTGGCGTAAGCTAAGTCTGCTATAAATACAAAGCGTAAGCTCAAGATGTTATAACAATCGCCCGTAAGCGTTAAGCATGTGTGCGTAGAAGCGGCCGATCTGCGGGTTGCCCTAGGTCAGGGACGCAAGTCATTGCAAATTTTTACTAAAAGTTTTTCACTAACTACTCACGGTATCGATGCAGTCCAAATGTGTTATATATATCACTATTTAGCCCGTTTCACAGGCTTTACACACAGCACTAATGAATTGGGCTACTTTTAACCACTTTTTTGCAATTTTTTAACGAAGACAAAAACAAATACGGTGTTCACTCTTTGAATCTCAACGTGAAGTATATATAGATCCTGCGGACTCTCCGTCCGCATACCGGCCCGTGGTGCTGCTCGACGAGGTGGGCAAGCTCTTTGAAAGAGTCATTGCAAACCGCCTCGCCGAGCACCTTGCGGGGACTGGGCCGGACCTTGCGGAACACCAGTTTGGTTTCCACAAGGGGCGCTCTACGGTGGACGCCATCATGCGCGTGAGAGCCCTCACGACGGGGGTTGCGGTGTCCAGGGGTGGGGTTGTCTTGGCGGTGTCTCTCGACATCGCCAACGCCTTCAACTCCATGCCCTGGAGCTGCATTAGGGAGGCACTCCGGTATCACCGGGTGCCGACCTACCTCCGTCGAGTGGTCGGGGACTACCTGACGGATAGAGCCGTTATCTACCCCGGTCGCAGCGGAGAATGGAACCGGCGAGAGATGTCGTGTGGTGTCCCACAGGGATCGGTTCTGGGGCCGTCCTTGTGGAACATCGGTTACGACTGGGTGCTGCGCGCCGACCTCCCTAGCGGTGTCAGCGTGGTTTGTTATGCAGACGACACGCTGGTGCTGGCACAGGGGGGGTCGCACGAGGCGGCGGCTGAAGCGATGACACGCGGGGTTGCGATAGTCGTTGAGAGGATCCGGCAACTGGGTCTCGAGGTGGCATTGCACAAGTCCGAGGCCATGTGCTTTCATGGGCCTCGGAATGCGCCACCTCCGGGATCCTTGCTCACGGTAGGAGGGGTATCCATCGGCGTCGAGTCGACTTTGAAGTACCTAGGACTCGTCCTCGACAGCCGGTGGAACTTCGTGGAGCACTTCCGACGTTTGGCCCCCAAACTGGAATGGACTGGGGCTGCCTTAAGGCGGCTCCTGCCCAACCTGGGGGGGCCGAACGCCTCCTGCCGGAGGCTCTACGCGGGAGTCGTGCGGTCCATGGCCCTTTACGGGGCCCCGGTGTGGGCGCGTTCTTTGAGGCGGCGAGCCGCCCACTATCTGAACGCGCCCCAAAAGGTGGTAGCCGTAAGGCTGGCCCGGGCGTACCGCACGATCTCCCGCGAGGCAGCGAGCCTCCTTGCCGGATTGCCGCCGTGGGATCTGGAGGCGATAGTCCTCGCGCGCCTGCATGAATGGCGCGCGGAGGCACTACGCCGGGGGGAAACTCCGCTGCAGCGACAAATTGTCGCTCAGCGGACAGACTTCCGGCGGGATCTCATGGCGACATGGAGAGAGCGACTGTCGCAACCCCGCGCAGGGCACGCCACGATAGTGGCGATAAGTCCCCTCTTTGAGGAGTGGCTTGAGAGACGCCACGGCGTCCTCACCTTCCGCCTGACGCAGGTCCTCACCGGACACGGAGTGTTCGGGAGGTTCCTGCACCGAATCGGGCGGGAGGAAACGCCCGGGTGTTTCCATTGCGAGGATCGACCGGAGGACACGGTGGAACACACGGTGGAGGTGTGTCCCGCGTGGGCGGAGCACCGCCGTGTCCTCGAAGCGGCGATTGGCGGCGGCGACCTCTCGCGTCCGGCCCTGGTGCAAGCCATGGTCCGGAGCGAGACGGAATGGGATGCCGTCACCTCCTTCTGCGAAGCAGTAATGCTAGAGAAGGAGGTGGCGGAACGTGAGAGGGAGAGAACCTCTCAACGTCCCGGCCGCCGCGGGAGACGCCCCGGGCGTCGGGGGCCACAACCACGTGGCCCCCGGCCACCGTAGGCGCGGGCCTGTGGACGGTGGGCTATGGGCTAGCTCGCCGTCCGTCCGTCTAATGACGACAGGCCGTGTCGACGGCGCGTTCGTGTTCCACGCGCGCCTCAAAGAGAGTCAGCAAAAAGGAAGGGGTCCGTAAGGACCGATGCCTGCCGGGGTTGCGGGACTATTCGAAAGAGATACCGTGGCCCCGGAACACAAAGGGCGATGAAGGAACATGGATGGGTTTTAGTCAGTAAAAGTCTGACACTCCCTCCTGCTCCGCCCAGAGCGGGAGGGGTTATTTGATGATTTCCCATCCGAAAAAAAAAAAAAAAAAAAAAAAAAAAGTATATATAGATGGTAACCAGGGTCTGATGATAGAGCTGGAAGATGGCCATAGGAACTCGGTAATTGAACGACATAACCGCATCGAATTTGGGCTCGTTTGATTCATCTTGATGAGTACTTTGGTGCTAGATGGTAACAGGGTCTGATGGTGGAGCAGAAAGGTGGCCATAAGAACTCAGTAATTATGCGTCACTACCGTGTCGAGTTTGATTCGTCTTGATGGGTGGATCGTTTTTAATGGGTGGTGAGTGTGAGTGGTGGTGGTTTGGTGGACGTAAATATGCGACACCATCTTCGGGAAAATAAGTTCATTCATTCGTTCGTTCCGTTTGTTATGAATATGGATTCTATTTTTAATTAGATGGATGACCCAATGCCAAGGTGAGCACGTGCAGGGCTAAATGGTATGAGGGTGTATATGTCATATCGCTAACGTTGCGCTTGCGCTTCAGGGTATCAGGGTGAACCCTGTTTTACTGAAACACTTATCCCCCTACAACGGAACTCTGGGGGGATGGACCGTTTTTGTCCTATACTCATGGAAACAACATGAACAAAAAAATACTAAAAAGTTAAAAATAACATTAAAAGAAAAAAAAAATATTTTTAAAAACAAGCTTTTATTACTTATTAATAAAAAGAACTAAAAAGTTCAAAATAATTTTAACCTTATGAAAAATAAAAGCGTGTTACATTTTGATTGCAAAAGAAAAATAATGAAGGTGTATATGCTAAAAAATGTAACACGCTTTTATTTTTCATAAGGTTAAAATTATTTTTAACTTTTTAGTTCTTTTTATTAATAAGTAATAAAAGCTTGTTTTTAAAAATATTTTTTTTCTTTTAATTTTTACTAAAATACTTTAAAAGCCTGTCATAAAATTCATACTTTACTCAAGAAAATTCCAAAGAGCAAATCGTCTTATATATCCGATTTGACGAAAAACCGAGTACAAAATAAACCCTTACTTAATCCTCTACAGACCCAACCTTCTTCCAGAATTTGTTAATAGTAACACTAACTCGAATGTTAGAATTTTCCCCAGAATGTTCAATAACGTAAACATAACGTATATTACAGTTTTAATACAAACGTATATAGTAGAGTAATGGTTGGAATTTTTAATATCAAGAGACCAGTGACGGGCAGAATATGACAATGCCTCAACATGTTAGGAATCCCCATTGTTGACTTTTACGGACTAACAAATACCATACATATATTTACATTGTAACACAAATTCAAGTTTATTCCACATAGGGTAGGGTTCAAAATCCCTTGCTGTTATCTGACGTAGGTTTTTGATTCAGATTACGGGTTGTGAACGAGTATTGTTCGAGTACAATCGCTTGCTTTTTAGGTATCGATATTGGTCTCTCCAATGAGAGGTTTTCCTTTTGAGGTTTTAAAAAAAAACTTAGTTTCCAAGAACTCTATAGATGGCGTTGAACTTACTATGCCAAAGCCAAAACGCTTGAAAAAAAAAACATTGTGTCACGTCACATACTCTCGTTGACTGACACTTTAATTTGCATAACCTTCCGAATATAACCAACATTTCTCGCGCTTTGTTAAAATCAGTTTTTTTAGGTTCCGTTCCTTTCATTATCATACTTACTCCTAGCGCCATCTATCCAGCGACTAGGGAAGAGCTAAAAAGAAAATCCCTCATTACGGATAGATTAACAATAGGCAAAGTTTTCCTCTGGTAATAATGTTGTTATGGGATTGGCAGGCATTGACGGCATTGGCATTATTGGTAGAATACAGGGTTTGTTATTACAAAACTTTTTTGCAAAAAATAAAACCGACTTCAAAAAACAAAAAAGTATAAAATAACTTTAGCTTCAGAAGTCGGTGACTTGTTTCAAAAAAGTTTTTTAATTTTCCATTTTTAGTTGTAATATCATTATACAAATATGTGCTATACATTTATTTTACATTGTTAACAATACATACCTATCATGGTAATGGCTTATCCCCAATCAAATGGAAACTAACTTAACTGTCTAAATATGGTTGTTCTGTACACATCTGCGTACTCCCTCAGAGCATACAGGTGTGATGTTACGTCATGGTTTTGTATAAACAATAAACATCCAAGCGATTCCAGCAATCACTGCAGATTTGCCGTCTATTTTTGAAGAGTTCTATTCTATATCTCCGAAGATCAGCATCAGATCTTCACAAAATTTAAACAGGACCACACGGAAAGCACCAACTTTCAAATAAAAAAAAAAACATCAAAATCTCTTCACCCAGTCGAAAGTTCTGAGGTAACAAACACAAAAAAAATACAGTTGAATTGAGAACCTCCTCTTTTTGGAAGTCAGTTGAAAAGGGTTCAATGTCGAATTAAAAACAGTTAAACTGATTGGAATTGATAGGCTTACTTCTTGACTGTAAATACCTAAACATAACGTTACACCGGTGGACCTAATGTAGTACACCTACATTTCGCCAGTTTTGTTTAAGTCCCATGTAATAAGGGACGAGCCTATTGCCATCAACAGGGCACAAATCCAGACTCCGTGGCTGTGTTCTGAGAAATACCTCATGGAAAAACCCAATAACACTTTGCTCAACCCAGGAATCGAACCTAGGACCTTGTGCTCAGCAGTTGCACTTACAACGACCAGGCCTAGATCAACGAGGCAGGCAACTGTAAATACATGGATTAAATTAGTTACGTATTGCACTGTAATCACACAAATAATATAAAGGCGAAAATTTGTATGTGTGTATGTTTGCTACTCTTTCACGCTAAAACTACTGAATGGATTTGAATGAAATTTTGCACACATATAGTTTATACCTGGATTAACACATGGGATACTTTTTATCTCGATAGTATGATCCCGTGGGACAATTATCTAACTCCACACGGGCAAAGCCGCGGCCATATGCTAGTGTACCTATAAACGTATTTTGTGCTTTAAAAATAGAATCAACTATGACGCTACGAATCGTAGGCAATGCTACGCGTCGTAGACATTGCTACGCGACTACGAGACTCTTTGAACGCTACGGAATCTCTTTATCCGTATTTTGCTTTAGTGACTTCTTTACTTTTCAGTAAGTAACCCTTTTAACGATATCTTGTTTGATTTGGTTTCGTATACAGACTTAGAAAAAAGCTCGGTAAGGAGGTAAGGAGCTCGTGGCTAAATAATAACAGCCGCTCGGTTTGATCTTCAGGTTAAGCCGCTTGCCTAGGTTGGCCCGTGGATGGGTGACCACCCATTACATACCGAATTTTCTAGGTGCCTCGGAAAGGACGCTAAGCCCCAGTTACAGTGACAGTGGTTATACGTTGTTAGTGGCCCGAAAGTCTGACAACTTAGTTGTACCTACTAGAAGATAATAGTACTAGCGTACAGAAGTTGCACTCTTTTGATCTTGAAGAAAGCCGACATTATAAATACCTAAACTGGGCCCGCTCGATCTAAATTGTGCTTTGACGCCACGCGTTAGCGTATTTTATTCGGCGTCTCACTGCTTAATGGTCAGTCGGTAGGGTTGCCTCAAGTACTCAAAATAAAATACTACCAACATTTTTTATTTATTTATTTTATTATTTAAATTTTAATTAAAACTTTTATAAATACAATTGTTTTACTCTATTATAATGTCTCATATATATCTTGCCTTCTCTAAAATTACGATTAAGTACTTTTTAACTTGAATAGCAGATAAATGCGAAATCTAACAAATGCGTAATTTTAAAATAAACTCTGATGGGAAGCATGGAGCAGTGAAATTTATATAAAATAGACAATTTTTTTCTACATTTATTAACAGCAACAGTTTATCCGGCTTGTCATTTTCACTAGTAATGATTAATGATCAATAAATTAGTCAGTTAACAAACACGAAGTACGAGTAGGTAGGTACGCGACGCAAGGTCAAAAGAGCGCGAAAAATTTAACGCGGCATACGTACGCACGCACGGCTGGAGTGGAGCGCGAAAGCCCTACAGAGCTTGCATGTTCAATATGCGCGAAGCGGTAGGTAATTATCTCATGCCTACACACGGAGTGCAATAGCTCTGGTTGTACCAAGGGTTCGTATTACCCAGTACTAACTGGGTTGTGGAGGTCAAAAGCAAAAGAACATGGACCAAAGAAAAATATATTTGAGCATCGTTTGGGTACGGAATCTTAAAACGACTATCTAATATCGAGTTTCCCTCATTAAAACGCCTCCGTTAATATAAGGAAAACCCCTGTTTTGTAAGATTTATATTCTGAGCAATACTTTATTTAGGCTGTTTAAAAACGAACTAAATTGTGCTGGAAATCGCATGTGCGCGTGCTTCGTCCATACTTATAAATCCAGCCAAAGCTTGTGTGCGTATTTAAAAACAGCTGAAAAAAACATGGAATCCCTGAAGGGAGCAGAGCAGCACACCCACATTTCGTCAATAATGTTTAAGTCCCATGTAATAGGCCTATTGCCATCAACCCGCCACAAATCCAGACTCCGTGACTGCTACTGAGGAACTCTTAATGGCATAACCCAATAACTCTTTGCCCGACCCGAGAATCGAACCCAGGACCTCATGAATAATGAGGCAGTCCTTGCTGGAACAACACCATTCAAAAACTGTTAAAATGTCATTAACAAAAGTTTCTCTTGAAAACAGTCCGTAATATTCGTAGGTCACATAAAAACGAACAACAAGAGCGAAACGTTCCCGAGTGTTTAATTCAGTTAAACGCGTCCGGGAACTTTAAACTCAATACTGAAGTTTATTCGACGCAGCCTGACGCAGCGGTCATAAGCGAGGGACATACGGGCTAAAGAGTTGGTGAACAAGATTAAGAATAAGAATAATTTATTTAAAAAGTATATATTACAAAAGTGTACATTTAGGTGCAGTAGTGTTATTTCTTAAAAAAAAATGTCTCATTAGTGCATAAAAGTAAACTATAACTACAATATAATATAACAGTTGCAAGTAACGAAAATGTTAGGTAGCGACCTGCCTGATCTAGGTTTATTTAAACCTGTGTTTCAGGCCATCACTTTACATTGCATAATTTAATTAGGACAGTAAAAGATTAAAAATAAAATAAATCTAATAACAACTATAACAAAAATCAAATTGTTACAAAAACATTAAATTAAACATTAGAACTAACTTTAAGTAACAATAATCAAACTAGGACGTCTAGATAGTATCGCTAAATAATCCTATATTACAAAACTACATTTCCTATAACTAGACTACAGAAGTTTAGTTTGTTGTTGATTCTTTTAAACAGAAAAGGTCCAGTAAGGTTGTTAGTGGATCGGGGGCCACCACGTGGCCCCCGGCCACCGTAGGCTATGGGCTAGCTCACCGTCCGTCCGTCTGATGACGACAGGCCGTGTCGACGGCGCGTTCGTGTTCCACGCTCGCCTCAAAGAGAGTTAGCAAAAAGGAAGGGGTCCGTAAGGACCGATGCCTGCCGGGGTTGCGGGACAGTTCGAAAGAGATACCGCGGCCCCGGAACACAAAGGGCGATGAAGGAACATGGATGGGTTTTAGTCAGTAAAAGTCTGACACTCCCTCCTGCTTCGCCCAGAGCGGGTCATTTGATGATTTCCCATCCGAAAAATAAAGAACAAAAAAAAAGGTTGTTAGTGGACAGAAACAAAATATGATAGGCACATAAATAAATAAAATAAATCAATTTATTGAGACACACAAGTTACAAATTAGATAGAAACCGTGGGCCCCAAACTAGGCACAGCCTGTATCTTGGTGGCCCAAAACATATACCTAATATGATGAGAATATGATTGGTTATGTTATTACTTCCCAGTAGTTCCCAGAATTTGAACACTCTACAGTATCGAATGGAGTAAAAGTATATTCCTGTCGAGGAATACTGATTTTCGAAAATCTAATGATGCAGTTTTAGTTTTCATCAAAATCGGGCTCGAGACTCCTTTAGGTTTTTTTTTGCTATTACTCATACTTTCGGATTTGCCCATCCACGCCCACTACAAAAGTTCATCCTGTATATCCGTTTCAAGTTTTAATTGTTAATGATAACTATGTTTGCGCATACGCTTATGCACTATACAGGGTGTCCAGCAATGAATGGATAACCTTGAAATGGCCCCTAGCAGAACCCATGGCCATTCAGAAATAAATACGAAAAAAAAAACTATTAAAAAAAAAATTCTTCCGTACATGTAGGGCCTGGCGAATGGGGGGCTATATTAAATTTTTTTGCTTCATTAATTTTTTCTCCTTGTCTACATTAATAGCACTATTTAAGGCAGATAAAATTATGAATTGTACCAGTATCAAATCTACTTGAAACCCACATTATTTTAAAATTATTGGTCACTCATGTATGTTTACCTTTTTTTTACTCTTACTAATTTTCCAAAATAAATGAACTTGCTTACAGGTATTATTCATTACTTATGACAGATTTCTTTCGATTTTTTTTCTAAATGGCTTTAAGTTTTACTATCATTTATCATACCAAGGTTATCCATTAATAATCAGACACCCTGTATATAACAGAGGAGCTTGTGGCTAAATAATAACAGCCGCTCGGGTCGATCTTTAGGTTAAGCGGTGCTTGCCTAGGTTGGTCTGTGGTTGGGTGACCACCCTTGCCTACCGAGTTTCCTCCGTGCCTCGGAAAGCACGTTAAGCTATTGGTCCCGGCTGTCATTTGTAGATCTTTGACAGTCTTTACAGGTAGTCAGTGGCCCAAAAAGTCTGACAACCAGTCTCAAAAACGGGCGTTTTACACCCATTAAATTTACACTTGGTTGAATTTGGGCTAACGAGCAAGTGTACACGCGTCACAATGCATTTGAATCCAAAAAATAAATAAAACCTACCAGTCTTGTTAAATAAAGCAGAAAATTAAATTAAAACTTAGAAAAGCAAACACATTGAACTTACACGATAACTCTATAGCTTAAAAACTAAGCCTATATGTTAAAGCTAACAAGGGCATGAAAACGTATACAAACCGAGTACCCCGGATATAGAGTATGGTGCTTCAATGATTGTATAACGAGCATACATGGCTGCATTCGAGAGGCACTTTTCAATTCGATTGCGATGTCTGTCTCTCGGGTTTGTAGACTCACCAATCTCTACGGAGATTAAACAAGTAAAGAAAGAAAGAAAGAAAAATATTTAAGTACGCCGGAGATGTTATATACAGGATCATCATCATCACCTGACTAGCCTTTTCCCAACTATGTTGGGGTCGGCTTCCAGTCTAACCGGATGCACCTGAATACCAGTATTTCACATGGAGCGACTGCCTATCTGACCTCCACAACCCAGTTAATACTGGGTAATCAGAAGCCTTGGTACAACTAAGTTGCTACCTCCACAACCCAGTTAATACTGGGTAATACGATACCCCTTGTTGGATAAGCTAGTCCAGCTTCATCATTCCTGTTACCCGAATTTGAATACCCAACGACAGTTTTCCTTTCAATCCAATTAGTATCAAAATAACAACTAGTACCAATAACACTTTTTCCGACCTGGGAATTAATCCCAGGACCATGCTCAACAATGACAGCAGCCGCTTGCAACCACTCGACCAATGACGCAGTCACAGTTCTTTTAAAATTCTGATATTTCTATGGTGACAATGACGGTACTAAAAACATTTGCAACAGACTTTCACAACAACAATTAAAACGCTATCACTATTCACGAGCGTTACCATTGAGTGCCCGCTGAAAATTACACGCCCTTGAATAATTAAAGTTGAAAGCACTATGCAGCAGAGTAAGTCAAAGTCAATAGCAATTCTCAGTTAACAAATAGAGGCTAAGATTGCCACTGAAGCTAATTAATGCTTTGAAGAAGCAGATGGATTTTGCGGCGCCAAAAACTCATTTCACCGTCTGTTTTACATTTCTAATACGAACAAACACTAAGTAAGAAATTGCAGAATGTTAGCCAATGATATTCTATTAAACAGGTATGTTGTGAGTGCGCAATCGTGAAGACTCGAAAATGGGCCAATTGGTTCGTTTTGACTTTATTCTACGTCACTGCGTGTATGTGAGCTGGCTCTGCCCCGCGGAACACTTTTTTCGGTGGTTTTGTAGGTGTATTACATATCTGTTTATTAGAATATCATTGATGTTAGCTGTATATTAGATGATGAGATATTTTGACTGCTTTGTTATTGTAGTGGTTTGATTGTTATAAAGTTGAAAGTTATAAGGTTTTTTCATCAGGAATTTCATTAGCAACCACAGAGTCTGGATTTGTGCCCGGTTGATGGCAATAGGCTCGCCCCTTATTACATGGGACTTAAACAAAACTGTCGAAATGTGGGTACTAATCTGGTACACCTCTGCCTAACCCTTCGGGTATTACAGGCATGATATTATGTTAAGTTATTGAAATAATATAAAATTAACTTCTATAATAGGCTTGTCGACTGAAAAAATCTAATTAGTCCGTCAGTTAGATTAAGAAAAATGTTGACCCGTATTTTTTCTTTTGTTACGTAAACCAAAATTGATGAAAATACGATTACAATGTTTTTCATATTCTCAATACGTCACGCCTTGGTATAATTTTCAGTGCATTCTGACGTTACGAGCCCCCACTCCAGAGTTTTGATGCGTTATAACTTTGTCAAAATTCATTGATTTACAAAAACAAAAAAATATGTATCCATTATTTTCGAATACTCTAACTGACGGACTAAATAGATTTGAAATTTTTTGATATTTTCGTCATGCCTATTCTTAGATTGATGTTCTTTTGTTAATGTCACCGCTTATTATTACTTTCATAAGTTGAACCGAGTTGATCTACTATATCGAACTGTTTAGTGGCAGTAAGGCGAGCACCATTTGCCCTGTAATTAATGAGAAGAAGGATAATTAAATCGGATTTGTGAGAACGAAAACACTGCGGTTCTTTTTTTTTAAAGGCTAAGATAAGTTTCTTTGTAGTTTTCGCTTTTTTAATTATACCGCTTGAGTGTAATTAAGCCTTCTTCTAAAGTTATTGCTTTATAATTTAATTCTATTTAAATTAGTTTACTTGGAATTGGAATTTTCAGTTAATCCCTCGGGATTTATTGAATTAGAAACGTTTTGTTGTTGGATTCAATTTAAGAGGATAATTCTAAAGTTGATTTATTTATTATTTATTAATGTTAAGTTTATAAGTATTTGTATTTGAGATTGAAAACCGCTATGCAAACATTAATTTACAACTCGTCCCAAATGAGGTGTGGGCATGTGGGACGAGTTGATTTAAACGGAGTAGATTTGTGTAGTACACTTATATTTTGATAGTAATGTCAGGTTAAAACCTCATACTTTACCTTTATGAATTGAAACACTGGTTAGTTAAACAGAAACAGCCAATAATTATCCCCGAAAATAACCCAAAAAAGCCTAATACAATTATAAACCTATAATTGATTATTACAGATTTACGATATACTATCATAAAGTAACTCCAATATTAGACAAGATAGTATTATCTTTGGAGAGACCTGTATCACGATTCAACCACACACATATTGACAATGTAAAATATTCGAACTGTTTTATATGGCATGAATACTTGAATCTACTAGATTGAATCTACAAAACGCGTTTATTTTGTTCCAAGATTTATCATCATTTGAAGTAAGATTCGTTTCTACACTCAACAAACTATGTAGAAAATAATAATTATTCACAGAAGTTGCTATCGGTAAAGCTGTGGGCCCTCATATCACAAAACTGGAGCCCTGAGACAGCTACACGGGGTCGCGGCAGACCGAGAAGATGGCGGGACGCCTTGGATGACTTTCTCTTTAAATGACGAGAAGAGGCACAACACCGAGAAAAGTGGAAGGAACGGAGGGAGGCCTTGGCCTAACAGTGAGAAATTTTAGGATAAAGAAAAAAAAAAGTTGCTATACTTTTGTACTACCACATTAATTTATTTTACTTACGTGCCCTTTCCACATTTAGGCGCCGACGACGGAGCAGAAAATGTGCAAACATTTTCCAGCACAACAAAAATCCGACATAGTTGTACCGGAATATTTTACACAAATTAAAACCCGAGTTTTTAAGTTAGTACGGCAATACAAAGAACGTGAAATACTGACCTATTTCGCTGACAGTACAATGCTCCCCGGAAAGTAAATTACTTTTCCTAGCGGTGGATAAGATATTCTTTTTTGTTCTCAATTTAATTCTCTGCGGATGACATTCAATATTTTTAATACCATTGTCTGCAACTATGAGGGATTATTCTCGGACAAAGTGAATTTAGTTAGGTATTTTTCTTTGAAGCAAAAGAGAGATAAGTAAGGTAATCTCTGTTAGAATTTTAAGGATATTCAGTCAACATTAGCTAGCATTTTGTCATTCTAAAATATTAATTACGCTTGAGTTTATCACCCAAAGAATGTTTCCTATAACGTTATTCAAGACGAGAATACAGCCCAACCGTAACAAGTGCGCGCTACGCCGTAGTAAATACGAGCTACGCCGTAGCTTCACGCGTAGCATAAATTCATGATTGTCATGCTTGTATTTTTGGCATGAAAAATAAGTTTATTTGACACTCTAGTTCGTTATTGTGTGTCCATTTATTAAATCTCTGACCCTGAAATTACTGTCATCATGTCTTTTTCAAACCATTTCTCGTAAAAACTGTCTACGTTTGAACGGCCCGTGGTCCATTTTATTTTGGGCAGTTCAGACTAAACACCCACCCATTTATATACTGTTCATCTAAGGAAATCTATCGATCTGATACTAGCTAAACCGTATACCTTTACAAAACACAGCTTTGGCTGTCTGCCTTTTTATCCCGAGCGTTACATCAGAAACCTTTTCCTAGTTTACACGATTTAGTCGCTTTTTCACATTGGATAGAACCGTACGGCTTTGGTCAATTGAAAAAAGGGACAAGATCGGGTATAATGCCGAACGGACGGACGGAGCATACGATGTTAATCGGATCCAGTTAGGATAGTGTACGTAAACGGAGCGGTTGAGATATACTTGCTTGTAACGTTGATTAGGTCCAAATTCAATTAGGTTGAAGCGTTTTTTTGGTACTGAGTTTTAGTTAAAATGTTGATTAAACGTTTATCATTGCTAGATAGTGTTTGAACTGGAATTTTGTGCTTATTATGTTACTAAACATTTCACAATCTGAGTACTGTAGTTTTCGAGAAAATTACATTAGATAAGTTTTTTTTTTTATCAAATAATTATGTATGATTGTTGGAATGGGTGTGTAAAGTAACTAAACTAGGTGAATTATGAAATGAGCATATAAGAGGAAGTTTGAAAATGACACGTGTTACAGAAAAGATGAAAGGGACTTTGAAGGGACGGAGTCTTGCGATGGACATGTGATAAGGATGGGACACATGGATGTCGCTATAACCTCCTCCTTTTGCAAGTTGGTTAAAAAGAGCGATGAATATAAATGTTGATGGGTGGAGAGGGAGAGGAATACCAATGAAAAGAAGGATGGCTTGTGAGAAGAATGATATGAATGAAAAAGGTGTAAATGATTGCGTGACGATTGACAGGGGAGATTGAATGAATGAATGAATGAAAAAAACGTGTTGTGCCGACCCTAAATAACACGGCACAAGGACAGGAAGCTGATGATGACTTAAGGCCCTTCTAACCCCCGGGGTTGCGGGACTATTCGAAAGAGATACCGTGCCCCGGAACACAAAGGGCGATGAAGGAACATGGATGGGTTTTAGTCAATAAAAGTCTGACACTCCCTCCTGCTCCGCCCAGAGCGGGAGGGGTTATTTGATGATTTCCCATCCGAAAAAAAAAAAAAAAAAGGCCCTTCTAACCCTAAAATTAGCAACTCTATTTGTGGTGGTTCAAACTTCGTTATAAATACTGTTAGAATAAAGTTCTAATCAGCTTGCACTACAAAGCGGTTATTACGTCAGTCACTGCGGCCGAATAGTGCGAAATGAGTGGTTTTTTGCGATTTATAAAAAATCTATTGATTAGACTAACAAAATAAAACACAAGACCTGCTTTATAGTTGGTTCAGTTAGTATGCCAAGTTTCACGATCTAATTTGAAGTACTTTTTGAATACCAGCGCCCGTCCAGCGGTTTATTGTTCGATTTGGAGGTAACTTTGGAATTATTTTCTATCGAGAAAAGTTTATAAAATCATGTTTTCATCACACATAGTACTTAGCATTAATGCTCAACTTTACCATTTGTATTTATTTCAAAATTAATGCTGCAGTATTTTAGGCGTAACGGAGGATCATGCTAAGCCATTTGAGGGAGTATAGGCCCTTAATGAGGGCTATCGCGCATGAATTTGCCGCTAGAGGCGTTCGTGTAGAGTAAGGTCTTCCGAAATGTCAGATGTCATACAGTGTTCGCACGTTGCTTTTTTTCACGTATTTATACTAATAGTCACGATTGTGTTCTAGATTGAGCCATTCTTGATTAATTATGACTTGAAGATTTTAAGTAGCAACTTCGGATAATATTTGTTAGTACTTGGAGGTAGAATAATTTTTAAATGTTTCATGCTTGCTAATTTTAGGAAGAATATTGTAAATATGTATCTTAAGCTTACACTATGTTGTTATACGTAATAAAATAAACTTTATTATGAAGTTATTGGTACAAGTTAAAGTATTAAAATATAATTATTGACAGGACCTTATTCGACAGTGCGCCATCTGGTGAGCTCATAAGCGATAACCTTAATTGTACGGATATTTCTATATTTGTGTGTAGAATTTACTGCAGTGATAATAAAACCAACAAAACATTGCATTCGGACCTCGACTAAAAACATACACAACAAAACACAAACGTAGCTGACTATAAACAAGTCGATTAGTGTTTCCATTAGTCGATTCTGTTTACGTTTCGAATAGTAATTGTCGTGGCCGATGGGGAATGGAGACTGGTTAATGTGTTACATGACCGACATAATAACGTTGCCTAATTGTCACTGTCCTGATGGAAACGGCTGTGGCTTAAGTTAAAGGAGATTGGTTTTTCAAGCCAACGCTGGTGTGCTCTATATGTGGGCAAGTGATGCCCGTTTGCTTCAACGTGATACAATTCATGCGCATAGTTGCTTTGAATCTTTGACACACACTTTCTTTTATACATGTAGTCGATCAAAGATCAATCTTCAGGTTAAACCGCACTTGCACTTGGTCCGTGGATGGGTGACCACATAGCGAGTTTCCTCCGTGCCTCGGAAAGCACGCTAAGCCGTTGGTCCCGGCTGTCAATTGTAGATCCTTGACAGTCGTTTCCAACCAACCAGTGGCCTAAAAGTTTGACAACCAGTCTAACCAAGGGGTATCGCATTACCCAGTACTAACTGGGTTGTGGAGGTCAGATAGGCAGTCGCTCCGTGTAAACTACTGATATTCAGCTGCATCCTGTTTGACTGGAAGCCGACCCTAGCATAGATGGAAAAAGGCTGGGTAGATGAATTACTGTCGTGGCAGGAAACACCGCTTACTGGCTGTTCCAACTTGCCGTACTGTTGCACACTCCAAGTCACCTATTCCCCGGACATTAGCCGCTATTAACGCTCTCCTGAACTCAAACACAGATCTTGATAAGTTTGCGAATGAATGGAAGATAATACTGTCAGAATGTTTGAATTTATGTGAGAAGAATGCATGACTGTGTTAAATAAATTATATGTTGAATAGTGTAATTGGCTTCGGCCGTTCTATTTAAATACATAAATAAATAAGACCAGAAAAAGATGCCAAAACGGATATCATACGCATAAACGCATAGTTCAGAAAGTCATAATGAAGCAAGACATCGGCGTCAAAAACTTGTTGCAGAACTTTGGTGAGTAGTTAATCCAAGTTTTATGTGTTCATTTAGGCCATGTCTAGGCCTAGAGTAAACAACTCAATTCTAGCGTTATCGCTAAGTTTAGAAACCGCCTGTTAAGTGTTATGTAAACAATTTGCAACAAATTAAGTGGTAACCTGTCTTATCATCAAAGGAGTTGTTTGTGCAGAAAATGAGTTCTTGGAGTTAAAAAGTTTCATCATCATCATCATCATTTCTCCCGAAAAACGTCCACTGCTGGACATAGGCCTCCCCCAAGTGTCGCCACATTGACCGGTCCCGTGCGACTCGCATCCAGTGGATCCCTGCAACCTCCACCAGGTCATCGGTCCACCTAGTGGGACTTTTAACATTAAATCGTTTACTAAAAAGTATTGTAACGGTCGGCTGTTTCACGAGAACATTCTAGATTACGTTTGTGTCTACAGCGTTCTATTATGGAACTATATAGATGCTTCGAGAATAATCCTTGAATGTTCCACTATTGAGCTGTGAAGAAGGTTCAAGAAAGTTGTGGAACTTTCACCAAGGACCGGTCGGCATATAAATAGCCGCCAGGTATCTGCTCCCGCAAGGGAGCAGTCTGTCTGATTTTGTCGATACAACGAAGCGAATCGAAGTGACTAGTGATCAGTGGTGAATTTATGATCGAGTTATAAGAGTTTTGATTAGTAAAGATAGTTGGTGTTCAATCTATGGTGTATTTATCCCTTACCCAGCTCGTAACAATATTTTCCATGTCCCTTGTTTAACGTTAGACACTATCCGACCTTTATAATCCAATGAATAGTTCTCGAAAATTTATTTTATGCCTGTTAAATATTTATATGCCAAAAATGAATGCCACAATGTAGAACAAAATGTTCACGAACTGATTTAAACAATTCACTTCTGAATTTATGTTCTCTAACCAGATTTCCACATGTTCTCGAAATAGTGACTAAATCTAATAACACAGGAACATTCACAATTGCATTGTTAAAATCTAACGCAGTCATTAAAGTAGGTACCTATGTATAGTTAGTGAACTGTTCTGTGAAAACCACTTGGTATTGGTATTGTTTCATAAATTCAAATAGAACGTCGGTCTATTCAAATACGTTTTGAAATTGGAATCATTGTTCTATTTTAATAGAGTTCAAAAAATGTTTCTAGTACTAGGCCTGGGCTACACCATAGACTGCTACGTTGCATTCAGAAATATGGCAGTAATATCGTGTTTCAAATGAGTCGGAGACGCCATAATAACGTTATTAGGGCATTAAAGGAAGATTGTCATTAAGGTTTCGAAAAGAAAAATCCGGCCAAGTGAGAGTCGGACTCGCTCTTTAATTTTTGATTTATTTTTGCTACCTATTACGGAAAAAAAAACGATTTTTAAAACCAAAATCTTTTCGTTTTGACTGACAGCACATTAAAGAAGAAAGAAAATATAGCGATTATGACAAATCAATCATCGATTCCGAACCCGATACCAATTGTATCGATTACAATATACCCATTAACTTATCCCAGACGTTACGTATCGGAAGACGCAGCATTGTATGTACGCAAGCTATACGTCAGGTTTGACGTTTATCCAATATAGTACGTGCCCGCGTTCGGTTGATCTAATCGCCTTCTGTCTGTCCTGTCCTAGCTTTATTTATTCGTCAGCGGTATGAGTACGTAATCACAATTCGTTTACGTCAATAGAACTCGAATAAATCGTTTGAATCTATCCATATATCGGCTTTAAGAGTACAGGATAAAAATGGACTGCATTTTCTATGTTTGATTCGGCTTTTCCTGAATAAATGTAGTTTTGCAGCGGAGTTTGTTCAGTTCTGCTGCATGATATTTGTTTTGTATTCTGAAATATACTCTGAATATTTTGAAACATTAATTTGCTCGATGATTCAGTTCCGATATTTTGTTTCCGTTAATTTAAGGTAAGTTTATATACTTTGAAAAAGTGTAAGCGATTTAAAATACGTGGGTTTTCACGGACTGTCAATGATTAACTTTGCTTTTTACAACTTTATGGTACCTACATTAGATAATAAATCTATACATATAATAAAACAGTAAAAAAACTGTGTCTGTACATTGAATATCTATATCTATATCTATATATCTATATTATTACATATATTATTATTATTATTATATATACATATAATAAAACAGTAGAAAAACTGTGTCTGTACATTGAATATATTAAAAAAGAAATAATTGAGGGGGGTTAAGAAACAGTAATAGATCACAAATCCAAAAAAAAAAATCTGTCTGTTTGTCTGTTTGTTTGTACACGCTAATCTTCGGAACTACTGGACGGATTTGAATGATTTTTTTGTTGTTGTATAGGTACTAAGTCTGGGCAAGATATAGGCTATAATTTATCTTGGAAACTTGAACACCTGATGCAGAACCACAACAGACCAGCTGAACTATAAGAGATACAAAAATGGTACCATAGCAAAAATTGTTCCACGTGATGGGCATTTTCTGCTGAGAGAATAAATTTGAAGATCTGGAACACCTGATGTGGAACTCCAATAACACATAATTATAGGAATGACGTCTTAGCAAAAGTTGTTCGGTCTGATGGGCATTTTTTTTGTCTAAGTCTGGGCAACATATAGGCTAAGATTTATTTTGGAAAATGGAACACCTGATGCAGAACCGCAACAGACCAGCTAACGTATAAGAGATGCAAAAATGGTGCCATAGCAAAAATTATTCTACGTGAAGAGCATTTTCTGCTGTGAGAATAACTTTGAAGATCTGGAACACCTGTTTTGGAACTCCAAAGCCCAGCGACACTATAACATATATAGGAATGACGTCTTAGCAAAAGTTGTTCGGTCTGATGGGCATTTCCTGTTGACTTATAAAAATCAAAGATCAGAACCATCTGATGTGGAAATCAAAGCTATTAATAATTTAATGTATAATTATAAAATAACATACGCTGGGAGTACCTCCACGTGGTGAAGGTGGTAACAGTTTAGGACTGATTTTCGATGACTATGGTAGGTATATCATTGAAATATTGACTCTACTGGCCAAAACTCCCTTTTATTTTTAGCGGAGAAGTCACTTAGATTTTAATAAAACTATAACCATGCCTAGAAAGAGGTCAAATCTTTCCCAATGTTCCAAAGGAGCTAAAAGATTGAGGATCATAAGATCCCAAGAATCTACCGAAGAGCGTCAGGAGAGACTTGATGCTGTTCGAGAACATCAGGCTTGAACTCGCTCCGTGGAAACCTCTTCGGATCACGAAGCACGCCTGCGTTCTCAGCGTATTTACGCATCTACACATCCAGGTCTCTAGAGACCAGTGAAGAATATGATGCGCGACTGACCGCTGATCGTGAACGTATGCTTTGTCTCGCGAGTTGGAGACGTTCACGGAAAGAGAAACGCTTGAGTTCTCAGCGTATATACACATCGACTTCTAGGTATCTAGAGACAAGTGGGGAACGTGATGCGCGACTGACTGCTGATCTTGATCGTCACGCATTCTCTCGCGAGTTGGAGACGTTCACGGATAGAGAATTGCGCTTCGACCTCAGACGTCTCAGATCTTCGATTTTGACGACCCCGTTGTCGCTGGCATAAGCAACAGGTTCCGCGTACGAAGTCGCGGGCAGAAGCTAGTATTACATATAATAAAACAGTAAAAAAACTGTGTCTGTACATTGAATATATTAAAAAAAGAAATAATTGAGGGGGGTTTAGAAACAGCAATAGAGCACGACCCCAAAAAAAAAAATCTGTCTGTTTGTCTGTTTGTCTGTGTGTCTGTTTGTCTGTGGGTCTGTTTGTTTGTACACGCTAATCTTCGGAACTACTGGACGGATTTGAATGATTTTTTTGTTGTTGTATAGGTATTAAGTCTGGGCAAGATATAGGCTACAATTTATCTTGGAAACTTGAACACCTGATGCAGAACCACAACAGACCAGCTGAACTATAAGAGATACAAAAATGGTACCATAGCAAAAATTGTTCCACGTGATGGGCATTTTCTGCTGAGAGAATAAATTTGAAGATCTGGAACACCTGTTGTGGAACTCCAAGAGCCCAGCTACACCATAACACATAGGAATGACGTCTTAGCAAGTGTTGTTTGGTCTGATAGGCATTTCCTGTTGACTTTTATCTTGGAAACAAACACCTGATGCAGAACCGCAACAGACCAGCTGAACTATAAGAGATACAAAAATGGTACCATAGCAAAAATTGTTCCACGTGATGAGCATTTTCTGTTGAAGATCTGGAACACCTGTTGTGGAACTCCAAGAGCCCAGCTACACCATAACACATAGGAATGGCGTCTTAGCAAGTGTTGTTTGGTCTGATGAGCACTCTCTGTTGACTTATAAAAATCGAAGATCTGGAACACCTGTTGTGGAACTCCAAGAGCCCAGCTACACCATAACACATAGGAATGACGTCTCAGCAAGTGTTTTTTGGTCTAATGGGCATTTCCTGTTGACTTATAAAAATGTTTAGTCTGATGGGCATTTCCTGTTGACTTACAAAAATGAAAGATCAGGAACGTCTCGAATCGTCTCGCGCATCCCGTTGTATTCCCGTCCCTGGGCTCTTAAAATTCGACATCAGACGTTTCAGGTCTTCGATTTTGACGACCCCGTTGTCGCTGGCATAAGCAACAGGATCCGTGTACGAAGTCGCGGGCAGAAGCTAGTAAATAATAAAAATACTAACAATATTAAAATCATTACATCAATTACCTGATCTTCAACCATAACTGCCTCGAAATCTCCTAAAAAATCATCCTAAGAGATTTCGAGACAGAAATATTACCACCTAGCCCCACTAACTGCATCTACCAGGAGCGCATACCATCTAAGATGTTTATCACCACTCAGCGTCAATATAGCGCTTCATAAATCTATAGAAATGTCCGGAACATTGGCCTCGCGATATATTTATAAAGCGTTACCAGTCGATTTCGTCGCCTGTCGATGACATGGGACTGTTTTATGGTATTCTCAAAAGAGAGTAGGTACGTCACTAAATCAGGGACAGATTTTTCGGGGTGACTTTCGTAAGATAACGGACTTTAGGGTGGAAGTAGTGGGGTGGGTATAGGTGCTAAGTGCATAGTGAGTGGTTGAACGTATAAGTATGGGATTTTATAATATGATTTTGGGTCAGATTTTTTATGGTTTTCTGTTATGTTTTTTAAGGGACAGGGTAGCAAATAGGATGTGTCAACTTATCTAAATATATAAAAGAAGAAACTGACTGACTGACTGACTGACTGACTGACTGACTGACTGACTCATCTATCAACGCACAGCCCAAACCGCTGGGTCTACAGATTTCAAATTTGGCAAGTAGGTTCCTTATGTGGTCTAGGGGTGCACTAAGAAAGGATTTTTCAAAATTCACCCCCTAAGGGGGTTAAACGGGGCTCCAAAGTTTGTATGGGGAAACAAGATTAGTTTGACTATTTTATTCGAAACTTCACAGGAGTGTTCCTATTAATAAATGAGTAGAAACGGGTTTCAGGTTTTTTTCAGAATTCAACCCCTAAGAGGGGGAAAAGGGGTGACAAAGTCAAAAAATCAATGCACAGCCCAAACCGCTGAGTCTAGAGATTCCAAATTTGGCACATTGGTTCCTCATGTGCTCTAAGGGTGCACTAAGAAAGGATTTTCCTAAATTCACCCCTTAAGGGGGTTAAACGGGGATCCAAAGTTTGTATGGGGAAACAAGATTAGTTAAGACTATTTTATTCGAAGCTTCACAGGAGTGCTCCTATGGATAAATGAGTAGAAACCGGTTTCACGTTTTTTCAGAATTCAACCCCTAAGAGGGGGAAATGGGGCGACAAAGTCTAAAAATCAATCACAGCCCAAACCGCTGAGTCTAGAGATTCCAAATTTGGCGTATAAATTCTTTATGAGATTTAAGGGTGGATTAAGAAAGGATTTTACAAAATTCACCCCCTAAAGGGTTGAAACGGGGCTCCAAAGATTACATGGGGAAATAGGATTAGTAAGACTACTTTATTCGAAACTTTACGGGAGTACTCCTATTGATAAATGAGTTAACATTTGTGTTTCAGTTTTTTTCAGAATTCAACCCCTAGAGGGGGAAATGGGGTAACAAAGCCTGAAATTCAACATAGGTATTGTTTTTATGGTGAATTGGGTCGGGTGTATTACAAAATCAACGATTTTAAGATTTAATGTGGCAGACCTGAAATACTACCATTCCCTGTTGGGGTGCGATGGGGTTGAAATGTCTAAAAATCAATATGGGTGTCGATACCGAGATTATCAGGGGTGCTGATTACGAAAATGGCATTTATTTTGAGATCCGGATATGATTGTGATTACGATGATGATGATTGTGATAATGATGACGATGATTGTGATGATGATGATTGTGATTACGAGGATGATGATTGTGATAATGATAATAGTGATAACGATGATAATAAGTATGATAACGATGATGGTGATTGTGATAGTGATGGTGATTGTGACAGTGATGATGATTATGATAGTGACGGTGATTGTGATGGTGATAGCGATGGTTGTGATAACGAGGATGGAGATTGTGATGATGATGATTGTGATTACGATGATAATGATTGTGATAACGATGACGGTGATTGTGATAGTGATTTTGATGGTGATTGTGATGGTGGTTGTGAAAGTGGCAGTGATTGTGATGGTGATAGCGATGGTGATGGTGATTGTGATTGTGATTGTGACAGTGATGGTGATTGTGATAATGATGAAGTTGATTGTGATTACTATGATAATGATTGTGATAACGAGGATAGTGATTGTGATAGTGATTGTGATGGTGATGGTGATTGTGATTGTGATTGTGTTGGTGATTGTGATAATGATGGTGATTGTGATAATGATTGTGGTTGTGATAGTAATGGCGATTGTAATCATGATGATTGTGATTACGATGATAATGATTGTGATTACGATTATAATGATTGTGATGACGAGGATGGAGATTGTGATGATGATGATTGTGATGATAATGATTGTGATAATGATGGTAGCGATTGTGATTATGATTATAATGATTGAAATGACGAGGATTGTGAAGATGATGATTGTGATTACGATGATAATGGTTATGATTGCGATGATGATGACTGTGGTGATGATGATAGCGATTGTGATTACGATGATGGTGATTGTGATAGTGATTTTGATTGAGATTGTGATGGTAATTGTGATAGTTATTGTAAGAGTGGCGGTGATTGTGATGGTGATAGCGATAGTGATGGGGATTGTGATGGTGATTGTGATTGTGATAGTGATGGTGATTGCGATGGTGATTGTGATAATGATTGTGGTTGTGATAGTGATGGCGATTTTGATAATGATGATTGTGATTAAGATAATAGTGATAGTGATTACGATGATAATGATTGTGATTACGATTATATTGATTGTGATGACGAGGATGGAGATTGTGATGATGATGATTGTGATTACGCTGATAGCGATTGTGGTTACGATTATAATGTTTGTGATGACGATGATAATGGTTGTGATTGCGATGATAATGATTGTGATGATGATGATAGCGATTGTGATTACGATCATGGTGATTGTGATAGTGATTTTGATTTTGATTGTGATTGTGATAGTTATTGTGATTGTGATGGTGATAGCGATAGTGATGGGGATTGTGATGGTGATTGTGATTGTGATAGTGATAGTGATTGTGATGGTGATTGTGATAATGATTGTGGTTGTGATAGTGTTGGCGATTTTGATAATGATAATTGTGATTAAGATGATAGTGATAGTGATTACGATGATAATGATTGTGATTACGATTATATTGATTGAGATGACAAGGATGGAGATTGTGATGATGATGATTGTGATTACGATGATAGCGATTGTGGTTACGATTATAATGTTTGTGATGACGATGATAATGGTTGTGATTGCGATGATAATGATTGTGATGATGATGATAGCAATTGTTATTACGATCATGGTGATTGTGATAGTGATTTTGATTTTGATTGTGATTGTGATGGTGATTGTGATTGTGATGGTGATTGTGATGGTGATAGCGATAGTGATGGGGATTGTGATGGTGATTGTGATGGTGATTGTGATGGTGATTGTGATGGTGATTGTGATGGTGATTGTGATGGTGATTGTGATGGTGATTGTGAATGTGATTGTGATAGTGATAGTGATGGTGATTGTGATGGTGTTTGTGATGGCGATTGTGATGGTGTTTGTGATGGCGATTGTGATGGTGATTGTGATGGTGGTTGAGATAGTGATGGTGATTGTGATAATGACTGTGATTACGATGATAATGATTGTGATAACGATGATGGTGATTGTGATAGTTATTTTGATGGTAATTGTGATGGTGATGGTGATTGTGATGGTGATGGTGATTGTGATTGTGATAGTGATTGTGATTGTGATAGTGATAGTGATTGTGATAGTGATTGTGATAGTGATTGTGATAGTGATTGTGATAGTGATTGTGATAGTGATTGTGATTGTGATAGTGATTGTGATAGTGATTGTGATTGTGATAGTGATTGTGATTGTGATAGTGATAGTTATTTTGATGGTGATTGTGATAGTGATAGTGATTGTGATAGTGATTGTGATAGTGATTGTGATAGTGATTGTGATAGTGATTGTGATAGTGATTGTGATAGTGATTGTGATAGTGATTGTGATAGTGATTGTGATAGTGATTGTGATAGTGATTTTGATAGTTATTGTGATAGTGATTGTGATAGTGATTGTGATAGCGATTGTGATAGCGATTGTGATAGTGATTGTGATAGCGATTGTGATAGCGATTGTGATAGCGATTGTGATAGCGATTGTGATAGTGATTGTGATAGTGATTGTGATAGTGATTGTGATAGTGATTGTGATAGTGATTGTGATAGTGATTGTGATAGTGATTGTGATAGTGATTGTGATAGTGATTGTGATAGTGATTGTGATAGTGATTGTGATAGTGATTGTGATAGTGATTGTGATAGTGATTGTGATAGTGATTGTGATAGTGATTGTGATAGTGATTGTGATAGTGATTGTGATAGTGATTGTGATAGTGATTGTGATAGTGATTGTGATAGTGATTGTGATAGTGATTGTGATAGTGATTGTGATAGTGATTGTGATAGTGATTGTGATAGTGATTGTGATAGTGATTGTGATAGTGATTGTGATAGTGATTGTGATAGTGATTGTGATAGTGATTGTGATAGTGATTGTGATAGTGATTGTGATAGTGATTGTGATAGTGATTGTGATAGTGATTGTGATAGTGATTGTGATAGTGATTGTGATAGTGATTGTGATAGTGATTGTGATAGTGATTGTGATAGTGATTGTGATAGTGATTGTGATAGTGATTGTGATAGTGATTGTGATAGTGATTGTGATAGTGATTGTGATAGTGATTGTGATAGTGATTGTGATAGTGATTGTGATAGTGATTGTGATAGTGATTGTGATAGTGATTGTGATAGTGATAGTGATTGTGATAGTGATTGTGATAGTGATTGTGATTGTGATAGTGATGATAATAATTGTGATTGTGATAGTGATGATAATAATTGTGATGAGTTTATTACCTGGATTAACATGTAGGACACTATTATCCCTTTAGTAAGATCCAGTGGGACAGTAACCGAACTTCACGCGGGCGAAGCCGCGGGCAACAGCTAGTATTTTATAGTTTAGTATTAAGTTACCAAAAGTTTGAATTGATTCTAAAGGCACAATTTGTTCTCAATGTGTTCGTTAAATTTTAAACCGGGCCAATTAGGCGATTTTAAAATCAAATGATACGATTTTGGCTCCTATTTTAGATTGGGCCCTAATTGGGTTTTAGTACGTCTCGTTATTTATTGCTTTTAACGTCCTATTTGGGAAAATTCGACGCCGTTTGAAAGATCCTACTCCTAGTTCTTAATTACACGGATTTACAAAAAGGCACTAATAAACTTTATCTCATTAGAAGTCCTTTTCAGAAAATTAATCTCAAAAATACACTTTTAACGTAAACAGAAACCTTTTTAACTCAATCGCAGTAAATATTTGAACTTTTTTTCCCCATCAAAATCCCCCTTTTGAATATTTGATCAGAAAACCTTTCTATGAAAGACGTGTCTAGTAAAATATCTTACTTTACTGTACTGCTTTAGGGGATCAACACAACGTCGGGATTATTTGGGTGCTTTTAATATTTACATATTTTATGATAAAAACCTTGTGGGTATGTAATACGATTTAAAATATTTTTGTCGAAAATATTCTTGCAATCTTTTTTTGTGTGTTGCGTCCTTTTAATCCAATGGGGTAGATGACACACCAATCAATTGAGATACTTTTTAAGAGCTGTCAAAATGCGGTTCTCTCATAGATGTTGTATGGTAATAGCAAACTGTGACGTCACTATTTATTCAACTCAATGACTGAAAGCAACTAAAAATCGAATTTGGCAATTAATTGAAAATAAATCGGGTTTTCAGGCCCAAAATAAAATATTTTTTTTTTTCGAGATTGGTGTCTTGGAATTATTGTTTTATGTTGTCATCTACCCTATTGTAATAACTACCTCTATGGTAGTTATGTTGTTGTTTTTATCAGTTTGTACCTGCATGTAGGGTGCCGGAACAATCATAATTATCCTTTGTAAAATAGATGCTTATCCCCCGTAGTTAGAATTGTAATATGGAAAATAGATGGAGTGGTATTTAAAAGTACTTTACTACTTTTGTATAACTAAGGCGAACGAAAGTTGACATTTTGTAAATCTGTGCTTTAGTTGCCTCATTTTAGCACTCATTACGGAACATTTATCATTCATCGTAGTTCTTTCATTCTTCACATTCACTCAAACCTTCACAAAACGGAAAATTTAAATAGAGCTCTTTCTAAAGACGACTCATTCACAATCTTCCATTCACGAGCTAGATGTATTGCATTCACGGTATTCATATTCATCTTGGATGATTGTATCATTCGTTCGTTGCATCTGTGCGCGTACTACTCTGTACTTGTCGCATCGATTATGAGTGCATTGATGTTTTATACGTACAATTTGCTCGTATAGTATGGGTGAGCCCTTTGTGATGCCTATGACGGGTTGAAGGGGCATGAAAGGGATCTAGATGGCTTTGATGGAGCGCTAATGAAACAGTATTGGGTAAGCATGCAACTATTGTATGATGTGAATGGTTAAATAGCGCAATAGAACTGTACGCTTTGCGAAATACATATTTTGAAGTTTTCTTTGGTTTTAATTTTTTTTTTTCAATATTTTTCCTCAAAAACTGGTCCATAACGCACTACGATTAGGTACAACATGCAATGTATTTCACACGCGTGCGTTTTTTTCCACTTTCCTGCACGTGTGCGGGAATGAAAATTGCCACAGATAACTATACCTATACTTAGTCCAAATTGGTTCAATGCCCTATAGTCTGAGGTGAATGTTTTTTTTTTTTTCGGCAAAGCACTACGCGTCTTTACGGCATAAATATTTTTTGAATATTCAAATTGTGCTAATAAATAGAATATCATAGATAAACATGATTATTAAAAACCAATAGTTACTTTTATACACAAATTGACATTTATTTGTGTTCTGAATTCAAAAATATACAATAAATCTATTTTTTTATATTAGGCTGTTTAACGGCGTCATACCTTTGCCTCTTTTTCAACCTGGCGAAACCAAAGAGCAAGAAAAAAAAGAAAATTAAAATCATAGTTTCATAGTTCGTGACAAAAATATTTTTCGTTATTTTATTTTATTTCTTCAAAAGTGTATTGAAAAACGTCGTTTGATACACGTGGACATTTGTTTTATTGCAATTCTCGGCTCAAAAACACCCTCGCCTACGGTTCGGGTGTTATAATTCCGCCTCGAATGCAATAACAAACTTTCTCCACTTGCATCAAAATGTACTATTATATGGTTGGTAAATGTTGAGTTTGAATGTAGATGGCTATAAGAGTAGAGGAAGATCAAAGAATCCGACGGATGTATTGTGTGAAGGAGGATATAGCTAGAAAGGACTTTTAAGATGACGTGTAATAGAAGAAGTATGGAAAAAGAAAAGAAAATAATAATTAGGATAAGGGCAGACTGAAGACAAGTTTCTATTTTTACTAAATCGTGGTGGCAGTTTTTTTTTTAAGAAATCTTAACATCTATGTAACACTTAACTTATACTGTAGGTTCTTACGGTAAGGCTTTTGGAGTCTTCTGTGAAGTATTTAACAAAAGTATATTTAGTTCTAATGGAACGCGGTTAAAAGGACATGTTACTGGTCTACGTTAAAACAAGCCAAAATGGCCTCTGTGTCTGTGTCATTTTAGAAAACACAGCATTTCAAAAGATATCTAAAATCTTTTCGTTTTGAGTGATAGCACAATAGAGAAAAAACAAAAAGTCGTGATTCTAACAAATCGATAAAAAAGCCAAAATGGCCTCTGTGTCTGTGTCATATTAGAAAACACAGCATTTCAAAAGATAACTAAAATCTTTTCGTTTTGAGTAATAGCACAATAGAGAAAAAACAAAAAGTCGTGATTCTAACAAATCGATCATCGATTTCAAACCCGATACCGATTGAATCGATTACAATCTACCCGTTCACTTGTGAGACGCCTTATTTCATCCCATACCTTTCATCACATGCTGCACCAAACACCTCTCATTCACTCGCAAATCGATCGTAGTCGCATTGATGTTTCATGGACAATTTACTCGTACGTCGATGTTCGTGGCGACAACGTCCGGTTGCAGCTATATGTTACACGTAACACGTTACATGGAAGGGTACATGACAGCTTTGATAGAGTTGTTAAGAATAGGGTGGGGTAGGTATGAAAGATGATGTTAGTTCAATATAGGTGGAGTTTCCTTTTGAACTAAGAAAGCTGAGGAAATTTATTTAGTTATTTATTTCGTTTAGTTTTGAATGAAGAAAGAAAAGGAAATTTATTTATTTTCCAGGAAATATTAGTAATCAGAACAGATGTTAAAAATAGGAGCTGGAATCGAATGGTAGCTTAAAATATTTAACTATTGTAACGTAGACGGGATAAAGCTTATATCTACTTGCGACGACGGCATTGTAGGCGCAGTGGCTGAGCGATTGATTGCTGCGTTGCGTATCGCGTGTTCGATCCCTGTACGGATAATATACCCCACGAACGAATGAAGTAAATTATTGTAAATTTTTCTTGTTTTCCTGAAATAATAATAAAAAAATCAAATCAAAGCATTTATTTCAGATAGGCCAGTTACAGGCACTTTTGAATTGTCGAAACAAAGATTAAAATTAAATATAGCTACAGTCCCAGTCACAAGATATAAAAACTGTGATAGTACTGTAGTTTGCCAGATAACACTAAACTGTCGTGTTATAATAAAAATCACCCTATCGCCTTTGGATATCTTGTAGTGGTGATCTTGTAGTGTGTCTTGTGGTGCTGGTAAATAAATAAATAAATTTAATGAAAAAAAAACAACTAAAATTCACAAGACTACGCATTAAATTTAGCACATATCATCTAGAAAATTTGTTTCTAACGCACCATTTTACCAACAAATTGCAGTTCATGGATGCATGAATAAATTGAATTTAAAACTTATAATGGAATAAATCACGCAACCCAACGTTGCTCATTCGTAGGGTGGAAATTATGATCGCTACATCGAACCAGAGGCCCTAACATTACCACGTGATGTACTAGTGTAGTATATTAGAACAATTTCTGAATAGAAAATGCAAATGTATACTATACCATTTTGATAGGATTTTTTGTAATTAATGTAAACACAATATCACCCATAGAAAACTAAGTAATATTACGTACGGAAAAAGGATTTTACATCTTAATATGGTTATTGAGTTATAGGTTCTTCTGTTGTGTTGTTATCACTTTATACTTTGAAAATATGTGAGTGAGCTTCGAATCGATCTGTACTGAACTACTAGGTACTAACTAGTGTGTATAATCGACCTCGTAAATGTTTTCCCACTTTTGACAACAATTTATAGTAACTATTTTACTAAGATACAAACTAAACCAAACTACTACTTACTACTACTTATAAACTATCTTATCGTGACATAGACAAATCCATTTTTCCATTTCATGACGTGTATTTGACATTCAACCAAATAGTGTGATCTACTTACACTGGGCTCGCGTAGAGGATTACGTCCTGTCCTCTCAAAGAGAGGACGCTTGTGACTCAGCCGTAGAAATATAAGGTATAGAAGTGGACGAATTTTTGACGCCCTGTAACCGTTTTGATACTTGTAATCATTTGTATTAATATTTTAGTTGTAGTTTGTATACCGGATGACTTTTTTATCACTTTCCAAAAAAAATGGGTATATTAAGTGAACGGCGTAGAAGCAAATGGCATAATCAGTTTCGATATTTGTCGTTTTTTTTTTAAAGTTTCTCTTTCTTTGTTCTAATATGAAAAAAATACTTGAAATTTGTAGCGTTTTTTGATGATAGATCATTTTTTTTCTAAGCTGTGGAAAAATGAAAAAAAAAACTAGGTATGGTAAGCTTCTACTCCGTTCACCTAACATACCCATATTTTTTGGAAAGTGATAAAAAAGTCATCCGGTATTGTGTAAATAATACTGTTATCTTGTAAATAAAAAGGCTTAGACTAATTACGCTTAGGATGGAATTACGAACTCGACTGTACCAAGACTGCAGTTCCCCGTCTAATCAATAAAGTATTTTCTTAAACAACATTCCCCCCTAACTCAGACTATTGAGCGAAATAAGCGTATCTAAGTTCCCCACAAGTTGGATGTTTGACCACGAATCTACGATGCAACTTGTGTTCTTAACGTACTTTATGACTGGGCTGTGGCATTAAGTTCTAAGTTCTGAACTAAGTTCAATAAATTAGAGCAACTTCGATGCATTCCTTCACATGCGCACATTGCCCTGACTTTTGAAGATAAATAGAGGGTATTGGAATCCCGGGGTTGCGGGACTGTTCCGGGGTTGCGGGACTGTTCCAAAGAGATACCGTGGCCCCGGAACACAAAGGGCGATGAAGGAACATGGATGGGTTTTAGTCAGTAAAAGTCTGACACTCCCTCCTGCTCCGCCCAGAGCGGGAGGAGTTATTTGATGATTTCCCATCCGAAAAAAAAAAAAAAAAGGGTATTGGAATCGTGTGGGTTAGAGGGAATTATATTAAAGAGATGTTTACGCTTTCTGAGAGTTCTCTGTCAAATGCTATTAGATAGTTGTGGGTGTAATTGATTTGAGTTTACAAAACATTTTAAAAGGTTAAACTAACTTTTTTTTAATCAAATCTATTTCCTTGTAAAAATGAAATTCAAAAGTTCTATTCAAAGGTCTGATCTAATATAATATGTTTTAAGTTGACTTATAACAGCCCTTTTTTTCGGATGGAAAGTCATCAAATGACTGCTCGTGTGTCAGACGAGTGTCAGACTTTTACTGTCTAAAACTATCCTCGTTCCTTCTTCGCCCTTTGTGTTCCGGGGCCCTACGTTATCTCTTTCAAACAGTCCCGCAGCCCCGGACTTTTAACAACCCTAAGAGCTGATTACTAAACTATTATAAATCTTTGTATACATAGAAAATAAAACGTTAGGAAGCTCACTTTTTAATTCTATTTTTTTTATGTTGATGGTACTATGGTTTAACTATATTGCTTAAACTCAGAGGGTGGCCAAGTTTATTGCTGAATGTAGGATAAAACCTAGGCACCTTGTGTCAATGCGCACAATTTTTTTTTTTTGCTTGAGCCCAGAGAATGGCCAAGTTTATTACTGAAAGCAGGATAAAACTTATTAATTATAACCTAATTAATTATTATTAAATAAAAATATTAGTGCTTTTGGATCAATAATGATGTTTTTTTAATTCGCTAACTAAGTAAAAATTACGCTCGTTTGGTTTTAGAAAAGATGGCGAGAGGAACCCATTTTCTAGAAAGAATAAAGTGTTCAGAGAAAGTAAACAATTTTTCCGAGACTTACAATATTGAAGTGTTTGGTGTTCTTATGTCTGAGTAAAACTCTTTATAAAAATAGTGCTATTTGAGTGCCTACATTACAAAATGGTTTTTTCAAGAAAGTAGTTGTTCTTATTATTTGTTAGTTTTGTCTATTGTTTCATCGTTATTAAATTTCATAGATAAAATAAATCGGTTTTCTTTTATATTTATTACGAAAAGAAAAGAATATGCTAAATGGTAATTTATATATAATATAGTATTCATAATTATCGTATTCATCATCATCAGCCTATTAATGTCCCCACTGCTGGGACACAGGCCTCCTCTCTATGAGAGGGAATGGGCTATAATCCACCACGCGGGCCCAGTGCGGGTTGGTAGATGTCACATGTCTTCGAATTTTTGGTTCTAGGACATGCCGGTTTCCTCACGATGTTTCCCTTCACCGTTTGGCCCAAAAAGTCTGACAACCAGTCTTACCAAGGGGTATCGTATTACCTGGTACTAACTGGGTGTGGAGGTCAGATAGGCAGTCGCTCCATGTAAAATACTGGTATTCAGCTGCATCCGGTGAAACCTGGAAGCCGACCCCAACATAGTTGGGAAAAGGCTAGGCAGATGATGATGATAGTTTTCATAATTTTTTTTGCGTAGTTACTTATTATTATTTGATGTACAGAGTGCTTCATTCACTGCTTCGTGAAGGGTTCATTTACACCTTGTATTCAGGCAATCATTTCTATGTCGTTATTGAAAACGGGCATTAAGGGCCTAACATGCCTCAAATACTCCGTTACGCCTAAAATACTGCAGCATTAATTTTGAAATAAATATATGGCAGAGTTGAGGATACTACCATACAAATTTACCCAAATAAAAACCCAGTATCGACCACCTAAAATAAATTAACGTAAAAACGTCCTGCAATTAGTAACAAATGCCGTTCTGGTCTGACGTTCTGACCATCTGGCATCGCTCCAAACAGACCGTCTGTTCTTCTGCCAATTGTGGGTAAATGTGTCTGCTACTTTATAGTTCGGGAATCTTTGCGATGCAATATCGTAGTGCAGCGGAGGCTGGTTACTGTTTCGATTTAGAGGCAGATATTGAGCAATATTGTTTCAATTTTATGGGTGACTGAGCGTTGAGATTGGTTAATAATAATTCTTGTTAAGCTTGTTTGGTGTGAGTGCTGTGTTACAATAATCAGACTAGGTTTCAGGTATTATATACAAGATTGATGATTTTAGAACTGTTAATTTTGACGTGATAACGTTTTATAAATCGATGAACACCGGCTGTACGCACGTAAAAATGTCACACCATTCCGCGCGCCAGTTACGTTCCGCCTCATCAACGCCCAGCTCAAACCCTTAGACCTAGAAAACTGAAATTTTGCACAGTGGTTTCCTTTATAATGTTGACAAGGAATAAGGAAGGATTTTTTTAAATTGAACCCCTCAGGGGTTTAATAGGGGATGAAAGTTTGTATGAAAGTCCGTCAGTTTTAAAGTTAGGATCTTAAAATTTTGTATTTAGGCTGACGATTGAAAATTAATTCATATGTGTATCAGTGTTTTTGATAATTGTACCCGTTTTTTTTTTTTTTTTTTTTTTTTTTTTTTTTTTTTTTTTTTTTTTTTTTTTTTTTGGATGGGAAATCATCAAATAACCCCTCCCGCTCTGGGCGGAGCAGGAGGGAGTGTCAGACTTTTACTGACTAAAACCCATCCATGTTCCTTCATCGCCCTTTGTGTTCCGGGGCCACGGTATCTCTTTCGAATAGTCCCGCAACCCCGGCAGGCATCGGTCCTTACGGACCCCTTCCTTTTTGCTGACTCTCTTTGAGGCGCGCGTGGAACACGAACGCGCCGTCGACACGGCCTGTCGTCATGAGACGGACGGACGGCGAGCTAGCCCATAGCTCACCGTCCACAGGCACGCGCCTACGGTGGCCGGGGGCCACGTGGTGGTGGCCCCCGACGCCCGGGGCGTCTCCCGCGGCGGCCGGGACGTTGAGAGGTTCTCTCCCTCTCACGTTCCGCCACCTCCTTCTCTAGCATTACTGCGTCAGGCGGAAGGTGAGGACGCCGTGGCGTCGCTCAAGCCACTCCTCAAAGAGGGGACTTATCGCCACTATCGTGGCGTGCCCTGATAATTCTACCCTCAAGGGGTTAAAAAAGGGGTGGAGTTGTGTATGCAAAATCCTTAAATTTCGAATTAAAAATCACAAAATTTATTATATAGGCGTATGGTAGGAAGCTAACGCAACGGTGTTGTTAGAATTTTAATCCTTAAGGAGGTGAAAAGGGGAATGAAATTTTGTTTTTTTAATTTAACATCAATAATATCATGATATGTGTATTTAGACTTTTGGTTGGTAATTAATAACATGTGTCAGCGTTTTTGAAAAATCATCCTAGAAGAGAAATAATGATAATTCAGTGATATAATTCAATTCAATTCATAAAAGTATCCAATTTTTCATCAATGATTTCTTATGACGTTTTCACGTCAAGCTGAGAGTACTACAGTTGACAGTACAACTTGACCTTTCTGAAGAAACTCACCAATAAGGTCAGTGTATGTCATTCTACCGGAGAGCAGCGGTGGCCCAGTGGTGGCGGCCCCGACTTACGAACAGTAAGGCGTGGGTTCGAACCCAGTCAGGCGCATTACTTTGTGTAATTTATTTCATCACCACTGCTCTCAAAACGGTGAAGGAAAACATCGTGAGGAAACCGGCATGTCCTAGAACAAAAATATCGAAGACATGTGACATCTGCCAATCCGCACTGGGCCCGCGTGGTGGATAGCCCATTCCCTCTCATAGAGAGGAGGCCTGTGTCCCAGCAGTGGGAACATTAATAGGCTGATGATGATGATGATGATGTCATTCTAGGGCTCCCGTCCCTACGTCACGACGCTAAAAAAAGGGGACGGGAGGTATTCTTCCAAAAAACCCATCATCTGCCTAGCCTTTTCCCAGCTGTTGGGATCGGCTTCCAGTCTAACCGGATGTAGATGAATACCAGTATTTTACATGGAGCGACTGCCTATCTGACCTCCACCACCCAGTTAGTACTGGGTAATACGGTACCCTTGGTAAGACTGGTTGTCTGATTTTCTGGTCTCCGGTAACGACTGTCAAAGATCAACAAATGACAGCCGGGACCAACGGCTTAACGTGCTTTTCGAGGCAAGGAGGAAACTCTACTCTCACCCATCCACAAACCAACCTAGGCAAGCACGGCTTAACCTAAAGATCAACCCGAGCGGCTGTTATTATTTAGCCACGAGCTCCTTCTTCCAAAAAACCCAATGAAATTAAAAACAAACTTCCTATATTATACACACACAAGTAACACACTACAAGTACACATAGTCAAACATAAAATGGTACGTCCACCGTCCCGCCTGTCAGTCGATATCGACTCACCCGCAGGCGTCTAATTTGTGTGGTTCGAGTCGGACGCACCCTGTATAACCCTGCGGCTGTTTGCGCACATCCTGTTTGGTAGTTGTAACTGGATATTGATACTGTTTTAATGTAATGATGGACAAGACGATGATGTAGGTATGCGTGGTAATTGGTTGATGAAGGGTTTGTTATTTTAGATATTTACTTAGGTACCATTAAATACGCGAAGTTGTGGGCGTGCGTGTATGACTAGATTGTATGAATGTGGAAGAAGCGTAAGGAGTATGTTAGCAGGTGGTGTCCTGTAGTTTCTGTTTACCCCATGAAAACAAAGCGTGAGTTAAAGTATGTATATGTACTCAGTACTCTTATAGTTTTGTTTTTATACCTATAGTGTTTATTTTATTTAAATGAGTATTATGTTTTATTTTTTGGGTGAATGTATTTTGTGTCCGTGTGTGAGTTATGACCGTGACATCACAGTGGGCCCTATCAGAATACGAGCGCGTTTTTCATCTATCGCAGCATCATGCTGAGATAGGAGCCTTTTTGGCCTCGCACAGGTCATCTTTTTATATTATTTAGTTTTAGAATCTTTTTTTTTATTATTATTTTTGTAGTTCCTGTGCTTGTCCCAAATAAATATTTTTCTTTTCCAGAAGTTCGCAGGACAGTGGCAAGCTCTAGCGAAAGAGCCAAAATGGTTTCAGATACACGACACCCTTTACATCTGAATACCCTCGTGTCGCAAAGGCTGAAAAGCCGAAACAGCTTTCTGAAGCGTGTCACCCCTCTCAGTGGCGAGAAGACTAAAGCTGTGGCGCAGTAGTGCATCCTTACCAATCCCATTCGTCCCACCTGCTGAAAATCTCCCACCTGGACATGAGTTGCCATGGCTGACCTGGAAGTCATTAAATAGACTCCGGACACAGGTTGGCCGCAGCAAGGAAAACCTGTTTAGGTGGAGATTAATTAATGACTCTTCCCTGGAGTGTAAATGTGGTGCTGTTCCACAAACGATGGGGCACTTATTATCGTGTCCTGTGTGTCCTGTTGTTTGTTCATTACAGGAACTGATGGACGGTACCGAAAGCGCCAAACTAGTAGCTCAGTTCTGGGCCGACACAATTTAGATTGCCATCGACACGCTAAGAAGATTTTTCTTTTTTTTCTTTCTTTGTATGTTTTCAATTCATCATCATCATCATCATCATCATTTCAGCCGAAAGACGTCCACTGCTGGACATAGGCCTCCCCCAAGTGTCGCCACATTGAACGGTCACGTGCGACTCGCATCCAGCGGATTCCCGCAGCCTTCACCAGGTCATCGGTCCACCTAGTGGGAGGCCTTCCAACGCAACGTCTTCTGGTTCGCGGTCGCCACTCCAGAACTTTTCGGCCCCATCGGCCATCCGTTCTGCGAGCAATGTGCCCTGCCCACTGCCACTTAAGTTTGGCAATTCTTCGGGCTACGTCGGTAACCTTGGTTCTCTTGCGGATGTCTTCATTTCTGATTCGATCGCGCTAGGAAACTCCGAGCATAGCCCTCTCCATTGCCCTTTGGGTGACTTTAAGCCTTCTGATGAGGCCCATTGTAAGCGACCAAGTTTCGGTCCCGTATGTAATCACTGGCAACACACACTGGTCATAGACTTTCGTCTTGAGACACTGCGGTAGGTTGGACGAGAAGATACCGCGCAACTTCCCGAACGCTGCCCAGCCGAGTCGGATTCGACGATTGACCTCTTTCTCGAAGTTAGACCTACCTAACTGGACCGTTTGTCCCAGGTACACATAATCGTCTACAACTTCGAGTGTAGAGTCTCCGATCTTGATAGGAGTGGGTGTGACATGGGCATTCAACATGACCTTGGTTTTGTCCATGTTCATTTTAAGACCCACTCTTCCGGAAGCTCTACTGAGGTCATCGAGCATTGTACTGAGGTCCTCCATGGTCTCAGCCATGACCACTATGTCGTCGGCAAACCGAAGGTGAGTGATGTACTCGCCATTGACGTTGATGCCTAGCCCTCTCCAGTCCAGAACCTTGAAGACATCCTCCAGTGCAGCAGTAAACAGTTTCGGAGATATGACGTCTCCCTGTCTCACACCTCGCTGCAGGAGGATAGGATCTGAGACTTGGTCTTGAAGTCGGACTGACATGGTGGCGTTTTTGTACAAACACTTCAACACCTCGATGTACCGATAGTCGATTTGGCACCGTTGGAGAGACTGCAGTACAGCCCAGGTCTCGATCGAATCGAAGGCTTTCTCGTAGTCCACAAACGCTAAACAGAGAGGCAGGTTATACTCTTCGGTCTTCTGTATAACTTGCCGCAGCGTATGTATGTGGTCTACGGTGCTATAGCCTTTTCGGAAACCGGCTTGTTCGGGTGGCTGGAAATCGTCAAACCTGCGTGCGAGACGATTCGTGATGACTCTAGAAAACAACTTGTAGACATGGCTTAGAAGTGAGATGGGCCTATAATTCTTCAACCGGGCATTGTCACCCTTTTTGAAGAAGAGCACCACCACACCCCTGCACCATGCCTGTGGCGTTTTTCCCTCAAGTATGACGGAATTAAACAGCTTCTGAAGGGCCTTAAGTACCGGTTTTCCACCCGCCTTCAGGAGTTCGGCCGTAATTCCGTCATCACCCGGTGCCTTGTTGTTTTTGAGCTGCTTCAGAGCCATCCTAATCTCGTACAGGCTGACGTCCGGGATGTCTTCAGTATAGTGTCGGGTCAGTCTAGCTCTTGGGTCGTTTGCTAGATCTACGACGGGTTTACTGGTTGACGTGTACAACTGTCCATAGAAGCTCTCGATCTCCCTCAGAAGCTCCGGTTTGGCGGATAAGATCCTACCATCGTCGGTCTTCAGTTTCGTGAGCTGGCTCTGCCCAATAGCCAGATCTCTTGCAAATACCTTGGAGCCTTTATTCCGCTCAATCGCGTCTTTAATACGCTCGGTATTAAAGCGGCGGAGGTCGCTCTTCAAGGATTTAGAGATCCGTCTATTGAGCTGCCGATATTTACACGCCTCGTCGTTTTCAATTCATTCAGTCCTTTTCATTTAAGTTTTTGATGATATAATGTTACATGGGACTCTTGTTGGTGGATGTCACATTTCTTACACTTTTTATCCGATAAGCCGGGTGTGAGAAATGATATGAAAGAAAAAGGTGTAAATGATAACGTGACGGCTAACAGAGGAGAATGGAAGAAAAAAAAAGCCGGTTTACGTAGTTTTCCGCCACCAATAGGGATGATGACTGCCTAAAAAAAATATGATTCTGTTTAGTCCGTCAGTTAGATTATCGAAAAATATTGGTTATTTGTTTTTTTGTTTTATCAAATTAATAAAAATTGACGAAGATAATGGAGGAAAATGCTTGGCATAACCTGGACACAGTTCCGAACCAACGACTCAATCCTCCAGGAACTGCGAATCAAACAGCGTCTTTCTTCCATCGTCCAATGTCGTATCCTCACTTTCTTTGGGCATATCACACGTCAAGAAGACACATCTGTGGAGCGACTTGTAGTGCAGGGAAAGGTTGAAGGCACAAGAGCGCGCGGCAGGTCACCAATGCGTTGGACCGGCCAAGTTAAAACTGCACTCAATGGTCCACTCCACGAATGCACAAGAAAAGCCACAGTACGAGAGGAATGGCGACGGATTGTGAAGCTTGCCACCACCCCTGATTTGACGACCACGACCACTCTGCCAAGAGTGTGACGACGAAGAAGACGAAGATAAAACATGTCAAAGATCATGAGTGGGAGCTTGTGACGTCACATTTGAGTAAAAAAATGTACTCAAATGTGACGTCACACGAGTTTTTAACGCACTGGATCGTCTTCATTTTTTGTTTACGTGAAAAAAAAAAAATATGTGTCCAATATTTTTAGGAAAGCTATCTGATGGACTTATTAGATTTTTTTATCATCTACCCTATTGTTAATTTTTGGAAATCTTCGGAATCGTTACCTTCTTACTACCATTCTCCTCTTATCTATGTTAGCAGTTTTTAAGTTAATATGTACAGCAAACTCTAGAAAGTTACCTGCACCATAAGTTACGAGGTATTCAATTATTACAATAGAATTTAGTCTAATGTAACCTGTATCTACATATTTATTTAGCAACCCTTCGTGTTAAACAGTGACTTGGCATTAATTGTAAGTTAGTTAATCCCGTCAGGTAACATTGTAGGCATTACATACATATTTACAAAGGTATTTAGCTGAGCAGAAACTATTTCACCTATGTACGAGTCTGTAGTTTGCAACAAAGGTAGTTTAAAGGTACTATAACCGCTGTGCCATGTGTTACGCGATCAAACGGCACGCGTTTTGCGACGGCCACGATGCAGGAGAATACAAATAAAAGATTCGAATGTTCGAATGTCTTTCATCATCTAGCCTTTTCCCAATTTGACCTCCACAACCCAGTCAGTACTAGTTTATTCTCGTACCGTAATACCCTTTGGTAAGACTGGTTGTCAGACTTTCAGGCCACTGACTACCTGTAACGACTGTCTACAATCGATAGTCAGGACCAACGCCTTAACGTGGTTTACGATGCACGAAAGAAACTTGGTTTGTAATGGATGGTCACCCAACCACGGACTAACCCAGGCAAGCGCGGCTTGACCTGAAGATCGACTCTAGCGGCTGTTATTATTGAGCCACGAGCTCCTCAATATTCAAGTGACTTTACTGGATGCTACTACACTGGTAAATGCAATGGAATACGAGCTAGACGTCCGACGAAATTTTCTGAAGACGGGCGTACTCGACTCCGTTCATTTATACTTGGTCGTCTGCCCGAATTCCATAGGCAATCGAATTCGGGCAAACGTCCATGTATATCTGCGCCATTACAGTATGACACGAGTTACCGAGACGATACTCGCGATACGATACTCACGCGAAAGAAACAAGTGATCCACCAGCGTTTTTCCTGACGCAAGTCGCTTTGCCAGTCGCATCACCTAAGGTCGTTAACGGGGCGTAAGGGATTAGTTAACAAGCATTGTCAGACATATAAAATATGGTACAAGGTGTATATTTGAAGCCAAGTTGACGTAAAGTGGTTTCTGCTCGGCTAGCTTTAATTAATTAAATTAAATTAATACAATACATAGGTGCTACTATAAATAGATATAGCAATGTATAGAACCGGGCCAAGTGATTCTCTCAAATTCTGCTCGTCGAATGAATTGATACGAAATCGAAGTTTACCTTTTATTCAAAAAGGCTGATGTTTTTTACATGACTACGACAAAACCAAAAGGAAGTGTTTTGATTTTAGCTGTCCATGTGTGTTTGTATTATTTTTATGTTCCACCTCTTAGCGCCTAAACTACTGAGCCGATTTTGATGAATGAAATGTCAGTCGATTTATTATCTGAGAAATATCTTTTTATAAACGTTGATACAGGCTTGTTTCCTGAAAAAATCTAATTAGTCCATCAGTTAGATTATCAAAAAATATTTGACACGTATTTTTTCTTTTGTTACGTAAACCAAAATTGACGAAGAAATGACGCTTTTAAAATTCTCAATACGTCATGCCGTGCTGTAATTTTTAGTGCGTCGTGACGTCACGAGCCCCCACTCTCGCGTTTTGATGCGTTTTATCTTTGTCAATATACATTGATTTACCAAAACAAAAAATACGTGTCCATTATTTTCCAATACTCTAACTGACGGACTAAATAGATTTGCAATTTATTGATGGTGGAAACTAGCCTCTATATTAAGGTAAAATAAGAAATGTGTTTAACGATCGAAAAACAGAAGAACGATATTTTAAACATGTTTAACGTTAAGTGATTTGTGGGCCTTTAACAGTGGCATTTAGGAAAATTATGTCTCACATAAAATACCAAAAATCGTTCAATATTATAATGAGGTTCTCCATACAAGCCTCTTTTTATTTTATTAGGTATAAGATCAGCTATAAACCGATCCTGTATATGAATGCTTCGGTTGGAATACAGCCTGTATGCGGTTGTATTTCGGCTGGGCGCTCGCCAAATTGGGATTTTTGCTGGCTAGACTACCAGACACTTGGTATGGATTTTTACTGAATAATATGGCTATGTTTTTGTTTATTTGTAGTTAAATCCACTATAATATTTATTTATTTATATTTATATTTGGAAGCACAAACAGCAAGCAAAGCTCGCAGAACCACAAACATTCCAACAATATCGTCTTCCAAATATCATCATGATGATGATGATGATGATGATGATGATATTTGGAAGACGATATTGTTGGAATGTTTGTGGTTCTGCGAGAAGACCGAGTGAAAGGATTAGGTATTTAATTTACTGTTAATGGTTTTAAATACTGTACTAAATAAATAAATAATTTAGCATCGTAAACTACACATAATTCCTGCTGGATTGGTGTTTTACTATGATTATCGTATTGCCTCTTTTTTTGTTTGATAATTTTGTAATAGAGTTATTATTTAAAGCTCTCTATAAAACTGGCTGCCTGCAGGAATAAGCCCGTTAAAACTTGGTCAAAGAATGGAGCTTTCATATTTCCAGTTATCTATTTGAATTGGAAACAGAATAACTCGTACAATCTGATGTTTCGGAAAGGTCTTATTATTTCTCAATAAATAGTGACAGCTTAGTGGTGTAACCGTCGGACTGCTATTCTCAATTTCGAACCTCTGATTTTTCGGATGCATGTGCGTATTGTATAGTTATCACTTGCAGCAAGAAAAACATCGTGAGGAAACCAGCATACCAGAGAGATATTTCTCGACGGCATGTAAAGCCAAGTCAGAGATCAATTAAAACTATGGCACCAGGTTAGGTACTAACCAAAGCAAAAAAAGAAACAATAGTTTCTTCTCATGTCATTATCATCTCTGAATCACGTTCAGTCATTTAACTTTACTCTTCTCATGAAAACTTCTTGAAATAGTAAAATAATCACACCAATATAACGTAAAACCATAATACACTGTCCACCCTCTATTAGCAACAAGGGGCATACGTTCAGTGCGCGTATAATTTCCAAGAGATTAGATTTACGCGGTATTGCCAGACACATAAAACATTATTCGACGTGTTTTGGCTGGCAAGCCCGCGGCTGCACTACGCTAGACAGATTTGGGTATTATTAAATACACGATATCTGACTTTATTGTTGTTGATGTTATTGTTTATTAACATTATAACGAACATCACGCCTGCCCGCAAGGAGCAGGCAGAGGGGTATACTTAGATATTACTGTTTCAAAGTATGATCTAATAGTTCCTTATTGAGTAGTAAGTAACCATGGTAACTATGTTGCCAGACACAATAGGCATGACGTCAGTATCAAAAAATTGCAAATCTATTTAGTCCGTCAGTTAGAGTATTGGAAAATAATGGACACAAATATTTTTTGTTTTTGTAAATCAATGAATATTGACAAAGATAAAACGCATCAAAACTGGAGTGGGGGCTCGTGACGTCAGAACTAGCTAAAAATTATACCAAGGCGTGACGTCGTATTGAGAATTTTAGAAGCGTCATATCTTCGTCAATTTTGGTTTACGTAACAAAAGAGAAAAAATGTGTCCAATATTTTTTGGAAGTCTATCTGACGGACTAATTCGATTTTTTTTGTCGTCTCGCCTATTATTCCTTTTTTGGTGGTAATCGCTTTCGATACCTTAGTTCCTATATCTCTTTATAAAACCATCCCATTTAATACATTTCACTAAGCAGTTACAAAAATAACAAGTGTTTTTATCAAATCTTCAGCATGCTAAATTCGTAATTAAAAATCCATGGTAGCGTTGACAAGCATTATCAAAATACGCATTTCCCCGTACCATGTATGAGCTTATAATTAAGATTAGGTGTAATAAACCCGAACATGAGTGTGTCGTGTAGTCGCAGTGTATATTACTTCCCGAGGGAGTCTTAACTGACGGCTAGGGGACTTATATCACAGGGATGTTGGTCCCAGTGAAGTGTCAGTGTCGAACGTTGACCTTGTATGATGGCTGTGAACTGTTGATAGCAACTGATAATAATTCTAAAGAGAACTATAAACAACTATAGACAACTATTAACAAACCACAATAGGTACCTGGTTTATTTATAGTAGTTGTTGTGTGATTCTTTCTTCATATGGCCTTTTTAGGGTTCCGTAGTCAACCCTTATAGTTTCGCCATGTCTGACCGTCCGTCCGTCCGTCCTCGCTTAATCTCTGTGACCGTTAGCACTAGAAAGCTGAAATTTGGTACCAATATGTATATCAATCACGCCGACAAAGTGGTAAAATAAAAATTGGAAAAAAATGTTTTATTAGGGTAGCCCTCCTATATGTAAAGTGGGAAGTGTTTTTTTTTTTAATTTCAACCCTAACGTGTGATATATTGTTGGAAAGGTATTTAAAAATGAATAGGGGTTTTCTAAAGTAATTTCTTGATAATGTCAATAATTTCGGAAATAATCGCTCCAAAAGTAAAAAACAATGTGTCCCCCCCCCTCTAACTTTCGAACCATAAGTTTAGAAAATATGAAAAAAGTCTGAAAAGTAGAACTTTATAAGGACTTTCTAGGAAAATCATTTTGAACTTGATGGAAATAACAGTTTTTGTACAAAAAAGACAAAAAGTTGTACAAAATAATTTCTGGACTGTTTGTAGTATATTCGTATATGCAAGCATTTTTACATAATGGATACCCACCTTTAAACTCATAAGTGGGAACACTTATTGTGACGGACGGGAAACTACGGAACCCTACACTGAGCGTGGCCCGAAACGCTCTTGGCCTGTTTTTTTTTTTGGTAGGGCCACTCGCAGTTCTACTCGATAAGGTTGCAATATTGCTCAACCGGACTTTTCTGTGGGGACCTCAAATGAATGGCCCCAGCCGGCCGGCAGTCTCGACAGAGATAACGACAAAGTCGCTTACTTTCGATTGCCAATTACTAACGAATAAATTCGATTGCAATAATGATGCTTGCGAGTAACGCAAGTCTCTACATCCAAGATGCGTTTCTCGGGTTCAGTTTCGGATTTTGCAGGGCATTAAAACTAGATATACAGTTAAGTGACCGCTGACTAAGGGCATCAGCTGTGCGGTGTCAGTGTGGAGCCCCTCTGCAGGATATGCTCCACCTCCTTTCTTGCCCATCCTGCACAGCCACCTGCACCTTCCAGGATTTAAACGAAGCCAATGACAGAGCTGTGCAGGTGGCTACATACTGGTCGGGTATTATTTGAGTTATCGACACGCAAAGAAGAAGAAGAAGCTGTGCGGTTTGGATCTTGGCTTATGGCGTCATTGAGGGGACCAGCTAGGGACAGACTGGGTCGAATTATCACCTGCCCATGGTCCCAGCCCAGTCCTTTTTAGGGTTCCGTACCCAAAGGGTAAAAACGGAACCCTATTACTAAGACTTCGCTGTCTGTCCGTCTGTCTGTCACCAGGCTGTATCTCATGAACCGTGACAGCTAGACAGTTGAAATTTTCACAGATGATGTATTTCTGTTGCCGCTATAACAACAAAAACAGAATAAAATTAATATTTAAGGGGGGCTCCCATACAACAAACGTGATTTTTTTGCCGTTTTGTCGAATGTATAGATAATGGTACGGAACCCTTCGTGCGCGAGTCCGACTCGCACTTGGCCGGTTTTTGTACATATACGACATCCCCGATAACAAGCCTATTCAGGCCATTCATTTGCTAACACCTAAAGCGTCATTCAGACCACTGAGGGCCACGGACACGGTATTAGATCAGACGGCACATTAGATTTATCATCTGTGACAATGTAATTTATTGTCAGCCATGATCACGCCCCCACTGCATTGGTGTGAATTGTGCCTTATTATGACAGTTTATTCGTACTTTCAAGCTTGATTTCATAGGATTGTAATAAAATACGAGCGCGTATAACGTAAATACGTCGATTTTTGAATCGAAAATACAAATATCATAGCATTTTAGTCAAATTGTTTGTAACTGGCATAGTCAGTATCATGCAATGTATATGAATAAATTCTTAAAATTATGAAAATACTATCTATGAAACGAGTATTTTAAATTTTAAAATCGACGCATTTACGTTACGTTTCCACCGCGCGCCCATACAAGAGCCTCAATAAGTCTCATGCAGCATAAGGTGACCTTCTCCAAAATATTATATTGCCGACAAAACATAAAAGCTTATCAAAATCAAACCTAATCTACCATAATACATCTACTTTCGTTAACAAGAAAAATGTTTTTCGCAAACCATATTACTTTATGACATCCACCTTATTCTGTCATTACGATCTTTTTAGGGACCTTTCCCTCGGATAACCGGTAAATTGGGTGTGTCACGGGATCTTATATAAATATGTGCTACGTATTTATAGGCTGGTAAGCGTATGTGATATAATATGAAAGATCATTTATTGGCGCGCTAACCAGGAAATAAGTATGTTTGGCGTTTTCCGTGTGACAAGATTTTAGTGTTCGTTTAGTGGCGTAAGTCACATGTGACTTACGCCACTAAACGAACACATGCACACACTATAATGCTCTGGATAAGAATTTTAGGTCCAACATTTTTGTAGGTAGGTTGCTTTAAAAATGCACATAATTTTACCAAAAGGTCTGCGTTTATTATGTTGCATCTTGTATGCTATAAAGAGTTGGTTGCTTTCGACTGTCGTCCAACCATGAACAGCACATATATTATATTTTGTGCATTAAAGTACACTGGCCAGCAAATAAACCGGGCCACCCGCTTCCTTAGAACGCTGATTCGATTTTCTCAAAAAGTATAAAACTTTCAACTATTAAAGTTATACCTACAGAGAGTGCGTTTCATGCTGATTACATTGACTATACGTTTATTCTAAAATACCGTCAACTCACATTGTAATCAAGCAAGAAACACAATGCTAACGATTTGCCCTGTTTTGACTAGAGTTTGCGACTTGCGTTACTTTTTTCTACAATGAAGATAGTCGGATATTTCTTATCATTTCTTTAGTTTTTGTCCATCGTTTGCTCTGACGCGTATGTTTTTGCTACTTTTTTCAGGCAATAATGGATACGATATCGCAGGAAGCAGCTCAAGCTGTAGCCACAACTTCAAGCAGGCGTTGCGCCACGTGAGGTTGCTCTAAGACTTCGAATCAGCAGATCTTCGGTGCAACGAGTTTACAGACGATACCTAAAGACTGTAGCATTGGATTACCGTCCTAGTACGGGCAGAACTAGGGCTACATCAGCAGCAGATGTTCGTTATATCCAACTTACTGTTCTGGGAATCGCCGCCTAAACGCAGTTCAAATCCAACAAGTCTGCCTGACGAACGCCATGTGGTCATAAGTTCAGATATCGTGAGAAGGAGACTTGTTGGACGGAACCTGACTCCAAAGAGAGCTGCAACAGGCCCAGCAATAACGGTAGCCCACCGTCGAGCACGACTTGAATTTGCTCGAGACCATAGGGATGCGCAACGCCTGCTTGAAGTAGTGGCTACAGCTTGAGCTGCTTCTTGAGATATCTTATCCATTATTGACCGAAAAAAGTAGCAAAAATACACGCGTCAGAGCAAACGATGGACAAAAACTAAAGATATGATAAGAAATACTTCATACTACTAATACTGTAGAAAAAAGTAACGCATGTCGCGAAATCTAGTCTAAACAGCGCAAATCGTTAGCATTGTGTTTCTTGCTTTATTACAATGTGAGTTGACGGTACTTTAGATTAAATGTACAGTCATTTTAATCAGCATGAAACGCACTTTCTGTAGGTATAACTTTAATACACACATCAAAAGTGTCTAGGGATCAAGCATTTTTATGCGGATTTCTTGAGATTGAGATGTGGCTTTGTAATAAATTTATGATTTTATAAATTTATATGGATCCTTTTTGGTGCATTTCATAATTTGAATCAGGAACTCTCAATCAAATTCGAGTAAAAGATGAAAATAAGCTGTCAATATTTTCCCTATAAAAACATACAACGCATTGAAGACATTATTAGTGCTACTGTTTCCCTACTACTGATTAAAACCAACGTTATTATGGAGCGGCGACGTCATTTAAGCAGGGAAGAAATGCTCAGAGCCGTGGGAATGATAGAAGCTGGTTCCCGGCAACGTACTGTAGCTTTAGCTCTGAATACAAGTCAGAGTGTTATCAGTCGACTTTGGACACGTTACCGAAGCACTGGTACCGTGGCTGAGCGCCATGGAGGACGGTATCGCTGCACCACACGGAGACAAGACCGATACATTCAAATCTTAACTCGAAGAGCTCCAACAATAACCGCCATGATGTTTCATCACTCTTCAGGGAACTTAATTAGCGACCAAACAGTCAGAAACCGCTTGCATGAAGTGAACCTTCATTCCCGAAGACCGCTACGGGTACCACCTATAGCAATGCACAATCGTAGGATTCGATATCAATGGGCTCTTGAACACAGAAATTGGGCAGAAGAACAATGGCGTTTCGTGTGCTTTTCTGATGAGTCTCGTTTTGGTATGAGACCGGATACAAGACGTATACGACACTGGAGAACCCCTGGACGCCAACAGCGATTAAAATCCTGCCAGGAAGTCCATCCTTATAGTGGTGGAACCATCATGGTATGGGCGGGTATTTGGATCGGCGGAAGAACTGAGTTGATTTGGATCAGAGGCAACCTCAACGCTCAAATTTATGCTGAGACGATTGTATCAGACGTCATCGTTCCTCTACAAGTGCAAATCGGTCCCTTATTTCAGTTAATGCATGATAATGCACGACCGCACACCGCAAGAGTTGTAAGACAGACTCTCGCCGCAGCTAACATCAATGTCCTGCCCTGGCCTGCTCAGTCGCCAGACTTGAACCCGATTGAGCATGCATGGGATATGCTACAGAGAAGAGCTCTGCCGAATATGGAGGGTATCCAGTCGCAAGAAGACCTTTTTTTGTTGTTGCAACGAACATGGGCGGCCATTCCACAGCGTGATTTGGATGAACTCATTTTGAGTATGCCAAACCGATGTTCTTATGTTGTTAGTGTTCGCGGTAGAAACACGGATTATTAATTGTTTAAGTTACCCAATAAAATTTTAAAGAAAACTGTGTTTTCAGTCATTTTTTCGAACTTTAATGTTAGTGGTTCAAATGTCAAAAATCCCTTTATTAGGAAAATGGCAAATTTCTTTATTAATGCAAAGGTGACTTGGTTTATCGTTACTGTGACAAACGAAAACACTTTATTTGATGAATCCTTAAAGAAAATTTTAATTAATATCAATCAGGAGAAAAGTTATTGCAAAAATATATGTTGATCCCTAGATACTTTTGATGTGTGTAGTTGTAAGTTTTATACTTTTTGAAAAAATCGAATCAGCGTTCTAAGAAAGCGGATGGCCCGGTTTATTTGCTGGCCAGTGTATTAAATAAATAAATGTCGCCTCAAATCATGATATTTGATTCGTTGTCCCAAGTGTAAGCTGCATTTTCCTCCCTCTTAAGTCCTGCCCGCGTATCATGACCACCGTAGAAACGGGTTTCTTCGAAGAAGGAATCGTTAAAATGACAGATTTCTTTCGTTCACCTGTCATTTTGTCGATTCTTTCTTCGAAGCAACCCGTTTCTACAGTGGTCAAGCTAGGCGGGCTGGTCAAAATTGATGCTTTCTGAGCGCATTTTTTTTAAAACTTGTACCCAAGTACAAGTTTAATAGTAATAAAAAAAATTGCGTCCTATTTGACAGCTAATCAGGAATATAGGCCAGGCTAGAAGGAAGCTGCAAATATCCAGATATTAAATAAAATACGTCAATGTTAGCGCAATGCGGTGCGAAAGATAAAATGAAAACACGTTACAAGTAAAGCCGAGAATTGCGTAAAGTTGTTTCTGTGCAAACATTTTTCCTGGTCTGACAGTTTAGATTGGTACTCGCGTTCATGTTATTGTGTTTGTACTTGTATGTTGTAACTTTTTTTTTTTTTAAAGGGGCTTGTTCAATTTGAAGATGTCGCCCCTGTAATACAAATTACAAAATCCAACAAATATTTAAAAAAACAATCACTCCGTAGATTTACTTCGGCTATTCTATTTTTAATGCCCATTTGAGTGAGCCTGTACTGCTGTACAGGCGTGTTCTTCCCTTTGTCCAGTGAGGCCAGACTGCTGTCTGGCCTCACTGGACAAAGGGAAGAACAAAATGCTGTTACACCAGCCCACATCTGAGGGAACCAAATTAATTTTAATTTTTATAAAATTTCTAAGGGTTTCGTTCCGGACACATTCCATCAATATGTGGTAAACATCTTCTACTTATATTATTCGTTAGAAGTCACGATTATGATTATGATGATGCCATCTAGCCGATTTCGGCCACAGCGACTGCATTCGATGGCTTTTTAGGGTGGTTGTCCAGAGCACGCATGTCCAACTATGGTCGAAAATCTCCGAGCACAAAGCGGCATTGTCAGAACACCATTGATGACATTGTAGGGTTTACCTGTTTAGCTGTAGGTGGGAGTATTAGGGATCGAAAGGATGGAATTTGAGACACAGCGAGAGACAGGACCTCATTGCAAAAGGCGGCACCACTGAAAACCAGCACTGTGCTGTGGGCTCCTGTAGTATCTGTGAGTGAAAGAGAGGGAAGCATTGTGTCGTCTCTCGTCGCATACAGACGGTCACTTAGTTTTGTGCTTCGGAAGTGAACGGACGTGCGCGCGTCTGAGAGCCGATAATATAGAGGGAAATACCACATTTTGGCGACGAGGATTAACAGGACTACTGTGTGCAATTATTATTAAATAACAAAAAAAACGATGGTGTACGGTGTTTTAAGATTGAAGTTATGATTGCTCAAAATAATTAAAATCACAGTAAAAATTACGGTGAGGCCCCGTGAAGTACAATAATACAATTTCTTTATTTTCTCTATTCACAAAGGATCACATAGTTATAATAAACATAATTGTAAGAATAACTCTCACCTCGATTGAAATGTAGCTTACATACAATGCAATGGCTAATTCGAAAACTTGATAAATAATTTATAGCAAAAAAAAAAAAAAAAAATTGTTGTGTAATGGATGTGAAGTAAACTGTCCAGTGAAATGTGCAAGTGAGGTGAATAGTTAATGTGTGCAACTGAAGTGTGTGAGGAAAGGTAGGATGATGACCACCTTGTTACTGTAAGTCGCTTATTTGATCTCTTTAATGTACTAAGAATGCTGTGTACACATATTGATACATATGTACATTAGAACTGTAATATGTGTACTCTTATCGGTAAATGTAATAGTATTGTACCTACTGTTGGTGCACCTATTTTAAATGAATAAATACTGTATGAAATAAATAATGAACGCCTGTTAGGACTTCGTAATTTAATTTACAACAGGTGATGCCTGTATGCACATGAGATAACAGATAATACCTGTTAGTACATGATGTTACCAGATGATGCTGGTAGTCCGGAAACAGGTGACGACTGTTAGGACTTCGTAATTTAATTTACTACAGGTGATGCCTGTATGCACATGAGATAACAGATAATACCTGTTAGTACATGATGTTACCAGATGATGCCTGGTAGTCCGAAAACAGGTGACGCCTGTTAGGACTTCGTAATTTAATTTACAACAGGTGATGCCTGTATGCACATGAGATAACAGATAATACCTGTTAGTACATGATGTTACCAGATGATGCTGGTAGTCCGGAAACAGGTGACGCCTGCTAGGACTTCGTAATTTAATTTACTACAGGTGATGCCTGTATGCACATGATGATAACAGATAATACCTGTTAGTACATGATGTTACCAGATGATGCCTGGTAGTCCGAAAACAGGTGACGCCTGTTAGGACTTCGTAATTAAATTTACAACAGGTGATGCCTGTATGCACATGAGATAACAGATAATACCTGTTAGTACATTATGTTACCAGATGATGCCTGGTAGTCCGAAAACAGATGACGCCTGTTAGGACTTCGTAATTTAATTTACTACAGGTGATGCCTGTATGCACATGAGATAACAGATAATACCTATTAGTACATGATGTTACCAGATGATGCCTGGTAGTCCGGAAACAGGTGACGCCTGCTAGAACTTCGTAATTTAATTTACTACAGGTGATGCCTGTATGCACATGATGATAACAGATAATACCTGTTAGTACATGATGTTACCAGATGATGCCTGGTAGTCCGAAAACAGGTGACGCCTGTTAGGACTTCGTAATTTAATTTACTACAGGTGATGCCTGTATGCAAATGATGATAACAGATGATACCTGTTAGTACATGATGTTACCAGATGATGCCTGGTAGTCCGGGAACAGGTGACGCCTGTAAGGACTTACTAATGTAATTTAGTACAGGTGATGCCTGTAAATACATACTGACGTAGGTATGTAAGAGTGTAAGTGGAAGAAAACTGAAGTAAAGAGAAGTAAAGTGAAATAAAGTAAAGCGAAGTGAAGTAAAGTAAAGCGAAGTAAAGGAAAGTGAAGTAAAGCGAAGTAAAGGAAAGTGAAGTAAAGGAAAGTGAAGTAAAGTGAAATAAAGTAAAGTGAAGTAAAGCGAAATGAAGCAAGGGAAGTGAAGTAAAGTAAAGTGAAGTGAAGAAAAGTAAAATAAAGTGAAGTAAGGTAAAGTAAAGTGAAGTAAAGGAAAGTGAAGTAAAGTAAGGAAAGTGAAATAAAGTAAAGTGAAGTAAAACGAAGTAAAGTGAAGTGAAGTAAAATTTATTTGCATAGATTGCAGGTACATAAAATAAGATGTTGAAATAAGATGGGTGAGTCTTGTACAATATACCTTATGTTAGACATGCAAACATTAATGGAATTGTTGAGTAACGAATATTGAAAATAAAATAAAATTATGGTTTACAGTTAAAAACAAAGTCAGACAATAGTTTGCATAGTACATTCAAAATACAAACGGGGTGATGCCCGTAATATGAAGTTTTGTGTACGGATAATGCCCGTTTATTGAATTATGAAGACAATTCATACAAGATTGTTAGTTTAATTTGAACAATGGTATGAATAAATACTGTATGAAATAAATAATGAATTTGTCAGGTTGATAAAAGGATGATGCCCATTTGGTGACCAAAATTAGACATTCTTTATTTGTTTCAATGTCCATAAATTTAAATATGATGTCAAGTTTTACTTTAGAAAAATTGAGTACGATAGTGAAGCAGGATCTATTGGAGCTAGATGGGAACGTTGGAAAAGAGGATATTGATATTGTTTACACTAACAAAGAGCAATGCTATTCTTCCTGTGCCACAATAAGTTCTCAGCAATATAGAATTTGCATGATGTACACTGTACACATTGATATTTCATGAGAACGTAAACAATGACTTGTCAGTTTATAAAAAATAAAAACAGAATATTTAATTTTTATCTTCGGTTTTCCAAATACCCGCGTTATCACTTATATACTAGAATTTCGTTTAATAGATCCAAACGAGACGGTACGAAGACGGCCTTATCTTTGCCCGCCGGTAGAAAGAAAAGTAATGCGCGAACGAGTGAATGAATTATTAAGATGCCAAAATAACAAGACATAGCAATTCACATTATGCAAGTTATTTGTTGAAAAATCTGACTGTTGGGAACGTATGTGTATAAATTATCGTGAGTTAAACAAAACCGGATAGATTTCGTGACTTAATTGAGCTAATTACACTAGTTACAGCGTTTTGTTCTCGAGATGAAGGCCATGTGTTTGTATAGAATATTTGATACTTGATTTGATTCAGAGAGGGAATGAGACGTCCAGCTTTCGGAATATTACATTTGAATTTTAAAGTTTCAACGTGTCCATGCATTAACGGTGTTACAGGTTGCAAAGGTTAGGCTGGTTTTAGTTGTGATTTGTGTCGATGTGCTTTGGGTAACGGTAGTCGGATGACATGTTTTGTCCCAGATGCTGATCAAGGCCCTTCGAATTTTGTTGAAGGCGAACATCGTGTCCATTGTTTACAGGGAAAAGGTTCGGGTGTGATTGTGGAAAGTGATTTGTTTATGTTGGAGAATAACATGCTAGCGCGCATCCGTTCGCCATCCTTCAATTCGGGTCGAATCGAGGCATCACTCATATGAGCTGGAGATGTTGGGCGTAGTAAATGTGTTTTTTTACATTCCATAGCTGTTATGATTATTTGCGACCACAGTAACTATTTCTTTTGCGGGTGGATGAAAAAAAAAAAAATAATAATATGTAAACTTTGTGTTTTGTAAATGTTAGTTGCGTACGAAATTTCATTTTGTTTTATAGATTTGAAAATTGTTACAAAGAAAAACTACCTATTTAGTTTTTATGTCAAAGTTAGTGTAAAGTTATTATATTTAAGTTCCAAAATGTTCTCAAGTAAGTGAAATACTGTAATTTCTTATTGAGAAATAAATTTCTTTAACCATATAAATGGTGTAAAACAATTTCGTTTATAATTACATGGAAGGAAGTTTGTTGTGGTAAGCAACTGCAACTCTTTAAAGTCTTCTAGTAACAAGATCGCGTTACATGTTTTCGTTTATATTTACATGGAAGGAAGTTTGTTGTGGTAAGCGACTGCAACTCTTTTAAGTCTTCTAGTAACAATATCATGTTACATATTTTTGTTTATATTTACATGGAAGGAAGTTTGTTGTGGTAAGCGACGACAACTCTTTTAAATCTTCTCGTAACAAGATTGCGTTACATGTAAAGAAGCAAAGTGTCATTCATGCAAGGTACAGGCAGAGTTGCACCCTATTGCGTGTATTGTATTGTTGCAGTACCCAAGGCACACGGTACACATCGATGCGACAAGTAGGCTCAGTGGAAAACGAGCTAACACGAAGTATGTGTTCGTACTCATTGATACGTTTACAGTTTGTCCTTTTACATAATACGATGCGTATTAAAATACAATATACATTACAATAAAGTAATAAAATAAAAGCTGTGACAAGGAGCGTATCATTGTTTGGAGCACCGGTACGGATTATTGCCGGTCAAGGTCGTTGTTTCACATGTCAAGAGTTTAGGGAATTATGTGAGAGTAAAGCATTAGGCTTCATTTAATAGCCACGGGATCATCGCGAGTTAACGGTCAAGTTGAGCGCACAATGAGTACGTTAAAATCTCTGCTTATCGCAGTTGAAGTAAATGAAGATAGGTCGTGTCAGGATGCGTTAGGAGATGTGCAGAGGGCACTAAACTGTACGGTCAATAGGGTGGCAAAAGTAAGCCTGCTCGAATTACTAGTCGGTAGTCGCGCGCCTTCTTAGTCTTATAGCTTACGACGATGATACTGACGCAGACCTCGAACAAGTTAGGAAAAACTCAGCACCCCTAGCCAAGTTACAAACGTTTCGTGTCGATTCTCTTTCTTCAATCGTAAACGCCTCGGCAAAGCGATTGTAAAAAGCGCTAAATTGGTAGCCAAGTTGACACGACTGAGTCGATCGCTCGTTCTCTAATGTCTGTAGAAAAAAACCTACACTTTAGGTATGGTGAGCGTTCCTACCAAAGAGTTTAGCGATCAACATTGTAGAAACGATAACATTCTATTCTATCATTTTGAACGATGTAAACTTGTCTACGAATTTTCTATTCGTTTGTGTTGATCACGTGATTTAACGTTGAGATCATGTCATTTCCATTCATTTGAATAGTTTTCTACTAGCGTTAACGATTCTAGATTGTCAACTTGGCTAGGGGTGCAGATCGGTTAATCGGAAAGTTGGCGCTATATATATTTAAAAAAAAGGGTGGAAAGCACTAAGGCACGACTGTAAATACTAAAATGGACCCCAAATATAAAGGACCTTTCACAGTTGTATAAGTGTTAGAGGGGATCGCTATACATTGAGAGCATTAACCTCTAAGCGTACTTACAAGTACGCGAATCATAGGTAAATGAGAATGCCCGAGGGCCAAATACCGTATGAAGTAGAGAAATTTAGAGTCGGAGATAGTGGGGAAACTTAGTTTAGTTGGTAGGGCCGTACCAGTAACCATTTCATAGCCGTAGTCCGGTAGAAGTCGGTGTCTGCTTATAGCAGTCTAAGGAAGCGCGGTGCGTGGGTGGCTCTGGTGGAGGTCGGGTCTGGTAGAGACTATGGAGTCAGGTGGGACTCTGCGTTCTTAAGGAACGTAGTAAAACAAACAGGGGTTTATTGGATGGCCTAATTGTTGGCCGTAGGCCACGAATGAGATTCCGGCTTTGGGTGAGGATTAGATGGATGAAGTGAAAATTATCTCATCAAACAAAAATATTAAAATAAGGAAGGGATGTAGTGTCTGTGAGTGAAAGAGAGGGAAGCATTGTGTCGTCTCTCGTCGCATACAGACGGTCACTTAGTTTTGTGCTTCGGAAGTGAACGGACGTGCGCGCGTCTGAGAGCCGATAATATAGAGGGAAATACCACAGCTTCAGTGGCGTGCAATGGTTCTCCACGGAAGGTAGGCCACGAAATCATGATAGCCGAAAAAAAAATTCAACTTGGTTTTTCCACCTCATTTTCATTATCAGCGACCCCAAAACCCTCGAAAACGACACCCATTAAGAAAAAACTGAAAATTTGTCATCGGCGCCATCTTGGATTTTCATTTTGACCTCATTTTCATTATCAGCAACCCCAAAAACGACGAAAACAACACCCATGAAGAAAAATATAATAACAATAATTATTATATTATTAATTATTATTAAAATAATACGCGCCAATAAGCAAAAACGTAAGGAAATTTGAATTTTGCGGGCTAAAGAACATCCACCTTGAATCCTGGCCTTGTGTTGTAGCAGCCAATCACAGCCCAGCTACACTCCCAGGAGTTACCGCCCAAGAATGACCGCAATCTATACATGTGTGCGGTTCATACACACGAAAATATGCACCAATATGCCGCTGTGTACGTAAAATTATCAATGGGTTTTAGGCTAGTCGAGTGTTTGCCTGTCCGGCGGAGCTCCAAGCTTCGTAGTAACTTCCAGTATTGTGTTAGTTACTTGACACGGGAGCGACAAATTGCTATAAGTAATCTAACAGGAGTTTCAACTTTTTTTATATTTTGTACATAATGTGTTATTTTATTATATATTTAATTAGTTGTAATAAATGCCCAGTTGGTAGGGTAGGCTTTGCCTAATTGCCTCTATGGAGCGCACGCCCATGCACAGCTCCCCATACATCATCATCATCATCATCGCATCATGCTGAGTGGTTTAACAACCTGTTTGTCGCACTCACGACGTGCTAGCTGTCCACTTCTTTCTTTTTTCTTGTTTCTGTTCCGTTCTGTTATATTTTTTTCTTTGTTTTCTTTCTTTTCTATCTTATATTATTTTCTTTCTTTTCTTTTCTTTTCTTTTCTTTTCTTTCTTTTCTTTTCTTTTATTTCTTTTCATTATTTTCATTCTTTTCTTTCTTTTCTTTCTTTTCTTTCTTTCTTTTCTTTCTTTTCTTTCTTTTCTTTCTTTTCTTTCTTTTCTTTCATTCTGGTGTGGTCCTGACTCTCCTGTTCAAGGAGGACGATGATAGTTTTCGGTGTTCCCAATGCCTTGGTAACTATTTATGTTCAACTATTTATTAAGTGTTATTGTCTTTTCAGTTATTAAATAAAGCATGTATTTCTTGCCCTTTTAAAACAACATTTGGAAGAAAATACAATTTGCCTATATCTACCATAATTATACGTATATTTTAACAGAATGCACATGGCAAGCTCTAACATAAGTGTGTCGATCGACAATGACGAGATATCCGATATATATATTGTATATTGTATAACGGGATGGTGTCCGCAACTCCACGTCAAAGCGCGTATTTTGCGTATGGGCTATAATCCACCACGCGTGCCCAGTGCGGATTGGTAGATATCACATGTCTTCGAATTTTTGGTTCTAGGACATGCCGGTTTCCTCACGTTGTTTTCCTTCACCGTTTTGAGAGCAGTGGTGATGAAATAAATTACACAAAGTAATGCGCCTGTCTGGGTTTGAACCCGCGACTTACTGTTCGTAAGAAGGGGCCGCCACCACTGGGCCGGGACTGAGATATCCAATAATTTCCATTTACTTAGCTGTCAAAAGAGCACCAAATTAAAACAAAACAATAATCCACAGGAGCTCCCCAACCAACAGTCAAATTCCCCACCCGTACTCCGAGTACCACTGAACAAACCGCTAATCTTTTCGGCATTCCTCTTTGTCTCCCAAGTAATATTTTAATTAAGGCTCGTCTGCCTCGGAGGCAATTAAAACTTACGCCACGCCACTGACATTTGTTTTCCTTGACTTAAGTTAAGTTAATGCTATCCGAATGCACACTTAGCCGTCATAATGAACAACGTTTTACTTTGGGATTATTTGGGTACGTTGTTATTTTTCTGGTGTTTTTAATTTGATCCCGAAGGATTAATCTTTATGGATGAAACGTGGAAGGTCACAAAGACATCTCACAGCAAATCCAAGTTTTCGTCAACCGCGGTCTTCGTCGCATTCTCGGAATTTATTGGCCCGAGACCATCTCCAACGTAAAGCTGTTAGAGGAATGCCACGAGAGCCCGATTGACCGCCAGATCAAGCGTCGCAAGTGGAGATGGATTGTCCACACGTTCCGAAAGGACCCTGACCACATACCCAAACAAGCTTTGGACTGGAATCCCCAAGGAAAAAGAAAGCGTGGCCGTCCCCGTCAAACCTGGCGTCGCACCGTGTTGGCAGAAGCGGCGAGCATCGGAATAACGTGGAGCGAGGTGAAGCGTGAAGCTCAAGACCGATCGCGATGGAAGACATCTGTGGACGCCCTCTGCCCCATCTTGGGGACATAGGACATTAAGTCAGTAAGTCAATTAAAAAGTATTTTGTTTATTTAAGTTTAAAGATAAGACGCTATTTGTAAATAGCTAGGTTACAGAAATCAAATCTGGAGGAGCTCGTGGCTAAATAATAACAGCCGCTCGGGTCGATCGTCAGGTTAAGCCGTGCTTGCCTAGGTTGGTCTGTGGATGGGTGACCACCCATTACATAACGAGTTTCCTCCGTGCCTCGGAAAGCACGTTAAGCCGTTGGTCCCGGCTGTCATTTGTAGATCTTTGACAGTCGTTAGGTAGTCAGAGGCCCAAAAAAGTCTGACAACCAGTTTTATCAAGGGGTATCGTATTACCCAGTACTAACTGGGTTGTGGAGGTGAGATAGGCAGTCTCTCCATGTAAAATACTGGTATTCAGCTGCATCCGGTAAAACTGGAAGCCGACCCCAACATAGTTGGGGAAAGGCTAGGCAGATGATGACAGGAATCAAATCTGGAACTAGCAGGAGTAGCTGTTCATAACATAACATACTTGGGTAGGAAAAAGGTTTTTATACTACACTTGCTTAGTAAGTGCACCAATACTACCCCACTAAAAGGCTTGAAAGCTGTTCATTCAACCTTCTCAAAAATCTAGGCAGTTATATTGTATGGAATTTCATTACTGCCCTGAAAATCAGGGTAGTAATGCATTTCTAACGCATTTTGTTTTTTTTTTTAAGTCTTGATGACGTTGGCAATCAAACGATTTACCATAAAAAGTACTGGCCACTAGCATTTTTAAAGCAGGTAACGGCTGGCAAACTTTGAAGTTTGCCGGCCTCTATGCGGTAGAGCGAGGGATTTATAACACTCTCTCGCTTTAACACGCGCGTAAGTTGGAACCTGCGATACGGGGCGTTTTTACCTTCTCTAACGTCTTCTGGCGCGAAAACTGTTTGACGCGCTAAAATAAAAAAAAAAGACTTATTGTTGGATGACGACTCATTAATCAGTTATGGACTTATTGTGTATGGACGTACTTTTAAAACATATTTACTAGAAATAAAGAATCTACAGACAAGACTGATCAAGTTCCTAGTTAGCAAACAGGTTAAGATAAAGTGTAACAAAGAGTACGATAAATTATTCTCCATTTGTAAAATCTTGCCAGTAGACATGAAAGTTGAGTATTTGATAGGGTTAGAACACTATTATAGTGATACATTCAAAGTAAATGTTAAAAATAAGTTTAACACAAGGAGTGTGAGAGAGAAAAGACTAGTACAACCAACAATAACAAACTATTACGGTAAAAGAACGTCTAAATATTTGGTGCCAAAAGTATTTAATAAAATAGAATTATTTAGGAATAACTCTATGTGTTAAAGGCAAAACTAAAGAATTTGTTTCTGGAGGACGCGGACACGTCGTCGGATAGATAGGCGGTGGGTTCTGGACCGGAGTGGCCAGCAGTGGTCACTCCGGTTTGGAATTCATTGTCTGTTGAATGTTGGTGTCGGTCTGTCGTTGTCGAAAAAAATAAATTCACGAGACAGATGTAGCAGTAAGTTTTATAATTATATGTATACGATTTTAAGTTAAGTTTATAATTTTAAGTTATGTATGATAAACGAGCGCTTCTCGCCATCAAACTGTAAAGTTTGGCGAGTAAAAAACTGTATAAAATAACTTGTTTTTGTGTAAGAGATTTAATAAATAAAAAAAATAAAAAAACGTATTTTGTAGAGACAATTTTCTTGGTAAAGTTTGTAACAATTTTAACAATGTCAATATAACTTTTTAATAAAATGCTTTTTTTGCTGTTTTGTCTTTTACTTATTTGTGCTTAAAAGTGCAAGTGTAGTATAAAGCAGTATATATCACTCGAGGGTAAGTACAGATTACTAAACTCGTGTGGTTCACGGCCCTCCGCTTCGCGTCGGGCCTCAAATGCACACTCGATTAGTAATCTGTGCCTTACTCCCCTCGGTGAATAAATAGCTATTATAGCTATAGATCAGCAAGATAGAGTAACAATTTAGTTTACACTGGTTCAAGAGCCAAAAACCAACCAACAGCCATAATAATATTTTTTGGCGTGTGGTAAAAAATCATCATCATCTGCCTGGTCTTAGTAGCCTTTTCCTATCTATGTTGGGGTCTGTCGTGATATAATATAATATAGTTTCATTTTCGTGTGGTAAAATTATTTAAATAAAAATATCAGCACCTTCCTATATGTAGTGAGTTAGGCACTACATCCCTAACTCACCATACATATATTGAGAGGCCCGCTATTCGCGCCTTTAGATCCTTGAACGAATTAAAAAAGGCAAAAGAAGTACTGTACGTCCATGAAAAAAGTCCAGCGTATCGTCGCCACGTCGTATCGTCAATAAAAAACCTTCACAAAGTCACACACAACCTCTTTGCGCATTTTCAATACAGCCAACATAAAGTTGGGTGCACACTTAGTTACTAAATCCATTCTTCCACGCTGCCTGTATTGAATTACTCCACGGAAAGGTACTTGGCCCCTATAAATTCACACTTGGCGATAGTAATTCACGTCAACCTTACTGATTTACAAAGCGCTGCGCTGTTTTAGTTTTTTCTATCGCTGTAGGGCGCTTTTCTTTTGTTTTCCTTGTTCATAAAGTGTTGCAGGTTTAGTACTCTGTGACATTTAGGTCTAGGCTGAGGAAAATATATTTTAAAATACTTAAAGATAAAGAGATAAAGATACATATATTTGCAAAAACATGTGTAGATAATATACATGATATGATGTTTACTATAGGTGTTACAGGATATTCTTTGGCACAACATGTTTGACCAATGGCTGATGTACAAATTAGATCGGAAGACCATTAGGTTTCAAAAATAAAAAAATAGAATAAAAAGAAAGTATACAAAGTTAAATAAACAAAAAAATAATAATTAACATTAATATTAAATAAAAAACAATTGGTAAATATTCATGAGATACAAAATAAATATAATAAATTCAGTCAGTATATCTTACTATACACATTGCCTCGTTGGTCGAGTGGTCTTGGATTCGATTCCCGGGTCGGGCAAAGTGTTATTGGGTTTTCCCAACACGAATTTCTCAGTAGCAGCCACGGAGTCTGGATTTGTGCCTCGTTGATGACAATAGGCTCGCCAACTTATTACATGGGATTTAAAACATAACTGGTGTAATATGGGTGAACTATTAGGTTCACCTCTGCTAACCCTTCGAGGATTACCAGGCTTGATGTTATGTTACTCACGGGTAACGCTAACAAAACCGTAATCTACTTACGATTCTGGTGGTTGTACAATAGGTACAAGTGAACCTGTCAAACTTGGTAATTAGGGCTATCGTTTTTGAGCTGACCAGATGGCGCCACTGTCGAGTAAGTTCCTGTCAATAATTCTATTTAATACTTTAAAAGTACCAATAACTTCATAAAAAAGTTTGTTTTATTACATCTAACAACATAGTGTAAACTTCAGATACATATCTATACTAATAATACTAATACTAATATACTAATAATATTATAAAGCTGAAGAGTTTGTTTGTTTGTTTGTTTGAACGCGCTAATCTCAGGAACTACTGGTTGGAATTGAAAAATTATTTTTGTGTTGGATAGCCCATTTATTGAGGAAGGTTATAGGCTATATAACATCACGCTACGACCAAAAGGAGCGGAGCATAAATGAAAGATGTTGCAAAAACGGGGAAAATGTATTCCTTTTGTTAGCTTTTTCTCTCTTATGTGACGCAGACGAAGTTGCGTAGGTCAGCTAGTATTTACTATAGATACACATTGCCTCGTTGGTCGAGTGGTCTTCGATTCGATTCCCGGGTCGGGCAAAGTGTTATTGGGTTTTCCCATCAGGAATATCTCAGTAGCAGCCGCGGAATTTGGTTTGTGCCCCGTTGATGACAAGGCTCACCACCTATTACATGGGATTTAAAACATAACTAGTGTAATGTGGGTGAACTTTTAGGTGCACCTCTACCAACCCTTTGGGGATTACAGGCTTGATGTTATGTTACTCACGGGTAATGCTAACAAAACCGTAATCTACTTACAATTCTGATGGCTGTAGGCACAAGTGTAACGTGTCAAACTTGGCAATTACACTTTGACCAACTTATTTATGAAGACGCAAAAACACAAAATTCAAATAAATGTACCAAGTTTGATATATACCTCTGCCAAATTTTTGACGAGCAACGCCACCTGGAACTGCACACTTAAAGTGGTCATGCTATATCTCATTTTGCTATAGCATTGACAGTTTTTCTAAGCGCCTCTAAATAGTTTTTAGTATTTTAAATCTCTTGGTTAGATCAATTTCGATTCTTGCTTTATTAGCTAGCTAGCTATTAGCTTTATTGCCCTACATATACGGTCCTAAGATGATTGACTGTGTTTAAATAGCACTAATTACCAAATTAAACATGGCACAATATTAATGACATGGTCAGGTACTTTTAAGTCTGAGAAACATGCAGTCTTACCAAAGGGTATACTTATGTTACTTATTCATATTAACCAGTACTAACTGGGTTGTGGAGGTCAGATAGGCAGTCGCTCCATGTAAAATACTGGTATTCAGCTGCATCCGGTTAGACTGGAAGCCGACCCCGGCTAGGCAGATGATGATGGTTAGGTACTTTCAATGAAAAATCCATCTCTAAATCCCTTCAAATTTATTTCAACAAAAATATCCTTATTTTCTCGCGACAAAAACACCACCACTGCAAACCCATTCATTATTCCTTATACCAAACACAAAGAATATAAAAACGAAGTATAGAAAGGCGCCCATATGTGTCGCAACTCGCAATCCAAAGAGCATTTTATTCCAATAGATATCTCACAGACGGTCGGCGATCGTCTGCGAATAGAAATGGTAGATTTTCGTTTATATGAGCGGGAATCGACAACATTCAATGCCGTGCTGTGTATTAGAAAATATATAAGGTTGTTTGTGGTTTGTTATTTGTCGTACAAAAATGTTTATGAAATAAACGTGTTGGCAGATGTTTTTGTAAGAACAGGATGTTGATTCAAGGTGTTTATAGTCTAAGATCCCGAGAACGACCTTCACCGAGATAATGGATGAAAAGTATTTTTTATCAAAATAAACATGTCAAAAAATATATTGCAAATGTGTTGTCTATAAATTTCAGTCCAGAATATGATTAATTTATATTTTATAGCATTTTAATATATATTTTTTAAATATTTTTTCTGGTTTAGTTAATAGACAAATTCCATGCCAATTGAAAGTATGAAGCCTATAGAATATATGCAAACGTTAGGTTAACTGGTTAACCCAACGTTTGTATTTTCTATAGGCTATAGAATATGCAAAAGTTATGAAGCCTATAGAATATGCAAACGTTAGGTTAACTTAACGTTTGCATATTTTACTGGTTTCATACTTTCGATTGGTATGGAATTTGACTATTAGCCAAATCAGTGAAATGTTGAAAAAAAAAATTAAAATTGTATTCTGGACTGAAATTTTTTAGACAACCCATTTGCAATATATTTTTTGACATATTTAATTTGATATAAAATACTTTTCATCCATTAACCAGCTCGGTGAAGGTCATTCTTTAAGGGATCCTATACTATTACTGCGAAATAAGGTGATGTGATGGCACATTGGCATTTAGCCGTGTGGTATCCAGCAGAGTAGAATAAAACCAACCCATTACACTCACGGGTGTCGTATAAGGCGACTAATGTCTGAGGCAGAACACCTTGCGCCTCCGTAGACCAGAGAATGGGCAGCAGCGTTTTCTGTTAGTCTTTCATCACTGCGATCTCCAATCTGCCTGCCAAGCGTGGAGATTACGGCAAATTCCTCCCATCATGGGAGTCCAGCAGTGGACGTTATGGGCTGTTTTTGTTGTTGTTTTCTATCAGCTGACAGTTGGGCTCTTAATCAGTATGAACTTGTATGCTAGTGTGCATTTTATGATGTTTGGTATCAGCCGATAATCAGTTGGATGGGCTACACGATTGCCTTCAAACTATACTATCGGCTAAACGGCTAGAGCTCCGCGCGCAATTACCGATTGTTTAATCTGCCTACCAACTAGCAAATTGTTCGAGTGAAGTCGACCGCCTGGTGATCTGGTTTGCGCACTCGTCACCAAACCGACCGTTTAGGCCTAGTGTGTTTGCTAGCAGCCCAACCCGACTAAACTATCGGCTGATACAAAGTCTACAGCCTGCGGGGACTCTTTGTACTGTTGTGGTTGACGTTGGCTAGGAGTCAGGTCAGGGCACGTAAGGACCATAAATACTTCTTAGAACAAAGAGGATTATTATATTTCCAGAGATTGTCTTTTTGAATTAAGAATTAAAGAAATTAAAAAAAAATCTGATTGTCATTCAGTCAGAAGTTGGCAAATACAAATCAACACTCGATGTGATTTTTTTGAAATTATTTTCCCGTAAAATTTTTAGCTGTTTTTTTTTCAAAATCCGCAAGCTGAGAACTGTATACGTATGCGCACTTCATAAATATTATTTAGTTTATTTAAAAGTCAAAATGAATTTGATTCCTAAGGCAAATTTATGGGTAATGAAGGCTGTTCAAATAATGAGGACGAGTAGCACCGCTGGGTCGAGTGGGTCCTCTGGAAGCGGTGGGAGCTATGGAGGGATTCCAGGGGAACGAGAGATTTTTGCAGACAAACCATTTGAAGCTAAGAAAACCAAAAATGCCAACTCCATCAAGGAAAATGAACCTGGTGAAACCCCAAAAGATTTTACTAATCCACATAGTAAGTATAAAGCTTGAAATATTCGTGATATTTCAGCTTGAGCGTCATTATTATTCTATAGCCCTTATTTCAATTAATTCGGGGTTGACATAGCATGTCTTTTTTATATCTATTCAAAAGCTTGTCTCGTTCAGGTATTACTTAATAGATTTATTGACCAAACACGAAGTCTCTGGGAACCGATGTATTTTTTTTTATATATTTCAGATGAATCACCCGTTCTGGAAGTACCCGCATGCGACCCACTATACATGATGGCTCAAAAAAAAGCACTGCAGTTCAACAAGAAAGGAAAAGGTATTAACAAGGAGATAGTGGAACACTTAAGAAGCTATTTCGATGACCAGATAATATACTACAAGACTTTGGCAAATTACAATAAATCAGCAATGAAGCGAATAAAAAAAGTAAAAAAAAATTGGAGCAAACTCCTTGAATAAACTGTGGTTGTAAAGTCTGTTAAGAAGCGTATTATTTTACGTAATCTGCAACTTTGTTTTTTTGCGGTGGTGCATACTGTCGAGATAATCTTCCACGATACCCGACGCACCCGCCCCGCGCCTTTTAGCCCTACTCGTTCTACTTTTAAATACAGCCGTAAAGCTCAGTTTCCACCTCAAGCGGAGCAGACTCATTCATGTTACTTTTGCCTGTCAAGAGTTTACTGCTTACATAATGTTTCCACCAACTAAGAGGAGGTTTTTTCTTTTTGAGGTATTACAAAAAAAAACATAGTTTCCAAGAACTTTGTAGATGGCGTTGAACCGTGGTCCAACCAGTTGGACATAATTCCACCGTTGTACCACGGGTCATAATCATAAATATCAGAAAAAAGAGTTGAACCATGGGTAAATTTACTTCTCCGTAGTACAACCAGTTGGACATCGCAGTTGTACCACGGGTCGGGAGTGGAATGCTTGCTTAAAAAAAAACATTGCGTCACGTCACATAAGCTCGTTGACTGACACTTTCGTTTGCTTAGGTTTCCGAATAATTGGTTTCTCCAAAACCTAGATTTTGCTAGTAATTTTTAAGTCTTCAGTACATCTTTTATTTTTCTTTCGTGTTAATTTCAGGCTCACAATCAAAGAGCATGTGACCTAGTTTTCTCGCGCTTTGTTAAAATCAGTTTTTTTACGTTCCGTTCCTTGCAGTAACTTACCAAGTTCAGCGCCATCTATCCAGCGACTAGGGAAGAGCTAAAAAGATAATCCCTCACTGATTCGGCGGGCAAGAAGAGTAAAAATGACCTTGCTCTGCTCATTCTTGTTTCATTTCTCTTTTGCGGTGGGAATCAGATGACTAAAATCTTTCTTGGTGGAAACGCAAACCTATTTCATAAAAATTAAGTCCACTTCGCTTAGCCATTTTCAGCTCATTAATTAGGCTGCGGTTCCACTGAAGCGGAGCGTGTCACGATTCACCAATCAAATGGAGTGGAGAGATGTGGATTTCAAGCCATGTGATTGGTGAATCGTGCTCCGCTCCGCTCCGCTTCAGTGGAACCGCAGCCTTACTTACCGCGGTGGAAACCAAGCTTAAGCCATGCGAGCGCCCCACCCGCACTCGGGGTTCTGAGGCAGAACACCTTGCGCCTCCGTAGACCAGAGAATGGGCAGCAGCGTTTTCTGTTAGTCTTTCATCACGGCGATCTCCAATACGCCTGCCAAGCGTGGAGATTACGGCAAATTCCTCCCATCATGGGAGAGGCTTATGTCCAGCAGTGGACGTTATGGACTGTTGTAATAGGCGGCATGGGCACCGGCGAAGGAGGCGGCGGAGGCCCGGCACTTCGGGGACAGAAGTCAAAGAGTGTTATTTAATATGCAAGCGAAGCCAGCGCGCGTCATGGAGTCGTAGCAGGTAGCTAGTACGATGGGTCTGCAGTGGTTGTTGGCGACAGATCTGGCAACCCCGTTGCTAGGTCTTGTTGTGTGGTAGTTGGCTAGCAACGGGGTGGTTTACCTATATTTTCTTTTTTAAATACTTGAAATTTAATATTATAATTATACCCAATTGCGCCTATCTACAAAGTCTCTAATTTGGTGCCTAACAGTGGTCATAAGCAATAAAATAGACAATAAGCGGATAACTGATCACTGATACCCGCTTATTGTCTATGGATTAATCATGAAATCTAAGTCATGAGTTGTGCAACTCATCTTCACAGATTAAGCGAGTCATCGCAGCTTAATGTTGTCACTTATCGAAATTTTGTTTTATTCTGTCGACATGATGCGCACGAGCTTCCAAGGAGGACAAAGTGGTTCCTATTTATGGAACTATTAAGTACGAAGTAGGCATACATCATGGAACTAACAACAGCTAACAACTTAGTACTTGTTAGTTCCATGATGTGTGCCTACTTTATCCTCCTTGGAAGCTTTGTGTGTTACAAGTTTAAAAAAGTCACTTCACAAAATATTGACACTGACAGCACAGAGCATCATTTCCATAATAAATGACAGCCTGATTTTTGTAAAATTGAAATGAACAAAAATCAGGTTGTCGATTCGCAGTCGCAATCTCAACTTTTATAATGATCTAAAATTTTATTTGTAGATTCAATTTTACAATATTCACAGTGTTCAAACTTCATAATCTCGGTTTCATTTAATACGTAATGGGTTCGGTTCTTATAAAAAATCGATGTATAATAAAAGCTGTACAAGTTGGGAGAACGATGTCTATTGGATCGAGGTGGACCACTGGATTCAGTAGGTCTTTTGCAAGGGGTCCTCCGTTTAATCCTGGGAAGAAGCCAGTTGACTCCAAAGAAACCATCGACGTCATGAAGACCATGGCATGCGTCGGGCCAAATAGTAAGTTCAATCATACTGACGCATATACTCATTACCCGTCCGAACGTTTAGAAAGGTATTTCTTTTTCTTCATATTCAAACTTTGGCCACCCAATTCTAGTTATTAGGTCAAAATCAAAATCAAAGCATTTATTTAAAGTAAGCTAGTTACAGGCACTTTTGAACTGTCGAAACAAAAAAAAAATTATATGTAGCTACAGTCCCAGTCACAAGACATAAAAACTGTGAAAGTACTGTAGCTGCCCATTCCCTAGCGTAGATCTGAGATGGAGATGGAGAAGAATGGGCAAGAAACTCGGACACTCTTTTAAATCAGAATATTGTTACAAAATCTTGGTTACATCATTCATTGTTGAGGTGGTATATTATGTGAGAACAATGTAGCAAGATGTGCACGTTAAAAGTGTCCACAGTAAAAAACACAAAAAAATACAATTCAAAAACCAAAATAATTCAGGTCTCTTGCCAATCTCTCCATTTTTAACGGTTGTGTGTCATGGCTAAGTAGGTAATATTAAACAATAAATTACTGCTAATTAGGAAAACAAAACATCACGCCTGTGACCTTGGAAGATTTAGGCAGAGATGTATCTAATAGTACACCCATATTTCCAGTTACAGTCAGCCCTAAAAAGATGTAAACACGGACAAGGCGCCATTTCAATGTTAACAACCTTTGTTCCGTAACATTGCATCCAAAGTATTGGTACTGTAAAATATGCACATTTAACAACACTAGTTGACTCGCCAACGCACCACCGCTCAGTCCGACAGTCTGACAACGACTGACCTCCCCACCACTCGGACCGGTACTTTAACCGTGCGACGTGTGCGCCCGAGGCAACGTCACAATACTATTATCGGTTTGTAATGCGATATATTATATTGATATCTACATACACTACATCCCTCCCTTATTTTAGTTTCTTTTAATTAATTTGATTTCTATAAGAATACTATCTGCTTACTACCTATAGTGTTCACTATCAAGGCTATCACTACTAATCGCTATATCACTGTCTCACTATTACACGCATCAAGGGCTCAGTCGTACGTCCACCTCTCACGGTGTCTACCGTCTGACCGATTGACAGTCACCCCCTCCACTCGCATACATGAGACAACGCATTATATTTATTGCATAGACACAACAAAGGGATGTAGTCATCCCTTCCTTTTCAACAAATTGTATTTATTGTAAACGTATTCAAAGTTGTTAGATAATCATACTGATTTACATTTTATATTTAATTTATATAACCAATTCTCCCTTTTATTAAAAAGACAACCAGTCTACTCTAACCTCTGGGTCAGTATGATCTCGTTTTCCTATTTCCATATTCCTTTTCATTTTTTTTTTTCCGTTTCCTTACCCAATGACTCTTAAGTTTTTTTTTTGTTTTTTTCCGCCGTTTCGCATCAGGAATTTGATTTTTTGTACAGGGAATATAATTTAAGGTATAGAAGTATGAATAATGTTTTACTCCCTTTACATAACGTTCACACAACCGGTCATAGGGATGTACAAAGACATTCAAATATATTACTTGTAAAAGTATTTTTTAAATCTCTTTGCATGTTATAGAAACTGTTTTGATAAATCGACTAAACAGTCATTCCAACAGTTTCTTTTTATTATAAAATACTTATGACATTTGCTTCAAAATCATTTACCAAATTATTTATTACAAATTATTTTTTTACAACTTATTTTCGATTTTATAAAATTACTCCAAAACTCCGATTTTATTTACAAAAGAACTCTTGAAGGAGTTAATATTATAAGTGTAGATTAGAAAACAAAGTTTTATTTTAAATCAGCATGGTAAGGGATTCCATATATCCATGAGCATTCTCCTTCATACAACATGAGATATACCGAGAGAATTTCCCTTACCTCTTTGACTTTTATCAATATTATATTATATCTTCAATATTTTGTGGTCGGTAATCAAATTGCTTCATCAAATAAAGATGTTTAAATGATTGATAGCCCAGACAAGAGCTAAGCTTCTTCCTTCTCTATCTGGCTATATCTTCGTACAGAATCTGGTATTTACATTTACACCAATACTGTAAAGCTAAAGAGGTTGTTTTATACGTACGCCCAGTCTCTGGCCTATCCTTCTGCAGTGAGGTGTGAGATAGGGAGACCGACAGTCAGGCAACATTACGCCGATGAGCCAGGCTGTGAAGCGAAGCTGCCAACGTCTCGTCGCCTATAAGCCTTTTAGCTCTGCGTTCCACCGAGTCAAGTGCAACAAGCTGGTATTTTGCCGAGCCATCCCACAAGTGACTGCAATACTCCATACAGGAACGGACTTGTGCTTTGTTCAAACTTAAAAGCTGTCCAGATGTGAAGTTTTGCCTCACCTTATTCAAGATGTCCAGCTTCTTAGCTGCGGTCTGCTTTTGACTCGATGGTTGCGCCAAAATTCAATCGTCGAATCTGACTTGGCTGGGCAGCTTTCGGGAAGCTGCGCGGTATCTTCTCGTCGAACTTACCGCAGTGTCACAAAACGAAAGTCTATGACCAGTGTATATTGCCAGTGATTAGATCTTCTTTTTCTTCGTCGTCAAACACTTGGCAGAGTGGTCGTGGTCGTAACATCAGGGGTAGTGGCAAGCTTCACAACCCGTCGCCATTCCTCCTGTACTGTGGCTTTTCTTATGCATTCGTGGAGTGGACCATTGAGTGCAGTTTTGACTTGGTCGATCCAACGCATTGGTGACCTGCCGCTTCAACCTTTCCCTGCACTACAAGTCACTCCACAGATGTGTCTTCTTGACGTGTGATATGTCCAAAGAAAGTGAGGATACGACATTGGACGATGGAAGAAAGACGCTGTTTGATTCGAAGTTCCTGGAGGATTGAGACGTTGGTTGGTTCGGGACTGTGTCCAGGTTATGCCAAGCATTCTCCTCCACCACCATACTTCGAGGGCGTCTATCTTCTTTTTCTCGCTTTCTCTTAAAGCCCATGTCTCAGCACCGTAAAGAAATATGGGAAACACTAAAGCCCTGAAAAGTCTCACTTTAGTGGCCTTTGTGATGTTTCTGCTTTTCCATATTTTTCCAAGCTGATCCATGGAGGATCTGGTAATAGCCATGCGCCGTTTGATGCGCCGTGAAGGTTGCGGGGATCCGCTGGATGCGAGTCGCACGGGACCGGCCAATGCGGTGACACCCGGGGTAGGCCTCCGTCCAGCAGTGGATGTCTCTCGGCTGAAATGATGATGATGATCCGGATTCTTCTCCAATCTGATGCCCAATACTTCCAATTTCATGGTTGTTAATTGCTTTTAATTTGATGTATGCCCAATGCTACCAATTTAATGGATCACATGTCTTTCGAAGTATTTGTTCTAGGACATACCGGTTTCCTCAAGATGTTTTCCTTCACCTTGTCAATTTAATGACCAGTAGCTATATTCTACTGCAATTCCGCTTCCAATTTAATGGATGCCCAATGCTTCCAATTTAATGGATGCCCTTAACCTACCACGCGAAAACAGTGCGTGGTAAGTGTCACATGTCTTTCGAAGTATTTTTCCTAGGATCGGCGTTTCCTCAAGATGTTTTCCTTCACCTTTTCAATTTAATGACCAATAGGTATATTCTACTGCAACCACCGTCGTCCTTTGACGACTTGTCAATTTAATGACCAGTAGATATATTCTACTGCAATAACTGTCATCCTTTGATGACTTGTCAATTTAATGACCAGTAGATATATTCTACTGCAATAACCGTCATCCTTTGATGACTTGTCAATTTAATGACCAGTAGATATATTCTACTGCAATAACTGTCATCCTTTGATGATTTGTCAATTTAATGACCAGTAGATATATTCTACTGCAATAACCGTCATCCTTTGATGACTTGTCAATTTAATGACCAGTAGATATATTCTACTGCAATAACCGTCATCCTTTGATGACTTGTCAATTTATTGACCAGTAGATATATTCTACTGCAATAACCGTCATCCTTTGATGACTTGTCAATTTAATGACCAGTAGATATATTCTACTGCAATAACCGTCATCCTTTGATGACTTGTCAATTTAATGACCAGTAGATATATTCTACTGCAATAACCGTCATCCTTTGATGACTTGTCAATTTATTGACCAGTAGATATATTCTACTGCAATAACCGTCATCCTTTGATGACTTGTCAATTTAATGACCAGTAGATATATTCTACTGCAATAACTGTCATCCTTTGATGACTTGTCAATTTAATGACCAGTAGATATATTCTACTGCAATAACTGTCATCCTTTGATGACTTGTCAATTTAATGACCAGTAGATATATTCTACTGCAATAACTGTCATCCTTTGATGACTTGTCAATTTAATGACCAGTAGGTATACTCTACTGCCATCACTGTTATTTCACAACTGTCAATTGAATGACCAGTAGGAATGTTCTACTGCTTTTGGTTTCATATAGCACAAATCTAATAACCAAGCGTGAGGTCCCGGTTTCGACCTTAATTGTACTACCCAAATATTTAATACATATCTAAGGTGACATAGTACTTGCTTGTTACTTCGTAACCTATCTACCCATAATTTATTTGTAACATACCATCTATCTAATCGATGTAACTTATCCCAATTAATAATGAAATGTTACAAACTGGTACCCTTTTAAAAATTAATTTCGCATGTTCATTTCCACACTGTATTGGGACAACACCCATTGAAACTGCACCTTACACACTTCAAATCATTGCTTAAAAACTGAAGCGGTTTTTATTTAGCCAATGACTGTGTGTTATTTACTTTACATTGCTTACTTTTATCACGTCAGTTTAATTACCAAAAAAGCTGTTGAGGATATAATTCCCCTGAATATTGTCAATCAGTGTCAATTAAATGACCAGCTATGCTGCTTCCATAATATCAATTTAATGATCAGTATAAACTGTTTACACTGCATAAACAAAACTAAAAAATAACTTTGCTATTTCAGGCACTACGCCAGCTTACTTGCTTCATTATGTTTTGAAATTATCCAAAGTAACCACTATTAAACACCTCTGCCTACCTCTTAAATATAAGAGAAATAAAGCGTGATATTGATTTGATCATGATTTTTGTTAAAAATAGCAGACGTACACACATCACACATATCACTTGGTGAGTTTTATAGGCGTGATTGTGATTATTTGCACTCCAAATTACATCCACACAAATACCTTGTTTGTATTATAAAAACTATAAACCTCAGTAATAGTCAGTTTAGCAATAGATACCTACTACTAATAAAATAACCAAGTTAATCATTTAAAAACACTGTTAGCAGTGCAGCTGCGTTCTGATCTAATGAGTCGTAACACTCTAAAGGCTGTCGTCACTTCCATTACTTATAAAATTGTTTTGGTTACTTGAATCATAACATCTCTTTGGTAATTGTAATAACACAATTATTTAAATATGATTATTTAAACATCATAGGTAGGCTGTTCTGGTATAGATAAGGAACTCACCTGATAGTGTCGCGCACTTTAGTATTCCTCCCATGGAACACTATTATTTCACTTAACTCACCACGGGTTTTTTTTTTTTTTTTTTCTTTACACTATACCCCACTTCCACTTAATTAAGTTTTATCCTCGTCGCCAATGTAAAATATGCACATTTAACAACACTAGTTGACTCGCCAACGCACCACCGCTCAGTCCGACAGTCTGACAACGACTGACCTCCACCACTCGGACCGGTACTTATAACCGAGCGACGTGTGCGCCCGAGGCAACGTCACAATACTATTATCGGTTTGTAATGCGATATATTATATTGATATCTACATACACTACAGGTACCCTTGTTTTAGTCATAGGGTGTATCGATAATAACGTATCTGGCTTTTATCTAAGGTTTTGGTACACGTGACTATTTTTTGGTGAAATGCGTACGCTTAGTTAGCGTACGTTATGGAGCAAAGGTTGTTAACATTGAAATGGCGCCTTGGCGTGCCACGTGTGTTCGACGCCTAACCAGGGCAAGCTCTGGGTGTCGATGTCCGCGATCCGCGGAGCCAAGCTAACAATACTCCTGCCTTATTTGTACTTATCTAGCACTGGTGATGAGGTCCTGTCTGGGGGTCACGTCGCTTCTGTGTATGTATGTAGGTGTCTTTGTTTGTGTAACGAGTGGAAAGTTTGGTGTCCAGTGCGACGATATTCCCAAGGAACGCTGGTCCGTACAGCGTGTAACAGCTCGGAATGCACCACAATTGTCCAAGATGATCACAAAATGGCTCCGGGCCTGAACTAAATCGTTCACACTTCTCACTAATGTCTTTATATGAAATATGAAACTCCACGCGCGGGGCGGCTCACTTAACCTCAAAGCAGCGTTTGTCCAAAAAGCACTAACTATCCCAGGTAAATACCTCAAGGGGGGATGCTAGGCTCGATAAGCTCTAATTTCAACCAATAATTCGGAAAACAACCAGGATACAAAACGATTTACAATTTTTCTCAACCGAAACACAATCAAAACGTTCCGTGCAAATTCAAAGCTTTTCAACAACAAACTGACATTACCATTGACATGACAGTGACAGCTACCCAATACGTCACAAACCGCGTTCGGAAACGAGGAGTGTGGTACTAAAAAGCGTGTTTATATCTTTTTGGGGCTGACTGTGCATATGGCATAACTACTACGTAGCGTGTGTAGTGTGTTAAAATATTGCTAGTACCTAAAAAGCAAGCATACGCGTATGTTCAGCTCGGCAAAGATCGACTACAGGCTTACTGTTTAAACGAGACTTTCTGGTCACAAGAGATCTTGTTTCCTGTCAAACCCCCTCTCACACCGCGCGGCTAGCCTAGGCTCCGTTTCATTTTAACCTGTATATTCAGGATGTGGATAGTGGATGTACACTCTCGCCGAGACAGTCCGAGACAGGGCCAGTGCCAGAGTGCATATAGTAGCGCTCGTATAGGCACGATGTACGCACGCACGATGTGCTCGCGTGCTCTCCGTCTTATGACAGTTTTTTGGCGAAACTTCTCGGGACAGACATTATAGCGAACGCTCTCGATCTTTGGCGATTGAGAGTCAACAGTTATCGTTCAAGGTCATAATCATAATCAATATTACATAAGCCACGCTAGAGTAATGCCATTTTTTTTTATTGCAGCCCTTCCTATCTCAGAACGCAAAACCAGTCCCATGATGATTAAAGCAAACGCTTTGATGAAAATAGACCCGGATGCAGATAATAAGAAGTCAATCAAGTTTTTGTCACGTTTTTACAATTACCAAGTAAAATACTTTAGAGACATGGTAAAAGTTCACAAAACAGCTATGAACAGAATTAGAAAACTGAAAAGACAATGGTTAAAATTTTTAGAAAAAGAGGTTTGATTAAACGTTGCTTAAATTTATTTTGTTGTGTATTTTAACCTAAGGCTGTTCTCATCTAAACAACATGATAGTAAGGCTGCGGTTCCACTGAAGCGGATCGGAGCGGAGTGGAGCGCGATTCACCAATCACATGGCAGGAGTGGAGAATAGATGTGGATTTCAAGCTTCGCTCCGCTTCAGTGGAACCGCAGCCTAAAGTGAACTGTAAGTAGTATGTTGTAGTTGTGTGTTGACTAAAATGGGACTGGGCAGGCCATGTTTGCCAGATGCCACCGGTGCCGGTGGCCTGGTGTCAGCTGTGGGCCCAGCTATCGCAAAGGTGGATCCCTGAGACAGCTAGACGGGGTCACTGCAAACCGAGGAGAAGATGGCGGGGACGGCTTCGTCTGAAGCACAGCATCGAGAGAAGTGGACCCAGGAGTGCGACAACACACATGCCACGCGAATGAGAACTGCTCCATATGATAACTTTGAATGTTGATGCCAAATGATGTAGTAAGCCTACATCACTTGACTGATCACGTCTCACGTTGTTCAAGTGGGAACAACGCCTAACGGGGCTCATTTACGGACTTCCCTTGTGAGATGGACTCTAAAAAAGATACGAGTTTGGATAGAGCGTACACACACATTCACTAGACAACATTTTATTTTTAAAAGACATTGAATGCCAGCTCCCTATAGTCAAAAAAGTTTTTACACCGAGTCTTGCACAGCGCCATCTATCGTTTTTCCGTGGAAACTGGCCCTGAAAACACCTCATTATACTCTCTGGTCATAGTGCTTTTGACACTGACAGATAAACAATCGGCCGCTCGTGCTTACCCAAAATTTCAAAATATGGCATCACAATAACATGTTTTTAATATTCTAGTTTTTAATATTCTTTGAAAGTAATGTTAAAATGAAAAATGTTTAGTATAGTAAGTTGGTAAGATAGAATCATGAAATTCTTGGTTCCTTCGAATGTCATATTACAGTTAACACGTAGATATTCACCAAGTAAGTGCCTCAGTTTTTATATTGTACTAGCTTTTGGCTGCAGCTTCGCTCGCGTTATGGATGGAATTTATGCCACGGGAACGTTTTAAATATTATACCCTATGAGACTCAGGGTAATGCAATTGTTTCACTCATCAGTGAAATAATTTCCACTGCAGACCCACCGTACCCCTGGCCTTAACCCTGGTGGTACGGTGGGTTTTTTAAAGTTAAACGATAGCGCGCAATATGTCATGATCCGTAATAGGTAGACAGTTGAAATTGTAAGAAAACAATGTGTTTCTGTTGCCGCTATAACAACAAAAATTAAAGTTGGCTCCCATACTGCGATGGTACGGAACCCTTCTTGCGCGAATGTGGGTTTTTATATCACTGGGCGATGCAAATTTGATCTACGAACAAAGTTTTAGTGCAAATTCTACTATTTCAGGCCAGACGCGATTGTAAGTATATTGGATTAGCGCAAGACGCGTGCAGAACAACCCTAAGCCTAGCTATGGGAGGTTGAAGTTTCATCATCATCATCATTTCAGCCGAAAGACATCCACAGCTGGACATAGCCCTCCCCCAAGTGTCACCACATTGACCGGTCCCGTGCGAATCACATCCATCGGATTCCTGCAACCTTCACCAGGTCATCGGTCCACCTAGTGGGAGGTCTTCCAACGCAACGTCTTTCGATTCGCGGTCGCCACTCCAGAACTGTTTGGCCCTATCGGCCATCCGTTCTGCGAGCAATGTGCCCTGCCCACTGCCACTTAAGTTTGGCAATTCTTCGGGCTACGTCGGTAACCTTGGTTCTCTTGTGGATGTCTTCATTTCTGATTCGATCACGCAAAGAAACTCCGAGCACAGCCCTCTCCATTGCCGTTTGGGTGACTTTAAGCCTTCTGATTAGGCCCATTGTGAGCGACCACGTTTCGGTCCCGTATGTAATCACTGGCAACACACACTGGTCATAGACTTTCGTCTTGAAACACTGCGGTAAGGTTGTTTGGCTGTTTTGGTTGAAGCTTATTACAATAATATTATGAAGGATTGGTAACAATACAGGGTTAGTTTTCAATGACCGGCCAAATTTTCAGAGATGATTTAGAATAGAAAATATTTTCGAAGTAATGAAAAAAAATAAAAAAATAATTAAATAAAATTACGTTCCTGTCTACCACTAAAAAGCGAACGTATGGATATTGCAACAGCACAATTCAATTCAACAACCTAGGTAGGTAGCAGTTAGCACACACATAAATTTGGCGGTGCATGCACGCACACAAGTGCATTGATTCCCACTAGGTTTATGATTTAGGAAATTTTCAAATGAATGCTTTTAATTTATTTTATATTTTGCGACAATAATATTTAAAATGCACTTTTGTTTTGATATCGAAATCTTAATTTTATGGTTGGTCATTGAAAATTAACCCTGTTTAATGAGGTAATCCCATAGAATACTCGTAAACCATTCTGTCTGAGAAAACCAGAATAACCTTGATTAGGTACTCTTCTTTGATGATTAAAGATTATGTACTGCGAAGTTTCAGGGTGGAATCATTTTTATTCATGACATGAATAAATTTACATTCTTACCATTGTATATCGTTGTAGACCCACCTGCTGGCGGCGGTCCAGGAGGCTCAATCAAACAAGCCGGTGGTGCTTTCGAACGAATGGGTACTGCCAAAGAAGAACAATACTTCTATAAGAAAAATAAAGAAATGATTGAAACGTTAAAGAAAAAATATAGCGCAGAATTAAATTATCACGAACAAGAGGTTGAACATCATCAGGAAGCTATAAAAAGAATAAAACAAGAACAAACCGATATGGAAGAACAAAAATGAAGAATTTAACGCTATCCAAGGCATTTAAAAACAATGAATCAAGCGACTACACTTAAACAATGGAATTTGAATGCAGGCAGCTAAACTTTAAAGCTCATTTTCATAAAACTGTCGTTGCTTTATTGTTTCATTACGCCGTGCAATTGTGATTTTAAGTCGTTCTGTCTTCGTATTAGGTTGGGTTTATGCTGACGAGGCTTGCTGAAAACACCAATCGCTGCCGCTGATCTGCAGGGTCATTCTTAGTTGTCTCCATTCCGTTTGTTACCGCTTATGGGGAAACGTATCGTAACGGACGTTTTTTTCGAAAACTGCATTTTCAATTAATTCTATAGGATTTTTAAATACCATATTTAAGGACGTGGTACAGGTACAGATCATCAATCAGAACAACTTTATCCATGGGACCAACATTTTAATCGATAAAAATCTTGCTGTACTTTAACTTTTGTTTTCTTGTGGTCGCAAAATACCACTCAAAAATATTTTGGGGGAATCCTAGACCGCGGTCTTGATCCCAAAAGCCCCCCGACCCTCAGCAACACAATACAAAATGGGTTATTCCTGAAATCCCCCTAAAAGTCCCCCTAAGGGGGAATTACCTTCCATATCCGACAAAGTAACCCTACAGCTGATTGTGTTTTTCGCGAATACAATGTTGGTCCCATGGATGGTTAAGTTCGATGATTTATTACCACATCCTTAAATATGATCACATTTTTCTTATTCATGCATTTAATATCAAAGCTATCTGCGATAAAATAGCAGCTAGTATCGTTTAATTCTTGTGCTGAGTAAAAAGATGCTGAGTCATAGAGATTTGTTGAATTGAGAGGTAACCTACCACATTGTCTTTCAGTATTTTAGAATGATTTTAATAAAACACTATCAATAAGAGTACTAACGGTTTTATTATAACACTAGCACTTCACCCGCGACTTCGTCCGCAAAAATTGTGATAGCTCGGCTAATTTGCATGACATCGGTATAATTTATAGCCTATGTTACTTGATAAAGATGTAGCTTTCTAATCGTGAAAGATTTGTTTTAATCAGTTGAGTAGTTCTTGAGTTCAAAAAATCAAATATTTCCTCTTTATAATATTATTAGGAATCAGAAGTAGAAATGAATAAAAAAAATAATAATCACGCAATTTTCACTAATTTTATTAACATTAATTTAATCAAAATAAACACAACTAAAATCACACAAGCAAACAACCGTTAATTTAAATGCACACATACAATAAGATAAAAACAAGGCAAAAGAAAGACAGATAGTAAATAGCGTCGATCACCTGACAACCTTCCCGTACGAGAGCCGACCACGAAATTCTCCATATATATATTGTAGTCTTTGCACGAAATGGCCGATCTACTCGCTGAACAGCGCTTTTATAGACTAACCGTCAGGTGACGTCGCCAAATGCTACCTGTCATGGCGTTTCTCCTAATACGGCCTCTCCTGACCGTGCGCCGTCCTCGGGCAGTTCGGGCACATCTTTGCTGATGCCTCTGTTGCAGTCAGCTTGGGCTATGGAGTTCTCAGGAGCTGAAGATGGTCCTGCTTCTGCGTCATTAATGTCATCGTCATCAGTATCTAAAAAAAATAAAAATGTTATGAGCATTCATGTTAAATGACAGAATTCCTATTCTTTCATACATCTCTCGTTCAAGGCCCTCATTCGGTCTGACACACACTAATATTTATTATCGTACTTCTAATTTTTCATCATCCAAGCACACTTCGTCGAACATAAATTTCATTTCGATCATTCTTCTCTCCTATAATGTTAGAGTGTACCAGAACAACTTCACACATTGGTGTTTGTGTAGGACCGTCGTCCAAGGCACATACACCATGTGTCTGCAGGACCAACGTCCAATACACATAAAATGTGTCTGCAGGACTAATGTCCAATACACATAAAATGTGTCTGCAGGACTAATGTCCAATACACATAAAATGTGTCTGCAGGACCAACGTCCAATACACATAAAATGTGTCTGCAGGACTAATGTCCAATACACATACAAAATGTGTCTGCAGGACTAATGTCCAATACACATATAAAATGTGACCAGTAGCCAGCCATTCAGACTAAGCTTTTAGTCTCCTGCTACACACCAAGTATGCATTATCGAATACCTGAAACATATGACAACATATAGCAACAGTTTACTTACCCGGTACCTACCCGGGTTGTGGAGGTCAGATAGGCAGTCGCTCCATGTAAAATACTGGTATTCAGCTGCATCCGGTAAAACTGGAAGCCGACTCCAACACAGTTGGGAAAAGGCTAGGCAGATGATGATAGCAACAGTTTACTTACTCTCAAAGAAAACTGCACAACTCTCGGGACACCACTCTCCCTTCCATGGCACCATATATTGGGCTGCCGCCTGTGTGGTTTTGCCACGAGCACCAGCCAACAGCTTTAGCTCATAGCGGTCGCTTGGCAAGACTTTTACCACACGGTAAGGGCCTCTCATTCCAGAGTCCATCTTTCCCGTTGACTGTGAGTATTTTATGACGAATACCAGGTCGTCAGCTTTGAACAATCTGGGAGGGTGTCGGTGACGATTGACATAGGAATCTTGTTTATCTTGATTTACCTTAAGCAGGTCTTTTGCTCGACTCCTACAGATTTCTCGCCATGCTTCGCGATTAGGGTGTGCATTTTCGACTGCCACATCACGAATCAACGCACGGATAACAGGAGTGGTCGCATCAGTACCAATTAATAAATTTAATGCCGACAATTGAGTAGTTTTTTGTTTCGTTATATTTAGAACAAGTTGAATTTTCCAAAGTGAGTTAGACCAAAGTACATTTTTATTACGACATTCAACACGAATTAAATTTAACACAGTGCGTACATAGCGCTCAGCCTGGCCATTGGCATGATGCATTTCTGGAGTTATGTGGTGAATGTCCGAGCCCAGTTCCGATACCCAGCTAATAAAACCAGAGGCTTCGAACATACGACCACGGTCGGAAACTATTAATTTAGGGACACCAAATAAAGAGACTGCGTTACTAAAAACGCGCTTGAGCTCGCTCGCGTCTTGGCGATATATGGGGTAAAGTAGGCAAAATTTTGTAAACGAATCCACCAACACAAAGACGAATTTATAGCCGTTTGATTCCGGCAGTGGGCCTAACACATCAACATGTATTGTGTCGAATGGGACTTCAGACTTTTCCCATGAAGTGATAGGTTGATGTGAAGCTCTTGGAACACGTTTTCTGGAGATGCAAATTAGACAATGTGAGGTGTATTTGCTTACAAATTGTTTGAGACCGGGAAACCAAAAATGCTTTAGTATGAGATCTAACGTTTTATCAGCACCGATGTGCTCATGTTCGTCGTGGAATAATCTTAACAGACTAAGGCGATGTCCCTTTGGAACAAAACATAATAGCCTTGACTCCTCACCGACTGGTGAGTAACGGTAATACAATAACTCATTTTTACATTCATAACGCCGTGCATCTAATTGTCCGTCTCTTAATTTTTGTATAAGATCCTTAGTCTCATTGTCGGCTGCCTGGGCCATTTGTGCCCAGTTCAAAGGTCTTTCGATTTGGTTGACCTGCACGGCTGGTGGATTTCTGCTCAAGTAATCAGCATGAGTCATCATTGAGCCTTTTCGATATTCGATATTGAAATTAAAATCCTGTAAATAAATCCACCAGCGTGCTACGCGTGGAAGCAGATCCTTCTTGCGCTCAGTGGCTTTCAAAGCATTGCAGTCCGTTATGATTTTAAAATTAACTCCAATGAGATAGTGTCTAAAATTCTGCAATGCTCTGACGACTGCCAGCGTTTCCAATTCATAAGAATGGTATCTGCTTTCAGCGCCCTGGGTAACCTTGCTGAAATAAGCAACCACGCGTTTGCTGCCATCCCCATGTACCTGCATTAATACAGCCCCATAACCTACGCTACTCGCATCGGTGTGCAACTCGGTAGGCAGTTTGGGATCGAAAATTGCAAGTATAGGCTCACTAGTCAGCTGTTTTACCAAATATTGCCTGACCTCCTCTTGTTCTGGTCCCCATTCAAACTTAACGTTTTTTTTTGTGAGTTTTGAGATACTTGCAGTTTTCATCGCATAATTTTTAATATACCGGCGAAAGTACCCCGCTAAACCTAAAAATTGTCTAACCTGCCTAACATTGCCTGGTGTGGGGGTGTCTGTTAACGCTTCTATCTTTCGAGAGCTCGGCCTAACCTGACCATGGCTTATAACTCTGCCTAGATACTCCACCTCCGTAGTTAGAAATGAACACTTACGAAGATTAATCGAAAACCCGGCCTGAGATAGCGTTTCTAGAACATCGCGCAATAATTTGATGCCTTCTTGAACTGTCATGCTCATCAGGAGTACGTCATCCATGTATACTAAGACATTTCCGGAATCAATTAATCTTCTAAGTGTTTTATTGATAATCCGTTGATAGACCGTCGGGGCGTTACACAACCCGAAAGGCATTTTTAAGTATTCGTAATGCCCCTCCGGTGTTACGAAACCAGTTTTATGTATCGAGCTGTTATCAATTGGAATTTGATGAAAACCCGAGGCCATATCGAGGCCAGTAAAAAATTTCGAACAACCAAGACGGTCTATGTGGTCTTCTATTAGAGGAAGAGGATAGCGATCCTTAACGGTTATACGATTTAAAGCGCGAAAATCAACACACATTCTATCTGCACCGTCCTTTTTTTTTACTAGAATGATGGGGCTCGCATACTCAGAATTGGACTCCCTAATAATATTTTTGTCTAGTAGATCTTTTACTATTTCCCGTACTTTTAATTTTTCCTGGTATGATAATCGATAGGGATGATAGGCGATGGGAACATCACTAGTTAAGTTAATTTGCATTTGTCCCGTTTGGACCGTTGTGATAGCGGTGCCAGATATTAAATAAGGTAGGAAATCGTCTATTACGGCTAACAATAACTTCAAATCTTCGCCTTGAAGAGGTGTGTTGACTTTAGCATCGGATTCAACAACATTTACTTTAAACACCTGAGAGGAGTGTGTCAAATATTGCCCGTTTTTAGTCCTAACAAAAGTTACTCCGTCCCTATTGAGGACATCTGTACCGATTATTATTGGCGTGTTCATGCAAGAGGCGGGTACAATAACGAAATCGACTTCAAGCGCGATGCCACTAAACTCGACTGTAAGCGTAACATATTCGCGAGCAAGGATCCCGTCGTAACTAATGCCTTTCAAAACGCAATGAGTTGACTTACGTGAGCAGGAAAAGAATTTGACAACATTTGACGATATTAAGGAAACATTAATAGCACCACTGTCTATCAAAATATCCACTGGTATGCCTTGTATCACAGCAGTACTAATGTCACCACTATTAGCAGATTGGATTGACAATTCTTTACAGAGGTTAACTTTTCTTTGATTGCTATTTTGTCCCTCTGAGCGTAATTTCGTAAAGCACTCACTTTCTTTATGACCGTTCTTTTTACAGAAGGTGCAAGTAATTTTTGTGGAACTATCATTTGGGCCCTTACGCTTTTTGGGACAATTAAAAGTTTTATGACCAGTCTGGTTGCAAGTAAAACACTTAATTTCGGGGCGATCTATATTTCGCTTTTTTGTTACACCACTATTAGAAGATCCGCGATTGTCAATTCACCACGAGTAGGCTTGGTGTAAATAGCTAAAAACGAAACGATATTTTCGGTTGTAAGATCGGCATTTGCAGCCGCCGCACGAACTTGTGCATCAACTATACCGCGTATGATTATTTGAACCATTAGTTCCTCACTTATACCCTTAACTATGCGTAGTCGCAATAACGAACGCCGGGCGTACTCCGCATAAGTTGGAAATTTATCAGACGTTGTATTAATGGTCTCAAACAGTATATTGGCGTAATCGAGTCTTCGCGGACACAGTGACATAAATTGTTTTGAAAAGTTAGACCACGAACGATCACTTGTTGTCCACTCATTCAACCAAGACCTAGCGTCGCCCTTAAGACAATTAGCAACTCGCGACAAACATTCTAAGTCGGTCCAATGATTCATTAACCTAGCACGTTCCACCTCATCACACCACACCTCAAAGTTGTGGATAGCGGGATCAAAATTTGACACATAATAATTCTGCGGTTTCGTTTGGATAGCAACAAGCGCATCAGCAAGTACTTTTGCTGCGGATGGCGCACTATTACCCGGTTCATCTCTTTGAGGTGTGTTGCCATGATCAGATGGCAAAGGTGTACGTGAAACACTCGCGGTGCTTTCCTCTATAGCTCTTAATCGCGACATAATCGTACCTAACGCCTGTTTCACGGAATTATCACGACTACAAGACCGGACGCGACGCGACCGAGACCTACGGTGGTGTCGACGCGATTTACTCTGCTTCTTATCCGATCTATGCGGTGGTGTTTCACTTGAACTACTGCGCGAACGAGATGGTCGAGGCATGATAGATTTTTGAATTAACGGCTGTTTTGCTTGTTCAACGGATTTTTAATTTTAAGTGGGTTTAGGCCAATCCCACTTCTGATATTAGGAATCAGAAGTAGAAATGAATAAAAAAAATAATAATCACGCAATTTTCACTAATTTTATTAACATTAATTTAATCAAAATAAACACAACTAAAATCACACAAGCAAACAACCGTTAATTTAAATGCACACATACAATAAGATAAAAACAAGGCAAAAGAAAGACAGATAGTAAATAGCGTCGATCACCTGACAACCTTCCTGTACGAGAGCCGACCACGAAATGGCCGATCTACTCGCTGAACAGCGCTTTTATAGACTAACCGTCAGGTGACGTCGCCAAATGCTACCTGTCATGGCGTTTCTCCTAATAATATTACTAACTGATGCCCGCGGCTTCGCCCGCCCGCAAATTATATACTAAAACCTTCCTCTTGAATCACTATCTATTAAAAAACCCGTATCAAAATCCGTTGCGTAGTTTTAAAGATCTAAAGCGCAGGCCACACCGCCAGCTAGCGGCCGGCGAGCGAAGCGAACGAGGCCCTTTTCTTACTTAGTTCGGCTTTTTCGGTAGCTCGCGGTGTGAACCGAAGTATGTAAAGAGGTGAAACGATGTTCGCCCGCCCGCCCGCTAGCTGGCGGTGTGGCCTGCGCTTTAAGGTGTACGCAGACTTAGCCGCAGCGCAGTCGCCGCATTCGAATTCTTCGTATAAAATTCTATGCAATCTGTGTCTGTGTGCAATCATGGTGCAATCTGTGTCTATGTCTATGTGCGAGATTGCATAGAAAAAGTTCAATGCGGCGACTGCGGTGACTGCGGTGCGGCTGTCTGGGTTCACCTTAAGCATACATAGGGACAGACGCGGCGGGCGACTTTGTTTTATAATATGTATGTAGGATATTATATTATTATTAGTTTAGATGAATAATAAATTCATGTGGAACATACCTATAAAAACTGACGTTACCGTAACGCAAAATATACCGGATTTACCAACAATATCATCTTTTTAATAGACAGTACCTTCAATCTAAAACATAGGAAATACCACCAAAAATACCACCTTTTAAGAGAGAAATTCGGCGCCTATGGAATATGCAAACCACAGTGATCCTAATAGCAGTAGGAGCTACAGTCATAATGAGTTAAATCGGTACTAATATAAAGGCATAGGTGGAAGAATGGAAGGGAAGCCTTTACAATGCAAATGCTGATAAAACACAAAAGGTTGGTAACAGAAAATAATTCTAATACTCAAGTTTTGCTGCATTGAGAGTTAAGAAGATATAGACTGATAACTGATATATCGACAAACCGATTGATATTACTTATGTCTCAATTCTATGCCATTTCGCTCTAAGGATCGGCAGATAAGCGTTTGTGAGTACCTAAGTATTTCATTATCACCATTTCAGCACGGACTCACTCGCTGTTGGGTATAGGTTTCCCCTTTCTTTCCCCTTTCTTACTTCTTGGTTCTGCGCATCCTTCATTCATCCATGGGAAAGGGTGAATTAGATTGTTTAATTCCAAAGCACACTCTCGGAAATGTTACCGATAAAAACCGATTGGCTGGTGGTACCGTTTTGGAGATGTTTAAAGCTTTGGAACTTGGCTTTGACTAGGAAGTCGTTGTCAATGAGCCTGTTAGCACGTTGCTCAATAGCTTTCAACGCTTGCAGCTGGTACTTATTTGATTCATCTCAAAGGTGCGAACAGTATCCCATGTACGATCGAACTTATGCTTGGTATACTGTGAGCAGATGTTTCGGCGAGAAGTACTTTGGAGCTTTCTAGCGGCTATTTGGGCCTTGGACTCAATACAGGACCCAAAGTTGAGGGTCGAGGTCAAAGCAACACCAAGACGCTCCAAATAGTCAGTAATCGGGACGGATACATTTCGGAAAGTAGGAGCAAGGTTAAAAGGCCTCTTTTTGGCGAAGAATAGACACGCTTGGGTCTTGACTAGACTAAACAGACTCTGTGAATTAATAAAGAAAACAATTTTTGACATGAGCTGCCAGATAAGCAGTCAAAACAGTATGTGACAGTATAAATTAAATTGCTGTAACATATTTATATAAATTAGAAAGTAACAAAGAGTTCAACTTGAGAGTGGTTCAAAAGAATTTTCATGCTTCGACCATGTACTACGGCTGCCATAAACCAACAAACGAGGAAGCTTTTGGTTCCTCCGAAATTAATTTTTGACATTGTACGCTCAAGTAAGTGACCCAATCATTTGCTTAGTAGAAGTGATTTGAGCATGTAAAGGTTATCGAACGGCACGGGATCCACAAAGCCTCGGATAATTTTACTATCTGATCCATCCTTGGCGATGTCCTAACGTTGCTTATGAGAATGCGTTGCAGTATGAAGTATCAAAGAATGAAGAATTTCAGCCCCAAGGTCTACAAATAGGTAATAAAACACTTGGCAAAAATGTAAAAGTGGATCTGGAGTTCACTTCATGTCAATTACTTTATTAGTGATTATAGAAGCTAGTAAGCGTAATTACGTTTTTATCTATTTATAATATTTTCTTTTGTAAAAGGTGGCAAAGACGGAGGTGATCCTTTTAAATCTATGGGAACTGCTAAGGAAGCCCAGTACTTCAAAAAAAGGGAAAAAGAACTACTAATAAATCTGAAAGATGAAATGAAAGAGCAGATATCATTTCACGAAAGTCAAATCGCTATTCATAAGGCTGTAATAGAAAAACTTAAGAAAAAGCAAAAGGATATGGAAGATGAAAATTAAATCTGGATAACACTTTTCAAATTTTTGTCCGTCTGAAACATAATGTTTAGCAAATAAATAGTCTTCGGTCAAATTTTAAAGCGTTTATATTTTTAGCAAAAAGGGATATAGATTCGTCCTGTCCGTCTGCCTGTCTGTCCGTCCGTATATCACAGCCGTTTTACTCCGAGACTGTTGGCACCACATAGTTGAAATAGGCTTGTGTCCTGAAAAAATTTAATTAGTCCATCAGGTAGATTATCAAAAAATATTTGAGACGTATTTTTTATTTTGTTATATAAACCAACCTGGACGAAGATACGACGCTTTTAAAATTCTCAATACGTCACGCCGGGCTATAATTTTTAGTGCGTTGTGACGTCACGAGCCCCCACTCTCGAGTTTTGATGCGTTTTATCTTTGTCAATATTCAATGATTTACAAAAAAAAAAAAATACGTGTCCATTATTTTCCAATACTCTAACTGACGGACTAAATAGATTTGCAATTTATTGATGGTGGAAACTAGCCTATTCGGAGAGTGGGTGTTTTTTTACGAACCGCTACATAAGTAGGGTGACATTACGGATAAAAAATTGGGATAGAGACCTCCCCCATACATATAACTGAAGGTTGAAAAAATAATTTCTACGTATACAGCTGTGTGTGGATGTCTATTGGCAGCTCTTAAAAATATATATCGAGATTTCTAACATACTTTTTTTAAGTCAAAACTGTGTGCTCCCCTCAATTTTTAAGAGAAGAAAAGTCCTGAAAAAATTTTGGTTAGCAGAACGTAACAAGTGACATTTAATTTCCTTCATTTAGATTATACCCTAAACGATAAGATATTTTTTAAACACCTGTCTAAGGACACTTGGGTTTCGGAGGAATCTAATTGTGTGAGACTGCACAAACAGACTCACGATGTCCGCGATTACGCGGAGCCCTAATCAAAATAATATTTGTTCAATCGACAAAGTGAAAACACCTATTAGATACACTTACCATCACGTTGGTACCGGTGATGTGACGTAGTCCCTGGTCACGTCGTATCTGAGTGGGGTGTAAGTATAACTGTGGTTTGTGTGGTGTATGTGTAGTTATGTAAGATTCGACGGTTCCATGGACGCCCACAGCGCGCACCGTCGACTCCAGGATCAAACCTTCAGATCCCACACGTGGCACCTTTCACCAATGTCCAACTGAATTTTATCCCGGTTTGCTAACCCAATCGGGGATATACGATAGTCCAGCACTGAATTTAGGAATTTACCGGCGTTCAAATGACACAAAAAAGGCCGGACATAACCAACAAATCACTCGCGGTCAAGACCCAAAATGGCGAGATTTCTCAATTTTCACTCAATTATCAACAAAATATCAAACACCGATCAGGATTGTATCGGATTACCATTAACTCAAAGTTTCAATCAATAATTACACGACAGCCGCGTGCACCAAATTACAAGACAAAGGAACCAAATTTCTTTCCAAAACCAATATGGCACTGACAAGCAAACGTCATCGCACAGACAACTGAAACCATCTGTCAAAGGTCGAAAAGGTGCGTTCAGAAACTTGGTGGATGAAACATCTACCCCCCCCCGGACGGGCCGTCCCGTCCGCTAATCAATTGGCACTCTTGACAAGGTTGCGACCGCTCTCCTCATAACCGATCCATCCACTAAAACCTCAGCAAAACGAGGTACCCCGTCGGTGCCAGCCACCAAATTGAGAATGCGCCCCCGGCGCCAATACAGAGGCTTAAGGTTGGCATCCTTAATAAGGACGAGGTCTCCTATCTTGGGCGGATGAGTTTTATCAGTCCACTTGACGCGCTGCTGGAGGATGTGCAGATACTCTAAGCTCCAACGCTTCCAAAAGCTCTGAGTGAGCTGTTGCACCAACTGAAACCGCGATAGCCGATTTTGGCTCACATCAACAAAAGGGTACTCAGGCAGAGCGACAAGTGGCTGTCCAATCAAGAAATGGCCCGGGGTTAGAGCCTCCAAATCGTTAGTGTCCGAAGAGAGCGGGCACAATGGACGCGAATTTAGTACCGCTTCAATGCGACAAAATACCGTAGCTAATTCCTCAAAGGTGAGAACGGTGTCTCCCAACAATCTCCGCCAGAGTCCCTTTGCCGCTTTCACCGCGGCCTCAAAAATACCCCCCCAATGGGGGCAGGCTGGCGGGTCAAACAACCAAGTGACCCCTCGACGGGCCAATTTGTTACCAATGTCAACCTGGCTCTCATTAAGAAAGTCATACACTTCTTTCAAATAGTTACTTGTACCCTTGTAGTTGGTACCGCAATCAGACCTGATCAGAGAAGGTAACCCACGGCGAGACGTAAATCTATCCAAAGTTGCCACAAAGGCTTCCGTCGAGAGGGAGGATACCAGCTCCAAGTGCACTGCCTTAGTTGACAGGCAGACAAATACGCACAAATAAGCCTTGACAATTTTACTATTGCGAAGGGTAGACGTCTTTATCGAAAAGGGACCAGCAAAGTCCGTTCCTACGCCTGCAAAGGGCCTCGCCTCATTGACACGATCAGCAGGCAAGTCTCCCATCTGGGGCTGCATCGTTGGGGCCTTAGTCCGATAGCACGGTATGCAACGGAAGACGATGCTACGAATGGTATGACGAGCCGACAAAATCCAAAACTCTCGCTGCAGAATGGCCAACAGCGCATTGCAACCGGCGTGCGAGTTCTTAATGTGACGATCAGTCACCAACAATTTAATCAAATGGCCCGCCTTGGGCAACAAAATGGGGTGACGGACCCCATAAGGAAGGCTAGAGTGCCTCAACCGTCCTCCAACACGCAAAAAACCCGTTTCATCCAAAAAGGGGTTCAACTTACTAACGGCTCCCGACAACTTAACTCTACTGGACTTCAAGGTCTCGATCTACTTCTCAAAGTGTACGGCCTGCACAGAGCGAACCCACAGGAGGAGTGACTCCTGTCGCTCTTGAGGAGAGAGAACCGGTGACAGGCGCTTGTCCCCTGGATTCCTAGCATTGTGACCAAAACGCCTGATCCACGAGGTAACGTTCAACAATTTGTCGAGGGAGCTGTATCGGTTCAACAAAATATCGGGATCAAACGGAGGGTCCTTCGTCCCAACAGCGAGCACCTTAAGCCCGGGCAAAGGATCCGACATCAAAACTGGCGTTCGAGGCCAATCATCCTCGGGGCGAGTCAGCCAATCCGGTCCCCACCAAAGGGGGTGCACAATCAGGCGGGGGGCCATGCACCCACGTGAGGCTACGTCGCCGGGGTTCAAGTCTCCAGGCACGTGCCTCCAAATCAAAGGCGTTTCGGAATTTTGTATCTGTGACACTCGGTTCGCCACAAAGACCTCCAAGGAGTGGACGGACGTCTTCAACCAACACAAAACAATTTGACTGTCCGTCCAGGCGTAAGAATTCCGAATGTTCACAGATCCACCTAAAGTTTGAGCAACGTGATTCAAGAGACGCACAAGAAGCGCCGCCCCTGACAACTCTAGCTTAGGGATGGTCAATGCCGTCCGGAGGGGGGCCACCTTGCTCTTGGCCATGATCAGTGACAACTTCACCTGGCCTGTCGCGCTGACGGTGCGCAGATAAACAACAGCTGCATAACCGTGCGAAGATGCGTCACAAAACCCATGAAGGGTAGCAGTATAGTTCCCAGGGGGGAGGATAGCGCGTGGTAACGCGACCTCGTTGACCGCAGGAAGTGCGGATACAAATTGGAGCCAATCTTCCAAAAGGGTTTCCTGAAGTGGCTCATCCCAACCAAGTTCCGCGGTCCAAAGGCGCTGGAGAAAACATTTCGCCCAAAACAATACCGGGCATATCCAACCATTCGGGTCAAAGGTTCTCGCGACAGTAGACAATACCAGTCGTTTAGTCCAAGTGTGTGGTGACTCCAAATCGACATCATACGTAAAGGTGTCTTGGACTGGTCGGTACTGAACGCCGAGAACGGCCAACATAGCAGGGTTGTCAGCATTTTCAAACAAATGAGGATCCTGCTTATGATCCTCTTCCACATCTTCCAACAGTGCTGGCGAGTTGGACACCCACTTACGCAACTCATAGCCAGCGGAATCCAAAATTTGAACCAACTCGTCACGCAACAGGATAGCTTCCTCAACCGTGGAAGCCCCAGTGCAGACGTCATCAACATACAAGTCCGTTTTCAAGATGGCGGACGCCCGAGGGAACCTCAAGCGTTCTCGGTCCACGAGCTCCCAAAGCGAACGAATAGCAACAAAAGGGCTCGATCGAAGGCCGTACGTATTCGTGTTGAGCTCATAAACAACCATGGGGTCCCGGGGATTCTCTCGCCACAGGATCAACTGATAACGTCTGTCATCCCGGTGAATAACCGTTTGCCGGAACATCATTTTGATGTCAGCCACAAAGACTACTTGATGACGACGAAAAGACGTGATGACATCACAAAGGTCCCTCAACAATTTGGGGCCGGAGTGCAAGCAATCATTCAAAGAGACACCAGAGGAAGTCCGCGCAGACCCATCAAACACTGTGCGCAGCTTACCGGTGGATGCCTTGAGGACCGCGTGATGCGGCAGAAAGTAATGCTCAACTGAGCGCCAATCCAAATTTGACACCGACATGTGTCCCAAGTCTGCGTACTCACGCATGAAATCTAAATATTTCTGCCGCAGCACCGGATCCCTGGCCATACGGCGCTCCATCGCCAACAATCTCTTCTCGGCCATAGGTCTGGACTCGCCGAGAGGTGGTCGAACTGCAACAAAAGGCAACCGTGTTACGAGCCGACCGGAACGGAGTCGACCTGTGTTGTTCTGATAGAACAACTCGCACTCCTCATGTTCCGGGTTCAAGCGGGCCACTTGCGGTGGCTCCTCAACCTCCCAAAACCTCTGAACAGCGTCAGAGAGAGCGGAGCCACACGCCAACGCAAAATCAGGCTCAGGTGGAGGGGGAGCCTTCAACACTGGGCCCATCACTGCAAAGCCAAAGATGGTCGAGACAGCCACCAAACCGTTCGGCTGCAAGACTTTCATATTACCCAACAATATTCTCCCTAGTACATCGGAACCCAATATCAAATGAGTTGTATTAGGGGAATCAAACCGGCGGTCAGCCAAATCCAGGCCTGACGTCAACCGGACAATATCAGGCGACAGCTGACGTTGGGGATGACAGCCCAAAATACTCGTCAGAACAATGGCCGAAGGAAAAAACTTAGGGTCCAAACAACTCACAGGAGTGAGCCCAAATAAGGTTTGTCCCTCAACAGTCGGGATAGGTGTTTCGCCTATTCCATTAATCGTGCCTGAAAAGGCACGGACATCCAGGCTCACCCGACCCGCTAACCAAGACGACAAAAGGCAACCCTGGGCTCCCGTGTCCAAAATGGCACGGACCACAACAGAGTCCCCCGTGGGTCCCCAGACCCTGACCGATGCCGTTGGCAACAAAACCGTGTCGATCTGGGGAGGTACGTTAGCGGGACAGGCGCCAATTTCCTAGTAATGCCTGGGCGGTGACCGATCGCCGCATCCAGGCTGGGGTCTATCCCGATGAGGATAGTAGTCAAACTCCTCATCCGCGCGATGTCCCGAGCCACGCGCCATCGCTGGAGGGGCATATCCCACTTGACGCCTGAGTGGCGGGGGGCGCGTCTCCAAACGGGGACGTTCCGCCAACGGAGGGGAGGGAAGGCGGTGCTGGTCTGGCCAACGTCGCCTACCAGCAGCTGCATACTCGCCTTCACGAGGGGAGGTCAATCGGCGGTCGCGCGGCTCTGATCCGGCGAGCGAGAAGCCCGGTGCTCATCTCCATCATAACCCCCCCTGCGCGAACCCCCATCAGAGGCTGGTCTGACAGAGCGGTTTGCGTTGGCGCACAAAACTTCAAGATGTGAGCCCCTACAAATTGAACAAGGGCAGGGGTTGGGGCAATCCCGATGAAAATGATTCCCCAAACACGAAAAGCACAGATGGCGTGCATTGGCAACTCGGCGGCGGGCACTCACGTGCAACTCCAAGAAGGCCGCGCAAGTTGGTACGCCATGTCCCGTGGCCTTACAATAGCCGCAAACAAGATTACTCTGGGTGCCACCAAAACGGGGGGCAGGGCGGCTATCACCAGGCCCGACAGTCCTAGTCCGTCCCTGGGCCCTCGGCCGAGAGGGCGGTTGGCTTGACCCCGTGGCACCACGGGCGTTGTCGAGGAAACGACACTCATCCCCCAAAAATTTGACGAGGTCCTCAAAGGGGGGAAGATGGGTGGCACTATCCCCACCATACTTCTGCTCAAAACGGGACCTCAAGTCTGACGGAAGCCGCTGCAACACCAAGTGCACCAAAAGATAGGACCAATAGTCCACCGGCAACTCCAATCGTTTTAAGGCGTTGGTTGCTGCCAGCAATGGATTCAAAAGGTCAGCACGCAACGCTGACATTCTGGTGATGGCCGGCAACCCCAAGATCTGGTCAATATGGACATCAGCCAGGCAACGTTTGTTCTGGTACCGTCGGGATAAAAGTTCCAGAGCAGTGGGATAGGCCGAGCCGGTCACCGGTAAGTGCTGCACCAAGGCTCGAGCCTCACCTCCTAGGGCTGACAACAAATAAGCCAACTTCTGGGCCGGTCGGAGGTCAGAGCGCGAATCAACCAAACTGTCAAACAGGTTCCTGAAGCTTAACCAGTGGTCCAAGTGACCGTCAAAATGTGGCAGCTCCAGGGTAGGCAGTCTACCCAAAAGTCCAGGGCCTGCAACAACAGAGGTCTCTGTTTTGACCTGGGCAGGGTCCCGACTCTTCAAAATTTCCCTGGCGCGCATACTTATTATGTCACCCAGGTTCAACATCTGGTCATAATCCGCAACATCCTTATCACGGGCTGCTTGACCCAAGGTTTCCAGGTCCAAGTCCAAAATCACTTCATTGAAGCGAGCAAACAAAGTGTCAACCGCACTCAATCTCGCATTCAACTGCTCATACCGGGCAAGCGTGGCCTCTTCCAGGTCTAGACGCTCAGCGGTTGCAGCCGCAGAGGCAAACCATCTTAGCTGTGAGGTCAATCCACCAATGGCTTGGTTTACAGCTTTCAATGAAGCCATTGGGACAAATATCAAATAAACAAATTAAATTCAATTAAATAATCAACAGGAATAATTTTCCCGGACCCAACTACAATTTAAACCAAATAATAAAACTTAGTTTGAATTATTACAAGTTCAAATCCGACCCTGTACAAGCAATACCTTGTTTATACAATAACAAATTAAAGTATAAGCCACAAGGGACACTACATATCATAATATATTATGTCAAACAATCTATGTTGACTATGTTTAATTTGAGTCAGGCTGACAGGCCACAAATCGGACTTCTCAATACTTTTAACTCGACAATAAGTGGTGAATTTAACAATTAAACCACGCTCTGCTACCAGATGTGTGAGACTGCACAAACAGACTCACGATGTCCGCGATTACGCGGAGCCCTAATCAAAATAATATTTGTTCAATCGACAAAGTGAAAACACCTATTAGATACACTTACCATCACGTTGGTACCGGTGATGTGACGTAGTCCCTGGTCACGTCGTATCTGAGTGGGGTGTAAGTATAACTGTGGTTTGTGTGGTGTATGTGTAGTTATGTAAGATTCGACGGTTCCATGGACGCCCACAGCGCGCACCGTCGACTCCAGGATCAAACCTTCAGATCCCACACGTGGCACCTTTCACCAATGTCCAACTGAATTTTATCCCGGTTTGCTAACCCAATCGGGGATATACGATAGTCCAGCACTGAATTTAGGAATTTACCGGCGTTCAAATGACACAAAAAAGGCCGGACATAACCAACAAATCACTCGCGGTCAAGACCCAAAATGGCGAGATTTCTCAATTTTCACTCAATTATCAACAAAATATCAAACACCGATCAGGATTGTATCGGATTACCATTAACTCAAAGTTTCAATCAATAATTACACGACAGCCGCGTGCACCAAATTACAAGACAAAGGAACCAAATTTCTTTCCAAAACCAATATGGCACTGACAAGCAAACGTCATCGCACAGACAACTGAAACCATCTGTCAAACGTCGAAAAGGTGCGTTCAGAAACTTGGTGGATGAAACACTAATGATACTTTAATCGTCAAAATCCATCCAGCCATTTGGAACATACGAAGTAATTAAGAAATTTCCGAAATAACCAAACAAACATACGATACGCGAGAAAAATATAACCCTTTTTTGGCAGTCGGGTAAAAAGAACTGTCAACGCAAATTAATTTGAATAAGATTTTTTTTTTTTTTTTTGCGGAATAGCACCTCGCAGTTCAACCTAGAGAGGTTGTCGTCTGCTTAACCGGACAATCCTGTGGGTACCTTAAGTGTAAGGCCTCCAGCCAGGGCATAAAACTTACAAACTAAACGACTACACGCTAAGAGCACCCCCTGCGGGGTACGGGCCTCGGCTTAGGGCGTCGCTGGGAGAGGACAGCAAGGGGACAGGCTGGATCTGAGTGGTGTAATAAGATTTGGTATGGAACTTTTGCGATACGGGACTTTTTCGTGAAATTGCAACAGTTTTTGTTAGCTTTGTTTTTCATTAACATACTATGAAAAACAAATTTAGTTTTACTGTTTACTGTAAATTGACCTATGTAGGAGTCGTAAAATACTGGTATTCAGCTCACCGCATCCGTTTGGACTGGAAGCCAACCCCAACATATTTGGGAAATAGGTAGGCAGAGGATGATTATTATAATAAATTATCAGAATGATAATTTGAGAATTATTCTAACCGATCTTTACTGTTGTAGTTGCAGGAACATTGTCATTTTAAGGGGTCACAGGCACTAAGACAGCAAATTAAGTCCTATCCTAGGTTCGATTCCCAGGTCGGGTAAAGTATTAAATGTGTGATAAAGGTTTTTCCATACAAAGCAATTTCTCAATATCTTGATTGCTGGCAATAGACTCGCCTCCCATTTCATGGGACATAAGGCGACTACAGGAGCTAAATTAGCAACTCTATTTGTGGTGGTTCAAACTTCGTTTAAAATACTATTAGAATAAAGTTCTAATCAGTTTGTACTACAAAGTGGTTGTTACGTCAGTCACTGCGGGCCGAAAAGTGCCAAATTAGTAGTTTTTTTGCGATTTACAAAAAATCTATTGATTGGACTAAAAATTAAAACACTGTCATGCTAATATTATTTGCCAAATAATCAGAATGATCGCATGTGAATGGATTTTACTCGTTAAAAGATTTTTTTAGAGATAAGTTCGTGATAAAATTAGTTGTATTATGTTTTCAAAACACTTGTTTTGTTTATTGCAGTGAATCATATGCTTTTTTGCATTATAAAACTCGCCCTTAGCTCCTGTAGTCCCGTTAATTACCGTATTAGGGACCACCTCTGCCTAACCCTTCGGAGATTTAAAAGCGTGATGTTATTTTGTGCTGTAGACCTAACTTATCCCCATATAACCTAGCCTATCAAAAGCTAAACTAGACCCAACCAAGGCCTACTAGATTGCATTTAAACATCATTCAAAACATCAAAAAGAAACATAGCATTCACATTTTTTACAAAAAAAAAACAATAAATTTAAAAATAATGTTTTTCTACATATACTTTTCTACGATTTTGCTGCTGTGAAATATTTTTAGTTTATTCAGTAAATTTGAAATCATGAAAAAGGCGGTTCCTAAACTAAATGCAGTGTTAAAAACCAGCTGTGAGAAAGTTTATACTGATGTCCTACGTTTATATTCCGGTGAGTGAAAGCAGTTTGTATTTTAAAAGGAGCAAGTAAATTGAACACTCTTTTATTCAAACAAGCACAGGCATGTCACATAGACCATTTTATTGTATCTTTCATAGTTAATTTACCTGTGACAACATTAACCCAGTAGCTATCTTATTGTCCCGACAATAAGATTGCTACTGGGTTGATACCATCCGCACTTGGTTGATATCGTATCGTCGTACTAAGTGCTTCTCTTACACTTTTATTATGCGCACAGCCAGAGTGTGGAACTCTCTGCGTGTGTGTTCCCACCCACATTTAACCCACCTGCCTTTAAAGTAAGAGTAAACAGGCATCTTCTGGGCACGCTCGTTCCATCATAGATCTCATCTATCGCTTTCCATCAGGATTGATCGAGGTCAAGAGCAGGCCCAAATTGTAATAAAAAAAAAATCCCAATCCAACAGCAAACGTGATTGGTTAAAACCATACCAGTTTAGAAAGCCAGAAATAACTGAAACATGTTTGAAACATACGTTTTCTCTTCAAAAAAGGAGGCCTGTGCCCCAGACGTAAGAAAAATACAGGCTGATCAAATGTTGGTGTTGTTTAACAACAACAACAACAACATCCCATAACGTCCACTGCTTGACATAAGCCTCTCCCATGATGGGAGGAATTTGCCGTAATCTCCACGCTTGGCAGGCGGATTGGAGATCGCAGTGATGAAAGACTAACAGAAAACGCTGCTGCCCATTCTCTGGTCTACGGAGGCGCAAGGTGTGCTGCTTCAGACATTAGTCGCCTTATACGACACCCGTGAGTGTAATGGGTTGGTTCTATTTTACTCTGCCGGATACCACACGGCATAACCGTGTTGTTTAATATATCTATTATATACAGGTGGCAGGAAAGCCGGCTCAATCAACGAAGCTGGCGGTACCTTCAAAAAATGGGGTGTTGCCAAAGAAGCACAGTACTTTCATAAAAAGGAGAGGCAACTCCTTGAGAATCTGAAGGGTCAAATGAATGACCAGATAGAATTTCACAAAAAGCAGATCACCATACATCAAGAGTCTATTGAAAATATTAAAAGAAAACAAAGAGAATTTAAACCTTAGCTGCGAATATATACGTATTGGCTCAATTTAAATAATAATGAAGAAAAAAAATCGTAAAACACTACCCTCACGTCTGCATGGCTGCGTCAATCGAGATAAAAGATTAAAAAAAAACGAAATTAAGCAGTTCTCATAAGTGTTTAGTGCTTATGGAAAATGAAATATGTATGAAAATATAAATTAAAAGGTAACACCTAAATAATGTTTTTTTTTATTGGGAGAGCTGATGAGAATTATGTCTAACTAGCGGACGTCCCGCGATTTCACCCGCGTAGTTCCCGTTCCCGTGAGAGTACGCGAATAAAATATAACCTATGTTACTCAAGGTGAATGTAGCTTTCTAATGGTGAAAGAATTTTTGAAATCGGTTCATTACTTCCGGAGATTACCCCCTACATACAAACTTACAAACATATGTTAAGGTGATAAGGTTGAGGTTTGCTCGATTGACTTTTGGAATGAAACGACACGTGTGGTTTGTACAAAGCTCTATTGGACACTGCTTATGAACTAAGAAATCAGTAACTGGTACACATGAATATATAGCTAGTTATGAACTACAGTTTTTAACCGAACATACCGCCCACCAAAAGGGCTTAAAGACCTTTTCTCATAATAAAACATCATGCTACTTTATACTACAATGCAACAAGTAGGTAATTACATGCAAATACAAATTATAAGTTATTGTTACTCAACTTACTATAAAATTACTATATGATTTTACTTACAATAATGAATAATACTTCAGGTGTTTATAAACATGATTATAAGACTTAACTATATCAATTATAACAAACCAATAATAACTAAAGTTAAACAAACACAACGATAATTAATTAATTAACGCACATAAGTTTGAGATTGATCTCTGAGACAGTTTGCCATTGTGAGGTACTTACTCTAGTTATTCCATCATGCATTGTTTTCAGGTGTGCATCAGCCAACACTAGTGATACAAAGCTGTTTTTCTTGCCCAGTATCACAGGATGTTTTAGGTTCTCATCGGCGTCTGCGTTTCTCAACCTTCCGCCCACCCTGAGGATATGTTGGTTATCTAAGAATGGGTTCAGTGACTTCAGAATGCTAGTGGTTTTTACATTCAATTTTTGTTTTATTCTTCTAATTTCATCTGGAAATTCTTCTTCTTGTACTCTTTGTATGCAAAATTCCAAAGCATTTTGCAATTCTTCTGTTGTCATCTCCTGACCCAGTTTGTTAGGATTTCTCTTCATATTTAAAACTCTTTTGCAATGTACTATAACTCTCAATAACTCAGTAATTGTATCATATTCTTCAAATTTTAGGAATTTCTCTTCTCCTTCTGTTACATTTACATATGACTGGATGGGTTTCTTCATTTCCAAATCAGTCGTTGACCTTAACGGCTTTGTGAACTCGATATTTTTCTCTACAAGCCAGGCAGGGCCGTCCCACCACAGCGTTTTCTGTTGTAGTTCTGATACAGATGATCCCCTTGACGCTATATCGGCCGGGTTATGTGCCGACTGCACATGGAACCATTGGCTACTGCTTGTGTTTTCTAATATCTCTACCACTCGGTTGGCGACAAATGGCTTCCATCGGTTTGGTTCTCCGAACAGCCATGCTAAGACTATAGTTGAGTCAGTCCATGCGAACACATTGTGTGAAGGAATTCTCATAGCTTGACTCACTTTGGTTAGCAATTTAGCTAGTAGTGTAGCTCCACTAAGTTCGAGTCGCGGTAGTGAAATGGTCTTGACAGGAGCTACCTTTGTTCTTGATGCGATGAGATTTGTCTTTATGTCACCTTCGCTGGTTTGTACACGGCAATAAATCACAGCTGCATATGCCTTTTCAGACGCATCGCAGAACCCATGTAAGGTTATTCCTTCATTTTCAGTGCTAATGGTGTTCAACCAACGTTTGATTCTTAAATTATTGACATTTTCTAAATCTTCTCTAATGAACTTCCATTATTCTTTCAGTTCTTTACTTATGTCTTGGTCCCATCCAACTCCTTCTAGCCACAATCTCTGTACTAGAATTTTTGCTGTAACAATAACTGGTGCTATCCATCCTAGTGGATCAAACAACTTCTGTAAATCTGACAGAATACTTCTCTTTGTTATATGATCTGATGATATAGGTTCTAGTTGTAAGTGGTAATGAAACTCGTCTCTTCCGAGATTCCATGACAGACCAAGAGCCTTTATGGTGCCGTCTAGCTTCAAGTCTAAGTTAGCCTTTGTAGTGACTTTATTGGCATCTATAGATTTAAGAAACTCGGTATCATTAGACGCCCATTTTTGAAGTTCAAAGCCTCCTCGTTTCAGAATGGTAATGATTTGCTTACTAAGACGAATTGCTTCTTCTGTTGTATCGCAGCCTGACGTCAGATCGTCAACATAAAAGTCTTCACGAATAATTTTGACAGCTTCAGGATATTGTTCACCTTCATCTTCTGCTAGTTTAATTAACGTTTTTATGGCAAGATAAGGTGCAGATGCTGTACCAAACGTTACTGTTTTCAATCTGTAGTCCTTGACTTCAGGTGGTTGGCAGTTTGGCTCAAGATTGGGTCTGACGCTGCCACGCCACAATATTCTATGATAATCTGTATCTTTCTTATCTACAAGTACCATTCTGTACATTTTGATGACGTCACTTGCGAAACACACCTTATGCATGCGCCATCTCATTATAATACTTCGCATATCTTCTTGTAGTATCGGACCAGTCATGAGCTCGTCGTTCAAAGATATGCCATTATTTCCTTTGCATGACGCATCAAATACGACTCTGATTTTCGTAGTCTCTTTATCTCTTCGAACTACGGCGTGATGTGGTATGTAAACACACCGATTGGTTGCTTCATCTTGTGGGACTTCCTCCATGTGTCCCATTGTTAGATATTCTTCTAGTACCTTGTCGTATTCTTCTCTTAGTTCAGGTTGTTTTTGAAGTCTTCTTTCTTGTAAATCAAGCGATTCATTGCAATTTGTCTCGTGTTCCCATCCGCTGCTTTCGATTCATTGGTACGGAATGGGAGTCTCACAACGTATCGTCCGTTGCTGTTTCTTTTGTATGTATTTTCATAGAAGCTTTCACATTCTTTTTCTTCCCTTGTGTATGTCCTCTTCGAATCTGGTTCTATCTCCCAGAGTGTTTTCAATAAGTCTTCTCCTATGATTTGATGATGCATAACAAGAACCGACTCTCTTTGTTGTACTCTATCTTCTACCTTTCCGAATAAAATCCAACCAAGGTTTGTTTTATGTGCACATGGTGACCCTGGTGGACCTTTGATTAGCTGGTTCTGTACAATTTGTGCATACACGTCGACACCCAGAAGCAAATCAATAGACCCTGGCATACAGTAGTTAGGGTCAGCCAGGACTAGTCCTTCTAAATGAGGCCAATACTTTGTGTTGATCGTGCGGGATGGTATTTTAGTAGTCAGTGGCTTGGACATTACATATGTTCTAACATCCAAGTTGAAATTTTCACATCTCGATTCTACATTGATCTGAACTACTTGTTTGATATCTTCTCTCGTTGATCCCACGCCTACAACTGTACCTTTGACTTGATATCGCTTGGCCATGAGTTGTTGTGCTGCACGTTCGCTAATGAAACTTGCTTGTGAGCCTTGGTCGATCAAAGCTCGTAATATCGTTGTGTAATTATCTTCACTTCTCACTTTTACGATTGCAGTTGCCAGCAACGATGTGCTTTGATTCGTAGAAACGTGTGATGTCACCATTGTAATGTCCTTCTCTGTATCTTCAATCTTCTCCACGTTGGTATGTAGTGCCACTTCGGGTTGTTTTGTTTCTTTATTTTCAGTGTTGCCCGTTGTGGTTGATTTTATGATGCTCTCTTCCTTATTTTCGTGTAGAAGTGAATGGTGACGTCTTTTGCATATTCTACAGCTTGTTGGTATGCGACAATCACTCAATTGCAAGAAGCTTCACATTAAATCTTCTTTAGTTAATGCCACTTTATCGCTAATGAAATCATTACAATAATGATTTCATTAGTTTGTTGCATCAAACTACTTTACGCTAAAAACTTGATCCTTTAACTAATGAGAGCATTAAACATTGTTGCCAACAATAAATGGAAAAAATGAATGGATTGAACGAGTGGTTGCGTTTTTTTTAAAAAGTATTCACAATTTGTGTATTAATTGGCCGATACAAAACGCATTTGACACGTAATACGGTTTATTTGACGACTAACATTTTTCTTTCAAATTCATTGGATGTGAAAGTCGCGTGTTATTATTTAGGTTTTATTTTGTTTGTGAGTGAAAATGTCTGAAAACCAAAACAAAAAACGTGAAGTAGGTGCAAACTTCACTCCAGAAGAAAAAGCACTATTGGCTGATCTCATAAAACATTATTACTTAATGGAAAAATATACTTTTCTGCAGCGGAACATTTCAGCTTATGAGCCCCCAATGCTCATGCATAGCTCGTTCCGTTCAGGCATATTGATATAGGTGGAGGTTAATGCAGCCAGCTTGCGAGACACCTTTTGTACTATTCGGCAAACTGTAGAGCTGTTTATGTTCGTCAGATCAGCTAGTACCATCTGGAAAGACCCCATCGCGAAGAACCGCAAACAGATTAGAAGCTGGGTAAGACCACAAATGGCCTTACTTCTCAGGGTCTGTGGCTCCAGATTAAGGCGGTCACGAAGCTGCAGCGCTGCCTCCTTTGAAATTCAGTAGCACAACCAGAGCTCTTCTCCATCATGTTTTTCGAATAAATTTATTTTGTCTAGGATCTGGCGGCGGCGAGGAACATCTTCTGGATCAGACAGCGACGATAGGCTGGTCAACGACATATTTATCAGCGAAAATAAAAGTAAACACTACGTAAAATAGGTTTAATGGCCCGTCGTCGACCCATTAAAAATTATAACCCCTAAAATGTAATTTAATGAGCTCTGATGCGCTAAAGTCGCTTCGTGCAATACAAAATACCGTTAATGGGTGGTATGCCGGTGATATGACACTTCATTAGATAAGTTTGACATTTCCATAATTAAAATTTAAAGGTCCTTTAAAATGCATCTTATTTTCTTTCCTGCAATGCTTTAATGAAACATTAGGGTTTAAAGTGGCATTAAAAAGATAAAAATCTTTCTTGCAAGTGAGTGTTAGCCTCACAGAGTGTCCGGGTGCAAGGCAGTTGAAGCACATATTGTTGACTTTGATAAACTCGCTTCTTTGTGTTGGTGTTTGTTTTCCAAACTCCTTACAGTGGCTAAGTGTGTGGTTTTCTTTGCACATTTGACATATTTTACTATTCTCCACATTAGTTGCTGCGTGAAATGACCTTTCTCGAACATGACCTGAACTTGCCTTTTGTCTTGTGGGTTCTGTAAGTTCTAACGTACGAAATCGGCATTCCAGGAATTTTTGAAACATATCGAGGGAGGGGAGGCTGTCAGGTTCCTCACAATTGCTGCTTACATAGTTTTCCCAATCTTTGTGGGTTTCACTGTCTAGTTTTTGCACTATGACGAATATTATCAAAGGATCCCAGTTATCGGTCTGCACATTCATATTTTGAAATTGGTGTAAACATTCAAATGTTGTATCTAGTAAATTCTTGATGGAACTGGAATTGCCCACACTCATTTTTTTCAGAGAAAAGAATCTTTTCATAACTGCGTCGACATTTATACGTTTGTTGCCATACCTTGTTTTTAGGATGTTCCACGCTTGTTCGTAGTTCGACTCTGTCACTTGTATATGTTTTAATATCGATGCAGCTTCTCCAATAAGACTTGTTTTTAAATAATGCAATTTTTGTACATTACTTAGCGACTCGTTCTTATGTACAAGTGTATTAAACAAATCATGAAACGATAACCACTCTTCATATTGTCCACTGTACGTAGGCAGTTGTATTTTCGGCAAAACCACTCGTGCTTGTTGAGAATCACTAGGTATAGGCAACGAACCACTATCACTAACTGTTTGAGACACCAACAAATCCTTCAAGTCTGTCATCAGACTTAAATAAAGCTCTTCATGTTCAAAATATTCGTCATTTACTATGTAAGGTATTTGGTCGCGCTTCTCCTTCGGTACGCTTCGCATTATTTCACCGTAAGCTTGTTTATATTCACTCCAGTAATCTTCTACACACTTAATGCGGGTTTCAACATAATTCTTTTGGGTTAATCTAGCCTTTGGGTACTTCTTTAGGTTGATCTGGGTCTTCTTCAAAGTATGTGCAAGGTTTTCCACTTTATTCAACGCTTCTTCCACTTTCATAGCCATCGTAAGTTTGTAATAACTTCAATCGTAGCAAACGTATTGAAATGAATAAGCTTCACTTATTAAATACTTCGCGCTGAACAACTCGAACACTTTGGCCGTCTTATCTTAACGCGATCTCTTTGTTCTCGGGCGGCCGGCGATGTCGGCAGCGAGCACTGGTATCCGGCTCGATTATGGACCATATGTTAAGGTGATAAGGTTGAGGTTTGCTCGATTGACTTTTGGAATGAAACGACACGTGTGGTTTGTACAAAGCTCTATTGGACACTGCTTATGAACTAAGAAATCAGTAACTGGTACACATGAATATATAGCTAGTTATGAACTACAGTTTTTAACCGAACACATATGTTACCTCTTTATAATATTATTATAAATTATTATATTTTTAAATTTATTATTATAATATTATTATTGCCTTTATTCATTACATTACATATCTTTTACATTTTTTAATATTTCTATACAGAATACTATAAAAAAAAAAACATTTAAAAATATAAAAAATAGTAGCCCACCAGCGCGCTGGGAACAGGGTATTATTATTAGTATATTAGTATTATTAGTATAGATGAATGATTCGGTGAGGGAAAACGTCGTGTGGAAAACAGCGTGCCTGAGAGATATTTCTCGGTGAGGCACTAACCACATGCAAAAGAACCCCCCACATCGAAACTTCACCTCTTTATAATATTAGCTGGACGCCTGATAGAGGAAATCGCCGTCGAGGTAGACCGCGGCGAAAGTGGTGTAACAATCTGATATTGTTTGCGGTACGGCATGGCCAGATATCACACAAGATAGAGAGGTTTGGAAGGAGAAAGGCGATGCCTATGCCCAGCAGTGGGACACATGACAGGCTACGAAAAAATAAAATATATTGTAATTTATCTACACTAATATTCTAAAGAGGAAAGATTTGTATTTTTGTGTGTATGTTTGTAATGAATAAACTCAAAAACTACTGCGCCGATTTCAAAAATTCTTTCACCATTAGAAAGCTACATTCACATTGAGTAACATAAACTATATTTTATTTCTGTACGCGGGTGAAACCGCGTGACGTACGCTAGTATTTAAATATGCTTGCAATTTTTCAAATTATTTAGATAGGCTCACTAAACATTTAATTCACACTTCTCGAATTCAGCACAAAATAATTCAAAAACTCAGGTTTTCATGAACAAATAAACCTATTTTCATAAATTTTGTGCGACGCATTAATGCGAAGCTGCAGCCTTATAATTTACGTTTTGCTTCGACAGAGCTAAGTATTGTTAGATATGCTTTCGACGTAAGGAGAATATAATGGAGGCTTTTTATAGGAACTGTCTTTGTCGAGTGTAGGATTTATAAGAGGAAAATGTTACGTATTTCTGGTTCTAAATTTGAATTTGATTGAGACAAAGGGAGTTTTAAAAATTAAAAAGCTCTCTTTTAAAATCTCTGGTTAGCGCTAGAATCTGGATGAAAAAGCTGTACAAACAAAATTCATAAAAAAGGTAATGATGTCAATTCCGTTGTGCACAAACTTAATTTAATTTAGGTTATTGCTATCTTTTTCTCTCTAATAAAAGTAGAAAGAGACGGACGTAATTTAGAGCTGTCAATTGTCAATTGAAATGTCAAAACCGCGTGCAAATTTATTCTTATATTGACTGTATGTCAAGGTAGCTAAGGTTTATATTAAATTGTTGTCTTCAAATGCGCTGCGCTGCGCCTCCAGCTGTGTGCGCTGGGCCTTAAAACACGGTGAAGCGCAAGGCATAAACTACTTTGACATCTCTAACTTAGTTCATAGCTATAGCCGTTCTTTTCTCGCACTGCTTTTTAGTAAAAAATAGCAATAGCCTAAATTAAGTTTAGTTTGTGCACAACAGAATCGACACCAATTTCTTATTTCCTTACGCCTCTTTGTTAGTGCATCTGTAGATATAGGAAAAAAGGCAGTCTTACTTTAGTTTCGTTGGCTTCAATCTTAAATTCAAATTCAAAATTGTTTATTTGTGACACATAGGTAAAAGTAAGTAGTACATGGTGTTATCAAAAAAATAATTATGTCTCACTATGAGTTGCTTTGCAAGGCAGATCAAGAAATATTAGTTTAAATATAAAATCTTACGGGTTAGTCAGAGATGTACCCACTAATACGCCCAAATTTCACCAGTTATATTTAAATGCTATATAACAGGAGACGATCCTATTGCCATCATTATCATCATCATCATCCACAGCCCGAACTCACCCACTGCTGGGTACAGGCCTCTCTTTTCTAGTTTAATATTTCCTTTTTTTATTACCATCAACCGGACACAAATCTAGACTTCGTGGCTGGTAATAAGAAAATCCTTGATGGAAAAACCCAATAACACTTTGCCCGAACTGGGAATCGAACCCAGAACTTCATGTTCAGCAATCGCTCGTGACCAATAGACCAACAAGGCAGTCAGTTTTAGTGGCAGAGGTATTAGTGGCAGAGACTACGCTTCATGTTTTTTTCTGAAACTCGAAATTTCTTAAAAAACTAAATCTTTGAAACCTTTAATATAGACCATAATATGTTCCGGTCAGCTGGTAGAGCTTGTGGCTAAATAATAACAGCCGCTCGGGTCGATCTTTAGGTTTAGCCGTGCTTGCCTAGGTTGGTCTGTGGATGGGACCAACAGGTCCCGGCTGTTTTTTGTAGATCTTTGGCAGTCGTTACAGGTAGTCAGTAGCCCAAAAAATCTGAGAACCAGTCATACAAGGGGTATCGTATTACCCAGTACTAACTGGGTTTTGGAGGTCAGATAGGCAGTCGCTCCATGTAAAATACTGGTATTCAGCTGCATCCGGTTAGACTGGAAGCTGATCCCAACATAGTTGGGAAAAGGCTAGGTAGATGATGTTTGGGTCAGCTTCCAGTCCCTCCAGATGCACCAATCCCACCTAAATACCGATTGATATAGAGCAGCGGTGGACCAGTGGTGCGAGCAACGGTGTCCCAGTGGTGGCGGCCCCGACTTACGAACAGTAAGTCGTGTGTTCGAACATTCAGATAGGCACATTACTTTGTGTAATTTATTTCATCACCACTGCTCTCAAAACGGTGAAGGAAAACATCATGAGGAAACCGGCTTGTCCTAGAACCAAAAATTCTAAGACATGTGACATCTGCCAATCCGCACTGGGCCTGCGTGGTGGATTATAGCCCATTCCCTCTCATCATGAAAGGAGACCGTGAACCAGCAGTGGGAACATTATAGGTTGATGATAATGATGATGACCTAAATACCAGTGGGTATTTGAACCAATTTGGTTCTGTATGGTGTCGGACGTAAAGAATAGCACCATTCCATATCTTCCCGTGGGTGTCGTAAGAGGCGACTAAGGGATTACCAGAGAATGGGCAGCAGCGTTCTCTGTGCTTTTGTAACAACCGCACTGCGATCGCCAACCCGCCTGCCAAGCGTGGCGATTATGGCAAAAACCCCCCTTTGGGGGAGGCCCATGTCAAGCAGTGGACGTCTTTCGGCTGAAATGATGATAATGATGATAATTTGAACCAATATTTTGCAGTATCTAAAGCTTTTAAAGTCTGTGGTATAAACTAAATTTATGAGGACACACCACCGAAGACAAGTCAACGGTTGACAACTGAATGTAATTAATTAAGACGCAGGCTCGGGCGTCGAGCACAAAATGTGCTTTGTTTTGATAAAATAAAGGATCTGCTTCCCGTTACAGTTCCGTCGCGCTGTTATTTTATTTTCATTTTAGTGGGTTTGTGTAATTGCACCATTCAGGACTTGAATGAGGCAAATGACAGAGCTGTCCAGTAGGACTATTACGTATCTCTGTTGACAGCTCGATAGTAACTGGGCTCAGTGACCATCGACAACAATAACAACAGTCCATAACGTCCACTGCTGGACATAAGCCTCTCCCATGATGGGAAGAATTTGCCGTAATCTCCACGCTTGGCAGGCGGATTGGAGATCGCAGTGATGAAAGACTAACAGAAAACACTGCTGCCCATTCTCTGGTCTACGGAGGCGCAAAGTGTTCTGCCTCAGACATTAGTCGCCTTATACGACACTCGTGAGTGTAATGGGTTGGTTCTATTCTACTCTGCCGGATACCACACGGCCAGTGTCCATCAATTAACTGCAAAAGGTTAGTTTCGTATTATGTACCTATGACCAGTTGCGATCATATAGCGTCATTGGGTGATAGTCACCGTAACTCATTTTGACAGACGCTTTCGTATCGATACTTATATTATTTCGATTATGTAAGCATAGTGGATAACAAATTGATGACAACTGAGTTTGAAGTGGCTTTCGTGAAAGGCTTTACACCGTACCCGGGCTGTTAGTCACCGTAAAGTGATATCCACTAAGTGCGATACGTAATACCAATATTATGATATTCTCGGTTGTCATCAAAGTTCGGTGTACAACCGAAGCTTGATAGTCACTGGATATCAGAAAGATACGTAATAGGCCTACAGGTCACTATGTAGTGGTCGCACAAATTCGAAAAGAATAAGTTCGTTTACGTGCCATATCATTCCGCATACAATTCATCCATATTTTCTTTAGTCTTCCTCTCCCTCTCTATTCATTAACAATTATATTCTTTACTTTTTTAGTCACAAGTGTTTAATTTCCCCTCAGTCAGTCTGTTATATATTAAGCGCGGTTATACCGTGCTGGCGAAGCCGTGGGTGGTGGAGTAAGTAATTCATAGAAAGAACTTCACACTTAATTTTGCACTAGAAATTCAAGGAAATACCTGATCACAGTTGGTATTTTTATATCATTTTCTAAATCTTCCGGCTAAACGAGGTTAGCAATTAGAAGATAACCTTAATCTACGTAGGTAATTAAACGAACAAAATGGCGAATCGCCCAATTTCCAATGAAAAACTTAATCTTTGAAGTAGAGGAAAAGTTTGTACAAAAAGTACCGATAAAATGTTTACTGAAATGACTTTCGAGGTATTCTAGGAATTCATCAATTCGCAAGATTTTCTTCTTGCCCCGAGAGCATTCCGAGCCACGCCGATAAATTAGAAAATCCCCATTTATTTGTAGAGTTTATGCTAGACTTGCTTTTCCTTACGAATTTATTGACTTTTCTGCTGATCGATTTTGTAAATACAGCTTTTGAACAACATTCACTGTGGTTACTTTAATGTATGCTTTGTGTTAAGACGTTTGACTGTTGCATCTCAGTAATTGTAACAAATCTATTTGATTCTATATCAAAATAAAGGGATATAAGCAGACTTGTACATTTAAAATTTAATAAGGAAAAGAAATTAATTTAAGGATAAGATAAAAAAATACAGCTAATTATAAAAATACCTACCTAGCACGCACTCTATGGAAAGTATGAAGGTAGTAGTTTTATAGATCACGCACTTAAGTAGTTGGTGTCAAATCAGATCAGCACCGTAGGAGAGACAGGAACAGGCGTTAGGGTAGCACTGCAGGACGGTTGTCAGGACAACTCCAAGAATCAAGCTTCAGGGAAATTCTGCTGGAAGGCGTCGTGATGTTCTCAGAGTCAAGACAGCTCTGACGACTGGCCCTAAGAACTACACTCGTGCCTTCCTGTAGAGCTGGCCTGGTGCGTGACACTGAGAACTGCACGATGCCCTTCCAGCAGAGTGTGTGTACAAGTCTGCTTATATTGATATAGGATCAAGTAGATTTGGTACATAATACACACAGCATTATTGATATAAAGGTCAAAATATGACATAACATCACGCCTGTAATCCTCGAAGGGCTAGGCAGAGGTGTACCTAATAGTGAACCCCACATTTCGCCAGTAATACTTATGTTTAAGTTCCATGTATTGGGGCGACAAGCCCACCACACTATTCCCAAACCACTGTAACTCCTGAAAGCCAGAATCAACAGTGGCGACCACCAGAAAAGCGCCGAGACAATGAAGCTCGACGAAGTCCCAGAGAATGAATTTAACTGTCTTGGATCCCGCAATGAAATACATCAGAAAAGCATAGTAGGTAGGAAAAAAACCGGCCAAGTGTGAGTCGGACTCGCACAAGAAGGGTTCCGTACCATTGACTATTTTTAGTATTTGTTGTTATAGCGGCAACAGAAATACATCATCTGTGAAAATTTCAACTGTCTAGCTGTCACGGTTCATGAGATACAGCCTGGTGACAGACAGACGGACAGACAGACGGACAGACAGCGAAGTCTTAGTAATAGGGTTCCGTTTTTACCCTTTGGGTACGGCTTTTGTATTGGGGCGAGTCTATTGCTATCAACTCAAAAACTCAAAAATCCAGTTTCCGTGGCTGTTACTAAGAAATTCCTCATAAAAAAACACATTAACACTTTGCTCGACTTAGGAATCGAAACCCAGGACATTCATGCTTAATAGTCGTGCTTGTTATCAATTGAGTGACAAGTTGCCAATTAAATATAATAATATGCAAAAGTCTTGTTAAAAATTTATTATCGTTAAAAAAAATGCTATCTACTTAAACGAATGTCGCAGACAAACAATAAAATGGGTCAGATCGTTTTAAGTCTAGGAACAGTGAACACTGCTCTCAATATACCACTCGCTAGACGCAACTAAGGTCAGACGCGAAAGGAAATCGATAGCCTGGATAACTAATGCGGGTTAGTTATGAGCTAGAAGTGTATTCAGCTAGTGTTATAGAGAGGCAAATAGAGACGGGAAATATTTTAGTTGTGGCAAAATAATAACAGCCACTCGGGTCGATCTTTAGGTTAAGCCGTGCTTGCCTAGGTTGGTCTGTGGATGGGTGACCACCCTTACATACCGAGTTTCCTCCATGTCTCGGAAAGCACGTTAAGCTGTTGGTCCCGGCTATCATTTGTAGATATTTGACAGTCGATACAGGTAGTCAATGGCCTAAAAAGTTTGACAACTAGTTTTACCAAGAGGTATCATATTCCCCAGTACTAACTGGGTTGTGGAGGTCAGATAGGCAGTCGCTTCATGTAAAATATATATTCAGCTGCATCCGGTTAGACTGGAAGCCGACCCTAACATAGTTGGGAAAAGGCTAGGCTGATGGTGACCTAAACTGATCTATACATATAATAAATCTGTAGAAAAGTCATTTTTGTACATTGAAGAAATTGAAACAAAAAATAGCCAGCGTGTGAAAAGATAAGTAACAGAACCCATTTCCATCATTTTTGAAATTTTTGTCTGTTTGTCTGTTTGTTTGTGCGCACATCACGTAAAATCTACGAATTCAATGCTGACAATGTTTATACATAAAAATTGTGTGTAACTTGGGGTATGATTTAGTGTTTGTTTCATTGAAATCGGTTAATTCTATCAAAAGATATATGAACTTAAAGTTTTCAAGAAGAACTAATCATCAAATGTAAGATACATACATGCAGCGACATCTGTTGAACTAAAATGATACCAATGACTAAAAATGTGCTCACCACAGTCATAACTTTTAAATCGACTGACCAGCTTTAAAAAAAATTTATAGCATAGGTAATGTACTTTAGCAGTTTAACATTTTGGTCGATAGACGGCGTTGTTTATTTCACTCCATTTTCTGAATTGAATGACCCTCGCCCGTGTCAGTTGCCTATTTTTTGTTTTTTTTTTTTTTTCGTTTGGGAAATCATCAAATGACTCCTCCTGCTCTGGGCGGAGCAGGAGGGAGTGTCAGACTTTTACTGACTAAAACCCAGCCATGTTCCAACATCGCCCTTTTGTTCCGGGGCCACGGTATCTCTTTCGAACAGTCCCGCAACCCCGGCAGACATCGGTCCTTGCGGATCGGCCCTTCCTTTTTGCTGACTCTCTTTTAGGCGCGCGTGGAACACGAACGCGCCGTCGACACGGCCTGTCGTCATGAGACGGACGGACGGCGAGCTAGCCCATAGCCCACCGTCCACAGGCCCGCGCCTACGGTGACCACGTGGTTGCCCCGGAAGCCCGGGGCGTCTGCCGCGGCGGCCGGGACGTTGAGAGGTTCTCTCCCTCTCACGTTCCGCCACCTCCTTCTCTAGCATTACTGCTTCGCAGAAGGAGGTGACGGCGTCCCATTCCGTCTCGCTCCGGACCATGGCTTGCACCAGGGCCGGACGCGAGAGGTCGCCGCCGCAAACGTGTAACAAGATTGGTTTTTTAACCGACGAAACAAAAAGAAGGCAGTTCTCAATTCGACGCGTATTTTTTTTATATATGACCACGGATAACTTTTACAGAGAAGTCCGTACATGGTCCTTTTGTTTGTAAAAAGCGTAGGTACATCTCAAAGTTGGTCCCATTTATAATTGAAAAATCGTGTTTGGGCTAATTTCTTGCACCTTTGATGAGAACTTTCGACCTAGCTGGAGTATGACTGTCATCGAGTGTCTAAGGATGAAGGAGGTGGCGGAACGTGAGAGGGAGAGAACCTCTAAACGTCCCGGGCGCCGCGGGAGACGCCACCACGTGGCCCCCGGCCACCGTACGCGCGGGCCTGTGGACGGTGGGCTATGGGCTAGCTCGCCGTCCGTCTGTCTCATGACGACAGGCCGTGTCGACGGCACGTTCGTGTTCGACGCGCGCCTCAAAGAGAGTCAGCAATAGGAAGGGGTCCGCAAGGGCCGATGCCTGCCGGGGTTGCGGGACTGTTCTAAAGAGATACCGTGGCTCCGGAACACAAAGGGCGATGAAGGAACATGGATGGGTTTAGTCAGTAAAAGTATGACACTGCCTCCTGGTCCGCCCAGAGCGGGAGGAGTCATTTGATGATTTCCCATCCGAAAAAAAAGGCTGTCGAGGTAAGCCCTTTTTTGGAAAAACATAAGTAGATTATTTTAGCGATTAATGCAAATATATCGAAGAAATTAAATTGTTACCCACTTGGATCTATGTAGGTATATATCTACTAATATTATAAAGCTAAAGAGATTTTGGTTGGTTGAACGCGCTAATTACAGGAAAACTTTTAGTGATGAATAGTTATCGAGGATGGCTATAGGTTATCTAACATCACGCTACAATTAAAAGGAGCGGAGCATCAATGATAAATGTTGCAAAAACAAGGAAAATTTATTTCTTTCGAGAGCTTCCTTTGCGGGCGCTGCATAAACGGTTAAAGTTGCGCAACAATCATGTATTAGGGAATTGTTCGTTTTAAAGCGTTCTAAAAAAAACCGCGATAGCATTATGTCTATCTTTCAAGGTTGACTCCACTCTCTCTAACCCTCTCTCTCTCATGTGACGCAGACGAAGTTGCGCGGGTCAGCTAGTATGATAATAATACTATGTTTTCTCTCTGCATCACCGTAAGGTAGACTAGAAAATGGCCAATTATTAATGTGTATTCGTTACAGTGTTTTTATACTTGAGCATAAAGTTTTATTATATAAATAAATATCAAGGGGATTTAAATAATGTAATGTTGTATAATGGTTATACTTTTTTTCATGGTATTGTAATGATACAAGCAACAGTTATTTCTGACAGAAGTATATATCTTTCCTTCTTTAGACCTGCGAGAGATTAGGAATCAAATTAGTTTTTAAGTATGATAAACAACAATCCATTATAAGCATAAGTCACTAAAATGTAAAATGCCTCACACGAAACAAAATTCTATAAAAACCGCTTTCCACGCAGCGGGCAGTCTATAAAGGGAGGCACTTGTTCTCCCCGTCATTGCGATTATTTTTTGTCCTAGACATTACCTGGGAACCTTTTAGTTACGGACATATTGGGGGTCAAAGTTCCAACCTTTTCACAACATTTTTTTTTAGATCTTTACTTTAAACACCTCCACGACCCCCGTACTATGCAATCCATCCATCAGCACGATGTTTTGAGTGCGTCCTTCTGTAAAACGTGATGTGTCACCCCAAAAAACAAAGTCGTTTCCCAGCAATATTTGTTGTATAAAGTTCTTCAGATTGATGTACAGAATGCTGGGAACCCAGTGGTGGCGACCCCGACTTACGAACAGTTAGTCGTGGGTTCGAACCCAGGCAGGCGCATTTCTTTGTGTAATTTATTTCACCACCACTGCTCTCAAAACGGTGAAGGAAAATATCGTGAGGAAACCGGCATGTCATAAAACCAAAAATTCGAAGACATGTGACATCTACCAATCCGCACTGGGCCCGCGTGGTGGATTATAGCCCATTCCCTCTCATAGAGAGGCCTGTGTCCCAGTAGTGGGAACATTAATAGGCTGATGATGATGATGATGATGATGAATGCTTAGTTGAGGGCTTCTTGGAGGCTCCGTTTACACCCTGTATGTTCACTATAAGACCGAGCTTAATACAAAATACCTACAGAATAACATCCAACACCAACAGCAATAAACGTTTCTACACCTCGAAAGAAAAATGGCCGCCACTAAACTGCAACAAACAATTTACCGCCTCACGCATACAAACTAGTTAAAAAAAATATCATTACGCGCATACGAGGCTGTTATTACACATACCGATACGGCGCGGAATTTCCCCCGGAAAACCTACTTTATATTAAGTCGTAAATTTGAACGAACGGTCGGCGTACGAGCCAATTTCCAACACTTATTTGTCGTACCAAGGGCCCCGTATGTAGCTGTGTTGTTGGAATATGAGCAGTTGGGATTTGGAGGAAAAAACTAGAGGTTTATCTAGTCGGCACAGAATATTTTTTTTGTTCATTTACTGATTAAAATACATGAAAAATAAAAGACCTGCCTGCCTGTATTTATGATAATACATCGCACAAGAACGTACTAACAGGATGAGTATAATTTCTTAAGAGGGCTATCACAATTTATCTTGTATTTGAGTGTTTGAAGAGTCAAACACTCAAATGCCTACAAGAAAAAATGTGATAGCTCTTAACTCGTGATAGATGCTTAGACACGTAGCTATGTGCCTTTTACGGAAATTTGTTTGGCCACATATGCGTAAAAAGGTAACAGACAATTACTTTCACAATTTATTAAACGTATAATTAGACCTACTTAATATTCTTAAATTTATTTGGAATCTGACGTAGGTCCACAAATAGTCTTTCAGTTTTTAGGGTTTTATCTTCATGGTCTAAATCAAAATCTCCCACCTGATACTCCTCAAGTTCCACAGTTCTGATTCCCAAACGCCTCGGCGTTGCCTGATTTATGGATGCTTACCCGGACCAATCACGCAGTACTCCTGGGACAAACAATTAAACCGGCGTTGGTGGAACTGACAAATGGAGCGCTAAGGATAATTGCTGGTTCTTTACTAATAAAAAGAGGATTAAATCCAATGGGAATTTTGTCATCAACCTTTTTTAATTTCCAGTATTTTCAATTTTTTTTAGCGTAATTGTGTTGTCGAGGAAATCTACGTCTGCCCTTTTTTAAAACGAAAGCCCATGTCTTCTACAACCACGTTTGTTTACCGGCCCTTTTTGTGCGGACCAATAAATAGTCAAACAAAAAAGACCGAAAACTATGTGAGCTTCATTATTTTATTCTATTAAAATTTTGTTTAAAAAGAAATCAGACTCAATTAATTATCAGTTGCTTGATGACTCTTTGTCGAACAATAGAAATGCAAAAAAAAGGAACAAGGAAAAGAAACATTATAAGTTTTTAAAGCAGTCGGGCGATGCAAGCAGGAATAGTCCTTACAATCAGTTGTCAGACGCAAGTTTGGATGATTGTACCTATTGCGGAAACTTAACCCTCCTTTCGGGGAAAGGCACGATCTATCTTAACACGGTTTGGTTTTTTACTTGCTTTATCACATCACAGAATTTGCTTTCAAGAATTCATTACTGGCACACAGTATTTGAAAAAAACAATCACCGTAAGAAAAAAAATCTTTTTTCCGTATAGTAATTATTGAGTAATACCAATTTACTAAATCTCCTGCAACATTTGGCTACCCCGCTTAACCTTCGCAATGAGTATACGTGACGACGCCTTTATGACACGCCACAATTTATTGGAAAACGTGGTTTTCAAAACACGGCCCTCTTCCAATTACGTGATACTGTGTCTGTTTTCCGAACACAATCTGTGCAATGTCTCACACAATGTGACACAGTGTCACGTGTGTTCGGGGTTCAAATGCAAGCGACTATAAAGTAAGCTTTGAAGTTTCTACGTAGGTGATAAATAGTTCGGTTCAATGCTTTCAAAAGAGTTAATAATAACGCTCTTTTGGACTACACAGGGGTAGTGTTTGATCGTTTTACTTGCAGTTTCTGCTCTGACGAAATTGTAAGATAACACAGAGTTTTTAATAGAAATTTGTACATATACGCCTTTATCTATGTGACAACGTATTTGATTACAGTTTTAAAAGCTTGTGTTCTCTTTTGTGACTTTAGTTTTAGAGTTATTAATTTTAGATGGATATAAAATACAGGGTGTAAACAACCTCATCACGAAGTCATCAACCAAGCATTCTGAACATTAAACTAAGTAACTTTACGCAAAAAATATTGTTGGGAAACCACTTTTTTTTTGGGGTGAAAAATCATGTTTTGTGGTAGAACTCAATGTAACGCACCCAACACATTGTGCTGATGGATGGATTGATCGGGAGTTGTGGAGATGTTTAAAGTAAAAATCTTACATTTAAAACTTGTATTAAAAAAAAAAAAAAACTTGTTAAAAAGTTGGGCCTTTGACCCCCAATATTCCCAAAACTAGAAGGTTCCCAGGTATAGTGTAGAACAAAAAAATGATCGCAATGACGAGGAGAACAATTGCTTTTTGGCTTCGTTAAGAGGTGTTTTACACCCTTTATAGCGACAATCTATGTGACAATGTATTTGATTACAGTTTAATAAGCTTGTATTCTCTTTTGTGACTTCAGTTTTAGAGTTATTAATTTTATATGGATATAAAATATGTTCGAAAATCCGAGTTTATTCGTCGATCCGAATATTTACCAGATTCTTCGTAAATGCATTTTCCTATCTATACCGAAGGTAGTTATTTCGACCCCAAGGGATTTAACCTTTTGAGATTGCATAAGTAACCCTAGACGGCATGACCTTTCTGTTCGCAAAATGGCACCAAAGTCACGTCATTCATAATATCCGACAAAAAAGACATCACAGTGTGTGGCCATAAAAATCCCTGGGGCCACGAAAATGGCGAACCGTACATGCGCCCGCTTTTCCCGACGCTACACGGTTTTTCACTTTGCGACTCGTAAATGCGTCTTTTGTTAACACGCCTAATGTAGCAGTTAGCTTCTCAAATTGTTATCATACGTATTATACGTATAATGAATGTTTTTTGACAAAAGTTTTCGTCGACCTGAGGGTTATATCAAAACTTTTCTTTGGAAACTTTTCTTTCAGAGACAAAAATCTTAGTTTATTGTTAGCAAATAATATCTTTTAGGCCCGATTTTTCTACGTGCAATGTCGAAATGATATAAAAGTATGGGTGATATAATAAAAATGTCTCGAAAATAAGACCAACTGTATCAGAAGTTTGCTAATAATAACTGAGGCTGAGTTGATGATGATTAATCGGTTTACAATTACATCTAATGCAGTTGTACGTTTAACTACAGGCGCAAACATGCGTTACGTACGTTCTTTAGATATGAAAACACAGTATTTGAAGCCAACAAAAAAAATAGAGGATAAAACTTCCTAAAAAAAAAACCGGTCAAGAGCGAGTTGGACTCGCACACCGAGGGTTCCGTACAAACTTTTTAAAGGACAAACTTGACTTTGCTGTTTGATCCCTAGGAACGACTATTGCACCAACCGCAAACAATACGTTTGTAATAGTGAAATCGCTTTTTTTTCTTATTAAACTACATATTTACGGTTTTCAGATTTTTCTTTACATGTGCTGCTCTTTGCCAAATTTCGTGGGGTCAACAGGAACTACCATATAGGTATTCGACCCAAAACCTATCCTCCTACATACTTCCAGTTGACCTAGAATTGTCAATTTTGGTCAAAGCAAGGTCTTAAAGCACAAGTAAAGGGAAAATTCCGAAAAATAAAAAAGTTGAAAATTAAGTTAAATTTTAGTACCTACTTCAAAGTTTTCGCGAAAATGTAAATTTGCCCATATCTTTTTATCATGTTGACTCAGAACCTTGATTTTTATACACCTAATAGGGAATATGGATTTCAGTATCTGGTATAAATTTCAACTAGCTAGGTTCCCTCTATCCTGAGAAAATTGGTGGTGACAGACGGACAAGAAAGAGATCTTATAAGGGTTCCTTTTTTTAACTTTTGAGGTACGGAACCCTAAAAACAACTTTTTTCAACCATGAGGCATAATCAGCATTCGTAATTAAATATCTCCCCTATACAGATTACCTATGTCCATGGCCATTTCATACAAATACACGTAATTAACCTAATCAATCATAGTACGTATACACTAGGGGAAGAAACCACCTTAAGCGTTAACAAACGCCACCCATGGGACTTACCATGACGTCACTTTATTTACGAACATTAAAACACCATTAATGTAATGCATTACCCGTGTTTTTATTTAACCACCATCATTTTATGTTAATGTTGAGGTTGGAATAAAAGTCTGCATTGTAGGGTTGAGGTGGAACTGAGATGGGTTATTTGGTTTTTAATCCACATTTTAGTGTTTTGAGTTTTTTTATGGGTTTTGTTTTGATGTTAATTATTGGTTTGAAATGATAAGCTTTCTTATTCTTTTATTATTTTTAGGAAAATATGATTTAAACTTAAGTTTACTAATTTATTTAGCTCATTAAGAACATCGGTGTAGAGCAGCGGTGGCGCAGTGGTGGCGGCCCCGACTTACGAACAGTAAGTCGTGGGTTTGAACCCAGGCAGGCGCATTACTTTGTATAATTTATTTCATCACCGCTGCTCTCAAAACGGTGAAGGAAAACTTCGTGAGGAAACCGGCATGTCCTAGAACCAAAATAATAGTTTAAAAAAAACTAAAAAACACGCTTTATATAGAAAACCAAACTAAAAAATAGAAAATAAATTTTAATAAATTTGAATTAAGAATAGTGTAAAAAATTCTAACATTTTTATATGAATAATAGTGTTAATAAGAAAAAAATGTTTTATTTAAAAAAAAGCGTGGGGTGCTATTTAAGATATTATCGAAATGATAATCCTTCTTCTCATATCTTTCAATGAAATATTTATAACTATTGATACCATGCACCCCACGCTTTTTTTTTAATAAAACATTTTTTTTAAAAAACTCAAAAACACGCTTTATATAAGCGTGTTTTTTAGTTTTTTTTAAACTATTATTTATTTTCTACTTTTTAGTTTGGTTTATTTAAGCGTGTTTTAAACTGTTATTTAAACTATAATTTATTAAGTCAGTAACTTATCTGGGAGGTGGGGAAATCGGGCGCCTGCTGCCTTCTTTAGATGAGGTAGCTGTTTCTCAGGTTCCCTCTCCGAGAGGTTTATCTTATTTAAAGTTGATGACTTTATCGACTGTAGATCCGCTACGCTAATTACTAAATTTTATTCCGCAAAATAAAAAATTGAGTTTTCTGTCCTGAATATTTTGTTTTGATGTATATAAGAAGCTTTTTTGTAAATCACGGTTATCATTTTATCAATAATACTAGCTGTTGCCCGCGGCTTCACCCGCGTGAAGTTCGGTAACTGTCCCACGGGATCATATTTATTCATATTAGAGAGATAAATAGTGGTGTCGATTCTGTTGTGCACAAACTAAACTTAATTTAGGCTATTGCTATATTTTTCTCTCTAATAAAACGAGAAAGAGACGGACGTAATTTAGAGCTGTCAAATTTAGTTGAAACTAATATTTTCATACAAATGAAGGGTGCACGTAAAAACATGTCGACTAAAAACACGGTAAAGCGCAAGGCATAAACTAATTTGACATCTCTAACTTAGTTCATAGCTATAGCCGTCCTTTTCTCGCACTGCCTTTTATTAAAAGACAGCAATAGTCTAAATTAAGTTTAGTTTGTGCACAACAGAATCAACACCAATATCCTACATGTTAATCCAGGTAAAAAACTATCTATGAGCCAAATTTCATAATCATCACAATCACCATCTTTATCACAATCGTCATCACTATCATAATCACAATCACTGTCACAATCACTATCACTATCACTACCACAATCACAATCATCACAATAAACCAACAATAACCCTGTATAGAAGTCGAATCCGCCATCTTATCTAAATCATCTAAATCTTCTGGATCTCAAAATAAATGCCATATTCGTAATCAGCACCCCTGATAATCTCGGAATTGACACCCATATTGATTTTTAGACATTTCAACCCCATCGCACCCCAACAGGGGATGATGGTATTTCAGTTACACATTAAATCTTAAAATCGTTGTTTTTGTAATACATCCGCCCGACCCGATACACCATACAAACAATAACCATGTTGATTTTCAGATTTTTTCACCCCATTTCCCCCCTTAAGGGGTTGAATTCTGAAAAAACCTGAATTGTCATCGGTCTTTGACGGGTGTTCAAAATTTGAATGAAATCTGGCCGTTTAAAGTGGGTCAAAATCGCGCCCTAAGAAGTCGGTTACAAACATACAAACACACAAACAAACAAACAAACATACAAGTGAAGCTAATATAAAGCGTGTAAAAATTCGAAGACATGTGACATCTACCAATCCGCACTGGGCCCGCGTGGTGAATTATAGCTCATTCCCTCGCATAGACCCCCCAGGCCTGTGTCCCAGCAGTGGGAACATTAATAGGCTGATGATGATGATGATGATTAAGAACATCTTGAAATTATAATGTGAAAATAACGTGGAATTCTAGAAAATTATAGAAATTATTTGTATAATTTCTATAATTTTCTAGAATTCCACACGTGCTTGGATTATACCACTTTTATTTTAAGATTATACAATGTTTCATAATAAATTTCATTACACACACTTAGTTACGCCAAATGTAGTATGGTGACGATACTGTCTTACTCGTATTTTCCATTTATACTCGAACGAAACTTCTTGGCAGGGCTAACAAAAATTTTAATAGCTCAAAATGTGTCTCCAAAGAATATCAATCTCAGAGTTGCCCCAGACAGAAAACCATCAAAAGATACCTAACTACTGCGAAAAACAACTTTTTGGAACCTACACTAAAAATAATATCGCAAATAAACAATCTATATGAAAATACGATCACTAATAGTGATCAAAAGATTGAAAGAGGCGAAACTTCTAAAAGCAGTTGGTCGTTATTTATTGCCCCAGTAACGAGTTGCCAAGGAGTTGAGCTAGGATCATTAATAAGTTTCCCGCTTTAATTCGAAAAGGTTCTAACTGCTCCCTGAGCTAAAGAACTTTAGAACCTTTTCGTTCTGAGTGTTTTCTCGTTCGGAACTTCTGTGTTTAGTTTGAAAAGGTCGTATTTGTGAGAGATTTTGGTGTAAGTTAGGACGTTTTCGTCTCAAGTAGGTCGTTTGGCTGCATCGCTCTGATCTAATCAGATTCGAAGACTGATGGCTTACATTAATACGGGCAGGAACTGATTGGATCGACTGATTGACTATTTTGGGGTATTTTAAGTTATATGTCTTCGTATTTTATGTTGGATACATCGTAAATAAATCTGAGGTTGAAGTGAGTAATCCTCCCTACCGTTGTCGGTCATAGCGGTCTTTATCGGCGGATATTAGTAAGGGTCCAGGTAATATTATGGCGCAATGTGTGCAAAAAACATGTGCATACTCTTTTCCCTTCCTCTCATAGTCAGATAGCTTAGCAATCCGAAATGAGAGATGGCGCAGGTTTGGGGCCAAGGTACGGTTTAGCATCATCATCATCATTATCATCATCCTATTAATGTTCCCACTGCTGGGACACAGGCCTCCTCTCTGTGAGGGGGAGGGTTTATCATACCTAACTTTAAACCGGACCAGCAGTGCAAGTACGCAGCACTTGATTCGATACGATTCGATAAATCTGACAGTTATTCTCGATAAAATGAGTTTTTAACCAATCCAAAAGTCGGATTGATCGAATCGTAACGATTCGATCGTTATCGATTGCTACGTACTTGCAGTGCAGGTTTTGGTAGTAGTTTACCTTTAAACTGTAGGAAATAGGCTTGTCAACTGAAAAAAACTAATTAGTCCATCAGTTAGACTATCAAAAAATATTTGAAACGTATTTTTTCTTTTGTAACGTAAACCAAAATTGACAAAGATACGACGCTTTTAAAATTCTCAATACGTCACGCCGTGGTATAATTTTTAGTGCGTTCTGACGTCACGAGCGCCCACTCCCGAGTTTTGATGCGTTTTATCTTTGTCAATATTCATTGATTTAGAAAAACAAATTTATACGTGTCCATTATTTTCCAATACTATAACTGACGGGCTAAATAGATTTGAATTTTTTTGATGGTGGAAACTAGCCTATCTATTTACATATAATAAATCTGTAGAAAAATCGTTTTTGTACATCGAAAATATTTTGAAAAAAAATTGCCAGGGTGTTAAAGGATAAGCAACAGAACATATTTCCAGCATTTTTTGAATTTTTGTCTGTTTGTCTGTTTATCTGTTTGTCTGTTTCGATGATCAAGCATCACGCAAAATTTACTAAACCAATGTAGATAACATTTATACATAAAAATTGTGTGTAACTTGGGGTATTACTTAGTTTTTGTTTCATTGAAATCGGTTAATTCTATCAAAAGATATATAAACTTAAAGTGTTCAAGAAGAACTAATCATCAAATGTAAGATACATACAATATGTAGTGACATCTGTTGAACTAAAATGGTACCAATGACTAAAAATGTGCTCACCACATAACTTTTAAATCGACTGACTGGCTTTAAAAAAAATGTAACATAATATACTTTAGCAGTTTAACATTTTGGTCGATCTGATGCAGTTGTTCATTTCACTCCATTTACTGAACCGAAAGACCCTCGCCCGTGTCAGTTGCCTCAAGATTGTTTTTTTAACCGACGAAACAAAAAGAAGGAAGTTCTCAATTCGACGCGTATTTTTTTTATATATGACCACGGATAACTTTTACAGAAAAGTCCGTACATGGTCCTTTTTTTGTGAAAAGCGTAGGTACATCTTAAAGTTGGTCCCATTTATAATTGATAAATCGTGTTTGGCTTAATTTATTGCATCTTTGATGAGAACTTTCGACCTAGCTGGAGTATGACTATCATCGAGTGTCTAAGGATGAAGACGTAAGGCTGTCGAGGCAAGCCCTTTTTTGGAAAAAAACATAAGTTGATTTTTTTAGCGAATATATATCGAAGAAATTAAATTGTTACCCACTTGGATCTTTATCTACTAATATTATAAAGCTAAAGGGTTTGTTTGGTTGGTTGAACACGCTAATTACAGGAACTACTGGTTTGAATTAAAAAAAAAAACTTTTAGTGTTGAATAGTTATCGAGGACGGCTATAGGTTATCTAACAACAACAACAACAGCCCATAACGCCCACTACTGGACATAAGCCTCTCCCATGATGGGAGGAATTTGCCGTAATCTCCACGCTTGGCAGGCGGATTGGAGATCGCAGTGATGAAATACTAACAGAAAACGTTGCTGCCATTCTCAGGTCTACGGAGGCGCAAGGTGTTCTGCCTCAGACATTAGTCGCCTTATACGACACCCGTGAGTGTAATGGGTTGGTTCTATTCTACTCTACCGGATACCTCACGGTGGTTATCTAACATCACGCTATAATTAAAAGGAGCGGAGCATCATAAACGGTTAAAGTTACGCAACAATCATGTATTAGGGAATTATTCGTTTTAAAATCGTTCTAAAAAAAACCGCGATAGCATTATGTCTATGTTTTAAGGTTGACTCACACTCTCTCTAGCCCTCTCTCTCTCTTGTGACGCAGACGAAGTTGCGCGGGTCAGCTAGTTCTTAATAAAAACTTAACAACTCTTTGCCCGACCAGATAACTCAATCCAAGACCTCATGATGAGCAGCAAAGTAGCAACCGTTAAGGTTTTAAACCAAGGAGATGACACCCACATAGCATGTTAGGCAGGTCCATGTACCACAGTATTTCATAATTTTTAGAACGGAATTTTATGATATTCGGATAATAAAATAATTATACCTGATTAAAAATGACTGCCATACTATTCAAATTCCCAGATCAATAAAAGGGTGTAAAAAGCCTTTTAACGAAGCCGAAAGGCACCTCTTGTTCTCTCCATCATTGCGATATTTTTTTGTTCTACATCACACCTGGGAACCTACTAGTTTCGGAGACATTGGGGGTCGAAGTTCCAACTTTTTTTTTTTTTAATACAATCATGTTTTGAATGTAAGATTTTTACTTTAAACTCCTCCACGAACCCCATACTATTCAACCCATCCATTAGCACAATGTTTTGAGTCTATTACATTGAGTTCTACCACAAAACATGATTTTTCCTAAAAAAAAAAAAAAGTGGTTTCCCAGCAATAATTTTTGCGTAAAGTTACTTAGTTTGATGTACAGAATGCTTGGTTGACGGCTTCGTGATGAGGTTGTTTACATCCTGTATAACTCTATAAATATCAAAAAATATCTAAAGGGTGTAAAAAGACCCTTAACCATGGCGAACCTTTTTTTGTTTTACACCTTACCTGGGAACCTACTAGTTTCGGAGACATTGGGGGTCGAAGATCCATTTTTTTTTTTGTATTTTTCATGTTTTTAATTTTAGATTTTTACTTTAAACACCTCCACGACCCCCGTACTATTCAACCTATCCATTAGCACAATGTTTTAAGTGCGTTACATTGGGTTTTACCGTAAAACGTGATTTTTCACTTAAAAAAAAATTAGTAGTCCCAGCGATATTTTTTCCGTAAAGTTACTTAGTTTGATGTACGGTCGAACAAGCTATTTGGTTTACAGTTTAACGAACAAATTACATTGCAAAATGTATACCAAATAGTTTGTTCGACACACAATGCTTGGTTGACGGCTTCGTGAAGAGTCCGTTTATACCCTGTACAAATATTGTTGATGCTAAAACTACGGTACTTAGAATCAATGATATTGGCTAGCAGACAAGACAGGGAATCTAACATATTAGGTGGATACATACAAATTATAATAGCTTCGGCTTTACAAGCTGTGTGCCCAATGGCAAAAATGTTGGACTTCCATACAAACATTCACCCTTATTGGAGACTTTTATCATAGAAGCCTCATTGTCTTTTTTACTAACGCCATTCATTGCATTTATCCGCCTCCAGCTTTAAATTTATTGACATAATTATTTGTCGTTTTGCCAACAATAAACGGTCAATCCACACAATATGCTTTGTCACTCCACATTAATTATAAACAAAGCTTCCGAACTTTCCTTTTGATTTGCTAAACAAAGCTAAAATTCCGTTCCGTCTCAATTCCAACAGCATGGAAGCCCTATTGTCCCGATCGAAATCTAGATTAGCTCGAGGGTATTGTGAAATTAAGTCCGTTCTTTGTTTGAATTCACCTGTCGAATGCTATCGAAACCAAGATTCGGAATTTGATTTCGGAAAATCAATTACTCTTTACAGGTTTTTTTACGAAGGTTTTATTTTTTAAGCATCCTCGTTTAGGATTTTGGAATTCAAAATTGGAATGTCAGGTTTAAGTTGCAGGATTTTTTATTGTTCAGCCATTTGGACTGCTTTCAGTGGCTGCTGTTTAAATGGAATTGGTTTCATTAATGAAACTGCTCCTAAGGGAAACGTTTGTTGATATTTACGAATTTGTGCTGCGGGTTTCTGTTTTGGCGAAAGTGGTTTTGGGATGGTGCTGTATCTTTATTTTGTTTCAGCGCAATGTCTCATAGTTTGTCTGTTTTTATAAGCTTGCGTTTAACTTGAATTGGTAACTTGTATTAGTCAAATTTTGCAAATTATTTTCAAACCAGTTCCTCGATTGAGCTGAAATTTGGCACACACCTTTGGGTTTGGTGACAATAGATTTTTTTAATGAATTAAAATTGGGGTGATTTTGTTTCAAGTTTCAGCTAGCTTCAATTATATCTTTTAGCGGTAAAATGGCATCGTCAGAAAGGCGCTATTTAAAGAAGAGAAGCATTTGGGTGAAATTTTCTGTGGAAATTGCATTAAACAAACAAAATGGCGGCGTTAGTTCCGATAACGACCACTAAAAGTACCATTACAGCACTATAACCTAGTTCAGCATTTACACATGAATTTCAAATCCATTCTAAACTGCTCCCGCTATAACTTGTTACGTTATGTGAGCTGTGACGTCACGTAATACATGGACACGTCAGCTCAGTCACTCACGTTTGTTAGAAGCTTTGTTTAGCTGCGTTGACAACGCTAAACTATGCTGCAAAGCGCTTGCAGATCATGAATATGGCTTGGTTATATTCATTGCTTTTTGGACTGCTTTGTTGGTCGAGTGGTTTTTATATAACGCTTTATTGTGCATCTAATGTAACTGAAGAGAGAGAGGAAGACAAAAGAAAAATAGATAAATTATGTAAGAAAAGAAAAGAAAATGGACGATAGCGTAACGGCTCATGAATGGAAGGAAAAAACATGATGTGCCTACTACCTAAACGATCTAACACCGCTCATCTTAAACTTTCAATACGGTTTCAAAAATGTTAACCAACAGACAGCGCTTCATGCATTCGGGCGCCAAAAGTTTTTTGTATCACTATTAGAGCCTATGCACACGGCGCGTTGCGGGGGCAGCGCGGCAAGATTTCGCCGCATTTGGTAAGCACACGGACGGTGCGGCGTTGCTACAGTGCCGCAGCGACACTGCCACGCCGCGTTATGAACACAGTAAGCATGTTTAATAAAATAGATCGCAAAAGACGTATGTTGTTGCTCCTATTACTACGCCATTGCCGAAATCGATGTAGAAACACGCGACAATATTGGATGAGTCCCTATAATGCATTCAGAAACGTAAGTTATTCCACCAAGAATATGTAGGTATATAGAGTTGCAGACACACGAATAGAGATTTTACCAATTCTTTGAATGAGTGTGTCCAGTGGTAAAAGTTTATTGAAATCTTTAGAAAAGTACCTAACCAAAACTAAATTCAACTAATTGCAAATACCAGAACTGAACCGAAAAAGCGAGAATCCACTTAATTGGCAGAAAAGATACACAGGACAGAAGAAAACATTTAACGGAAATTAGTAAACAAATTAAATATAATTTATTTATTTGTAAGAATGTAGTTTTACATAGTATGTTGTTAATATTTATTTAAGTTCTATACACTCTACCACATTATGTGGTGTACAAATATTAAATAATTAAATAATAAAATGTCATTCATAAAACTTAGTACAATAAATGTCAATATTTGTGATACAATCATCATCATCATCGGCCTATAATGTTCCCACTGCTGGGACACGGCCTTCTCTCAATGAGAGGGAATGGGCTATAATCCACCACGCGGGCCCAGTACGGAATGGTAGATTTCACATGTACAATAAGTCCAGGATGAATTAAAATTATTTTAATTATAGATTTAAAACCAATGTCTAAATTAAGTACATGTCATCTTTGATTGTTACAATACCTATACCATATATTCGCCAATGTCATAATAGTTATTTATGCAACTGTTGTATAATGAGGGGTATTAAAACACGAATGTGGGTTTATCACACGAGGCGAAGCCGAGTGTGATAATAGTATCACATGAGTGTTTTAATACCTAATTATGTACAGTTGCATACAAGACTTTATCTATATCCATGATATGAATCCTCCATAAAAGGTTCTGAAACTATAGGGTGTTGCAGTGTTCTAAGAAGTCTATGTAAATTCATGGAAAGTTTAATTGCTTGTATTTACTACAAACAAACCGTGTATAGGTAGTAATATAATTATTTACATTTTGGATTGTTCAATTATCAAAATTCACAAAGCTTGTATCACTCATTTTTGTAAACAACAAAGTACATAATGCAATACTAATAATATCCAAATGTCGAACAAAAATGGCGGGATACGACGTGAATTCGAATTAACCTATAAGTTTTTTTTTAATTACGGCGCTGTGGTAGTGAATCGCACGTGCTAGACGTTCGATTCACTACCACATTCGATGTTCTTTTTTTAAAACGAGTTGCATAATGAAATTCAGTACAACATTATAACACCCGTTTGGGTGTTATAATGGTTATCATGACACTGGCTGTTTTAATGTTGGCCATAAGCTAACTGTTTCAGATACCTTTATAGAGGATTTATAGCATGGGTGTAGATAATAGTTATTTATGCAACTGTTGTATAATGAGGGGTATTAAAACACGAATGTGGGTTTATCACACGAGGCGAAGCCGAGTGTGATAATAGTATCACATGAGTGTTTTAATACCGAATTATGTACAGTTGCATACAAGAGTTTATCTACATCCATGATATGAATCCTCCATAAAAGGTTCTGAAACCATAGGGTGTTGCAGTGTTCTAAGAAGTCTATGTAAATTCATGGAAAGTTTAATTGCTTGTATTTAATACAAACAAACCGTGTATAGGTAGTAATTTAACTATTTACATTTTGGTTTGTTCAATTATCAAAATTCACAAAGCTTGTATCACTCATTTTTGTAAACAACAAAGTACATAATGCAATACTAATATCCAAATGTCGAACAAAAATGGCGGGATACGACGTGAATTCGAATTAACCTATAAGTTTTTTTTTTTAATTACGGCGCTGTGGTAGTGAATCGCACGTGCTAGACAATGTTCTTTTTTTAAAACGAGTTGCATAATGAAATTCAGTACAACATTATAACACCCGTTTGGGTGTTATAATGGTTATTATGACACTGGCTGTTTTAATGTTGGCCATAAGCTAACTGTTTCAGATACCTTTATAGAGGATTTATAGCATGGGTGTAAATAAAAACAATTATCTAATAACCAATTTGGCAGTTTTTTCTTGAATATGGGGACAGGAAGTTCCTTAAATGAGTTAGGTAACTTGTTATACACCTGAATGGCATTTACGTTACACATTTCTCCTAAGAATTTGCAATCTTCATTGAGGTACATTTGAGAAGTGGCAGGAGTGACGTGGAACGGAGTGTCTCTGGAAAGATCGGAATGGAAAAGGTTGGAGGAGGCCTTTGCGGTTTGGCAAACAGATCTGCAAAATATAAAAAGCAGCAAATATTAGAATTAGTTTTAAGTTTTCTATATAATACTGTTATAAGGATAAGTTGATCTGAATAAAGGCTATTATTATTTATTCCTAACTAAAACTAAAATAAGAAAGCGTGTTCGCTGTCCTATGCTACATAAACAACAGAGCGATGCCGCGGCCGCTCCGGCTCGCAGCAACGCATACACTTCTGCCCGCCTCATCTCGCGGGTAGCATGAACGGTGTGCGGTGCAGTGTGACATCATCATCATTTCAGCCAAATGACGACCTGCTGGACATAGACTTCCCCCAAGTGTCGCATCCAGCGGATCCCCGCAACCTTCACACATACAATGTAAATAGAATGATAGTATCAAATCAATGGGGTGGCTAAGGCAAAGTAAATCTCAGATGGCGCCACCATAGTTGGTCTCAATCTGACCAATGAGGTTAAGCAATTTTGAAATATAAAATGACACTACCACATTTTCAGCCAATGACGATGTTTGGGTTCCAACATTGCTAGCGCCAATAGTTCCACAGTTGGCCTTAGTTTTTGTAAATATTAAATACTTTTTCTTATTGTGATATTATTTTTACTGTGTTTTCACAGCGCTCAATTTCTCAGGTCTCAATTTATCGCACACAGGTTGTACTTACTTATCATGAATTATGCAGGTAGCCGCTGCACACCACTCGCGCTCCATCGATTGCCGTGCCGTCGCTGCAACGCACCGTGTGCATAGCCCCTTATTCTGACAAACAAACGTACACATGTAATCTGTATAGTGTTTGCACTCGCATGTATTATCACCCGAACAAGGCACGTGTGACGTCACGTAATACATTGGACATGTCAGCTTTGTCGCGCCAACAGAACAGCATCCCGAGTTCCCGACCGTTCGCGACGTATAGCGAGCGACTGATCGTTACTGTCAACGTCGTGACTGTTTATTTTGTGTTGCTATTATTATTGTGGTGGTCTTAAAACGTTAAATAACTTCACACATGTATCCCTAAAAGGAAAGCAGTGTTAACTAATAAAAAAAAAAAAAAAAGTTTATTGTGTCTCAAATGCTTACATACTAAACATGTGTTGAGACAGCCCCAGTAAGTAATTAGAAACACTTGTGTTGGGGTTGACTCGCTACTTCCCTTAATTAATACAGTATTGAGACTATATTATTAGAAAAAAAAAAAAAAAATACAAAACAAAAACAATACCCAGCTAAGAAGCAAAGCCGGTAGAAATATGTGATTCTGATTCTTATTCTATTAACTTATTCTATGCATGCATGTATTAACTGTTATGTTTAATTAATAAATATCGCTGGACATTACACACAGCGCCATCTAGTGCCACACTAAGTAACGAGGCTTGTGTCGTGGACACCTGGTAGTTGATATACTACAAGATACTTTTTTTTTTTTGTAAATACATACTTTTTATACATAACATCTTCATTTACGTATTTTGTATTTGTAATATTTATTACTTTATATAATCTTCTGAAGAGATTCATGAAGAATAAGATACGCTGCGTTAACCCCAAAGATATTTTAAACTTTTAATTTTTACTTCCACATTGGTGTCGATTCTGTTGTGCACAAACTAAACTTAATTAAGGCTATTGCTATCTTTTTCTCTCGAATAAAACGAGAAAGAGACGGACGTAATTTAAAGCTGACAAATTTAGTTGGAACTAATATTTCTTTACAAATGGAGGGTGCACGTAAAAACATGTCGACTAAAAACAGGGTGAAGCGCAAGGCATAAACTAGTTTGACATCTCTAACTTAGTTCATAGCTATAGCCGTCCTTTTCTCGCACTGCCTTTTAGTAAAATATAGCAATAGCCTAAATTAACTAACCATCTAGTAACAATTGCTTCAATAGTTTACCCACCCACCACAAAACCAAAAAGATTTACAAACCATTAGTAAAGCACCCTAATAAACCTCCAAATAAACATTAGACCCACCTTTAACTTCCCGTATCAACTATTTACCGGAACTGGAAGCTCCTATAAATACTGTAAAACCCTTAATCTAGTCGACGTTTTTCTCATAATTAATTTCCTGATTCCACATGGGTGGCCCTTGATAATCTCTGCGTACCGGTTTGGTGTGTGGTACAAGGAGTAAGCGGTGAGAGACTTAGGATGCTAGAAAGACAAAGAAAACTAATTAGTCCGACAGATAGATTAAAAAAAATATTGGACCCATATTTTTTCTTTTTTCACGTATACAAAAAATGAAGACGAAACAGTGCGTCGAAAACTCGTGTGACGTCACATTTGAGTACATTTTTATTGAATACTAGCTGTTGCCCGCGGCTTCGCCCGCGTAAAGTTCGGTAATTGTCCCACTGAATCATAATAAAGGGATAAATAGTATCCTACATGTTAATCCAGGTTATAAACTATGTATGTGCCAAATTTCATAATCATCACAATTTATTATTATCATCAAAATCACCATCACTATCACAACCACCATCACTATCACTATCACTTTCACTATCACAATCACAATCACAATCATTATCACAATCACAATCACTATCACAATCACTATCACAATCACTATCACAATCACTATCACACACTAACACAATCACTATCACTATCACTATCACTATCACTATCACTATCACTGTCACTGTCACTGTCACTGTCACTGTCACTGTCACTGTCACTGTCACTGTCACTGTCACTGTCACTGTCACTGTCACTGTCACTGTCACTGTCACTGTCACTGTCACTGTCACTGTCACTGTCACTTTCACTGTCACTGTCACTGTCACTGTCACTGTTACAATCACAATCACAATCACTATCACTATCACTATCACTATCACTATCACTATCACTATCACAATCACAATCACTATCACTGTCACTGTCACTGTCACTGTCACTGTCACTGTCACTGTCACTGTCACTGTCACTGTCACTGTCACTGTCACTGTCACTGTCACTGTCACTGTCACTATCACTATCACTATCACTATCACTATCACTATCACTATCACTATCACTATCACTATCACTATCACTATCACAATCACAATCACAATCACAATCACAATCACAATCACAATCACAATCACAATGACAATCACAATCACTATCACTATCACTATCACTATCACTATCACTATCACTATCACTATCACTATCACTATCACTATCACTATCACTATCACTATCACAATCACAAAAACAATCACAATCACAATCACAATCACAATCACAATCAAAATCACAATCACAATCAAAATCACAATCACAATCACAATCACAATCACAATCACTATCACTATCACTATCACTATCACTATCACATCACTATCACAATCACTAGTGATAGTGATAATCACTATCACTATCACTATCACAATCACAATCACTATCACTATCACTATCACAATCACCATCATCGTTATCACAATCTTTATCATCGTAATCGCAATCATTATCACTGTAATCACAATCATCATGATTACAATCGCCATAACTATCACAACCACAATCATTATCAAAATAACCATCACTATCACAATCACCATCATTAACACAATCACACCCACCATCACATTCACAATCGCTATCCTCGTTATCACAATCATTATCATCGTAATCACAATCATCTTCGTCATTATCACAATCACCATCTCTGTCACAATCACAATCACCATCACCATTACTATCACCATCACAATCACCGTCACTATCACAATCACCATCACAATCACCATCATCGTTTTCAAAATAATTATCGTCGTAATTACAATCATTATCATCGTAATAACAATCATTATCATCTCAATCACAATCATCATGATCACAATCGCTGTCACTATCACAAATTCAAGTTAAAATAATCACAATCACGATCACAATCATTCTCGCAATCACTATCCTCGTTATCACAATCATTATCATCGTAATCACAATCATCTTCATCATTATCACCGTTGCTGTCACAATCACAATCACCATCACCATCGCTATCACTATCACAATCACCGTCACTATCACAATGACCATCACTAACACCATCACAATCACTCTCACAATCACTATACTCGTTATCACAATCATTATCATCGTAATCACAATCATCTTCATCATTATCACCGTCACTGTCATAATCACAATCACCATCACCATCGCTATCACCGTCACAATCACCATCACAATCACCATCAAAATCACTATCACAATCACCATCATCGTTACTATAATCATTATCATCGTAATCACAATCATTATCATCTTAATCACAATCATCATTATCACAATCTTCATCGTAATCACAATCATCATCATCATAATCATCAGCATCATTATCACAATCATCGTCATCGTTATCACAATCATCACAATAAATCAACAATAACCCTGTATAGAAGTCGAATCCGCCATCTTCTGGATCTCAAAATGAATGCCATTTTCGTAATCAGCGCCCCTGATAATCTCGGTATCGACACCCATATTGATTTTTAGACATTTCAACCCCATCGCACCCCAACAGGGAATGATTGTATTTCAGGTCCGCCACACTAAATCTTAAAATCGTTGTTTTTGTAATACACTCGACCCAGTTTACCATAAAAACAATACCTATGTTGAATTTCAGGCTTTGTTACCCCATTTCCCCCTTTAGGGGTTGAATTCTGAAAAAACCTGAAACACAATTGTTAACTCATTTATTGATTGGAGTACTCCTGTTAAGTTTCGAATAAAGTAGTCTAACTAATCTTATTTCCCCATGTAATCTTTGGACTCCCGTTCCAGCCCCTAAGGGGGTTAATTTTAAAAAATCCTTTCTTAATGCACCCCTAAACCTCATAAAGAACCTTTGTGCCAAATTTGGAATCTCTAGACTCAGCGGTTTGGGCTGTGCATTGATTTTTATACTTTGCCACCCCATTTCGCCCTCTTAGGGGTTGAATTCTGAAAAAACCTGAAACCCGTTTCTACTCATTTATCAATAGGAGCACTCCTGTGAAGTTTCGAATAAAATAGTCTAACTAATATTGTTTCCCCATACAAACTTTGGAGCCCCGTTTAACCCCCATAGGGGGTGAATTTTGAAAAATCCTTTCTTAGTGCACCCCTAGACCACATAAGGAACCTACTTGCCAAATTTGGAATCTCTAGACTCAGCGGTTTGGGCTGTGCATTGATTTTTATACTTTGCTACCCCATTTCGCCCTCTTAGGGGTTGAATTCTGAAAAAACCTGAAACCCGTTTCTACTCATTTATCAATAGGAGCACTCCTGTGAAGTTTCGAATAAATAGTCTAACTAATATTGTTTCCCCATACAAACTTTGGAGCCCCGTTTAACCCCCATAGGGGGTGAATTTTGAAAAATCCTTTCTTAGTGCACCCCTAGACCACATAAGGAACCTACTTGCCAAATTTGGAATCTCTAGACTCAGCGGTTTGGGCTGTGCATTGATTTTTATACTTTGCCACCCCATTTCCCCCTCTTAGGGATTGAATTCTGAAAAACCCTTAAACCCGTTTCTACTCATTTATCAATAGGAGCACTCCTGTGAAGTTTCGAATAAAATAGTCTAACTAATCTTGTTTTCCCATACAAGCTTTGGAGCCCCGTTTAACCCCCTTAGGGGGTGAATTTTGAAAAATCCTTTCTTAGTGCACCCCTAGACCACCTAAGGAACCTACTTGCCAAATTTGGAATCTGTAGACCCAGCGGTTTGGGCTGTGCGTTGATAGATGAGTCAGTCAGTCAGTCAGTCAGTCAGTCAGTTTCTTCTTTTATATATTTAGATTTATTTATGTACTTACATACAAAATACTTTACAGGAATTTAATTTTTTTTATATTTACATAGAATAGCACAAAAGCACTACTTATTTCTACTCAAATGTGACGTCACAAGATCACTCGTGATCATTGACACGTTTTATCTTCGTATTTTTTATTAATTTGATAAAATCAAAACAAGTGTCCAATATTTTTCGATAATCTAACTGACGGACTAAACAGAATCATATTTTTGAGTCAGTCATCATCCCTATTCCCGTATCAGGGTATCCTCCGCTACAGCCCTTTTCTATGGGGGTTGATGAAATTTACACCTTGTTCTTCATATGGCTATACTGGTGACTCATTTTTCATTTTCTCTTTGCCAGCAAATTAATAATTTGACGGTTAAAAACCAGTTTGTTGGATAAGAGATTAGAGTAGTTACTAGCCAAAATATTTTTCTAAGATAATTGTTTCTGCTACTGTTTGGTGCTGGGGCTGCGAAATTGTTATATAAAACTGTGAAACCTGAGAAGAACTAAGCCATGCGTCAGCCTTTTTCAAAGCCCGTCTGCTTCAGAGTCGTCCTTCTTAAATCCTGTCTTCTCTGTGATCGCACATGCGATTTTAAGTTTTTCCATACTTGAAATTCAATTTGGTAGTTATGCCATAGATTGGTCCACAACTTACGGCGAAATGCCTCCTGTCTCACAGTGAATCACAACACGATGTGTTGATTAGAATTCCACATGGATGCGTTGTTTTTAAACCTACCTCAAAATCATTAAAAGTAAAAATATTCAATAAATACTGCATAGATAAACTTACACTATAACTTACGGGATATCTTCCGTGGTTATCAATCATTCTGAGACCCCAAAAAAAGTGTAAGCTAAAGTTATAAACCGTGAAAGCTTAAAATAGTTTTACTGCATAGAAGATTTTAATACTTTCCAGAAACAAATGGAGGACCATGCAAGAGGCATATGTCCAGCAATGGACGCAAATGTGCTGAGAAAAAAAAGAAGAGAGATGATTTGAATAAAATCCTTGCCCTCATTCCGCCCATGACTTGTAACACAGCTTAAAAGGATATGCATAATTAACCATGTGTGACACGATTAGGGCCATCCGACCAACCGGAGCGTTAGGCTCTACCGTAGAGTATCTTTGTCCCACTCTACCGTGAAGAAAAAGCTCTGAAGGCTATTTTAATGGGCGAACATCTTTTGTGTTCAACCGTGCGTCGAATAGATGAAAGGAGGATTAGAATAGGTTCTTTTTTTGAAAATATTGTACAGGTAATTTTTGAAGGACTGAGCCATGACTGAGCCTTATTTTTTCTTTGTCATTAAAACAGGTTATTGTGGATGTACTAACTTCATAACGGTACTATTACGCAACTCGTTCGGTTTTTAAGATTTTTAAAGCAAATTCGATAAATATTCTCCAATTTTTTAAACTGCTGGACGGATAAATAAAATATATCAACCAGATTTATGTGAAGATAGCCATTAATAATTAAACAACACAACACATTGATTTAATTTATTGTTCAGTCATTTATAATTATGTATTTTTTGTGCAGGTCTCATTAAGTCTACCAACAGCTACAAATTATTGATTCATCATCAGTCTATAATATTTCCACTGCTGGGACATAGGCCTACTCTCTAAAAGAGGGAATGGGCTATATAATCCACCACGCGGGCCCAGTTCGGATTGGTAGATGTCACATGTCTTCGAATTTTTGGTTCTAGGACATGCCGGTTACCTCACGATGTTTTCCTTCACCGTTTTGAGAGCAGTGGTGATGATTTAGCAAAATAATGTACTTATAAATCAAATATTATTAGTGCCCAAAATGATCACAAACATTAGAATTGATTAAATGATTCCTATTAGTAGTCTGTTTACACTTTATTAATGGATTCACAGTAATTAGTAGGTTTCCATTTGATTCTGAAAACTAATGATTTGAATTCAATTCCCATCATTTGTTACATTTATAATGCAAATTTGATGCTCAATGCTAATTAAGCGGCAGTGCTGTTTTCATTTAGAAGTGTTTAAAGATATTTATTTTTAATTTTAAAAAAATATAGTGGCCGTAGATTGCTGAACGAATCCCAGTAGTGGGACATGGAATCGAGTCCCAAGACGGGTAAATTGTTATTCTGTTTTTCCGACAAGAAATCCCTTTGTTTTACCGGGCACAATTCCTAACTCCGGTCTGATACTAATATGTTGGCTCTTATAACATATAGATCTAGCGTAGGAGTCAGGGGCTTCACACGATTTTGTAACTAAATTCTTGGGTAATAAAGATTATTGATATTAATACCAGCAATCTGAATAACACTTTTGTTGACCAAGTGATGAAATCCAGGAATCCAGGGTCAGCTCCGCACTTACAACGACGCAGTCATGGCCTACTTCGTTTTATTCCACTTCACATCTAAGCCCTGAATTCCTCCTGCCGGGGTTGCGGGACTGTTCGAAAGATATACCGTGGCCCCAGAACACAAAGGGCGATGAAGGAACATGGATGGGTTTTAGTCAGTAAAAGTCTGACACTCCCTCCTGCTCCGCCCAGAGCGGGAGGAGTCATTTGATGATTTTCCATCCGAAAAAAAAGGCCTGAATTCCTGCTACGCTGATGTCAGTCGCGTATGTCAGCGAGAAATACAGTAGCAACATACGCGCCGCTAACGTCAGCGTCGCAGTACGGCGCTATTTAGAACACAATGTGTACTCGCACGCGCGACAGACGTATGCGCCCGACATTAGCGTAGCAGGAATTTAGGCCTAAGAAAGTTCCTTCCTTAGTTAGAGTTGCCCTATTTAATTGTCTCATACCCTTTGCTGCGTGTTTCTACAGTTGCAACATTAAATCCGTTGGAAACATTTGCACATGGCTTAAGTTTCAGCACGCTGCCGTTTCACAGCTACAGTCATATGTTTATGCAAGGATTATAACGATCAAACTAGTAGACGTCCTGAATTAATTAATGTAGGACGTCGTATATTTTCCTATTTTTATCGGATTATTCCCGTGCGAGTACGTAGGAATCGATTCAATAAATCTGACAGTCATTCTCGACAAAATGAGTTTATAACAAAGATAAACTACACTCATTCACACTCTCTCGACTCATTTTGTCGAGAATAACTTGCACGGCCTGACATAATTTGTGACTGTACTTATGTTGAGGCGAAACAAAAGACAGTGCATCAAAACCAAGAAAAATCACATGTCGACATAAAGGGACTCGACGCAGGGGGAATGATTCACCCTAACACGGTCGCGGGTTAGGTTAAGAACAGAAAAAAAAAGAATTTTATTCTGAACGTAACCCTCTTTCTATAATTAGGAGCAACATTTTAACATATCATCACGCCTGTAATCCCCGAAAAGTTAGGCAAAAGTGTACCTAATAGAGAGAGAGAGAGCAGAGTCAGCCGTGTGGTATCCGGCAGAGTAGAATAGAACCAACCCATTACACTCACGGGTGTCGTATAAGGCGACTAATGTCTGAGGCAGAACACCTTGCGCTTCCGTAGACCAGAGAATGGGCAGCAGCGTTTTCTGTTAGTCTTTCATCACTGCGATCTCCAATCCGCCAAGCATGGAGATTACGGCAAATCCCTCCCATCATGGGAGAGGCTTGTGTCCAGCAGTGGACGTTATGGGCTGTTGTTGTTGTACCTAATAGTACATCCACATTTCGCCAGTTACATTTTAAGTCCCATGTAAAAGGGGGTGAGCCTATTACCACCATCCGGGCACAAATCCATTCCCCAGTGGCTGGCACTGAGAAATTCGTGATGGAAAAACCCAAAAACACTTTGTCCGACCCGGGAATCGAACCCAGGACCTCATACTCAGTAGGCGCGTTTGCTACTACTCGACCAACGAGACAGTCTAGCAATATTTATTATGATTTGACCGTTTTTATAACAGTACCAGGTAACTACGCCAAATGGGTAGTATGGGTACTTGCACTTTATTTTTTTTTTTACTAGGAATTTTATTGCCCAACATTTTGATTGCATACGACAGTCTGAAATGGCTCTATGTGCTTGCTATGATAAAAAGTTTCACTCTTTGATACTTATACACTAAAACAAACACTTTTTAAATAAATAGGTATAGCCTTTGTAAAGAAGCTCTGAGAAATTTCTTGTAAAGTAAGCATCAAGTACATAAAAATAAACAAGTCAATAACTTATCATTTTTTGCTTCGTCAAAAAGTCAAATCCCAAAATAAAATAACAAAAAAAAATCTACTTGAAAGATATCGTAATACGGATGAAAGCGTCCTATTCACGCAGTCGAATTTTACAGCGAATCGTAAAAGACATTTTACACAATTAATCGTTCGGCGTTCGCTTTCATGCGTAAAATAAATCGTAACTCAATGGTATTTGGTGCTTAGATTAAAACCGTAAAACGGAATCGTAAACGGGAACTGACGTTTTCGTTTTATAATTGTGTTTGACGGGATGGCTGGGAAAACAATTTTGTTTGAAACATTGATCTCTTTCTGTTACTGGGAGGTACATTTTAGTTTTATTATTTACGCATCTTGCCTACGATTAAAAATTCGAACGTTTTTTTTAACTTTTTCGATGCGCCATATTTTTTCTTCTTCGTTTTTCGTGAACCTCTTGTCAGAGTTTCTAAGCCACCGGTGGGAAAAAATATCTCTCAGGCATGCTGGTTTCCTCACAATGTTTTGCTTCACCGAAGCAAGTGATAATTATACAATCTTGGGTTCGAAGTTGAGACCTCTGGCTTATTCTGAGTGAGAACATTCCTGCTGTTCATGACAAGATTGATGAATGTCTTTGTAGTGTTTCTTACAGTTTTAGAAACAAGGAATTAAACTCAGTTACCATTGTTACGTCCGTGTGGTGTCGGACGTAAAGAATAACACCATCCCATATCTTCCCGTGGGTGTCGTAAGAGGCGACTAAGGGACTTACCAGAGAATGGGCAGCAGCGCTCTCTGTGTCTTATGTAAGAACTGCACTCACTGCGATCGCCAACCCGCTTGCCAAGCGTGGCGATTATGGCAAAACCCCCCCATGAATAGCGCAACAAAGAAATGGCCCCTAGTGCCCGGCAGCCCGTCTACCCTTGACTACGGCAGCGATCGAGGCTACGGCGTGGCAAGGGGTGCGAAGAATCTCCGGAAGGGATCCGGCTGCCAATACCAACGACTGGACCTGGCAACATATAACACGCGCACACTCCGGACTGACGAGAAGATAGCGGAACTAGAAGAGGAATTGAGCAGGCTGCGATGGAGTATTGTGGGATTATCTGAAGTCCGAAGAGAGGGGGAGGACACGATAATCCTGAAATCCGGCAACCTGCTCTATTTCCAAGAGGGTGACCGGCAGTCCCAGGGTGGTGTTGGGTTTATCGTCCACAAGTCCCTTGTGAACAACGTGGTGAAGATCGAGAGTGTGTCGACCAGGGTGGCGTACCTTATACTCAGAATATCCTCAAGATATTCGCTGAAGGTCATACAGGTCTACGCCCCGACCTCGGCACACCCCGACGACGAAGTGGAGACCATGTATGAGGATATATCTAAAGCCATGCATGGTTCCAAAACTCACTTCACAGTTGTCATGGGGGACTTCAACGCGATACTGGGCAAACGAGACGGGGATGAGCTGCAGGTGGGGCAATTTGGAGTTGGACATCGGAATCGCCGGGGTCACCAACTGGCTAGTTTTATGGAGAAGGAGGGCCTCTATATGATGAACTCCTTCTTCAGAAAGCGTGAGCACAGGAAGTGGACCTGGCAGAGCCCCGATGGTGCAACTAGAAATGAGATCGACTTCATCATGTCAACCAAGAAGCAAATGTTCAATGATGTCTCTGTGATCAATTCGGTGAAAACCGGGAGCGATCACCGCATGGTAAGAGGCACATTGAACATCAACATCAAGCTTGAAAGGTATCGACTGATGAAGTCTACGCTCCGTCCAGCACAGATCCAAATCCAAAACCCCGAGAGCTTTCAGCTTGAACTCCAGAACCGTTTCGAGTGCCTAGGAAGCTCAGTGGACGAATACAACGATGGGTTCGTGGAAACTGTCCATACGACCGGGTCTAAGTTCTTCAAGGCGCGTCGTACAGATCAGAACAAGAGGCTCTCCGATCACACTCTCAAGCTCATGAAGGAGCGGCGTGAGATGATCCTGCAGTCTTCAGACGAGGCGTGTAAATACCGGCAGCTCAATAGACGGATTTCTAAATCCTTGAAGAGCGACCTCCGCCGCTTTAATACCGAGCGTATTAAAGACGCGATTGAGCGGAATAAAGGCTCCAAGGTATTTGCAAGGGATCTGGCTATTGGGCAGAGCCAGCTCACGAAACTGAAGACCGACGATGGTAGGATCTTATCCGCCAAACCGGATCTTCTGAGGGAGATCGAGAGCTTCTATGGACAGTTGTACACGTCAACCAGTAAACCCGTCGTAGATCTAGCCAACGACCCAAGAGCTAGACTGACCCGACACTATACCGAAGACATCCCGGACGTCAGCCTGTACGAGATTAGGATGGCTCTGAAGCAGCTCAAAAACAACAAGGCACCGGGTGATGACGGAATTACGGCCGAACTCCTGAAGGCGGGTGGAAAACCGGTACTTAAGGCCCTTCAGAAGCTGTTTAATTCCGTCATACTTGAGGGACAAACGCCACAGGCATGGTGCAGGGGTGTGGTGGTGCTCTTCTTCAAAAAGGGTGACAATGCCCGGCTGAAGAATTATAGGCCCATCTCACTTCTAAGCCATGTCTACAAGTTGTTTTCTAGAGTCATCACGAATCGTCTCGCGCGCAGGTTTGACGATTTCCAGCCACTCGAACAAGCCGGTTTCCGAAAAGGCTTTAGCACCGTGGACCACATACATACGCTGCGGCAAGTTATACAGAAGACAGAAGAGTATAACCTGCCTCTCTGTTTAGCGTTTGTGGACTACGAGAAAGCCTTCGATTCGATCGAGACCTGGGCTGTACTGCAGTCTCTCCAACGGTGCCAAATCGATTATCGGTACATCGAGGTGTTGAAGTGTTTGTACAAAAACGCCACCATGTCAGTCCGACTTCAGGACCAAGCCTCGAAACCTATCCTCCTGCAGCGAGGTGTGAGACAGGGAGACGTCATATCTCCGAAACTGTTCACCGCTGCACTGGAGGATGTCTTCAAGGTTCTGGACTGGAGAGGGCTAGGCATCAACGTCAATGGCGAGTACATCACTCATCTTCGGTTTGCCGATGATATAGTGGTAATGGCTGAGACCATGGAGGACCTCAGTACAATGCTCGATGACCTCAGTAGAGCTTCCGGAAGAGTGGGTCTAAAAATGAACATGGACAAGACTAAGGTCATGTTGAATGCCCATGTCACACCCACTCCTATCAAGATCGGAGACTCTACTCTCGAAGTTGTAGACGATTATGTGTACCTGGGACAAACGGTCCAGTTAGGTAGGTCTAACTTCGAGAAAGAGGTCAATCGTCGAATCCGACTCGGTTGGGCAGCGTTCGGGAAATTGCGCGGTATCTTCTCGTCCAACCTACCGCAGTGTCTCAAGACGAAAGTCTATGACCAGTGTGTGTTGCCAGTGATTACATACGGGACCGAAACGTGGTCGCTCACAATGGGCCTCATCAGAAAGCTTAAAGTCACCCAAAGGGCAATGGAGAGGGCTATGCTCGGAGTTTCCTTGCGCGATCGAATCAGAAATGAAGACATCCGCAAGAGAACAAAGGTTACCGACGTAGCCCGAAGAATTGCCAAACTTAAGTGGCAGTGGGCAGGGCACATTGCTCGCAGAACGGATGGCCGATGGGGCCGAAAAGTTCTGGAGTGGCGACCGCGAACCGGAAGACGTTGCGTTGGAAGGCCTCCCACTAGGTGGACCGATGACCTGGTGAAGGTTGCAGGAATCCGCTGGATGCGAGTCGCACGGGACCGGTCAATGTGGCGACACTTGGGGGAGGCCTATGTCCAGCAGTGGACGTCTTTCGGCTGAAATGATGATGATGATGATGACCATTGTTACCGGTTATTATTGGTTCTTACTCATAATCAGAAAGAAGTCAACCATAATCAACCCTTATATTCTGTCGCTAAAACAAGTAACATTTTCTACAACAAACCTCAGTCATAACGTAACAATTAACTTGTTAAACAAATGAAACGGAAAAGAAAACATTTTTGTAAATCTCTTTCAGTTTTATGTTTCATTTACCTTCTGATTCCTGTAGTGTGAGAGCAATTCCATGTTTTATGAATCTTTTATTAAAAGAGTTGTCATAAAACAGAGCTAACAGTAAGGTGTTTTTATTACAATTGTATTGTAGGTAAACAGGTTCAGTGTTTTTATTTCGTGAATACTCGCAAATACTCGTAAATGATAAATGATAAATGATGTTTATTTTGCAAGTAGGTTTTTACAAACACTTTTACACGTCATTTTTTAAAACTAGATGGGGTCGGTGTTTCGTACCTGACTACTCTGAGAAGAAACAGCCGAAACAAACTCAGAGGTCATAGTCTCTTTTAAAGTCCAGACAATCTTGCTCAATTCACATGAGGACTATGCAGATTAGTGTCTGAGATGGTCTTTTGAAGAAAGAACCATACAGATTTGAGTGGACCTGTCCAGTCAGTGCAAGCATTTGTCAGTTAACGTGTAGCTCGACTTATAACTCAAGGAGCTCAACGAAACGACGAACAATACCAAAGAAAGGACATTTGGGAAGGTCGCTTATAGTACTCAAACTGCCAGACAGTTGTGGGAAAAAAACAAACAAAAAATAAAAATGTGACCCACATGGTCCCCACATTCACAATAATCAAATAAAATCAATAACAAATTCTTTTCAAATGAATGTAAGTAAAAAAAAAAAAAAACACAAAAATCATTAAATGTCGCAATGATAATAAAATAAAAAAGTAAAATACTTAAAAAAATAAGTATTCATGTCAAATCAGTAAATGTCACATAAAACAATAAAAATAAAAAAATAAAAGTAAAATAATAAAATACATGTCAAAAAAAAATTCAATGTCAGAGTGTATAAAAGAAAGGAATCAATAATAAACAAGCGAAGTCCGAAACTTCGACATTCACAGAGCAAATTTCATTGGAGCAGCTTAATCCCAAGCTTTTTTATCTTCAAGATAGTGATTAACATGATAGTAGGCTTTCAGGCACAGCTTCCGTTTTATAAACGATTTGAATTTATTTAGGCTTAGTGCTTGAATTTGGCTCGGAAGTTTATTGTAAAAGCGTATACATTGGCATCTGAACGTACCTCCTATTTTTTTGAGCCTCGTTGCAGGAACAACAAATTTGTGTTTGTTCCTCGTGTTTATGTTGTGGATATCACTGTATTTTTTAAATAAATTAATATTTTTGTGGGCGTACAAAAGGTTTTCATAAATAAACTGAGAGGGCACAGTAAGAATATTAGTCTCTTTAAATTTTTCTCTGAGGGAGTATCTGGGACTTAATTTATAAATTGAACGAATTGCCCTTTTTTGCAAAACAAATATTGTCTGAATATCGGCGGCATTGCCCCACAAGAGAATACCGTACGACATCACGCTATGGAAATAACTAAAGTAAACTAAACGGGCTGTCTCTAAGTCAGTTAAATCACGAATTCTTCTAACGGCGAATGCTGCAGAGCTAAGTTTCTTCGACAGTTTGTCTATATGCGGGCCCCACTGAAGCTTGGCATCCAAAGTTATGCCTAAGAAGACTGTGCTATCTTCCGCTTTTAGCTCTTCATCCTTAATTAGTACAGTAGTTTCCACTTGTCTTACATGGGGTATCGTAAACTTAATACACTTAGTTTTTTTCTCATTTAGGAGTAGATTATTAACATTAAACCAATTAATGACTTTCGCCAGGGCGCTATTAACATCATCCGTAACTAACTGCTGACGTTTGAGTTTAAATAAAAGAGAAGTGTCGTCTGCAAACAATACTATGTCATGATTATCCTTTATGAGGTAAGGCAAGTCATTTATATAAATAAGAAACAAAAATGGACCAAGAATTGAGCCCTGGGGTACCCCCATTCTTACTACGGATCCGGGAGATCTTTTCCCTTTAACATCAACTCTCTGAATCCTGTCACTCAAATATGAAATAAGAAGAGCCAGGGAGGCGTTACGGATTCCGTAGTGGTGTAGTTTCCTGATTAATGTTTCATGAAGAACACAATCGAAAGCTTTAGATAAATCGCAAAAAATGCCCAAAGCATCGCATTTGTCCTCCCAGGCATTATAAATGTGTCCTAAAAGTTCAACACCGGCATCAGTAGTTGAACGACCCCTTGTAAAACCAAACTGTTTTTTATGTAATAACTTATATTTATTGAAAAAACTTTGCATTTGTGCCAAAATTAATTTTTCAAAAATTTTACTAAAGGTGGGTAGTATAGTATAATTAGTGGGGTCTGATGTACTACCCGATTTAAACAATGGTATTATTTTACTATATTTCATTAGATCAGGAAACTCACCACGGTCAATACAATCGTTAAATATTACAGCTAATGAAGGAGCTACAATGTTTATAATGGATTTAGCAACTTCAGGACGGGTAAAGTGTTATTCTGTTTTTCCGACAAGAAATCCCTTTGTTTTACCGGGCACAATTCCTAACTCCGGTCTGATACTAATATGTTGGCTCTTATAACATAGATCTAGCGTAGGAGTCAGGGGCTTCACACGATTTTGTAACTAATTTCTTGGGTAATAAAGGTTAATGATATTAATACCAGCAATCTGAATAACACTTTTCTTGACCAAGTGATGAAATCCAGGAATCCAGGGTCAGCTCCGCACTTACAACGACGCAGTCATGGCCTACTTCGTTTTATTCCACTTCACATCTAAGCCCTGAATTCCTCCTGCCGGGGTTGCGGGACTGTTCGAAAGATATACCGTGGCCCCAGAACACAAAGGGCGATGAAGGAACATGGATGGGTTTTAGTCAGTAAAAGTCTGACACTCCCTCCTGCTCCGCCCAGAGCGGGAGGAGTCATTTGATGATTTTCCATCCGAAAAAAAAGGCCTGAATTCCTGCTACGCTGATGTCAGTCGCGTATGTCAGCGAGAAATACAGTAGCAACATACGCGCCGCTAACGTCAGCGTCGCAGTACGGCGCTATTTAGAACACAATGTGTACTCGCACGCGCGACAGACGTATGCGCCCGACATTAGCGTAGCAGGAATTTAGGCCTAAGAAAGTTCCTTCCTTAGTTAGAGTTGCCCTATTTAATTGTCTCATACCCTTTGCTGCGTGTTTCTACAGTTGCAACATTAAATCCGTTGGAAACATTTGCACATGGCTTAAGTTTCAGCACGCTGCCGTTTCACAGCTACAGTCATATGTTTATGCAAGGATTATAACGATCAAACTAGTAGACGTCCTGAATTAATTAATGTAGGACGTCGTATATTTTCCTATTTTTATCGGATTATTCCCGTGCGAGTACGTAGGAATCGATTCAATAAATCTGACAGTCATTCTCGACAAAATGAGTTTATAACAAAGATAAACTACACTCATTCACACTCTCTCGACTCATTTTGTCGAGAATAACTTGCACGGCCTGACATAATTTGTGACTGTACTTATGTTGAGGCGAAACAAAAGACAGTGCATCAAAACCAAGAAAAATCACATGTCGACATAAAGGGACTCGACGCAGGGGGAATGATTCACCCTAACACGGTCGCGGGTTAGGTTAAGAACAGAAAAAAAAAGAATTTTATTCTGAACGTAACCCTCTTTCTATAATTAGGAGCAACATTTTAACATATCATCACGCCTGTAATCCCCGAAAAGTTAGGCAAAAGTGTACCTAATAGAGAGAGAGAGAGAGCAGAGTCAGCCGTGTGGTATCCGGCAGAGTAGAATAGAACCAACCCATTACACTCACGGGTGTCGTATAAGGCGACTAATGTCTGAGGCAGAACACCTTGCGCTTCCGTAGACCAGAGAATGGGCAGCAGCGTTTTCTGTTAGTCTTTCATCACTGCGATCTCCAATCCGCCAAGCATGGAGATTACGGCAAATCCCTCCCATCATGGGAGAGGCTTGTGTCCAGCAGTGGACGTTATGGGCTGTTGTTGTTGTACCTAATAGTACATCCACATTTCGCCAGTTACATTTTAAGTCCCATGTAAAAGGGGGTGAGCCTATTACCACCATCCGGGCACAAATCCATTCCCCAGTGGCTGGCACTGAGAAATTCGTGATGGAAAAACCCAAAAACACTTTGTCCGACCCGGGAATCGAACCCAGGACCTCATACTCAGTAGGCGCGTTTGCTACTACTCGACCAACGAGACAGTCTAGCAATATTTATTATGATTTGACCGTTTTTATAACAGTACCAGGTAACTACGCCAAATGGGTAGTATGGGTACTTGCACTTTATTTTTTTTTTTACTAGGAATTTTATTGCCCAACATTTTGATTGCATACGACAGTCTGAAATGGCTCTATGTGCTTGCTATGATAAAAAGTTTCACTCTTTGATACTTATACACTAAAACAAACACTTTTTAAATAAATAGGTATAGCCTTTGTAAAGAAGCTCTGAGAAATTTCTTGTAAAGTAAGCATCAAGTACATAAAAATAAACAAGTCAATAACTTATCATTTTTTGCTTCGTCAAAAAGTCAAATCCCAAAATAAAATAACAAAAAAAAATCTACTTGAAAGATATCGTAATACGGATGAAAGCGTCCTATTCACGCAGTCGAATTTTACAGCGAATCGTAAAAGACTTTTTACACAATTAATCGTTCGGCGTTCGCTTTCATGCGTAAAATAAATCGTAACTCAATGGTATTTGGTGCTTAGATTAAAACCGTAAAACGGAATCGTAAACGGGAACTGACGTTTTCGTTTTATAATTGTGTTTGACGGGATGGCTGGGAAAACAATTTTGTTTGAAACATTGATCTCTTTCTGTTACTGGGAGGTAAATTTTAGTTTTATTATTTACGCATCTTGCCTACGATTAAAAATTCGAACGTTTTTTTTAACTTTTTCGATGCGCCATATTTTTTCTTCTTCGTTTTTCGTGAACCTCTTGTCAGAGTTTCTAAGCCAGCGGTGGGAAAAAATATCTCTCAGGCATGCTGGTTTCCTCACAATGTTTTGCTTCACCGAAGCAAGTGATAATTATACAATCTTGGGTTCGAAGTTGAGACCTCTGGCTTATTCTGAGTGAGAACATTCCTGCTGTTCATGACAAGATTGATGAATGTCTTTGTAGTGTTTCTTACAGTTTTAGAAACAAGGAATTAAACTCAGTTACCATTGTTACCGGTTATTATTGGTTCTTACTCATAATCAGAAAGAAGTCAACCATAATCAACCCTTATATTCTGTCGCTAAAACAAGTAACATTTTCTACAACAAACCTCAGTCATAACGTAACAATTAACTTGTTAAACAAATGAAACGGAAAAAAAAACATTTTTGTAAATCTCTTTCAGTTTTATGTTTCATTTACCTTCTGATTCCTGTAGTGTGAGAGCAATTCCATGTTTTATGAATCTTTTATTAAAAGAATATTGTCATAAAACAGAACTAACAGTAAGGCGTTTTTATAACAATTGTATTGTAGATAAAGCCACTGAATTCACTTGTTGTATTGTTCAGTGTTTTTATTTCGTGAATACTCGCAAATACTCGTATTTCGTCTATGTACAGATCATAGCATCGTCACTGCATTCTTTAAAGGGATCGGCACTGGTGTAGTCTGGATATACATGGAGGAAGTTCACGCCTGTAACTCAGATCAAGTATTTGTTGCTTCATACCGCTGCGAACAATAAAGTGAGGCCAGCGCAAATTACGTCTCGCTACGTTCATACACGCTCACACGCATACATTTACATCAAACTACAATTAAACTACACCTCATTAAATGCACAACATGTTTACGAAACCGGCCTCACTTCTCTGTTCGCAGAGTTCCGTCTTAACTTATTGAAGTGAAAACTTCTTTAGGCGCGTTGAGTACTTTTTGGGTGGAGGAAAAACATTGAACTCATCGTCACGTAACGTAACGTGCGGTGACGCTTCGTAGCCGTTCGTAGCACTCGTAGCATCCGCTACGGCGTAGCACCACATAGGAATGCGCGGGGCATAACCAGTGCTACGACTCCCCAGTCGTCCCCAGTCGGGGCCTGTGTACTTTTTGTTTTCACTTCTATCGGCAGTCCCCAAAGACTGCTCTGATTTTTTTTTGGTCGAGTGTACACGGCAAGACGTAATTTTGACGGCCCCACTTTGCTGTTCGCAGAGTTCCATATTTACCTTTTTGTTTGTTCTGAGGCCTGTAATCCCCGAAGGGGTTTACCTAATTGTACACCCACATTTCGCCAGTTCTGTTTAAGTCCTATGTACTATCAATCGAGCCCTTTGCATCAACCGGGCACAACTCCGTAGCAAAAGAAAATTCCTGCTGAAAAAATCCACTAGCACTTTGCCTGGCACAGGAAACGAACCTAGGACCTTATGCTCAGTAAACCCGTTTGCTACCTCTAGACCAGTAGGCCGTCTAAAAAAGGAGGTCATATTTGTCTTACTATACGGTCATCTTGTCATAGGAACCATGAGATTGCTCAATGTCCCTTTTTATAACATTTTATCTTTTTGGTCTAAAAAAAATATCACTAGATATTATAAAACAAAGTCCCCCGCCGCGTCTGTCTGTCCCTATGTATGCTGAGACCTTTAAAACTACGTAATGGATTTTGATGCGGGTTTTTTAATAGATAGAGTCATTCAAGAGGAAGGTTTTAGTAGATAATTTGTCAAGCGGGCGAAGCCGCGAGCATCAGCTAGTATATTTATATATCGCAGGCTGGACATTACACACAGCGCCATCTAGTGCCACACTAAGCAACGAGGCTTGTGTCGTGGACACCAGATAGTTGATATACTACATAGATACTTTTTGTTTGTAAATACATACTATAAACATCCATGACTTGGAAAAAAAATAATGCCCATGCTCATCACACAAACATTTGCTCTTATACCGGGATTTGAACCCGGGACCCCAAGAACGTAAGGCAGCCTCACTACCGCTGCGCCGTTCAGGTCGTTGAAATGCAACCAATTAATAAGTTTAGCAGTATTTTTAATGACCTGCTTTGAAAAATTGTTTTCATTAGTTTAGAGGGGTGAGGGTGTTTTTATGTAATCATTAAACCTCTTCTTTACAAAGACGATAAAAATGGTCAAACATAACCGAGGGATGAATCAAGAGAGTAAAGTATTTTTATGTCCAAAAATAGATGTTGAACCAGGTGTTTCCCGTTCCAGTAAAAAAAAAAAACAAACAGAAAATAATAAAAAAAAAAAAACAACAGAATCAATAGTTCTACCATTGATTCTGTTGTTTTTTTTTTAATTTGAATATACAGGGTTAATTTTCAATAACCGGCCAAATTTTCCGAGATGGTTTAGAATCGATAATATTTTCGATTTAATTTAAAAAAAAAAAGCATTTTTTTTAAATAACATTTCATTCCTGTCCACCACTAAAAAACGAACGTGTGTATATTGCAACAGCACAATTCAGTTCAACAACCTAGAAATGCAGCAGTTAGTTACACACATTTTGGCAGTGCATGCACGCACACAAGTGCATTGATTCCCACTAGGTTTATGATTTAGGGAATTTCTAGGACATTTTCAAATGAATGCTATTATTTTATTCAACAATAAAATGCACTTCTACGTAGTTTGATATCTAGATCTTAATTTTAAATTTTGAATGGTCATTGAAAACTAACCTAGTGTTCAAACAAAAAAAAAACAACTTTTATTTGAATAGATATTGTATGTGTAGTGTTATTGGCTTACACAATTTCACCCATGGGATAGGAAGGGTGGTTAAGTCTTGTCTAGGGACCGATGTAAAAGTGGTGGAAAGTAATAGAAAAAATATGCGTATTGAAAAGGTGCAACGCGTATGAGAGTAATAAAAATGATATAGGGTGGAGGAAACATGAAAGGAGAAGACCTCTCAAACTCTGATAAGCAGACATTCAGAGTTTAAAGCACAATTTAAAAAATAACGGTTAATTCGTGAACACCATCAGAATTAAAGTAATTCTGATACGAATTTCATTACCTACAATCAGTGTTTTGATGAGGTATGTACAGTAAGCGTTTATAGGTGCTGAGGCACGCTAAGGATTGTATTGCTGTGAACGCACGGTCGAGCGTCCGTGCGTCTATATGTGTAAGTGGTCTCAATACAGTACGCACACCACAGCCACAGAGTTCGCCCAATCGCATGTCGCGCGTCACACTCCACGAAACATAAGAATATATTTCCGTTTCTTTTATTATACACGCAGCAAACCTTATTTGTGTAGCGACCTGTTCTTACCATTGGATAGTTAAAATTCACATTTATTGACCATGTGTTGATAGCTGTTGGGGTAATCAGTAGGATTCACGATCAGAGAGATCCGAGTTCAAATCCTGTTAACAACGTGTGGGGTTTTTGTTTCTTGGTAACATTAGTTATCGGTTCATTATTTATTTTTTATAAGAATAAGTTAAATATTAGTAAAAAAAACATAGTATTGTTATTCAACTATTTATTTATTATTTTAGCTGTTCGGTGTTGGAAGGTGGAAATAAAAAAGTCGCGGTGAATGATAACAAAAATGTTTATTCGTTTTATTTATTTATAAAATTAACAAACTTTCATGATAATTGTAACGTCACATTCCTACCTAGATGTAAAAAAGTTCTCTTGTAACCGATCATAAGATTTTTTATTGTATACGGTATACCCACTTACTTTCAATTCATAATAACATACCTACTTAAGTAACAAGGAAAGGATATTCTAATCACACAAATATAACATATAGTTGATACCCACTTATTATAGGTATCGGTAATCAGCAGAGTTTATTGAAAACTAATATAAATAATTTAGACTTTATGAATATATTTTTTTGTGACGTCACAATAAATGTAACTAGTATTGAGGTTATAGTTTAACTGTTCATTTTCCCGAAGAAAAGAAGATTGAAACTAAACCTCAATTTAAGATCATTAATATAATTACGGATAAGTTAATATTCACTAAATATTTTGTTACACATCTAATTAAAACTAAAGCATCTAGGGATTAACTTTGTAGCATGACACCTTCTAATACTTCTACATAATTAAGTAGAACTGTTGGCGCGTGGAGGATTGCGCCATAAATGAAGCCTAACCTTTTGACTTTATTTAAAAAGTCAGTTTTTTGAGTCTTCTCATGGTAGTATTCCAGTAAAAATCTAAATAATCCCGTGCGAAACGTAATCGTTCCTCTATAACTCTTTCTGTCAAGAAGGGCTTCTTAGCTGGTCTTCGTGATACAAGCCTTCAGCGGAGGGCACGGCGAACAGTTTGCGATGAGGTGTCAAATAATTCCACAAAGTGTCTCGTAGGTGTGAAACCATTTGTTTCTTATTCGCCAACCATATGTTATGTCATCACTGCGCATCGATAATAAGCGACGGCTTTTCACTTCACAGTATTCCTCTAAAACAAAAAACAAAAAAAATATGTTAGGCAGCTATAATAAAATACTGAAGTTATCATTCACTCTGCGTTTATAAATCCAATAATTAACACTAATTATTTATCTTTTATGCCTCATGATGGATTTAAAATCAATTTATTAATCCCTAAGTCACCAAATAAATAAACAATAACAAAGTAGGCTTTAATTTTTAATAAGACTTTGTTACAATAATTCATAAATATAATACTCACATTAGTCCGGTTTCTTCAGATATTTGTGTTCTATTAAGACCACTTTTATGCAGCACGATAATATTAGTCGCCCTCGCCTCAATATCAATATTTGCCTACATTTTGAGAAATACCAACAACAATACTGCTATCTATTAAACCACACGTCACTAACCAAATTTAACATAACTAAACGACAACGTTCATTTCGATCAAGTAAAATATTCATAAAACTCAGGTTTACCTCACAGAAATATAAATTCTTGACTTATTTTTCTATGATCTACCTTCTTCTAACTTTATGAAATGTGTGAACAAAGCGAGAATATTTTTCTGTCCCATTACTTCCAATCGAGTAAACACTTACAAAAAGTCTAAAAGTAACAACGTAAGATTTGAACTCACGACTTACTGATTCACTCTTAGATGTGGACGCGCCTAACCACTAGGCCATCTTGACTTATATTTCAATGTTGAAATTTTGGACTACATTTACTTGTAGATGACAATGTCTATTTTCTTGAAAGTAGAAGGTCGTAAGTCAAACTAAACGTCAAGCTATTGCTTTGTGAGATTGCCTATCGACTTTTGGTCGACACTGTACATAGGTATATGTGAACAAATGGAGTTGGGCAGGATACCTAGCCAGTTGCGGTGATGGCAGGTGGAGTAAAGCTGTGACGGAGTGGCGTCCAATGACTGAAAAGAGGACTTTTGGTCGTCGGCGTCGATATGAGCAGAGAACACTGTTGACAACGCGGGTGTATCCTGGATAAGGCTGGCATATGAACGTGAAACTTGGCATAAGCAAAGCGAGGTTTATACCTAGCAGTAGGTGATCGGGCTGTGATTAAGTTGTTATTAATGAGGAGAAATGTGTCTTTAAAAAATAAAATAAAACCAGTGTTAATTTTATGACCTATTTTACAGGTTGTTGATATTATTCGCACTGCATCACATTTAGAGTGACAGGGGTAGTTAACTGGGCTTAATTTGTTGCCAATGACTCGTAGTATAACGGCTTGTACACATAAATACGACACGACGTCGCATCGTGCTATGACGCGGCATTGTCTCACGATGCAACGTATCGCGAGAATCTACGACATCGCAACGCATCGCATTGTGTAAACGTCCTAACCCCTTTCAAGTAATAGGTCGAGTTTCCCTGTCAACCTGTATACAGCCCTTAAGGCGACTACAAGAGCTAAACGCGAGTTTTATAATGCTAAAAAAGGGTTATTGTACATTCGTCACAAAGTTAATTCGCCACGAAAAAAAGTATGTGTAAACTCGCCATAACTCTATTTTCATGAAGGAAAATCCGCCATATTGTTTATTGCCGTACAGATAGCAGAAAAATCAAACAATAAGTAGAGTTATTTATTTATTTTTAATAATCACAGAAATTCACATATAAATCACAGTTCTACTTACAGCTAAAATATACGCTAATATTGTCTGGTATTGTTCTATTTTAAGGCCGCGTTGTCAAGGACAGCGTGACCTGCGTGACACGCCTAATCCTAAATAAACATGTATTGCAAGTGGCTGATTTGCTTACAACATTACAATTATAAGATTTTTTTATTTTTTTATTTTACAAATTACTTAAACATTTATTTGTACTTATTCAGTAAGTGAGAGCAGCGGTGGCCCAGTGGTGGCGGCCCCAACTTACGAACAGTAAGTCGTGGGTTCGAACCCAGGCAGGCGCATTACTTTGTGTAATTTATTTCATCACCACTGCTCTCAAAACGGTGAAGGAAAACATCGTGAGGAAACCGACATGTCCTAGAACCAAAAATTCGAAGACATGTGACATCTACCAATCTGCACTGGACCCGCGTGGTGGATTATAGCCCATTCCCTCTCATAGAGAGGAGGCCTGTGTCCCAGCAGTGGGAACATTAATAGGCTGATGATGATGATGATGATTCAGTAAGTATGTACATTATTTACAATTTACAAATCTAATAAAATAAACTAAACTAACTAACTTAAACTAAAAACTTAAAAAATGGCGTCAAAAAACTCCTCAACCAATGATATTATAAAGAAGATACGCCATGTTCATACTGAATGGCGTTCAGATATCGTTGCGAGTAATTTAAAACTACGGCAGCGATAGATACGAGTAATACGGAACGTATAAGATAGAAAGAGATAGCTAGCTATCAAAGTGCAACAATTGTGTCACTTTGTCCTCAACAATTTGCGCGTCCTAGTGCGATATCTACCTCTTTTTACTATATAATATCATTGTCCTCAACACTGTCAACTGGTAATGTCCCCAAGAGACTGGCGGCTGAATTCAAATAAATGTTTAAGTAATTTGTAAAATAAAAATAAACTGCTGGTAAAAAAAAAAGAAAAATAATAGAGAGATAATTAAATCACAGTACTAATCACGTTTTTTTTAATGTTAATTTACGTCTACAAAAAAAATCGGTTTTACTTACAATTAAATATATATTTATTGCAATATGTTAATTTGCCTTCAGCTTCTAATCGACTTGTATCTTTACTACTTAATTATCGATTTTTTTTCCACTACTAACCTCTACGATCCCACCTCAGTCAATATAAATTCAATTCTAACGTTTGTAGTAATCGTATCCATCTTCAAACAGACTTTATCCAGTAAATATTGCTCCGAAATAAGTTTGACTCAACTTAAAAGCTTCGAATATTTTCTTTTAAATACTATAAAAAAATCTTCCACTACTAACCTCTGTGAACCTCCCCCAGTCAAGTCTATCGCTAGTAGTAATAGTACAGGCCTTGAAACGTTTTACGTCATAAAAATCGTTTTCAAACAGTATACTCCAAAACGTTTTTTTTCTGTGTTACTTCCAACGAATACAATCCACTACTAACGTTTATCTATGATAAACGGCCGAAAAAACTGAATTTTCGAATTTTGCGGAATAAAACGGAAGGACCTGATTGCCTCGTATATTGCCAACAGCTCTCGATCGTACGGGCTGTACTTCCTCTGCGAAAGGCCGAGGTTCCTCGAAAAGAATGGCAGTGGCTGCTTTTTCGCCTTACTCCGCTGCTGCAGTACAGCTAGAAAAAGATAGATACAGCGAGCGAGCGAGCATGTGCAGGAGCGCAGGAGAAAAGAAAGATTTTAGAAATCATTTTCATTACGAGCTCTAAAAACCAATAACTTTGTTTGCTATCAGTAATTTATGTACTTACGAAGACTTGTGACGAATTTACACATAGTTTTTATGCATGTGACGAATATACTTTCAATGTATGGAGTTTACAAAAATGTGACGAATTAACTTTGTGACGAATAACCCCTAAAAAACACATCATTTTCTGCAATAAACAAAACTCGAAAAATCTATACTAATATTATAAAGCTGAAGAGTTTGTTTGTTTGTTTGTTTGAACGCGCTAATCTCTGGAACTACTGGTCCGATTTGAATGATTCTTTCAGTGTTGGGTAGTCCATTTATTGAGGAAGGCTATAGGCTATATAACATCACGCTTCAACCAATAGGAGTCGAGCATAAATGAAAAATGTTGCAAAAACGGGGTATTTTTTTTATTTTGTTTTATGTGACGCAGACGAAGTTGCGTGGGTCAGCTAGTATATGATATTCTTCAGGATATATGCCAGTTTGAAAACATAGGTAATACAACTAATTTTACTCGATAAAAAAAAATCACGAACTTATCTCTAAAAATTACTTATAACGAGTAAAAACCATACTAAAATATATACAATCAATCTGATTTTTTGGCAAATAATTCTACAAGCATTATAGTGTTTTACTTTTTTAATCCAATCAATAGATTTTTTGTAAATCGCAAAAAAACACTAATTTCGCACTATTCGGCCCGCAATGACTGACGTGATAACCACGTCAACCACTTTGTAGTGCAAGCGGATTAGAACTTTATTCTAATAGTATTTCAAACGAAGTTTGAACCACCACAAATAGAGTTTCTAATTTGGCTCCGGTAATCGCCTTTACAGGTAATAACAAAAACAACAGTTCTTCAACTTATCCCAAGCACCATACAAACAGACAGAACCATTTCTAAAAGCCAGGGGTTGTAGCTTCGAACAAGGAAACCCACCAATCACACGGCTGCTTGTTTATTAAGAGGCCTTCACTGTTTAATCAACGCTAAAAATTCCTAATTAAATTCTAGGCAAGCCCGCAAGGTGTACAGCGGTGTAGGGTTACCAAGGTTTTAGGGAAATTAAGATGTTTTGATTTTAATTGTTTTCCTTGCTCTCTTGGGCGAAGTTTTGCTATGGTTTTTTTGGCCTTGGAAGTAATGCTTTTCATTATATTTCGTTCTTATTAATGTTTTATTAGCATCGTGTGGTTTGTCCTCGTTATGTTACGCACACTGAAAGATTGCGAGACGATACCAAAAACAGTCATTTACACATTATAATGCTGGAGAAATTGTGTCAGAAAGCTGATAGATCAACATCTATAATAATTTCCCGTTTTTGAATGGTTTAAATATTTTCTTTTATTTATTCCGGTGGATGTTACGATCGAACATGATATTAATTATGGATTAAAATAAAAATAATATATAATAATATGTATAATAATATAAATTACTAACATATTCATAGCAATCCTAATGTTATCAAACTTTGGTAATTAAATAGAATAGAATAATAATTTAATAATGTACACCTGACTGTACAACAAAAATATTTTTTTTTTAGTTTATTTTTTTAATAAAGTTTATCTTGGACATCAAAGACATCGGTGGAGGAAAACATCGTGAGGAAACCTGGACTTATAATTAATATAAGTCTGAAATCACCAACCCGTCTTGAGCAAGCGTGGTGAAGTGGTGATCAATGCTCGTGCCTTCCCTGTATGAGAAGAGACCTTTTCCCAGCAGTGGAAAAGTAATGGCTGGTATTTTTTTTTGGTAGCCTACGTTGTGTCCCATTGCTAGGCAAAGGCATATGTATTCTGTTTAGGTTGGTCACAAATAAAGGTGGTATTTTTAGGGTTCCGTAGTCAACTAGGAACCCTTATAGTTTCGCCATGTCTGTCCATCCGTCTGTCCGTCCTCGCTTAATCTCTGTAACCGTTAGCACTAGAAAGCTGAAATTTGGTACCAATATGTATATCAATCACGCCGACAAAGTGGTAAAATAAAAATTTGTTTTATTAGGGTAGCCCCCCTATAAGTAAAGTGGGAAGTGATTTTTTTTTTAATTTCAACCCTAACGTGTGATATATTGTTGGAAAGGTATTTAAAAATGAATAGGGGTTTTCTAAAATAATTTTTTGATAATGTCAATAATTTCGGAAATAATCGCTCCAAAAGTAAAAAACAATGTGTCCCCCCCCTCTAACTTTTGAACCATAAGTTTAGAAAATATGAAAAAAATCTGAAAAGTAGAACTTTATAAGGTCTTTCTAGGAAAATCATTTTGAACTTGATGGAAACAACAGTTTTTGTACAAAAAAGACAAAAAGTTGTACAAAATAATTTCTGGACTAAGTTTGTAGTATATTCGTATATGCAAGCATTTTTACATAATGGATACCCACCTTTAAACTCATAAGTGGGAACACTTATTGTGACGGACGGGAAACTACGGAACCCTACACTGAGCGTGGCCCGACACGCTCTTGGCCGGTTTTTGAATATAAGAATCTCTACAACATTGTGCTACAATAGCAGTCACTCTTCCAGCTAAAACTTTCTTTATCATAATTTACGTTGAATCTTAATTTGCCTCAGGTCATGGTGACCCTACGAAAAGTTCAACTTTTCTTAATTTAACCCAAAACTGAGGAACGTACCGTTAAATCTTGCATGTAATAACCTCTACCGAGATTAGGTACTTCGAAAAATTCTCCTTTACCTCGGTTAGAACAAGTACGCTGATTAAACCCTTTCGTTTTTTTGTGTAAATTAGTTAACTTGAAATATTAGTTCAGAATTTATTTAACAAAAGTTCTTGGATTCAGAATTTTTTTGGGTTTTTTATCATGCCCTTGTAGACGACTTTTCTAAACAGTTCTTTTTTCTAAGATTGGTCGTCCATCTCACCTTCTCTCCAAAATTATACACAGTCAAATGTACATAAACTACGTTTTTAATTCTAAATGATAAAACTTTGTAAAACTTTTGGCACTAGGTTTTTTTTGTATCATCATCATCAGCCTATTAATGTTCCCACTGCTGGGACACAGGCCTCCTCTCTATGAGAGGGAATGGGCTATAATCCACCACGCGGGCCCAGTGCGGGTTGGTTTTTTGTATATCTTACTAATAATATCTATCAGCTGATTTGATACATTGATAAGAATTCCTACATAAGACTTTGAATTATGTACTACACGTAAGTACACACAAAATTTCTAATAGAACAATGAAAAGAAATACGATATTTAATAACTTGAATATTAAAACAATCCAGACCCCTCTGTACGTGCCAATCAAAGTATTTTATATATTTTTTGTTCAAAAAATACCTACTCGTATAAAAAATATTGAAAAATTTTAGACACGGGAATAATAAATCTTTTGTTTATGTGAAACAATGAGCTGTGGGGTTAAAAATAACGGTTCTGAATATTAATTCTGTGTCATCATTGTATCGGCTCGTCAAAGCCATTATTGAATGTGGGCTTTAGGGTTATAGATAAATTGAGACAGAAAAATGTTGCAAGCCTAAGTTATGAAAGGAGGAGGTTTATTTACAGATAAAACATCACGCCTAACCACGCGCACAACGCGCGCGCGCGCTAACTACGCGAACTTTACGATCAAAACACATTATAAAACACATATAAACGGGTATTCTCGCGAATTTTTACCATTAATATTTGCCCGACGTTTCGACCGGATTGCACCAGCCGTGGTCGCGGGAAGACTGAAGTATTAGAGGTACCGCCACAGCAAAGCGAAGGTGTTTATTCAACTACCCTCACTTGATCTTCATAAACTTCTTTCTTTCTTTTTTTTCTTTCTTCCGTTTATATGTGTTTTATAATGTATCACGCCTGTTATCCCCGAAAGGTTAAGCAGAGGTGTACTTAATTAGTACACCCACATCTCTCTAGTAATATTTAAGTCCCATGTTATAGGGAATTATGCACGAAATTTTTTCTTCACTTAAATCAATAAAATACAGTACTATCAACACAAGAAAAGTATTAAAAGTTAAGTCCAACTACTGCTTGTCGCTTAAAAATAATATTAAACTCCTGCAATTTTCTACGACAGTTCAAACGTCCGGCCATGATGTGACGTCATTTACCACAATCTGCCTTGTTTACATTTAATTTTTTGCCCTTATTAGAATAATTTTACTAATTGTATGTGCTCAAGTCAAGTAAAAATTGTAATAACAATATTATAATAAAATGTTAGTGAAACTTGAAGCTCTTTTCAAATAAAAGTGTTTTTTGACTTTGACGTCACTACCGGCGTTATCGAGAACGACGCGTTTTGAGAGTGCATTACGTTTCACCAAAAACACAAAACAGCTACAAAAAACATAAAACATGCTACATAAAACAGTAAATTGTAAAATAGGTGAGTACCACAATGTTTTTATGGGCCAATACCTACAAGGCATTTTTAATAACTATTTAGAGTTTTGTGTTTCATGCATATTCCCTGTGTATCAACCGGCAATTCCAGACTCCGTAGCTGCTCTGAGAAATTCCTGATGGAAAAACTCAGTAACATTTTGCTCCTGGGAATCAAACTCAGGATTTCATGCTTAGAAGGGGCGCTTGACGACCACTGGACCAACGAGGCAGTTCCTAACAGGTAGATACGGCTGCTCCAATTATTATGGGGACGGGCCTGTTCTTATACTGTAGTTGGTGCCAGCTAAGATGAGAATAGCGGTCATTGACCCACCTACATATTATTAAACTTCTTAACTTTGAAAACCAAAAATAAGCCTAATCTTAAGACTTGAATCGTCATCTATCGAGATCTTCAACATTTTTCTAATGAAAAACGATACATGGTTTATTTGTTTTGGTTCGTACGAAGAGATATTAGGGAAAGGGCAATGACCACTATTCTCATCTTAACTGGTACCAACTATAGGAATGCAACCTTCACAATTTTGCTCCAACGGAAACTAAACTAGTCAATAAAGATAGAATTGTGATCAAAATATTACCTGTAACTTTTACAGTGCATTTAAATAAGTCCGGCGGAGACTAATGCAACCAGACAACTTCATGCTATCGGCGCTTTGCAGACACTTCGCTCATTTGAATTTATTACGGACTTTATCCTCGAGCTTACTCAACGTCGACAATAATTTATGGACACAGTACCTAGGAGTAGGTAACACAGACAAGTTACTAGATCAGAATATTGGGTAAAAATTTTGCAACATCATAAACCTAAGTATGCTCTATGATATTGATCTGGCGTTAATTATAAAAAAATAAACCGTTAAAGCCTCAAAGAGTGGAAGTATAGTTGGAAGTGGTAGCTAATACCAACAGATTTCGTCACTCCAGACAGATTTCGTCACTCCAGACAGATTTCGTCACTTTAGACAGATTTCGTCACTCCAAACAGATTTCTTCACTCCAGACAGACTTCGTCACTCCAGACAGATTAAAAAAACCGGGCACAAGTCGAGACTTCAGCTCGCTATCGAGAAAAAAACATTGTCCGAACTGGGAATTGAACACAGCACCTCGTGCTTAGCAGTAGCACTTGTAACCAATGTGCTTATGTTGCAATCAAACCAGCTATTCAATTTTAAAATTGCAAATTCGTAATCCAAAATATTATTTGTTGATTTTAAAACCGTTATTAACGCCTATTGATTCCATTCAAACATTTCATATAATAAATTTTGAATTTCAAATATGTCATAAGCTATGCAGTGAAATCCAATCAGAGCCGAATGTTTGAGTGTCAAATTATTTTCCATTTAATTAAGAGTTGTTTCCGTCAAATTAAACCGTCTTGGCCCAGGTCGTCATTTGCGATTCAAAGCTCGACTTTCAAGTTTGAAGTGGGTAGGTAGGTACCCACCTATTTTTTGTTTAGAAAGGGGCCTTTGTTTGTCACCCCTAGCTAATTTTAGCCGCGTAAATATGTAAAGGTTGCTTATATTTTTAGAGGGGATTGGCCAAAGTTGGAAACTTTTTGGGGGTCTAAAAATAAAGGAAATGGGAAATTGTGACAGTAAGGCTTTGAATCTTAGTATTGTTTGTAAACAAGTGACTTGATAATGACGGTACTTTTGTTGGTGTAGCATTTCTGGGTACAAATAAAGGTTAAAATTTAGTATCGTGCGTCACGCGGAGGGGGGGGGGGGGGGGGGGGGGGGGGGGGGGGGGGGGGTCCCTCCTGGCCCCTGGTACCACTCCCGTGATTAGGAAATGTACGGTCCCTGAGAAAAACCGATTAATGTAACCTAACCTCAAAACACTATAGTCTTCTAAAAAGTGCTCAAATTGGCGCGGTCGAGGGAAAGCCGGTCGACGGAGCCCCGCTCCGCGGGGCTCCTACTTCTGAGTGGTTTAAAAAAAAATAACCACGAAGGGTATGGCGGGGTCTATTCGCTCGCTTCGCTCGCTCATTCGACCCCGCCATACCCTTCTAACCTAATCTATCCGTGTCGGGGTGCCCCAAGTCTGGACTGGAGCGAAGCAAGCTCTGGAGCTTGCTTCGCTCGCTCTTGCATCCAAATTATCCTAATCGCATTCTCAGTTTCTATTAACATTGCCTACGCAATTCGAGGAGAAACGGAATGAACAAACGACATGACAGTGCAGTGTTGTTCCTGAAAAATTTAGGGTTGCCGTATTTTAATTCTAAAATTGCCGGATTTTTAGCGAAAAGTAAAAAAAATGCCGTATTGTACAAAATATTTATTTGAACGGTTTAAATAATAAAAAAATACAAATCATGTATGTACTACTTTAAAACTTAATTATTTTATTCTTCACCATACCTATATGTTTTGAATAGTTTCTAGTACATCTGATTCTGTCGCATGTGGGTCATACATACTGTTTTTTATTATTAGGTATATTAATACACACGTGTTCATACATACTTACTTTTATTTTTATTGTTATTTTCCGGGAATCCGATTCCTACACATCCTAGAACCTACCAGAATGGGGAACTAAAGATTTTAGACATTAAATTCTCGGAGATAAGGTTGCATTTGGTTGTTGGTTGAATTCTGTTGCCGTTTCTTTTCGTGGCGCTACTTTATCTATGGTTTACAAGTTGGTGCGATTCATTCTAAGAAATATTTGTTTACTTTAGTCAATTACCGTATATTTATATACGGTAATCAAAGAGCTGCCGTATACCGTATTTATGATGCCTAAGATGCCTGAATGCCGTATATTACGGCAATTGCCGTATCAAGAACAACGCTGTGACAGTGACACAATAACATACTTTTTTTTTTTTTTACGTTCCGTTTTGCAGATTTTTCACGTCATTTTGCACCATAGACAATATGTGGAACAGATTTGGTTGTCAATCGCCCATTTTAACGTTCCGTTTTCGCTATGAAGCTGATTTGAGGTTAGAAATTTTTTCTCGAAAATATGCATTTCCTAATAATAGAAGTGATAGCATTATAATCGGGGACCCAATCGCTACCAGCTTTAACCCATTTTACGCCCCTCCGCGTGACGCACGATTCTAAAGCGCAGCCCAAATAAATGATGGTCATAATAACACGGACTTAGACCGCGGCCACAGCCTAGGACGACGTGCTTGCCACGTGAGTTGTGACGAGCTAGGTTGCGTCCATTAATTACGTGAGGCAATTTTGGCAATTTTTCGAGCCCCCTTCCCCCTTTGGTGAGATATCGTGAAATTAGACTTGACTCCCTCACTAATTGAAATCTCACGTGAGATTTATCAAAATGCGTAGTTTAGTGTAAATACGATAATCTGTGCCTGATTGAGTTGGATTTACAAAAAAAAAGCTTAATTATTTACACACAAAAATAAATACCTATTCAAGGTATTTATTTTTGTTGTGTAGGATTTAGCCATATCTTAGTGGAGAAACATGTTTACTTAATAAATTAGCTAGTATTAACGCAATTTTTCTTGCGGGAAAAAAAATACGTGACATTTGCCGAGATCTCCCCTCTCTCCCACGTGAGATTTGGTGAGATTCGGCTCGACCCCCTCTCCCCCTAAATATCTCACGTAATTAATGGACGCCCCCAAGACGCCCGCTTGTCGCTTCGTGTCTCTTCGCCTCATAGCGTCGTCGTTACAGTGACTCCTCTGATTAACTTTGTTCTTTTGTTTTCTCCGCAGCCACTAATGCAACACGCGTCTCGCTTGCGCGTGTAGCTCGGGGTGGTGCATTTCACTAAAACGCTATGCTTCTATCTTTTTCTGCCTCTCAGAACCGTCATTTGCTAGAGCGAGAAACAGAGCGTGCTGCAGAGTGCATCGTCGATGCTGCTCCGTGTGATAGCATTCCGGTACTGCTTCTTGCTCTAGCAAATGACGGTTCAGAGTGACGGAAAAAGATAGAAGCATGGAAAAATGTGATTCCAATGCTGCTACATGACACATGATGCTGCTAGCTGGTCTACTGCTAACTTCCTGTCTCTACTTCCTTACGAAGATGCCTTGGTGTTCCCCGAAACCTAATGTTTCATTCCCCTTGAGGACGACAAAGCTAATATGGGAACTAAGTCTCACTAAATATAACTTTAGCAGAACTTTATAATGCGTATCACTAAGTTTGTCTTAGTTTTGGTCGCAACTATGATATACCAGGGTACACTGTTTAAGACTTTCACGGTTTTTCACTACACTTTAGGTACTTACGGGATAATATCCGTGGTTTTCCATATTGATGAGCTCCCGATATTTCGACGCTGTTGCAAGCATCATGATCGCGGGAATACTGAAGAGGTATGCGGGTGAGGCGAAAATTATTATTATGAGCAGACAAATCTGTCTACCCTCTTTCTTAGTCTTTTATTACGCGCACTACTGGAACTCGATTGTAAATCGCGACAAAACGCACTCACGGTATCACTAGGTTTTTCTTGATAGTGGAGACGCATGTTATTTTTTATTAGGTTTATCACTGGATTCCACGTACTTGATAGTTTAAAACCGTCCTCACGATTGAAATTTTTGTGTTTTGAAATTTCAATAGCTTCTCTGGTTAGCCTTGGGATGTACCTAGTATCGGTCGTTAGATAAAATTTGTGGTTTATGAAAACAATCCAGTGATTTGGCCCTGAGTCCAGCAGATGTTCAGCTATGGCCGATTTGTGTCTCTCATTGTTTTTCACTGCTTTGATGTGTTCATTAATCCGGCATGAGATGGTTCGTTTGGTTTGTCCAATGTATGAGCTACCGCAACTGCAGTCAATTTTGTAAACCCCAGGATGTTCTAAGGGCAGTTTGTCTTTTGGTGAACGCAAACTTCGCCCGATTTTCTTCAACACACGACATGCGTCTCCACTATCAAGAAAAACCTAGTGATACCGTGAGTGCGTTTTGTCGCGATTTACAATCGAGTTCCAGTAGTGCGCGTAATAAAAGACTAAGAAAGAGGGTAGACAGATTTGTCTGCTCATAATAATAATTTTCGCCTCACCCGCATACCTCTTCAGTATTCCCGCGATCATGATGCTTGCAACAGCGTCGAAATATCGGGAGCTCATCAATATGGAAAACCACGGATATTATCCCGTAAGTACTTTAAGTGTACCAGGGTACAGTCGAACAAGCTGGCTTTTATACTGTTATTCTTAAACGTTGTTGTATTGTAAGCATCTGAGTAGTAATTTTGAGCTAATCCATCCAGAGCATAGATAATAAGAGCACGAAAAGTATTCCATAGAGTACATACTAGGGTTGCATACGTTCACTCTCTGCTGACTCACAATCACTTTAATCAATGTTTTATTTGCTTGGATATCTTTGGTTAGACGTACCGAACGCTGTTTTAAAATTTGTCTATCTATTTCAATGGGACCTTATATAATAACCCATAGTTAAAATACGGACCAAGACACGTTTGTATGTAGATCTCGACCTAGATAGCTTCTTCGCTTCTACAGTGAACACATTGGCAATGTGTACTATGATCCTGTGAGGCAAAGTAGACCTCTTGGGAGACAAGATGTTGAGAAGGTAGCTCAAAGGTGTTTCAGGTTCAAGTACTGCCTACCCTTTGTAGCTCGAGTTGTGCAGCAAAGCTATTCACAAAGGTTGAGAGGGTAAATTCATTAGGCTAGTAACCTTAGTCCGTGCCCTAAGCACAGCGAACGTTGAGTAAACACGCAGCGGTCGCGTTTATTTTGTTCGGCGAAACTAAGCGTGTGGTCTTGCCGACAGCGAAAAATGGAAGGAGAAATTTCCGGTTGCAAAACAAATAAATGTACGAAAACGACGATTGCATTTTCGCGCGACCGATTACTTTGTTTAGGACGCAGGGTTGAAAAATTTGTCTTGAATTAATCGATTACTGCTGCATAACAGATTTATACTTAGTCACTGGATAGCACATGAATGTGCGGTACACCAAAGGTCTCTGACAACCATTATAAAGGTATCGAATGCAGTCATCATCATCATTTCAGACGAAAGACGTCCACTGCTGGACATAGGCCTCCCCCAAGTGTCGCCACATTGACCGGTCCCGTGCGACTCGCATCCAGCGGATTCCCGCAACCTTCACCAGGTCATCGGTCCACCTAGAATGCAGTCGCTGTGGCCGAAATCGGCTAGATGGCATCATCATCGTCATCACTTAGAGGCCGCCTTCACGAGCGAAAGAATCGCGGCGATATTATCGTCCTTGCCACGTTTTTCTATACACTCTCTTTTGGGCCGCCTCCACGAGCGAGAGAATCGCAGCGATATTTTCCTATTGAATCGCCGCGATTCTCTCGCTCGTGATAGAGGCGGCCCCTTAGACAGTGAAGACATGAATACAAAACAATAAAACCAGTTTTTGTCCAGATTGTGTACGATAACTGAAAATAAACAATAAAAACTGTGTAAAAAGACGAAACGACGAAACCCTTACGTGAAAAAAGGGTAAGAACGAGCCGATTTGTTTACAGTCTAACGAACATAAAATGTAGTCCCTCTAAAACTCATTAGCCCGTAAATGTCCTCTTCAGAACATGGGCCACTTTGCCATGGGGTTAGCTGACCCATATGTTCGGCAGTCCGAAAGAAAAAGAAAATCCAGGTTATTTTTTTTTAACCCCGTACTCGAAAGGGACTGGGCCCTATTACGTCTGCCTCTTTGACTGCCCGTTTATCTGTCATAGGCCTGTTTTTTTAGGGTTCCGCAGCCAAATGGCAAAAAACGGAACTCTTAAGGATTCGTCATCATTGTCTGTCTGTCTGTCCGTCCGTATGTCACAGCCACTTTTTCCGAAACTATAAGTACTATGCTGTTGAAACTCGGTAAGTAGATGTATGTGAACCACAAAAATATAAAAAAAAAAACAAAACAATAAATTTTAGGGGTTGCCCATCCTTAGAACTGAAACTCAATTTTTTTTTTCATCAAACATGGGTTTGATGAAAAAAAAAATTCGAAAACGTATGGACGTGTGGGGTATCTATGGATAGGTCTTCAAAAATGATATTGAGGTTTCTATTATCATTTTATTTTAAACTAAATGGTTTGCGCGAGAGACACTTCCAAATTGGTAAATATTACATATTATTATAATAAAAATGTGTCCCCCCCCTCCTGTAACTTCTAAAATAAGGGAATGATAAAACTAAAAAAAATATAAGATGTACATTACCATGTAAACTTCCACCGAAAATCAGTTTGAACGAGATCTAGTTACCTATTAGTTTTTTTTAATACGTCATAAATCGTAAGCCGCAATTTACCCCTACGGAACCCTTCATGGGAGAGTTCGACTCGCACTTGGCCGCTTTTTTTAAATAGTAATAGATAACTAGTTTTAATCTTATCAGAATATAATAATTATAATAATGATCTATAAGGATCCAATTCCTCCAATTTAGCACAGTCAATGCGCCTCTTCGCGCGTGCTCAAGAATGGGCGATCGCCTAGTTTTATGTTTCAAGGCTATACTGATACAGTCTTTTATTCAGTGATATCAAAGGAATGTTTCTACTTGGTGGAAACGGACCCAATGGAAAAAAAGAAAAGAAGTAACTTAGTACACTTTACGGCCGGGATCTATAAACTTTCGCATATCCTTCGACATATTCCCGTCTCTATTTTGCACTTGTATCAGTTTGGCAGTTTTGCAACTTCTGCAGAAATAACGCTTGGCCAATATAAGCGCTAAGTAAAGTTTGTAGTTACTGTCCTATTTTGTTTTTTTTTTTTTGCGGATGGTAAATCTTCAAATGACTCCTCTCGCTCTGGGCGGAGCAGGAGGGAGTGTCAAACTTTTACTGACTAAAACCCATCCAAGTTGCTTCATCGCCCTTTGTGTTCCGGGGCCACGGTATCTCTTTCGAACAGTCCCGCAGCCGTAGTGCGCACTTGACCGGTTTTATTAATCCCAAAAACACCACTCAACCAATTAATTAACCTGCTTTCTTTATTGAACACTCAACTATACTATTAATTACAAAAACAATTATTACTCAAAAACCTCAAAGTTAATTACAGCATGAGTCGTCCATCCGAAGCGAAACTCCAACCAGCTTCGTATAAAGCGTTCAATGAAAAGAAATTGTTTTATGAAAATATTTTCCAAGCAAAACTTTGGTAATTACTGGCAACCCTGTAGGAGCAACTATTTAATGGTACGATGTTAATTTATATTGTTTTCGTAAGCGGTTCATGTTTCTTTAGGGTTCGCAAAATTTTGAACCAACGAGTAACAATTATGTTATTATTTGAAACTATTGTAGGCTACCGATATGGCCCGAAGAGTTGCCTAACTTACGTAGCATGAGGCAGGGCAAATTGCTCACAAAACGAATGGCCGAAGAACCAAAACAATGTGGAGTAGAGAATGCCTTTTAAAAAGTGAACTTATGATCTGATGAAGGCCGCGAAAATCTGCTAAATACGTGAAGCTCAGAACCAGGCGAGGTGATGGCCACGCTTGGGGGAATCCTATGTCCAGCAGTGGTATGTTGATGATGAACTAGGTGATTTGCTGTTTTTTTCTTTTCGCATTGACGGTACATCAATGCCGGAACTCGTGGCTAAATAAAAACAGCCGCTCGGGTCGATGGTTAGGTTAAGCCGTGCTTGCCTAGGTTGGTCTGCGGATGAGTCATATCACCCATTACATTCCGAGTTTCCTCCGTGCCTCGGAAAGCACGTAAACACGTTGGTCCCGGCTGACATTAAAATTTGTAGATCTTTGACAGTCGTTATGTAGTCAGGGGCCCAAAAAGTCTGACTACCAGTCTTACCAAGGGGTATCGTATTACCCGGTATTAACGGGGTTGTGGAGGTCAGATAGGCAGTCGCTCCATGTAAAATACTGGTATTTAGCTGTGTAGCAGCTCATACTTACGTGTCTAGGCATACGTATTAGAGGAGCGCACGCGGCCGTCTGCCACCGTGCGCCCGCGCGTACTAAGCAAGCCGACAATAAAAGAGAAAGGAATTTGGAGTCGATCGGCCGCTGCATCATTGCGCTAGCACCTCGTATGGAGCGCGGCACATGCTACCGCCATTATCAATTTGTGTTAGTTATTAAGTTAGTCTATGTACCCTTATAATTATTATTTTTCTATTTCGAAATTGTATATAAGCCGCGCCTCAGAATAAATCATACAGGTCGTTATTCGCCTTCCCTAAATTAGTGAGACCCATTCACTAAAGCTGCATCTGGTTTGGGACACTGTAGCAGATGGGACATGGGTTGAACAGGAGCACCACACTCGCACTGGTTGTATGATGAATTCAACTTTTGCTCACCATTACAAGTTGAAATAACATAACTTCGCACCTGTAATCCTCGAACCCAGCAGAGGTGTACCTAATACCCTAGACCCCGATCAGCGACTTACACGCCGCTGCGTAAGGAAAACAGCTAAATGCCGACGTTGCTCTTCGTGACGCGCGGACACCGAGTGATCGACCTCGCAATGCGGAAATCATCAACTCAGCACCCGATACTTTCAAGGTGGAACCGTACGGAAGCAAAGAGCAAGACAAGCACTTCATTGCACGTACCTAAGATTAGCTAATAACAAGAATCCAGGAAGATCATCATTCCATATTCACACTTCAAATAGGAGCTAGGCTAGTTTAGGCTATAGTTAATGTAATTATTTTACTCTAATATAGATTAAGTAGTCATCTTTGGTTTCATTTCGATCCCCCGATTGCAGCTAACGTAATTCTCTTAATAATATTCTGTAATCCATAAACAGTGTTAATAAAGACATAAACAAAATATTGCAAAAAAATATTAAAGTTGTAAATCTTCAACAAAAACCATAAAAAAATAACCATAAAATGCGGTGGGAGCCCATGATCGAGTCTCATAAAGTTATGACACGGGGGAAGGTATTCGGTAGTAATGAAAAATCATGTTACAACTGGGGAGGATAGTTGTAAAACACATTAAATTGTTTTTCACATTTATTTTTGTGGTGCAAGTTATAAAATATTATACTGCGTGTGTTGTATTGTGTGTTGTTGTTGTTGTGTATTGTTGTTTGTTGTGTTGTTGTTGTTGTTGTGTATTGTTGTATTGTGTGTTGTTGTTGTGTTGTGTTGATGTGTGTACTTACACCACAAAAATAAATACACGTTTCACGTTATCTGTGGATATCGTGAAACGTGAAGTTTTCTAGCCTAGCTTGAACCTCTAACCTATCAATTTTGATCATCGTCATTCTCCATGCCCTTATCCCAAATCATTTGGGGTTGGCGCAGCATGTATTGTTCTTCCATAATTCTCTATTACTTGTCATCTCTGCAGTCACTTTCTTTCTATAGTTGGTGCCAGTTAAGATGAGAATAGCGGTCATTGACTCACCTACATTTATTAAACTTCTTAACTTTGAAATCCAAAATTGAATCGTCATGTATCGTGTAATGAAAAAATATATTATGGTTTATTTGTTTTGGTTCGTACGAAGAGATATTAGGAAAAGGACTGCTATTCTCATCTTAACTGGCACCAACTATAGCTATATCATCCTTTGCACAGTCCATCCATCGTTTCTTTGGTCTTCCTCTACTCTCAAATGTCAAGTCAGTTTTAATCACGTGGTGTGACCGTGGTGGTTTTCAGCATAGCAGATGAAGAAAGTATTTAGGTATTATGTTAACTATTATTATAAAATTAGCTAAATTATCTAAAAAGTCTTGTTTCTTCATTCAATACTTACATACCCACGCCTTTTTCTCTTGAGGATAGGCAGAAACTACAGAACATGAAGGTACAACAATAAGGTACGGAGGGAGGAACAATAAGGTGTGATTACATACGGGACCGAAACGTGGTCGCTCACAATGGGCCTTATCAGAAGACTTAAAGTCACTCAAAGGGCAATGGAGAGAGCTATGTTCGGAGTTTCCTTGCGCGATCGAATCAGAAATGAAGACATCCGCAAGAGAACCAAGGTTACCGACGTAGCCCGAAGAATTGCTAAACTTAAGTGGGTAGCGCACATGCTCGCAGAACGGGTGACCGATGGGACTAAAAACTTCTGGAGTGGCGACCCCGAACCGGAAGACGTTGCGTTGGAAGGCCTCCCACTAGGTGGACCGATGACCTGGTGAAGGATGCGGGAATCCGCTGGATGCGAGTCGCACGGGACCGGTCAATGTGGCGACTCTTGGGGGAGGCGTATGTCCAGCAGTGGACGTCTTTCAGATGAAATGATGATGATGATGACAGAACATGCTACGATGTTTTTATACTCTTTCCGCTTCGCCAATGTTCATGTACCTGTTACGTACCTGGATTTTCAGAAGAATATCACCAATAACGTTTGTTACAAAATATAATGTCACGAAACTATCACTATTGTTGCATCTGTAACAAAGTCTCTAATCGCTTACGCTCTGCGCCAACCCATCAGCTGATAGCAGGACACTCGCTACGAGGATATATTATGACGTCGTAAACTACCGCCGCTAAGCTTCATTGTTTGTGTATTATTGCTTTCGTATAAAACAAACGGCGCAACATATTTATAACACTTTCCTAGGAAATATTGCATTAGTAGGTAAACTGGAGAGTAGATTAATCAATGGAAAGCCTAAAGTAGTCAATAAACATTATTTTTAGGCTATTTAGTCCTTGCGTAAAATCATTTACATTGACTAATTAAACAGCAATTAATCGAAGTTGACAAAAATCAAAATGAAATGCAACCACATACAAGACAAAAAAGATTAGAAAACTTTTACCATTTTTTTATTTTGTTTGGGTTGGGAAATTATCAAATGACTCCTCCCGCTCTGGGCGGGAGCAGGAGGGAGTGTCAGACTTTTACTGAATAAAACCCATCCATGTTCATTCATTGCCCTTTGTGTTCCGGGGGCACGGTACATCTTTCGAACAGTCCCGCGGCCCCAGCAGGAAAACTTTTACCCTTACTCTTTTTTTTACAAAAAATAACTCTTTCTTTTTGTCCTATTTTTTTTTTCATCGTCATGTTTAAAATGCTCATATGAATTAATTTTATATTTTCTTTATACGATATGCCAAGGTCTGTGGGGGTAAAGAGAGTTGGAGGTTTAAATTGTCTAAGAAGAGCGAACAAGGTCTGGGGGTCTAAAATGGCTGCTTTATCAGAATCATAACATACTACAACAGCCCATAACGTCCACTGCTGGACTTGACAGGACTTGGCAGGCGGATCGGAGATCGCAGTGATGAAAGACTAACAGAAAACGCTGCTGCCCATTCTCTGGTCTACGGAGGCGCAAGGTGTTCTGCCTCAGACATTAGTCGCCTTATACGACACCCGTGAGTGTAATGGGTTGGTTCTATTCTACTCTGCCGGATACCATACGGTCAGAATCATAACATGAATCACGTTAAAAAATTAAAATTCTTAAAATGATCTCTATGGTTATCGTAAAGTCCATTCTAAAAACTTAAAATTCTTAAAATGGTCTTAATTTTTAACGTGATTCATATTATGATTCTGATAAAGCAGCCATTTCAGGCCCCCTGATTGGAAACAGCTGGGAGCCACTTTTCACAGGACACGCTGATCACTTAACCCTAAAATCTGAAGCGAATTAATTAATACCATAGTTTGTAGATGATGGTTTTGTTTTTTTTTGTTAGCGTACTATCCGTCTCCTGAGCAAAGGCCTCCCCTCACTCCTCCCACTTTTCTCGATGTTGCGCATCTCCTCGAGACAGCCATCCAAGGCCATCTTCTCCTGGGACAATACACAAACAGACTTATTTTCCGGAATAAAAGGTTTTGTTAACAAAATGTTGTGAAAAACTAACTTAATCAACTTTTCTTGGGGGTATGAACAGTTCAACTCAGACGTCTAATGATAAATGATGTTTATTTTGTAAGTAGGTTTTTACAAACACTTTTTTGTACCTGACTCCTCTGAGAAGAAACAGCCGACAAATACTCAGAGGTCTTTTTTGAAGTCCAGACATAATCTTGCTCAATTCACATGAGGACTATGCAGATAGTGTTAGTAGTAGATAGTGTTTGAAATGGTCTTTTGAAGAAAGAACCACAAAGATTTGAGTGGACCTGTCCAGTCAGTGCAAGCATTAAACAAGAATAGACTATTTAGCTATTGGAAAACAGAATAAAATATCGATTGTGAAACTTCACTCCTTTATACACCCCAGAGTGGGGTGTCGGCCCACAGTCCCCAATAAAATGTGTTCGACAGGCAAAATTCAACATTACCGCCACTAGACAACTTGTAAGTTATTTGTGTGCCCCTCTACGTTATCGCATCGGAAACTTTTGTTTTACGAACAATTAAGTGTAACGTTAACCGCCCCTAAAGTTCGTGTTTGGAGTTCTAGGGTAGGGACACAATTGGAGAGCTGTTAGGGATATTTTGTGGGTTGTGTAGAGGATAATATACAACTTAACTTTACTTGCCTACTAACTAATATTATTATATAAAAATCTCGTGTCACATTGTTTGTTTTTCTTTTGTTTTTGGCTTCGCCCGCGTGCAGTTCGGTAACTGTCCCACTGAATCATACTAAAGGGATAAATATTGTCCTACATGTTAATCCAGGCTATAAACTATCTATGTGCCAAATTTCATAATCATCACAATTTATTAATATCATCACAATCACAACTACCATCACCATCACAATCACCATCACAATCACAATCACAATCACAATCACAATCACCATCACCATCACCATCACCATCATAATCACCATCACAATCTTGATCACAATCACTATCACTATCACAATCACTATCATCATTTTAACAATCATTATCATCGTAAACACAATCATCATGATCACAATCGCCATCACTATCACGACCACAATCATTATCACAATCATCTTCATCATTATCACCATCACTGTCACAATCACAATCACCATCACCATCGCTATCACCATCACAATCACCAGCACTATCACAATCACTATCACAATCACTAACACAATCACAATAACCATCACCAACGCTATCACCATCACAATCACCGTCACTATCACAATCACTATCACAATCACCATCAAAACACTATCACAATCACCATCTTCGTTATCACAATCATCATCATCGTAATCACAATCATCATCATCGTAATCACAATCATTATCATCGTAAACACAATAATTATCATCGTAATCACAACCATTATCACAATCACAATCTCCATCACTATCACAATCACAATCACAATCACCATCACAATCACTATCACCATCACGATCACTATCATCATTTCAACAATCATTTTCATCGTAATCACAACCACTATCATCGTAATTACAATCATCATCGTCACAATCTCCATCCTCGTCATCAACATCATTATCATCGTAATTACGATCATTATGATCGTAATCACAATCATCATGATTACAATCGCCATCACTATCCCAACCACAATCATTATCACAATCATCTTCATCATTATCACCATCACTGTCACAATCACAATCACCATCACCATCGCTATCACCATCACAATCACCAGCACTATCACTATCATCATTTCAACAATCATTTTCATCGTAATCACAACCACTATCATCGTAATCACAATCATCATCGTCACAATCTCCATCCTCGTCATCAATATCATTATCATCGTAATTACGATCAATATGATCGTAATCACAATCTTCGTGATCACAATCGCCATCACTATCACAACCACAATCATTATCACAATCATCTTCATCATTATCACCATCACTGTCACAATCACAATCACCATCACCATCGCTATCACCATCACAATCACCATCACGATCACTATCATCATTTCAACAATCATTTTCATCGTAATCACAACCACTATCATCGTAATCACAATCATCATCGTCACAATCTCCATCCTCGTCATCAATATCATTATCATCGTAATTACGATCATTATGATCGTAAACACAATCATCATGATCACAATCGCCATCACTATCACAACCACAATCATTATCACAATCATCTTCATCATTATCACCATCACTGTCACAATCACAATAACCATCACCAACGCTATCACCATCACAATCACCGTCACTATCACAATCACTATCACAATCACCATAAAAACACTATCACAATCACCATCTTCGTTATCACAATCATCATCATCGTAATCACAATCATCATCATCGTAATCACAATCATTATCATCGTAAACACAATAATTATCATCGTAATCACAACCATTATCACAATCACAATCTCCATCACAATCACAATCACCATCACAATCACTATCACCATCACAATCACAATCACCATCACGATCACTATCATCATTTCAACAATCATTTTCATCGTAATCACAACCACTATCATCGTAATCACAATCATCATCGTCACAATCTCCATCCTCGTCATCAATATCATTATCATCGTAATTACGATCATTATGATCGTAATCACAATCATCATGATCACAATCGCCATCACTATCCCAACCACAATCATTATCACAATCATCTTTATCATTATCACCATCACTGTCACAATCACAATCATCATCACCATCGCTATCACCATCACAATCACCATCACGATCACTATCATCATTTCAACAATCATTTTCATCGTAATCACAACCACTATCATCGTAATCACAATCATCATCTTCACAATCTCCATCCTCGTCATCAATATCATTATCATCGTAATTACGATCATTATGATCGTAAACACAATCATCATGATCACAATCGCCATCACTATCACAACCACAATCATTATCACAATCATCTTCATCATTATCACCATCACTGTCACAATCACAATCACCATCGCTATCACCATCACAATCACCAGCACTATCACAATCACTATCACAATCACTGTCACAATCACAATAACCATCAACAACGCTATCACCATCACAATCACCGTCACTATCACAATCACTATCACAATCACCATCAAAATACTATCACAATCACTATCTTCGTTATCACAATCATCATCATCGTAATTACAATCATCATCATCGTAATCACAATCATTATCATCGTAAACACAATAATTATCATCGTAATCACAACCATTATCACAATCACAATCTCCATCACTATCACAATCACAATCACCATCACAATCACTATCACCATCACAATCACAATCACCATCACGATCACTATCATCATTTCAACAATCATTTTCATCGTAATCACAACCACTATCATCGTAATCACAATCATCATCGTCACAATCTCCATCCTCGTCATCAATATCATTATCATCGTAATTACGATCATTATGATCGTAAACACAATCATCATGATCACAATCGCCATCACTATCACAACCACAATCATTATCACAATCATCTTCATCATTATCACCATCACTGTCACAATCACAATCACCATCACCATCGCTATCACCATCACAATCACCAGCACTATCACAATCACAATCACAATCACTGTCACAATCACAATAACCATCAACAACGCTATCACCATCACAATCACCGTCACTATCACAATCACTATCACAATCACCATCAAAATACTATCACAATCACCATCTTCGTTATCACAATCATCATCATCGTAATCACAATCATCATCATCGTAATCACAATCATTATCATCGTAAACACAATAATTATCATCGTAATCACAACCATTATCACAATCACAATCTCCATCACTATCACAATCACAATCACCATCACAATCACTATCACCATCACAATCACAATCACCATCACGATCACTATCATCATTTCAACAATCATTTTCATCGTAATCACAACCACTATCATCGTAATCACAATCATCATCGTCACAATCTCCATCCTCGTCATCAATATCATTATCATCGTAATTACGATCATTATGATCGTAAACACAATCATCATGATCACAATCGCCATCACTATCACAACCACAATCATTATCACAATCATTTTCATCATTATCACCATCACTGTCACAATCACAATCACCATCACCATCGCTATCACCATCACAATCACCAGCACTATCACAATCACTATCACAATCACTGTCACAATCACAATAACCATCAACAACGCTATCACCATCACAATCACCGTCACTATCACAATCACTATCACAATCACCATCAAAATACTATCACAATCACCATCTTCGTTATCACAATCATCATCATCGTAATCACAATCATCATCATCGTAATCACAATCATTATCATCGTAAACACAATCATTATTATCTTAATCACAATCATCATCGTCACAATCTCCATCCTCGTCATCAATATCATTATCATCGTAATTACGATCATTATGATCGTAAACACAATCATCATGATCACAATCGCCATCACTATCACAACCACAATCCTTATCACAACCATCGCTATCACCATCACAATTACCATCACAATCACCGTCACTATCACAATCACCGTCATCGTTATCAAACTCATTATCATCGTAATCAAAATCATCATCACAATCATCATAATCATTATCACAATCATCATCATCGATATCACAATCATAATCATCGTAATCACAATCATAATCATCGTAATCACAATCATCATCATCATCATTATAACACTCATCATCATCGTTATCACAATCATTACAATAAACCAATAATAACCCTGTATAGAAGTCGAATCCGCCATCTTCTGGATCTCAAAATAAATGCCATTTTCGAAATCAGCACCCCTGATAGTCTCGGTTTCGACACCCATATTGATTTTTAGACATTTCAACCCCATCGCACCCCAACAAGGAATGATGGTATTTCAGGTCCGCCACATTAAATCTTGAAATCGTTTTTTTGGAATACACCCGACCCAATTCACCATACAAACAATACCTATGTTGAATTTCAGGCTTTTTTACCCCATTTCCCCCTTTAGGGGTTGGATTCTGAAAAAATATGAAACACAAATGTTAACTATCGATAGGAGTACTCCTGTTAAGTTTCGAATAAAGTAGTCTAACTAATATTTATTCCCCATTCCCCATGTAATAGTTGGACCCCCGTTTCAACCCCTTAGGGGGTTAATTTTGAAAAATATTTTCTTAATGCACCCATAAACCTCATAAAGAACCTATGTGCCAAATTTGGAATCTCTAGACTCAGTGGTTTGGGCTGTGCATTGATTTTTATACTTTGCCACCCCATTTCCCCCTCTTAGGGGTTGAATTCTAAAAAAAACCTGAAACCCGTTTCTACTCATTTATCAATAGGAACACTCCTGTGAAGTTTCGAATATAATAGTCTAACTAATCTTGTTTCCCCATACAAACTTTGGAGCCCCGCTTAACCCCCTTAGGGGATGAATTTTGAAAAGTACTTTCTTAGTGCACCCCTAGACCACATAAGGAACTAATGTGCCAAATTTGGAATCTCTAGACTCAGCGGTTTGGGCTGTGCATTGATTTTAATACTTTGCCACCCCATTTCCCCCTCTTAGGGGTTGAATTCTGAAAAAAAATGAAACCCGTTTCTACTCATTTATCAATAGGAGCACTCCTGTGAAGTTTCGAATAAAATAGTCTTACTAATCTTGTTTCCCCATACAAACTTTGGAGCCCCGTTTAACCCCCTTAGGGGGTGAATTTTGAAAAATCCTTTCTTAGTGCACCCCTAGATCACCTATGGAACCTACTTGCCAAATTTGGAGTCTGTAGACCCAGCGGTTTGGGCTGTGCGTTGATAGATGAGTCAGTCAGTCAGTCAGTCAGTTTCTTCTTTTATATATTTAGATTCCGCGGTCTACCTCGGCGGCGATTTCCTCCGTCAGGCGTCCAGTGAGTGACGATCTTTGCCTTTGATCTTTGCCGCGGCGAAGGTGGTGTGACGACCTGATCTTGTTTGCGGGGCGAACATGACCGGATATCGCACAAGATAGAGAGGTTTGGAAGGAGAAAGGGGAGGCCTTTGCCCAGCAGTGGGACACAATGACAGGCTAAGGAAAAATTGTATTTATTCGGAAGTGCAGTGTATTATACATTGTGGGTACTTGAATAAACCAGTCTATCGCCAGCTACCGTGTTTGATTGACGCTCCACTGGCGACGAGCTCGGGATATTTTTTTTTTTTTACTCGCTCATTATTTTATTTCGTTAAAATGCCGATTGGGAAGTTGGAGCCATTTGATTTGGCCTCAAACAAATGGCCCGCGTATATACGTCGCGTTAGTCAGTATATACTGTTGAACGAAGTGAAGGAAGAATTAAAAGTACCGATGTTAATTACCGTCGTGGGCGATAAAACGTACGAACTTATGTGCGATTTGTGTTCGCCGGTTTTGCCCGAAGATAAAAGCTACAAGGAGTTGGTACAGTTAATGACGGATCACTTGGAGCCACAACGATCTGAGATAGCAGAGCGCCACGTGTTCAGACTACGTCGGCAGCGCGCCGGCGAGCCGCTCGTGGACTACTTGCAAGCGCTTAAACATCTTGCGGCTACTTGTAATTTCGGAAGTTGTGCTAAGTGTTCAACTCTCGAAATGAATTTAAGGGACCAGTTCGTTTCGGGCCTTGCAAGCGAGGCCATGCGGTCAAGAATTTTTGCAGAAAAAAACATCGATTATAAAAAAGCGGTGGAGCTGGCGTTAGCTCTAGAGGCTGCGGACAAGCATGCGGAGGTGAGCGCGACCACGGGATCGGCGCAGACCTCGGGTGCGGGCGGCGAGGCGGGCGAAGGCCTGCACTACGCGCGCTCGGGGCGCGGCGGGCAGCGTGGCCGGCCGGCGGCCGGGAGCGGCGGCGGCGGCCGGGCGGTCGCGGGCTCGCTCGCGGCTGCGGCCGGCGGCAGCGCGCCCCACTGCTGGAGGTGCGGGAAGGCGCATCGTCCAGAGCGTTGTCGTTATTCACAATATAGTTGTGATGAGTGTCATGAAAAAGGGCATTTAAAAGTGATGTGTAAGAAAGTGCGCGGTTTCGGTGATCGTAGTAGCCGGCATAATTACGTAAGTGAGGACGAAGAAACGGACGACATGTTTAACATTCACGTCGCAGCTCAAAATAATAGACCATATTATATTAACGTGTGCATAGACGGAAGTATGTTCGAATGTGAGGTCGATACAGGTAGTCGCATATCGGCTATAAGTGAACTGCTGTATAAACAAAAGTTTCATCACAAGAGACTCACTAGCGATAATTTAATTTTAAGAAGTTATTCTGGCTCACGAATCGAATCGCTCGGATACATTTCTGTCGACGTTAAACTCGGGGATGTTTACGGTACTTCTTTGCGACTGTATGTTATAAAGGGTGGAGCTCGCCCTTTATTAGGCCGGGAGTGGATGCGCGCTCTTAACATAACGCAGATCAATCTAAATGAAATTATCGACGATGGATTCGTGAACCAGTTGTGTGCCGAATATCCGCAAGTATTTACAGATAAGCTAGGTACATGTAAGCAAGCCATAGGATTACAGCTGACTGACCAAGAACCGGTTTACGTGCGCGCGCGGCCTGTACCACTAGCCCTGCGCTCGCGCGTTGAACGCGAGTTAATGCGGCTTGAGGCCGATGGTACTATTTACCGTATAGGCCAATCCGACTATGGGACTCCGATAGTACCGGTTGTAAAAGAAAATGGGGACATACGTATTTGCGGGGATTACAAAGTAACTATAAACCCTAAATTAAAGCGCGATTACTATCCTTTGCCCCGCATAGAGGAGTTGTTCGCGAACTTAAGCGGTGGCGAACAGTACACAAAAATAGACCTCAGGCATGCATACGAACAGTGTCTTATTACTGAGGAATCACGCCCTTATACTGCGATCACAACTCATATAGGTACATTCGTTTATAGACGTACGCCATACGGTCTATCTTGTGTACCAGAGAAGTTCCAGAAAATTATGGAGGAGACTTTGCGAGGTGTACCTAAATGCGTTGTATTCCTAGATGATGTTTGTGTGACGGGGTCTAATAGGCAAGAACATATGAGTAATTTACGGGCGGTGCTAGAAAGATTGCGTAATATGGGGCTGACAGTTAAGTTAAGTAAATGCAGGTTTTTACAGGACCGCGTCAAGTATTTAGGTTTTATAATAAATAAAGACGGTTTAAGACCGGACCCGTTAAAATTAGAGGCTATTGCCAAGGCACCCGTGCCGGAAAATGTTTCGCAACTAAAAAGTTTTTTAGGTATGCTAAATTACTACGGTAAATTTGTAAAAAATTTAAGCACACTTTTGTCCCCACTACATAATTTGTTACGTAAAGAAGTCGCTTGGGATTGGGACACCAAATGTGAACAGGCGTTCGCTAAAGCGAAAAGTGCCCTGCGAAGCGAGAGCGTGTTAGCACACTATGAGGAGGGGCGACCTCTCGTGTTGTCGGTAGACAGCAGCGCGTACGGGCTGGGCGCAGTGCTGGCGCACCGCTACCCGGACGGCAGCGAGCGCCCGGTCAGCTACGTGTCACGGACGCTGAGCGCGGCCGAACGCAATTACAGCCAACTAGATAAAGAGGCGTTGGCCATATTGTTCGGGATAACTAAGCACCACCAATACCTATTTGGCAGGCGTTTCTTGTTGAGGTCGGACCATCAACCGCTTACTTATATATTTGGAGAAAAAGGGGGCATTCCACAGACAGCGGCTAGTAGGCTGCAACGTTGGGCAGCACGCTTAGCAGCTTATGATTTTCGTATAGAATTTGTAAGGTCGATAAACAATGGCCCAGCCGACGCATTATCGCGGTTACCGTTGCCACAGGAGGGTCGCTCGGTTGTATCTTTTAACTATATAAATGTAATACAAGAGTGTTTGCCGATTGATTTTAATGATGTCGCTAAAGAGACCGAGCGAGATACGGTATTAAGTAAGATTAAGGGTTACGTTATGTTCGGCTGGCCGTCAGTCGCAGGCTGTGACGAAGAGAAACCATACTTTTCAAGAAAACAAGATCTAGTTCTCGAAATGGGGTGTCTCATTTATAAATATAGAATTGTCATTCCTACTTCTCTTCGCGAGCCAGTGTTGAATGAGATTCATGAGGGGCATTTGGGAATGAACAAAATGAAAAACTTGTCTAGAAGTTATGTGTATTGGCCGAGCATAGACCGGGACATAGAGGGTGTGTGCCGGCGCTGCGAAGCGTGTGGCGCCGTGCGGGACGCGCCCGCGCGTGCCCCGCTACACCCCTGGGAGTTTCCCATGCACCCGTGGCAGCGCGTGCATGCGGATTTTGCTGACTGCGGCGGTCAGCGGTACTTAATTATGGTTGATGCCCATTCCAAATGGATAGAAGCGATAAGGATGAGAAGTACGGATGCGGTATCTACAATTAAAGTTATGAGGGGTATTTTCTCGCGTTTCGGAATCCCGTCACAGCTTGTGACGGATAATGGACCACCATTCCTTTCAAATGAATTTAAGTCATTTTGTGAAAAGAATTGTATGAAGCATGTGACCTCGGCCCCTTATAGACCACAAGGTAACGGGGCAGCGGAAAATGCCGTGAAATCGGTTAAAAAAGCAATAAAGAGAGCAATGCATGAAGGTGCAGAGGTTGAGACAGCTTTAAATAAATTTCTTTTTCAATATCGCAATTGTGTCCACTCGACGACGGGCATAGCGCCAGCCGAGGCGCTGCAGGGGCGGCGTCTCCGCTCGCGCCTGGACGCACTTCGCCCCGACCGCGCCGCCGCGGTGCGTGCTGCGCGGGCCCGCCAGGAGACGCCGGCGCCTGCCGCGCCCCGGCAACTCGAGTCAGGAGACAGGGTGCTCGCTCGCGACTATACCGCAAGGGGGGAAAAGTGGTCAGAGGGCACTATTGTAAAAAAGACCGGTCCCGTTTCCTATAAGGTTGATATGGGTCAGGGGTTAGAATGGCGTAGGCATGTCGACCAGTTGATTTCAACAAATAAAAATAGATATTCATTGACGCACACGAGTACTACCCCCGACCCAGACGACTCAGAGGTTCATAAGGAGGTGGGGGACGCAAGGGATGGTGGGGCGGAGGAAGTAACCCAGGCGTTAGGGTCTAATGACAACGAAAAGTCGATTACAAAGAGACAGTCCCCGCCAAAATTGGTTAGAGACCCCGTGTCGCCTAGGGAGCCAACTCCGCCGCCACCAGGTGTTTCCGCTCGTGCACTGCGTGCTTACCAGCGAGCGCAGAAACTGGTACAACAAATAGATTAAGTAGTTAGTATGTTATGTTATATGTTAGTATGTTAAATGTTAGTATGATAAGTATCAGATTGAAACCTGTGCCATTAATTTAGTGTGGAGAGGTGCAGTGTATTATACATTGTGGGTACTTGAATAAACCAGTCTATCGCCAGCTACCGTGTTTGATTGACGCTCCAGGAAGAACCAACAATTACACATTATAAAAAATAATGTGTTTGTGTGTGTTGCTATCGAACTCCTACGAAATGGCTTGACCGATTTTTATGACATTTTTTGTGTATTTTGGTAAGTCTGGTCGTAGGCTATTTTTTATACCCTTTTTTTTTCTAGATGGTAATACATCAAATGACTTCTCCCGCTCTGGGCGGAGCTGGAGGGAGTGTCAGACTTTTACTGACTAAAATCCATCCATGTTCATTCATCGCCCTTTGTGTTCCCGGGCCACGGTATCTCTTTCGAACAGTCCCGCAGCCCCGGCAGGCATCGGTCCTTGCTAGGAAGGAAGTCAATAGGAAGGGGTCCCCCTTCCTATTGACTTCCTTCCTATTGCTGAGTCTCTTTGAGGCGCGCGTGGAGCACGAACGCGCCGTCGACACGGCCTGTCGTAATGAGACGGACGGCGAGCTAGATTTGGGTGTGCCCTTGTGTTTGTGAAAACTGGCATTAGTGGCACAATTTCGAACAAAAGCAGCACCGTTTACGTTTGATTTGATTATAATAATTACATTAAATATCATCACGCCTGTAACGCCCAAAGGGTTAGGTAGAGATGTACCGAATAGTACACCCACATTTCACCAGTTATGTTGTAAGTCCCCTGTAATAGGGGGCGAGCCTATTGCCATCAACCGGGTACAAATCTGTACTCCGTGGCTGCTACTGAGATATTCCTGATGGAAAAACCCAATACCACTTTGCATGACCCGGGAATCGAAGTAGGAGGAATAGGCGACACGACAAAAAAAAACTAATTAGTCCGTCAGATAGATTTCCATAAAATATTGGACACATATTTTTTCTTTTGTGACGTAAACCAAAATTGACACTTTTAAAATTCTCAATACGTCACGCCTTGGTATAATTTTTAGCTAGTTCTGACGTCGCGAGCCCCCACTCCTGAGTTTGATGCGCTTTATCTTTGTCAATGTTCATTGATTTACAAAAACAAAAAATATGTGTCCATTATTTTCCAATACTCTAACTGACGGACTAAATAGATTTGCAATTTTTTGATAATGTCGTCATGCCTATTGAGGCAGTCAATATTTTTTCTATATTTTCATCAAATGCCCTCAGTGTACCACAGCCAGTACCGACAACACGAAAATTTAGGATGGCGACGGTAACATGATACTTTACATTGATAACATTGTTCAACACTCGGAGATTTTATGAGCCCTTTATTATGTGGTGTAACCATGTAACGTGCTCGGTGAAATCGTGCGTGTGGGCTTTTATAGAGGCATGTTGTTGTAAGGATAATTTTGGGATGTTTAAAGTGATACCATGAGCTTGGGTAAGGATATTTTGCATAGTTTAGAATCATCATCTGCCTAGCCTTTTCCGAACTATGTTGGGGTCGGCTCTCAGTTTTACCGGATGCAGCTGAATACCTGTATTTTACATGGAACGACCTCCACAACCCAGTTAGTACCGGGTAATACGAAACCCCTTGGTAAGACTGGTTGTCAGACTTTTTGGGCCTCTGACTACCTAACGACTGTCAAAGATCTATAAATGACAGCCGGGACCAACGGCTTAACGTGTTTTTCGAGGCACGGAGGAAACTCGGTATGTAATGGGTGGTCACCCATCCACAGACCAACCTAGGCAAGCACGGCTTAACCTAACGTTCGACCCGAGCGGCTGTTATTAGTTAGCCACGAGCTCCTCTGCATGACTTAGGATAAAGTTGTTAAAATATTGAGTGAATCAAAAATCTAAGTTATAGAGGTGGGATGCGGTCCTCTACGTCTTACAGAGAAAAAGTCCCAGCATTGGGAATATTAAGAGCTGATTATGAATATCCGATTGGTGTGATAGAGGACTATAATTAAGGCCTAATATTTTTTAATTACAGACAACACTGATCGAGATTTGTGATGAGACCATCAATCTATCAACAACATATTATACATGAATACGAATCATGGGTTTGTTCCCAAATGAGAATCTTTACCTCTACTTTTAAATACCCCCTTCGAGCGTTTATGCTGGTTTACTCAAAGAATATTTTTAACTGAGAACAGTGTACCTATTGACTACTGTTAGTACTAGAATTATAACAAACCACAGCTGGCCGATAAGGTCACTAGCCCAGACAGTACTAGGGCGAACATTTTAATTAAATTTAGAAAACGTACGCAGAACCAAGTATAACAGTTTGCATAAACTGTATAGTTGGGGAAAGTATTTAGATTTTTCTTTGTTGGTGTAAAGTGTTAAGTGTAATGTAATGTTTACAAACAAAAAGTATCTATGTAGTATATCAACTATCTGGTGTCCACGACACAAGCCTCGTTGCTTAGTGTGGTACTAGATGGCGCTGTGTGTAATGTCCAGCGATATTTATTTATTTATTTTATTTATTTAATGAATCGCAGATCAGAAGAAACCTATGACGAAAAACAAACTTATTGCTTAAGTAATATAGACACTGCCTGCCAAGAAATTTGGCTCAAGCTAGACTAGGAACTGGGTAGAACATGGGATACTTTATAAATTTGGTTACCTGAGATAATTTCCCGCCTTCACGCCATCGGCAAAAGCTATTAGGATAATATTGAATGTTTACTTCAAAACGTAACTTAAATATTTTACTTATTTATTATTATTATTGTGACATTTAATGATGTTTTTTATTGACTTGAAAAGAGACTAAGACTTCTGAGTTTGTTTCGGCTGTTTCTTCTCAGAGTAGTCAGGTACGAAACACCGGCCCCATCTAGTTTTAAAAAATGACGTGTAAAAGTGTTTGTAAAATCTTACTTGCAAAAATAAACATCATTTCATTTCAAACTTGCCAGTTTAATTACAAAAGTATTTCTCGTAAAGACTTTGCCCATCTTAAGGTCAAATGTCCCATGCTGGGCGCCATTAAAAGTTCTATGACCGCATTTTCTTAAACTACCCGCAAACTATGTTATGTCCTTACTATAAGGCACATGCATAACAAACTCCCCATAGGGACATCATCGCCGTCAACTGGTTAGGTTTATGACTAAACTTGGGGAACGTGAGTTATATACCATGCTAAAATGTATACGTCCAAAACGCAATAACAAGCTCGTAAACTTGCAGGAGTTATATAATGTGGTAATAAATAGCATTGTAAATTGTGCAGCGGTTTATTGGAATATGGGCCACTGCGCTGCAGCAATAGTCAACTATAAACGTCAACGCATAGATATATAGTATAGTTGGTGCCAGTTAAGATGAGAATAGCGGTCATTGAACCACCTACATTTATTAAACTTCTTAACTTTGAAAACCAAACTGGGCCTGTTCAAGTCTGGAACCGTCATCTATCGTGATCTTCAACATTTTTTGTAATGAAAAACGATACATGGTTTATTTGTTTTGGTTCGTAGGAAGAGATATTAGGGAAAGGGCAATGACCGCTATTCTCATCTTAGCTGGCACCAACTATAATACTACTATATACTGTACTTCATACATATTACAGGTAGCAAAACAGAGAAAAAAATGTAAAAAAGGGAGATACAATGGGCGGTCTTGTCGATAAAAGCGATTTTCTCAAGACAACCTTTTGACGGATTTTATACTTATGATCAACTCTTACTCCAGCGTCATTAAACAAAAAGTTCCTGTAATAAAGCAGTTAAGCAAGACATTTCTCTATTAAAGTTTATATCGACAATTTTAATACAGTAGAGGGAGGAAGTTTTTCCGTTCTTTGAATCATAAACAGCAGTAGACGGGAATGTTACGAGAGTTATTTCAATTCAAACTACGTGCTTCACGAAATTTGTTATACTTCAACCCGATTTCAATTTGAAAAATAAGTTAATCCGTTTTCCTACGCTCAAAGGCGCCCTAAATCCAATTATTTGTTTAGTTATTAAAACAAAATTTTACATAATTTGCACAGATTGAAAGCGTTTGGTGAAAAAAGTTTAATTTGTTTATTTTTCCATTGGATGCTCTCCATTTTGAATAGGTAGATTCTCTTTTACAGCCAGAAAATAAACTTGGATAGCAGAAATGAATACATAGCAGCTCTATAAGGATCTCTAATTAAATGCGTGGTCATTATTTTTTAATGCATTTCACAAAACAATTACGTCAATCCTGTCAACGTCATTCCAGCGCCAAAAGATACTTGCCACAATATAGTTCGAGACCTGCAGTAAAATTATTTAAAAAACCTTGATTTTGCCAGACCTCAAGAAATGAGCTTTCCTTGCAAATAGGAAATCTTTCACTAAATTAGTTACAGGTGACATGATTATATCGGATTTTTGAAGTGAAAACTTCTTTAGGCGCGTTGAGCACTTTTGGGTGAAGGAAAAACATTGAACTCACCGTCACTTGACGTAACGTGCGGTCACGCTTCGTAGTACTCGTAGGCGATCTACTACGACTTAACACCACATAGGCATACGCGGGGCATAACCAGTGCTACGACTGGGGAGAGGCTTGTGTACTTTTTGTTTTCACTTCTATCGGCAGTCCCCAAAGACTGTCCCGATTTTTTTTATGCTAGCTGTGCCAGCAAAGGGGTTCGATCCCATCATCCCCTGAAATTTTCTATTACATTAAAACTTCAATGTACCTAACTTCAAAGGAAGGAAGGTGAAGTATGATATGGCGAGAAAAGAGGTTAATGCTGAGATGAGAAATAGAAAAGCTGTAGTAATAGATGCTGCGCTATCTCATTCGCCCAGCCTTTTCCCAAGTTTATTGGGGTCGGCTTCCAGTCTAACCGGACGCAGCTGAATACTAGTATTTTACGTGGAGCGACTGCCTATCTGACCTCCACAACCCAAATAGTACCGGGTAATACGATACCCCTTGGTAAGACTGGTTGTCAGACTTAATTTTGGACTTCTGACTAGCTAACGACTGTCAAAGATCTACAAATGACAACCGGGACCAACAGCTTAACGTGCTTTCCGAGGCACGAAGGTAACTCGGTATGTAGTGGGTGGTCACTCATCCACAGACCAACCTAGGCAAGCACGGCTTAATCTAACGATTGACCCGAGTGGCTGTTATTATTTAGCCACGAGCTCCTGTAATAGATGCTGCGCCAACCCCAATTAAATTGGGATAAGGCGAGGAGAATGATGATGATTCTACATCAAAAGCAATTAAAAAACTAGTTTCCCTTCATTCATCACACGTATCCGCTACTTTTACATCCCCTAAGCAACGTGTCACTAGAACGTCTAAATAATACCCTCTCGATAAAGCCGTCGATGTAGGAATCCTTACTTAATTGAACCTATCTAGACCCTTCGTTGGGAAATCAAGCTTTTTATTTGTATCTTCTCCATTACCTCCCAAGGAAAATCCAACCTTAAAAGCAGAAGATAGAATTGCATTTTGAGGAGCAGTTTTCTCCTTTTAATTTGCAATTTTCTGGCTTACTATTACTGAGGGATTAAGTTCTAGCCACGGATAGAATCTTTAATTTCCTTAGGGCGTTCGGATAGATGATATTCGGCTTGGATTCTCCAAAGGCGTGAGATTGAACATTGCGTATAGTTTTTATTGCCTTGATTGTGTCGCGGAGATCTTCTCTTAGATATTTGGTGCTGAAATGCCCCATTATTGCAGACGTGATGGGAATATTATAGATAGATTTCTTCGATTTAGCTAACGCGTAGGCATATACGTGAATTATTTGTATCTTCACCATTACCATTTCAAACGAAGTTCGGTCTTTTATATTTATGGTTGTCAAGGATTGAGTAAAGTCACATATCTAGTATAAAGTACAGTAAAATAGTAACGAAAATATGGGCTAGTTGACGTAGTTCTTGAGTGAAGACACTGAATCGGCAAACATGAGGTAGGAGTAGGTCGTGGGGATGGATTAGATGGCATGTGATGCGACATGTGTGAACATAATAATGTTTCTTCAAAATCAACCCTAACCAAATTTCAAAACCAACCCCGTCAATCAGCGGCGTATTGACGTGGTGACGAAGGGTAGAAGTATCGTTTACAATAATTGGTTGTCAACATCATCATTATTTTAACAGATCGCTGCTGTTCATTAACCTTCTCCGAGCGTCACCACATCGCCTGTTCCTGTGTTTCTCGCATCGAGAGGATTCCACGCTTTGACAGGGTTGAATGTCCATCTTATGGGAGGCTTACCCATCCTGGGCCTACCATTACACAGTCATCAGTGTTATGAAAATGAGGTCCTGGGATCGATTTCCGGGTTGGGCAAATAGGGTAGAAGACACCGTAAAACAATAATTCCAAGACACCTTGAAAAAACTTTATTTTGGGCCTGAAAACCCGATTTATTTTCAATAAATTGCCGAATTTGATTTTAGTTGCTTTGAAATCAATAAATAGTTGAGTCATTGAGTTGAAAAACCAGTGACGTCACAATTGACTATAGCTATTCAAAATCTATGAGAGAACCGCGTTTTGGCAGCTCTTAAAAAATATCTCAATTGATTGGTGTGTCATCTACCCCATTGTTATGGGGTTTTCTATCAGAAATTTATCAGTAACAGCTACGAAACCGGGACTTGAGCCCGTTTGATGGCAATAGGCCCCTCCCTATTAGATGGGGCTTAAACATAACTGGCGAAATGTGGGTATACTATCCGGTACACCTTTGCCCAAACCTTCGCGGATGGCGTGATGCTATGTTATGTTCACTCCAGTGAAGGTACTGAATGTGTTCGCAAGCAAGCCTGGACGAACCCACTGATTTTGTTGCTCTCTTATTCGTAGCTGAAAAAAGTCCCGACAAGTTGGAACCCCAATTCGTGTAAATCATTGAACACAGAGTGTAAGCCGGAAAGTTAAATATGGAGTGAGCAAGCGACGAAGCGCGGAGAAAGTTTTTAATACACCGCATTGTGTAAAAGAGTATGTCCCTCATTTTTGGGAAGCCCTGAACCGAGGACTGTTTTTAAAGTGAAATTCGTTTCGTCCATGAATACAGGTCCATGAATGAGGTACATTTTGTTGGTGACAAAGAGGTCCAATATTCAATTGTTAGCGAATTGTTTCAAGTTATAGTTTAGAGTCATGTGAAAAAACTGTAAAGAAAAAAAAACGTTGGAATATAAATTTGATAGAATTTTATGTCTATGGTATTCATTGGTTGGTTTTATTTTGCTTAAGTATGGGTTTAAAAGTGTAAGTTCTAGAATTAATTTTAACACGGCATTGACTGTTACAGTCAATGTGTTTATTGACTGCAACAGTCGGGACCCATATTGGATGTAATGATTTTAGTCTAGATAATTATTTGATGAGATGCCGTGTGGTATCCGGCAGAGTAGAATAGTACCAACCCATTACACTCACGGGTGTCATATAACGCGACTAATGTGTGAGGCAGAACACCTTGCGCCTCCGTAGACCAGAGAATGGGCAGCAGCGTTTTCTATTAGTCTTTCATCACTGCGATCTCCAATCCGCCTGCCAAGCGTGGAGATTACGGCAAATTCCTCCCATTATGCGAGAGGCTTAGCAGTGGACGTTATGGGCTGTTGTAGTGTAGTAATTATTTAATGGGTAAACATGGTACAACCCGGGATAACACAAGGATTCTAGCGATACCAGGTACATCAAAATCGGTTTAGGCGTTTAGAAGTTATGGTGGAATAAAGAAACTCGCAAACATCACACATACATACACTCCTTTTTTTGGGCAGTCGTGTAAAAATGATCGACTGTTACTTTGGACCAGGCAGCTGATTTCTTTATATTACAGAGTTACCCCATAAGTAATACATATATCTTCTTTAAGTAATCCCTGGTATACCCTAATACCCTGCCGAATACGTCATGGTTTCTTCAAATGAGTGGCATTATGCTGGCTTATGTAATAAGAAAGTCCTCAAAATGCTTTTAGAATTGTAGCGCTTGCATATTTCCGTAACATCTATCTCTATAATTATCAGTCTCCATTTTCGTTCCGACATTGTAAACATAAAATAAAGGTAAACGTCTACGTAGGTACATTTATGGTGCAAATACCCCGTGGTGCTCGCCATAAAGTACGTGGTACCTCGAGTAATAAATTGTACGGCACCATAGTCATCCGACGCCCTATATTGACTAGCGCAATTTATCGTAGTTTGGCTATAGGTAAATCTATGTAAGTATGTGATAACTACATCATATATGCGTTTTTCTGATGTCAACAGAACACTACAAAATGATGAAAGTGTAGACTGTAATTTAAGGTTATTTTGTTGCCAGAATGACACTTTTTCTTGGTTCGTTAGTGTCGGCATGATGACAGACAGTTTCTAAAATTTACGAGCACAAATTCTATTGCCCGATCCAGACTCTCGCGAGGCGCCTCCTAGAGGCCCTCGGCGTGAGTCCCGGCGAGTGGAGGCTGCGCGAGTGCTAGCAATCCACACTCTCGATTTATTCACTTGCCGGCTACGTCTACTACAAGATGGATGTGATTGAAGTGACTGCGTTAGCTACCCTATGTGCCTACCAATATATATATATTTTTTTAATATATATTATTTATTTTTTTGCTAACATGTAAAACACTGGTTATTAGGCATGCATTAAAATTGCATGACACAGTATTAAGACATGCACACCCTGTAAAGGCACTGCAAATGTTTTATATAATTATCAAATTGCTAGATTACATAATATAATATTGATTCTAATTATTGCAATTATATTGCATTAAAATTGTTTACATTACAAATATTATATTAAAATTATTTACATTACAAATATTACAGGATCGATCGATCCACAATTTGTCAGTTTAAACAAAGATTTCAACTGTTTAGAGAAAATTGAGTCATTTGGCCTTACTCTGCAGCAGTTACAACAAAGTGAGCGAGCACGAGAGTGCGGATGATTCCCTCGCCTCACCCCTCCCGTCCTTTGACTCGCGTCCGAAAAACCGACACAAAACGGAGCGACAGCGAGGCGAGGCGAGGGAAGACGAGAGGACACGAGCGCATCGTCCACACTCTCGTACTCGCGTTCCCTCGTGTAGCCTCGTGGAGAGTCTGGATCGGGCATGAGAATTAGAGAGTGTAGGTCAGAATCAATTGCAACGAACAGGGATGAATTAGAACATACGCAAAACAAATAGACTTATATATGGCTAGGTAAATCTATGTGATAACTACATCATAATAATATGCGTTTTTCTGAGGTCAACACTAGAAAATGATGAAAGTGTAGAATGTCAGGTTATTTTATTGCCATAATGTCATTTTTTCTTGGTAAATGTTACTGTCGTCATGATGATAGACAGTTTCTAAAATTTACGAGCAAATTCTATGAATCAGAGAGTGTAGGTAAGAATCAATTGCAATGAACAGGGATGAATTTTAACAAACGCAAAACAAATAAACTCATATATGGCTAGGTAAATCTATGTGATAACTACATCATATGCGTTTTTCTGAAGTCAACACTAGAAAATGATGAAAGTGAAGAATGTAAGGTTATTTCATTGCCAGAATGACACTTTTTCTTGGTTAAATGTTAGTGTCGTCATGATGACAGACAGTTTTTAAAATTTACGACCACAAATTCTATGAATTAGAGAGTGTAGGTCAGAATCAATTGCAACGAACAGGAATGAATTTGAACATACGCAAAACAAATAAACTTATATATGGCTAGGTAAATCTATGTGATAACTACATCATATGCGTTTTTCTGAGGTCAACACTAGAAAATGATGAAAGTATAGAATGTAAGGTTATTTTATTGCCAGAATGACATTTTTTCTTGGTAAATGTTACTGTCGTCATGATGACAGACAGTTTTTAAAATTTAAGAGCACAAATTCTATGAATCAGAGAGTGTAGGTCAGAATCAATTGCAACGAAAAGGGATGAATTTGAACAAACGCAAAACAAATAAACATTTCAAGAACTAAGCAAACTTTAAAGTAACAAACCACCAACGACATGTTACCCATATTTCTTGTCAAACAAATTGCACGCAAGTAACTCCTAACATTTTAATACACAAAAACGCTTGTTTATATAAACTTTTACACAATTTACAGAGGGGAACTACTGACTATAAATTTTCATAAAAACCGTACCGTTTCCCGACGCCTTTCAAACAAATGTTTACGCACCATTGATCACGGAACCCTTCAAAAAGTCGATGTGGGAAATGAAATTTTTCCCGTTTAAGTCATTTTTTTAGGGAAAACAACAGCTGAAATATAAATGTTTATGGAAAATATTTTGTAAGCTATCATGTGAAAGTAAGTTGGAAACCTATTTACTGTGTAAACAAGACAGCTTGTATACGAAGAATAGTACCTTTTCTGTGTGTATTTTCTACTTTAGCCTAGTATTCCAAAAGGTTTAGCAATTCCTTTTAGGCATTACCATATTACAGCAAAAATGCGGAAAGGACGAAAATCCTTAACAAAATCGGCTTTTTTGTGAGTAACCTTACCGCTAACCAAAATTGTTGAAATAAATAAATTGCAACACCGAACTCAATACGACATCTATTTCTTATCTGTGTACTTGCACTTGTCACTCTGATTAATGTTTTGATATCTTGTCTGTATTTCGATTTTGCTAAATGTTAATTATAAGATTAATGCTCAGTTTGCGTATTTTACATAATAGTTCTGGAATTACATAAATTCTTTCCTAAAATATCAAAAATAATCCTATTACTAAAAATACCGCCTTAAATAACCTAGGTAAACAAATCCAAAAAGCCAACATTCTACACGAACCAATCAAAAAGTTCCACGTACTAATCTTTCTCCATTCAAATCATAAATTTTGCCAAGTGAAAAATATTTTAGCAGGCATTTTGGCTGTCAGCTCGATGTCTAGTGAAAGAAAGATGGTGATGTATATCTTTCCAATAATCAGGGGGTAGCGTCCCCGACGGAAATTGGATCAGAGAGGCAAATTAAGTTTAACCCTGGCGGGGCGGGGGGGGGGACGTCGATTTTTAAAGAATATAGAATCTTCTGATATTTTACAGTGTGGCGTTTTTTTAGTGTTCCGTCTTAACGTCAGTGAACGGAGATGAGATGTTTTATGTGGAGATTGAAGATGTTGGTTTTATGATTATGTGTGTTTGGAGACTGTGGTATATGGAAAGATTTGGAGACAAGTTTTGACATGATCCATCATCTGCTAAGTCTTTTCCCAACTTATTTCCAATCCAATTGGATGCAATTGAATACTACACTGACCTGCAAAACTAAGTACTACACTTTTAAAATTTCAAATTTTTCTAAACTCTGTAGAGTTTAGAATAATTTGAAATTTTAAAAGTCTTGTAGTTTTATTAAATCTCTAACTTCTATAGAGTTTAGAAAATATAATACTTTATATTATATTTTCTAAACTCTATAGAAGTTAGACAAGAAATACAATACTGTATATTATATTTTCTAAACTATATTTCTATAGAGTTTAGAAAATATTAGAGTTAGTTAATTTATTAGTTAGAGATTTAAAATAAAAAATGTTTTATAGCAAGTTTTATCAGCTTTATTAGTTTTCATGTACAAAATTAAACTCTTTTTCGAGACCTTTTTGTTTCGAAAGTATATCTTGTGTACTCAAAAAAATATTGCAATTTTAAAAGTGTGAGACTTATTTTTACAAGTCAGTGTAGTTTTGTGCATGGAGCGACTGGCTATTTCATCTGCACAAACCTGAGACCAGCTAACAGGATACTGCTTGTTAAGACAGCTTACCGTGTATTCTGAGGTTCGGGGGTTCAGTATGTACCTAATAGATGGCCATCCATCAACAGACCGACCTCGGCAAGATAGAATCGTTGTGGCTGTATTATCTAGCTCCAACAACTTTAAACAAGAGTGACCTAATATAACAAAAAGTTGTTTTTCCAAAAGCGCCAGACTGGAATGTGTTTTCAGCTCTCCGCATTTCTGGGAATTATGTAAATGTGAGCAGCTGTCTGTCATAGATTAGTTTAGGTTCGTAGTAATAATAAAATGTAAATTATTTTATACAGTCTAACCTTGGCCTGCCTAAATAAATTATTATTAGTACTATAGTTGGTGCCAGTTAAGATGAGAATAGCAGTCATTGACCCACCTACATTTATGTAACTTCTTAACTTTGAAAACCAAAAATAAGCCTGTTCAAGTCTGGAATCGTCATCTATCATTATATACATACACATCATATACATTTTAAGTAATGAAAAACGATACTTGGTTTATTTGTTTTGGTTCGTACGAAGAGATATTAGGGAAAGGGCAATGACCGCTATTCTCATCTTAACTGGCACCAACTATAGCTTATGTCCGCGGCTTCGCCCTTTTGGAGTTCTGTATTTATCCTACGGGCCGGGATAAAAATATGTATAACCCATGTGTTAATCCAGGAATCAAAGTCAAAGTAAAGGTCTTAAAAGTTTTGATTCCGGTTTCCAAACAAAGTTTTCCTTCACCGTTTTGAGGGCAGCGGTGATGAAATAACACTAAGTTTTATGCCTGCATGGGTTCTCGAATGCACAACCATCGTTCGTTCAATTATAAACATGGTGCCTCATGCTTTTTGAACGTTGAAGGTGGTGGATATAGTCCAACTTGATAAACGGATTGGTCGGTTGGTTAGTTATACTGATAATTTCACCATTTTATTTTACGTGTATTGTCCTGTGCGGGCTTATAAATGCTTTTTCTTTCTTTTTTTCTTTAGATAGCAGATACAAGGAGCAATAATTCCTTTAGTCACTTTTCCCAAAACTTGAGAGCCTTTGTATTGAATTGTACAGTTTGAAGTTCAACGGATTATTCCTTCGCTACTTCAAAATGACGCCTTTAACACGACCTAGTTACGAACTACACCCACTATCTGCATTGTATATCTCATGTCCTACAGAACAGATGACAGGTGACAATTCGGATACATCCTCGTTAAAGACCGGGGACACATGTCTGGTAGATAGTGTTGTTAGTATACGGTTTCCTCAGGGTGTTGTTGTATACCTTTTTCATTTAATATGACAACTTTACCGGGAAAACAAGACAGTACAGGGCTACAAGGATCTTTTTGCGTTGTAATGTCGTTCTAAGCGGAGTATTTTATTTTATTTTACAGTTTTAGGAAAACTTACAGCTAAAATTTTACACATGATTAAGAGTAACAAAATTTAAGGTAAGGCCAGTTAAAAGTTTTCACAGACAGAAAAGAGCTTATAAACAAAGGCAGACAGTGTTTGTAAAGACAGTGTCATTAAAAATAAAAATGTGTTTCAAACAGGGCATATTGCATTCAATTAGTTTACGTTAAAACAAATTACAAAGAGTCCTTTTCAATTATTTGCATTGTTGATAAACATGCTGAATTAGTCTGCTGGTCATGCTGAAGCTAGTTTACCTAAACTTTGATCGATAAGTGAGAATTGATACGACATTTGAGTGGACCTGAATTAAAATATCTCGTATAATTTTTAGTCCTCTTCTTTCTCATTGTAAGCAACAGTGTGTGATATGCCACTTTTTCATACTTTCAATGTTATAAAAACCGGCCAAGTGCGAGTCGGACTCGCACACGAAGGGTTCCGTACCATTATTCTCAAAAAAGGGCAAAAAAATCACGTTTGTTGTATGGGAGCCCCCCTTAAATATTAATTTTATTTTATTCTGTTTTTAGTATTTGTTGTTATAGCGGCAACAGCAATACATCATCTGTGAAAATTTCAACTGTCTAGCTGTCACGGTTCATGAGATACAGCCTGGTGACAGACAGACGGACAGACGGACAGACAGACGGACAGACAGCGAAGTCTTAGTAATAGGGTTCCGTTTTTACCCTTTGGGTACGGAACCCTAAAAATTAAATACAATTGTGGTACAATAACCCTTTTTGCGTAAGATTTTAGTAAGTACTTCAAACATTTTGGTCACCCAACTAAATCCGTTTCGTTTTTGTCATAAATTATCGCGATATTGTTTTTACAAACATCTATTCGTAAGATTAGACCTAATGCAGATTAGCCAAATAAATTGGGGCCTTTTTGCTTCATAGCGACTCTCTCTTGACACTTTTTTATTCGACGTAAATTATATTTCGACGTTGAAGTTGATTGAGGTGACTCTGATTATAATTCAAAGTATCGATCCAATTTACGCTGACTCAATTTGTTTCAATCATGTTTTAGGTACATGGGTACTATTTACTTTGTTAAAAAGTGAGGGGTTTTTGCTTTGATTTCTAATTTACTAGCGGATGTCACGCGGTTTCACCAACGTAGTTCCCGTTTTCGTGGGAGTACGGGGATAAAATATAGCCTATGTTACTTGCTGGTAATGTAGCTATCCATTGCTGAAAGAATTTTTCAAATCGGTCCAGTAGTTTTTAAGTTAATTCGTTATATACAAAAATACAAATCTTTCCTCTTTATAATATTAGTATACATATAGATTGGTACGGTTAGCGACGTGGCGAAGTGGCTTAGCATTGGCTTCGGTGTGAGATTAAAGGCTGACATAGACTCTTTCAACATTTTTATATATCATTGCTCAATACAAGCGGGCTACATCGCATTATAATTATTGCAAAATGTGATGTATTGTTTTCAATTTTAATTTTTGAATAAGCACATTGAGCTATTACTACTACGTATAGAGAAGACAGCGCGAACAAAATCTGTGCTCCGTTCAACTGCTGTCGTCCGGCTGCAGTTCACTCAGTCGCTTGCTCGCCACAGCATCAGGGTGGAATTTTTGCATGCCATCTGGAGGGAAAGTACTCTAATTATTTTACTCAAAGGAAACATTCCTTTATTTTTAAAAAGAAATTAATCTGCGTTCAAAGGTTTTGAAAATTCGCTTGCCACACTTGGGAATCGAACTGGCTAAATTCCAAAAAAATAACACCCTGGACTTTTATGGCACCAATCGATAGGGTCAATCATAAGGATCAAATCTCTCTAACAAACATTATAAGTTAGGTAAATGAAAGTAAAACCATGAAATCTAAAGTTATAGGGCCCCGCGCGCCCCGCACTGCGCACAGATTTTGTTCGCGCTGTCTTCTCTATATACTTATACGTAGTAGTACCTAATAGCTCAGTCATCATCATCATCATCATTTCAGCCGAAAGACGTCCATTGCTGGACATAGGCCTCCCCCAAGTGTCACCACATTGACCGGTCCCGTGCGACTCGCATCCAGCGGATTCCCACAACCTTCACCAGGTCATCGGTCCACCTAGTAGTAGGCCTTCCAACGCAACGTCTTCCGGTTCGCGGTAGCTAGCTCAGTGAATAAACATTTTTATTTTGACCTGGCCCCTTATTCACAACGCTTCGATTCGATTTTCGATTCGGAAAGTCGTATGTCTATCTTTTTTTGACATTACGAAATCGAGCGAGATCGAGAGACTTTCCGAATTGAAAATCGAATCGAAGGGTTGTGAATAGCAATGCTGATGTGGCTGTAATGACTGCCTTGTTGGTCTAGTGATCGCAAACACGACTGCTGAGAATGAGATCTTGGGTTCGACTCCCGGGTCGGGCAAACTGTTATTGGGCTTTTCGACCAGGAATTTCTCAGGAACAGCCATGGAGTCTGAATTTGAGCTCGGTTGATGGCAATAGGCTCGCCCCTTATTACATGGGAATTGAACATAACTGGCTAATTGTGGATGTACTATTAGGAACACCTCTGCCTATACATGCGTTATGTTGGATTATTCCAGAAATTCCCACCGAGAAATTCCTACCAGTGGGGATCGTTAGGTACTTTTTTTTTTCAGAAATCCCCACCAGTTAAATAATTTCAGGCAGATGTCGTTGTTTCTAAATTAAAAGAATAAATACCTAACTCAGGACTTACCTACAGTGCTAAAAACTATTTTCTTTCTATAAGAAAGAACAAAACTGAACATAAAGCTATAATAAATCACCAGAACACTTTAACGTTACTATCTGAACAAAAGAAAATCTCCTTTACGAGTCGGTTCATCATGAAAATTAACTTGGTTATGACTATTTTTACGACATTACCTAGAATGGGTGAGTTTATCAACACTTACTGAGTTACTACAACATTCCCTTCGTATTTCATATCTATTATTGTTCTCAGACAAAATATTCGCGAGGAGAATTTTACGATAGTCGTAAAGAAAAGCTATTACTGCGTAAGGAAGTGATGTTGGCAGAAGTTCCAATAGACATCATGCTTGTATTTCTCGGAAATGTAGAGCCATTCGTTCTCTAAGTCCATTCACGTTTTTCCAAACTTTAAGTTACAACAGACTACTAACAGCTTAAATGCTGTTTTTTACCATCAAAAGGGTCAAATCTAGTCGCTAAAATGCTTCCGAGAAATTCATTATGGAAAAGCTCAATTATCATTGCCGGGCACCACGTGCCAAAACAAGCCCAGGTGGCTCTTAACGCAGTATTGTTTTAATCTCATCTGTATATCGGAAAGAGATGGAGCTAGGCGACCTGTTTCTATATCTCTTTTACACACTGAAACTACTGTTACTCACTGATGATGATGATGATGATGTCCATGATATAAAATATTTCGATATATTTCAACCACTGGACTTCTAAATTGAACAGTTGGTATAAGTAATACTTTTGCATCCGTTTTGTGTTGTGTCGATCGAGTAATCGAGTTCTAACTGTAACTACCATAATACTCTTGTTTTAGGCGCCTTTTCGAATGGCCGCGCGCTTCTAAATATAGAGGGCTGTTAGTCCCTCCTAATAAGATTAATAGAAAATGGTTTTAACGTAATAGTATTAGAGTTATTGCCACATCTGTTATTGCGTATGTGGTTTTTGTAGTATATCTCACAGAGTAAGTTAGCGATGGCAATCCGATTTAGATGTTTAAAAATGGTTGCAGCATTTTATATATAACTAGCAGACGTCACGCGGTTTCACCCGCGTAGTTCCCGTTCCCGTAGGAGCACGGGGATAAAATATAGCTTATGTTACTCAGTAAAGACTTGGCTTTCTAACGGTGAAAGAATTTTTAAAATCAGTCGATTAGTTTTAGAGTTAAATCGTAACAAACACACAAACAAACAAAAAATCAAATCTTTCCTCTTTATAATATTAAGTATAGACATAACATCATGCCTGTAATCCCTGAAGGGTTAGGCAGAGGTGTACCTCATAGTCCACTCACAGTTTGCCAATTATGTTTAAGTCCGATGTAATAGGGGGTGAACCTATTGCCATCAACCGGGCAAAAATGCAAACTCAGTGGTTGCTACTGAGTAATTTCTGGTGGAAAAACGATTTGACAATAGGGAAGATGCATAATAGTACATTATGATATAAGTGCGGTAAGTTGAAAATTACATCATTCATCATCATCATCATTTCAGCCGAAAGACGTCCACTGCTGGACATAGGCCTCCCCCAAGTGTCGCCACATTGACCGGTCCCGTGCGACTCGCATCCAGCGGATTCCTGCAACCTTCACCAGGTCATCGGTCCACCTAGTGGGAGGCCTTCCAACGCAACGTCTTCCGGTTCGCGGTCGCCACTCCAGAACTTTTCGGCCCCATCGGCCATCCGTTCTGCGAGCAATGTGCCCTGCCCACTGCCACTTAAGTTTGGCAATTCTTCGGGCTACGTCGGTAACCTTTGTTCTCTTGCGGATGTCTTCATTTCTGATTCGATCGCGCAAGGAAACTCCGAGCATAGCCCTCTCCATTGCCCTTTGGGTGACTTTAAGCTTTCTGATGAGGCCCATTGTGAGCGACCACGTTTCGGTCCCGTATGTAATCACTGGCAACACACACTGGTCATAGACTTTCGTCTTGAGACACTGCGGTAGGTTGGACGAGAAGATACCGCGCAATTTCCCGAACGCTGCCCAACCGAGTCGGATTCGACGATTGACCTCTTTCTCGAAGTTAGACCTACCTAACTGGACCGTTTGTCCCAGGTACACATAATCGTCTACAACTTCGAGAGTAGAGTCTCCGATCTTGATAGGAGTGGGTGTGACATGGGCATTCAACATGACCTTAGTCTTGTCCATGTTCATTTTTAGACCCACTCTTCCGGAAGCTCTACTGAGGTCATCGAGCATTGTACTGAGGTCCTCCATGGTCTCAGCCATTACCACTATATCATCGGCAAACCGAAGATGAGTGATGTACTCGCCATTGACGTTGATGCCTAGCCCTCTCCAGTCCAGAACCTTGAAGACATCCTCCAGTGCAGCGGTGAACAGTTTCGGAGATATGACGTCTCCCTGTCTCACACCTCGCTGCAGGAGGATAGGTTTCGAGGCTTGGTCCTGAAGTCGGACTGACATGGTGGCGTTTTTGTACAAACACTTCAACACCTCGATGTACCGATAATCGATTTGGCACCGTTGGAGAGACTGCAGTACAGCCCAGGTCTCGATCGAATCGAAGGCTTTCTCGTAGTCCACAAACGCTAAACAGAGAGGCAGGTTATACTCTTCTGTCTTCTGTATAACTTGCCGCAGCGTATGTATGTGGTCCACGGTGCTAAAGCCTTTTCGGAAACCGGCTTGTTCGAGTGGCTGGAAATCGTCAAACCTGCGCGCGAGACGATTCGTGATGACTCTAGAAAACAACTTGTAGACATGGCTTAGAAGTGAGATGGGCCTATAATTCTTCAGCCGGGCATTGTCACCCTTTTTGAAGAAGAGCACCACCACACCCCTGCACCATGCCTGTGGCGTTTGTCCCTCAAGTATGACGGAATTAAACAGCTTCTGAAGGGCCTTAAGTACCGGTTTTCCACCCGCCTTCAGGAGTTCGGCCGTAATTCCGTCATCACCCGGTGCCTTGTTGTTTTTGAGCTGCTTCAGAGCCATCCTAATCTCGTACAGGCTGACGTCCGGGATGTCTTCGGTATAGTGTCGGGTCAGTCTAGCTCTTGGGTCGTTGGCTAGATCTACGACGGGTTTACTGGTTGACGTGTACAACTGTCCATAGAAGCTCTCGATCTCCCTCAGAAGATCCGGTTTGGCGGATAAGATCCTACCATCGTCGGTCTTCAGTTTCGTGAGCTGGCTCTGCCCAATAGCCAGATCCCTTGCAAATACCTTGGAGCCTTTATTCCGCTCAATCGCGTCTTTAATACGCTCGGTATTAAAGCGGCGGAGGTCGCTCTTCAAGGATTTAGAAATCCGTCTATTGAGCTGCCGGTATTTACACGCCTCGTCTGAAGACTGCAGGATCATCTCACGCCGCTCCTTCATGAGCTTGAGAGTGTGATCGGAGAGCCTCTTGTTCTGATCTGTACGACGCGCCTTGAAGAACTTAGACCCGGTCGTATGGACAGTTTCCACGAACCCATCGTTGTATTCGTCCACTGAGCTTCCTAGGCACTCGAAACGGTTCTGGAGTTCAAGCTGAAAGCTCTCGGGGTTTTGGATTTGGATCTGTGCTGGACGGAGCGTAGACTTCATCAGTCGATACCTTTCAAGCTTGATGTTGATGTTCAATGTGCCTCTTACCATGCGGTGATCGCTCCCGGTTTTCACCGAATTGATCACAGAGACATCATTGAACATTTGCTTCTTGGTTGACATGATGAAGTCGATCTCATTTCTAGTTGCACCATCGGGGCTCTGCCAGGTCCACTTCCTGTGCTCACGCTTTCTGAAGAAGGAGTTCATCATATAGAGGCCCTCCTTCTCCATAAAACTAGCCAGTTGGTGACCCCGGCGATTCCGATGTCCAACTCCAAATTGCCCCACCTGCAGCTCATCCCCGTCTCGTTTGCCCAGTTTCGCGTTGAAGTCCCCCATGACAACTGTGAAGTGAGTTTTGGAACCATGCATGGCTTTAGATATATCCTCATACATGGTCTCCACTTCGTCGTCGGGGTGTGCCGAGGTCGGGGCGTAGACCTGTATGACCTTCAGCGAATATCTTGAGGATATTCTGAGTATAAGGTACGCCACCCTGGTCGACACACTCTCGATCTTCACCACGTTGTTCACAAGGGACTTGTGGACGATAAACCCAACACCACCCTGGGACTGCCGGTCACCCTCTTGGAAATAGAGCAGGTTGCCGGATTTCAGGATTATCGTGTCCTCCCCCTCTCTTCGGACTTCAGATAATCCCACAATACTCCATCGCAGCCTGCTCAATTCCTCTTCTAGTTCCGCTATCTTCTCGTCAGTCCGGAGTGTGCGCGTGTTATATGTTGCCAGGTCCAGTCGTTGGTATTGGCAGCCGGATCCCTTCCGGAGATTCTTCGCACCCCTTGCCACGCCGTAGCCTCGACCGCTGCCGTAGTCAAGGGTAGACGGGCTGCCGGGCACTAGGGGCCATTTCTTTGTTGCGCTATTCATGGGGGGGTTTTGCCATAATCGCCACGCTTGGCAAGCGGGTTGGCGATCGCAGTGAGTGCAGTTCTTACATAAGACACAGAGAGCGCTGCTGCCCATTCTCTGGTAAGTCCCTTAGTCGCCTCTTACGACACCCACGGGAAGATATGGGATGGTGTTATTCTTTACGTCCGACACCACACGGACGAAAATTACAGCCGAGGCGATATTGCTTGCCCGAGCCGTAGGCGAGGGCTACAAGAAAGCAGAGGCTGTAATTATCAAAGCGCACGTATGTCATACGACGTTTTATAACATATTTGCGAGGAAATAAATAAAACTCGGACTTTCTTAAACGAATAAATATTTTAGGTACTTGTTCACAAATTAGCGATGCGCGCGCATCAGCGCTTTTTTTTAAGGCAATGACACAAAAAACAGCCAGTATTACTAATAAAAAAAAAAAGTAAATAAAGCCTAATAAACTAAATTAATATTTTTGTGGTTGTAATTTATTGTCAAAATTAATTAAATTAAAGAATTAAATGTTTATTTATTATATTTCATCTCCCAAAGTTAATTTTATCCATAAAATGTTGACCACTTTTCTGACATAAAAACTCTTTGCTAAGATTAAAAAAAGTAACGTTCCTTTTTGACGGAGCATCACAGATAATCATTACATTACTGCACAAGTACGTAATGAGATACATTATAACGTTCCTTTTTGACGGAGCATCACAGATAATCATTACATTACTGCACAAGTACGTAATGAGATACATTACGATATTGAAATGGGTGAAATAAGAGACCCTTTACGAGCAAATGTGTTATAAATTTTCTTTTGTTTATTTCGATACGGAATGTTAAAGTACTATAAAAATAATGACAAAAAGCGGAAACAAGACATAAATCGGCCAAATAACACAAAAGTTATAACCATTTAAACTTTTGTTTCTATCTCTTTCTAGATAAACGGAATTTAGTATGGATTTTGTACGTCGATGCAGAGCAATGACGTCATTTGTTGTATCGGATCTCTTTGTCTAATCAGCAGTTTCAAATGCTTATAGTATTTTTAATAGATATTTAAAAAATAATTTCACTTGGCTATTTCTGATGTTCATACGCTTTGTTTAGAGTGATAAAAAAAATCATGCATCTTCCCTATTTGACCGACCCAAGAATCGAGGATCATTCCCACTAGTTCTACTACACAGTTCTACGGTAGAACTATTGGGACTTTTTTGTCCTACTAGTCCTACGATTTCAGGTGGTACAAAATCGTAGAACTAGTGGGAACAAAAAGTCCCATAAGTTCTACTGTTTTATTACACAATTCATACGGTAGAACTAATGGGATTTTTTGTTCCCACTAGTCCAAACCCAGGGCGTCATGCACTTTTTAGGTACCTACCTATGCAATGACTGTGTTTTTCACGCATCGACATCATAATGTCATCTGCCTGAAATAGAACCATTGCAACACCAGTATTGCCTGGGCACAAGGGTGTTCACGACTACATTTAATGATTTATGATTTTACAAGAGTTTCCACGTTATGTTTTCAGTCGAAAAACGAGAAGTGGGCTTTTATGTTGACTACACGATTTTCTGCGGCCATAACTACTCACCAATATGCAGAATCTCTTAATACAAACAAAAAAAACACATGCATTTTAATACGTTAAAAAATATTGCTCCGCACATAAAAACAGGCCCGCACAAACATGGCAACATTACCATAACATTCCCGATGCATCAATACTATTGACGAGCGATTGAAACCGAGAGGCGAACGAACACTTCTCTAGATTATTTTTTTATTGATCACTTGTTGAGTTTTTGTTCGTGATCGATTTGCTTTGTGAGTTCATTGGCTCTTTATATAAGAGCAGCGGTGGCCCAGTGGTAGCAGCCCCGACTTACGAACGGTAAGTCGTGGCTTCGAACCCAGACAGGCGCATTACTTTGTGTAATTTATTTCATCACCACTCAGCTCTCAAAACGGTGAAGGAAAATATCGTGAGGAAACCGGCGTGTCCTAGAACCAAAACATTCGAATACATATGACATCTACAAACCCGCACTGGGCCCGCATAGGCGACCTGCATGTCCAATATAATAATGCACTCAGGGTACTGTTGGGGCTGCCATGGCGTTGCAGTGCGTCAGGGATGTTTGCTGAGGCGCAGGTGGATGGCTTTGCCGCTATCGTTAGGAAAAGATGCGCCTCTCTACTCGCTCGCGTATAGCAGTACCAACACTATACTACCCAGTATAGTTTTCATTGATCGGTGGGAGTCCCCCATGCTGCAAAGGTGGGTACGGCTTCATGTCGTAATTTAAATATCGTTTTGTTTATCACTACTAACATTAGTTTTTAAAAACATTGTTACTAACAAAATATGGACATAGTCTGAAATAAATGTTTATTATTATTATTCCGTTTATTCATTTACATCCTTATCTATTTATATTTTTAAGTATTTCTTAAAATAAAACGATACAAAAAAAAACAATTAAAAATATTAAAAAAATAGTAGTCCGCCGGTGTCGGGAGCAGGGTCCAAGCCACCGGTGGTTAGGGCTGCAGAGACAGGAACCTCCTCACAATGCGAGCCGTACCGAGAAGTACTGCCTTCTGAATCAGGACCTTGATCCAACCGCCTAAAGAGAGCTTCGATAGTTTGTTAACCGTGGAACACCTAGGTGAACCAGTTTGGTGTTCCACTGGTCAGAAAGGCTATTAGGTCTTATTATTATGGGATTATAGCCCATTCCCTCTCATAGAGAGGAGGCCTGTGTCTCAGCAGTGGGAACATTAATAGACTGATGATGATAAGCTGCATGCATGTTGTGATTGCCCTAAGAGATGTAGAGAGAGAGATTATTACACTCTCTTTTCGCCAGTTATGTCTAAGTTCCATGTAACAGACCACCTATGGTGATAGACTGGGCAGAAATCCAGACTCCGTGGCTGCTACTGAGAAATTCCTGATGAAAAACCCAATAACACTTTGCCCGATCTGGGAATCGAACCCAGGACTTCATGCTCATCAGTCGTGCTTGCGTGGCAGTCTACATTCACACACATACTAAATACATGGCTACATATTCTGGCATCAAAATAAAATGCGTTTTCCTTAAATACTAAAGAATAATGTTCGTACATAAGGGCCGGTCAACAGTCACCTTCGAAGCCTGAGGAAGTCATTTGGTGTACCTTCCACCACCTTATCTTTACCGTCGATAAATATCACGATTTATTAATCATGATCCTTATTATGACTATTGTAAGGCACATTTTTAGAAGAGTTTTCTTTGTAATAGTGTAAGTGATAAGTTTGTAAGGATCCAGTACAAACGTTATGGAGTGTTACCGAGTGGTATAAAACATAACTGAAAGTGGATTTTCGTTATTACACACACGTATTTTTGTAGTACATGCCAAGCGATTTTGAGTTTTATGCCCTTGAAGCTATTACGTGATAGCTATAAATATCCTTTGGAGATACGAGTGGTTTATTAAAACTTATGGTTTGAGAGATTTTTGTTCTTTTGTTGAAGTAAATAATAGCCGATCTGAGGTGGCAAAATTTTGTTATAGTCAATATTAGTTCATGCTAGACCCACAAATAGCATTAAATGCTATTAAAATTTTTAATCTGAGTTCTTCATTACGTATAACTTATAAATTTTATAAGTTTTAAGTAATGAAGAACTCAGAAACTCGTTGAACAATTCGAAACTAAGAACACTAAAACAATAAATACCTCAAAAACTTATTCCAGAACCAAATAATAATACAATAATAGAACTTGTACTAGAGAAACTTCTTCAAGAGAAAATTGTAAGAAAACTGTTAAGACCGTACCTAGTGGCCCACTTTCAGACGTCTTTCAATACACCTGGGCACCGGTGTTAACCAGTTCGAGGTGGTTCGAAGCGGTTTAATCCGGTAAACAAGCTAACACCTAACTAGATCGATCTCGTTTGAACTAGATTACCACGGTGGCCGCGTTGCGACTACGACAAATTGACTTACATAGCACCTACAACACGATAGCATAGAGGGTGCTGAACGTATAGAAGGGAACAATAAAAAAATATTAATTTATCATTCCCGCTAGTTATGTTAAACTCCCATGTAATAGGGGGCGAGCCAATTGTCATCAACCGGGCACAAATCCGGACTCTGTGGCTGCTACTGAGAAATTCCTGATAGAAAAACCCAATTACACTTAGTCCGACCCGAGAATTGAACCTAGGACCTCTTGCTCAGAAGTCGCGCTTACGACCACTGGAACTACGAGTCTCACGTTAGTGGAGGAAAAACCAGTTTAAGCGGTTTCTTATTCTATTGAAGCTCCATAAGGGCTCCCTAAGGCCAAGCCACTGGCGATCTACTTTACCTGTTGACATAATTGATATTAAATTCATTAATTAAGGATCAAAATAAAAAGATCTGATCTTCTTCTTAGCGTGTCGATGGTAAATATATTTATTAAAATATGTTTGGCCCAAAATTCACATTATGCAAACTCCGCTCGCTGATGCAGTCATAAGTTCGTCAAGTGTGCAGGTGTCAGGGCATGCGGCGCAAGATGGAAGATGGGCCATTGTCTGTGGAGACACGCCGCATACACATAAACCCCCATCTGAGGAGATTGTTTTTGCTACGGCCGACCTGGGTTCGATGTCTATTCAGAGATTTCCAACTTGCAAAAGATCTGATGGTACTCATGATGAGCTAGGTGTTGGTATCAACAATGGTGCTAGATGGCCTACAATTATCTTTATCACTAGCAAATTCCCAAGTAATCTAATACTTTGGCAAGTTTTCCACACTGAAGTTTTGTACGAAAAGCGATGTACGCCTCGCCATTTTGGTTGTAATCTCCATGTCTCATTTCCTTGTGTATCACACAGAAAAGACCACCTCTATAATTGCCTTACTCTGCAATACATTTCAATAGCTTCAGCGCTACATATCGCAGTGTCCAGGCAATTTGTAGCACAGCGCTTCAGCGGCTGCAGGTAACGTTATCGGTGCCTCGAAGTATAACTACAGCGCGTGCTTCTACTCGCTAAGACTTGCTGTATTGATGGGAACTACTTTCATAGTTTATAATGTTTGAGGGGGTAAGAGCTTCTGTTGGGTAGTCGTATTTCAGTTCAGCCAGTTTCAGTGGTGTGTGTGCGAGTTTTATTATGTTTTGTAGGCGATAAGTCAATGCAAGTTGACTTAATACTCGTAAAGCACTTGTTAGATCAATTTACGAGTAATTGCGATCAATAGTCTATTTGTTAGAAATATTTTAACCAGATGTCTATTTAATAACAGCCCGTAACAGCCCGTGGCTAAATAATAACAGCCGCTCGGGTCGATCTTTAGGGTAAGCCGTGCTTGCCTAGGTTGGTCTGTGGATGGGTGACCACCCATTACATACCGGGTTTCCTCCGTGCCTCGGAAAGAACGTTAAGCCGTTGGTCCCGGCTGTCATTTGTAGATCTTTGACAGTCGTTACAGGTAGTCAGTGACCCAAAAAGTCTGACAACCAGTCTTACCAAGGGATATCGTATTACCCAGTACTAACTGGGTTGTGGAGGTCAGATAGGCAGTCGCTCCATGTAAAATACAGGTATACAGCTGCATCCGGTTAGACTGGAAGCCGACCCCAACATAGTTGGCAAAAAGGCTAAGCAGATGATGAGCAGATGATGTCTATTTAGTATCTACTACTAACTACTAAAGTTACATACGTTTAGTTTTTGGAGTACCTACCTATCTAGAATACCTATCTAGAATAGAATATAACTTTGTTTATCATGTACACCATTCATAAAAGAAACATTTCACATAGGGTGACATAATTTGAGGGTGTTATCGCTAAAAGCGATCTTTTCAAGATAACCTATGGATGGAACCTAGCGCGATTCATGAAATAAATTGTCCAAATTCATGGGAATTTAAGCAAAAAAACCACTATACTCAGCACAATACCTCATTATGTCATTAAGTCCATAATAGACAAAACTGTTTACCAACAATATTAATAAGGACCGAAAAGTTAAGTAATTATTCGAGAAGTCGGTTCTCATAAACGTATCGATTCAACACGCGGTCTGTCCTTCTCGATATTGGTCACGTTCCATTTATAAAATGTGACGTCATTCTCTGCCGGGTCATCTCATCTCATTGTCCGATGGTACACAAGGGATTGCCCTACATTATCCTTGTCATTTAAATCATGTGGAGTTTTTAATGCATAAAATTTATGTAGGTACAGTAAGGTCTGTTTTACTAAGTAATAGCTGATTTTATGGACTATTGTATTGCATGTATGTGTTACGGGTAATGCTAGAAATAAAGAAGAAGAAGTAAATCTAGGTTTACACGTGTAAACTAAGTAGGTATATAGGTGAATAAAATAAACAAAATAAAAAAGCCTTTTATTTCACACCTAATAATTAACCCTTCTAGATATCAGTTTTTTTTAGTGAAGTTAAAGTATACAATTATTATAATTAATCAATATACTTAAATTGGAAATGAAAATTATCATGCATTGTATTTTACCTACATTTTAAAGATTTTTAAATTATTTATAAATTATTTTCATTGCATTATTATTATTAAATTACTTTAAACTGATTTTTTTTTATAAATTAGCGTGAACCCCTCTATTTGAGGGTAAAGGCCTCCTCCAAAGATAACTAATTACGTATATTATACCAAAGCTTTTTGCGTAACCTCAAAAATTTGTAGGTCCTTCTTTTCACTGGCGATTTTTACAACCGAAATTGACTGACTCTTCTGATTTTTTTGTAATGGAAGAAGAAGACATGTTTAGTCGATCCCAGTGAATGTTATTGCCAAATAGGCTTGTATCATGATAAAAACTAATAAGTACGTCAGTAAGATTATCAAAAAATATTTGAGATGTATTTTTTTTTTTGTTACGTAAACCAAAATTAACGAAGATACGACGCATTTAAAATTCTCAATACGTCACGCCGTGCTATAATTTTAGTGCGTTGTGACGTCACGAGCCCCCACTCCCGAGTTTTGATGCGTTTCATCTTTGTCAATATTATTCATTGATTTATAAAAACAAAAAATCCGTGTCCATTATTTTCCAATACAATAATAATTACTGACGGACTAAATAGATTTGCAATTTATTGATGGTGGTAACTAGCCTATTCTAATACAAACATAAAGCTCCTCTTAAAGTTTAATTTATTCATAGTCGTTGTTTAAGAGAGATTCATTATTTAACCTGCTTTTGATCTCAATCTTTGTTCTTCATTAAGCTAGTCTTCAGTTAGTTCTAGGCCTACGTCTCAAAACTCCTTTATAATTTTTTGAAGCCCTTTAATCAAAGCTTCAATTAACCGTACTTGAAAAGTCTAAGTCTATAAAGTTTAAGCCTTTAACAAAGGGTAATAGGATTTGAAAACGTTAACTTTATACACAAGTTTAACAAAGGAGCGGGTTTCATTTCAAATATTGGTTAAGAAAAATCTAACAGGATTTTGGATTTAGTTATTCATATTTCATTCATTAATACTTTCAAAGGATTTAAAGGTAATGAAGTTGCTTTAATATTTACTGATTTGTTCTGCTCTTAAAGTTCATGGTCGTGAAATATAAAGAACTGTACAAAGATATTTTGCGCCTTGTAAAAAAGTTAACCAACGCACTATGGGACCAAACGGTGCGTTCCATCTCAAAAATGTATAACTTTTTTGTTTCTGGATATTTTGAATTGAAATTTTATATACGTATTCCTGAATACTTATGCTAATAGATAATTAAAACATTGCCACTTTAAAAATTACGATTATTAAGTAAAAAAAATACTAAAATAAAATGTTGTACATTTTCATTCAAAAATTAAATTAGATTATTAAAATTAATTGTTTGCTTACATTAGGTTAAATTAAAATTATTAATTAGTTAATACCTACCAAATTACATAATTTAAAACTAAAAAAAAAAAGCCATGAAAAAACAAACATAATGACATACATAAGCGTAATGCATATACCCCATTCCGTACTCCTGAAGTAATTCCATGTTTTTACGTTTTATTGTACTCTCCGAATACGCGTCATATGTTGAGGTTACTGCACGAATTCAATGGTATCTACTAATCAATTTGTATTTTGGCCCTCGAAACGATCTTGTTTTCTATGAGCTTTGATTTGTTCTGCTCTTAAAGTTCATGGTCGTGAAATATAAAGAACTGTACAAAGATATTTTGCGCCTTGTAAAAAAGTTAACCAACGCACTATGGGACCAAACGGTGCGTTCCATCTCAAAAATGTATAACTTTTTTGTTTCTGGATATTTTGAATTGAAATTTTATATACGTATTCCTGAATACTTATGCTAATAGATAATTAAAACATTGCCACTTTAAAAACTACGATTATTGAGTAAAAAAAATACTAAAATAAAATGTTGTACATTTTCATTCAAAAATTAAATTAGATTATTAAAATTAATTGTTTGCTTACATTAGGTTAAATTAAAATTATTAATTAGTTAATACCTACCAAATTACATAATTTAAAACTAAAAAAAAAAAGCCATGAAAAAACAAACATAATGACATACATAAGCGTAATGCATATACCCCATTCCGTACTCCTGAAGTAATTCCATGTTTTTACGTTTTATTGTACTCTCCGAATACGCGTCATATGTTGAGGTACTGCACGAATTCAATGGTATCTACTAATCAATTTGTATTTTGGCCCTCGAAACGATCTTGTTTTCTATGAGCTTTCACCCATTTTTGGTTACAAATCGTTATCATTTTTTTTTGCATACTTTTCATAGCCGTATTCACATCCGTTGTTGATAAATGGAAATTGTCCAACAATTATTTTTCAATATCTGAAGTACTTTTCCCGCTTATTATCTGAGCACATAGGTATACCGCGTCGAGAACAAACGAATTCACTCATTTTGAACTTTTATTTTTCACTCTTTTTTACAGCAAATTTACAGTTACTGAGGGAAGGTATACGGACACTTTGACGAACACGCTGAAAACCCGAGATTTATAGGACCCTAGTTTCAGTAACTTGTGCAAAACCAATGAGAAAATTGATAAAAACAGTTCTCACAGAAATGCAGTTACCGGTACTTATTATAGGTAATTACCTCAAGATATAAAACTATGCATCATAATTTTTGTGATAAGTGTGGTAAAAAAATATTATGTGAAAATATATTTCGGTCGACATTTTTGCTTCTAGCTCGAAATGGCGCAGCAATGTCTGAGGTTTTTTTTATTTCCTTGTATTACTGAATAGTTAACGAATCTAAAAATGTCATTAACTCGACACCGGCAGACACCGATAACAAGGAAACCTCAACTTGAAAATTAAAAAGACGGAAAATTTACTTTTTTTTTTTCTATTTATTTAAAGGGGCTTGTTCAATTTGAAGATGTCGCCCCTGGAAAATTTACTTATGTCACTTAAAATTAAATAAAAAAACTATAAACATTATTTCTCATAAAAACATAACATACTTATAAACTAGAGATCTTGAGCAATCCAAAAATGTATAATACTTATGTATTCCCTTGAAGAACATAGAAAATATCTTAAGTTTAACTTCCATAATGAGTAATCTAGTTAAAATAGAATGTCAAAGTATAAAGTTTGGGTGTAATTTTAAATACCTAAAACATTTTTTTATTTTTTTTTACTATTATATCGGATAGATCTATTATCTAAGAATATAAAACAATCAAAACGGTTTCAGTAACACGACTTTTGTCCAAACCCTTTTTGAGATGAAAAATACTGTTTGGTCCCATAGTGCAACGGGCTAAGCTTCCGCTGTCCGTCCATCCGTCCGTCCGTCCGTCTGCCTGTCTGTCAGCCTCAGCCTCAGCCTCCAAAATAGGTAGACAGTTGAAATTTCACAGAATGTGAACGGTTGTTGCCGCTATAACAACAAATTATAAAAAAAAAATTAAAGGGGGCTCCCCTGCTACAATGGGTCCAAACACTTTTTTTCTTTTTTTTTTCGGATGGAAAATCATCAAATGACTCCTCCCGCTCTGGGCGGAGCAGGAGGGAGTGACAGACTTTTACTGACTAAAACCCATCCATGTTCCTTCATCGCCCTTTGTGTTCCGGGGCCACGGTATCTCTTTCGAACAGTCCCACAACCTCGGATGGTTCTAAACCCTTTATGCGCGAATCCGACTCACACTTGGCCGGTTTTTACAATAGATACATTTCACAAAGTATTATGAACGACGTCACCCTGTAAATAAACGTCATTTGATCGGCAAAAAATTCTTGTAGCACAGTAAATAATTGAAGTACCTACTTTGAATATTAACTTCAATGCTAAACTGACTGTGCAAAAACTAACTTCAAACATTAAAGCAATTTATTAATACGGGTCGCACAACACAAGACCTGACCTGACCCCACATGGGCGGGCCAGACATCTAAATCATGGATGTAGATAGGTACTTACATACAGCAGCATTCAGATTAGACCTTCAAATTCACCTTTAAGAGGTGAATAACTGAGTACCTAAATCTTTTGTGTAGATATAGCAACTTGAAAATTATATATAAACCAATAGAATTCATAATTTTACCTAGCCTTTTCCTATGTTGGGGTCGGTTTCCAGTCTATCCGGATGTAGAAGAATACCAGTATTTTACATGGGGCGACTATTTATCTGACCTCCACAACCTAGTTAGTATTGGATAACACGATACCCCTAAGTAAGACTGGTGTCAGACTTTCTGGCCACAGACTGGTAACGACTGGCAAAGATCTAAAACTGATGAAGACTTTGATGACAGATTAAGTAGGATTAGGATACTGAATAGAGGAGGAGAAAGAATTGCACGATTAATAAAAGTTTTATTAAAGTTATGGCTATATCAAATAGGTCCAGCAGACAACAAGACTAATCTTAACTGAAATTAAAGCGCGATCGAAGAAGCGACATTAACAATAAATTGTCATAGAGTGCAATAAAAGATGCACTAACCAAACGGCACCGATTAAAAATGAATGAGCAAATTGACAACTCCATGGGTCTTACAATAAATCAGACAATCTCAACTGAAATTAAAGCGTGATCAAAGAAGCGACATTAACAATAAATTGTCATGGAGTGCAATAAAAGATGCACTAACCAAACGGCACCGATTAAAAATGAATGAGCAAATTGACAACTCCATGGGTCTTACAATAAATCAGACAATCTCAACTGAAATTCAAGCGTGATCGAAGAAGCGACATTAACAATAAATTGTCATGGAGTGCAATAAAAGATGCACTAACCAAACGGCACCGATTAAAAATGAATGAGCAAATTGACAACTCCATGGGTCTTACAATAAATCAGACAATCTCAACTGAAATTAAAGCGTGATCGAAGAAGCGACATTAACAATAAATTGTCATGGAGTGCAATAAAAGATGCACTAACCAAACGGCACCGATTAAAAATGAATGAGCAAATTGACAACTCCATGGGTCTTACAATAAATCAGACAATCTCAACTGAAATTAAAGCGTGATCGAAGAAGCGACATTAACAATAAATTGTCATGGAGTGCAATAAAAGATGCACTAGCCAAAAAGCACCGATTAAAAATGAATGAGCAAATTGACAACTCCATGGGTCTTACAATACATAGTTGAACTGGACATTTTGACAAAATACACCAATAGCGCCATACCACCGCTGAAAATTTCAATCAAGCGCCAAAATATCCTAACTACAGCCACATAGCCATTCCAGACACCTGAACCATGAACATTTATAAAACATGCACTTTCACCAAAAAGCGCTTTCATCAACTCTCATGTACAGCTCAATACACTTACTGAATAGCTGAGCAACCCCTTTGTATGACCTTGGCCACGTCAAACTGCGCTGCAGGCAATTTCGTATGATGGAATTTTTAATAACAAGCGCTGTTTCGCGTTATGACCATTTTCGTACATTGCTGTTGTGTACTTTGTGCGGTTAATGCGTGTTTTTAATTGGCTATGAATTTTGAATTTGGCTGCAGGTTAATTTTGGTAGTTATGCTGGTGTTATTATGTTTTCTTTTTGATTGTAGTTTTAAAATGTTGACTTGTTAGTTAATAATTTGTTTCACCGTTATGAAATACCTACTACAGCTAAGCCATTTGTTTAAGTAAAACAGCAGATAATTCTGCAGACTTTCAGACTGTTTTTATACAATCTTTGCTCTCACAAAGAATTATAAAGAGGTAACATTTGTTTGTAAGTTTGTATGTAGGGGGTAATCTCCGGAAGTAATGAACCGATTTCAAAAATTCTTTCACCATTCGAAAGCTACATTCACCTTGAGTGACATAGGCTATATTTTATCCCCGTACTCCCACGGGAACGGGAACTACGCGGGTGAAACCGCGTGACGTCCGCTAGTTTTTAATAATTCGGACAACCCTGAAACACGAAATCTGCATACATTTTGTGTTCACGTAAATCGACATTCCATGCTACTATAGTAAAAGTTGTTCAAACATAAGTGTTTCTGTTTCTACAAAATACTGTCTTTCTTGTTCTTTGAAAAATAACTTTACGGAAAACAAAAGATAAGCACAGTTTATTCCTTTGTCATAATAACGCGGAATCAGTACTTTGTTTGCATTGCTTACCTGACTGGGAACCTCAGGAGTATCCATCTAATTTCTTTTCCTCACAAACGAAAGAGATGCGTTCCTCGGAAATTGAGAAAGAAGGGGACACACTGAGCTAGCTTGTGTACAAATATCACTGACGTTTGAACCACTTAAAGGCAGGGTGATTGGTAATTGGGTGCATTTCTTGAAATAGGTGATACTAGACCTTGTATTGTAACAATTTTGACATGATAAATTGGGGTCCAAACTGTTTGTTTTTGAGAAATCGAACTTAAAATTGCTCGCAGAACGGATGGCCGATGCGGCCGAAAAGTTCTTCAGTGGCGACCGCGAACCGGAAGACGTTGCGTTGGAAGGCCTCCCACTAGGTGGACCGATGACCTTGTTGCGGGAATCCACTGGATGCGAGTCGCACGGAACCGGTCGATGTGGCGTCACTTTTGGGAGGCCTATGTCCAGCAGTGGATGTCGGCTAAAGTGATGATGATGATGATGAACTTAAAAAGTTTTTTGGAAATTTTCCACCCCTCCAACATAAACTGTTAATTATGAGAAATCTACGCCGTTCAGGGCATTAAACTTCGAAAACAAATTTGTCCAAAAAATGCATCTGTTTTTTTTAAATTAAGCGCCTTATAGCTCGTGTTATGAAATTTTTCTTTGTTTTTCGGGCCAGGTTTCTCGTAATAAAAATATGCCACTTGTCGTGCAATTACAAGACCGACTTCAAACTTAGTAGTGTTCTGTGTGATTGGCCAAATTCAATTCGCTTTAATATTAGTAAAATTAAACGCAATTCCTCAGTGCATCCCCATAACAAACCGCGTCGTATTACCTCGTAATACCAAAACATTTTTGTTTGATGTTTGTTATACTTAATGTTGATTCCCCTTTCCCCGTCTGTCCGTTTATTTGATATATAGAGGTTTTATTAATATTTTCCTTTCATTCCCTTTGTGTGAACAAACATGAGTGCTCGGTAAAGGTGTATTAGAAGATTGGAGGTAAGTAGTAATGTTCGTCTATGTGCACGGACCGTTAGAAGGGGTTCTAATAATATGAGCTTGGGGTAAGACCATTCTATTATTGTAACATACTGACTGGCTGCTAGGCTTAAATGGGATTGGGCGGGTCACGTAAGCCGCATGCACAACAACCGCTGAAGAACAGTCTCAACACGATTGATGCCTGAGGATGGACGGCGCGAGAACCTCACGTCCCGGCGCGGGCCTGTGGACGGAGACCTATGGACTAGCTCGCCATCCGTCCGTCTCATGACGACAGGCCGTGTCGACGGCGCGTTCGTGTGTTACGTGTGCCTCAAAGAGAGTCAGCAAAAGGAGGGGGTCCGCAAGGGCCGATGCCTGCCGTGGCTGCGGGGCTGTTCGAAAGAGATACCGTGGCCCCGGAACACAAAGGGCGATGAAAGAACATGAATGGGTTTTAGTCAGTAAAAGTCTGACACTCCCTCCTGCTCCACCCAGAGCGGGAGTAGCAGTTTTTAGTTTAGGAGCAGTAGTTTAGTATCGATGTAGTCAAAAGGTGCTGTGGACCAACTATTTTGAAAGTTGGACAACTGCCCCTAGTAAAGACCCATGGTCCAACTAGTTGTACAGAGCAGTTGGGCCACTGCCCCGGAATGGATGTAGTCTGCGTTTTTCAAAACTTTTACTCATTTTCTGTTGCAAGAACAGTTGTGTGTTATTGTAGCTGTGTAAGTAGTTATGGCTATATCATCATATTTTTCTATCTATTCAGTGGAAAAACTTGTTGTTTCGTCAATAAATCACATGTGTTTACTTACAAAGTCTGTGAACTCCATGTGTTATTATTTTAGTGTATAGTGTATTTATTTTTCTAAAAGTTTATAAGTAATTGTTAACTTCATATTTATGTTTCAACGTATTGTAAAGTGAGGTAGGTTACGTTAACAAACATGTTGGTTCAGTTACATTGACCTTTCTGTATGCATTAGTTTTAATTGATCAGCTGACGGCAACACAGATCAGCTGTTCAAACAAATTTGAGAGTTACTATGTGGAGTTTCCAGTATACATACATAGTATACGTATATACATAAACTCACGCTTTTTTAAGACAGAAAATACAGAACGCCACCAAATACGATCCTTACCATACTTCTTTCGCCTCGTCCACATCTGGTCCAGTTTCCAGTATTTTGCAAAGAAATTGGAAATGTGGAGAAAATAGGTAGGTACCACCGAGTTCACTGACGGTCTGGCACTTGTGACCTAAGTAAGTCATAAGGGTGAAAAGTGATGACCTAAGTAAGTCATAAGGGTGAAAGTGATGACCTAAGTAAGTCATAAGGGTGAAAAGTGATGACCTAAGTAAGTCATAAGGGTGAAGTGAAGACGGTCAGTGAACTCGGTGGTACCTTTTCTGTGATGTTGGATGGGATTTGGGTTCCTCTTATTGCTAGGTTATTTGGAATGGTGGATTTCGAAATGATGTACTGAATACATTATACATAATAACCGTTTTAGCACCGGTGTCCCTTCTCCCCTGCGTTTTCATTAATTATTTAAGATTTCCAGAATAAAATAAATACAAAAAAGGGTCAAAAATTGATGCAGTAGGTATGGTACACTTAATCAACTTAACATGCTGTTTATATATTTCACGCAAAGGACTACCCATACAACCTGTTTTACAATACTCCCTTTGTAGTAACCGGTTAAAACAACCCTTTTGATATAGGAAACCCGTGGGGTGATATCTGCTAATATAAGCTCCCCCTATACCTCCTATTGTTGTGACGTCTTTAGATGATAACAAAACATGTTTGGGGGTGAAGGGGGTACAGTGCTGCAAGGTATTACCTTTTTAATCATCTATGCTTTGATATGATATGTTTGTGTGAAAGTTTGTTGTCTTCGTTTTGATTGAGTAATGGAGATAATAAAATAGACGGAGAGAGGAGGGAATGTGGGGTGCCTTTTCAACTAAGGTACTGATTTTACTTTCAATTGAGGGTTTAAGCCAAATGCCAAAATTACTGAATATACCTAAGTTAAATGATGTAGGAAATCTAAAAAAAGACATTATTCTCCGTTACAAGGAAATTAAAAAACCGGCCAAGTGCGAGTCGGACTCGCACACGAAGGGTTCCGTACCATTGACTGTATTTAGTATTTGTTGTTATAGCGGCAACAGAAATACATCATCTGTGAAAATTTCAACTGTCTAGCTGTCACGGTTCATGAGATACAGCCTGGTGACAGACAGACGGACAGACAGCGAAGTCTTAGTAATAGGGTTCCGTTTTTACCCTTTGGGTACGGAACCCTAAAAACGATGGTTGTATGACAAAAACGAACAGTAATTTAAGGTCGGGGGGCTTTCGGGACCAGTTTCGTAATTCGAAATAAATAAATCAATTTACCAAAAAAAGAATTGTTGCCACATCGCACATTTATATCAGAGTTGTCTCTTGGCTTGATAGATGGCGCTGAGATTGAATTAGATCGCACTGTTTTTTTTAAAACGGGTCCATCAGCATCTGCCTGCCTTTTCCCAACCTTGTTGGGGTCGGTTATTTTACATGGAGCGACTGCCTATCCACAACCACCACCACAACCCAGTTGGACTGGTTGTCAGACTTTTTGGGCCACTGACTACCTGTAACGACTGTCAAAGATCTACAAATGACAGCCGGGACTAACTGCTTAACGTGCTTTCCGAGGCATGGAGGAAACCCGGTATGTAATGGGTGGTCACCCATCCACAGACCAACCTAGGCAAGCACGGCTTAACCTAAAGATGGACCCAAGCGGCTGTTATTATTTAGCCACGAGCTCCTCTCAGTATGTTATATTTAGTTACTAAAATGTCGTGAATAGCTTCATCATCTTCCTGCTCTTATTCCATGTTACTTGTGGTCGGCGCAACACGTTTTTTTCTTCGATTCTTCCCTGTTAATCAACAATTAATTGTTGATCGAAGGTAATAATTAAGTAATTTGATTTAGATAAATCAATTTACCAATAAAGGAATTGCCACATCGCGCAATTATCTCTGAGTTTTCTCTTGGCTTGATAGATGGCGTTGAGATCGAATTATATCGCGCTATGTTTTTTTTTTAAAACGGGTCATACATATTATTATACGTTCTGATTGTGGGCCACGAAAGTACGTGGCCCGTATGTTTGTATATTTAGATTGGGCCCTTTCTGGTCAGATAGGCAGTCGCTCCATGTAAAATACTGGTATTCAGCTGCATCCGGTTAGAATGGAAGCCGACCCCAACTTAATTGGGAAATAGCTAGGCAGAGGATGATGGGCTCTTTCTGGTTCGATCATTAGTCATAAGTCAAAGAAAATAAAATTATCGTTTATTATTGTAAAAATAATTATAACCTTATAAATTTTTCGATGCAGAATTATTGTTTTTTTTATTATTCATTTTATGATTAGTGCCCATTTAATAAGCCAATGTTTGCATTGCAATACTACATTCATTTGACAATGCATTCTTATGATAATATGCCACAATAACAACACAGATAAGTAAATGTCTGCACTTCAGGAATGATTTGCATCATCAATTATTGAGTTTCATAATTTCGAGTGCTTCACACAAGCCAAAACATTAAAAAACCATACTGTACTTTTGTGAGAAGCCACTTGTAGTTCGCATCTGAAACACGTGCCAATAATATTTTCTTGCAAAAACAAATCACGACAAAACCAAACCCTTCAAGTGGCGGGCGCAAAAAGAAGCTCCCTTCAAATATCACGTTACACGGATTGTGTTTCCTGAATTAAAAGTTTGAGGAAGTTTGCATTCTGTCGGCTTCTATTCTAAGAAATAATAAATATAAGTATTAAATAAAGGGTGTGAAACACCTCTTAACGAAGCCGAAAGGCACTTGTTCTCGCCGTCATTGCGATATTTTTTTTGTTCTACACCATACCTGGGAACCTTCTAGTTTCGAAGATATTGGGGGTCAAAGTTCTAACTTTTTGATAAGTTTTTTTTTTTAATACAAGTTTTTAATGTAAGATTTTTACTTTGAACACCTTCACGACCCCCGTACTATTCAATTCTTCCATCAGCACAATGTTATGAGTGCGTTACATTGAGTTCTACCACAAAACATGATTTTTCACCCCCAAAAAAATGTTTCCCAGCAATAATTTTTGCGTAAAGTTACTTAGTTTGATGTACAGAATGCTTGGTTGACGGCTTCGTGATGAGGTTGTTTACACCCTGTATTTCTAAAGGGTCTTTCTTAACAAATTGAGTTTTTGATATAGGATGCGATAAGCAGGGTGTCCGGCAACGAATGGATAACCTTGAAATGGTCCATAGCAGAACCATTCAGAAAAAGAAAAAAAAACTATTTAAAAAAAAATTTCATCCGCAGATGTAGGGCCTGCATAAGAATGGGGGGCCATATTAAATTTTTTTTCTTCAGTATTTATTATTCATCATTTATTTATCCTTGTCTACATTAATAGCAATAATTCACCATTTAGGGCAGATACAATATTATGAATTGGACCTTTATCAAATCTAATTGAAACCCACATTATTTTAAAATTATTGGTCACTCATGTATGCATACATTTTTTTTTACCCAAGATCTTTAAATTTTGTTTAAAAATTAATTCAAACTAATTTTCCAAAATAAATGAACTTGCTTACAGGTACTACTTATGATAGATTATTGTTTCGTATTTTTTTCTAAATGGCCGTTCTACTATAACCCATTTCAAAGTTATCCATTAATTACCGGACACCCTTTATAGATAGACCGATTTTTTTGATGTTGCAAGCGCGATTGATTATCATGAGGTCCAGCGTTTGATTCACAGGCAGGTCCACTGCCTGTGAATCAAACGCTGGACCTCGCTGCCGTACAGTAACACTTGAAATTTTTTCTTTGTAATTAGAGACCGCATAACATTAATAAAGAAAATCTTACATTAACTACTGAAGCAAAACACAACCTATTTAGTACAATAATTAAACATACATATTTTTTATGTATTTAACTAGCAACATTTGTTTTATTTTTTCTTTTAAATATTCAAAATCTAATTTCTGCAATAGCAACACTTTCTCTATTTAGCCCTTTGCTACAACCATTTCAGCAATTTTGTATTTTATTAATATAAAAAGAATGGTATTAATAATGGTATGGTAGTAATATCAGAAATGGTAGACATCCGCAAGAGAACCAAGGTTACCGACGTAGCCTGAAGAATTGCCAAACTTAAGTGGCAGTGGGCAGGCACATTGCTCGCAGAACGGATGGCCGATGGGGCCGAAAAGTTCTGGAGTGGCGACCGCGAACCGGAAGACGTTGCGTTGGAAGGCCTCCCACTAGGTGGACCGATGACCTGGTGAAGGTTGCGGGAATCCGCTGGATGCGAGTCGCACGGGACCGGTCAATGTGGCGACAATTGGGGGAGGCCTATGTCCAGCAGTGGACGTCTTTCGGCTGAAATGATGATGATGATGATGAATATAAAAAGTGGATTTCAATATATTCAGTTTTTCAATCACAAATTAATACTACCCACTTTGTAACATCTTATAAATGTACTACAATCTGTTTTTTATATAAATAAAGATTATTATTATTAAAATAAAAAAAAATGTCGTTTGTATTATACACAATCTATGATCTGATAACATGACTCCAAGTCCCCCATGACAACTGTGAAGTGAGTTTTGGAACCATGCATGGCTTTAGAGATATCCTCAAACATGGTCTCCACTTCGTCGTCGGGGTGTGCCGAGGTCGGGGCGTAGACCTGTATGACCTTCAGCGAATATCTTGAGGATATTCTGAGTATAAGGTACGCCACCCTGGTCGACACACTCTCGATCTTCACCACGTTGTTCACAAGGGACTTGTGATCTGATCACAAAAATAAATAAATATTTCATCTTCATCGTCATCATTCTCTTGCTCTTATCCCAATTCATTTGGGGTCGGTCAGCATGTCTTCCTCATCAGACACCTCCTTTTTTTTCGGATGGGAAATCATCAAATAACGTCTCCCGCTCTGGGCTGAGCAGGAGGGAGTGTCAGACTTTTACTGACTAAAACCCATCCATGTTCCTTCATCGCCCTTTGTGTTCCGGGGCCACGGTATCTCTTTCGAACAGTCCCGCAACATCAGACACCTCCTTCCGTGCCATATCATCTTCACACAGTCCATCCATCGTTTTTAAGGTTCCGTACCCAAAGCCCCAGGCTGTATCTTATGAACCGTGATAGCTTAGACAGTTGAAATTTTCACAGATGATGTATTATCGGTTGCTGCTATAACAACAAATACTGTACAACAGAATAAAATTAATATCTAAGGGGGGCTCCCATACAACAAACTTAAATTTTTTGCCGTTTTTTGCTCGATATTAATAACGGCAACAGGTCAACGCTTGAAATATTCACAGAATATTGAGTTGTACATTCACTTTAAAAATAAATATGCTCATCAAAACAAAAGAAAATCACGGATATTATCCCGTAAGTACTTGAAAAACCGTGAAAGTCTAAAAAAGTGTAAAAAACTGGCCAAGGGTTCCGTACCATTGACTATATTTAGTATTTGTTGTGTCTGGTGACAGACAGACGGACAGACGGACAGACAGACGAACAGACAGCGAAGTCTTAGTAATAGGGTTCCATTTTTACCCTTTGGGTACGGAACCCTAAAAAATAATAATAACAAACTACCTCCTAGTTCCACAGTTACATATTTCTTGAATGAGACATTAAAAAATAATTCCCCGTTCGTTCGTCACATGCGCTAATTGGCCTCAAGTAGTAAAAACTTGCAACAATTCTCTGCGCATATTTCGCCTAATCGTCGCAATGAGCCATTTAGTTTAACCGGCCAGTAACTTCAACTTATGTGTTGATGCTTAATCGCGGATGTAATTTCAAATGACGCCGACATAAGAGAGGCATTCCGGAATATTCCTGTGGGGCTTATTTTTGTGGTAGTAGATATAGTATTTTTGTGAGCACTCGATATTTTAATTCTAGTTCGTAAATAAGTATTTTGGTTTATTTCTATTTGGTGGGTGCTTAATGAGGGACGGGATGACCTAGATGCGTATAACAAGGGCTGATTCAATGGCTTAGGAAAACAATAACTAAAAAAAATTGTCGAGGCCCTTGCCCACTCGTATCGTCAAACAATAAAAAACTTTGTATAAATTAGCATTATTGGTTTGATCAGTTTCAACAGGGGGTCAAAAATGGCGGATACTGAATATGAATATATCTATACTAATCTATACTATAATAATATTATAAAGAGGTAACATTTGTTTGTAAGTTTGTATGTTTGTTAGTTTGTATGTAGGGGGGTAATCTCCGGAAGTAATGAACCAATTTTAAAAAAATGTTTCATTGGTAGAAAGCTACATTATTGGTGAGTGCTATAAGATATATTTTATTCCCGTACTCCCACGGAAACGGGAACTACGGGGGTGAAACCGCGGGACGTCAGCTAGTATATTATAAACTAGCGGACGTCACGCGGTTTCACCCGCGTAGTTCCCGTTCTTGTGGGAGTACGGAGATAAAATATAGCCTATGTTACTCTGGGTGAATGTAGCTTTCTAATGGTGAAATAATTTTTGAAATCAGTTCATTACTTCCGCAGATTACCCCCTACATACAAACTTACAAACAAATGTTACCTCTTTATAATATTAGTATAGATATGAATTACCTATGTTTCAATTCGTAAAATTTTCATAAAATTAATGACAGTTCATACTATTAACGGCGTCTCAGACTACTTTATGAATGTCAACGTAATTCATTTATTATCCTATTTTGATTCTGCTAAAGCGGCCCTTTAGGCACCCAGGTCTTCTAAAATTATGCGAATAGAGTAAAGTGAGATAAGCAAAAAATAACTTGAAAAAGTGTCATACAAAATGTTTTGTACTTCCAGAAATAAATATCAGTTAATTCCAGACAGTAACTGAGAAATTACTAAAAATTAAATAAATAATGTAAAACCCTAAAAATATCGCACATTACGGAAAATATGGCTTGCTTCGTTAATACCACTACGGTTCGTTGTCCTCCCGGCATCCGTCGGGCATATTTTCCTCATCAAAGCACATTACTTCGGCGGCGGTGACCGCGGTCCCTCTCACGACATACTTCCCATGTTTCTCTAATCTTCAAATATTTGTACCACGCATGTAACTAGGGGAAATAAGTTATTTCGTCTTGATGGAAGCATTTTTGCTGATGGCCATGACGTAGCTCAGTTTTAAGGCAAGTTTCTTGTTAAATTGTTTTACTTATAGACAAATTTCTATGTTGTGACATGTTTGGTTCCAAAATTAACGCTATCCCTTCATCATCATCTGCCTAGCCTTTTCCCAACTATGTTGGGGTCGGCTTCCAGTCTAACCGAATGCAGCTGAATACCAGTATTTTACATGGAGCGACTGCCTATCTGACCTCCACAACCCAGTTAGTACCGGGTAATACGATACCCCTTGGTCAGACTGGTTGTCAGACTTTTTGGGCCTCTGACTACCTAACGACTGTCAAAGATCTACAAATGACAGCCGGGACCAACGGCTTAACGCTATCCCTTAATTCATATAAATTCAAATGTTTAAAATTTCAATTTAACTAATTAATTTCAATTAATATAAATTCAAAATTCAAGCATTTGAAACTTCATCACCATCAAGCGATTTACGCATTCGTCAGATGTGGATGTGAATTGCGAAATAGCTTATAACCATATGCAACTGCATACCAGTATTTTACATAGAGCAACTGCCTATCTGACCTCTACAACCCATGTTGTACTGAGTAATATGATGCCTTTTGGTAAGACTGGTTGCACGTGCCATGTCCTCATCGTGTCATCTCTCTGTGAAATTAAACCAGTTGTACAGGGTGTAGCGTAATTAATCGACAACCCTGTAGGTACTGCGCGTGGAGTACCCCAAGCCCTATAATATAAAAAAAATTCAAACCCCGAAGTCGATGAGCATGCACAATTTTTCATCACAGTTTTCACAGTAGGTGGTGCCCACTTAGAGCATTTTGAAATAAATGCTATTTTAACCAATTATTTTGTTGTTTTCTAGCACTTAACCGACGAGCACTTAGCCCTTTAACGTCATTGAGATAATATTATGAGTTGTGCATTGATCAAATTAACGACAATTTAGTTGAATTGTTGAATAAATAAATAATAAACTAAAAAATATGGGCGGCTAGATTTCCACACATTTTTTTTACACCATACGAACTCAAAATTAGGAAATGTTTTTATAGAAACATTTTTTTTTTCATTTTAAGTAATTTGTAAAAAAAGAAAACTACATGAGGTACTCTAAAACTGTAATACACTTCTTACATTTTTTTTATTTAAAAATATTATACAGAAATCAGATAGTGATAATTCCTTCGTTTGTGAACACGGTGGCCGAGGAAGTGACCAAAGGTGGCAATTTTTCAAGAAAATATTTAAAACGAAAATTTGCGCATGCCCATCGACTGGGGTTTGAATTTTTTTATATTATAGGGCTTGTTGTCTTCCACCCGCAGATATAGGGTTATCCATTAAGTACCTACCCTGTATTTATGGCCTTAAAAACCACTTTTGAATGTCAAACTTTAAAACAAAGAAAATCAATTTATTGATAGAATAGATTTGATTCTTACCCATTCGCAATGGTAGTTTCGTATGGACGAGAATGGGCACGAAACTTCATCGTTATTATAGTTCCTACATGTTCCTAATACATGTTATAGCACGCTGCTAGCTAATCTGAATAGCTTAACGATCATGTAATGCATAATCGCTAAGCCGATTTGCTACATTGTATGTTGCCCTAGTCTGGAATTATCAATAAATCGTCCTTCATGAGTTTGGCGTTTCTAGATAGTGTACCTAAGTCATAATTAGTGGGTATAGATGGAGGAGCTTATGGCTAAATAATAACAGCTGCTCGGTTCGATCTTTAGGTTAAGCCGTGCTTGCCTAGGTTGGTCTGTGGATGGGTGATCACCCTTACATAAAGAAAGAAAGAAAGAAAAGTATTTATTGAACTCACACAGGATAAACAGAAACAAAAAGATACAATAGAAATGACAAAATTATATAAAAAAGTAAACAAGAGAAAAAATATTTAAAAAAAACAATCAAACGGAGCCATACGGAGTTTCCTCCGTGCCTCGGAAAGCACGTTAAGCTGTTGGTCCCGGCTGTCATTTGTAGATCTTTGACAGTCGTTACAGGTAGGTCAGTGGCCCAAAAAAACTGAGTACCAGTCATACTATATAAGGGGTATCGTATGACCCAGTACTCCAGTTAGTACTGGGTCTGGTTGTGGTGGTCACATAGGCAGTCGCTCCATGTAAAATACTGATATTTAGCTGCATTCGGTTGGACTGGAAGCCGACCCCAACAAAGTTGGGAAAAGGATGATGATGATGGATAATACGGCTGAGATCTGAGAAGCGAAGTCGTACCAGAAAGTGCAGCTTTGGTATGGTCCGTTTTCACAATACGAAAAGATCTTTTTGATGACACTGAATAAAGAACTGCATCAGTATAGTGTTTAAGTATACAATACGCAGACGCAGACAATGCACCTCCTTGTGCACACTCAAGAATGTTTTCAATTTCATACTTAAAAGCAATACTTGAGCTCCCCTGTTTCTTTCTCTGTTCTTTGCGTCTCATCTGTTTTTTGCGATTTTGACAAAATCGTCAACCCAACGCGCAAATTGAAAAGATATCTTGTGTCATCATCTGCCTAGCCTTTTCCCAACTATATTGGGGTCGGCTTCCAGTTTTACCGGATGCAGCTGAATACCAGTATTTGGAGCGACTGCCTATCTGACCTCCACAACCCAGTCCAGAAGATATCTTGTGTAAATGTATGAAAACATTAATATTATATTATTTTCCTGTGTTTAGAAACTGAGTGGGAAAATTTACAAAAAATCAAAAACTGCTTCACCCTTGGAAATTTTATCCCAGATTTGGTACTTCCTCGAATTTTAGGAGAGGCATTTTCATCTGACAAATAAACCCGTATCCGACGATACAAGCACTAGTACACCCGAGATCACAAAGCATTTTTGTTGTAAAGGATTTTTTACGGCCTGCATCCTCTTACTCAAAACTCCACAAACGAAAATCCCAAAATATCTGGGATTCAAATAAAATGGACCGGGCGACGTCACACGGAGGTAGTCAATAAATCTCGAAACTGGAATGTTTGGTGTACCCATAAAACAGGGTTATGGTTTCCTTTTGCTACCGTCGTGTGTCGGTGCTCGAATCTAAGGCTCCTTTGATATAAATTCTGCGCGTTTGAAGTATGTGATATTGAAAGCGCGAGTAGTTATGATTTGGTTATGTTATAAATATCAATTTTCTCTAGAAGTACTGCTTAGCCTGTAGTATTTGATTTTGTCATCAGCACAATTGTTAGTTTTCCACTAACATGAAAAGTTGAGCCTAAACAACAGCGACTACCTTTCAATACACGAGCATCACACACGAAGTAGTCAAAAGAATCAAAGATAAGGTACCAATGATGGGCAAGAGAGCAATCTCAAGACGACGGCACGGATGGCGCAGAGGCAGGGCATGCGGTGTAAGATGGAAAGTGCCATTGTTTGTAGGAAAAATCTTCTGCGCCGCTCAAGAACCCTCATCTGTGGAGTGGTATATAATCTCCTATTAGATGGCAACTATTTTCTCTAAACAAAACAAAACTCGACATAAAGATAAAACACCAAAAAAGAAACTCAAAATACATCTGTCCAATTAGCAAAATTCTACCCTCCGCGGACAATTTATAACCATGACTCCTAACCACATGAATATCTAACAAGTGCTTAATAAACAAATTCTCGGATCGCCCCTGTGAAACCCTAAACGCCGTGCGGCGTGCAATCTCAGTAAATAATTGCACTTCCCCTCCATAAAGTCCGGAGGGAAGTTTGTTCACGTAAAATGATACAGGAACGTCTTGACTAGCGGTAAAGTGCGACGGAATTGGATACCTGAACTTGATACCGGTATTTTTTTTTTTAAAGGGACGTCGTGATTAGCTGTTTGTACGCTTGTTGGTACTTTGCAGAAAAAGGTTTTATAAATTGAGTGGTATTTTATTATTTCCAAGGTGTAACATAATAAACGCAATACCTCCCGTGTGGTCTCTCTGACCATGAAACAAAACAACTTTTGTTCTTTAGGATCATGAAATTAAAAAACACACAGTTGGAATTTGAAAAAAAAAAAAGTAAATTCATTAATTGATACTATATATATGATAATTAATTGATGATTGATTGAAGACGCTTTCTGACTTGCTACGCCTACTCAAAAAAATTGTGATAAGGACAAGATATTGATGAAATGAATATAGGTACAGGGTGGAATTTTTCAACCCCATCTGGAGGGAAAGTACCCTAAATCCTGGAGATAACAAATTTACTCAAAATAAAAGAAAAGATTGTGTAAGAAATCTTAGTATTGTGCTAATTTAAGAATCTTTAGTTGAGCTTGGCATGTAACTGTTTTTTGTCCCTAACATCATCTGCCTAGCCTTTTCCCAACTATGTTGGGGTCGGCTTCCAGTCTAACCGGATGCAGCTGAATACCTGTATTTTACATGGAGCGACTGCCTATCTGACCTCCACAACCCAGTTAGTACCGGGTAATACGATACCCCTTGGTAAGACTGGTTGTCAGACTTTTTGGGTCTCTGACTACCTAACGACTATCAAAGATCTACAAATGACAGCCGGGACCAACAGCTTAACGTGCTTTCCGAGGCACGGAGGAAACTCGGTATGTAATGGGTGGTCACCCATCCACAGACCAACCTAGGCAAGCACGGCTTAATCTAACGATTGATCCGAGCGGCTGTTATTATTTAGCCACGAGCTCCTCTTTTTTGTCCCTAACAAATAAAATAAAATAAATAAAAAAATACGAAATTTTAGATAAAAATTACTTATTGTTTTAAACATTTTACTCTAGTACAAAATTAGCCCCGGAATGTTTTTTTTAATTTTAAATCAGAAGTATTTGATTCAACCTACAAAATTATATAAAATATTGACTCAACACCAATTATTTTAAGAGTTATAGCCATTTGAACATAGCCCTGTCCCAGCGCAAAGGCTCCACAGCTGCAAATACATTGTATAATTTTTCAAAGACAATTGAAAACATTCTTTGTAAAGAGGATCAATAATAAGTTGTTTGTGCCTTTTAAAATAAATTGTTTTTAATCTATAGGAATGTATTGTATTTACACTACCTACGCAAGTGATAGTATTTAAACATAGAATATTGATGTACGTCAACCTACATCAAAACAAAATGTTTGTTTTGAATAGAAATAACAGTAAATTCTTTTTTTTTTCAAGCAAATTTATTTGCATCTGTTCCAATAAAGGAAAAAAAATATGACGTTTACAGAATCGAATGTAAAAGGGGACGTTTTTAGAAATAATAATAATAAATTTATTACTATGTTATGATATTTAATTAATTTGAATTACATTTAATTGTCGATTGTTTTAATTATCAAGCTAACATAATTTATGGACAGAAAAAGATCTGCGTGCCAAACATGAGTGTACTCTTAGTCGATACCATTTTAATGTTCTGGATGAGTGAATGGCCAATTCTCTAGAATGCTTGTGGAAACGCAGCAATGTGGAAATGACAAACAATTGCCTCACACGAAGTACAGTCACGAGCACCAATATGTATACACTTTCCTTAATTTGAACGCAATTTTCGCGAGAAATAACTATTGTAACTTGGAGATAGGATCTTTTCTATAAAAATATGAGTCCCAGAATACTATGTTCGAAACAACATGACATTATAATCAAAACAGTAGGAGAAAAACACATTTAAAAGTTGTTAAGTGTTTACATATTGGTGCTCGTGACTGTACACTACACTCTGAGTACAAGGCATATGTAGAGTATTAACGCCACGCTTTTTTGTAAGCTAATTTTAAAATAGCTCGTTGAGCTTGTTCCAGCCGTAACAAGCGGGTTTTGTTTGTTGCTCCCCAGACCGATACACAGTAACCTTATATTGACTGGCACAAGGTTAAACTGTACACAATGCGAATCAGCCTGGGTTTTGCGATAGACTTATTTTTTTTAATTTATGCGAGAGTTTTCTAGTTTTTTTCACAAGTGCATCAATTTTACTTCTATGTCAGATGTTCATCAATTAGGATTCCTAGGTATTTTATACAGGGAACCTGTTCAATTGGCGAGCAGAGACATCTTCCGCTGCTGACACTGCCACAAGTGTGAAGTTTAACTTGTAGCTATTTGTCAGGTGCAGACCAGACAGAAATGCTAAAGCACACTAACTTCGTTTTTCCAACATTTAAGGTTAATAATTTGTCTTGCAGCTAGGTAGCAACCTTTTTAAGCCCCTCCTGGGCTACAAAAAACCACATCGCTCCATGTTTTCTCATGGAAAATTATTGCAGTTTCATCCGCGAATGTAAAAATGCTAGCATTACAGAGTTCGAGAGAGCATAGGTCGTTTATGTAGATCAGGAATAATGTGGGGCCCAAAAAACTGCCTTGCAGTACGCCGTAATCAACATATGCAAAGTCATTGACATGTTCACTCATGCGAACTCGCTGTTTTCTCCTAGATAAGACCTAAACCAGTCCAAAGACAAGCCCTAATACTAATAATAATAATAAGACAAAGAAACTGTATCAAACGTTTTGGCTAGATCCAGGAAGACGCCGATACACTTTTGTCCTTTGTCCACTTTGCCAACGACAGAGTCAACAAGTTGGGTAACGGCGTCCTCCGCAGATCTGCCAGCACGAAATTCGAACTGATTTTCAGCCAGTAAATTATTGTGTTTTAAATACTCGATCACTATTCACAAAGTAACATTTTTGTGAATAGTGATCGAGATCGAGACATGAACCTCTCACCTCAAATTATAATAATAAGCTCGCTCCTATGCGCTCGGGATATATCTCTGCTTCAGTCTTCGGGGATTACAGGCATGATATTAATTTATGTTTTGTCTAGTAGTCGCAATGCGACTGCTGAGCATGAGATTCTGGGTTTGATATCCAGGTCAGAAGAAATGTTACTGGGATTTTCCATCAGCAATTTCTCACTAGCAGCTATAGAGTTTGGAATTGGGCTCGGTTGTTGTTAATAAACTTGCCCCTCACTATATAGGAACTAGCGGAATGTGGACGTATTATTAGGTATACTTCTACATAATTGGTGGATTACAGCTGTGAAGCTGTGTAAGGATACATTGGTCTGAAAATTGATACCACAGAGTCTTACCCACGTAGTAAGTCTTTCAAAACTAAAAGAAAAAATAAAAATGACTGTATACAAACATGTTTGCATTGACATTGACGGTAACCCTACCTACACTTCAACAAACTTATCTATGCAGGCGAGAAAACACAGAACTAAATAAATGTATCAAGTTTGACATAACGATGCGTTTTTTCTTGACAAGCAGCCCCCACCTTGAACCGCAAACGTAAAGTGGTGATACTGTACTTATGTTACTAACTTGACACCAGTGCACCTGTGAACACTGGTGTATTGTGTGTTAACATAATAATTTGTACAAAGTCAATATCTATTAGGAGAATGTAATTGGCGTCATTCTAAAGGACATAGGTAGCATTCATGTCAACATTAATGCTAATGCACTTGTAAGGACTGTAGCAAGTAACATACTCTTATAGAATTATCCATACTAAAATTTTAAATGTGAAAGTAACTCTGTTTGTTTGTTACATTTTCACGACTAAACGGCTGATTGGATCGTGATGAAATTTGGCAAGGAGATAGTTTATATCGTGGTAAATATAGATAACATTATACAACATAAGGTTTATATGCGAAATCCGAAACACGTGTATTTTTATGTAAAGAATCTAATGGGGGTAAAACACCTCTTAACGAAATCGAAAGGCACTTGTTCTTCTCGTCATTGCGATCATTTTTTTGTTCTACACCATACCTGGGCCTGGGCCTGCAGTCTCGACATTAGTAACGACGCTGTCGCAAAGTTACGATCGTTATAAAATAACGAAAAAGTTCGGTTGCAATAACGACGATTGCGTGAAACGCAAGTCTCTACATCCAAGTTATCGAGCAAAAGTCGTACATTTTCTTGAGTTCTTGACGTATCTATGTCGGTACGCTAACAAAAACGATATTTGGTAGTCTCTACACTCAAAGATAGCGATTATCGTCGGAATGATACCGATTTTTGTAGCTAATTTATCAATTTTCGCAAGAGTAACGAATATTTCTAACTACCATTTTTGACAGCCCGATAAGTGATTCGGTAGCATCGTTAGCTAATTTAATGGTGGTTTTTACGGAATTAATGACGAAAATTTTGCCGGATGGGCTTATAATTTGTCTGTACCGAAGTATGCTGTGCTTACAAGTCGAAACTAACATATAAATAGGTTCCGGACGTATGTGTGAAGTGAATAGGCGTCGCTGATATTCATTTCAGTAGGAAGAGGATTCATTTTAATAAAATAAACACAACTGTAATCAATTCCTATAATCAACTCTAATAACAAAGACATTCAATTATTCTTTTAGCAAGTTCTGTAGCACATTTTAATGTTTAAATTTTAAAACATTATGTAATGCAGGCAAAATGAAGGTCATGTAGGTACATAAGTATCTTTAATAGCAGAAAATGTGAAGAAACAGGACATTACAGTTATTTCAGTGCAGAACACATTCCGTGTATTCATAATCATTACAATGGCATGAAAATTACAAATCACAGTACAGTACATCATAGCTATACTTATCCTATGACAAAATTTTAAACAAGACACAATAGCTAATACACACTCATCATCTTTTTATTACAAAATAATACTGTCGACTAAAAGATAGCCTACATACAATCATTATCACCAAAACATTGTCCACCTTTAATTCATCTCAACACGGCATAGGTACAAACATAGACTGCATTAATAAAAACAATAATATACACAAATACTCTCTTCAAACAATACAAAATTATCAATTTTTGAAATACTAACATGAAAATTAACGCTAAAATTAAATTTCACAATGCATTTTTTATATAAGAAGCATGAGATGAACATTTTTGTACAAAAATATATAGGATAGGTCAACTACTTTCTAAGGTAAAGCATTATAAATTAATGGTATAACTTCTAATTATTTAGATTCTATGTACGGGTAATTCTACGAGTGACTTCACACGTTTGCGTAATTTCTATTTCGAATGAGTTTCATTTTACACTTAACAGGTTTGGAGAATTCATAAATGAAACAGGGAACACCATTTTATTACTTTTAGTTAAATGGTTCTGTGATTTGAAGATGGGTTGACAAGATTCAAACCTTTGGAAATTGAATATTTTGGAATTGTCTTGCACACAAGCATTTCTTTAGTGTCATTTAACCTCGTGATAGCTCGGCTGTGTATCCTTACAACTATAATTTATGGTAATATCGAATATTGGAACACTGCAATTACACTCATATAGTTTTGGAAAAATCTGATTAATATTACACACACTACGTTCACTCAGTTTGATTTTCTGCTTGTTCTTGGACATTCCTTGACCGTAGTCCCCAGTACCTTGGAGGCCTTTTGTAGTGTGACAAAACAGCTCAACAGCTCGATAAGTACACGCTGCTTCCGTTAACTTTGGCATGTTTCGACACATCACACGAAATCAGCGTGAAAATGAAAAATCCCTTGAATCTGCTTATTTCTGTATCTTGCCGGAATAGCAAGAGAATTGTTCACGGAGCTCCTTTATAAATTTCAGTCATCTCTTCACACACAACGACCTTACAGGCTTTGTCGAATTCCTGTATCATTTCACAGCTACATAAACGTGAATGTAGAAGTATATCCGATGGGGTCGCAGCTTTAGCCAGAAAAAAGTTGGCAGAGGTACTGTACTCTTGGCTATCAATGAAAAATGCTTGAGAAAACACCATTGAAAACATTTACACAACAAATAAATTGGTTGGTTTCCAATGACAACAACGCAAAACGGCAAGACCAATTGACAAGCTTGACACTAAGCCAATGTTGCAAGGAGGCATATTCTAATTTCCTTAAATATTGAATCATTTATTTTATTTTTTAAAACGTTTTTAGCTGTACCTACGAGTTTTCATGAAAAATAGTGCCTTCAAAATAAGGCTTATATAGTCTCAGTTTAAGATACAAGAAAACCAATTATTTTTATTGAACCGTGTTCTCTATTTCTCCCCATAACAAGGTGATTTTGTAAAGGCATACAATTGTCTTCGAAAAAGCCGAATACGTTTTTTCGCTAGCGTACCGACATCGATATGTCAAGTTTATTACGACTTTGCTCGTTAACTTGGATGTAGAGACTTGCGTTTTTCGCAAGCGTCGTTATTGCAACCGAATTTTTTCGTTATTATCTAATCGATCGTAAGCGACAAGCGTCGTCGTTACTAATGTCAAGGCTGCAAGCCCATCTCCTTGAATATGGGGAAAAATGGAGAACATGGTTAAATAAAAATAATTGGTTTTCTTGTATCTTAAACTGAGACTATAAAAGCCTTATTTTGAAGGCACTAGTTTTCACAAAAACTCTTAGGCAGAGCTAAAAACGTTTAAAAAAAATTAAATAAACTATTAAATATTTAAGGAAATTAAACTTTGCTTCCTTGCAACATTGGCGTAGTGTCAAACTTGTCAAAACTCAAAAGTCAATTGGTTGGTTTTGTTTATTTGTTGTTGTTAATAGTTGTGTTTCTGTTTCTAATTGTGTTTTCTCAAGCATTGATTGATAGCCAAGAGAACAGTACCTCTGCTAAACTCTGGCTAAAGCTGCCACCCCACTGGATATACTTCTACATTCACGTAGTAGCTGCGAAATGACACTGGAATTCGACAAAGCCCGTAAGGTCGTTGTGCTTGAAGAGATAGCTGAAATTCCTATAGGAGCTCCTTGAACAATTCTCTTGCTCTTCCGGCAAGATACAGAAATAAGCAGATTCAAGGGATTTTTCATTATCACGCTGATTTCGTGTGATGTGTCGAAATATGCCAAAGCTATCGGAATCAACATGTAGCGAGCTGTTGAGCTGTTGTGTCACACTACAGAAGGCCTCCGAGGGACTGGGGACTACGGTAACCGTAAAGGAATGTCGAAGAACAAGCAGAAAATCAAACAGTGAAATAGTGTACTTAGTGTGTGTAATATTGATCAGATTTTTTCAAAACCATATGAGTGTAATCGCAGTGTTCCAATAATAGATATTACCATAAATTATAGTTGTGAGGACAGCCGAGATATCACGAGTTTACAAAAGAAATGCTTGTATGTCTTGCATACAACCATTTCTTTTGTAAACTCGAAGCATTTCTTTTGGAATTGTCTTGCAATTCCAAAATATTCAATTTACAAAGGTTTGAACCTTGTCAAGCTTCAAATCAAAGAACCATTTAAGTAAAATGAATAAAAGAGGTTCCCTGTTACATTTATGAATTATCCAAACCTGTTAAGTGTAAAATGAAACTCTTTCAAAATAGAAATTACTCAAATATGTGTGAAGTCACTCGTAGAATTACCTGTACATAGAATCTAAATATTTAGAAGTTGTACCATTAAACTCTAATGGTCTACCTAAGAAAGTAGTTGACCTATCCTATATATTTTTGTACAAAAATACTCATCTCATTCTTCCCATATAAAAAATGCATTGTGAAATTTAATTTAAGTGTTAATTTTCATGTTAGTATTTCAAAAATTGTTAATTTTGTATTGTTTGAAGAAAGTATTTGTGTTTAGTATTGTTTTTATTAATGCAGATGTTTTAGATTGTTTTAATTGTGGGTATCGAAGAGCTACTTCATCTCAACATGGCTTAGGTGCACCATGTTGAGATGAAGTAGATCTTCCATACCCACAATTACAGACACAATTAAAATAACAATGCACCGTTCCCGATCGGGTACGGCTGGGGAGGTGTAAAATGTTTTGGTGATAATGATTGTATGTAGGTACTTATCATTTAGTCAAATGTATTATTTTGTACTATAAAGATGATGAGTGTGTATTAGTTGATTGTGTCTTGTTTAAAATTTTGACATAGGATAAGTGTAGCTATGATGTACTGTGATTTGTAATTTTCATGCCATTGGAATAATGATGAGTACTTAACACGGAATGTGTTCTGCACTGAAATAACTGTAAGTAATGTCATGTTTCATCACATTTTATGCAAATAAAGATACAAAGGTACCTACATGTATACGACCTTCATTACATAATGTTTTATACATTTACTTTTATAAAAATGTGTGAGCGAACTTGATAATAGAATATTTGAATGTCTTTGATAATAAAGTTGAATATAGGAATTGATTACAGTTGTGTTTTATTTTTATTTATATAAATGAATTCTCTTCCTACATATGAAATGAATATCAGCGATGCCTATTCACACATAGGGTAGGTACATCCGGAACCTATTTATAGGTTAGGGCACAGCATAGGTACTTCGCTACAGACAATAGACCGAGTAATAAGCCCATCTGGCACAATTTTTGTCAATAATCCCGTAAAACCACCATTAAATTAGCTTACAATGCTACTGAATCATCTAGCGGGCTGTCAAAAATGGTCGCTAGAACTAGAAATATTCGTGTTGCGAAAATCGTTATGTTAGCTACAAAAATCGTTACCATTCCAAGGACATTCGCTAGCTTTTAGTGTAGAGACTACCAAATATCGTTTACTTTGCGAAATCGTAACTTTGCGTCCGAATTCGCTAACTTTGCGATCGTTATCTATTAAACGTAAACCACCATTATGTCGAGACTGCAGGGCCTGCAGTCTCGACATAATGGTGGTTTTACGGGATTATTGACAAAAATTGTGCCAGATGGGCTTATTACTCGGTCTATCAATTGTCTGTAGCGAAGTACCTATGCTGTGCCCTAACCTATAAATAGGTTCCGGATGTACCTACCCTATGTGTGAATAGGCATCGCTGATATTCATTTCATATGTAGGAAGAGAATTCATTTAAATAAATAAAAATAAAACACAACTGTAATCAATTCCTATATTCAACTTTATTATCAAAGACATTCAAATATTCTATTATCAAGTTCGCTCACACATTTTTATAAAAGTAAATGTATAAAACATTATGTAATGAAGGTCGTATACATGTAGGTACCTATGTATCTTTATTTGCATAAAATGTGATGAAACATGACATTACTTACAGTTATTTCAGTGCAGAACACATTCCGTGTTAAGTACTCATAATTATTCCAATGGCATGAAAATTACAAATCACAGTACATCATAGCTACACTTATCCTATGTCAAAATTTTAAACAAGACACAATCAACTAATACACACTCATCATCTTTATAGTACAAAATAATACATTTGACTAAATGATAAGTACCTACATACAATCATTATCAATTTATCACCAAAACATTTTACACCTCCCCAGCCATACCCGATCGGGAACGGTGCATTGTTATTTTAATTGTGTCTGTAATTGTGGGTATCGAAGATCTACTTCATATCAACATGGTGCACCTAAGCCATGTTGAGATGAAGTAGCTCTTCGATACCCACAATTAAAACAATCTAAAACATCTGCATTAATAAAAACAATACTAAACACAAATACTTTCTTCAAACAATACAAAATTGACAATTTTTGAAATACTAACATGAAAATTAACACTTAAATTAAATTTCACAATGCATTTTTTATATGGGAAGAATGAGATGAGTATTTTTGTACAAAAATATATAGGATAGGTCAACTACTTTCTTAGGTAGACCATTAGAGTTTAATGGTACAACTTCTAAATATTTAGATTCTATGTACAGGTAATTCTACGAGTGACTTCACACATATTTGAGTAATTTCTATTTTGAAAGAGTTTCATTTTACACTTAACAGGTTTGGATAATTCATAAATGTAACAGGGAACCTCTTTTATTCATTTTAGTTAAATGGTTCTTTGATTTGAAGCTTGACAAGGTTCAAACCTTTGTAAATTGAATATTTTGGAATTGCAAGACAATTCCAAAAGAAATGCTTCGAGTTTACAAAAGAAATGCTTCGAGTTTACAAAAGAAATGCTTGTATGCAAGACATACAAGCATTTCTTTTGTAAACTCGTGATATCTCGGCTGTCCTCACAACTATAATTTATGGTAATATCTATTATTGGAACACTGCGATTACACTCATATGGTTTTGGAAAAATCTGATCAATATTACACACACTAAGTACACTATTTCACTGTTTGATTTTCTGCTTGTTCTTCGACATTCCTTTACGGTTACCGTAGTCCCCAGTCCCTCGGAGGCCTTCTGTAGTGTGACACAACAGCTCAACAGCTCGCTACATGTTGATTCCGATAGCTTTGGCATGTTTCGACACATCACACGAAATCAGCGTGATAATGAAAAATCCCTTGAATCTGCTTATTTCTGTATCTTGCCGGAAGAGCAAGAGAATTGTTCAAGGAGCTCCTATAGGAATTTCAGCTATCTCTTCAAGCACAACGACCTTACGGGGTTTGTCGAATTCCAGTGTCATTTCGCAGCTACTACGTGAATGTAGAAGTATATCCAGTGGGGTGGCAGCTTTAGCCAGAGTTTAGCAGAGGTACTGTTCTCTTGGCTATCAATCAATGCTTGAGAAAACACAATTAGAAACAGAAACACAACTATTAACAACAACAAATAAACAAAACCAATTGACTTTTGAGTTTTGACAAGTTTGACACTACGCCAATGTTGCAAGGAGGCAAAGTTTAATTTCCTTAAATATTTAATAGTTTATTTAATTTTTTTTAAACGTTTTTAGCTCTACCTAAGAGTTTTTGTGAAAAATAGTGCCTTCAAAATAAGGCTTTTATAGTCTCAGTTTAAGATACAAGAAAACCAATTATTTTTATTTAACCATGTTCTCCATTTTTCCCCATATTCAAGGAGATGGGCTTGCAGCCTTGACATTAGTAACGACGACGCTTGTCGCTTACGATCGTTAGCTATTATCGAAAAAATTCGGTTGCAAAAACGACGCTTGCGAAAAACGCAAGTCTCTACATCCAAGTTAACGAGCAAAGTCGTAATAAACTTGACATATCGATGTCGGTACGCTAGCGAAAAGACGTATTCGGCTTTTTCGAAGACAATTGTATGCCTTTACAAAATCACCTTGTTATGGGGAGAAATAGAGAACACGGTTCAATAAAAATAATTGGTTTTCTTGTATCTTAAACTGAGACTATATAAGCCTTATTTTGAAGGCACTATTTTTCATGAAAACTCGTAGGTACAGCTAAAAACGTTTTAATAAATAAAATAAATGATTTAATATTTAAGGAAATTAGAATATGCCTCCTTGCAACATTGGCTTAGTGTCAAGCTTGTCAATTGGTCTTGCCGTTTTGCGTTGTTGTCATTGGAAACCAACCAATTTATTTGTTGTGTAAAATTGTAAATGTTTTCAATGGTGTTTTCTCAAGCATTTTTCATTGATAGCCAAGAGTACAGTACCTCTGCCAACTTTTTTCTGGCTAAAGCTGCGACCCCATCGGATATACTTCTACATTCACGTTTATGTAGCTGTGAAATGATACAGGAATTCGACAAAGCCTGTAAGGTCGTTGTGTGTGAAGAGATGACTGAAATTTATAAAGGAGCTCCGTGAACAATTCTCTTGCTATTCCGGCAAGATACAGAAATAAGCAGATTCAAGGGATTTTTCATTTTCACGCTGATTTCGTGTGATGTGTCGAAACATGCCAAAGTTAACGGAAGCAGCGTGTACTTATCGAGCTGTTGAGCTGTTTTGTCACACTACAAAAGGCCTCCAAGGTACTGGGGACTACGGTCAAGGAATGTCCAAGAACAAGCAGAAAATCAAACTGAGTGAACGTAGTGTGTGTAATATTAATCAGATTTTTCCAAAACTATATGAGTGTAATTGCAGTGTTCCAATATTCGATATTACCATAAATTATAGTTGTAAGGATACACAGCCGAGCTATCACGAGGTTAAATGACACTAAAGAAATGCTTGTGTGCAAGACAATTCCAAAATATTCAATTTCCAAAGGTTTGAATCTTGTCAACCCATCTTCAAATCACAGAACCATTTAACTAAAAGTAATAAAATGGTGTTCCCTGTTTCATTTATGAATTCTCCAAACCTGTTAAGTGTAAAATGAAACTCATTCGAAATAGAAATTACTCAAACGTGTGACGTCACTCGTAGAATTACCCGTACATAGAATCTAAATAATTAGAAGTTATACCATTAATTTATAATGCTTTACCTTAGAAAGTAGTTGACCTATCCTATATATTTTTGTACAAAAATGTTCATCTCATGCTTCTTATATAAAAAATGCATTGTGAAATTTAATTTTAGCGTTAATTTTCATGTTAGTATTTAAAAAATTGATAATTTTGTATTGTTTGAATAGAGTATTTGTGTATATTATTGTTTTTATTAATGCAGTCTATGTTTGTTCCTATGCCGTGTTGAGATGAATTAAAGGTGGACAATGTTTTGGTGATAATGATTGTATGTAGGCTATATTTTAGTCGACAGTATTATTTTGTAATAAAAAGATGATGAGTGTGTATTAGCTATTGTGTCTTGTTTAAAATTTTGTCATAGGATAAGTATAGCTATGATGTAGGTACTGTACCTACTGTGATTTGTAATTTTCATGCCATTGTAATGATTATGAATACACGGAATGTGTTCTGCACTGAAATAACTGTAATGTCCTGTTTCTTCACATTTTCTGCTAATAAAGATACTTATGTACCTACATGACCTTCATTTTGCCTGCATTACATAATGTTTTAAAATTTAAACATTAAAATGTGCTACAGAACTTGCTAAAAGAATAATTGAATGTCTTTGTTATTAGAGTTGATTATAGGAATTGATTACAGTTGTGTTTATTTTATTAAAATGAATCCTCTTCCTACTGAAATGAATATCAGCGACGCCTATTCACTTCACACATACGTCCGGAACCTATATGTTAGTTTCGACTTGTAAGCACAGCATACTTCGGTACAGACTAAATAGAAGCCCATCCGGAAAAATTTTCGTCATTAATTCCGTAAAAACCACCATTAAATTAGCTAACGATGCTACCGAATCACTTATCGGGCTGTCAAAAATGGTAGTTAGAAATATTCGTTACTCTTGCGAAAATTGATAAATTAGCTACAAAAATCGGTATCATTCCGAGGATAATCGCTATCTTTGAGTGTAGAGACTACCAAATATCGTTTTTGTTAGCGTACCGACATAGATACGTCAAGAACTCAAGAAAATGTACGACTTTTGCTCGATAACTTGGATGTAGAGACTTGCGTTTCACGCAATCGTCGTTATTGCAACCGAATTTTTTCGTTATTTTATAACGATCGTAACTTTGCGACAGCATCGTTACTAATGTCGAGACTGCAGGCCCTGGGAACCTTATAGTTACGGAGATATTGGGTTAAGATTTTTACTCTAAACACCTCCACGACCCCTGTACTATTCAATCCATCCATCAGGACAATGTTTTGTGTGTGTTACATTGAGTTCTACCACAAAAAAAAAGATTTTTCACCCCAAAAAAAAAGGCTACCCAGCAATAATTTTTGCGTAAAGTTACTTAGTTTGTTGTACAGAATGCTTGGTTGACGGCTTCGTGATGAGGTCTATTACACCCTGTATGTATATAATTATTCAAAACTGTATCATGAAAAATCACAAAGTTATAAGCTTGTTGTGTTAACCTGGTTGTCCGTAAAAAAACGTGGTCACCACGTGGCAAGCGCCCCCGCGCCGCCCACGACGTGCGCCTGCGCCTAGTGCTGCTATGACCTGTCAGTTGTGCGCGTATTTTAGCGGATAGGTACTTATTGCCACTCGGGATCCAACTTGTATCCTTTTTAAAATATTTTTTTTCGGATAACATATAACATGGTGTAAAAATTATTGGAATCGATTCAGTTGCTTATTCTGAACAAACTATATTTAGGTTTTGCATCTAAAAATAATGTTGTAGGTATATATATAGGTCGTAGGCTATCTTTTTTCACACATGTCCACGCGAACGAAGTTGTAGACAACACCTAGTATTATAAAAAACGAAAGTAATTCTGTCTGTTACCTTTTCACGATTTGACTGAGTGGGTTTCGACGAAACTTGGCAAACGGGTAGACAATCAAATTTTAATGGCCTAGGTTAGGTTATAGGGTTTATTTCCCGTAGTACTTTCGTAAAGATAGAACTCATGTAGTTTCTGCTTACCTCGATGGTAAGAGGCGTGAGTTTACGTATGTTTGTATGTACGGTCTTTTGGAATAATATCCGACGTAAACGCAGGCGCATTCGAAAGCAAAAGCTAGACCTTTAAAGTAAATGCAATAATTCCATGACGCAAACAATGTTTTTATTAATGTAGGTAACAAAGCTACTAAGCCATATAACTGTATAATATTAACAAATGATTATTTATTTGCATTTCAATAAGTATTATAATATTCTGCAACTATGTAAATAAATATTCAAATAACAACGGCCACTTCGAATCAAAATAAAAGTTATTTGTCTGAATGTTGACTGATTTCAATTGTTAATAATTTTTGTAAACATCACCTGTGTATTGAAAAAGAAACCGTATGTTATGACGTTAATCTATTCAACTATTTGGATATAAAAAGAGAAGTTGCAACAAATTTTACTATAAATCCCGTGGAACCGCAGTGAAGAATGGCGGCGAATATTGTGACTGTGGCTTTAGTGATACTTGCAGTGAGTACTTAGATTTTAAAAAGAACGAGGGCATTTGTCCCGCAGCAAAAGTCTTCGTTCTTTTTTGGGCTTTAGGGGCTAGTAAAATAAAATAAAAACCACTAATATTATTATTAAGGATAAGCATCTCTGATTTTTCGGATTAATGTGCATATTGTACGTATTTAAATATCACTTGCTTCAGTGAAGGAAAACATCGTGAGGAAACCAGCATGCCTGAGAGATATTTCTCGACGTCATGATCCAAGTCAGAGGCCCATGGGTGGCATAAAAACTCTGAGACCAGCCCGCGTAGTATGGCGACGTAGAAACGGGGAAAGACTCGACAAATCTTTTGTTCATCTGTCATTTTGTCGATATTAAATAGACAAAATGACAGATGAACAAAAGATTTGTCGAGTCTTTCCCCGTTTCTACGTCGCCATGCTACGCGGGCTGGATAGGCACTAATTAGATGATAAAGAAGAAGATAATGAATGTCTCGCTCGTCTAGTGGTCACAAATGCGAATGCTGAGCATTAGGTCATGGGTCGAATCATAGGTTGGCCATACTGATATTGGATTTTATCATCAGAATCTGGATTTGTGCCAGGTTGATGGCAATAGGCTCGCCCCTTATTACAGGGGTCTCCTGACATTTCTGCATAGCCCTAAGGCGCGATGTTATGTACTTATGTAATGATATTAGCATAAAGTAGTGTTATTGGTTAGGTTTTTCAAAAAAGTCAAGTGCGTAGTTCTCGCAACCAGCGTGCGCGTAAAACCAGATGTATAAGCGTGAATAAGAGGAAAAGAGTATCTAAAGAACATAATAAGTTCCTTGAAGCGGCGATCGGCGGCGGCGACCTCTCGCGTCCGGTCCTGGTTCAAGCCATGGTCCGGAGCGAGACGGAATGGGACGCCGTCAGCTCCTTCTGCGAAGCAGTCATGCTAGAGGAGGAGGTAGCGGAACGTGGGAGGGAGAGAACCTCACGTCCCGGCCACCGTAGGCGTGGGCATGTGGACGGTGGGCTATGGGCTAGCTCGCCTTCCGTCCGTCTGATGACGACAGGCCGTGTCGATGGCGCGTTCGTGTTCCACGCGCGCCTCAAAGAGACTCAGCAAAAGGAAGGGGTCCGCAAGGGCCTGCGGGGCTTCGGGACTTTTCGAAAGAGATACCGTGGCCCCGGAACACAAATGGCGATGATGGAACATAAACCTTATGAATATCTATACTGCATCGGATCGGGCAGCTGGTAAACCTGTCCAATGCCTTGCTTATAAGCGTGCCATGAGCTAAATGGACATGTAGTACGTTATGTGCACAATAACTGTACTAACTCCACACGGGAATTTAACCCGTATGGTAAAGCTAATAAGCACTATGCGCTATGCGCAAGTGTAAGTTTGCGAGGCAAAGCAGGAAGAGGATGATGAATAAAGAACGACTGATGATAATGACTAACTATTAATAATGAATTAAAAATTTAAACTAGTAACAAAAATGAATAGCAATCTTAAAGTCTATATAAAGCTAAGCGCGGCGCGAGCAGATGGGCTGGTAGCCAACGGTGGACTGAAGCTCGCTGCTCGGCTCCCTCACACGTCGCCTGCGCGCACGCCGTCGTCGCCGGTACAATTATCACGCGCGCAGTGAATAGGTGCGGCGCGTGTAAGCGGCCAGTGCGCTCGCACTCGATGACAAACAAGACATCGTATGATTTGGGGACCAGGTTCCGCCAGGCTCCGGAATCAAAGGTGGCGATCTATGTAAAATTCATCGCGCCACAGACAAAAGCCGCAAAAAAAATAGAACGTAGTTTATCCCCCTTGCCCCCTTCTACCCCCCATTAGGCGGATCTCGGAAGTTAAGAGACTTAGCAAGGAGAATAGCCAAGATAATAATTGTTACAAGGTTCAGTAAACAATTAATAGCTTTATTTATTGACCGGGTATCGTAATTTAAATTGAATAATAATGTATTTAGTGACAAGCTCCTGAATTTTGACCAGGATGCAATGCGTCACCTTGTAGAACAGTAAGTTAATGTCATTATTTGTTTCAGACATGTTACGTAACACAAGCAGCCCCAGCAGCTTCAGGATTTTTAGGTAAGTCAATATGTTATTAAGAACGCCGGCCAAGTGCGAGTTGAATTCTCGTGGAGAGGGTTCCGTACAATGCCAAAGTCTTATATTGAGTTTACCACTTTATTTTCAATTGATAGAATTCTTATTTTCATAGGTTTTCCTGTAATCTATTAGCAATGTTCTATACCGGTTGACTTTTTTATAACTTTCCAAAAAAAAAAAATGGGTATTTATGTGATTATGTGAACGGAGTAGAAGCTTATGGCATACTTAGTTTCTTTTTTCCACAACTTAGAAAAAAATTGATTCATCATAAAAAAAAGTACCAAATTTCAAATTTCAATTAGAACAAAGAAAGAGAAATTTATTGTTTTTTTTTTAATGGCAAAAAAAAAACTAAGCGTGCCATTTGCTTCTACTCCGTTCACATATTATACCCATTTTTTTTTGGAAAGTGATAAAAAGGTCATCCTGCATGAAGTTTTTTTTTTTTTTTTTTCAATATTTTAGGCTCTGTAATTTTGCAGATTCGGGGGGGGGGGGGGGAATTATCAATTTTCGTCTTCTTTCATGAATAAAATCAAAACTCTTTATTTTAAAATAATATCAAAAATATATTTGAGATCCTAACGAGCCCTTTCATTTGATATATGACACAGTAAGGTTGCATAACTTTTTTTTTTATTTCCTAATTTGTCCTCTGAAAATTAGCCTTATTTAAAAGAAAAAATACTTTGCACATCAGTCTGTATTTGGGTCATAGGATTACACCATCCTACCTAATTTCACCTGATTTGGTCCAAAAGATTCGGAGCAAATTGGCTGTGACAGACGGACGGATAGACAGACAGACGCAATCTTATAAGGGTTCCGTTTTTATTGTTTTTTTTGTAAGGAACCCCAAAAATAAATTAATAACCTGAATAATTTACTTTACTGAATAGTTTCTGTGACTAGAGTACGTTAAGATATAATTAAAATAAAATTGTTTTTTTTTTTTTTGTTTCAGGTACAATTGTAACAACGGTGGAAAAAACGGCAATAGGTAAGTACTTTTTAGTACCCTACATTGCGTTATTGAGGATGTCACCATCATAATTTATTTAAACTCATATAAAGGGTGTAACAAGACCCTAAACAAAGCCGAAAGGCACTTGTTCTTCCTGTCATTGCAATCTTTTTTTTGTTGACTTTACCTTGGCAACCTTCGAGTTATGGAGACATTGAGGTTCAAAGTTCCAACTTTCTCACAAGTTTTTTTTAAATGCATTTTTAATATGTAAGATTTTTATTTTAAACACCTCTACGACTATTATTATGAAAGTCGTGTTCTGATATAATACAGGGTGTAAACAGACTCTTCACGAAGCCGTCGACTAAGCATTCTGTACATCAAACTAAGTAACTACGCAATAACTGTTGCTAGGACTCAATTTTTTCTTCGGTGTGAAATAATAAGTTTTACGGTTAAACTCAATGTAACGCATCAAAATATTGTGCTGATTTAAGCTTTGAGTAGTAAACAGGTCATGAACGTAACCATAAAAACTAGAAAAAAAAATGATTGTGAAAAAGTTGGAAAGGAGACATTTTTTTTTGTTTGGAGAACAGGCCACCCACATAAATTGTAGCAGATATTAATGAACCGTATATAGATTTCTTCCATAAAATCTCTAGATTACTGTGGTAATATTAGCTAAGCCATGTCTAACCGGAATGATGAGAAATTCGAAAATGAAAACGTGAATCCAAAGAGATTTAAAAAGACTATACATAGAGCGGACATTGGGACTAATGTCATCCAATAATTTTGATGTGGTAAGTCAGTAGCGCTATCTAGCTATGAATAGAAAAAACACAAATATTTATATATTTTTTATATAATTCAGCTATTACACGGTAGATCCCATTATTACACACCTATGATGGGGTGCTACAGTTTAGGATGGCATCAAATTATCGATAAATCTTATCGATAAAGCTTGGTAAGATTAATTAAATATTTGTATTATATTGAGACTGCCTCGTTGGTCCAGTGGGCGCAAACGCGACTGTTGAGCATGATGGGTTCGATTACCAGGTCGGGTAAAGTGTTATTGGGTTTTTCCATCAGGAATATCTCTATATCAGCCGCGGAGTCTGGATTTGTACCCAGTTGATGACAATAGGCTCGCCCACTATTACATGTGACATTAGGCAGATGTCCCACCGCCAACGATGAGCGAGAAGCGAGTAGAGCTGGAAACTAGAAATGCGTTGGCGAGCAGCGAGAAGCGAGTACGTAATTCCGATAGTTTTATAGTTGGGCTATAAACGAGTGTGCGAGTGCGACGGGTGATTAATCGCACCACTAGCTCGGAGCGGTTTGTCCTGCGCAATACTGCACGTGCTACGCACTTGTTCCCTTCAATTTTAAAGAAATATACGCGAACTAATAACATTTATTCCTATATTAACACTTGAACGCCATAACATGATTACCAGTGCAGTAAAATTACGTTTTTGATACTTATTATTTACGACTTAACGTGAAAAAATATCGATAGCAAAAATCGACAAACAAACAACTGTCAGTAGAGAAGTAGTGGTACAGCTACTGAGCAACAGAGGACGCTTATTGCAATTTATGTAATTGTATTCGCACATTGCGTTGAAATCTTACTGCACAATTGACACAACGACCAGCAGATACAATTTTTCATAAAAATAGTTTTTATTAAATGCGAAAAAATTGCAGAAACAATTTCACGAAAATCGAAATAGACAGAAAGAGTAAATGTCAAATGAAGTTGTCTGTCAAGTGTCAACCACCAAAAAGACGGATTTACAACGTTCTGTGCCATGATGATTTTCCATACCATCTAAAAGATTGTAGCGGAAACCTTTAAAAATAACATTTTAAAGCTCACAGTTTAATATTATTTCTTTTTATGTTATATTCTATTTCTATTATAATTAAAGCAGATATTATTACTAATGGATACCGTACTTTTTTTGTAAACGGAAAAAACACCCCTATTTACGTAAGTATTTTCTGTCAAATGACATTTACATCTTCGATGTTGCATAAATATTATTCATATTACCAAAAAAAGTAACCATTTTACTATAGTAATAAACGAAAGATTACATTATAACGAAACCGGAATCTTAAATCATAATTAATAAGTTATATTATGATATTTTTTGCGAGTCAAATCATTCCTGTTGTGGTCAATGTCATTTGACAGAAAATGCTTACGTAAATAAGGGCGTTTTTTCCGTTTACAAAAAAAAAAGTAAGGTATCCATTGGTCTATCGGTATCTGCTTTAATTATTATAATAGAAATATAATATAATTTAAAACGTAATAATATTAAACTGTGAGCTTTATAATGCTATTTTTAAAGGTTTCCGCTAAAATCTTTTAGATGGTATAGAAAATCATCATGGCACGGAACGTTGTAAATCCGTCTTTTTGGTGGTTGACTCTAGACAGACAACTTCATTTGACATTTACTCTTTCTGTTATTTCGATTTTCGTGAAACTGTTTCTGCGCTTTTTCCGCATTTAATAAAAACTATTTTATGAAAATGGTATCTACTGGTCGTTGTGTCAATTGTGCAATAAGATTTTAACGCAATGTGCGAATACAATTACATAAATTGCAATAAGCGTCCTCTGTTGCTCAGTAGCTGTACCACTACTTCTCTACTGACAGTTGTTTGTTTGTCGATTTTTGCTATCGATATTTTATCACGTTAAGTCGTAAATAATAAGTATCAAAAACGTAATTTTATTGTTCTGATAATCATGTTATGTCGTTCAAGTGTCAATATGGGAATAAATGTTATTGGTTCGCGTATATTTCTTTAAAATTACTTAAAAAAGCTATCAAAGATATACTCGCTCCGCGATATATGCTCACCGGTATCATTGTTGTCGGGAAGGGAACAAGTGCGTAGCACGTGCAGTGTTGCGCAGGACAAGCCGCTCCGAACGACTGGTGCGATTAATCGCCCGTCGCACCCGCACACTCGTTTATAGCCCAACTACAAAACTATCGGAACTACATACTCACTTCTCGCTGCTCGCCAACGCATTTCTAGTTTTCAGCTCTACACGCTTCTCGCTCATCGTTGGCGGTGGGACATCTGCCTAATGTCACATGTAATAGTGGGCTAACCTATTGCCATCAACCGGGTACAAATCCAGACTCCGCGGCTGATATTGAGATATTCCTGATGGAAAAACCCAATAACACTTTACCCGACCTGGTAATTGAACCCGTCATGCTCAACAGTCGCGTTTGCGGTCACTAGACCAACGAGGCAGTCTATTGAGGCTTGGTAAGATTAATTAAATATTTGTATTATATTGATAATACAAATATTTAATTAATCTTACCAAGCGTTATCGATAAGATTTATCGATAATTTGATGCCATTCTAAACTGTAGCACTCCAGTCCTATGTTACCGTGGTTACTGGTGGGATGTAATAGCTGAATTATATATAAAAAAATATATATTTGTTTTTTTTTCTATTTATGAATATATATATAGCTATGGCTAGATAGCGCTACTGACGTACGACATCAAAATTATTGTATGATATTAGTCCCAATGTCCGCTCTATGTATAGTCTTTTTAAATCTCTTTGGATTCACGTTTTCATTTTCGAATTTCTCATCATTCCGGTTAGACATGGCTTAACTAATATTACCACTGTAATCTAGAGATTTTATGGAAGAAATCTATATACGGTTCATTAATATCTGCTACAATTTATGTGGGTGGCCTGTTCTCCAAACAAGAAAAAAATGGCTCTTTTCATATACGTAAGAATTAAATGTAGAATCATCTTATCGCAGAAAATTCACAGTCAGAATCATCCTTTAGCATACATTTCATAGCGATAGTCATTAAAAGGCAGAACTATTGTAGCGGCACTACAAAAACAACATTATCGACATTTGTTTCCGAGTCATGGATGTTTATATGTATAATAAGTATGTATTTACAAACAAAAAGTATCTATGTAGTATATCAACTACCTGGTGTCCACGACACATGCTTCGTTGCTTAGTGTGGCACTAGATTGCGCTGTGTGTAATGTCCAGCGACATTGACTGCTGACTCATCCGATGCAACTACCACAGCAGCACCAGCTACTACTGTGAATGCTGACTCTACTGATGGAACTTCTACAGCAGCATCAGCTACTACTCTGAATGCTGACTCTACCGATGCAACTACTACAGCGGCACCAGCTACTACTCTGAATGCTGACACTACAGATGCAACTACTACAGCAGCACCAGCATTGAATAAAAAGTACTACAGTGCCATCTATGTCACGAACGATGAACTAAACTGAGAATTCCTACATCGCACTAGCAGTATACGAGAACCCGACAACAACTTTCGGTCGGAGGATCCTCCCTTTTCTATGGGGGATGGAGTTTTACACCCTGTTCTTCATACCTCAAAACTATCATATTTCAGAAAGTTTAGAGTTAGAATAATCTTTTAGCATACATTTCATTATGCATAAAAATGCATTATGCATGGAAAGCCTCATCTATCACATTAGAGAAAATTATTCATTATTAGAATAATTTTGTATTTCTTATCATAATAATATAGTTGATTGAACATTTTTCGCCACTAACATACGACGATAATGTTAATTGCTGCATATTTCTGATCAGGCAAGCATACATCATGCATGCAGCAAGCATGCAGTATGCAAACATGCGAACAAGCATGCAGTATGCATACATGCAAACCAGCATGCAAGCAAGCAAGCAGCATTCAATCAAGCTTGCAACATGCAGCAGGCATGGTTTCTGTTACGGTTCCGGCGCTATGAGGCTCCGGCGGTCACACGCGAGCTTATCATCGTAGATGTGTTTTACGCAAAACCACCTGCTCCTCAGCTCGCGGGCCGCTTCACCCCTCCACGCCTACGCGGATTTAAATAACACTCTAGGGTAGGGCAGACAAGACGGTTTCCTATCCATTTGAAGATTCGAATGGTGCAGCGGTAGTGAGGCTGCCTTACGTTTTTAGGGTCCCGGGTTCGAATCCCGGTCGGAGCAAATGTTTGTGTGATGAGCACGGACATTTGTTTCCGAGTCATGGATGTTTATATCTATAATAAGTATGTATTTACAAACAAAAAGTATCTATGTAGTATATCAACTATCTGGTGTCCACGACACATGCCTCGTTGCTTAGTGTGGCACTAGACTGCGCTGTGTGTAATGTCCAGCGACATTTATTTATTTATTTGCTTACAATTTTAAGACCTAATATACATATTTAGTTGATTATATATATATATATATATAACACGACAGGGAAAGCCTAGAGGAACACTGTCCCCAAATATTGGCGCCATCCGCCACCATATTGTCTTTCAGTCATCTATCACATCGCCTTTTGATACGATTCTTCATTGTTGGTAGATAGGTAGGTGGAACGTTTATTTCTATTAAACCATTCAGGTACCGAAACTGATTAACTTTCTAGAGTTGAGTCGTCCATTCGCAAATTATTAGGGTTGAGGAGAAGAATGGATGAAGAAACTCCTCACACTATTTTAAATCGTATTACAGATAACATTTTCACAACTTATTATTAACGTTCACTTCATTAAACACTTATAATAAACTAGTTGTCTCATTACTTTTTAGTCTTTAATCTGTGCTATCATGGAACATTTCCGGTGATGTAAACAGTTATGTTAAACAAAAGCTTTTTACTAATAAATCACTGTGTAAAATAGTCTTATTAATTTATAGTTGGGAATCCATTATTGAGACTTACTTTGTTCTCGTACCAAATTTAAACATTCAGGTATTGATGGTAAAAATCACAGTCGGCGCCATTTTCCCTGACAGGTGACGCCGTATTATAAAGAAACATAATGTCAAGTGATTAACTATTAATCTAAATATATAAAAGAAGAAACTGACTGACTGACTGACTGACTGACTGACTGACTCATCTATCAACGCACAGCCCAAACCACTGGGTCTACAGATTCCAAATTTGGCAAGTAGGTTTCTTATGTGGTTTAGGGGTGCACTAAGAAAGGATTTTTCAAAATTCACCCCCTAAGAGGGTTAAACGGGGCTCCAAAGTTTGTATGGGGAAACAAGATTAGTTAGTCTATTTTATTCGAAATTTTACAGGAGTGCTCCTATTGATAAATGAGTAGAAACGGGTTTCAGCATTTTTCAGAATTCAACCCCTAAAAGGGGGAAAAGGGGTGACAAAGTCTAAAAATCAATGCACAGCCCAAACCGCTGAGTCTAGAGATTCCAAATTTGGCACATTGGTTCTTTATGTGGTCTAAAGGTTCACTAAGGAAGGATTTTTCAAAATTCATCCCCTAGGGGGGTTAAACGGGGCTCCAAAGTTTGTCTGGGGAAACAAGATTAGTTTAACTATTTTATTCGAAACTTCACAGGAGTGCTCCTATTGATAAATGAGTAAAAACGGGTTTCAGCATTTTTCAGGATTCCACCCCTAAGAGGGGGAAAAGGGGTGACAAAGTCTAAAAATCAATGCACAGCCCAAACCGCTGAGTCTAGAGATTCCAAATTTGGCACATTGGTTCCTTATGTGGTCTAGAGGTGCATTAAGGAAGGATTTTGCAAAATTCATCCCCTAGGGGGGTTAAACGGGGCTCCAAAGTTTGTCTGGGGAAACAAGATTAGTTTAACTATTTTATTCGAAACTTCACAGGAGTGCTCCTATTGATAAATGAGTAAAAACGGGTTTCAGCATTTTTCAGAATTCAACCCCTAAGAGAGGGAAAAGGGGTGACAAAGTCTAAAAATCAATGCACAGCCCAAACCGCTGAGTCTAGAGATTCCAAATTTGGCACATTGGTTCCTTATGTGGTCTAGAGGTGCATTAAGGAAGGATTTTGCAAAATTCATCCCCTAGGGGGGTTAAACGGGGCTCCAAAGTTTGTCTGGGGAAACAAGATTAGTTTAATTATTTTATAAAAAACTTCACAGGAGTGCTCCTATTAATAAATGAGTAAAAACGGGTTTCAGGTTTTTTCAGAATTCAACCCCTAAAAGGGGAAAATGGGGTGGCAAAGTATAAAAATCAATGCACAGCCCAAACCACTGAGTCTGGAGATTCCAAATTTGGCACATAGGTTCTTTATGGGGTTAAAGGGTGCATTAAGAAAGGATTTTTCAAAATTAACCCCCTACGGGGTTGAAACGGAGGTCCAAAGATTACATGGGGAAATAAGATTAGTTAGACTACTTTATTTGAGACTTAACAGGAGTACTCCTAATAATAAATGAGTTATCATTTGTGTTTCAGGTTTTTTCAGAATTCAACCCCTAAAGGGGGAAATGGGGTAACAAAGCCTGAAATTCAACATAAGTATTGTTTGTATGGTGAATTGGGTCGGGTGTATTGAAAAAACAACGATTTTAAGATTTAATGTGGCGGAATTACCGTCATTCCCTGTTGGGGTGCGATGGGGTTGAAATGTCTAAAAATCAATATGGGTGTCGAAACCGAGATGATCAGGGGTGCTGATGTCGAAAATGGCATTTATTTTGAGATCCAGAAGATAGCGGATTGTTATTGATGATGATTGTTATAATGTTGATGTTGATTGTGATGATGATGATTGTGATTACGATGATAATGATTGTGATTACGATGATGATTGTGATAATGATTATGATGATTGTGATGATGATTTTGATTACGATGATAATGAGTTTGATAACGATGATGGTGATTGTGATAGTGATTGTGATGGCGATTGTGATAGTGACGGTGATTGTGATGGTGATTGTGATAGTGATGGCGATTGTGATAGTGACGGTGATTGTGATGGTGATTGTGATAATGATTGTGATGGTGATAGCGATGGTTGTGATAACGAGGATGGAGATTGTGATGATGATGATTATAATTAAGATGATAATGATTGTGATAACGATGATGGTGATTGTGATAGTGATTTGATTGTGATTGTGATGGTGATAGCCATGGTGATTGTGATTGTGACAGTGATAGTAATGGTGATTGTGATAGTGATGGTGATTGTGATAGTGATAGTAATGGTGATTGTGATAATGATTGTGGTTGTGATAGTGATGGCGATTGTGATCATGATGATTGTGATAAAGATGATAATTATTGAGATTACGATGATAATGATTGTGATTACGATGATAATGATTGTGATGACGAGGATGGAGATTGTGATGATGATGATTGTGAGTACGATGATAGTGATTGTGATTATGATGATGATTGTGATGGTGATTGTGATGGTGATTGTGATAGTGATAGTGATTGTGATGGTTATTGTGATTGTCATAGTGATGGAGATTGTGATAGTAATAACGATGATAATGATTGTGATTACGATGATAATGATTGTGATTACGATGATGATGATTGTGATTACGATGTTGATGATTGTGATAACGATGATGGTGATTGTGATAACGATTTTGATGGTGATGGTGATTGTGATAGTGACGGTGATTGTATGGTGATAGCGATGGTTATGGTGATTGTGATTGTGACAGTGATGGTGATAATGATGAAGGTGATTGTGATTACGATGATAATGATTGTGATGGGGATTGTGATTGTGATTGTGATAGTAATGGTGATTGTGATAGTGATAGTGATGGTGATTGTGATAATGATTGTGGTTGTGATAGTGTTGGCGATTGTGATGATGATGATTGTGATTAAGATGAAAATGATTGAGATTACGATGATAATGATTGTGATGACGAGGATGGGGATTGTTAAAATGATGATAGTGACTGTGATAGTGATTGTGATCGAGATTGTGATGGTGATTTTGATGGTGATTGTGATGGTGATTGTGATTTTGATGGTGATTGTGATTACAATGATAATAATTGTGATAACGATGATGGTGATTGTGATAGTGATTTTAATGGTTATTGTGATGGTGATGGTGATTGTGATAGTGACGGCGATTGTGATGGTGATAGCGATGGTGATGGGGATTGTGATGGTGATTGTGATTGTGATGATGATTGTGATGGCGATTGCGATGATGATTGTGATAATGATTGTGATAATGATGGTGGTTGTGATAGTGGTGGTGATTGTGATGGTGATTGTGATAATGGTGGTGACTGTGATAGTGATGGTGATTGTGATAATGATGGTGGTTGTGATAGTGATGGTGATTGTGATAATGATGGTGGTTGTGATAGTGATGGTGATTGTCATGATAATAATAAATTGTGATGGTTATGAAATTTGGCACATGCATAGTTTATAACCTAAATTAACATGTAGGACACTATTTATCCCTTTAGTATGATTCAGTGGGACAGTTACCGAACTGCACGCGGGCGAAGCCGCGGGCAACAGCTAGTTGCTAATATGAATGAAACCCTAAAGTTGTTAAACAAATATTCTTATGTTAATTATAACGATAGTTTTAGCTAGAACATCGAGTTTAGTTTGATAATTAAGAATCAAACGAACTTACCTGGTGAAGTTTGATTCCAATTATGCGAGGGTCTCAACCGAAGACGATTACTTACATTTCTTGCAGCAGTACATGAGATGGTGCTATCTTCATCACACGTTTAGATCCTAAACACTAAAAAACAGGATAAAAGGACATATTTTTTATTACAATTTCCTGTTTCACTACCACTGGCAACACCGTACGCCCTTGAATCATTATTTCAGAGTAGATTTTTGTGTTATAACATTGCCTTTTGGCCATTGGGTTGAGGGGGGATAGGGCAGTAATCGTCTTCGGTTGAGACCCTCGCATAATTGAAATCAAACTTCACCAGGTAAGTTCGTTTGATTCTTAATTATACTTCGGATCTCAACCAAAGACGATTACTTATATTACTTGCAGATGTTTAGAGCATTGCAATATTTCAGAGGAAAAAGAAAAAAACTTAAAAAGCTTTTTAGTGTATTAACATGTTAATTATATAAATGCAATTAATCTTCCACATTATGAGCCGATATAATTGACAAAAGTGGTGTCATTCGAGTCTACCACATCTCTAAAATAATACTTAAGAAAGATGTTTGAGCAATTGCTCCAGCCCGCAGCCTTACGTACCACCTCCAGGCTGACCCCAGATCTGTGCGCGCAGATGTAAATGCCGAGCGAGTACTATGAGCACCGATTATGGAAATTTCTATTCCGGTCTTGCAAACCTTTTTTACCAAATGTGCTAATGTTTGAGAGCCTGCTTTTTTATGAGGTTTGCGTACACCGATAAAAATATTTCCTTCAGCGTAGTCATTTCGCAAAGATCTAGTTTTGTGTAGGTAGGTTTATATAGCAAATGCTGGACAAATACTGGGGTTTTCACGAATGTACGGTAGTTTGTTAAGTGGTTGGTATGCCCCGGGCCTCGATGTTTTGATTAAATCATTAATTTTAATAACAATCTCATTTTCTTGTATTGATATATTTTTCAACTTTATAATACTGGTGGTCTGCATTCTTTGGGCAGAAACGAAAGCCAATAATGTACAAATCTTATGTGACAAATTAATTATTATTGTAAGGGCATAAATCGGAAAGGTATTTCGTACGTTTGTATCCCATGTTGAATTGTATTTTGGTTTTGGGGGAGTAAGTCTATAGACACCTTTAAAGAAGCGGCTGAGCAGACCTATGCGTATTTAAACTATTGTAGCTAGACCCCTCCTCAATATATTTATTTAATTTTTTTTTTAATGACATAATTTGGACACACTTCACAATAAAGCCAACAAGATGTATCGAACTATCGTACTGCCTTAAGAGTAAACGAGTCAGTGGCACGAACTAGTTGGTGGGCGGGGTTAAAATGCATGCTATTTCATCCGACATCACGAGCGAAAGGGATAGACGCTGTGAAGAGCAGTAAGAAGCTACTGCGCGTACACATACACACTCCTAACGCTGAGTGATGCATACATATGCGCGATTTCATCATTTCATTGAATAGTGAACGACAGCGGCGGCGCGGCGGTGCCGCGCCGCCCGTCGGATTCATGTTTGAAGGACAACATAAAGTCAAACAAATAGGTGTAATGTAGGTAGATATTGTTATTACAATGAACAAATAATTTCATTGATTTGACTTTTTTTTTCTATGCTTACCTACCTTTGTTTTTGTAAGTTGTGCAACTTTAGGTGTAGTATGTACTATTAATATTATATTTATGTATATACCTATACTATTTTGTTACTATTTATGATAAATAGGTATTTGCTTTGGGAGCAGTGGTGGCCCAGTGGTGGCGGCCCCGACTTATGAACAGTAAGTCGTGGGTTCGAACCCAGACAGGCGTATTACTTTGTGTAATTTATTTCATCACCACTGCTCTCAAAACGGTGAAGGAAAACATCGTGAGGAAACCGGCATGTCCTAGAACCAAAAAATTCGAAGACATGTGACATCTACCAATTCGCACTGGGCCCGCGTGGTGGATTATAGCCCATTCCCTCTCATAGAGAAGAGGCCTGTGTCCCAGCAGTGGGAACATTTAATAGGCTGATGATGATGATGACTATTTTATGATAAATAGGTATTTACTTACCCTAACTAGTTAACACACAGGCGACTCCTCATTAGTACAGCCAGAATCAGGATAATTGCTTTTTCGACAGCGTGCAGCGTGACTTTGATGTGACTGTGAGTCTGTGAGGCTTGTTGTTAGTTCATCAAATAAAAAATATGTTGTTTTGTAAAATGTTTATTGGCTGTTTATCTATACATATAATAAAACAGTAACGAAATAAAAACTGTACATTGAGAATTTTCGAGAAAAAATAAGTGGCTTTTGTTAGAAAAACGTAACTGATGACAAAAAGTGACTTTAGAATTTTGTCTGTTTGTCTGTGTGTATGCTACGGCTTCACGCCAAAACTACTGGATAGCTTAGCTAAACTACTACTAGCTGGCTTTAGGCTACATATTATCACGCCGTATGTTATGGGAGGTAAGCAAAATTGATTTTAAAAGGTTTTTGTTCGTAATTGAATGCACAAAATGACATGTTCTAATTCTAAGCTATATTATGTGACGCAGACGAAGTTGCGCGGGTCAGCTAGTTTACAATAGTGCTCTGTAATATTGTCTTATACAGTTATCAACAATAGGCATTGTGCCGCTCCTGACCGACAGTAGGTAAATACGACGCACGTAGTAAACTAGCGTAATAGATGTTGTAAAAATATGGAGCCAGTGTTTATTTTGTGGGTCAAGTTAAGATTTTTAAATATACCTAGGTACTCAGTAAAAAAATGTGGAGGTGGAGCTCGTGGCTAAATAATAACAGCCGCTCGGGTCGATCGTTAGGTGAAGCCGTGCTTGCCTAGGTTGGTCTGTGGATGGGTGACCACCCATTACATACCGAGTTTCCTCCGTGCCTCGGAAAGTACGTTAAGCCGTTGGTCCCGGCTGTCATTTGTAGTTCTTTGACAGTCGTTAGGTAGTCAGAGGCCCAAAAAGTCTGACAACCAGTTTTACCAAGGGGTATCGTATTACCCGGTACTAACTGGGTTGTGGAGGTCAGATAGGCAGTCGCTCCATGTAAAATACTGGTATTCAGCTGCATCCGGTAAAACTGGAAGCCGACCCCAACATAGTTGGGAAAAGGCTAGGCAGATGATGACTCAGTAAACAAATATTTCGTTGCTATGGCTTCGTTATAGCCGTTGGATGATTCTCTGAAAATATTTCATTTATGAATAGGTAGACCTTCTATCCAGACAAAAAGTAAACTTACAGTAGGTAGGTAACATTTTTATCATTGAAAATGTATTTAAAAATATGACGTAGGTAGGTACCTACCTTATTTGCAGTAAGTATTAATCCTTATCCAAATAAGTATGTTCATTATCTTGACAATTGAATTTAGATTAAAATTGTCTTTTACAGCTTAACATTTGAATGAATAGTTTAGAAGTTATCACAGAATTAAAAAAAAAAGAAAAACATAAAAAAGTGAAAATAACTTTAGCTTCAGAAGCCGGTGAAAAAAACACCAAATCAATCAGTGTTTTTTTTTATGTTTGTGTTTTTTTAAGTCGGTTTATTTTTTTGCAAAAAGCTGTTTATTTCTTTTTCCATTTTTAGTCGTTCCCGAACAAGTCGCCTTAAATTTATTATACATTATTAACGATACATCATCATCATCATCATCCTATAATGTTCCCACTGCTGGGACACGGCCTCCTCTCAATGAGAGGAATGGGCTATAATCCACCACGCGGGCCCAGTGCGGATTGGTAGATGTCACATGTCTTTGAATGTTTTGGTTCTAGAACATTTGGTTTCCTCACGATGTTTTCCTTCACCGTTTTGGGAGCAGTGGTGATGAAATAAATTACACAAAGTAATGCGCTTGTCTGGGTTCGAATCCACGACTTACTGTTCGTAAGTCGAGGCCGCCACCACTGGGCCACCGCTGCTCTTATCATTAACAATACATGTCATGGTAATAGGCTTATCCCCAATAAATGAAACTTAACATTTATTTATTTAATTACAACGGTTGTATTTAAACCAATTACTGTAACTAAAACTAGAACTAAAAGAGTGAGAGATAACATAAAATTAAAATATACAAAATAAAGTAAAGGTTTACACATTCATAAATTCCTCTCACAATACTTCTGACATGCCAACAAAATCTCTGTCCATCCATCCGCAAACATAGGTACCTAACTTTCGAAATCTGGGTGTATTGTACACATCTGCGTACCCCCTCAAAGCATACAGGCTTGATGTTACGTCATAAACAATAAACATCCAAGCTATTGCAACAATGACTACAGATTTCCATCTATTTTTGAAGAGTTCCATTGTATATTTCCGAAGATCTGCATCAGATCTTGACCAAATTAAATGGGAAAAAAAAAAATAAAGAAAGAATTTTGAGAATCGGTCCACAAATGGGGAGAAATCGGCTAACATACATAATCAAAAAAAAAAAAAACAAATTCAAACGCCGCCCGTAAATCACTATCAAATCGAATCCAAAGTTCAATGCCAGGGCCAGTAAAATTTGACACAAATTCAAAATAATAAACACAAACTATCAATAAAGAAATATCGGAATTCAAAATTCAATCCAGAGTTCAATGTTAAAAAATAACGAGCTTTAAATAGGTAGTAGTACTCGTACAATAGCATGCGCCCGGGCGGCAGCTAACCAAATGAGCATGTATGCACCCACACACACTGCGCACACAGACGCGCTGCGCGCGGCCCCTCTTCCCCACTGACCGGGGTGGTAACTTGTAGCGAAATGCAATATGATTTACAACAAAAACGGCTGCGCGATATTTTTTATGCAGACCTTTGGGAGTACGGATATCATGAAAAATCTATTGGATGTATCTGTTCAAAATAAAATTATTTCAATATTTGAATAAATTATCTACTCTTGTATGGTTTCAGTTTTTCCATTTTCATACTACTTAAGTCATTTATTTACGCCCAAAGATGAGTTAAAATTAGTGTTGAAATATGAAAATTTCGACGCTCATAACTTCCAAACCAATATTTTTTTTCCAATTCTGCTTCCATACAGGGCTAGATAATGACAAGACCAGTTGATACAATTTTTAATTTTGAACCTACACCGTCAAACAGACGAGTAATCACCAGACTACGTTTGTATGGAAGAATGACTGACTTGTTTGACCTTAAGGGTTGTATTTGCAAAGATTTTCACTTTCGTAATTAGACAGAAAGGGGGTAAAGCATATAAGAAAATGTCACACCAAGAAACAGTTAATGCATCAATAACTTCGGAATACGGATCTAGTTTCCATGATGCATTTCTACTACATTTGTATTTTTGAGCGCTCGCGAAAAAGTCAAACTCATGTTTTCCGAACAATTGACTTTTAGGTGAAAAAACACAATCTGAGATTTTCCACTCTGTATCTCTATTAATCCGCCGAGATTCTCGATCTGCTATTACGTTGTCGCTAGATTTGATATACGATGCGAATACAAATATATTTCTAGCTTCACACCACTGCTAGATCTTTCGAGTTATGTCATTTAAATGCTAAACACCACCCATGCGGTTTATATAACAAACGGCAGTGGTGTTACCAATCCTTAACAAAATTGAGATTTTTTAAGCCTTTAGTAATCTTTAAGCCATAAAATGCGGCCGTAACCTCAAGTGTGTTTATAATATGTAAGGACCCAACTTTGACCACTGCATGTTGCAGCCCAGCCGGTGTTTGAAGTACCTTATAGTGCCTTGATTTTTGGACATCAACTCGGTAACTTATTCGATATTTCATGCTTGAGGTATAAAACCTAACGATTCTACCACTGCGGCTGTACTTTTAACATTTAACAAACACTTGTCATACGAGCTACTTATACATAAAAAATCATCGAGGTAGTTTACTGATATTAATACTAAAATGCGTAAATATTTCAGAACGGGTTTGAGTAATTTTGTGAAAACAAATGGTGTCGAACGAAAGAATATTGAATTCGTATAACTGAGACTTCCATCTAAACGGTAATTTTTCCCGGTCATCATCATTTATGGAAATTAAAAAATAAGCATCCTTAACATACAGCATCCTGTGTCTATTGTTGCCATAAATTAATTACGATTTAACAATTTTAGTGCAGTGCGATAGTCCTCCATCATAAAATGTTCAATCTCAACAAATTTATTTAGTTCTTTTAAATTTAAAATAAACCTATGGGTTCCGTTCGACTTGGGCACTGTAAATATTGGTGAAAATAAATTGTCTTTGGCAAGATGTACATGTTGATATAAATCGCGAACGTATAAAGTCTGATATACATTTGTCAATGATTTGGCTTTGTGACTGCGAATTACATACATTGCTAAGGGGCTCAGCAATTTGTATAGGTTGTTCACTGAAAGGAATTTTATATCCCTGAACCCATTATAAAATAGTGTCATCTTCAGTGAGCTCCCACTATTTATCATAAAAGTTAGATAAACGGCCAGCAATAAGTCTAATATCGCCTTCTTGCCTGATACCGCGCGCTGTTGGCGTGACGGCGTCTCTGGGTTGTTTCCAGACGTGTCGGCCCTTCGACGGTCTGCGTGGTGCGCGGCTCGACCGCTGGTGATATACGTGGTGGCGCCCCCCTCGAGTTTAAAGCATCCCGAGATTGTATAACGGTCGATGTCCTATACATAGGCCGTTGAGTTTTTAATTTCATTTCTGAACCAGTCTTAGTTATAGCTTTTGACAACTTACTCTGCTCAGATAAGTCGGAACCGAATAGCTGTTCATCTATGTTTGTGTTTCTGACAGTATCTTTGATATTTTAATTTAAGGTACTTAAAAGCCACATATCATCGTGATTGAGACTCTTTATAGTGACTATCGCATATGAGTGTACTGGGATCACTCAACGATTTTATTAGTCAATTCAAAACACGTCCTATTACGGAGAGACCACAATCTGATTTTGTTGTTGTATTTTTGACTGAAAAAGTCTTTTTTAATGTCTAAATCCAAAAGGGCTGTCTTGATTTCTAAATTCAGTTTTAGAGCTCTCATAGTTGGACAGTGTTCTGGTTGTAAATAAAATTTCATTAACTCCACCTGTGTATCTTTGGACAAACCATTTGGCATAATATGGCTTTTACTAAAAGGCAGTGCGGGAAAAGGGCGGCTATAGCTATGAACTAAGTTGGAGATATCAAACTAGTTTAAGCTTTGCGCTTCACCGTGTTTTAGTCGACATATTTTTACGTGCACCCTTCATTTTTTTTATTTATTTATTTTATTTTACAGAAGACTTACAGACTAACAAGCAAAAAATGATAAACAGTGTAGTATTTCCAAATCGCTAATTGCAAGCCTCCACACGTAGATAAAAAGAAAATACATATAAAGGGGAAAAAAAAAGTAGGTACAGATGACAATTCATTACATGCGAGAGAAGCTACTTAATCATCGAAAAAGTTGTGTGCCATTTGACGTCGCAGGGTCGCCACACTAGTGCAGAACAAGTCGATATCATAGTCCCTAGAAAGTTTATTGAAATCACGTGCACTCCTTATTGAAAAAACATTTTTCACATAATTGGTCGTTGTGAAAGGTACACTTAATATTGGTCGCTGACGTAATCCCATTAGGTTCGTGCGTAATCCTATATTTGCAACAAGTTCAGGACAGTCAATATGGCCATTTGCGACACCCATAAGCAGAGTCATGTCTCCAATATGACGCCTCATCTCCAGAGGAAGGAAGTGGTACCGTTTACAGCGGTGCTTATAGTCAACCGAGTATTGCTGTGCTCTATAATCTAGGTAACGTAGAAATTTTCTTTGGACGCCTTCAATACGGGCCTTATAGATCTCATACTGCGGGTTCCAAACCTGAGATGCGTATTCTAAATGGCTATGTACAAAAGAACAATATAAAATTTTAACTGGTTTAAATTATGGAAATATTAGTTCCAATCAAATTTGACAGCTCTAAATTACGTCCATCTTTTTCTTGTTTTATTAGTGAGAAAAAGATAGCAATAGCCTAAATAAAGTTTAGTTTGTGCACAACAGAATGACACCATTGTGTAACTTGCTTAAATTATAGCGAAGTATAATTTCGACATGATTTACATGGAGTACATTGCCTCAACACTTATAGCGGAGTAGGTATCCATATCCTCAACACGATTTACGTGGAGCAAAGTTGTCCTAAACACTAATAGTGGAGTAGGTACCTAAATCTTCAACATGATTTACGTGGAGCAAAGTTATCCTCAACACTCTTAGTGAAGTAGGTAGGTATCTAAATCTTCGACACGATTTACGTGGAGCAAATTATCTTCAACACTAATAGTGGAGTAGGTACCTAAATCCTCAACACGATTTACGTGGAGCAAAGTTATCCTCAACACTAATAGTGGAGTAGGTACCTAAATCTTCGACACGATTTACGTGGAGCAAAGTTATCCTCAACACTAATAGTGGAGTAGGTACCTAAATCCTCAACACGATTTACGTGGAGCAAAGTTATCCTCAACACTCATAGTGAAGTAGGTACCTAAATCCTCAACACGATTTACGTGGAGCAAAGTTATACTCTACACTAATAGTGGAGTAAGTACCTAAATCCTCAACACGATTTATGTGGAGCAAAGTTATACTCTACACTAATAGTGGAGTAAGTACCTAAATCCTCAACACGATTTACGTGGAGCAAAGTTATCCTCAACAGTCATAGTGGAGTAGGTACCTAAATCCTCAACACGATTTACTTGGAGCAAAGTTATCCTCAACTCTAATAGTGGAATAGGTACCTAAATCCTCAACATGATTTATGTAGAGCAAAGTTATCCTCAACACTCATAGTGGAGTATGGTGCATAGATCTTCAACACGATTCACGTGGAGCCAACTTATATTGCAGTAAGTACTTATATCCTCAACACGGTTTACGTGGAGTAAGTATTCTCAACACGACTTTCGTGTTGTAAAGTTTTCCACAACACTTATATTGGAGTCTAATCTCGACACGATTTTTCGTGTATTTTAATAGTGCACAATAAGTCCAACACCAATATTAGCACGGAATAAAAGATCAAAACGCGATAACAATCTCGTCGACACAAGTTTTATTTTGCATATTTTATGTAGGTACATTTTACATTATTACGCTATGAAACATTTCAAATAGCCTACAAACACTCCTTAGAAATTTTAATGATTTTGAAGACCGCCAGCGGAGTGAATGAGGGTAGGTCGTTAAAATTTTAATCCATATTTTTCTTGTACATAAACAATATAATTACTTATGTATTCTAAATTCTGTTGTTATGTAAAATAATATTAAATTACCTGGTATACTGTTCATATCCGTGGATATCATAATATCGGCTGTACGACCTATCAATTTCCACCGTCTCCGACGCTGACGAAGACAAAGGCCGTCGTATTTAGACTCTAATTTTCTCACTTTTCGCAAATAGTATCATAATCACTTTCTTTTGACCTTGAACGCTTTCTTTTTCCCATTTTAAACACAGCAGTGAAACTTCGTGTGAATCCGTTAACATAAAAACACGTAATGATTCAAGGGAGTACGGTGTTGCCAGTGGTAGTGAAACAGGAAATTGTAATAAAAAATAAGTCCTTTTATCCTATTTTTTAGTGTTTAGTGTAGGAACTCAACCTCAATTCAGAAATAAAACGATGATTGTATGGATATTCTTCGATGTAATTCTCACAGCAAAAATATCAACGCTCCGTTCAACGGTTCAATTTTAAGTGTCGAGCCAAACGTGCAAAAGTGAAACTGTCACACTTTCGAATAACGGTGGCAAAAGCCTCAGCTCTATACAGCCAGAAACAATATTATTTTAAATAGTCGATTAGTACTTTAGTGTCGGGTATCTGTCAATGTTACCAGGCGAAAAAATACAGGACTGTTTTATGTGTCTATGACAGCTAACAGATACTCGTCACTATTACAAACAATAACAATTGGATAACCTATATCGTGAATATAATAAAGCTGTTAGTCTTACATTAGGATCTAAACGTGTGATGAAGATAGCACCATTTCATGTACTGCTGCAAGTTATATAAGTAATCGTCTTCCGTTGAGACCCGAAGTATAATTGATTTTCAAGTGATACTGATTAAGACAAGCCAAGAGATGGCGCTGTTGATATTGATACTCAAACCAAATTAGTCAATGGCATTCACAGGTGTTATAATAGTTGCCAGAGTATCTCACAGATGGCAGTATTATCGTTTATGGAATAAGAAATTATAATTTTACTTGTTACAATCAATAACATTATGTAATAAGCTTAGCATAAAGGTGTCCTCGCGGCGACATATATATTTAGTTGATTGTGAACATATTATGTGAGTTTTTCCCTGTAAAAAGCATGAAAACAAGTATAAACCATACATACAGCAAGCATGCATGCTGCAAGCAAGCATGCAGTATGCAACATGCAGCAGGCATGGTTTCTGTTACGGCTCTGGCGCTGCAGGGCTCCAGCGGTTCCACGCATGCTTATCGTAGCAGAATATGAAAACGGTTCCCTATTCATTTGCATAAAATTTTAAGACCTAATATAACTTGGCATACTTTTGTTACTGTTGTTACGCATAACAGCTTGCGCATAATTTTTTAAGCATAATTTCTCTAATCATAATAATGATTAAACATAACATTCGTAGGCATAATTTATTTACGGATATTAAAACATATTTTTTATAGGCATAACAAAGAAGCATAATTCACTCATAAAATGTTAAAAACATACCCTAATCGGAGGGTGCGTCTCATAACATATAAAGTTATTTGGTATATTTTCATTTAAATAACGTTCACAAGATATAATAAACGCATAGGACCGCCGGAACCATGCCTGCTGCATGTTGGATGCTTGCTTGCATGTTGCATGATTGCTGCATGCTTGATTATTTATAGTATTTATTTATAGTAAATTTAAAATTATATAAATAGTTTATTGTATTAACTGATCGTTATATCGATTAAATTATAGATTCAGTTGTTATTTCTTGTAAATATTAGAGATTTTGTAATTATATCATATACTACTTACCCAGAATCGGATATACCAATTTATGTTGACGATTGGAAATAAACCATATCTCCTGAAGCATGTAATACATAACGTATTTGTTTTGAACATCATCAATGATTGTGAACATATGTGGGTTTTTCCCTTTATAAAGCATGCAAACAAGCATACACCATGCATTCAGCAAGCATGCATGAAACAAGCATGCAGCAGGCAAGCAAGCATGCAGCAATCAAGCATGCAGTATGCAACATGCAGCAAACAAGCATGCAGTATGCAACATGCAGCAGGCTTGGTTTCTGTCTGTCACGGCTCCGGCGGTCCCACGCGAGCTTATCGTCGCAGATGTGTTTTACGCTCACCACCGCAGGTCCAGCCTCAGCTACAGCGGCAAACGTTAAAACCACCTGCTCCTCAGCTTGCGGGCCGCCTCGCCCCTCCGCGCCTACGCGGGCTTAGATTACACTCTAGGGGTAAGGCTGACAAGACTACGTGGAGTCGGTTTTGCAGCGATTCGTTTCTAACACTAACTTTTGTTGCACAGCTTAATAAATTTTTAATTTAAAGTAAACACGTAAAAATAACTCAAATTAGATTCCGGTATTTCTGTTAATTGTATGCCTAAATACTATTATGCTAATAGTCATAATAATAAGTAACATTATACGAATTCATAAATGATAAATGATGTTTATTTTGCAAGTAGGTTTTTACAAACACTTTTACACGTCATTTTTTAAAACTAGATAAGGCCGGTGTTTCGTACCTGACTACTCTGAGAAGAAACAGCCGAAACAAACTCAGAGGATGACCTCTGAGTCATACTTATAACTTCATGACTTTAAAAGAGACTATGAAGTCTCTTTTAAAGTCCAGACAATCTTGCTCAATTCACATGAGGACTATGCAGACTATATGATTATCTGAGATGGTCTTTTGAAGAAAGAACCATACAGATTTGAGTGGACCTGTCCAGTCAGTGCAAGCATTTGTCAGTTAACGTGTAGCTCGACTTATAACTCAAGGAGATCAACGAAACGACGAACAATACCAAAGAAAGGACATTTGGGAAGGTCGCTTATAGTACTCAAACTGCCAGACAGTTGTGGGAAAAAAAAACAAACAAAACATAAAAATGTGACCCACATGGTCCCCACATTCACAATAATCAAATAAAATTAATAACAAATTCTTTTCAAATGAATGTAAGTAAAAAAAAAACACAAAAATCATTAAATGTCGCAATGATAATAAAATAAAAAAGTAAAATACTTAATAAAATAAGTATTCATGTCAAATCAGTAAATGTCACATAAAATAATAAAAAATAAAAGTAAAATAATAAACTACATGTAAAAAAAAATTCAATGTCAGAGTGTATAAAAGAAAAGAATCAATAATAAACAAGCGAAGTCCGAAATTTCGACATTCACAGAGGAAATTTCATTGGAGCAGCTTAATCCCAAGCTTTTTTATCTTCAAGATAGTGATTAACATGATAGTAGGCTTTCAGGCACAGCTTTCGTTTTATAAACGATTTGAATTTATTTAGGCTTAGTGCTTGAATTTGGCTCGGAAGTTTATTGTAAAAGCGTATACATTGGCATCTGAACGTACCTCCTATTTTTTTGAGCCTCGTTGCAGGAACAACAAATTTGTGTTTGTTCCTCGTGTTTATGTTGTGGATATCACTGTATTTTTTAAATAAATTAATATTTTTGTGGGCGTACAAAAGGTTTTCATAAATAAACTGAGAGGGCACAGTAAGAATCAAACAACAAACACAACAAACACAGTAAAGTCTCTTTAAATTTTTCTCTGAGGGAGTATCTCGGACTTAATTTATAAATTGAACGAATTGCCCTTTTTTGCAAAACAAATATTGTCTGAATATCGGCGGCATTGCCCCACAAGAGAATACCGTATGACATCACGCTATGGAAATAACTAAAGTAAACTAAACGGGCTGTCTCTAAGTCAGTTAAATCACGAATTCTTCTAACGGCGAATGCTGCAGAGCTAAGTTTCTTCGACAATTTGTCTATATGCGGGCCCCACTGAAGTTTGGCATCCAAAGTTATGCCTAAGAAGACTGTGCTATCTTCCGGTTTTAACTCTTCATCCTTAATTAGTACAGTAGTTTCCACTTGTCTTACATGGGGTATCGTAAACTTAATACACTTAGTTTTTTTCTCATTTAGGAGTAGATTATTAACATTAAACCAATTAACGACTTTCGCCAGGGCGCTATTAACATCATCCGTAACTAACTGCTGACGTTTGAGTTTAAATAAAAGAGAAGTGTCGTCTGCAAACAATACTATGTCATGATTATCCTTTATGAGGTAAGGCAAGTCATTTATATAGATAAGAAACAAAAATGGACCAAGAATTGAGCCCTGGGGTACCCCCATTCTTACTACGGATCCGGGAGATCTTTTCCCTTTAACATCAACTCTCTGAATCCTGTCACTCAAATATGAAATAAAAAGAGCCAGGGAGGCGTTACGGATTCCGTAGTGGTGTAGTTTCCTGATTAATGTTTCATGAAGAACACAATCGAAAGCTTTAGATAAATCGCAAAAAATGCCCAAAGCATCGCATTTGTCCTCCCAGGCATTATAAATGTGTCCTAAAAGTTCAATCAGTAGTTGAACGACCCCTTGTAAAACCAAACTGTTTTTTATGTAATAACTTATATTTATTGAAAAAACTTTGCATTTGTGCCAAAATTAATTTTTCAAAAAATTTACTAAAGGTGGGTAGTACTGAAATGGGTCTATAGTTAGTGGGGTCTGATGTACTACCCGATTTAAACAATGGTATTATTTTACTATATTTCATTAGATCAGGAAACTCACCACAGTCAATACAATCGTTAAATATTACAGCTAATGAAGGAGCTACAATGTTTATAATGGATTTAGCAACTTCCACAGAATGACCCCATAGATCGGCGGTCTTTTTAACATTTAAGGTGTGAAAAGTTTTAATTATATCTTTACAGGTGACATATTCAAAATTAAATTCGGAATCACAGACTGAAACGTTTTCCCTTAGTAAAGACTCGGCAGCAGCAGGTGACGAGTTTAGCGATTTAGTAGTCGATACGGGAATATCCGCAAATAAATTTTCAAAGGCTGTGGCAACTTGAGTGTCTGAATTTAAAATTTTATCGCCAATAGCAAGGCTGTAGTCACTGTTTCGGTTGCAAGACTTTCCCGTTTCGCTATTAATAATATTCCATGTCATTCTAATTACATTACTACTATTTTTAATTTTTGAACTCAAGTAATGTGACTTTGCTATAAAATAAACTTTTTTAAATATTTTAGAATAATTTTTAACATACAACTTAAATTCTCCAGTGTTTATATAGGTCCGCTCTGCATACAGCTATAAAGTCGTTTTCGACTCTCATATTATGCCAAAACAAATAAACCTTCAAGATTATTATCTATACTTTATATATATTTAATTTAATATTATAAAGCTGAAGAGTTTGTTTGTTTGTTTGAACGCGCTAATCTCAGGAACTACTGGATGGAATTGAAAAATTATTTTTGTGATGGATAGCCCATTTATTGAGGAAGGTTATAGGCTATATAACATCACGCTACGACCAAAAGGAGCGGAGCATAAATGAAAGATGTTGCAAAAACGGGGAAAATGTATTCCTTTTGTTAGCCTTTTCTCTCTTATGTGACGCAGACGAAGTTGCGTGGGTCAGCTAGTTCCAAACTAAAGTGTATGTCAAAAAATTTTTTGGCAAAGTATTATTATGGCAAAACAAACTATCCCAAAATAGTTATGCCAAAAAATATTAGGAAAAAGAACATTATACAAAAAGAAGGGATCCCGGTGAAAACACCTGCTCCTCAGCTTCCGGGCCGCCTCGCCCCTCCGCGCCTACGCGGGCTTAGATTACACTCTAGGAATAACGCAGACAAGACTACGTGGAGTCGGTTTTGCAGCGATTGGTTTCTGTCACTAGCTTTTGTTGTACAACATAATGAATTTTAAATTCAAAATAAATACGTAAAAATGACTCAAATTTGATTCCGGTGTTTGTATTTATTGTATGCCTAAATATTATTATGCTAATAGTCATTATACCTAGTAACATTATGCGAATTCAATTTATGCCAAAACAAATTAACTGTCAAGATGATTACGCCAACATAAACTGTATGCAAAAAAAAATAACAAAGTATTATTATGGCAAAACAAATTATGCCAAAGTATATTATGAAAAATAACATAATGCAAAAGGAAGGGATCTCGACAAGACTACGTGGAGTCGGTTTTGAAGCGATTCGTTTCTGCCACTAACTTTTGTAGCGCAACATATTGTCTTTTTCCGCTCCGCCCAGAGCGGGAGGAGTCATTTGATGATTACCCATCCAAAAAAAAGAAAATGTCTATAATCTGGGTTCTTAAAATGAATCATAAACTTAATGTCAACCCAGAACAAATGGCAAACCCAAGTCTGCTATTGTCTAGACTCTCCCGTAGTGAGGCAAAATTTTCTTATCTAATGAAACCATATTTTTTGTAGGTATTATATGTAGCGCACTGCAATTGTTGAATCCACAAGATGATAATTGCAAGACTAGCACCACTACGACGAAGGCTACCCCTACTAAAGCAGCACTAACTACTATTGGCACTTCTAGCACCACTACGACGAAGGCTATCCCTACTACAGCAGCACTAACTACTATTGGCACTTCTGGCACCACTACAACGAAGGCTACCCCTACTACAGCAGCACTAACTACTACTGGCACTTCTAGCACCACTACGACGAAGGCTACCCCTACTACAGCAGCACTAACTACTATTGGCACTTCTAGCAACACTACTCTGAATGCTGACTCTACCGACGCAACCACTACAGTAGCACCAGCTACTACTATGAATGCTGACTCTACCGATGCAACTACTACAGCAGCACCAGCCATTACTGTTAAAGCTGAGTCTACCGATGCAACTTCTACAGCAGCACCAGTTACTACTCTGAATGCTGACTCTAACGATGCAACTACTATAGCAGCACCAGCCACTACTCTGAATGCTGACACTACCGACGCAACTACTACAGCAGCACCAGCTACTACTGTGAATGCTGACTCTACCGATGCAACTTCTACAGCAAAACCAGATATTACTCCGAATGCTGATACTACAGATGCAACTACTACAGCAGCACCAGCTACAACTCTGAATGCTGACTCTACCGATGCACCTACTACAGCAGCACCAACTAATACTCTAAATGCTGACTCTACCGATATACCTACAACAGCAGCACCAGTTACTATTCTGAATGTTGAATTTACCGATGCATCTATTTCAGCAGCACCAGCTACTACTCTGAATGCCGACTCTACCGATGCACCTACTACAGCAGCACCAGCTACTACCCTAAATGCTGACTCTACCGATGCACCTACTACAGCAGCACCAGCTATTACTTTAAATGCTGACTCTACCGATATACCTACTACAGCAGCACCAGCCACTACTCTGAATGCTGATACTACTGACGCAACTACTACAGCAGCACCAGCTACTACTGTGAATGCTGACTCTACTGATGCACCTACTACAGCAGCACCAGCTACTACTCTGAATGCTGACTCTACCGATGCACCTACTACAGCAGCACCAGCTACTACTCTAAATGCTGACTCTACCGATGCAACTACTACAGCAGCACCTGCTACTACTCTGAATGCTGACTCTACCGATGCACCTGCTACAGCAGCACCAGCTATTACTCTAAATGCTGACTCTACCGATGCACCTACTACAGCAGCACCAGCTACTACTCTAAATGCTGACCCTACCGATGCAACTACTACAGCAGCACCTGCTACTACTCTGAATGCTGACTCTACCGATGCACCTGCTACAGCAGCACCAGTTATTACTCTAAATGCTGACTCTACCGATGCACCTACGACAGCAGCACCAGTTACTACTCTGAATGCTGAATCTACCGATGCAACAACTTCAGCAGCACCAGCTATTACTCTAAATGCTGAATCTACCGATGTACCTACTACAGTAGAACCAGCTACTACTCTGAATGCTGACCCTACCGATGCACCTACTACAGCAGCACCAGCTACTACTCTGAATGCTGACTCAACAGATGAACCTACTACAGCAGAACCAGCTACTACTATGAATGCCGACTCTATAGATGCACCTACAACAACAGCACCAGCTACTACTATGAATGCCGACTCTACCGATGCACCTACTTCAGCAGCACCAGCTATTACTCTAAATGCTGACACTACTGATGCACCTACTACTGCAGAACCAGCTACTACTCTGAATGCTGACTCTACCGATGCACCTACTACAGCAGCACCAGCTCCTACTCAGAATGCCGACTCTACCGATGTACCTACTACAGCAGCACCAGCTCCTACTCAGAATGCCGACTCTACCGATGCACCTTCTACAGCAGCATCAGTTACTACTCTGAATGCTGAATCTAACGATGCAACAACTTCAGCAGCACCAGCTACTACTCTAAATGCTGAATCTACCGATGTACCTACTACAGTAGAACCAGCTACTACTCTGAATGCTGACCCTACCGATGCACCTACTACAGCAGAACCAGCTACTACTCTAAATGCTGAATCTACCAATGCACCTACTACAGCAGCACCAGCTACTACTCTGAATGCTGACTCAACAGATGAACCTACTACAGCAGAACCAGCTACTACTATGAATGCCGACTCTATCGATGCACCTACTACAACAGCACTAGCTACTACCCTAAACGCTGACTCTACCGATGCACCTACTACAACAGCACCAGCTATTACTCTAAATGCTGACTCTACCGATATACCTACTACAGCAGCACCAGTTACTACTCTGAATGCTGACTCTACTGATGCTCCTACTACAGCAGCACCAGCTACTACTCTAAATGCTGACTCTTCCGATGCACCTACTACAGCAGTACCAGCTACTACTCTGAATGCTGAATCTACCGATGCAACTACTTCAGCAGCACCAGCTACTACTCTGAATTCTGACACTACTGATGCAGCTACTACATCAGCACCAGCTCCTACTCAGAATGCCGACTCTACCGATGCACCTTCTACAGCAGCACCAGTTACTACTCTGAATGCTGAATCTACCGATGCAACAACTTCAGCAGCACCAGCTACTACGCTTAATGCTGAATCTACCGATGTACCTACTACAGCAGCACCAGCTACTACTCTGAATGCCGACTCTACCGATGCACCTACTACAACAGCACCAGCTAATACTCTGAATGCTGAATCTACCGATGCACCTACTACAGCAGCAGCAGCTACCACTCTTAATGCTGACTCTACCGATGCACCTTCTACAGCAGCACCAGCTACTACTATGAATGCCGACTCTACCGATGCACCTACTTCAGCAGCACCAGCTATTACTCTAAATGCTGACACTACTGATGCACCTACTACAGCAGAACCAGCTTCTACTCTGAATGCTGACTCTACCGATGCACCTACTACAGCAGCACCAGCTCCTACTCAGAATGCCGACTCTACCGATGTACCTACTACAGCAGCACCAGCTCCTACTCAGAATGCCGACTCTACCGATGCACCCTCTACAGCAGCACCAGTTACTACTCTGAATGCTGAATCTACCGATGCAACAACTTCAGCAGCACCAGCTACTACTCTAAATGCTGAATCTACCGATGTACCTACTACAGCAGAACCAGCTACTACTCTGAATGCTGACTCTACCGATGCACCTACTACAGCAGCACCAGCTCCTACTCAGAATGCCGACTCTACCGATGCACCTTCTACAGCAGCACCAGTTACTACTCTGAATGCTGAATCTACCGATGCAACAACTTCAGCAGCACCAGCTACTACTCTTAATGCTGAATCTACCGATGTACCTACTACAGCAGCACCAGCTACTACTCTGAATGCCGACTCTACCGATGCACCTACTACAGCAGCACCAGCTACTACTCTGAATGCTGAATCTACCGATGCACCTACTACAGCAGCAGCAGCTACCACTCTTAATGCTGACTCTACCGATGCACCTTCTACAGCAGCACCAGCTACTACTATGAATGCCGACTCTACCGATGCACCTACTTCAGCAGCACCAGCTATTACTCTAAATGCTGACACTACTGATGCACCTACTACAGCAGAACCAGCTACTACTCTGAATGCTGACTCTACCGATGCACCTACTACAGCAGCACCAGCTCCTACTCAGAATGCCGACTCTACCGATGTACCTACTACAGCAGCACCAGCTCCTACTCAGAATGCCGACTCTACCGATGCACCTTCTACAGCAGCACCAGTTACTACTCTGAATGCTGAATCTACCGATGCAACAACTTCAGCAGCACCAGCTACCACTCTTAATGCTGACTCTACCGATGCACCTTCTACAGCAGCACCAGCTACTACTATGAATGCCGACTCTACCGATGCACCTACTTCAGCAGCACCAGCTATTACTCTAAATGCTGACACTACTGATGCACCTACTACAGCAGAACCAGCTACTACTCTGAATGCTGAGTCTACCGATGCACCTACTACAGCAGCACCAGCTCCTACTCAGAATGCCGACTCTACCCATGTACCTACTACAGCAGCACCAGCTCCTATTCAGAATGCCGACTCTACCGATGCACCTTCTACAGCAGCACCAGTTACTACTCTGAATGCTGAATCTACCGATGCAACAACTTTAGCAGCACCAGCTACCACTCTAAATGCTGAATCTACCGATGTACCTACTACAGTAGAACCAGCTACTACTCTGAATGCTGACCCTACCGATGAACCTACTACAGCAGAACCAGCTACTACTCTAAATGCTGAATCTACCAATGCACCTACTACAGCAGCACCAGCTACTACTCTGAATGCTGACTCAACAGATGAACCTACTACAGCAGAACCAGCTACTACTATGAATGCCGACTCTATCGATGCACCTACTACATCAGCACTAGCTACTACCCTAAACGCTGACTCTACCGATGCACCTACTACAGCAGCACCAGCTATTACTCTAAATGCTGACTCTACCGATATACCTACTACAGCAGCACCAGTTACTACTCTGAATGCTGACTCTACTGATGCACCTACTACAGCAGCACCAGCTACTACTCTAAATGCTGACTCTTCCGATGCACCTACTACAGCAGTACCAGCTACTACTCTGAATGCTGAATCTACCGATGCAACTACTTCAGCAGCACCAGCTACTACTCTGAATTCTGACACTACTGATGCACCTACTACAGCAGCACCAGCTCCTACTCAGAATGCCGACTCTACCGATGCACCTTCTACAGCAGCACCAGTTACTACTCTGAATGCTGAATCTACCGATGCAACAACTTCAGCAGCACCAGCTACTACTCTAAATGCTGAATCTACCGATGTACCTACTACAGCAGCACCAGCTACTACTCTGAATGCTGACTCTACCGATGCACCTACTACAGCAGCACCAGCTACTACTCTGAATGCTGAATCTACCGATGCACCTACTACAGCAGCAGCAGCTACCACTCTTAATGCTGACTCTACCGATGCACCTTCTACAGCAGCACCAGCTACTACTATGAATGCCGACTCTACCGATGCACCTACTACAGCAGCACCAGCTATTACTTTAAATGCTGACACTACTGATGCACCTACCAAAGCAGAACCAGCTACTACTCTGAATGCTGACTCTACCGATGCACCTACTACAGCAGCACCAGCTCCTACTCAGAATGCCGACTCTACCGATGTACCTACTACAGCAGAACCAGCTACTACTCTGAATGCTGAGTCTTCCGATGCACCTTCTACAGCAGCACCAGCTATTACTCTAAATGCTGACTCTACCGATGCACCTACTACAGCGGCACCAGTTACTTCTCTGAATGCGGACTCTACCGATGCACTTACTACAGCAGTACCAGCTACTACTCTGAATTCTGACACTACTGATACACCTACTACAGCAGCACCAGCTACTACTCTAAATGCTGAATCTACAAATGCAGTTACTACAGCAGCACCAGCTCCTACTCAGAATGCCGACTCTACCGATGCACCTTCTACAGCAGCACCAGTTACTACTCTGAATGCTGAATCTACCGATGCAACAACTTCAGCAGCACCAGCTACTACTCTTAATGCTGAATCTACCGATGTACCTACTACAGCAGCACCAGCTACTACTCTGAATGCTGATTCTACTGATGCACCTACTACAGCAGAACCAGCTACTACTCTGAACGCCGACTCTACCGTTGCAACTACTACAGCAGCACCAGCTTCTATCGGCACGTTTGCTAAATTTTTCAATTAATACCAATTGACTCGTGTTCAGGTAGTTATAGGCAGGCCCATCTTCTGCAGAATGGACATGGTTCTTTTGTTAGAAAGTTTTCACAATTCATTTATTTTGCTTTCACAGTAGTTCTCTTACTGCTGTTGTTTTTCCATTCTCTTTTTATTAATTACTGGCTTACCTGGCAGACGGTACTTGTGGTGTTTTTTCTACGGGGCACCTGTCTGGACCAATAGGGCTACCGTTGGAGCGGTACGACGTAAATTCCAAAGCGTTAAGGACGGTTAGTACTGAAGCCTTACCGGTACTTGCCGGTGTACTCCAGTCGATCTTGATGTACAGCGACGGGCTGCAATGCGCGTCAGACCACTGACGCTGACTTTTTAACCGTATGTGACTGTGCTAAGATTTCTAGATTATTCAAACCACAGACTGATGTCTGGGAGGAACTTTTGTTTGAATGGCAATGTAGGTCGGTTAATTCCATCAAGGGCCAACACCTCCACCTGTTCTTTCCATCCGTTCATGAACGGCTGGCCTGGACATGGCTGGAATTGATCACTGTGTTGCCCAATTTCTCAACGGTGATGGTAACTTTATCTCACCATCACACCCCACACCAAACACAAAATACTACCACATTTAAATCCCTTGTATAGTTACTTCACGATTTTTAATTTTCTTTATTTCTTAGTCAGTTTTCATATAATTATTGTATAACGTTTTTATGTCATCCATTAATTCTATCATTTTAATAACGACATTTTGTCCATGGAAGTGTACTGATTTCCAAGATACAGGTTCTTTACTTAGTTTGGAAGTCAGGCGTCCTTTTAGTTTATTTGCAGCCTTCTTTGTACACCCCCTAATGGATGACATTGTGTTAAGATATATTTTTACTGAGTCCAATAAACGATTTAATATTATTATTTATGAGTAAATTATTTTCTTTCAAGTTTGTTGACTCGCCTTTTTGTCAATGTTCCACATCTGACTGCGAATATGAACAATCAGCACATCACATTTTATGGGAGTGCCGTCTTTGGCAGAATGAACGCAATTATGTTGGATAGTGTACAGGTTACATCCGAAGTTATTTACTATACAGACCTTGTAGAAACTAGAACAAATTTCGGAGCGTTCAAGCGTTTTTTCCATACCTATTATTGGAATCAAATAAACAGCTCACTACTTAGGACCCATTGATGTTAATATTTATCCGTGGTGCTAGGCAACTGGGCCTATCCCAGTTGTAAAGGTCCCTTTGTGCCTATTGGCCTTGTGTCGTTCTCTCTCCTGCTGATATGGAGGGAAGTGGATATTACGGTGTTTTCCTACTACTTCGCTATACTTTTCTGATTAATTTCGCTGCGGGATCCAAGACAGTTATATTCATTCTCTGGGACTTCGACGAGTTTCATTGTCTCGGCGCTTTTCTGGTGGTCACTACTTTTGATTCTGGCATTCAGGGGTTACAGTGGTTTGGGAATAGTGTGGCGGGCTTGACCTGGTAGACGTAGTCGTTCTGTCGAGAACTATTGGACGGTGGCAGTCCTACGAACTTAATATCGCTTTTGCTTAAGTTGGTCATAAGAGGTTTTGATAACAGATACATTTTTGATACTTCCTACATCTACAAATGTGTAGTGTAAACAAAAAAAACATAATTCAGAGTGAGCACTTTATTTTTGACTAACAAATAAGTACCGTTTTTGTTCCAACTGACGTTTTATCTACCAACAATAAATCTGCATAGTGTTAATATACTCTTGTATGTTTTTTTAAATGTCATAAACAACATCTACTGATGATGATTGATGATTGAGTACCACACCCAGCCAGGAGCAAGCTTGACCTGGACAAGCCGGATACACCAGGGGGCACTATTTTGTAAGGAAAGACATGCTCTGGGATGGAAGAGGAAGCCCGACCAACCGCAGCCAGTCGGGCACAATCAGCCGATTATGCAGCATAAAGCCAATATAGAAATAGTGGTAAAGACAGGTACAATCCATAGGAATGAGCATTGGTGTTTTGACCTTCGTTTGATTGGTCTCTTCTATCATTGGAGAATCATGTTCGTTACTGGTGGTTGCGATTCCATTCGATTTTGACACGGCTTATATTTAAAAATATTATTGTTCGCGTGGTATCCTGCCTTTTCGCCGAAAATTGTTTGGCAGATTATCACCTTGCCAGCCAACGTTTCGCCGATGTTTCACTTTGAGAACTAACGATTAGCAAATTTTTGTATGACGTTTTATTTGGTAGAATTATTGTTAAGCTGATTATTATAATGACACAAAACGTTTGTGATATTATTATTTTTATCAAACATTTCACTAGGCCACTCAACTATTAGACGAATGGCGTTTTGTCAGTGTAATAATTCTTGCATACATCTTTTTAGAAAATTCTTCTTTGCAAGACAGAAATAGGAGCCCCGCCGAGCGGGGCTCCGTTTCGACTACGCTTTTTAGGCGAACATAATTATAAAGTGTCTCGGGACTTGGGGCATCCCGATGTTAAGTTAGTTAGGTTCCTTTAAACCCTGCAAGACAAAATAGAAGCCCCGCGCAACGGGGCTCCGTCGACTACGCTTTTAAGGTGAATTAAAGTTTTATGAGGTTAGGGCACCCCGAGTTAGGCTCATAAAATGGTACATTGTCATAAAAATAAGTTGCGCGTGGGTGGGTACCCACAAAATATTACATAATTATCAAACGAAATTCTACTAGATTTGGTAAACAATAAACAACTAAATGGGTGATTCTTTGAATACGTGCATATTACGCAGCTCTCCCCAAATAACTACTAAAGGAGATATAAAATAACGTTTTATTTTAAATTTCTCGTAAAACATAGTGCCAGCACTACATACAGATGTGTATAATGTATTTCTATTGTTATAAACAACAAAGTTATGTTTATAAACGTTTTTCAAATCTCATCACCATTCATGTCCCAATGCCCAAAATTGAGCAGTTCATGCTCGAAAAGTTATCAATAAACCCTAAAGATTGTATTTTGTCGTAGTAATTTAGATAGTGCACGACATGCTTAACCAACTAGCAAAATTATACACATTAAGGAACACTTTTAAGTACTTTGTAATGACTTTGAAAATTGTCCCAACACTTTATACTCACTGCCATTTGTGAACGCAGTCTCGCGTTTAATTTCTTTCCGCGTACGTATTACTATCTCAAATGGTAACTCAGCGGTTGGGCTCAGTACCGCGTCTCGACTCGTGCGGGATGCACGTTAAAAAGTGTTTTGGCGCCAACTCTAGCTTACATTAATTGCCCAGAAATTGTGTTTGGCAAATAAAAATCTTCTTACCGTTCGAGTTTTCCCTGCTTACTGCTTAGTCTATTATACTTATTTATCATTTTTTATGCACTTTAGTAGTCGCCCTAAGATACTCTTTGCTTTTATAAAGTACCCAAGTTTATTAAATTCTCTAAAGAACGTTTAATGTGAGAAAGTGTACAAATATCTAATTACCATTTGGACGAATTTTTCGACGCCCTGTAACCCTTTTTGATACTTGTAAATATTTTTATTTCTATTACCATTTTACCATTCATGTTATATTACATCTTTTTTTTTTCATTACCATTTTTAACGTTCATATTTTGGCAAACTGTAATGGGAAATTGAAAATGGTAATTAGTACCAGTATAGGGTGGCCTCTGATTGTATCGAAACTCCTTAACCCGCTAGGCCAGATTAAATACTAATTACCGATGACTTTTAAAACTTATCACCAATCAACGAAAATTTACAGCTTCATATTCAGGCCTATAAAGCAGTTTAAATAATGTGCGTTTGATTTAATTCGTTAACCTGCACTCTAAACTTAACATCGAATCCATAAAAGTTGTAATTGAAAGCAATCTTTGAATTCAATTTTCGAATCCCGAATATGTCTATCTTCAAATATTCACCCAAATGAATATTACGCAAACTAAAACATTCTGCTACCTGAAAGTTGGCATTTTAAAAAGTGTCATTATGAAAAGCAGACCAAAAAAATAAAAAAAACTTCTATCAAAGAAATTGAAACAAAATCGAGAGCTAATAAAGAAGACTCAAGTTCTTCCAAAACTCTGTGCACCCAGTCACTCCAAGATAGTGATGACATCAATTAGTGTGGAAGTATAGACCACGGTTGATAGAAATAAGCTAACTAACCAATGCATATCACAATAAAATTGGTTTAGCCGATGTTAATAAAATACTATTTGTTTTATAGTTCTTTTAATTTTTAAGTCACACTGAATCAATCACATCTTTCCGCCTGAGTTTTACCACAGATATTCCTGACTGTTCAAATCACAGATAAATAATTACAACACAGAACATCCTCTCTGTTTTATCAAATTGAATGAGTCTAATACAATCATGATCATTAATACTTAGCATTAGATTATTTATCATTAGAATCACTTGTTACATATAACAATAGAACACATTACATAACACACGTCCGTACACACACACGTTACATTACATTATTTAACATAACATCAATTAGAAATTACTTATATATAATTTAACCTTATGTAATTAAGTCATACCTAAATATATGATGGATACACATTTAATATAGTGTGTAGTCATTGAACCTTACTGGTAAACATCTTGATCTTACAGGTCTAGTGCTATGACTTTGACTCTGAATAGGCTCAGCTGTATCAAGGTTAACATCTGTATTTGGAATCACATTATTATCAAGAATTAGTTCACAACCATAATCAGAATTATCATACATAACAGATTTATTTTTATTTGTATCTTTATTTTCAGAATTATCTAATAAACAAGTTTTCTTCTTATCTTTATTTTTGTTTGTAATATCCTCATTTTCCTTTAATACCCCTTTGTATGGTTTTATATGTGTTAAGTCTCGCCTATATATTACACCATGTACATTCACTTTATATGACCTTTCATTAACTTTTTCTACAACAAATCCTAATTTCCATGTGTTTGTGTGTTCGGGATTTTGTACCGCCACATTCTGACCGATATTTAAAGAGAAGGGTTGTTTACATTTTTTATCATAGTAAGATTTACTTTTGTCTCTTTTAACTTTGATCCTTTTTGGAATGTCAGTCATCAATACAGGAATGAGTTGCTCTGGTACATTTGGCATTAAAGTCCTAGTTTTTCTAGATATAAATTTTTGTGCAGGACTACAATCATCTCCGCCACTTGGTACATTCCTCTGGTGTAACAGAGATATCCAAAAATCCTCACCGGCCTCATATGATTTAAGAATGAGTTTCTTTGCAGGTTTTACTGTAGCTTCAGCAATTCCATTAGACTGAGGATAATGTGGTGAGGAAGTTACATGGATAAAATCCCATTCTTCAGCAAACATAGCAAATTCTCTGTTAACAAAATTAGTAGCTCCATCGGTACATATTTTTTGTGGTATACCATATCTTGCTAAGTTTTTTTTACATATATTAATAACTTATCAATTTCATAAAAGTTTGAGTAATGGTCAGCAGTAATAAGGAAATTAAGAGACTGTGAATTTAGTTTTACATTGAACACATCCATAGAGATATACTGAAAGGGATACATTGGTATGTCATGAGATAACATTGGGAATCTAGTTAGGGATGGGGAATATTTTATGCAAATTTTTCTACAAAGTTTTTTATATCTTCAGACATGCCTGGCCAAAAAATATTTTGCTTAGCTAATTTAATTGAACTAGCAACGCCAATATGACTTTTATGAATTTTGCCCCATGCTGCTGGCATCGCATTCTACTATTATAGGTTTATTCATGTCATAATACTTAAGGGTTGGTAAACTGCTTAAAGATGAAATAATCTCATCAAATTCAAACTGTTCTTTTTCCGTCCATTGCCATACAGCATTTTTCTTTGTTAATTCTCTTAAAGAAGTGACTTTTAAACTTAAGTTTTTAATAAATTTACTCAGGTATGTTACCATTCCTAGTAGTCTTAATACATTCTTGGAGTTTGTAGGTATTGCGATATTCTTGATAGCTGTGTTTTACTCTTCATCAACCTTCAGTCCAGTATCAGTCAACACATGGCCATAAAATTTCACTGACTTCTGTAATAAATTTAATTTATCTTTATAAAGCTTGCAATTATTTTCTCTGAGTCTTATTAAAAGGTTTTCTAAGTTAATGTTATGGTTTTTTATTGCATCCTCGGTTGTATCACCTACCCCATATATTAAAATATCGTCAGCTATTACTTCAATGCCCTTAAGACCATTGTTTGGTATTTGCAATAAAACGACGAACTGTTAACGTTACTATATATTAAGAGAAGCACTATAAGATTATTAGGTACACTGTATGTATGTTGTAGACTCTTAAATCACTTTTAGACCATTAAAACTGAATAAAACAATGTGCGAGGTAAGCGTGCTGCTAAGGACACGAACGGAAGAGGGAGATAGCTCACGTAAGAGTGAGACAGCAATACAGTAATAAGTTTATGTACTAAACATTCTCGCACCTTATTTTAAAAGTAAAGCTACATAATATAATTTATGAGTACTAATGTAAGTTTATACAATCATCAAAATTTTATAACTGAATTTTAACAAAAGCTGTGCTATGTATGTGCTATGACATAGGTATCAATAACATTTAAGTTAGTTTTTCAATTACAAAATATTATTTTGACACACAAGTTTACACACTTAATAGTAACAAAGAAAAATAATCTAACAATTATTAAAGAAGTACAACTTAATTCTAGTAGCTAAAACTAGGTATAGTTAATGCGAATTAATTTAGAACAAGTTTATTAGGTAGTAAAATTAATTTATGAATAGGTCTAGTATATTCACTTTTAGAGGTGCGAATCACTGCTGATCTGACTAAACCATCAGTTTTATTTTTATTTGTAGAAATAACTCTGCCTAAGGGCCAAAAGGTGGGTGGAGTATTCTCATCTTTAATTATAATAAGATCACCAGTCTTTAAATTATTTTGTACCTGTAACCATTTATTTCTAGATTGCAGTTCTGACAAGTAATTACAATAAAATTGCTTCCAGAATTTTTGTTTAATTTGTATAATTTTCTGATAGATATTAAGTCTAGATTCGTTTAGGTCTAATACATTGGGTTCAGGTAGGTCAGTTAGGGCTGTACCTATGATAAAATGAGCTGGAGTTAAACAATTTAAATCATAAGGTAAGTCTGTTAATGGATATAAAGGTCTTGAGTTAAGAATACTTTCAATTTGTGTTAATACAGTATAAAAAAACTCATATGTTAACTTAGTGCTAAACAAGTGTTTCTTAAGTAAAGATTTTACTGATTTTATACCAGCTTCGTATATACCACCCATGTGACTAGCTAGTGGGATTGTAAACTTATATTCTATACAGTTTGCAGATGCATAGTCCAGTATATTACTATAACAAGTTTCATTTTTAAACATTTTGTACAGATCATGTAATTCGGTTTTGGAACCTTTAAAATTAGTTGCATTATCTGTGTATAGACAAGTTGGTATGCCTCTCCTGGAGACAAATCTTTTTAGAGCAAATAAATGATTGAGATGACATGTCAGTCACCAATTCAAGGTGAATGGCACGAGTAGACAGACACACAAATAAACATATGTATCCCTTTGAGTACTTGCAATTTCTAGTCATAGAATTTCTAATAGACATAGCACCACTGAAATCAATTCCTACATGATTGAAGGCACGTGTTAAATTCACTCTAGGTGCTGGGAGACTTGCCATTTGCTGTCCACAGACCTTGCCCTGGTATCTAATGCATCGAACACAGGAGTGAATACATTTTTTCACCTCACATCTGCCATTAATTGGCCAATATTTCAATCTCATGTTATAAAGAGTGCATTGAATACCTGCATGTAATAATTTAGTGTGATAGTGTTGTACAATGATAGATGTTATATGATCTTTACCAGGTAATATAATAGGATGGGCCTGATTGTAAGGTATATCCGAGTGTTGTATACGACCTCCTACTCTTAGAAGGTTGAACTCATCTAAAAAGGGGTTCAGTCTCTTAAGTGGACTTGATGTAAATGTATAATATGACTTTACCTTGTTTGTGTTTATGTGTTGAGAGACATTTGTGTGAATGGACTGTATTTCATGAATTTCCTTCGAAAATGAATTATATTGACATGTTTTTATTATAAAGTCATGTGCATTTTTTAGCTCAGAAATAGATAGATAAGAAGTGAGTTTATTGTTTTTATTTTTTATGTTATGTATAAATCTAAAAAAGTAGGCCATAGATCTGATCAAACTTGTGAAATTTGAATGTTTGCAAAGGCTCTCATAAAATGAATTATAATTTATATGAGGTGTTACCGAAGCAGTAAACACACCACTCTGATGTGAGGATTTTTCTGGTTGAGCCTGAGTGAACTCAATTGGCTGTGGTGTATGTGTTATGGGCCATGAGGCAATATCTTGACACAACCATGATGGACCCTGCCACCATAATGTACATGACTGTAAGGCAGTTGGCATCACTCCACGAGTGATTAAGTCGGCGGGATTTTGTTTAGTGTTGACGTAATACCAATCACGGCTTTGAGTAGTTTCAATAATTCGCATAAGGCGATGTGTGACATAAGTATCATGTTTTGATTTGTATGGTGATCTAATCCAGTTGAGTACGATGGATGAGTCTGTAAAGAGATGTATTTGATTTATGGTAATTATATCTTTTGTTAGAGCAATAAATCTATTAGTAAGTTGAGCCAAAAGAAGTGCTCCACATAATTCCAATCTAGGGATTGATTGTTGTTTTTTAATAGGGGAGACTTTAGATTTGGCGGTAACCAAAGTACAAGTAGGCTGTTTGTTGGGATAAGTAGCCCGTAAGTACAAACAAGCACCATATGCTTTACTTGAAGAATCACAAAAGCCTATTAAAATAATATCATTGGAATTATCTGAAAAATAATATCTAGGTATTTGAATGTTTATTAAATTATGCAATTGATTAATAAAATTCTGCCAAGTGGTTTGTATCTCCTGAGAAACAAGAGAATCCCAGTCAGTGTTCTGTCTCCAAATTTCTTGCATCAGAATTTTAGCTAAAATAGTGACAGGTGCTAATAGTCCTATAGGGTCGAAAACTTGAGCAATTTGGGACAAAATATTCCTTTTTGTGCAAGGGATATTGGTAAGATTTGGGATAAAGACTTGAAGTGTATCTTTAGCAGGCAACCATGTAATACCTAAGGTTTTCACTGAGGTAGGTGGTGTAAAGTTATAAGATGAAATATCTATGTCTTTATCTTTCTGTGAACTTTGTGAGGGTAGGTTTTTGAATGAAGGTTCTATGCTTGCTAAATAATTGTATAAATCTGGATGATTAGATGTCCACTTGTGTAATTTGAATCCTGCTTTGCTTAGCAAGTCAATAAGTTCTGAACATAATTGGAAAAGCTTTTCTTTAGATTTTTCTCCACATAAATAATCATCCATATATGAACAATTCTTTATACAGTTCGCTGCCAATTTATGTGACTTAGTGTATTTTTCGGCTAAATATAACATTGTACGACATGCCAAGTAGGGTGCACTTTTTGTGCCATAAGTAACTGTGTCTAATTCAATACACTTAAGTTTCTCGTTTGGAGAGTCTCTCCATAATATCCTTTGTAGTCTAGTTTGCTGTGGATCTATAAAAATACCTCGAAACATTTTAACTATATCACATGAAAATGCGTACTTATATGTCCTAAATCTGATAATAATTTCGAATAAATCATTATATATATTGGGACCTTCATACATGATATCATTAAGGGATATTCCAGATGATGTTTTTGCACTAGCATTAAATACAGTGCGTAACTTTGTTGAAACACTATCAGGTTTTAAAACAGCAAAGTGTGGCATGTAGTATGTATTTAGCTCTGTAGGTGAGAAATTATCAATATAATGAGCATGGCCAAGATCTATAAATTCTTGAATAAATGCCTTATATTGTTTAGATAGTTCAGTGTCTTTACTCATTTTAGACTCAAGTTGAAGTTGTAATTTGTAAGCAATATTGAATGAATTACCTAATTCTTTAATCCTGTGTGTTTGAATAGGTAAGTTAACTACGAAATGTCCTAAATTGTTTTGTGTAGTTGTGGAATTGAAGAGCTCCTCACAGTATTTATCCATGGGTGAGAGCATCTTTTTCTTAGAAACAGGTTCCTCCTGCTCCCAGAAAGATTGTAGTAATTGATCTGTTGAGTTTGAGGACTCAGAGATATCACACATGCTAACATGAGCACAGAGCAAAGTAGCTAAGCTGCTGTCCATGGCAACTGGACCAGAAACAACCCACCCGAAAGCAGTGTCTATAAGATATGGCAGGTTAGGACCAAGCTTCATGCGTCCAGATTTCATAATAGAATAAAATAGTTCAGCACCGATGAGTATGTCTATTGTACTTGGAATATAAAAGGTTGGGTCGGCGAGTGTTTGTGCATGTTTGTAAGGAATAGGCCAAGCATGCGTAGGTATGTATGTATGTGGTAGTGGCACAGTAATTTTATCCATAATAATCAATGAGAGATTGGCAGTGTAGTCAGTATAGCGAGATGAAATAATGGCATTAGCACTCACTTGTGTTGGCTTTTGGCTGTTGCCAATACCTTGTATTAGACAAGCATTGTCTGTTAGTTTAAGCTGCAATTGAGTAGCAAGCCTGTGGGTAGCAATGTTTACTTCACTTCCAGCATCCAGTAGTGCACGAGCATTCACCCACTTTCCTGATGGGCCTTGTATGCGTATGATAGCTGTGGAAAGTAGAATTTGATTTTTATTAACACTGGACACTAGCACCGTTGAAGTTGAGGGATTGTTATGAGAATTGTTATTATGCAGTGACTGTGTACAGTCGAGCTGAGAAGTTGTAGAAGACTTCTGTGTTTGCGGTGAAATATTATTATGTAATAGCACTTGCGGGTGTTCATTTAATGTAGCAGTAGTAGGTAATATATTTTGTGATGATTGGGGTACATCTTGTAATGTAGTAGATGTATGACTGACCTGTAGTTGGTTCTTATCCATATGTATGCTTGTGTGGTGTCTACCGTGACACTTAAAGCATTTATATTTTGAGCACTTATGCTTGGCTACATAAGGCTGCAGACAGTTATAACACAAGGATTTAGCTTTAATAAGCTGTATACGATTAGGTATCGTTAGTTCTAGGTAGTGAGGACACTTTGACAACATATGTTTGCTTTGACATAATATGCAAGATAGATTAGATGTTGCTGATGTTATGTGACTTGATTTTACATTTGAATTATCATTGGTTTTGTTATCATTTAACATCTCAAATGCTGTTCGCCGTAAATTTAAAAATTCTAAAAGTTCTGCTAATGTTGCTATGGTGTTTTCTTTTCTACTTATTTCCCATGCAGCACGTAAAGAGTTATCCAATTTTTGACTGATTAAAAATACAAGTAAAGCATCCCAGCTTTCTACAGGCAAGTTAATTGACTTTAATGAGTCTAGGCTTTGCTGCAAGATTACTAAAAAGTCTTTCAAGTTAGATTTAGTAATTAAATTATGCCTAATTAACATAGCTTTTAAATGAAAGTTAACAACAATAGATTTGTTTTCATACCTTTTTGATAGGATACTTAATGCTTTTTCGTAATTCTCCTCTGTAATTAACAATGACGAGATAAGACCCGGCGGCTTCTCCAGCGAGGGCAGACTTCAAATATTGCATTTTATTCACCACAGGTAAGTCTGCGTTGTCCACTGATGCGTAAAATATGTTTTTGAAGGTTGACCATTGTCTGATGTCGCCATCGAACCTCGGTAGTTCAAGTTGCGGTAACCTGACACGTGGTTTTTTAATGTTACACTCATGCACAGTTGTAGAATTATGTTCAATGGAAAGATTTGCAGATTGTTGTTGTGAATTATTTGTCAATTCCTCAAGAGTAGCCATTGTGCTGTAGTATCGTTCTTCAAAGGTTTCTCGTTCCAGTTCATGTGCTGGCTGATGTTCGGGGTCCATGTCCGCTATTTCGATTTCCAACTGTATGTCTTCAAAGCGCTGAATCATGGAGCCGAGTTCCATTTTCCTGACCTCAAGATCGTGAGTAGTGTTGCGGTCTTGACTGTAGCCATCAACGAAGTTTATGATTCTTGTTAGTTTTCCTTTTATAGCGCCTCTCTGGACCTTCAGTTTATTGAGGTCCATTTTGTCGAAAATAATGAGAAATTGTGATGCACGTTGCACGTAGTACTTTTCAATATTGTAATGTATTTGTAGCAATGAGATTTATGTAGAACAGCATTGATTTTGTAGTAGATATTTAGATATGATTCACATTGATTTTTCACGATTTCTTTTGGCGGAGCGTTTCGTCCTTTTTTTGTTGTTTCGTTAGCACACACGTCAAGCAGTAGAGCAGCGCAGCGGCGCTAGCGCATGCGAGTGAAAGAGAAGAAACGATGTCCGGTGTTCCGGGGCCACCACGATCGCGCGCCTATGCGGCTATTTTGTTGTCCTCTAGCTCCGTTGGTGGCGCTAGACGTTGAGAGCTCGTTCCGTCGCGTCGGTAAAACAGTTGTGTTTTTACGTCGGATGATGTTGGCTTGACGCTGGCAAATATGGCGGCTTCTATACGGCTCGATGAACCAATTTTATGTTTGGTATTTGCAATAAAACGACGAACTGTTAACGTTACTATATATTAAGAGAAGCACTATAAGATTATTAGGTACACTGTATGTATGTTGTAGACTCTTAAATCACTTTTAGACCATTAAAACTGAATAAAACAATGTGCGAGGTAAGCGTGCTGCTAAGGACACGAACGGAAGAGGGAGATAGCTCACGTAAGAGTGAGACAGCAATACAGTAATAAGTTTATGTACTAAACAACCATGTAGGATTGATAATAGCTTTTGTTGAAAGATTTCTGGCGCAGAAGAAATACTAAAGGGGAGCCTTAACCACCTATATCTACCAAATGGCGTCCAAAAGGTAGTAAAGCTTACTACTCCTTTCATTTACCCTAACATGCCAAAATCCTTTTAATGCATCCACAGTGCTAAAAACTTTAGCTTTTCCAAGTTCTGGTAAAACCTCTTCCAGTGTTGTAAATTGAAAATGTGGTCTTTTGAGAGCCTTATTCAATGGGATAGGGTCTAGGCAGATACGGAACTTTTTGCCTTTACGAACAATTAATATATTATTAACCCAATCAGTATGAGATTCCTCTTTAACAATAATATTATCTTTTACTAACCTGTCCAGTTCGTCTTTAAGAGATGCTCGGAGAGCCATAGGCACACGACGTGCTGGCTGAATGCGAGGTGGAACATTTTCATCAATTTCCAGATCAACAATTCCTGGTAACTCGCCATAACCTTCAAAAATATCCGAGTACTTGTTTATAATATGTTGTGCTTCCGTGGCACTGCCATTGCCCACTGATACCGCATTGCAGTATTTTATTAAACCTAAGGCAACACAAGCAGATTCTGACAATAGAGGTTGATGACTGACATTCACAACATGAAAATTAATAATGAACTTTTTGTTTTTATGTATACATTCAACATCAGTCACACCTAATGTTTCTATGTCTGTTTCATTAAAACATTTTACTTTTAGATCAGTAGGACACAAATCTTTCAAGCTGTCTTTTGTACAAAGTTTTTTGTATTGTTCAGCACCTATAACACAAACATGGGCTCCAGTATCCAATGTACAGTAGACATTCAACCAGGTGTTATTAAACTTCAAGTAGAGTTCCACTTCTTTGTGGTCGGAGTGTCGATTTGTCCTGATCTTGGATATGTATGTACTGTTATCACTGATTTCTTCCTCCGAGTCTTCTGCATGCAACTCTTTTACCATTTTTGTCTTCTTACATACCTTTTTGGAATGATTCCTACCTTGGCAATTTTCACATCTATTTCCCCAAGCAGGACAAATTTTCTTTTTGAATACATGCTTCTCACCACAAAATTTGCACAGTAATGGTTTGCTGTCAACTTTGGTCTGTTTTTTGTCAAGTTTGTGAATCTTTGCAATAATTTGTTCTGCACACAAATTCTGAAGTTGTTCAGTTGTTGCTTCAGCCGATTTACAAATCTTAATAGTTTGGGTAAGATCCAGTTGATCTATCCGTAATAATTATTTTTTAATTTCCGGATTTCTAATGCCAACCACAATTCTGTCTCGTAGCACTTCATCAGTTAAATTCAAATTCAAAATTTTTATTTCAGACCACTAGATCCATACATTGTTAGTCAGAACCAGTTGTTAGTTAAAATGTTGTTGTATTTGCAAGTTTTTAATAATTTTCTTAACCCCAGTATATAGGTATCTATGTCTTCGCCCTCTGCTTGTGATCTTTGGTTGAACATGTATCGGCTATAGATGACGTTGTGTTTCTTCTTTAACTTTTCTTCAAGCTTCTCAAATATTTTAGCCTCACTTTTCATGTCCTTATCGTCTAGGCCAAAGTGCATATATTTCTTCATGGCAGCATGGCCTATAGCAATATAAGTATAAGTATATTAATTAGAAGTGTAGGTCTTTGTTCTTCCTTCAGACCTGTGGCGGTAGCATAATTTATCCACGTGGTCTTGAAGAAATCTAGAGCTTCTCCCGGATCCCCGGAATCTACATCGATTTTACACGCGATTTTTCTTGAGTCCCTTTGGACCCTTTTACCAACGATTGTAGGCGATAAAAAATAAAACTCAGTGCAGAGAGAAAAAATATGGCCGGTCGAGGGCTCACACAAAAAGTAACGGCGCATCCACACATAAAAATTTTACTTGGAGCCTGTCAAAACAGATTATATTTACACTCGGCAGAAGGCCCATGATTTAAATTGAGAGTCGCCATCTGGCGGGACAATGTGCAAATTAAATTTGAATGAGCCCGCGCACGGTGTCTTATTTATTTTGAAAGCACAAAAGTACAAAATTGTTACATATTAAATCTTAATTTAGATAAAACTAGAAAATAATTAACATACTAAATCTAAGTTTTTTTTTATAAGACAAAAAGAAATTAAACTGTGGCATGTGTCGCCTACATTCTGCCTCCTTAGTGCTAGTTCGCAAATATATATATTGTAGTCTTTGGTTCGCAATAGCACTATCGTCTCGTGGTGTCAATAGAGCGACACGTGTCACAGGGCGACGTAATACCCCTGTCCGGGTACGTACATCTATAACTCGGATGCGTCCGTCCGAGCCCGCAATGGTCGCACTCACTACTCCATGACGCCAGCAGCTACGGTCAAGATTAGGTTCTACTAGGATGACGTAATCACCTACCTGTAATTGAGGGGCCTCGCTAGTCCACTTTTGTCGCAGCAACAAGGTCGGCAAATATTCTTTAGTCCAGCGACTCCAAAACATGTCAGCAAGCCTCTGAGCCACTCGCCAACGCTTTCTCAAGTACAGATCAGAATCGTCATACCTGCCGAATAGAGAACTCGCTGAGGGTACACCTATTAAAAAATGGTTAGGAGTAAGTGCTTCTGGATAGTTAGGATCTGATGACACATAAGTTATAGGACGACTGTTTACCAATGCCTCCACTTCCGCTAACAATGTGGACAAAGTATCAGGATGTGGAGCCCGCTCCTTCAAAATTACCTCAAGGGAAGACTTAACTGTGCGGATCATCCTCTCCCAGGATCCACCCATTTCAGGAGCACCTGGAGGAATAAATCGCCATTCTACTCCACGTACTAAGCCATCTTCGCGAATCGCATTAGTGTTCAGATCAGCCAGACACCGCTTTAATTCTGCATCAGCTCCTCTAAGATTAGTTCCATTATCAGAATAGATAACAGTTGGCAAGCCTCGTCGAGCTGCCATTCTCCGAAGGGCCATGATGGTGGAGTCAGCAGACAAATCTTCAGTCAGCTCAATGTGGATTGCTCTCACAGTAAGGCAAGTAAACAGCATACCATACCTTTTCTGACGTCTGCGGCCTACAGTGACCTCTAAAGGGCCAAAGAAATCCACACCTGTGTAACTAAATGGTCGTCTGTTATGTTGTAGTCTGGCTGCTGGCAAGTCAGCCATGCGCTGTGGCTGGGGCGTAGCACGCCTGTGTCGACAAAACAAACAACGTGACGAGACTGACCGAACAGTTGGTCTGAGCCTCAGAATCCAATAGTGTTGTCTCAAGTTGTTAACGACAAGTTCGTTAGCTCCGTGAAGTGCCTTTTTATGATAATATTCTACTAGTAAATGTGTAATTCTATGTTTACCATCTAAAATAGCTGGTCGGCATGTTGAGTGCTCAATACCGACAACTTTGTCAATACGACCACCAACACGCAAGATGCCCATCTCGTCAAGATACGGTGACAACTGTAACAAACGACTACTACGAGGCAAAGCACATTTAATTTTAAGCAAGATATTTCTGTAGCAAAACAATCATGTTGACATTTTTTAATTAATAAATCTTCTGCCTCCTTAATCATGAGGAGGTCAAGTTGTGTGGCCTTGCGTTGACATTTTCGAATAAATAGGAAAACTCTTGCGGTGGCGCGCACCAGTGTGATCCAACTCGAGATATTATCTTCATTAGGCAAAGATAATATAGAATTGTTAGAAACCACGACGTGAATGCTTCGTTCCTCACACACAACATCTTCGGACGGCTTGGTGAACTTACGGTCTTGCGGCCACTCCGCCTCCGGACGTCGTAAGTACGACGGACCTTGGTACCAAACGTCCGAATATGCTAGTGTAGGAGCGTCCTCTCTAGTAGCGACGTCGACGATCGAATACGATTTGATCAATAACTCAATTAATAATTTGAAACTACAACTAAATCGACTTCATCATGTCAACCAAGAAGCAAATGTTCAATGATGTCTCTGTGATCAATTCGGTGAAAACCGGGAGCGATCACCGCATGGTAAGAGGCACATTGAACATCAATATCAAGCTTGAAAGGTATCGACTGATGAAGTCTACGCTCCGTCCAGCACAGATCCAAATCCAAAACCCCGAGAGCTTTCAGCTTGAACTCCAGAACCGTTTCGAATGCCTAGGAAGCTCAGTGGACGAATACAACGATGGGTTCGTGGAAACTGTCCATACGACCGGGTCTAAGTTCTTCAAGGCGCGTCGTACAGATCAGAACAAGAGCGTTGCGAGTGCCCAGTGCGAGTGCCCAGTTGCGAGGTCCGTAGGGACCGATGCCTGCCGGGGTTGCGGGACTGTTCTAAAGAGATACTGTGGCCCCGGAACACAAAGGGCGATGAAGGAACATGGATGGGTTTTAGTCAGTAAAAGTCTGACACTCCCTCCTGCTCCGCCCAGAGCGGGAGGAGTTATTTGATGATTTCCCATCCGAAAAAAAAAAAGTCACACTGAATCAATCACATCTTTCCGCCTGAGTTTTACCACAGATATTCCTGACTGTTCAAATCACAGATAAATAATTACAACACAGAACAGCCGACCAATACAACCAGACAAACTTCAATGAAGTCCTCAGCAAATAATAATGGAGCAAGGTCACTTAAAAATGTGACTCAACAAACAATTTCAAAAACGAACAACTTCACCGATGACCGTGCAATGTGAAACCGTGAACAGATGACCGTATCGCCAGCTATGGAGCTATAAAATGGGGAACAGCATGAGAACAGCCAACCAGGGATGACTGTTACAGTGTCCTCACATCATAAACTAACATAAAAGGTGAGAAGTTTTCAAACTACTTCTTACACTTCCATACTGATACCTACAGTGTTACGACAATAGACTTAATACAATAGCCCAATCAACCTACCTACATGATGCTCATGTGTAATGAGTACATGAGCTCATGTGTAGTGTGTAGTATCATGTTTCCACATTGATTATTATGGTTTTTATAACCCTGCCAGTTGTAAGCAACTATTTACAAAAATAATAACAACATTTTAGTACTCTTAACAGTAACTAATAAAATAAAAATAGAACTCACAAGCTATTGGTATCCGTGGAGGAAACAACAAGCTCAATGAGTAATACAAACACTCACAACAAATCAAACAAATACTGTCAGTGCCGTGGAGGTACTTGGTAATGAACACAACAAATTACAAACAATCCTATCAGCAGCCGTGGAGGCCACTGATAATTAACACTACAAATTATCCTATCAGCAGCCGTGGAGGCAACTGATAAAGAAAGTAACTAACTATTAGCGGCCGTGGAGGCATCTAATAAATAATACTCTCATGTTATCCTGCTGGGTCCACGGCGTACTAACGCCCAGAGCCTGGTTCCTTATATCCTGTCAAATCAAAGACTTCGTGCCTGTCACGGAGCAATGGTCCTAAACTCCTTACCCTTTAATCCTGTCAAATCAAAGACTTTGTGTCTATCACAGAGCGGTGTTCCTGATCCTATCCTTTTATCCTGTCAAATCCAAGACTTTGTGTCTATCACAGAGCATTACCTTCCCGTGAGAATGAACAAATAAAAACATGCTACTTACACTACACTTACCAAATACAAATTACAGAATATCTTAACCTCTCCGCAGCTATCTGTCACACATGTGCATCGCTGTCCTACAATTGATAGCTATCTGTCACACTTGTACTACGCGCACCCGCCTCCCAAAAAACTGCATTAAAAACCGTCTAAAACTGTCTCCTCTAGAGCTTATACCTCTGTGTTCAATTCGTTACTAAATTCCTCAATAATAAAATCGAACATCGCAACACTACTCCATAGACAACTTGCCGAAAAAAAAAAAAACTTTCATTTGACAGACGGTGAACACTCGAATTTACCTGCGCAGCAAATGTCGTGATAACTCTGGTATTTTTAATGGTAGCTGATACTATTATATATCAAAATTATCCTTGTGAACCGTGCTTCATTATTTTGTCAACGTAAATTCGTTTTGGAATCTCGAAGTTGCAATATTTCGCCCGTGAAAAAGTAGTTATTATATGTACCTATAGTGATTGTGTTGTGTGAAGAAATACGTGATTTAGTGACTAAAACGTGTGTGAAATGGAAAAAACAGTGCTTAATTAGTGAGGTGATTAGATTGTTCAACTATTTACACCAAAAAACATGTGGGTTTGTGTGTTTTTTCATCCAACACCGGCTGGCAAAAATTAGTTCCCAGATGTAAACAAACAGTGAGTATCTAGTTTCATAAGTATATTTAGATATGATGCTATTGAGCTATAAATGAGATTGTGGTCTTGTTGGAAAGGAAATATAGTCTAGTTTATTTTTTTAATGTTAAAATGGATAAAAAACTAAGAGAAAACTGATATTTCTAGCGAAATATCAGTTTTTGTAACTATTTTTTGCTATACATTATGACTTGGAGTATATAATTAAAGTATTTCATTTTGATTTCTAGATAAGTAGATTCCTTATCTAATCAGCTTGACAACAGTATTTTTGAAATTGCTCTAGGACTTGTAGTTTTTGAGCTACAGGTGTTTTTATCGGATCGGGCAGAAAATGTTTTGAAAACTTGCAAAAATTTTTGCATGTGAGCGGTTACGGTATTTGCAAATCCGCGCGCTTAGCTGCGAAGTGGTGCAATCAATAATTTTATTTAAGATGAGTCTAGTAGACAGTAGGTTACAAGGTTCTAAAGTTGACTAAAAACCTAACTCATACCAAGCTTAACAATAATATGAATATGTTGAATAGCTCAAGCGACAATCTTATTTTTAATAAATAGCATTTGTTATAAAAAAAAAAACTCAAATACAAGTTGCAAAACTGCTTGCAAACTAACTGATACTAAACACAACAATTTAACAAATATTGTTAGACAATTGAAGCAACAATATTCTATTCAGCTAATAGCTGATTAAACAATATCAATGACCTTAATACAATTAATGTTATTTGATAATTCAGGCTACAACATTTTATTCAGCCAACAGCTCATACCAGCTTCAATCTAAGCACTACTAAAAATTTAAACAAAACTTTCAATTAGATTAACTCTGCGACTGTGTGTATGTGTCTAGGTGATATATATAAACGCATTTAATTTTGAATACAAGGAAAACTGAGTAGATGTCAGATCTATTACAAGATTTCTATGTTGACTGAAACTCTCTGTTACCAAATCCTACAATTCAATGAACATTGTAGGATAATAATAAAAGTAACAATAATCTGCCGCAAAAATTTATGTCCACTATTTCAGATAACAACCACGAAACTCCACATAGTGACGACATCGGCAGGTGCAGAGCGCGCACCGCCGATCAGAATGGCCGTGTCGCCGCAAGAGGCTCTATCTGCTAAGATTTAATCTAATTATTAGTACTCATTTTTATTCCATGATAAAACTGGTGAACCTGCCATCTCTGTTTGGCAGTACAATTATTACATAGAACTTAATTCATTGACAGGTGAATTAAGCGCCATCTATTGGCTTACCTAGTACTTAGATAGTTCATGGTTTCAAATAGTAATTTATTAAATAAAAGTCTAGCTAAAGACTCTCAGTAAGTCTTTAGCTAGATCTATAGTTAAAATTATGATAAGCAAGTATTTTATGACATTGGATTTGTAATTATTATTGTTCATTTTGACACAAGATTGTTTATGAGGCAACACTGCAGGCCGAATACGATTTGATCAATAACTCAATTAATGTGGACAAAGTGTCAGGATGTGGAGCCCGCTCCTTCAAAATTACCTTAAGGGAAGACTTAACTGTGCGGATCATCCTCTCCCAGGATCCACCCATTTCAGGAGCACCTGGAGGAATAAATCGCCATTCTACTCCACGTACTAAGCCATCTTCGCGAATCGCATTAGTGTTCAGATCAGCCAGACACCGCTTTAATTCTGCATCAGCTCCTCTAAGATTAGTTCCATTATCAGAATAGATAACAGTTAGCAAGCCTCGTCGAGCTGCCATTCTCCGAAGGGCCATGATAGTGGAGTCAGCAGACAAATCTTCAGTCAGCTCAATGTGGATTGCTCTCACAGTAAGGCAAGTAAACAGCATACCATACCTTTTCTGACGTCTGCGGCCTACAGTGACCTCTAAAGGGCCAAAGAAATCCACACCTGTGTAACTAAATGGTCGTCTGTTATGTTGTAGTCTGGCTGCTGGCAAGTCAGCCATGCGCTGTGGCTGGGGCGCAGCACGCCTGTGTCGACAAAACAAACAACGTGACGAGACTGACCGAACAGTTGGTCTGAGCCTCAGAATCCAATAGTGTTGTCTCAAGTTGTTAACGACAAGTTCGTTAGCTCCGTGAAGTGCCTTTTTATGATAATATTCTACTAGTAAATGTGTAATTCTATGTTTACCATCTAAAATAGCTGGTCGGCATGTTGAGTGCTCAATACCGACAACTTTGTCAATACGACCACCAACACGCAAGATGCCCATCTCGTCAAGATACGGTGACAACTGTAACAAACGACTACTACGAGGCAAAGCACATTTTAATTTTAAGCAAGATATTTCTGTAGCAAAACAATCTTGTTGACATTTTTTAATTAATAAATCTGCCTCCTTAATCATGAGAAGGTCAAGTTGTGTGGCCTTGCGTTGACATTTTCGAATAAATAGGAAAACTCTTGCGGTGGCGCGCACCAGTGTGATCCAACTCGAGATATTATCTTCATTAGGCAAAGATAATATAGAATTGTTAGAAACCACGACGTGAATGCTTCGTTCCTCACACACAACATCTTCGGACGGCTTGGTGAACTTACGGTCTTGCGGCCACTCCGCCTCCGGACGTCGTAAGTACGACGGACCTTGGTACCAAACGTCCGAATATGCTAGTGTAGGAGCGTCCTCTCTAGTAGCGACGTCGACGATCGAATACGATTTGATCAATAACTCAATTAATAATTTGAAACTACAACTAAATCGACTTCATCATGTCAACCAAGAAGCAAATGTTCAATGATGTCTCTGTGATCAATTCGGTGAAAACCGGGAGCGATCACCGCATGGTAAGAGGCACATTGAACATCAATATCAAGCTTGAAAAGTATCGACTGATGAAGTCTACGCTCCGTCCAGCACAGATCCAAATCCAAAACCCCGAGAGCTTTCAGCTTGAACTCCAGAACCGTTTCGAATGCCTAGGAAGCTCAGTGGACGAATACAACGATGGGTTCGTGGAAACTGTCCATACGACCGGGTCTAAGTTCTTCAAGGCGCGTCGTACAGATCAGAACAAGAGGCTCTCCGATCACACTCTCAAGCTCATGAAGGAGCGGCGTGAGATGATCCTGCAGTCTTCAGACGAGGCGTGTAAATACCGGCAGCTCAATAAACGGATCTCTAAATCCTTGAAGAGTGACCTCCGCCGCTTTAATACCGAGCGTATTAAAGACGCGATTGAGCTGAATAAAGGCTCCAAGGTATTTGCAAGGGATCTGGCTATTGGGCAGAGCCAGCTCACGAAACTGAAGACCGACGATGGTAGGATCTTATCCGCCAAACCGGAGCTTCTGAGGGAGATCGAGAGCTTCTATGGACAGTTGTTACAGTTGTACACGTCAACCAGTAAACCCGTCGTAGATCTAGCCAACGACCCAAGAGCTAGACTGACCCGACACTATACCGAAGACATCTCGGACGTCAGCCTGTACGAGATTAGGATGGCTCTGAAGCAGCTCAAAAACAACAAGGCACCGGGTGATGACGGAATTACGGCCGAACTCCTGAAGGCGGGTGGAAAACCGGTACTTAAGGCCCTTCAGAAGCTGTTTAATTCCGTCATACTTGAATGAAAAACGCCACAGGCATGGTGCAGGGGTGTGGTGGTGCTCTTCTTCAAAAAGGGTGACAATGCCCGGCTGAAGAATTATAGGCCCATCTCACTTCTAAGCCATGTCTACAAGTTGTTTTCTAGAGTCATCACGAATCGTCTCGCGCGCAGGTTTGACGATTTCCAGCCACTCGAACAAGCCAGTTTCCGAAAAGGCTTTAGCACCGTGGACCACATACATACGCTGCGGCAAGTTATACAAAAGACAGAAGAGTATAACCTGCCCCTCTGTTTAGCGTTTGTGGACTACGAGAAAGCCTTCGATTCGATCGAGACCTGGGCTGTACTGCAGTCTCTCCAACGGTGCCAAATCGATTATCGGTACATCGAGGTGTTTAAGTGTTTGTACAAAAACGCCACCATGTCAGTTCGACTTCAGGACCAAGCCTCGAAACCTATCCTCCTGCAGCGAGGTGTGAGACAGGGAGACGTCATATCTCCGAAACTGTTCACCGCTGCACTGGTGGATGTCTTTAAGGTTCTGGACTGGAGAGGGCTAGGCATCAAAGTCAATGGCGAGTACATCACTCACCTTCGGTTTGCCGATGATATAGTGGTAATGGCTGAGACCATGGAGGACCTCAGTACAATGCTCAATGACCTCAGTAGAGCTTCCGGAAGAGTGGGTCTAAAAATGAACATGGAAAAGAGACTTCTCTTCACTCAAAGTTGTAGACGATAATGTGTACCTGGGACAAACGGTCCAGTTAGGTAGGTCTAACTTCGAGAAAGAGGTCAATCGTCGAATCCGACTCGGTTGGGCAGCGTTCGGGAAATTGCGCGGTATCTTCTCGTCCAACCTACCGCAGTGTCTCAAGACGAAAGTCTATGACCAGTGTGTGTTGCCAGTGATTACATACGGGACCGAAACGTGGTCGCTCACAATGGGCCTCATCAGAAAGCTTAAAGTCACCCAAAGGGCAATGGAGAGGGCTATGCTCGGAGTTTCCTTGCGCGATCAAATCAGAAATGAAGACATCCGCAAGAGAACAAAGGTTACCGACGTAGCCCGAAGAATTGCCAAACTTAAGTGGCAGTGGGCAGGGCACATTGCTCGCAGAACGGATGGCCGATGGGGCCGAAAAGTTCTGGAGTGGCGACCGCGAACCGGAAGACGTTGCGTTGGAAGGCCTCCCACTAGGTGGACCGATGACCTGGTGAAGGTTGCAGGAATCCGCTGGATGCGAGTCGCACGGGACCGGTCAATGTGGCGACACTTGGGGGAGGCCTATGTCCAGCAGTGGACGTCTTTCGGCTGAAATGATGATGATGATGATGAATGACAACTAAATCAGATTATCTAACTAAATTACAAACTATAAAGTAACAAGATTATTATACAGAACAATTTATTAGCGAAAGACTTCGTAGGTGTTCTTTGTACTAAATACTTTGATTTGCCGGAAATTGTTTTAAAACAAGATTGAATATTGTTGTAAAAAGTATTGAAGCGACTAATTAGCTTTAACTTGATAAAACTTGCATTTGTGAATATTGGTATTGTTTAATTATTAAAATGATTAATTATGAATTACTCTAGTATTGTTTGTAAGTTTTAATGAACTTATTATGTAATGAGTTACCTGTACTGTGTGGAGGACTTCCGCCCACTCAGAATGGACTCGTAAGCAACGAGCAGTCACGTTATCCTACGATTAGCAAAAACAATTGAAATACTATGTAATTATAAGTGTTTAATGAAGTGAACGTTAAAAGTTAATCAGTTTCTGTACCTAAATGGTTTCATAAAAACAAACGTTTGGAATTTGAGTCAAGTGCTGTGTTTGATTTCAAATACCCACCTACCTATCTACCAACAATGAAGAATTGTGGGTGTCGCACGGCGATGTGATGGCTAGAGAAGTAGAGACTGAAAGACAAAGGCGGATGGCGCCAATATTTGGGCAGAGTGTTCCTCTAAGCTTTCCCTGCCGTGATATGTATATTTCCAAATAACTAATACATGTAGCCAAAGAGATTTTACCACCAACAACAAGAAGATCAATTAATCTGTTTGTGCCTAGAACAATAAAATTCAAACACCCAAAAAAGTATCCCGTTAACAAGAATCTTTCAAGACTGAACACAATAATAGATACTGGAGTGCTAAGTCAGTAGCCCCAAACGAGAACACATCAAGGATGGTACCGGAATGATTTAACCATATTATATACCAGTTATAAAGTAATGATCTGGGCACTTGGTTGAAGTACAATGGTTCAAGGAACCATTTGTTATCAAATCTATACACCATAATGTCCTAATACTCAAAACTATTAGTATTGAGAGGAAAAGGGTTATATACTTACAAAGTTTGGAGGTCTTAACAGCCTGTCAATATACAAATGATATTAACAACTAAACCTGTTTAAGTTTTAAATCAAATTGCAAAGTGGAACTAAAACCCACCCCAGCTTCGAACAAAGATGAAACTGACTGACTGACTGACTGATTGACTGACTGACTGACTCATCTACCAACGCACAGCCCAAACCGCTGAGTTTACAAAATCCAAATTTGGAAAGTAGGTTTCTTATGTGGTCTAGGGGTGCACTAAGAAAGGATTTTTTCAAAATTCACCCCCTATGGGGGTTAAACGGGGCACCAAAGTTTGTATGGGGAAACAAGATCAGTTAGACTATTTTATTCGAAACTTCACAAGAGTACTGGTGGTCGCGAGAGCTGACGTCTCTGCGCGAGGCGTGCGTGGCTGCGCGACACCTGTACGCCAGGCATCGCAGGCTCCGCATCCGCCCACCCGATGCGGCAGCCATTGAGGCGGAGCTTTATGAGGGGTACAGAGCGGCGAAAACCACCCTCCGCGAGGCTGTCCTGCGGGCCAGGGATCAGGCCCGCGAGGAGAAGCTGGGGGCTCTCGACAGAGATCCGTGGGGGCGCCCTTACAAAATGGTGCGGGATAAACTCCGCCCCTGGGCCCCCCCACTGACGCAGAGTCTCCGGCTTGAGCTCGTGGAGGACGTGGTGAGCACTCTGTTCCCTTCGCGAGGGGAACATCCTCCCCCGCCTATGGCTCCGCCACCTGCGATGCTGGAAGCGGACCAACAGGACGACGACGACAACGCTCCGGAAGTGACTGGGGTAGACCTGAGAGTGGCGGTACGCAGGCTCAGTGCCAAAAATACCGCCCCGGGACCCGATCGCTTGCCTGGCAAAGCCTGGGTCCTGGCCTCGGAGGCTCTCGGGCCCCGACTGGAGAAGCTCCTAAGCGCATGCTTGGAGAGAGGCCAGTTCCCGCTTCGTTGGAAGACGGGGAAGCTGGTCCTCATCCGGAAGCCGGGGCACCCTGCGGACTCACCGTCCGCATACCGGCCCGTGGTGCTGCTCGACGAGGTGGGCAAGCTCTTTGAAAGAGTCATTGCAAACCGCCTCGCCGAGCACCTTGCGGGGACGGGGCCGGATCTTGCGGAACACCAGTTTAGTTTCCGCAAGGGGCGCTCTACGGTGGACGCCATCATGCGCGTGAGAGCCCTCACGACGGGGGATGCGGTGTCTAGGGGTGGGGTTGTCTTGGCGGTGTCTCTCGACATCGCCAACGCCTTCAACTCCATGCCCTGGAGCTGCATAAGGGATCCGGTATCACCGGGTGCCGACCTACCTCCGTCGAGTGATCGGGGACTACCTGACGGACAAGACAGTCATTTACCCCGGTCGCAGCGGAGAATGGAACCGGCGAGAGATGTCGTGCGGTGTTCCGCAGGGATCGGTCCTAGGGCCGTCCTTGTGGAACATCGGTTACGACTGGGTGCTGCGCGTCGACCTCCCTAGCGGCGTCAGCGTGGTTTGCTATGCAGACGACACGCTGGTGCTGGCACAGGGGGGGTCGCACGAGGCGGCGGCCGAAATCATGACACGCGGGGTTGCGATAGTCGTTGAGAGGATCCGGCAATTGGGTCTCGAGGTGGCATTGCACAAGTCCGACGCCATGTGCTTTCATGGGCCTCGGAATGCGCCACCTCTGGGATCCTCACTGACGGTAGGAGGGGTATCTACACTGTTCGCACAAGTGGAGGCCGTTTTGAATAGTCGTCCCTTGTGTCCCTTATCCTCCTCTCCTGATGACTACCTTCCTTTGACCCCGGGGCACTTTCTTATTGGAAGACCGCTGAAGGCACTCCCAGAGCCTAGCTTAGAGAACTTGAAGGAAAGTCACCTGCAACGATATGGGCGGCTGCAACAAATTCACCAGCACTTCTGGTCACGCTGGCAGCGTGAATATATACACGAGCTGCAACAACGTCTGAAGTGGAAGACGAACACAAAATCCCTACGTATTGGAGACGTATTGTGTTGGCGCCTGGGACGGGTTACTAAATTATTCCCTGGTCAGGATGGAGTTTCCCGAGTCGCCGACTTGAAAACCATTAGAGGCGTTTTACGTCGGCCTATCATCAAGCTATGTCCGCTGCCCACTGCTGAAGATTTTATGTTGAAAGACAAGCCTTTCAACAGGTGGGAGGATGTTTAGGCTCACCCATTGCCTAAACGCAACCATCACCGCGGTGTGCGTGAATATCGGCGGATAATTTTATAATCTGTGCCAGTGATGACAGTGCGAAAACCATGTAAAAATATATTATCTGTGACTTGCTAACCGCACGTGCGGTCCATGTGCTAACCGCACGTGCGGTCCATGTATTTTTGTCCTGTAATTTCCAAAATTATCAGTCCTTTCATTGAAGAACCAAATCCTCAAGAAGGAACAGGCTTTGTGTCATAATAGACAGACAGTGATCATGATGAAGATGATTGTGATTACGATGATAGTGATTGTGATTACGACGAAAATGATTTTGAGGGTGATGGTGATGGTGATGGTGATTGTGATTGTGATTGTGTTAGTGATGGTGATTGTGATTGTGATAGTGATGGGTGATTGTGTTGATATTGGTGATTGTGATAGTGATTGTCATAGTGATTGTCATAGTGATTGTCATAGTGATTGTCATAGTGATTGTCATAGTGATTGTCATAGTGATTGTCATAGTGATTGTCATAGTGATTGTCATAGTGATTGTCATAGTGATTGTCATAGTGATTGTCATAGTGATAGTCAAAGTGATTGTGGAAATGATTGTGATAGTGATTGTGATAGTGATTGTGGTAGTGATTGTGATAGTGATTGTGATTGTGATAGTGATTGTGATAGTGATTGTGATAGTGATTATGGTAGTGATTGTGATAGTAGTTGTGATTGTGATAGTGGTTGTGAAAGTGGTTGTGATAGTGATAGTGATAGTGATGGGTGATTGTGTTGATATTGGTGATTGTGATAGTGATTGTCATAGTGATTGTCATAGTGATTGTCATAGTGATTGTCAAAGTGATTGTGGTAATGATTGTGATAGTGATTGTGATAGTGATTGTGGTAGTGATTGTGATAGTGGTAGTGATTGTGATAGTGATTGTGATAGTGATTGTGATTGTGATAGTGATAGTGATTGTGATTGTGATAGTGATTGTGATAGTGATTATGGTAGTGATTGTGATAGTAGTTGTGATTGTGATAGTTGCTTGTGATAGTGGTTGTGATAGTGATAGTGATAGTGATAGTGATAGTGATAGTGATAGTGATAGTGATAGTCATAGTGATAGTGATAGTGATAGTGATAGTCATAGTGATAGTGATAGTGATAGCGATAGTAATAGTGATAGTGATAGTGATAGTGATAGTGATAGTGATGGGTGATTGTGTTGATATTGGTGATTGTGATAGTGATTGTCATAGTGATTGTCATAGTGATTGTCAAAGTGATTGTGGTAATGATTGTGATAGTGATTGTGATAGTGATTGTGGTAGTGATTGTGATAGTGATTGTGATAGTGATTGTGATTGTGATTGTGATTGTGATAGTGATTATGGTAGTGATTGTGATAGTAGTTGTGATTGTAATAGTGGTTGTGATAGTGGTTGTGATAGTGATAGTGATAGTGATAGTGATAGTGATAGTGATAGTGATAGTGATAGTGATAGTGATAGTGATAGTGATAGTGATAGTGATAGTGATAGTGATAGTGATAGTGATAGTGATAGTGATAGTGATAGTGATAGTGATAGTGATAGTGATAGTGATAGTGATAGTGATAGTGATAGTGATAGTGATAGTGATAGTGATAGTGATAGTGATAGTGATAGTGATAGTGATAGTGATAGTGATAGTGATAGTGATAGTGATAGTGATAGTGATAGTGATAGTGATAGTGATAGTGATAGTGATAGTGATAGTGATAGTGATAGTGATAGTGATAGTGATAGTGATAGTGATAGTGATAGTGATAGTGATACTGATACTGATACTGATACTGATACTGATACTGATACTGATACTGATACTGATACTGATACTGATACTGATACTGATACTGATACTGATACTGATACTGATACTGATACTGATACTGATACTGATACTGATACTGATACTGATACTGATACTGATACTGATACTGATACTGATACTGATACTGATACTGATACTGATACTGATACTGATACTGATACTGATACTGATACTGATACTGATACTGATACTGATACTGATACTGATACTGATACTGATACTGATACTGATACTGATACTGATACTGATAGTGATAGTGATTGTGATTGTGATTGTGATTGTGATTGTGATTGTGATAGTGATAGTGATAGTGATAGTGATAGTGATAGTGATAGTGATAGTGATAGTGATAGTGATAGTGATAGTGATAGTGATAGTGATAGTGATAGTGATAGTGATAGTGATAGTGATAGTGATAGTGATAGTGATACTGATACTGATAGTGATAGTGATAGTGATAGTGATAGTGATAGTGATAGTGATAGTGATAGTGATAGTGATAGTGATAGTGATAGTGATAGTGATAGTGATAGTGATAGTGATAGTGATAGTGATAGTGATAGTGATAGTGATAGTGATAGTGATAGTGATAGTGATAGTGATAGTGATAGTGATAGTGATAGTGATAGTGATAGTGATAGTGATAGTGATAGTGATAGTGATAGTGATAGTGATAGTGATAGTGATAGTGATAGTGATTGTGATTGTGATTGTGATTGTGATTGTGATTGTGATTGTGATTGTGATTGTGATTGTGATTGTGATTGTGATTGTGATTGTGATTGTGATTGTGATTGTGATTGTGATTGTGATTGTGATTGTGATAGTGATAGTGATAGTGATTGTGATTGTGATTGTGATTGTGATTGTGATTGTGATTGTGATTGTGATTGTGATTGTGATTGTGATTGTGATTGTGATTGTGATTGTGATTGTGATTGTGATTGTGATTGTGATTGTGATTGTGATTGTGATAGTGATTGTGATTAAATACAAACAGTTTTGAGAAAATAGCTCAATCGCAGATCGAGGCTTCCAGGAGGAGCTCCCGGTCCAGCTGCTACAGCGCCCAACGCGGACCATCCGGGGCCTGTTGGACCGGCGCGCTTGAGGTCTGGGTGGAGACGTCGAACCGGATGTACCGGTGGTCGGAATAGGTCTCGACCCCCTCCTTGACACGCCAGTCAACGACACGCGGTGACAGAGCGGGGCTAGCGAACCAAATGTCCACAACCGACTCGCCCCGCATCCGCACACACGTGGGAACAGAGCTCCGATTTAGGACGACCAGGCCCTTCTCCAGAGCCCAGTCTTCCACCATCCTTCCCCGCACGTCTGTGCAACGAGAACCCCAAGCCAAGTTCTTGGCTTTGAAGTCCCCGAGGACAACCACGGGGAGGGAATGGTTTCCAACGACGACGCTCAACTCTGCGAGAGAGTTGTGGAACTCGGCGAGAGTTCGGCTCGGGGAGAAGTAGACTCCCACCACTACGATCTCCCCAAACCGTGCTGCTACGCACCCCCGACCCCTCCTGACATTTTCAAGGGTCGGAGTACTGGCGGCGGCCGACGACACTATGGTCACCGAGCCGCTAAGGTCCGCCACCCAGTCTTCCCTGGGCAGGACAAAATACGGCTCAGCGACCACAGCAATGTTGATCAACCACTGCGCCATGCTCTGGAGCAACAGATCCTGAGCGCAGGCGCAGTGGTTGATGTTCGCTTGGAGGAAGCGTAATGGGGCCGTTATTGGCACTCCATTACCGCTTCCTGATGGATTATGGTTATAAAGGAAACTAATTTATCACGATTAGCGTAGATTTAATAAAAAGAAAAACAATCTGAGCACAGTACATTCACCAAAGTCGGTTTCAATAGGAGCCAGTGACAGTTCCAATCACAAGACATTTTGACAACTATAAAAGTGTTTACGAAGGCAGTTATTTTTATTGCGTTTACAAAGACTATTTCCAACACTGGCCCTTAAACCAATAAAATATAAACATTGACATAATAATATAGCACATAGCTTAGAAATTAAGAAGCAACAACAAACAACTCTACCTATATAAAGTAACCAAACAAAAAGGTCTTACAACAGTGTATACAGTTACACAATTTCGAGCCTTGTATTAATTACAAAGAAATACAAATTTATCGAACACAAAAAAAGTTGTTTATTTTCCAATTAAAATTTATTGCCTATCACTTTCAGACATAGCTGAATTACTATCCAAGTTTCAACACAAAGAAAAACTTATAAACAAAAACAAAATGAATATATATATATACAGTAAGTCTTATTTTGCTAGCAATAACTGAGTTACAAAGTTATTATGTTTAACCTTACACAAAGGTTTTGTTAAAATGTCAGCAAGCATATCATTTGTACACAAGTATTTTAACATAACAATTTTATCATTTACACATTGTCTGATAAAGTGATGTCTAACATCAATATGTTTAGTTCTTGAATGATAAAGGGAGTTTTTACACAACTTTAACGCTGACTGATTATCATTATGAATAATTATGATAATACTCTTATTTATAATATCCTTTAAAAAATTACGAATAAACAAACCCTCCTTACAGGCGTCTGTTAAGGAAATGTATTCAGCCTCAGTACTAGATAATGCTACTGTTTTCTGTTTACGACTTTCCCAGGAAACTATGGATTTTCCAATGGTGAATACATACCCAGTGTATGACCTACGATCTCCGTCATCGTTCGCCCAGTCAGCATCTGCGTAAGCTGTGACGTCCAAGCCACACTTTTGGAAAACTAGACAATGATTTATCGTACCTTTCAAGTAGCGTAGAACCCTTTTTGCTGCCTTCCAATGTGTTTCTGAAAAAGACTCATTGAATTGGCTTAAATAGCTGACTGCATGAGTGATATCCGGTCTACTGCAGACAGAAATGTACATAAGACAACCAATTAGACCTCGGTAGTCTAGGTTACCATCCTTCTGATGACCCTTTGGTAGTTTTAGTGCCGATTCCATGGGTGTGGGTGATGGATTACAATCATCCATTTTGTATATCTGCAAGACTCTTTGAATATAACTGCTCTGATCGAGAGTAATTTTATAATTTTCCTTACACAGTTTCATACCCAGAATTTGATGAGCTGGCCCTAGATCTGTAATTTGAAATTCTGTCATCAATTTCTGCTTCATATTCAATTTTTCCTGCAAATTACACCTTGAAAACAAAATTATATCGTCCACATAAAGAGCAATTATTATAATTGAATTGTTATTAGACTTTATGTAAATACAGGGTTCTGATGATGACCTAACAAAATTTAATTTGTTACATAAAACATGATCAATTTTTTCATACCAGGCTTTCGAAGCCTGTTTTAAACCATAGATGGCTTTGTTTAACTTGTAGACCTTTTGTTCTTGACCTTTTATCTGGAAGCCCTCAGGCTGCTCCATGAAGACAGTTTCGGTCAAATCACCATTTAGGAATGCCGTTTTTACATCGAGATGCTCAATCTCCATATTGTATTCAGCTGCCAAAGCCAACAATGTTCGTATTGTGGAATATCTTACGACTGGAGAAAATGTCTCCTCATAGTCTATCCCATGTTTTTGGGTACATCCTTTGGCAACCAATCGAGCTCGATATTTTAACAGTTCACCATTCAGACCTCTTTTAATTTTAAAAACCCATTTACATTTAACTGGTTTCTGCGATTCTGATCTAGCAGTCAAGGTCCAACAGTTATTATCATTAAATGATTTGTACTCACTAGTCATTGCTTCTTTCCATTGTTTTGCATCCTTCCCTCCAAGTGCTTCTTGCACAGTCTGTGGTGTATCTTCTTCATTAGATGTGCTCACCATATACGACAACAGCGACTCCATTGTATCATCATAGCTTTCCTCAGATGAGTCTGGAACGTAAATTTCATCGGCAGGGTCGCTGGCCTCCGGCGAGCTCTCTCTAGAGCTCTCAGAATCATTTACTGTGATAATGCTTTGTCTCTGATTGATTTCCAATATAGTGTCATCAGATAAATCGGTGTTCACAATAGATGACTCTGATTGTACAGGAGGTTCAGACGGATTAGTTTGAACATGTTGACTCTCATCATGATTACAATTTTGAACTTGTGAAAATTGTTGTACTCGTTTTTCACTATCATCATTTGACACTTTACTCAGTAATTTATTTTCTAAGAAAGTAACGTTTCTGGCTTTAATACAATTTGTTGGGAACTCAGGGTCAATCAATCTGTACCCTTTAGTGTCATCACAATAACCAACAAATATATAATTTTTGCATTTTGAATCTAATTTTTTTCGATTTGGATTCAATGCATATGCAACACAGCCAAATATGCGGAAATGTTTGATAGATACCTTTCTATTTTTCTTCCGGAGTACATCCCATAACTGCCTTTGTGGGACAATGGTTTCGTATATAAACAGCTGTGTTAACAGCTTCTGCCCAGAACTTTTGAGCCAGGCTTGAATCCTGCAGCATACACCTTGCTGCTTCCTTGATTGTACGGTTGGCTCGTTCTGCCACTCCATTCTGCTGCGGCGAGTGAGGTACTGTTGTTTGGTGTCGAATGCCGTTGTTCTTTAAGAACATCTGGAAATTTGAATTTATATATTCGCCACCGTTATCACTCCTGAGAACTTTATTTTTTTTACCTGTCTGGTTCTCTACCAAGACTTTAAAAAATTTAAACTTCTCAAACACTTCACTTTTTGTCTTCAAGAAATAGACAAAAGTTTTTCTAGAAAAGTCATCTATAAAAAGTAAAAAATATTTTGAGCCACTAAGAGAAAAACAGGGCATTGGGCCGCACAGATCTGTGTGTACAAGTTCTAATAGTTCAGTCGCTCTGTTGTATGATTTTTTTGGAAATGGTAATCTATTCTGCTTTCCTTGTATACATGCAATGCAAGGTTCAAAACTAGAATCGTTATAAGAAATACCAGAAACCATACCTTGACTGAGGAGTTTCATACTTCTACGGTTGAGGTGGCCAAGCCGCCGATGCCATACCTTTCCGATAATTCTGCCGGAATTGGCTCTGTCTCGGTCTTATAAGCGCCACACTCAGATGCTGCATTCACCACCAGATCCTCCCTAGCTTCCTGAGGAGTAACTGTAACAGTGCTGGAAGTGGCCAATATTGTTTCGGCAATATTTAGTTTATACATGCCTTTTTCAAGAAAGGCACTAACCACTTCTATCCCATTATCATAAACATGACACCCACTGAAACTGAATACAACCTTGAAACCTTTTTTTACCATAGAACTCACAGATAACAAATTTCCACTTAACCTAGGTACATAGTAAACATTACTAACAGTCTTTATTGTACCATTAGCTAATTTTATTCTTACAGTTCCTATTCCTTCGGTGTACAACTTGTCCCCATTAGCCACTTTCACTTCAAGACTTTTACTTTCCACAAAATTACACATCACAGACCTATCACAACACATATGACTTGTAGCGCCACTATCAATATACCATGAATCTGCTTCAATATTCGATGACAAGGCTGTAAGCAGGGCCTTAGACTCGTCGACCTTTGTTGTGTTACAAGCGTTGGTATTTGTCTTCTTACCAAACTTCTTTGGACAGTCCATTATGAAGTGACCAGTCTTCTTACATCGAAAACATTTGGGTTGTTTCCGCACAGCTGCCAGGGCCGACCCGCTTTCACTCTTGTCATCACGACGCAGGTTCTCTTGTAACAACTTGCCTTGTACTACCTCGCTGGACAACTTAATGTTGGAATTTTCAATCGCCATGATCAGGGGATCGTAATCCTTAGTCAGTCCGCTTAGCATGATGACTGCGATGAAATCATCATCGAGTGGTGACCCAATATCTCTGAGTTGTTGTGATATTTCAACGATCTTGTTAATGTAGCTCTCCATACTTTGGTTCTCTAATTTAGTACTAAACAAAGCTCGCAGTAGTGCTAGTCTCCGACACAAACCTCTATCCTCATACGCCTTTTGAAGATTAGTCCAGGCCTCGTGTGCAGTTTTCGCAGACCTGACGTGTGCAAATGCAACTGGTTGTACAGATAATGCAATGCGGGGGAGTGCCTTTTGTTCCTTCTTGGCGTGTTTACCATCCGTCGGCTCCTTCTCCACAAAATCCCATAGATCCTCATGGATCAGCACCATTTTCATCATAAATTTCCATGAGTTATAATTTTCAAGGCCTTTCAGTTTGTCCATAATTAAAGAAGATGTGTTGATACCTGTTGCCATGTTGCCGCCGCAATGTGGTGGAATTTCGATGCGAGGTAATGTTTTTTCTTAATGCCAAAATCGCGAAATAATTGATAAATACAGCAAAAATTACAAACAGGACCGTGCCTGGGCCCATAACCTGATGGATTATGGTTATAAAGGAAACTAATTTATCACGATTAGCGTAGATTTAATAAAAAGAAAAACAATCTGAGCACAGTACATTCACCAAAGTCGGTTTCAATAGGAGCCAGTGACAGTTCCAATCACAAGACATTTTGACAACTATAAAAGTGTTTACGAAGGCAGTTATTTTTATTGCGTTTACAAAGACTATTTCCAACACTTCCTCCCTAGCCCCCTGCGAGGGCCCCTCTGTGGCGGCGACAGTGGCAGCGGCGGCGGCAGTTGCGGCTGCGGCAGTGGCGACGGTGGTGGTGGTGGCGGCGGAGGGCCTTCCCTTGCCTCTGGTGGCCTTGGTGGGCGGAGCGCAGGTCTTGCTCCCAGCCCGGTGGTCGGCTGGCTTGCCGGCCGCCGCACATGCACTGCTGTGCGGCGTGGCGCAGCAAGCTGCGGACACATGGCCGGGCTGACTGCAGCGGAAGCAGAGTCCGCTGCGGTCAACCTCCGAGGTGCACTGTACTGACACGTCGTGTCCCACGTGGCAGCGATAGCACCTCAGAGGTCTGGGCTCCAGCAGCTTTACCTGCGCTGAAACCCAGCCCACCAGTAGCCTACGGCCCTCCACTATTGTTTTGGCCGCCGTCACGGGGCAGCATACCGTAACGGTATGCATACCCGTGACGTCCGGACGTAGGGCGCCTGCCCTGACCTGCTCTGCAGGGCACCCACTGGACCTGGTGACGGCGGCCACCACCTCCACCTTGGTCACTGGGTCGTCCAGACCCAGGATGCGCAGGTCTGCGCATCTAACGGGTCTGGACACTCGGGCGTCGTCCGGGTTCAGGGACGCTCTGAGCTTTTCAGCCAGAGCGTCAGCGGACGACCCGCTGGTTTCGCCGGGGATCTCCAGCATAGGAGTCCCCGTCGCGGTGACTTTAAGCCGGAGGCCCCCGGTGATCCCGAGCTCTCCGAGATCCACCGTCTCCTTCGCCTTTGCCAGCAGGTCGCGGTAGGACACGCCCCTTTTTTCCGCGTCCGGCTGTAGTGTAATCACTACAGCTGCGGTCTTCGGGGCGCGGAGCCTAGCCGCGATCTTCCGCGCCCTGTGCTGGCGCTGCCGCTCCTCATTACGGGCCTTTTTGGCCACCTTTCGCCCCTTCTGTTTCTCCCCGACCACCTGCCATCCGGCTTCAGCCGAAGGAGGTGTAGGGGCCTGGCCCGCGGCTGCCTTGTTTGCACCCAGGGCGGGGCGCAGAACAATTCCCTCCAGGACGGAGAACCGCGCCTGGAAGGAAGCCAGCTCCTGCCGAACCAGGTTCAGGACCTGGTTCTCCACCAGCACGGGCTCGGCTTGTCGCTGTTGCTGCTGCTGTTGGTGGCCCCCATTTGGAGGCGCAGCACGGCTACCAGCCTCGCGCAGATTGGCCAGGTCGGCGTGGAGCTTGGCGTTCTCCTTTTGGAGAACCTCCATGGCGGCCGTCAGGCGGGCCACCTCCTCCCGCAGCTTGACCAACTCCTCTCCACCTACCGGACGCGGAGGAGGGGAAGGCCCCGCAAAATTGGCCTCCGCTGCCGCCAAGATGGAGGCGGAAGCCGCGGGTATGGCCTTAAGTTTGGTGCCTGTCTTCACCTTATAGGCCACGCCCCTTATCGCGGCTTCCACCGCCTTTGTGAACCTGGCCTTACGCTCCGCCTCGGAGCCGCCAGTTGCACCCGCCTCGTCGCCAGACCCGGGAACAGTAGTGCCCGGGGGGCGCACCTCCTCGGCCTTGCCGACCTCACGGGGGCAGGGAGCCCCCTCCCCATGCCCCGGATCCCCCCACGCTTGTTGGTGGGGATTTTTCGGGCCGAGGCCTCCTCATCTCCGGATGACGACCCCCGGTCGCCATCCCGCCTGGGCCGCTTGCGGAAGAACTTGCTGTTCTCCGCAGGCGTCCCGGCCCTCGCACGACGGGAGCTCTCTGAGCCTCCCGCGCTCACCTCACTGGATGCTACGTCGGACTCCGACGCCGCATCTCTCCTCTCCTCCGTCTTGCCGTTGCCGGCGGTGTTTGTTTTTTTTTTTGTTAATAACTTCCATACTGATCCCACGAGAATGGGGGAAATAAGATACAATCTAGGCAGAGACCCCTGTACCTAGAAGGGCAGATTTAAGTATTTATTACTCGCCATGGGGGTCTGCAGGTACCCTGGCGAGGAGTGCACTAGCGACTGATTTGTTCCATGGAACACCCGTCAGCCATACATCCCCTCGCGGTGCGTCGTCACTTGGGATTCGGGGTAACTTTTTATAGAGGTTTTCTACCTCGCGGTCCGGGCGGTTAAGCCAAGACCCTCGGTCCCCTATCGAAACCGCGAGACGTGATCCACAGCGCTTCGATAGCCAGATTACGAGATTGGCGGTGACAGAGGAGGACGGATCCTTCTCTGTCTGCTCGGAGGCAGGGGGAGTGCACACCGAGCCCGCCCTCATTCCTCAGCTGTGCCCTCTGCCTTACAGAGGGTCACGCAGAGGAACGCACCGTTGGTCCTGAAAGGACCCTACCTTTGTCAGAATCATTAGCCGCGGCGGTCACATTCCCCGGGGGATAAAAGAAAACTCTCATTTCCTCTCATTCCCCGGAGAAGGATACCGCCGCGTCCAGGGTGCACCGGCCCAGCAGCTGCTCTTCCCTCCAGACGTATCGAGAGGGACCAGCAGCCGCCAGACACACGTGGAGGACTTCTGACATCGCACCCCAGCAGAATTAACCTTACGCGTTCAAGCCACGAGTGAAATGTACGACAAATTCGATAACGTAGAAAGCGAAATAGAATTACTCCTGCCCGAATCGGAAGTAGCCGCGAATTCGCAATACATAGAAACATTAGAAACAATCTATTTCACAGCCATGTGCGAATTGCCTAATAAAAAACGCGGAAACTAGCGGAGTTCCATGTGCATCAGCTGTACGGACAGATTTTCAACCACGTGTCAACATAAAGTTACCGGACATCAAATTACCTGCCTTCGACGGATCATACGATCACTGGTTGGAATTTAAGCATTCATACATTACGATGATCCATAATCGTTCCGATTTAGATGAAATACAAAAATTTCATTATTTACGGTCAGCCCTGGGTGGAAGCGCTTTACAAGTGATAGGTGCATTGGAATTTGGTCCAGCTAATTATATTCACGCTTGGGAATTACTGGAAAACCGTTGTCACAACGAGAGGTTACTCATTAATAATCACGTTAAAGCATTGCATAATATCCCAACATTAAAACATGAATCACCAACGCAGATACGAAAACCAATAGATACAATATTACGTAATCTGCGCGCTCTAAACTCATTAAACGAACCTACAGTCAATTGGGATACATTCATAATTTATTTAGTGGTAAATAAGCTGGACCCATCCACGGAACGCGAATGGGAAAGCCACATAGGAGCCACGTGCTTATGGTCTCGCGAGAAGGTCAAACTAAGCGATTTAATCAAATTCCTTCGAAACCGTGCGGACACGTTAGAAATGATTAGCGCGAACCACGTCAAAGCAAAAGAGCTACCTCACAATGATAAAAATCAAACCATAAGCGAGAAGCGTAGTTCACAACGTGTACATAGCTATTCATCTATCAAAGCGACACGCTATCATAATAACCGCGGTGACACTAGTTATAAAAGGGATTTACCCAAGTGTGTTCTGTGCGACCGAGAACATTCATTATACACATGTATAACCTTTCTTAATATGTCCGTGAGAGATAGAATAAAAGTAGTCAACGAAAACAAGGCATGCGCGAATTGTTTACGAACGGGTCACGCAATAAGCGAGTGCAAATTCGGGCCGTGTAAGCAATTCCAACATAAACACAACAGCTTGCTACACTTGGACGACATGAGCAGCAGTCCGTGTGTGCGTTCCCAATCGCGTGATGAGGCAGCTCACGCACACAACCAAACTACTACGTTGCATTCCAATGACTCTAGTCATACTGTCGTGTGCGATGCGGGCACAACCGAATTTAAACTCATAAATACAGTTTTACTCTCTACGGCGCTAATTGAGATAGCGGATGATAAAAACGTGTACCATACGGTTCGAGCGTTATTAGACAACGGAAGTCAAAATTGTTTTATTACGGAAAAATTAGCTAAACAAATAAATGCATTATACTACAGTCCACTATTCAAATATCAGGTGTGGGACAGTCAGTCTCGCAATCGCATCATTCATGCGATGTCACGATACGTTCAAAAACTAGCGATTTTCATACAAAACTTCGTTGCATAATATTACCGTGCATAACTTCCAGTTTGCCAACAATAAACATCGATGTCGGTCACATACGTGTACCTGAGTTTTTACAATTGGCAGATACGAAGTTCAACGTTAGTTCGGATATTGACCTGCTAATCGGCGCAGATAGATTTTGGGATCTTTTGGAAGCAGATAAAATACGTTTAGCTAGTGGTCCATTCCTACAAAATTCGAAATTAGGATGGCTATTATCTGGTCCAGTATTCGTAAGGAACCCGAAACCAACTCACGTTCATTGCCACCTCAGTCATGAAGTTGACAAACAACTAAGACTGTTTTGGGAACTCGAAAATATTACTTCATCATCATGCGTACCCCTAACAGATGATGAACGTATTTGCGAGGAATTAATAATATTCATCGTCCTAGCCTTTTCCCAACTTTGTTGGGGTTGGCTTCCAGTTTTACCGGATTCAGCTGAATACCAGTATTTTACATGGAGCGACTGCCTATCTGACCTCCACAACCCAGTTAGTACCGGGTAATACGATACCCCTTCGTAAGACTGGTTGTCAGACTTTTTGGGCCACTGACTACCTAACGACTGTCAAGGATCGACAAATGACAGCCGGGACCAACGGCTTAACGTGCTTTCCGAGGCACGGAGGAAACTCGGTATGTAATGGGTGGTCACCCATCCACAGACCAACCTAGGCAAGCACGGCTTAACCTAACGATCGACCCGAGCGGCTGTTATTATTTAACCACGAGCTCCTAATAGGGAGGAATTAATAATAATACAACTAAAATACGAAAACATTCCTTCATCATCATGCGTTTCCTAATAGGTGATGAAGATGTAGAATTTTCGGTTCGTATACCGTTGAGAGAACCACCAAACACGTTAGGTGATTCTTATATGTCAGCGTCGAAGCGATTTCCAACCCTCAAAACGTAAACTCGAATGTTTACAAATTTTAAACGTTTTACGTTAACTCTAAGCGATTACATAACGACCTAGGTCACATGTCCAAGTTAGTGACTCAATTATTCTCTCATCATCATGCGTTCCCTTATAGGTGATGTAAGGATTATACGTTTCTACACTAACTCTATGCGTATACATGGCGACACAGGTCACATGTTCAAGTTAGCAAGCAATTAGTCACGTTGTTTTCGATGCTAGTACAATCACTAAGCTCGACTTAAATCATTTAATTTATTAATTTATTCGTAATCGTTAATAATAATTATATACGTTGCATTTTAATAAATTTCATACGAATAATTATATAATAAATAAATAATAAATAAATTTAATTCAAACATTTTAATATTATACGAAAAAATTGTCCGTTCTACTTACATAATCGTTCACACTATTTCGATAAGTCGGATGCGATAATTCCGACACATATAGCTTACCAGAGGTATAACACAAGCAAGCCTGCTTACCCTCTTTTCAATACGAGGATATTATTAAGTTCGAGAAATATGCGTCATTCACTAAAATCATACGAATAGGTGCTTACGTACTTAGATTTATTCATAATTTACGCATCAAGTCAGCTGATCCAAGCGGCCGGCAAACCGGTTTGTTATCAGTAAGCGAGCTCAGCTCCTCGCAAAGACTGCTAATTAGACTCGTACAAAGGCATTCCTTTCCGGATATTTTAAATAACTTAGTACGTAATATTCCTATTCAACGAAACTGTAAACAATATAACAAAGTTTCTAGTCTTAATGTTTTTATAGATGAACATAGAATAATTCGGGTTGGCGATGGCGGGAGACTAGATAATGCGTCTAGTTTTACCTACGACAAGAAACATCCAGTTTTATTGTGTAGTCGGCATCCATTTACTATTAGTTTATTTAGATTCGAACATGTACGTTTATTACATGCCGGGCCTCAACTTTTACTAGCTACCGTGCGGGAATGTTGGTGGCCATTGAACGCTAGGAATCTAGCTCGAAAGATAGTACATGAATGTGTGACGTGCACACGTATACGGGGTAAGACGTTTTCACCCATCATGGGTAACTTACCTCCTGAGCGTCTGGACCCGGGCTACCCGTTTATGCGAACCGGTGTAGATTATGCAGGGCCAGTCTTCATATTATCTAGAAAAGGCAGAGGTTCTAGATTGACTAAAGCCTACATCTGTCTCTTTATTTGTTTTACGACCCGAGCAATGCACTTGGAACTCGTAACTAGTCTTTCTACAGATGACTTAGCATTAAAACGTTTTATTGGTAGGCGAGGTAAGCCTTGCACTATCGCTTCCGATAACAACATCGAATTTCGTTTCATTCTTCCTTAATCTCCACATTTTGGCGGCCTATGGGAGAGTTGAGTACAGTCAGGCAAGTATCACCTGAGGCTATAGTGGGCCAAGCGTTTAACGTGCGTGGAATTTTCCACAGCTTTGACACAGATCGAAGCTGTTCTTAAACTCCCGTCCGATTTCACCCATTTCCTCAGACCCTTCTCACCTTACTCCTCTCACTCCCTTCCATTTCCTCATTGGCCGACCGTTGACGTCGCCACCTCAAAGAGATGTTACAGACCAGCCACCTTCGAGATTGATACGCTACGAACGCGTTGAGCAGCTACGGCAGCACTTCTGGCGGCGCTGGTCCACTGAGTACGTGTCGGAGATGCAACTACGAACCAAGTGGAAGACCAGGCAGGAAAACATCAAGCTGGGGAGTCTCGTCCTCATTAAGGACGACCAGTTGCCACCGTTAAAGTGGCGACTAGGTCGCATTCTCCATATATTTCCAGGGAGAGATGGCGTGGCTCGAGTGGCTGACATCCGAACAGCTGCCGGGACGATCAGGCGGGCCTTCTCGAAGATCTGCCCGCTGCCACCACAGCCTGTGGGTGGCGACGCCTGACTCCATGCTGGACACCATCTTGGAAGCAATCCTACCAAGGCCGGGGGGATGTTCACGCCACCTAGCGCCTAAGGGGCGCAACCTGATGTTCTGCTGCGCTCCACCAGCGCCATCTACCAACGGAGGGAGAAACCAGCACTACGAGCTCGCGCACCCATCCGCCACTGCGCTGAGCTGGCGCCTCTTCGTTCTCCAGTTCATTCACCCCGCCTATATAAGGCTTGTTTTGTATCAAATCATTCCTTTTACTTTCTCGTCCACCCACGAAGACAGACCTCCAACGAGTCCTACCACGTCATTGTAAAATAGTCTTCAATACAAAATTGTAACCACGCAAGTCGCTTCATTTTAAACAAATCCCACGGGAACGGCACCCAAACCCCAAACAGGCACAAAAAGCGAAAATAAACTCGGATTGGAAAGCAAAACCACAATCGAGTGACAATGGTTCCCTTAATATAGCTGACGAACCGAGGTTAGGCCAACCAAGGATAGCAGAGATATTAAGAAAACCTAATGAAGCAGTAGAATTAAAATGTATAAAACGAGAATATCTAAACAAGAAAAATAAGGATTACGAAAACGAATGTTTTGCTTATGTAAATAATGAATCAACACAATATATCAATCTCGATTATAAATGTCGCATTTCTCGCGAGTGGAATTTTCGGATTTATTGAGTGAAATATTTATTGTGGAAAAATAAATATTAAAGAACATATTATATGCATAGTAAAAGATAAAAATAATGGAGAATTTATTAAATAATTGATCAATGAAATAAAAGGAAGAACTCAGTGGACCAGACCACAAATAAAAATATTCTAAGAGGCATAAAAAGAGTCCTAGAAAATGACGAAAAGACATACAGACTACATGACTATCATTTGCTGCCAACAAGTGGGCATGCAGGCGTACGACGTATGATCTATGTATTCTATCTATCTATATAAATAAAAACAAAAGGCCTGACTGACTGACTCATCAACGCCCAGCCCAAACCATTGGACCTAGAAAGCTGAAATTTTGCACAAAGGTTTTCTTTATAATGTAGACAAGGAATCAGGAAGGATTTTTAGAAATTCAAACCCTAAGGGAGTTAAATAGGGGATGGAAGTTTGTATGAAAGTCCGTCAGTTTTAAAGTTAGGATCTTCAAATGTTGTGTTAAGGCTGACAATTAAAATAGTACATTTTGATACAAGTGAGAAAGAAGAGAGAAAGTTTGTTATTGCATTCGAGGCGGAATTATAACACACGAGCCGTAGGCGAGGGTGTTTTTGAGCCGAGAATTGCAATAACAAATGTCCACGTGTATCAAACGACGTTTTTCAATACACTTTTGAAGAAATAAAATAAAATAACGAAAAATATATTTTTGTCACGAACTATGAAACTATGGTTTTAATTTTCTTTTTTTTTCGCGCTATGGTTTCGCCAGGTTGAAGGAGAGGCAAAGGTATGAAGCCGTTAAACAGCCTAATATAAAAAATAAATTTATTTTATATTTTTGAATTAAGAACACAAATAAATGTTAATTTGTGTTTAGAAGTAACTATTAGTTTTTAATAATCATGTTTATCTATGATATTCTATTTATAAACACAATTTGAATATTCAAAAAATATTTATGCCGTAAAGACGCGTATAGTGCTTTGCAAAAATTAAAAAAAAAACATTCACCTCAGACTATAGGCATTGAACCAGTTTGGACTTAGTATAGGTATATTTATCTGTGGCAATTTTCATTCCCGCACACGTGCGGGAAAGTGGAAAAAATCGCACGCGTGTGAAATACATTGCATGTTGTACCTAATCGTAGTGCGTTATGCACCAGTTTTCGAGGAAGTGTATTGAAAATTAATTTACACATGTCTCAGCGTTTTTCATAATTCTACCCCCAAAGGGTTAAAAAGGGGATGAAGCTGTTGTGTATGAAAGTCCGTCAGTTTTAAAGTTAAGATCTTCAAATTTTGTTTTTAGGCTGACGATTAAAAATTAATTTATACGTGTATCAGCGTTTTTAATAATTTTACCCCCAAAGGGTTAAAAAGGGGGATGAAGTTGTATATGAAAAATCGTCAGTGTTAAAGTTAGGATCTTCAAATTTTGTGCTTAGGTTGATGATTAAAAAGTAATTGATACGTGTCTCAGCATTTTTCACAATTTCACCCCCGAAGGGTTAAAAAGGAGAATGAAGTTGTTTATCATCATCATCAGCCTATATGTTCCCACTGCTGGGACACGGACTCCTCTCAATAAGTGGGTATGGGCTATAATCCACCACGCTGGCCCAGTGCGGATTGGTAGATGTCAAATCTCTTCGAATTTTTCGTTCAAGGACATGGCGGTTTCCTCACGATGTTTTCCTTCACCGCTTTGAGAGCAGTGGTGATGAAATAAATTACACAAAGTAATGTGCCTGTCTGGGTTCGAACCCACGACTTACTGTTCGTAAGTCGGGGCCGCCACCGCTGCTCCCAAGTTGTTTATGGTAAGTCCTTAATTTTCGAAGTAAAACTCACTAAATTTATTATCTAGGCTTATGGTTGGAAGCTAACGCAGTGTTTTTAAAATTTTCAACCCCTAAGGGGGTGAAAGATGAAAAGGGGGCTATCTGTACAAATAAATAAAATTGAAGTGTCTGTTTGTATTATTAATACAACCGCATTTTACTACATGCATATGAATGTATATAGGGTACATAAACCAAAATAACATTTTTTTCATTTTTTGTCTGTTGTCTGTTTGTTCTGGCTAATCTCTGGAACGGCGGGATCAATTTTGACGGGTCTTTCACTGGCAGATAGCTGATAAAATAAGGAGTAACTTAGGCTACTTTTATTTTAGATAAAATCTGTACAGTAACCCTCCTTCTGGCGCAGTCGGGTAAAAATATATAAAATAAGAAGAAACTGACTGACTGACTGACACAACGCACAGCCCAAACCACTGGGTCTACAGATTCCAAATTTGGCAAGTAGGTTTCTTATGTGGTCAAGGAGTGCATTAAGAAAGGATTTTTTTAAATTCACTCCCTAAGGGGGTGAAAAAGGGCTCCAAAGTTTGTATGGGGAAACAAGATTAGTTTAACTGTTTTATTCGAAACTTAACAGGAGTACTTTTTCAAAATTTACTCCCTAAGGGGGTGAAACGGGAGTCGAAAGTTTGTATGGGGAAACAAGATTAAACCCCTAAAAGGGGAAATGGGTTTGGTATTGTTTGTATGGTGTATCGGGTCGGGTGTATTACAAAAACAACGATTTTAATATTTAATGTAGCGGACCTGAAATACCATCATCCCCTGTTGGGGTGTGATGGGGTTGAATTGTCTAAAAATCAATATGGGTGTCGATTCCGAGATTATCATTGGTGCTGATTACGAATATGGCATTTATTTTTAGATCCAAAAGATGGCGGATTCGACTTCTATACAGGATTATTGTTGATTTATTGTGATGATTGTGATAACGATGATGGTGATAGTCATAGTGTTATTGATTGTGATTGGAATAGTGATGGTGATGGTTGTTGTGATAACGATGATGGTGATGGTGATTGTGATTGTGACAGTGATAATGATGGTGATAGTGATGGTGATTGTGATAGCGATTGTGATGATTATAATTGTGATGATTATGAAATTTGGCACATAGATAGTTTATAACCTGGATTAATATGTAGGATACTATTTATTCCTTTAGTATGATCCCGTGGGACAATTACCTAACTTCACGCGGGCGAAGCCGCGGGCAGCCAGACTAGTAAGTATTCTAGAAATATAGTAGAAGCAATGGTCATAACTACAACGGCAACAAGTGCTTTCCAAAAGGTATTTTTAGATTTAATTGGACCATTAGATAAGGATTTAGAAGGTAACGTTTATATTTTAAGTTTACAATGTGAACTCAGTAAGTAGGTATATCGAAGCGTATCCCTTACACAGAAAAGATACGGTAAGTGTTGCTAGATCTTTCGTAAACAACTTTATACTTAGTTATGGTTTACCTACAACCATCGTTACCGATCGAGGTACGGAATTTATGTCAGAAACAATGTCAGAGGTTTGTAAATTGCTACAAATTAATAAAATGAATTCGACAGCATATCATCATCAGTCGATAGGTGCTTTAGAAAATACCTCTAAGCATCTTGCAGCATTTTTACGTACTCAGTGTGACGGACATCCAGAAACATGGAGTCAATGGTTGAATTTTTGGTGTTTTTCATACAACACTACCGTCCACACGGAAACAAAATACACACCGTATGAGTTAGTATTCGGAAAAAACATGCAACTTACCTAGTAATCTTACCAATGACGTGGTAGAACCGCTTTACAACCCAGATAACTATCTATTAGAACTTAAATATAGGTTACAGTTAGCTCCTAAGGAAGTTAGGAATAATTTAATTTTAAGAAAAACTCAAAGGAAATTAGTATATAATAGAAAATGTAATCCTATTTCGTATAAACCACGTGATTTGATACTTATAAAAACCGGCCAAGTGCAAGTCGGACTCGCGCACGAAGGGTTCCGTACCAATTATTATAAAAAAATCACGTTTGTTGTATGGGAGCCCCCCTTAAATATTAATTTTATTCTTTTTTTAGTATTTGTTGTTATAGCGGCAACAGAAGTACATCATCTGTGAAAATTTCAACTGTCTAGCTGTCACTGTTCATGAGATACAGCCTGGTGACAGACAGACGGACAGACGGACAGACGGACAGACGGACAGACGGACAGACAGCGAAGTCTTAGTAATAGGGTTCCGTTTTTACCCTTTGGGTACGGAACCCTAAAAAATGAAACAGGAACCAAATTAGACAAGTTATTTAGAGGACCTTATACTGTGTTATGTGATAACTAACCTAATGTCGTTATAAATAAAGGTGATAAATTAGAGACAGTTCATAAAAATGGAACAAAGAGTTGGGTAAATTAAGTACCTGTCGGAATGGTCAGGACTTTATTTCATTAGGCTCGAGCTTATGTGGGCAGAAGACGGGTTTGGGTCTATGAAAACACACTGGATGCGATACACTATTTTATTTCGCATTGCACGGTTCGGTATGGTAGGTTCCATGGAGAAGAACCGGCAAGAAACTCCATGGTTACTCTTTTAAAACAGATACACTGAGTCTAACAAATTACTTGACATTATACTTTCACACAATAGCAATGACACCCAATAATACAGGTAACACATTAGTTCAGACAAAAGAGCAACAATATAAAGAAAAGCAGAGTAACAATAATTAAGAGTAATACAACCTGTGCACCGGGCCACGCCTGAAGTCAGAATGTCCATTCGCCGCTGTGCGGCCCCTTTTATACGCTAGTTTTGGAGGTGGGGTAACGGCGTAGCGCGCTACGACGTAGCGTGCATTAACTCCGCCCCGCAGCGAGGAGGTGGGAGAACAACGTAGCATGCTACGACGCCGGTTCACTTAGTTCCGCCTCGAATGACGTAGCGCGCTACCGCGTGGCCTGATACACGTGTTGTTTACAATGTGACGCCGACACGGCCATTCTGACGTGCGGACGTCCTCGTTCGCTCAGCTTACAATGTTACATCTGAAACACGAAAAACTGATCAAGTATCGTTTGGTCATCCTGATTTTGTTCCTGGACCGGTCTACATAGATTCTTCAGATATTTGAACACTTGGTCCAGTCAGCTATGACTCCAAGACTTGTTTCTTGGTCCGATCAACTTCTGACCTTACAAGATCAACGCCCTGGTCCGGCAATTCTTTTTTTGCCCTTCATATGTGTGTCCCTTCAGTTAAACTGGACCGGACTTAGCTAGGCCGAACACGTATTGTTCCTTTAGCTTTCAATTACGATCTCACTTAACGCACGACAGTTGATAATGTAAGCTACAGGTGCATCAGAATCGAAAGGAACCAGCATTGACTGCATACTGGGTGTCATACCATCTGCTATTATTTTTTTAAATTGATTCTATACTAGCCGAAAACAATGGTGCCTGTATTAAATTGACGGCAGTCCCAGATAAAGGTAGGAGTGGGTCTTATCCCACTTCTGATGTCGGGATTGTCAGGACTTTATTTCATTAGGCTCGAGCTTATGTGGGCAGAAGACGGGTTTGGGTCTATGAAAACACACTGGATGCGATACACTATTTTATTTCGCATTGCACGGTTCGGTATGGTAGGTTCCATGGAGAAGAACCGGCAAGAAACTCCATGGTTACTCTTTTAAAACAGATACACTGAGTCTAACAAATTACTTGACATTATACTTTCACACAATAGCAATGACACCCAATAATACAGGTAACACATTAGTTCAGACAAAAGAGCAACAATATAAAGAAAAGCAGAGTAACAATAATTAAGAGTAATACAACCTGTGCACCGGGCCACGCCTGAAGTCAGAATGTCCATTCGCCGCTGTGCGGCCCCTTTTATACGCTAGTTTTGGAGGTGGGGTAACGGCGTAGCGCGCTACGACGTAGCGTGCATTAACTCCGCCCCGCAGCGAGGAGGTGGGAGAACAACGTAGCATGCTACGACGCCGGTTCACTTAGTTCCGCCTCGAATGACGTAGCGCGCTACCGCGTGGCCTGATACACGTGTTGTTTACAATGTGACGCCGACATACCTATATCTTATCGGTTTGTTTACATTTAAGTGAAAGCATGTCATGACAGTGACACACTGCACTTAATGATAATTTGCATTGTTTAGATTAATATTAACCTTCCAAAAACATAGGCGATTGTAAATGTTAATGTGTTTAGAATAAGAGTAAAATAACTACCTACTAATTAAGCTAATGTTTTATATTGCATATTTTAAGGATCTTAGCTATTGCTATAAGCAAATAAAATGTAAAAAAAAAAAAACATTTAAATTGTTTTTTTTTTTTGTAACAACCCCTATGATGTGGTATGTAATATGATGTGCAAGCTTGCAGTAATAGCTTGCAAGTAGTTTACGTAGAATAGCAATAATTATATTATGTGAGAGCAGTTAATAAATGGATCGCACGATATACGGACGTTTCCTTATAAACTCTACCCAATCTGCACAATCCTTACAATGTAGGTACACCGTTTATATAAATACGTTTATATAAATGAACTTTTGTTGTTTGAGATAGTATGTTGTTTCTTTGCCTTTTATTACCAACCCAACTTGCATCTGGGCTTTTGTTCCATTACCACTAGAGGGACAAAATCTCAAATGTAACAACACTATCCTTACTAATATTATAAATTCGAAAGTAGCAGTAATGCTAAAGAAGGGGGTGGCGGAATGGGAGAGGGAGAGAACCTCTCAGCGTCCCGGCCGCCGCGGGAGACGCCCCGGGCGTCGGAGGCCACCACGTGGCCCCCGGCCACCGTAGGCGTGGACCTGTGGACGGTGGGCTATGGGCTAGCTCGCCGTCCGTCCGTCTCATGACGACAGGCCGTGTCAACGGCGCGTTCGTGTTCCACGCACGCCTCAAAGAGAGTCAGCAAAAAGGAAAGGGTCCGTTAGGACCGATGCCTGCCGGGGTTGCGGGACTGTTCGAAAGAGATACCGTGGCCCCGGAACACAAAGGGCGATGAAGGAACATGGATGGGTTTTAGTCAGTAAAAGTCTGACACTCCCTCCTGCTCCGCTCAGAGCGGGAGGAGTCATTTGATGATTTCCCATCCGAAAAAAAAAAGGTCATAAGAAATGTTATTGGGATTTTCCATCAGCAATTTCTCATTAGCAGCTATAGAGTCTGGAGTATTATGCTCGGTTGATGTTAATAAACTCGCCCCTCACTTTAAAGGAACTAGCGGAATGTGGACGTATTAATAGGTAAACTTCTACATGATCCTCCACCACAGAGTTTTACCCACGTAGTAAGTCTCACAAAACTAAAAGAAAAAAAATAAACAAATAGGACACTGTATGCAAACATTTTTAACATTGACGGCAACCCCTACCTACACTTCAACAAACTTATCTATGCAGGCGAGAAAACACAGAACTAAATAAATGTATCAAGTTTGACATAACGATGCGTTTTTTCTTCACAAGCAGCCCCCACCTTGAACCGCAAACTTAAAGTGGTCATACTGTACTTATGTTACTAACCTGACACCAGTGCACCTGTGATGACACTGGTATATTGTGTGTTAACATAATATTATGTATACAAAGTCAATGTCTATTATGAGAATGTAATTGTCGTCATTCTAAAGGACGTAGGTAGCATTCATGTCAACATTAATGCCAATGCACTTGTAAGAACTGTAGCAAGTAACATACTTATTATACTTATACAAATAAATGACAAATGATGTTTATTTTGCAAGTAGGTTTTTACAAACACTTTTACACGTCATTTTTTAAAACTAGATGGGGCCGGTGTTTCGTACCTGACTACTCTGAGAAGAAACAGCCGAAACAAACTCAGAGGTCGTAGTCTCTTTTAAAGTCCAGACATAATCTTGCTCAATTCACATGAGGATTATGCAGATTAGCGCCTGAGATGGTCTTTTGAAGAAATAACCATACAGATTTGAGTGGACCTGTCCAGTCAGTGCAAGCATTTGTCAGTTAACGTGTAGCTCGACTTATAACTCAAGGAGCTCAACGAAACGACGAACAATACCAAAGAAAGGACATTTGGGTAGGTCGCTTATAGTACTCAAACTGCCAGACAGTTGTGGGAAAAAAACAAACTAAAAATAAAAATGTGACCCACATGGTCCCCACATTCACAATAATCAAATAAAATTAATAACAAGTTCTTTCCAAATGAATGTAAATAAAAAAAAAATCACAAAAATCATTAAGTGTCGCAATGATAATAAAAAAAAGTTAAATAAGTACTTAATAAAATAAGTATTCATGTCAAATCAGTAAATGTCACATAAAATAATAAAAAATAAAAATAAAATAAAAGTAAAATAATAAAATTATAATAATTATCCATACTAACATTATAAAGGTGAAAGTAACTTTGTTTGTTTGTTACATTTTCACAACTAAACGGCTGATTGGATCGTGATGAAATTTGGCTAGGAGATAGTTTATAACCTGGTAAATATAGATAATTGTACAACATTAGATTTATATGCACAACATTTTTCAAAACTGTATCATGAAAAATCATTAAGTTATAAGCTTGTTCTGTTACCGGGGCCCAATTCTGTAAAATTACCAACTTGTCAATAGTGTGTCGGTACCAGGGACTGAAAACGGTTACGGTTAGAGGTTAAGATACCTCAAAAATATATCGGTACCGATTTAAAATAAAGGTTGAGCTATACCGATACCATAATAAATAAAGGTTGGGCTATATCGTTATTTAACCTATACACGATTTCGGTACTGAAAGCGGTTACGGTTAGGGGTTAAGATACCGCAAAAGTATATCGGTACCGATTTAAAATAAAGGTTGAGCTATACCGATATCTTAAGTAAATAAAGGTTGGGCTATATCGTTATTTAACCTATACACGATTTCGGTACCGAAAAACATGCGAGAGGCCGCAGCGGGTGCGCGGCGCCGACGGAGTCGATTCGGGGAAACGGAGCTCGTCGAAACACGTTAGATTTATAACCTATTTTGTACAATTTGTTTGGTTTACTGTTTTTTACATAACTGTTAGTTTCTTGCAGACTGTGTGCCGGCCGGGTAATAGGTACGTTTTTATTTTGTCGACCGCGGATCGTTCAACGTAATAAATATTTTCAAAACACTTCCTCGATAACTATACCTATACTTAGTCCAAATTGGTTCAATGCCTATAGTCTGAGGTCAGAGGTGAATGTTTTTTTTTTTTAATTTCGGCAAAGCACTACGCGTCTTTATGGCATAAATATTTTTTGAATATTCAAATTGTATTTATAAATAGAATACCTAATCATAGATAAACATGATTATTAAAAATGAATAGTTACTTTTATACGTAAATTAACATTTATTTGTGTTCTAAATTCAAAAATATAAAATTAATCAATTTTTTATATTAGGCTGTTTAACGGCTTCATACCTTTGCCTCTCCTTCAACCTGGCGAAAGCAAAGCGCGAAATAAAAACGAAAATTAAAATCATAATTTCTTCGTTCGTGACAAATATATTTTTCGTTAAGTAAGTATTTTATTTTATTTCTTCAAAAGTGTATTGAAAAACGTCGTTTGATACACGTGTACATTTGTTATTACAGTTTTCGGCTCAAAAACACTTATAATTCCGCCTCGAACGCAAAAAACAAACTTTCTCCACTTGTATCAAAATGTACTATTTATTTGTAGGTAAATATTAAAATGGGAAGAAAGCGAAAAAACGCAGTTTACCCATTTTTTTCATTCTCAAAGGAAAATAATGCCTCTACTTGCCTAGTGATCGGATGTTCAGCAGTTATAAAAGTAAGTACCTACCAACTTTCTTCGTTAACCTATTTTAAAATTATTAGGTAGTATTATAGGTAGGCTGTATGGAAACTGGGTTAGTACCAGTCAACTGCACATGATCGGTGGTAACACTGGTAAGTAGGTACCCACCACTGACGTGCTGACTGTAGGAACTTACTTTGATATATTACCTTCTTTTTCTTTTGTTTGCTTATTGGCACATTCACTGTGCAGTGCATTATATGATTATATCGTAATGTCAGATAACTTCAGGTAAGTAGGTACCTACACAATGTAGGTACGGAAATTGTTTCTGTTCGTTTCGTGTGTTCGTGAGGGCTGCTCGGCCAATAGGTACCTACCTAGGCTACAAAACATACCTACCTACTCTAATGACTGGGTACCTACTTCACTCGTAGAGTCAAGTTTCTGTACTTATTACTACATTAAATTTTGTGTTGTTAACTTCGTACCATAAATATACCTCTTTACCTACCAAACCACACACGCCAACGTTCGAAAATTGTCAGTAGGTAGGTACAGACGCCAACACATCAAGCTACCCGAAACTTTCAAATTTTCCCAATTAAGGGTCTGGACATGCGCTTCTAAGCATACTGAATAAGTTGCCTAAGGAATTAGCCAAAAAATTGGAAAACAAAAAGTCTCGTCAGATCAAAAAATATTGAAATTCTACTTCACCGTTGAAATGTATAAAATGGGGGAGGGGCATGCGTGTAGGCCCACTACCACTACCAGAATAATGTGAACGAGTAACTTAACTGATCGATAGCGCACATAATCTTGCAGTACAAAGATTGAGCGTTATTGTTTTTGTATTAAATTTAGGAATGCATGTGGAAATAGTTTTAATTTTTTTTATTGGTAGGTTAAGGTACCTAGGGAGATTAAATAAGCAACATTAGGTACAATTGGCTAACATAATAATCTAATGTTTTAATCACCTCGTAGGTTATGTAGGTACCTAACTTAGAGGAACTATAGGTACGCAAGCTTGTACAAACGCCAGCACATAAAGCCACTAAAATCTGGTAAACATTAATATAAGTACTTATTTTAAACTTTATTACTATAGATTCTATAGTAAGTAATAAAGTTTATATATTCTATAGTATAGAAGGTTCAAGGTTAATTGGGAAAATTTGACAGTTTCGGCACAGTGGTTTCGGGTAGCTTGATGTGTTGGCGTCTGTACCTACCTACTGACAATTTTCGAACGTTGGCGTGTGTGGTTTGGTAGGTAAAGAGGTACATTTATGGTACGAAGTTAACAACACAAAATTTAATGTAGTAATAAGTACAGAAACTTGACTCTACGAGTGAAGTAGGTACCCAGTCATTAGAGTAGGTAGGTATATGTTCTGTAGCCTAGGTCCTAGGTCCTAGTAACCTATTGGCCGAGCAGTCCTCACGAACAGAAACAATTTCCGTACCTACATTGTGTAGGTACCTACTTTCTTGAAGTTATCTGACATGTACGATGCAATCATATAATGCACTGCACAGTGAATGTGCCAATAAGCAAACAAAAGAAAAATAAGGTAATATATCAAAGTAAGTACCTACAGTCAGCACGTCAGTGGTGGGTACATACTTACCAGTGTTACCACCGATCATATGCGGTTGACTAGTACTAACCCAGTTTCCATACAGCCTACCTATAGGGAACGTGCAGGAACTATAGGTGGCAGCACTAATCGACAAAAGAGACACTATGCGGACAGAAAAGGAAACTTACCACTTCTCATCGTGCTTTCAATTTGCTACAAAATTGTCTCTTCAATTATATTATTTTTGAATATGCTAAAAGGTATAAAAATATGAGTTCCGGTCTATCAATAACGATCGTCAGCGTATTTTAAATGTTTAATAATATGAATTTTATATCTTTCGTTTACTTTCTGATGAAAATTGTGGTGTATGAAGACATGGTGGCTGGCATAACTAAGATAGCTTTCTTATTTTCAACACATGTTATAGGTAATGGAAAGGAATCCTTTATCAGCGAGAACAATATCTCCAGGCTCTAATAAATCAATTAGTTCACTATCATTTGATGAAGCAATCAATAAAATGCAGTCCGTAACATTTAGATACAAAACTTAAAAAACCAAAGGAGTGCAGCCAACTATAAACATTATTGTGGGTATAACCATGTTTATATTCTGAGTACATGTGGAGTCTTTGATTAACTGTTGAGGGATATTCGGTGTGAACTTTAGTGCGGTCTAGTAGAACACGTGTATTGTGAAGCATAAATGTTTCTTGTACTTATGTTTGTATGGACGGTTGATTTTGAGGGCCTTTTCAATGCAGAGTGTAACAAAAACAAGTTGTTTTCAAATATTTTTCTTTACTGCGTTTATCCATTTTTTGCATTTTTCACCAAAGCATGGTATGATAGTAGTAGTCTTTGGAAAGTAATAGAATTTTACGCTAATTGATTTATTTTCATTTTTGTGGATGTATTGGTACCTACATCCAGAAATGCAACAATGCATTATGATTAGTTAATTAATTTTCACTATAAAATTAATTCTGTTTACTTGTTAGAAAAGTCAATGACAAGCATTAGTAGAGCACAAGATTCGGATTGGCGACGCCAGTTGGCAGCACCGTCGTTGTGCACGTTCCCTATAATACTACCTAATAATTTTAAAATAGGTTAACGAAGAAAGTTGGTAGGTACTTACTTTTATAACTGCTGAACATCTGATCACTAGGCAAGTAGAGGCATTATTTTCTTTTGAGAATGAAAAAAATGCGTAAACTGCGTTTTTTCGGTTTCTTCTCATTTTAATATTTACCTACAAATAAATAGTACATTTTGATACAAGTGGAGAAAGTTTGTTATTGCATTCGAGGCGGAATTATAACACTCAAGCAGTAGGTGAGGGTGTTTTTTAGCCAAGAACTGTAATAACAAATGACCACGTGTATCAAACGACGTTTTTCAATACACTTTTGAAGAAATAAAATAAAATAACGAAAAATATATTTGTCACGAACTAAGAAACTATGATTTTAATTTTCTTTTTTTTTTCGCGCTTCGCTTTTGCCAGGTTGAAGAAGAGGAAAGCTATGAAGCCGTTAAACAGCCTAATATAAAAAATTGATTAATTTTATATTTTTGAATTCAGAACACAAATAAATGTTAATTTACGTATAAAAGTAACTATTCGTTTTTAATAATCATGTTTATCTATGATATTCTATTTATAAACACAATTTGAATATTCAAAAAATATTTATGCCATAAAGACGCGTAGTGCTTTGCCGAAATTAAAAAAAAAACATTCACCTCTGACCTCAGACTATAGGCATTGAACCAATTTGGACTAAGTATTGGTATAGTTATCTGTGGCAATTTTCATTCCCGCAAACGTGCGGGAAAATTGAAAAAACGCACGCGTGTGAAATATATTGCCCGTTGTAGGTACAACAGGCAATATATTTCACACGCGTGCGTTTGGATCGTAGTGCGTTATAGACCAGTTTTCGAGGAAGTGTTTTGAAAATATTGTTCAAACTTCGTTTGTAATTCTGTTAGAATAAAGTTCTAATCAGCTTGCACTACAAAGCGGTTGTTACGTCAGTCACTGCGGCCGAATAGTGTGAAATGAGTGGTTTTTATTCTTTAGAAAATCAAATTTTCGTGTTTTGGAAAAAATAAAAAACATAAGCCATACCTGCTTTATAGTTAGTTCAGTGAAGTTTCATGATCTATTTTGAGAAAATTTTATGAAATCGTGTTTTCGCCAATTATAAGACCTAACATTAATCCTCAACTTTACCATATATTTATTTCAAAATTAATGCTGTACTATTTTAGGCGTAACGGAGAATCATGCTAAGCCATTTGAGGTAGTATAGGCCCTTAATGGGCAGGCCGTGCCCCTACAGTGGGCCCACCTTTAGAAGTTGATGATTATACTTATTTTTATTTATGATGAAATTTAAAATAGTGATGGCAGCCCCCGACGGATATTCGTGGGTTTTTTAATAAGTTAGTTTTTTTTTTAAATTATTTTATCCTTTTTCAATTAAGTACTTTTAACGTCGTGGGTGTTTCAAATTTTTTAATTTTGCTTTGTATTTTAAACTGTTTAGAGAGCATCAAAATCGGATTAGTAGTTTTGGAGAAAAACATGAATTTACACAAACAAACATCCTCTCACCCTAAACGCATATACCTACCGTCCCCGTTCCGTCGTGGGTAAAAATACTGGTATTCAACTGCATCCAATAAGACTGGAAGCCGACACCAAGTCGGGACAAGCTTTTATGAAAGCTTTTCGTTTTCATTTCCTAAAAGATTTATTTTCTTCTTTTCAGTGCATTTTTATAAAAGCTTATTTAATAAGATATTTTAAAAAGGTTTTTCAATTACTTAATAATTTTATAAATTTTTATTTTTGTCGTAATCATTAAATTCGTGATATTTACCGTTGAGGAGTTCCATCGTGAGAAGACAATCCTGGCTGTAGGATCAGGTCATGATAGAAATCATGTTTATCTATCAAAAATTAGAACGCGTCTACAATTTTTCGTATTCGTGCTATTTACCGTTGAGGAGTTCCATCGTGAGAAGACAATCCTGGCTGTAGGATCAGGTCATGATAGAAATCATGTTTATCTATCAAAAATATGAACGCGTCTACAATTTTTCGTATTCGTGCTATTTACCGTTGAGGAGTTCCCTCGCGAGAAGACAATCCTGGCTGTAGGATCAGGTCATAATAAAAAACATGTTTATCTATCAAATATGAACGAGTCTACAAATCTTCGTATTCGTGCTATTTACCGTTGAGAACTTCCCTCGCGAGAAGACAATCCTGGCTGTAGAATCAGGTCATGATAGAAATCATGTTTATCTATCAAATATGAACGAGTCTACAAATCTTCGTATTCATGCTATTTACCGTTGAGGAGTTCCCTCGCGAGAAGACAATCCTGGCTGTAGGATCAGGTCATAATAAAAAACATGTTTATCTATCAAATATGAACGAGTCTACAAATCTTCGTATTCGTGCTATTTACCGTTGAGGACTTCCCTCGCGAGAAGACAATCCCGGCTGTAGAATCAGGTCATGATAGAAATCATGTTTATCTATCAAATATGAACGAGTCTACAAATCTTCGTATTCGTGCTATTTACCGTTGAGGAGTTCCCTCGCGAGAAGACAATCCTGGCTGTAGGATCAGGTCATGATAGAAATCAGGTCTATCTATCAAATAGAACGCGTCTACAAATTTTCGTATCCGTGCTATTTACCGTTAAGGAGTTCCCTCGTGAGAAGACAACTCGTGAGTTGTCACCGTAACACTTATCTAAGAATATGCACCAATAAAACCCAAACCCATCATTGAAAACTGCATCAAAATCAGACCAGTAGTTTTGAAGAAAAATGGCAACATGTATATGCACAAACAAACAAACACACAAACAAACAAACATCCTCTCACCCCAAACGTCTCCGTTCTGTCGTGGGTAATAATTGGTGATAAATCTAACGTGTTTCGACATGCTTCGTTTCCTAATATAAAATAAATGGCAATAGCTGCAATAGCATTCGGGGCCTCTCAAAGTGAAGGACACAGTGGCTAGGCGGTGCGTCAAAGAAAACCCTTATTTATTAAGGTTTAGGTACTGCTACCGATACATTAATAAAGGTAAAGGTACTGCTACCGAAACATTTGTAAAGGTTATAGTACTTCTACCGAAATATACCGGTATGCATTTCCAACCTCAAAATTCCGTTACTGAAAAAAAAAACGGTATCGTAATATTTCGGTTACCTTAATTTTTGGGTAATTCAGTCCCTGGTTTTGTTGCTTTGTTTTCCAATTTTTTGGCTAATTCCTTAGGCAACTTATTCAGTATGCTTAGAAGCGCATGTCCAGACCCTTAATTGGGAAAATTTGAAAGTTTCGGGTAGCTTGATGTGTTGGCGTCTGTACCTACCTACTGACAATTTTCGAACGTTGGCGTGTGTGGTTTGGTAGGTAAAGAGGTATATTTATGGTACGAAGTTAACAACACAAAATTTAATGTAGTAATAAGTACAGAAACTTGACTCTACGAGTGAAGTAGGTACCCAGTCATTAGAGTAGGTAGGTATGTTTTGTAGCCTAGGTAGGTACCTATTGGCCGAGCAGCCCTCACGAACACACGAAACGAACAGAAACAATTTCCGTACCTACATTGTGTAGGTACCTACTTACCTGAAGTTATCTGACATTACGATATAATCATATAATGCACTGCACAGTGAATGTGCCAATAAGCAAACAAAAGAAAAAGAAGGTAATATATCAAAGTAAGTTCCTACAGTCAGCACGTCAGTGGTGGGTACCTACTTACCAGTGTTACCACCGATCATGTGCAGTTGACTGGTACTAACCCAGTTTCCATACAGCCTACCTATAATACTACCTAATAATTTTAATATAGGTTAACGAAGAAAGTTGGTAGGTACTTACTTTTATAACTGCTGAACATCCGATCACTAGGCAAGTAGAGGCATTATTTTCCTTTGAGAATGAAAAAAATGGGTAAACTGCGTTTTTTCGCTTTCTTCCCATTTTAATATTTACCTACAAATAAATAGTACATTTTGATACAAGTGGAGAAAGTTTGTTTTTTGCGTTCGAGGCGGAATTATAAGTGTTTTTGAGCCGAAAACTGTAATAACAAATGTACACGTGTATCAAACGACGTTTTTCAATACACTTTTGAAGAAATAAAATAAAATACTTACTTAACGAAAAATATATTTGTCACGAACGAAGAAATTATGATTTTAATTTTCGTTTTTATTTCGCGCTTTGCTTTCGCCAGGTTGAAGGAGAGGCAAAGGTATGAAGCCGTTAAACAGCCTAATATAAAAAATTGATTAATTTTATATTTTTGAATTTAGAACACAAATAAATGTTAATTTACGTATAAAAGTAACTATTCATTTTTAATAATCATGTTTATCTATGATTAGGTATTCTATTTATAAATACAATTTGAATATTCAAAAAATATTTATGCCATAAAGACGCGTAGTGCTTTGCCGAAATTAAAAAAAAAAAACATTCACCTCTGACCTCAGACTATAGGCATTGAACCAATTTGGACTAAGTATAGGTATAGTTATCGAGGAAGTGTTTTGAAAATATTTATTACGTTGAACGATCCGCGGTCGACAAAATAAAAACGTACCTATTACCCGGCCGGCACACAGTCTGCAAGAAACTAACAGTTATGTAAAAAACAGTAAACCAAACAAATTGTACAAAATAGGTTATAAATCTAACGTGTTTCGACGAGCTCCGTTTCCCCGAATCGACTCCGTCGGCGCCGCGCACCCGCTGCGGCCTCTCGGTTATTGTTGGAGCTCTTCGAGTTAAGATTTGAATGTATCGGTCTTGTCTCCGTGTGGTGCAGCGATACCGTCCTCCATGGCGCTCAGCCACGGTACCAGTGCTTCGGTAACGTGTCCAAAGTCGACTGATAACACTCTGACTTGTATTCAGAGCTAAAGCTACAGTACGTTGCCGGGAACCAGCTTCTATCATTCCCACGGCTCTGAGCATTTCTTCCCTGCTTAAATGACGTCGCCGCTCCATAATAACGTTAGTTTTAATCAGTAGTAGGGAAACAGTAGCACTAATAATGTCTTCAATGCGTTGTATGTTTTTATAGGGAAAATATTGACAGCTTATTTTCATCTTTTACTCGAATTTGATTGAGAGTTCCTGATTCAAATTATGAAATGCACCAAAAAGGATCCATATAAATTTATAAAATCATAAATTTATTACAAAGCCACATCTCAATCTCAAGAAATCCGCATAAAAATGCTTGATCCCTAGACACTTTTGATGTGTGTAAATAAAATTCTAAGTTTTGGCACGTTCAGCAGCCTGAACGGCTAGATGGATTTTAGCTTGAGAGGTGTCATTAGATTCGTATTTACTGTGAGAGTGACTCTGGGTATAGAAAATGGCGGATTTTTAGTGCCAAATTCAAATGTTTGGCACGCCGTTTGGCGGCAGCCTGAACGGCTCAATAAAGAGAGGGTGCGTACCATTTGATATAGGTAATACCAAAGGTTCTAACGACCACATGACCTAATATTTAGTTGGTATAATATAAAAAATCTATAGTAACCTTTAATATAATTTTGAAACGTCTACTTTGTTTTGTATGTGTCACAGCCAACTAGTTTAATTAGCCGTTCAATCAACTCTTAAATCTCGTCTAAACAGCTTTAAGTTCGGGACTTAGGGCACCCCGATGTTAGGTTAGTTAGGTTCCTTCAAACCCTGCAAGACAGAAATAGGAGCTCCGCACAGCGCGGGGCTCCGTTGTCTACGCTTTTTAAGCGAATAGAAAGTGGTTCGGGACTTGGGGCACCCCGATGTTAGGTTAGTTAGGTTCCTTTACACCCTGCAAGACAGAAATAGGAGCCCCGCATAACGTTGTCACCGTTGACAACACTTTTTGGCAAATATAAAGTGTTTTGAGGTTAGGGCACCCCGAGTTAGTTGACGGGCAAATTAAATCAGTTGGCTGCGACATATACTTATGCAAAAACTGATTCAATTATAGACGCCTGAGATTTTCGTGCTTCCCCCCGATCCCCTCTATTCTTGGTGAATCATTTGGGTTAGATGAAGTTATAACCGTATGAAGTTTCCTGATGTTTACTGATTAATTACAAAATTTAGGCTGAAAATGAGTAAATTTGAAAACTATTTCAAATGAAAATAGGTCAATTAGATGTTATATAATAAAAAGAGCATTTTACAAATTGAAAGTTATATGAAATGAATGTTAGGTATACTAAATGTAATTAGAGCAAAAGAAGTTTATATGAAATGTTACATTAGATGTCATGAAATTTGGTTATTTGTTTTTATAGCATATGAAAATTATATCATAGGAAGGTTATTTCAAGTGATAATGTACTATTTGTTATTATACTATAATATTACACACCCCAATAAAGGGCTCATCATGAGGATTTTAAAAGGTTATAATATCTCAGTAGGTAACTAAAAAGTGTAAAATAAAAAAATAATTTAAAAAAATAAAAAACCCGACTGCGTAAAAAAAACTAATTACTTTAAATAAAAAAAAAAAAAACTGAAAAGAATAACACAAGCTCAGGTGACAGGACATATTGACTGCAACAGTCGGGACCCATTAAATAATCTAGACTAAAATCATTACATCCAATATGGGTCCCGACTGTTGCAGTCAATATGTCCTGTCTCCTGAGCTTGTGTTATTCTTTTCAGTTTTTTTTTTAATTTAAAGTAATTAGTTTTTTTTACGCAGTCGGGTTTTTTATTTTTTTAAATTATTTTTTTTACAAAAGGTTTTTGCTGATATTAAAGAACCTGTTGTTAGTGTGCGCTTGCAACCAATATATGAATGTTATGGTAGTTGGACTATGGAGGTGTGTATGTGGTGGAATGATTATTTGAAGTCTGTGGTTTTTAAAAGAAAGCAGTTGTATTTGTATGGTCCTTCTAATGTCGGTAAATCAACGTATGTGGAGTCTGTAATTGGTCGTGTTAATATGAAGTATGTATTTTATCCGGGGGTGGGTAAATTTTTTATGCAGGGGTTTAGGGAAGGGTATCATAAGGTTATTTTATTTGAAGAGTTTTCTTTCAAATTTTGTGTTCCAAGTATGTTAAAGAGGTTATTAGAAGGTCGTAAGTATGCTTATCCTGTTAAGTGTGAAAGTGATATGGTGTTAGCTTTTCATGGTCCAATTATATTTGTATCTAATGAGTTGCTGGCTATCTTTTTTTACACATGTCTACGCGAACAAAGTTGCAGACAACAGCTAGTATTATAAAAAGCGAAAGTAATTCTGTCTGTTACCTTTTCACGCTTTGACTGAGTGGGTTTCAACGAAACTTGGCAAACGGGTAGACTAGCATTATGGCCTAGGTTAGGTTATAGCACAGAATAGATAATACTAGCGTGCAGAAGTTGCACTCCTCTGATCTTGAAGAAAGCTGACATTTTTAATACCTAAACTAGGCGCGCTCGATCTATATTGTGCCTTGACGTCACGCGTTAGCGTATTTTATTCGGCGCTCACTGCTTAAGGGCCTATACTACCTCAAATGGCTGAGCATGATCCTCCGTTACGCCTAAAATACTGCAGCATTATGGTAAAGTTAAGGATTAATGTTAAGTCCTTTATTTGCCGAAACCACGATTCCATAAACTTTTCTCGATAGAAAAAAATCCAAAGTTAACTCCAAATCGAACAATAAACCGCTGGTATTAAAAAAATACTTCAAATTAGATCATGAAACTTTGCATACTAACTGAACTAACTATAAAGCAGGTCTTATGTTTTTTATTTTCTCCAAAAGACGAAAATTTGATTTTATAAAGAATAAAAACTACATATTTCGCACTATTCGGCCGCAGAGATTGACGTAACAACCGCTTTATAGTGCAAGCTGATTAGAACTTAATTCTAACAGTATTTCAAACGAAGTTTGAACCACCACAAAAAGAGTTGCTAATTTGAGGTAGTATAGGCTCTTAATGGTCAATCGGTAGGGTTGCCTCAAGTACTAAAAATACAATACTACCAACATTTTTGTCACAACAACAAATGTCAATGTGTTTGCTAATTACAACTTTTTATAATTACAATTGTTTTACTTTAATTTAATGTCTCATATATTTCTTGCCTTCTCTAAAATAACGATTAAGTATTAAATTTAATAGCAGCATCCATACACGCAACAGTTTATCCGGCTTGTCATTTTCACTATTAATGATTAATGATCAATAAATCAGTCAGTTAAGAGCCTGTATTTGCTGTTTTGGTGATATTGGGCTATCTAGATCTCGGTATCTATAAGACCTAAGAGTTCGCTATTTGGACACCATTAAACTTGGGCTTATAATCATTAAATCTGTTGAAGCGAAAACACGATTGGATAAAATAATCCCGATAGTAAAAAAATACAAAAAATACTCGTTTTGCACTTATTTTGAGTTGGCTGTCTGAAACCCTAAGGAATTTAATGATGATTTTTAGCCTAATAGATAGGTAATAATATTATCTAAAATCGTGTTGACTTAATTTTTTATTTTTCTACTTGGTTTTCTCGTAATTAGCAATATGTGATTTGGCGCTTACGTTATATTATTCTAAGCGAGTACGCACTCTTTCTATCCCTTGTTTTGCACGCGGTAGTAATAGCGCTATCCTTTTCAACCGTTCCCTTCAGTAACGAACGGGCCATCCCAGAGTGAGGACGTATGACTTTGCTGCGTTTAATTATATTCCGGAGATTGTACGCCGACTACCATATTTTGATCTGATTTTTTTTTTTTATATTTTCATTTTATAAACAAAAAACTTTGCTTGTTTACTGAGATTGTTAAAATTTTGTTCAGCTAATTATGTAAGCTGGAGCCGGAGGATGCAGAGAAAGCCAATTTGCTTAAAATAATTTTAATTATAAAAGAATTACATTATGGACTACATTCTAAAGAGGTGATAATTGGTCGATGTATATACCAAGAATGAATATTTCTATGAGATGATTAACTACGCGGATACATGAAAACTATTGCGAAATTAGGGTGGCATGATTTAGTGACGCATTTGCTGAGTCGCGGTTCATGTCGGCGAAGGTTGCGGTGCGCGGAATGGGGGTCAGTTGCAGTCAGCGTTTCTGGTAATTTCTTCTATTACACCGATGCGTAATAATCGATCACCCTGTTACACCAATATGTAACAAGCTTCAATACTAATGTTATGATGACGGCGTAAAGTTTGTATTCTATGTTTGCGTGTTTGCAAGTTTAGATGTAGAGGGTAATCTTCGGAACTATTGATCCGATTACGATATTTTTTTTTTTTTTTAAATTATATTATCGCCGAGTGTCAAAGGGTATTTGCAGGACGTTCCCGTGGGATAGTTTTAGACCATAATGCAAGCGAAGTCTCAGGAAAAAGTGAGTTAAAAAAGCCGGTGCTTTCTAAACCTCAAGTTAAGTCAAGTTGGCCATTTTTATGTTTTATTATGTTCCTATTGGGTCACCAGGACGGTTCTTATTCTTAGCTTGTACTTTCTCAGTTTCATTGTCACCTAGCCAAGGATTTTTAGACAAAATGGCCAAAGAAGGTATCTCTGGTAACAAACTGAAAGGGGTTAGAATTTTGTGGCCAGTCTAACTTCCGCCATTTTTTTTTTTTTTTCAAAGTTTCGGCTACGCATGTAGCCTATATTAATAGATAGCTGGTATCAATACAAACAAGTTTTGTATGAGATAAAATGTCACGTTTCCGATTGATGAGCTATTAAAAGTTAAAATTCATTCAGTGATAGCATCTTCAATACAACTTTGATTTGATCAGACACGCATAAAACGTATATCAATCGATGGCATCAATACAAACAAGTTTTTTCTGACACAAAATCTTTTAAAACGTCACGTTTCCGAGATTTAAGCTATCAAAGTTGTACTGGTAGCGATCACAACGCTATATATATTCGAAAACGTAGTTAACGTTGCTGTCTCAGCCATAATGAATGTGTAAATGGACCACCATGAATGGACTTTAGCTTTGATAGCTCATATTTCTGAAACGTGACGCTTTAGAAGATTATGTACCCAACAAAATTTGCTTGTATAAATGTCGCAGCCAATTTGTATAACACGCCGTTTCACATAATGGCGCGCCGGATTGAAAAACGCCGTCGTTATGTAATACGACGCCCTCACGTTCAGCCGGATTGTGGTGGGGCGATACGTTCGATAAGCGGCGTCCAACGTTTAGCCGTATTGTCAGCAATTCCGATACCTCAAATAACCTACTAAAATTGTCGTAAAAGTCTTGCTAGCTGGCATGAGGAGTGTAGGGCGAAGGCCAGGGTGGAGCGACGACGACATTTGTGACAAAAAGTGGATGTGTAATATAAAATGCGAGTCGTAGCGAGCGCGCGTCATGAAGTCGTAGCAGGTTCTAAATTTACTTATATCTCGAAAACGGTGCGTCCTATCGCAAAAATAATGAAAAATTCACCCCCCTTTTAGACACCCCTGCCACGTAATTCTCAACATGTATGAATAAAAATAATGAAAAAAATCGAAATAAAAAATGAAAAAAAAAACTGAAAAGCAGGAAAAGCGGCCATTTCATTGTGACATGGTTGTCGATTGTGACGCCATGTTTCTTGTTATGATCATGCAGCGCCACTTGCGGTGATAAATGGAACTAAAACTTTCAAAGCGGTATCGACGATGCGTCCGTTTGTATAACGGCGGCACGTTATTACGCCGCTTTGACGAGCGCGAAGAGCTCATTCAATGCGGCGTACTTTATTTCAGCCGAATTGTAATCCAGCTGAACGTGAGGACGCCGTATTACATAACGGCGGCGTTTTTCAACCATACATAATAACGGCGCGCCATACATAATAATGGCGCGTCATTCATACGAATTGCCTACGACATTAATATGACCATTTTCTTTCTTTCTTTTCACTTAGTTTTTAACTAATGTCTGACAGTTTCGGTACTTTATGCGGGTTACAAGTTGAACACAACAATGTTTTTTTTTAGGGATGATCCTGACTAATAAAATATGATTCTGTTTAGTCCGTCCATTAGATTATCGAAAAATATTGGATACATGTTTTTGTTTTATCAGATTAATAAAATTGACGAAGATAAAACGCGTCAAAGATAAAGAGAGGCTTGTGACGTCACTTTCCGGTAAAAACTGTACTCAAATGTGACGTCACGTGAGTTTTGGACGCACTGTATCGTCTTCATTTTTAGATTACGTGAAAAAATAAAAAAAACTTTGTACAATATTTTTTGCAAATCTTTCTGACGTTAATTTTTTGTTCGTCATCTACCCTATTGTATTGTTGATGAGTCGACGTACACGATAACGGTCAAATGTTTGCAATGGATAGACAGCGGGTCTAAAATGGCCGCTTTAGCAGAATCCACGCAGAATCTTAGCATGAATCACGTTAAAAAATTAAAATGGACTTTATGGTTATGGTCATAAAGTCCATTTTAAGAATTTTATATTTTTAACGTGATTCATATTACGATTCTGCTAAAGCGGCCATTTTAGACCCCCAGGTCCCCTCAAATGTGTACGGTTCTTTCCTCAAAATCATCTTAGATATTAAATGAACAACGCACACAAACATAGGATCGCAACCAATTTGCCTAAACTCTAGCGAGTGGATTTTATACTGCGGGCTCTTAACAAACACGAAGTACGAGTAAGTACGCGACGTAAGCGACCAGTCGAAAGAGCGTGAAAAATTAACGCGGGTAACGTATAGGTACGCAGTTACGCACGGCTGGAGCGCGACAGCCCTAGAGAGCTTGCATATTCAATATGAGCGAAGCGGTAGGTAATTATCTCATGCCTGCACACGGAGTGACAGAGCTCTGGTTATAGGGTTTATGTCCCGAAGTACTTTCGCAAAGATAGCACTCATGTAGTTTCTGCTTACCTCTATAGGAAAGTGGCGTGAGTTTATGTAGTTTGGAGTCGTTCAGCAACTCGTCCCACAAGCCTATGGCCCATTTAGGACGAGTTGATGAAAATCAAAATAATGTTACAACACTGCCTCAGCTGATGACAGCGCGCCACTCTAGCCAGCCAATCACAGCCAGCCAATCACAGCCAGCCAATCACAGCCAGCCAATTACTGCCAAGCCACCGCCATAGCTGCCGGAAGCCTCCGGTGGGGGGAACGCCATGTAACGCCATGCAAGCTCATTTTCGCTCTCTTGTCGCTGCGATTATACGATTAAGCTGAAACTCTGTTCAAATTGTACTGAAGTAATTAAATTCATTGTTATTATACAATCTGTCTTTCGGATTATTTCCCATCTGTTTCATCTTCAGAAGTGGGATCGAAGAAAAACCTACGATAAAACGACGCTCTGCTACATACAAACGACGACACTCACCTAGTCCAAGATTCTGCGTCGGTAAACCAGATGTCTGAAAATTCAAACGAAGAAGGTCGATGCACACCACCTGCAAGGAAAATATTGAAGAGTCTCCTAGCACAAGAAGTCGAAAAAGCATTCACATACACGATCTGGAACACAAAGCGCCTACCCTCATTCGTCGGAGAAAACACCGTGCCGCATCGTTAATTCCAGAATTTGACCCTGAAAACGAAGAATACGCCCAGTAACCACGTGGTAACACCTGCGAGATACTTCGAGTTCCAAGAAGTATCCTTCTCTCTGCCAGCAACGCGTCTACGCGGAAATGAAGGCTCAACCTCACCCTCAAGGTCGTCAACAGCGGAGCCAAGGACAACACATGGAAGAAGGAACCGCCGTTCTTCGCGCTGAGAGCTGCCAGGAACCATGCCTAAATAGCCAGGTCAGTCAACATGCCAATATTTGCATAATGCCATTAGCCAAATGTGTTTTACAATTGAGTGCCTCACGTGTTGACAATCGTGCCATTGTGGGGTAGTCACAGACAAAATTAGGGTAGACCCAAAAAGTAAATCTGATGATAATTAGTTTATTATCTCGGTATTGTTATTGTTTTGCTAGCTGTACTAAGGAGTTGGGATGTACGGATTTAGTTCAAATGCGCATTAGATTATCCAATAATGAACCAGTACACCGTAGGCCTATAGATTAGCACATCACGAACAAGAGATTGTCAAAATTAATGAGCTATTAGAAGCAAGCATTATAAAAGAATCCGAATCAAATTACGCTTCTCATCTCACATTGCTATAATTAAGAAGAAGAACGGAGGTAGTCGTCTATGTGTCAATTACCAAGCACTAAATGCGTTAACTATCCGCGATTGATATCCAACCTAATATCGATGAGCAAATTTCTAAATTATCTGGCAAGAAGCAAGTGCATGTCCAGAGGCAAGTGATTTAGCCCAAGCATCAACTTCGCATTCATCCTTATGATACACACAAAATAGCCTTTGTCACACTGCAAGGACATTATGAATATAATAGGGTTGCTTTGCTAACGCTCCCTCAGTGTGTATGCATTTAATAAACAAGGTCGTACATAGTTTAGAAAATGCCAAAGTAAATCATTTAGAAAAACTCCAATAATTTCATCAAACGGTCGTCAGAGGTAGCATTCCTTGACGATGTCTTGCTACCGTCACTCGATGTTCAAACAGGTTTAGATATAATGGCCAAAGTTCTTTAAAAATTGCAAACGGCGAATTTTAAAATTAAATATTTATTTAGTACAGTATTTAAAACCATTAACACTAAATTAAATACCTAATCCTTTTACTCTGTCTTCTCGAAGAACCACAAACATTCCAACAAAATCGTCTTCCATTCATCAGCAAACATTCATATCATGAGCAAATGTTCATTTTTACAAAATAAGATTTCATTGTAGGTTAAATATCATATGGTATTCAATGAATTTATTTAAGTTGGTAGTTGTCTTAATTTCCCGTTTCGATTAACGTAATTAGTTACGTTCGTGTGTCAGTCGGTTTATTGGTCTATGTAGTTATTTTACGAACAAAAAAAAATACGATGTGCGTATACGTGAGTCACAAAAGTAGTTTAAAAAAAAATGTGATAGGTAAGCCTACTTATCTACCTACGATCCTAGTTTGCTAACAAAAATTCACACGGATGCATGCAAGTTTTGTATTGCAGGCATTCTTTTACAAAAACAGATTGACGGTAGTTTGCGTTTCTTGTATTTTAGTCGCGTAACCAGTCGGGAAGAAAGTGTTTATCACAGTTACGAGCTCGAGACTCTTGAAGTGGTGGAATCGTTGCGAAGGTTTCGAGTGTGTTTGTAAATATATTATATTCGTGTAATTACGGACTGTACTGCAGTACTACACGATATAATGACTATACGTGATCTTATTCCGCACATTGCTCGCTGGCGGCTTTTAATTCAAAACTATGATATTACTATTGACTACAGACCAGCAGGGCTATTACGTATATCTGTTGACAGCTTGACATGAACTGTCAAAAGGTTAGTTTCGTATTATGAATGACCAGTCGCGATCAAATATGCCGTCATTGGTTGTCATCGTGGCTGATAGTCACCGTAACTCATTTTGACCGACGCTTTCGTATCGATACTTATATTTTTTTGATTATGTAATCATAATGGACAACAAATTGATGACAACTGAGTTTGAAGGAAAGACGTTATACCGTACCCGGGCTGTTAGTCACCGTAAAGTGAGATCCACTCAGTGCGATACGTAGTACCAATATTATGACATTCTTGGTTGTCGTCAAAGTTCTGTGTACAACCGAAGCTTGATAGTCACTGGATATCAGAAAGTTAGGTGATAGGCCTACAGGTTAGCGTATGAAGCATATACGAAAGATGCCGTTAATGTCGTTTACAAGTAAACGATTGGTTTAGTACGTACAGTGCCATGTCAAGATGAAAAGTCGAAGCGTATTTTTGATTGACTGCAAATTGGGTATACAGATAGTGATATAGTGAATAATTATGTAATCGTTGATGGTAGGTACCAGTCAGTACATGTTAGTTTTGACAGATGCTTTCTCGAAATTCGTTGTTTCTGTGCCTACGTGTATACTTAGACGGGTTATTGTACATTCGCCACAAAGTTAATTCGTCACATTTTTGTAAACTCCATACATTGAAAGTGTATTTGTCATATGATCAGAGTTAACGCATAATATGTAACGCTCCAGTATTGTTTATGATGCTCTGTAGTAACGCCACGCCATGTCACGCCATGCCACGCCATGCCACGCCATGCCACGCCATGCTACGCCAAGCCACACCATGCCACGCCATGCCACGCAATGCCACGCCATGCCACGCCATTTGTACACGGTACAGCGCATGCCAAGCCGAGTCAGCCAATGACAGTTAATAGCGGGCAGCCGCGCATTTTGGCACTTTGTAAACATTCAGCTGTGGAATATAAAATAAGACTAAACTCTGCACAAGTGTTTAAAATTTCATTACTTACTTTATAATAAACTAGCAGACGTCACGAGGTTTCACCCGCGTAGTTCCCGTTTCCGTGAGAGTAAAGGGATAAAATATAGCCTGTGTTACTCTCTGATAATGTAGCTATCCATTGCTGAAAGAATTTATCAAATCGGTCCAGTAGTTTTTAAGTGATTATTAAGTGGTTATTCGTTACATGCAAAGACATAAAAATACAAATCTTTCCTCTTTAAAATATTAGTATAGAAGTATAGAAAATTATTGAGATTATTCGTGAAGAAAGCATATTATTGCCTACCCGTTTCACATACCTACTTATTTAGTTTATTTGGTTTTCCAGATCACATAGTTTCCGATCATGATAAGGCCTTTACGAGTAGATATTTCAAGAAGCTAGTAATGGAAAAGCAGTTTAAACACACGTTAACAGCTATTGCGCGTCTTAAGTCTAACTGGCAGGTAGAATGCACTAATCACACAATTGTCGATGCTTTGAGAACCACGGAACCTAGCGAGGCCTCTCATAATTGGGACAATAGTTTACCAAATGCAGTAATATGGGGTATTAATAATACTGTTAATCATACAATAGGGTATAAGCCATACGATTTAATGTTTGCTCGTGGTAGGTCAGTACCTATGTGATGTCTCCATCTCGGATCGGGTTTCTAAGCCAGTGCAATCTAGAAGCGATAGGGCTACTAATCGGATTAGAATAGCTAGCAAGAAAATGAAACGTAGGTTACTTTGCTCTAAGGCGTAAATTTATGTAGTTCGATTTACAAAAAGGTGACTACGAGTACGTATTTTGGCGCCAGGCGCCGACTACTAGCGGCAATAAGGTTAATTGTAAGTTAGACGATCTGTATTCTAGCCCATTAAGTGATATACAAACAAACTAATAAGCATAAAAGGTCTTTGAGGAATATTAGAAGTTTACAGGCCTAATAGTATCTGCTGATTCCTTACGACCATATCCAATAGCGCCAGTAGTGTGGAACAATTTGAAACCGAAGATCTCGTAGATCTTCTTGAGAGCTAGATCAAAGTTCATTTCCCCATAATTTAACTGTTTCTTTAGAGCTGACTTGTAAGCATAGTTTTGTTGTTTCCATTGCGGGAGCAATCATTGTTTCAGGACGGCCGAATGTTACAACACTGCCTCAGCTGATGACAGCGCGCCACTCTAGCCAGCCAATCACAGCCAGCCAATCACAGCCAGCCAATCACAGCCAGCCAATTACTGCCAAGCCACCGCCATAGCTGCCGGAAGCCTCCGGTGGGGGGAACGCCATGTAACGCCATGCAAGCTCATTTTCGCTCTCTTGTCGCTGCGATTATACGATTAAGCTGAAACTCTGTTCAAATTGTACTGAAGTAATTAAATTCATTGTTATTATACAATCTGTCTTTCGGATTATTGCCCATGTTTCAATAAATAATATTTTCGTATGTACGTTGTTTTGGTATCGCCTGCGTTTACGTCGGATATTATCTATCCGACGTAAACGTAGGCGCAGCCGAGAGCAAAAGCTAGACCTATTTAATAAATGCAATAATTCTATGACGCAAGCAGTGTGTTTTTATTAATATATGTAACAAAGCGAACTTCTATGCTATCTAACTAATATAATATTAATAAATGATTATTTATTTGCATTTCAAAATTATTGTAGTATTATAATATTCTGCAACTATGTAAATAAATATTTAAATGACAACAGTCACTTCGAATCAAAACAAAAGTTATTTGTCTGAATGTTGACTGATTTTAATTGTTAATATTTTTTATAAACATCACCTTTAGAAAAGAATACAAAAAAACCGTATGTTATGACGCTAATCTATTCTAGTAGTAGGTTATAAAAAGAAAAGTTGCAACAATTTTTACTATTAATCCCGTGGAACCGCAGTGAAGAATGGCGGCGAATATAGTGACTGTGGCTTTAGTGATACTTGCAGTGAGTACTTAGATTTTAAAAAGAACCAAGGCATTTGCACAATAATGGGCTAGTAAAGTAAAATCCACTAATATTATTATTACTAATACGCATCTCTGTTTTTAGGGTTCCGTAGTCAACTAGGAACCCTTATAGTTTCGCCATGTCTGTCCGTCCGTCCTCGCTTAATCTCTGTGACCGTTAGCACTAGAAAGCTGAAATTTGGTACCAATATGTATATCAATCACGCCGACAAAGTGGTAAAATAAAAATTGGAAAAAAATGTTTTATTAGGGTAGCCCCCCTATATGTAAAGTGGGAAGTGATTTTTTTTTAATTTCAACCCTAACGTGTGATATATTGTTGGAAAGGTATTTAAAAATGAATAGGGGTTTTCTAAAATAATTTTTTGATAATGTCAATAATTTCGGAAATAATCGCTCCAAAAGTAAAAAACAATGTGCCCCCCCCCCTCTAACTTTTGAACCATAAGTTTAGAAAATATGAAAAAAATCTGAAAAGTAGAACTTTATAAGGACTTTCTAGGAAAATTATTTTGAACTTGATGGAAACAACAGTTTTTGTACAAAAAAGACAAAAAGTTGTACAAAATAATTTCTGGACTAAGTTTGTAGTATATTCGTATATGCAAGCATTTTTACATAATGGATACACACCTTTAAACTCATAAGTGGGAACACTTATTGTGACGGACGGGAAACTACGGAACCCTACACTGAGCGTGGCCCGACACGCTCTTGGTCGGTTTTTTCATATTCATGTGCGTATAGAGTTTAGGCGACCCAAAAGGCGCAGCGGTACTGAGGCTGCCTTACGTTCTTAGGGTCCCGGGTTCGAATCCCGTTAGAAGCAAATGTTTGTGTGATGAGCATGGACATTTGTTTCCGAGTCATGGATGTTTATATGTATAATAAGTATGTATTTACAAACAAAAAGTATCTATGTTGTATATCAACTATCTGGTGTCCACGACACAAGCCTCGTTGTTTAGTGTGGCACTGTGTGTAATGTCCAGCGATATTTATTTATTGTTTATTTATTTAACTATGCTAATATTATAAAGATTTAACACTTGTTTGTAAGTTTGTAAGTTTGTATGTAGGCGGTAATCTCCAGAAGTAATGAAACAATTTTAAAAATTGTTTCACTGGTAGAAAGCTACATTATTCGTGAGTGCTATAAGCTATATTTTATTCCCGTACTCCCACGGGAACGGGAACTACGCGGGTGAAACCGCGGGACGTCAGCTAGTAGTATATAAATATCACTTGCTTCGGTGAAGGAAAAAATCGTGAGGAAACCAGCATGCCTGAGAGATATTTCTTGACGGCATCAGCCAAGTCAGAGGCCTAGGGTGGCACAAAAACTCTGAGACCTGGATAGGCACTAATCACAATGACATGATAAAAAAGAAGAAGATTACTAATGCCTCGCTGGTCTAGTGGTCACCAATGAGACTGCTGAGCATTAGGTCATGGGTCGAAGTATGAGATCTATAAGGCCCGTATTGAAGGCGTCCAAAGAAAATTTCTACGTTACCTAGATTATAGAGCACAGCAATACTCGGTTGACTATAAGCACCGCTGTAGACGGTACCATTTCCTTCCTCTGGAGATGAGGCGTCATATCGGAGACATGACTCTGCTTATGGGTGTCGCAAATGGCCATATTGACTGTCCTGAACTTGTTGCAAATGATTACGCACGAACCTAATGGGATTACGTCAGCGACCAATATTAAGTGTACCTTTCACAACGACCAATTATGTGAAAAATGTTTTTTCAATAAGGAGTGCACGTGATTTCAATAAACTTTCTAGGGACCATGATATCGACTTGTTCTGCACTAGTGTGGCGTCCTTGCGACGGCAAATGGCACACAACTTTTTCGATGATTAAGTAGCTTCTCTCGCATGTAATCTGATGATGACAATGAATTGTCATCTGTACTTTTATTTTCCCCGTTATATGTATTTTCTTTTTATCTACGTGTGGAGGCTTGTAATTAGCGATTTGGAAATACTACACTGTTTATCATTTTTTGCTTGTTAGTCTGTAAGCCTTCTGCAAAATAAAATAAATAAATAAATAAATCATTGGTTCGCCAAACTTTTATTGGATTTTATCATCAAAATCTGGATTTGTGCCCGGTTGATGGCAATAGGCTCGCCCCTTATTCATCATCATCATCATCAGCCTATTAATGTTCCCACTGCTGGGACACAGACCTCCTCTCTATGAGAGGGAATGGACTATAATCCACTACGCGGGCCCAATGCGGATTGGTAGATGTCACATGTCTTCGATTTTTTTTGGTTCTTGGACCTGCCGGTTTCCTCACGATGTTTTCCTTCACTGTTTTGAGAGCAGTGGTGATGATATAAATAACACAAAGTAATGCGCCTGTCTGGGTTCGAACCCACGACTTACTGTTCGTAAGTCGGGGCCGCCACCACTGGGCCACCGCTGTTCCTGCCCCTTATTACATATGTCTTAAACATAATTGGTGAAAAGTGGATGTCCTGACACTTCTGCCTAGTCCTTTGGGGATTATAAGGCGCGATGTTATGTACTTATGTAATAATATTAAGCCTAAAGTAGTGTTATTGGTGAGGTTTTTCAAAAAGTCAAGTGCGTAGTTCTCGCAACCAGCGTGCGCGTAAAACCAGATGTATAAACGCAGATGAGGCGAAAAGAGTACGTAAGGATCATAATAAGTTCCTCAAAGCGGCGATTGGTGGCGGCGACCTCTCGCGTCCGGCTCAGGTTCAAGCCATGGTCCAGAGCGAGACGGAATGCGACGCCATCACCTCCTTCTGCGAAGCAGTCATGCTAGAGGAGGAGGTGGCGGAACGTGAGAGGGAGAGAACCTGACGTTGGTACGTCGTTGGTAGATGTTACATGTCTGTGAATTTTTGGTTCATGATGTTTTCCTCCACCGTTTTGAGAGCATACATAGATATACATCGAAAAACTCTAGTCAAAATAATAATTAATACAAGGTTTAGTAAACAATTAAAAATTAGCAGCTTCATTAATTGACCGTGTATCGTAATTTAAATTGAATAATATTGTCTCTTAGAGCAGTGGTGGCCCAGTGGTGGCGGCTCCGACTTACGAACAGTAAGTCGTGGGTTCGAACCCAGACAGGCGCATTACTTTGTGTAATTTATTTCATCACCACTGCTCTCAAAACGGTAAAGGAAAACATCGTGAGGAAACCGGCATGTCCTAGAACCAAAAAATTCGAAGACATGTGACATCTACCAATCCGCACTGGGCCCGCGTGGTGGATTATAGCCCATCCCTCTCATAGACAGGAGGCCTGTATCCCAGCAGTAGGAAAATTAATAGGCTGATGATGATGATGATGAATAATGACTTTTGTGACAAGCTCCTGAATTTGGACCAGGATGTCAAGCAACACCTTGTAGAACAGTAAGTTAAAGTCATTATTTGTTTCAGACATGTTACGTAACACAAGCAGCCCCAGGATTTGTAGGTAAGTCAATATGTTATTTAAAAAACCGGCCAAGTGCGAGTTGAATTCGCGTGGAGAGGGTTCCGTACAATGCCAAAGTCTTATATTGAGTTTCAGTTTACCACTTTATTTTCAATTGATAGAATTCTTATTTTTATAGGTTTTCCTGTAATCTATTAGCAATGTTCTATACCGGTTGACTTTTTTATCACTTTCCAAAAAAAATGGGTATATTATGTTACTATGTGAGTGGAGTAGAAGCTTATGGCATACTTAGATTTTTTTTTCTTTTTTCCACAGCTTAGAAAAAAATTGATTCATCATCAAAAAAACGTCCCAAATTTCAAGTAAACTTTTCATATTAGAACAAAGAAAGAGAAATTTAAAAAAAATGTATCGAATTTCAAATCATGCACAATAAGCTTATGATTTGAATTTGATTTTTTTTGAAATTGCAAAACAAAACCAAGCATGCAATTTGCTTCTTCTCCGTTCACATATTATACCCATTTTTTTTTTTAAAGTGATAAAAAGTCATCCTACATTTTGTTTCTTTATTTTCAAAATTTTAGGCTCATTAGTTTTGCAGATCAGGGGGGGATTTTCGTCTTCTTTCATGAATAAAATCAAAACTCTTTATTTAACAAAAATATCAAAAATATAATATTTAAGATCCTCATAGCAAGCCCTTTCATTTGATATATGACACAGTAAGGTTGCATAACTTTTTTTTATTTTATTTTATAATCTGTACTCTGAAAATTACCCTTATTTAAATAAAAAATATTTACTTTGCACATCAGTCTGTATTTGGGTCATAGGATTACAGTAATACCTTGTTTTCCATAAAATTATTTGTACTATTATTATTTTCCATAATCGTCCCCCGTCATACTATTTATTTGCACTATTATCATTTATACTAATAACGCTAGTCATATCAACTTATTATTCATAATAATTATATCTTTTATTTGCCGTAAAATGAGTTTCCATAATAACATGTGTTCTAATCATTCGTTTCTTTAAGTAACACATTACGTAATCGATACTTGACATAAGCTACATTTAATATAATTTAAAAACGTTTATTGTTTAATGTCATTATGGAATTTGGTCTGTCATAAAATTATTTATTACGGCAAACAATCTTTAGTACTTTTGATGATTTTAGTACTATAAATTTTACATGATATAAAGTCATTTTCTACGTACATATTGTATTATATTATGAGTATTATTCCGAACGTTCATTTATACATTTCCTTAAATATTTTCTATAAGTTAGGTTTTAGTGACAGAAACGAATCGCTGTCAAATCCGACTCCACGCAATCTTGTCTGCCCTACCCCTAGAGTGTAATTTAGAATCGCGTAGGCGCGGAAAGGCAAGGCGGCAAGCACCACCGCAGCTTCGGCTAGCTTCGGCTAGCCTCAGCAGCGGCGGCGAGCGTTAGACACATCTGCGACGATAAACTCGCGTGGGACCACCAGAGCCCCGCAGTGCCGGAGCCATGACAGAAACCATGCCTACTGCATGTTGCTTGCTCGCTTGCATGCTGCATGCTTGCTGCATGCTTGTGGCATGCTTGCTGCATGTTTGCATGCTTCTTACGGGGAAATAACAACCACATACGTTATTAATCAACTGTTTTGTAATGATTGACGCTTTGATTGATTTTCTGCCTTTTAATGACTATCGATGTGAAATGTATGCCAAAAGAATATTCAGACTGTGAATTTTCAAAGTCAAAGTCAAAGATCTTTATTGTGAGACAGTGGTTACAGAGTTGTTATCAGGTTATTTGTTTTTCATTGCGCTTGTACAGTAGTTCTGTACAAGCGCAAAGATTCCATACAAGCATTTTTATGCTAGTATGGCCAAATGAATAGTATGGTGAATAAATGTTATGCAAAACGACATTATTGAAAATGAAAAATATAGCAAATAAATTTATGGATTGAAATTATTATGACACTTGATCGATTATGACCAATGAAATTAGTGAAAACGATTTTATGTAATTTCACGATTATGGCAACTGAAGCGTTATTTCTAATGAAATTATGGCATTTACAAGTATGGCATATAACATTATTGCATTTTAAATTATGGCAAACATTAGTAAACCTAGGATTACACCATCCTACCACATTTCACCTGATTTGGTCCAAAAGATTCGGAGCAAATTGGCTGTGACAGACGGACGGATAGACAGACAGACGCGATATTAAAAGGGTTCCGTTTTTATTATTTTTTTGTAAGGAACCCTAAAAATAAATTAATAAACTGAATAATTTACTTCACTGAATAGTTTCTGTGACTAGAGTACGTTAAGATATAATTAAAACAAAATTATTTTGTTTTTTTGTTACAGGTAAAATTGTATCAACGATGGAAAAATCGGGAAGAAGTAAGTACTTTTTAGTACCCTACATTGGGTTATTGAGGATGTCACTATCCTAATTCATTTAAACTCATATAAAGGGTGTAAGAAGACCCTTAAAAAAGCCGAAAGGCACTTGTTCTCCCTGTCATTGCAATCTTTTTTTTGTTGACCCTACCTGGGAACCTTTTAGTTACGGAGATATTGAGGTTCAAAGTTCAAATTTTCTCACAAGTTTTTTATAGATGCATGTTTATAGTGTAAGATTTTTATTTGGCATGTATTTAAATCGATATTTGTATATTCCCTTTTTTCGATCAAAATATTTCAAAGTTCAACCAAAAATACTGACTTGCACTCAAATTATGCACACTAAATAAATCAAATTCGATATACTGTTTAATGGTTTTTGCATAACTGTTTTACTGAACGAATAACTATTATCAATATAGTATATCTAACAATTCTTTAGTTCAACAAACATATTAAACTTTTTTAAGGAAAACCATCACCTAGTGCCTATACTGTTTAATGGTATTTGCAGAACTGTTTTTTTAGTTATTTTAGAACCTGCTACGACTCCATGACGCGCGCTCGCTTCGCTCGCATATTAAATAACACTCTTTGACTTCTGTCCCCGAAGTGCCGGGCCTCCGCCGGCCTCCTTCGTCGGCCTACGGCCCGGTGCCCATGCCGCCCATAAAAGAAATTCCGTAGTAAGATCGTATAATTTAGAGAGCAAGTTAGAATTTTTTTATTACTCATACTCTGAAAGTAGGTCTGAAGTTGCCTGAGGAGCGGGTTGAAAGTAATACTTTTCAGCCCTAGGGAGAATCGTTTTCAACTGACAGCTGTCAAATTATTAAAAAAAAATGGTTCATTTTTCTATTGAACCATGTTCCAACTTTCTATACAGCCACGATGTAAAATTGAAATAACATAAAGTTAAGTATTAATTAAAGAATGTATATATTTTAAATATCTTTATTATAATTAAGTTTCAACTATTTCTTTAAAATAACATAGATTTGGGAAAAATATTTACCATTTTTCGATGATGAAAATGAAAAATTGGTATTGGCTGAATAGCTGGCCGGCCACAGAAAAAAAAAGCAAAATAGGTGGGAAAGCGGCAATAGGGTAGATGACACCATAAAACAATAATTCCAAGACACCTTTCTTTAAAAAAACACTTTATTTTGGGCCTGAAAACCCGATTTATTTTCAATTAATTGCCAAATTCGATTTTTAGTTGCTTTGAAATCAATAAATAGTCGAGTCATTGAGTTGAATAAACAGTGACGTCACAGTAGGCTATTGCCATACAAAGTCTATTAGAGAACCGCGTTTTGACAGCTCTTAAAAAGTATCTCAATTGATTGGTGTGTCATCTACCCCATTCGAATTCCGATCTTCGTTAGTTTTTTCGAGTTGTATGTTTTTTTTTACTTTCCTTGTATTCGTAATGAAAAGCACAGTGTTTACCTCGGGTTAAAGACTTATTTAGTCCCTCGAACTATTAGCGCCCTCGCTTCGCTCGGGCACCAAACCCCGTCTCGGGACTAAATAAGTTACTTTCACCCCTAGGGTAACAATGTACTATTGATAAACAATTAGTTTTTTTGTTTTATAAATCATAATTATATCCGATGTACGAACCACATTTTTGGTGTGAATTCGATAAAAAAGGTCATCTCGTTTTGTGTTATTTTTTAGTTTTTTTTGCAGTACATGTTTAGTTAATCAATTGTTTTTTTTGCACAGCATTCATTTTTCTGGTATGCATTCAGTTAATTAGTAGAGTTTCGTAGTTTGCTGAAAAATTATACAGATGTGCATTTAAAAATATCCCTTTTTATTTTAAACACCTCCACGACTATTATTATCCAAGTCGTGTTGTGATAATTATATCACAACACGACTTGGATATCTACATATATATCTATATATCTATCTTTATCGACTTTTATCTATTATTATAATTATATTATGATTATTATATTTTATAATTATTACAGGGTGTAAACAGACCCTTCACGAAGCCGTCAACTAAGCATTCTGTACATCAAACTAAGTAACTACGCAGTAGTGTTTGTTAGTTTACAATTTTTTTTCGGTCTGATATATCACGTTTTACGGTTAAACTCAATGTCACACACTCAAAACCTAAAAACTAGAAAAAAAAAAACTTGTGAAAAAGTTGGAACTTTGACCTCCACTATTTCCTTAAAGGGAAGGTTGCCAGGTATGGTTGACAAACAAAAAAATGATCGCAATGAAGAGGAGAACAAGTGCCTTTTGGCTTCGTAAAGAGTATTGTTACGCCCATTATTAAACCTGGTCTAGTTCGGAGGAACACCCAATAATAAAATATTTATGTAGTGGACCCAGTTTGGAGCACTGAGCATGGACCCCATTTGATAACTAAAGCGATCGATTTGGCACCACAAAGGACAAATTAACAAAAAAATAATTATTGAGCTATTAAATGCTATTATAATATGAGTATTTATGAAAAAAAATATTAATAAAAAATGATTCGGTCTATAATCTGGGTTCTTGAAATGAATCATAACCCAGAATAAATAGCGAACCCAAGTCTGCCACTGTCTAGACTCTCCCGCAGTAGTGCAGAATTTCCTTTTCTAATCAAAGCATATTTTTTGTAGATTTTGCATATGACGTACTGAAATTATTGGCTACCGATCCACATGGCAACCAAAAATCACAAGACGTTACAAAAACGAATAAAAAAGAGCCAAAACATCTTCCAACAGCTTCCAATGGTAGTAATAGTGCTACAAAAACAACAGCTGCTAATGGCAAGTCTAACACCATAACGCCGAAGGCTATCCCCATTACTGCAGCAGCACCAGCTTCTATTGGCACGGCTAGCGCAACTACTCTGAATGCTGACTCTACCAACGCACCTACTACAGCAGCACCAGCTACTATCCTAAATGCTGACTCTACCGATGCACCTACTACAGCAGCACCAGCTACTACTCTGAATGCTGACTCTACTGATGCACCTACCACAGCAGCACCAGCTACTACTTTAATTGCTGAATCTACTGATGAACCTACTACAGCAGAACCAGCTACTACTCTGAATGCCGACTCTACCGATGCACCTACTACAGCAGCACCAGCTACTGCTGTAAATGCTGACTTCACCGATGCACCTACTACAACACAACCAGCTGCTACTCTGAATGCTGAATCTACCGATGCACCTAATACAGCAGCACCAGCTACTACTCTGAATGCCGACTCTACCAATGCACCTACTACAGCAGCACCAGCTACTACTCTGAATGCTGACTCTACTGATGAACCTACTACAGCAGAACCAGCTACTACTCTGAATGCCGACTCTACCGATGCACCTACTACAGCAGCACCAGCTATTACTCTAAATGCTGACTCTACCGATGCACCTACTACAGCAGCACCAGCTACTACTCTGAATGCTGACTCTACTGATGAACCTACTACAGCAGAACCAGCCACTACTCTGAATGCCGACTCTACCGATGCACCTACTACAGCAGCACCAGCTATTACTCTCAATGCCGACTCTACCGATGCACCTACTACAGCAGCACCGGCTACTACTCTGAATGCTGACTCTACTGATGAACCTACTACAGCAGAAACAGCTACTACTCTGAATGCTGACTCTACTGATGAACCTACTACAGCAGAACCAGCTACTACTCTGAATGCCGACTCTACCGATGCACCTACTACAGCAGCACCAGCTATTACTCTAAATGCTGACTCTACCGATGCACCTACTTCAGCAGCACCAGCTACTATGAGTGCTGACTCTACTGATGTACCAACCACAGCAGCACCAGCTACTACTCTGAATGCTGACTCTACTGATGAACCTACTACAGCAAAACCAGCTACTACCCTAAATGCTGACTCTACCGATGCACCTACTACAGCAGCACCAGTTACTACCCTAAATGCTGACTCTACCGATGCACCTAATACAGCAGCACCAGCTACTACTCTGAATGCCGACTCTACCGATGCACCTACTACAGCAGCACCAGCTACTACCCTAAATGCTGACTCTACCGATGCACCTACTACAGCAGCACCAGCTACTACTCTGAATGCTGACACTACTGATGAACCTACTACAGCAGAACCAGCTACTACACTGAATGCCGACTCTACCGATGCACCTACTACAGCAGCACCAGCTACTACCCTAAATGCTGACTCTACTGATGAACCTACTACAGCAGAACCAGCTACTACTCTGAATGCTGACTCTACCAATGCACCTAATACAGAAGCACCAGCTACTACTCTGAATGCCGACTCTACCGATGCACCTACTACAGCAGCACCAGCTACTACCCTAAATGCTGACTCTACCGATGCACCTACTACAGCAGCACGAGCTACTACTCTGAATGCCGACTCTACCGATGCACCGACTACAGCAGAACCAGCTACTACTCTGAATGCTGACTCTACCAATGCACCTAATACAGAAGCACCAGCTACTACTCTGAATGCTGACTCTACCGATGCACCTACTACAGCAGCACCAGCTACTACCCTAAATGCTGACTCTACCGATGCACCTAATACAGGAGCACCAGCTACTACTCTGAATGCCAACTCTACCGATGCACCTACTACAGCAGCACCAGCTATTACTCTAAATGCTGACTCTACCGATGCACCTACTTCAGCAGCACCAGCTACTATGAGTGCTGACTCTACTGATGTACCAACCACAGCAGCACCAGCTACTACTCTGAATGCTGACTCTACTGATGAACCTACTACAGCAAAACCAGCTACTACCCTAAATGCTGACTCTACCGATGCACCTACTACAGCAGCACCAGTTACTACCCTAAATGCTGACTCTACCGATGCACCTAATACAGCAGCACCAGCTACTACTCTGAATGCCGACTCTACCGATGCACCTACTACAGCAGCACCAGCTACTACCCTAAATGCTGACTCTACCGATGCACCTACTACAGCAGCACCAGCTACTACTCTGAATGCTGACTCTACTGATGAACCTACTACAGCAAAACCAGCTACTACACTGAATGCCGACTCTACCGATGCACCTACTACAGCAGCACCAGCTACTACCCTAAATGCTGACTCTACTGATGAACCTACTACAGCAGAACCAGCTACTACTCTGAATGCTGACTCTACCAATGCACCTAATACAGAAGCACCAGCTACTACTCTGAATGCCGACTCTACCGATGCACCTACTACAGCAGCACCAGCTACTACCCTAAATGCTGACTCTACCGATGCACCTACTACAGCAGCACCAGCTACTACTCTGAATGCCGACTCTACCGATGCACCGACTACAGCAGAACCAGCTACTACTCTGAATGCTGACTCTACCAATGCACCTAATACAGAAGCACCAGCTACTACTCTGAATAGCGACTCTACCGATGCACCTTCTACAGCAGCACCAGCTACTACCCTAAATGCTGACTCTACCGATGCACCTAATACAGGAGCACCAGCTACTACTCTGAATGCCGACTCTACCGATGCACCGACTACAGCAGCACCAGCTACTACCCTAAATGCTGACTCTACCAATGCACCTAATACAGAAGCACCAGCTACTACTCTGAATGCCGACTCTACCGATGCACCTACTACAGCAGCACCAGTTACTACCCTAAATGCTGACTCTACCGATGCACCTAATACAGCAGCACCAGCTACTACTCTGAATGCCGACTCTACCGATGCACCTACTACAGCAGCACCAGCTACTACTCTGAATGCTGACACTACTGATGAACCTACTAAAGCAGAACCAGCTACTACACTGAATGCCGACTCTACCGATGCACCTACTACAGCAGCACCAGCTACTACCCTAAATGCTGACTCTACTGATGAACCTACTACAGCAGAACCAGCTACTACTCTGAATGCTGACTCTACCAATGCACCTAATACAGAAGCACCAGCTAGTACTCTGAATGCCGACTCTACCGATGCACCTACTACAGCAGCACCAGCTACTACCCTAAATGCTGACTCTACCGATGCACCTACTACAGCAGCACCAGCTACTACTCTGAATGCCGACTCTACCGATGCACCGACTACAGCAGAACCAGCTACTACTCTGAATGCTGACTCTACCGATGCACCTACAACAGCAGCACCAGCTACTACTCTGAATGCTGACACTACTGATGAACCTACTACAGCAGAACCAGCTACTACACTGAATGCCGACTCTACCGATGCACCTACTACAGCAGCACCAGCTACTATGAGTGCTGACTCTACTGATGTACCTACTACAGCAGCACCAGCTACTACTCTGAATGCTGACACTACTGATGAACCTACTACAGCAGAACCAGCTACTACACTGAATGCCGACTCTACCGATGCACCTACTACAGCAGCACCAGCTACTATGAGTGCTGACTCTACTGATGTACCAACCACAGCAGCACCAGCTACTACTCTGAATGCTGACTCTACTGATGAACCTACTACAGCAAAACCAGCTACTACCCTAAATGCTGACTCTACCGATGCACCTACTACAGCAGCACCAGCTATTACTCTAAATGCTGACTCTACCGATGCACCTACTTCAGCAGCACCAGCTACTATGAGTGCTGACTCTACTGATGTACCAACCACAGCAGCACCAGCTACTACTCTGAATGTTGACTCTACTGATGAACCTACTACAGCAAAACCAGCTACTACCCTAAATGCTGACTCTACCGATGCACCTACTACAGCAGCACCAGTTACTACCCTAAATGCTGACTCTACCGATGCACCTAATACAGCAGCACCAGCTACTACTCTGAATGCCGATTCTACCGACGCACCTACTACAGCAGCACCAGCTACTACCCTAAATGCTGACTCTACCGATGCACCTACTACAGCAGCACCAGCTACTACTCTGAATGCTGACACTACTGATGAACCTACTACAGCAGAACCAGCTACTACTCTGAATGCTGACTCTACCAATGCACCTAATACAGAAGCACCAGCTACTACTCTGAATGCCGACTCTACCGATGCACCTACTACAGCAGCACCAGCTACTACCCTAAATGCTGACTCTACCAATGCACCTAATACAGAAGCACCAGCTACTACTCTGAATGCCGACTCTACCGATGCACCTACTACAGCAGCACCAGCTACTACCCTAAATGCCGACTCTACTGATGAACCTACTACAGCAGAACCAGCTACTACTCTGAATGCTGACTCTACCAATGCACCTAATACAGAAGCACCAGCTACTACTCTGAATGCCGGCTCTACCGATGCACCTACTACAGCAGCACCAGCTACTATCCTAAATGCTGACTCTACCGATGCACCTACTACAGCAGCACCAGCTACTACTCTGAATGCCGACTCTACCGATGCACCGACTACAGCAGAACCAGCTACTACTCTGAATGCTGACTCTACCAATGCACCTAATACAGAAGCACCAGCTACTACTCTGAATGCCGACTCTACCGATGCACCTACTACAGCAGCACCAGCTACTACCCTAAATGCTGACTCTACCGATGCACCTAATACAGGAGCACCAGCTACTACTCTGAATGCCGACTCTACCGATGCACCGACTACAGCAGCACCAGCTACTACCCTAAATGCTGACTCTACCAATGCACCTAATACAGAAGCACCAGCTACTACTCTGAATGCCGACTCTACCGATGCACCTACTACAGCAGCACCAGCTACTACCCTAAATGCTGACTCTACCGATGCACCTACTACAGCAGCACCAGCTACTACTCTGAATGCCGACTCTACCGATGCACTTACTACAGCAGCACCAGCTATTACTCTAAATGCCTACTCTACCGATGCACCTACTTCAGCAGCACCAGCTACTATGAGTGCTGACTCTACTGATGTACCAACCACAGCAGCACCAGCTACTACTCTGAATGCTGACTCTACTGATGAACCTACTACAGCAAAACCAGCTACTACCCTAAATGCCGACTCTACCGATGCACCTACTACAGCAGCACCAGCTACTACCCTAAATGCTGACTCTACCGATGCAACTAATACAGGAGCACCAGCTACTACTCTGAATGCCGACTCTACCGATGCACCGACTACAGCAGCACCAGCTACTACCCTAAATGCTGACTCTACCAATGCACCTAATACAGAAGCACCAGCTACTACTCTGAATGCCGACTCTACCGATGCACCTACTACAGCAGCACCAGCTACTACCCTAAATGCTGACTCTACCGATGCACCTACTACAGCAGCACCAGCTACTACTCTGAATGCCGACTCTACCGATGCACCTACTACAGCAGCACCAGCTATTACTCTAAATGCTGACTCTACCGATGCACCTACTTCAGCAGCACCAGCTACTATGAGTGCTGACTCTACTGATGTACCAACCACAGCAGCACCAGCTACTACTCTGAATGCTGACTCTACTGATGAACCTACTACAGCAAAACCAGCTACTACCCTAAATGCTGACTCTACCGATGTACCTACTACAGCAGCACCAGTTACTACCCTAAATGCTGACTCTACCGATGCACCTAATACAGCAGCACCAGCTACTACTCTGAATGCCGACTCTACCGATGCACCTACTACAGCAGCACCAGCTACTACCCTAAATGCTGACTCTACCGATGCACCTACTACAGCAGCACCAGCTACTACTCTGAATGCTGACTCTACTGATGAACTTACTACAGCAGAACCAGCTACTACACTGAATGCCGACTCTACCGATGCACCTACTACAGCAGCACCAGCTACTACCCTAAATGCTGACTCTACTGATGAACCTACTACAGCAGAACCAGCTACTACTCTGAATGCTGACTCTACCAATGCACCTAATACAGAAGCACCAGCTACTACTCTGAATGCCAACTCTACCGATGCACCTACTACAGCAGCACCAGCTACTACCCTAAATGCTGACTCTACCGATGCACCTACTACAGCAGCACCAGCTACTACTCTGAATGCCGACTCTACCGATGCACCGACTACAGCAGAACCAGCTACTACTCTGAATGCTGACTCTACCGATGCACCTACTACAGCAGCACCAGCTACTACCCTAAATGCTGACTCTACCGATGCACCTAATACAGGAGCACCAGCTACTACTCTGAATGCCGACTCTACCGATGCACCGACTACAGCAGCACCAGCTACTACCCTAAATGCTGACTCTACCAATGCACCTAATACAGAAGCACCAGCTACTACTCTGAATGCCGACTCTACCGATGCACCTACTACAGCAGCACCAGCTACTACCCTAAATGCTGACTCTGCCGATGCACCTACTACAGCAGCACCAGCTACTACTCTGAATGCCGACTCCACCGATGCACCTACTACAGCAGCACCAGCTATTACTCTAAATGCTGACTCTACCGATGCACCTACTTCAGCAGCACCAGCTACTATGAGTGCTGACTCTACTGATGTACCAACCACAGCAGCACCAGCTACTACTCTGAATGCTGACTCTACTGATGAACCTACTACAGCAAAACCAGCTACTACCCTTAATGCCGACTCTACCGATGCACCTACTACAGCAGCACCAGCTACTACCCTAAATGCTGACTCTACCGATGCACCTAACACAGGAGCACCAGCTACTACTCTGAATGCCGACTCTACCGATGCACTGACTACAGCAGCACCAGCTACTACCCTAAATGCTGACTCTACCAATGCACCTAATACAGAAGCACCAGCTACTACTCTGAATGCCGACTCTACCGATGCACCTACTACAGCAGCACCAGCTACTACCCTAAATGCTGACTCTACCGATGCACCTACTACAGCAGCACCAGCTACTACTCTGAATGCCGACTCTACCGATGCACCTACTACAGCAGCACCAGCTATTACTCTAAATGCTGACTCTACCGATGCACCTACTTCAGCAGCACCAGCTACTATGAGTGCTGACTCTACTGATGTACCAACCACAGCAGCACCAGCTACTACTCTGAATGCTGACTCTACTGATGAACCTACTACAGCAAAACCAGCTACTACCCTAAATGCTGACTCTACCGATGTACCTACTACAGCAGCACCAGTTACTACCCTAAATGCTGACTCTACCGATGCACCTAATACAGCAGCACCAGCTACTACTCTGAATGCCGACTCTACCGATGCACCTACTACAGCAGCACCAGCTACTACCCTAAATGCTGACTCTACCGATGCACCTACTACAGCAGCACCAGCTACTACTCTGAATGCTGACTCTACTGATGAACCTACTACAGCAGAACCAGCTACTACACTGAATGCCGACTCTACCGATGCACCTACTACAGCAGCACCAGCTACTACCCTAAATGCTGACTCTACTGATGAACCTACTACAGCAGAACCAGCTACTACTCTGAATGCTGACTCTACCAATGCACCTAATACAGAAGCACCAGCTACTACTCTGAATGCCGACTCTACCGATGCACCTACTACAGCAGCACCAGCTACTACCCTAAATGCTGACTCTACCGATGCACCTACTACAGCAGCACCAGCTACTTCTCTGAATGCCGACTCTACCGATGCACCGACTACAGCAGCACCAGCTACTACCCTAAATGCTGACTCTACCAATGCACCTAATACAGAAGCACCAGCTACTACTCTGAATGCCGACTCTACCGATGCACCTACTACAGCAGCACCAGCTATTACTCTAAATGCTGACTCTACCGATGCACCTACTTCAGCAGCACCAGCTACTATGAGTGCTGACTCTACTGATGTACCAACCACAGCAGCACCAGCTACTACTCTGAATGCTGACTCTACTGATGAACCTACTACAGCAAAACCAGCTACTACCCTAAATGCTGACTCTACCGATGCACCTACTACAGCAGCACCAGTTACTACCCTAAATGCTGACTCTACCGATGCACCTAATACAGCAGCACCAGCTACTACTCTGAGTGCCGACTCTACCGATGCACCTACTACAGCAGCACCAGCTACTACCCTAAATGCTGACTCTACCGATGCACCTACTACAGCAGCACCAGCTACTACTCTGAATGCTGACACTACTGATGAACCTACTACAGCAGAACCAGCTACTACACTGAATGCCGACTCTACCGATGCACCTACTACAGCAGCACCAGCTACTACCCTAAATGCTGACTCTACTGATGAACCTACTACAGCAGAACCAGCTACTACTCTGAATGCTGACTCTACCAATGCACCTAATACAGAAGCACCAGCTACTACTCTGAATGCCGACTCTACCGATGCACCTACTACAGCAGCACCAGCTACTACCCTAAATGCTGACTCTACCAATGCACCTAATACAGAAGCACCAGCTACTACTCTGAATGCCGACTCTACCGATGCACCTACTACAGCAGCACCAGCTACTACCCTAAATGCTGACTCTACCGATGCACCTACTACAGCAGCACCAGCTACTACTCTGAATGCCGACTCTACCGATGCACCTACTACAGCAGCACCAGTTACTACCCTAAATGCTGACTCTACCGATGCACCTCATACAGCAGCACCAGCTACTACTCTGAATGCCGACTCTACCGATGCACCTACTACAGCAGCACCAGCTACTACCCTAAATGCTGACTCTACCGATGCACTTACTACAGCAGCACCAGCTACTACTCTGAATGCTGACTCTACTGATGAACCTACTGCAGCAGAACCAGCTACTACACTGAATGCCGACTCTACAGATGCACCTACTACAGCAGCACCAGCTACTACCCTAAATGCTGACTCTACTGATGAACCTACTACAGCAGAACCAGCTACTACTCTGAATGCTGACTCTACCAATGCACCTAATACAGAAGCACCAGCTAGTACTCTGAATGCCGACTCTACCGATGCACCTACTACAGCAGCACCAGCTACTACCCTAAATGCTGACTCTACCGATGCACCTACTACAGCAGCACCAGCTACTACTCTGAATGCCGACTCTACCGATGCACCGACTACAGCAGAACCAGCTACTACTCTGAATGCTGACTCTACCGATGCACCTACAACAGCAGCACCAGCTACTACTCTGAATGCTGACACTACTGATGAACCAACTACAGCAGAACCAGCTACTACACTGAATGCCGACTCTACCGATGCACCTACTACAGCAGCACCAGCTACTATGAGTGCTGACTCTACTGATGTACCTACTACAGCAGCACCAGCTACTACTCTGAATGCTGACACTACTGATGAACCTACTACAGCAGAACCAGCTACTACACTGAATGCCGACTCTACCGATGCACCTACTACAGCAGCACCAGCTACTATGAGTGCTGACTCTACTGATGTACCAACCACAGCAGCACCAGCTACTACTCTGAATGCTGACTCTACTGATGAACCTACTACAGCAAAACCAGCTACTACCCTAAATGCTGACTCTACCGATGCACCTACTACAGCAGCACCAGCTATTACTCTAAATGCTGACTCTACCGATGCACCTACTTCAGCAGCACCAGCTACTTTGAGTGCTGACTCTACTGATGTACCAACCACAGCAGCACCAGCTACTACTCTGAATGTTGACTCTACTGATGAACCTACTACAGCAAAACCAGCTACTACCCTAAATGCTGACTCTACCGATGCACCTACTACAGCAGCACCAGTTACTACCCTAAATGCTGACTCTACCGATGCACCTAATACAGCAGCACCAGCTACTACTCTGAATGCCGATTCTACCGACGCACCTACTACAGCAGCACCAGCTACTACCCTAAATGCTGACTCTACCGATGCACCTACTACAGCAGCACCAGCTACTACTCTGAATGCTGACACTACTGATGAACCTACTACAGCAGAACCAGCTACTACTCTGAATGCTGACTCTACCAATGCACCTAATACAGAAGCACCAGCTACTACTCTGAATGCCGACTCTACCGATGCACCTACTACAGCAGCACCAGCTACTACCCTAAATGCTGACTCTACCAATGCACCTAATACAGAAGCACCAGCTACTACTCTGAATGCCGACTCTACCGATGCACCTACTACAGCAGCACCGGCTACTACCCTAAATGCCGACTCTACTGATGAACCTACTACAGCAGAACCAGCTACTACTCTGAATGCTGACTCTACCAATGCACCTAATACAGAAGCACCAGCTACTACTCTGAATGCCGGCTCTACCGATGCACCTACTACAGCAGCACCAGCTACTATCCTAAATGCTGACTCTACCGATGCACCTACTACAGCAGCACCAGCTACTACTCTGAATGCCGACTCTACCGATGCACCGACTACAGCAGAACCAGCTACTACTCTGAATGCTGACTCTACCAATGCACCTAATACAGAAGCACCAGCTACTACTCTGAATGCCGACTCTACCGATGCACCTACTACAGCAGCACCAGCTACTACCCTAAATGCTGACTCTACCGATGCACCTAATACAGGAGCACCAGCTACTACTCTGAATGCCGACTCTACCGATGCACCGACTACAGCAGCACCAGCTACTACCCTAAATGCTGACTCTACCAATGCACCTAATACAGAAGCACCAGCTACTACTCTGAATGCCGACTCTACCGATGCACCTACTACAGCAGCACCAGCTACTACCCTAAATGCTGACTCTACCGATGCACCTACTACAGCAGCACCAGCTACTACTCTGAATGCCGACTCTACCGATGCACTTACTACAGCAGCACCAGCTATTACTCTAAATGCTGACTCTACCGATGCACCTACTTCAGCAGCACCAGCTACTATGAGTGCTGACTCTACTGATGTACCAACCACAGCAGCACCAGCTTCTACTCTGAATGCTGACTCTACTGATGAACCTACTACAGCAAAACCAGCTACTACCCTAAATGCCGACTCTACCGATGCACCTACTACAGCAGCACCAGCTACTACCCTAAATGCTGACTCTACCGATGCAACTAATACAGGAGCACCAGCTACTACTCTGAATGCCGACTCTACCGATGCACCGACTACAGCAGCACCAGCTACTACCCTAAATGCTGACTCTACCAATGCACCTAATACAGAAGCACCAGCTACTACTCTGAATGCCGACTCTACCGATGCACCTACTACAGCAGCACCAGCTACTACCCTAAATGCTGACTCTACCGATGCACCTACTACAGCAGCACCAGCTACTACTCTGAATGCCGACTCTACCGATGCACCTACTACAGCAGCACCAGCTATTACTCTAAATGCTGACTCTACCGATGCACCTACTTCAGCAGCACCAGCTACTATGAGTGCTGACTCTACTGATGTACCAACCACAGCAGCACCAGCTACTACTCTGAATGCTGACTCTACTGATGAACCTACTACAGCAAAACCAGCTACTACCCTAAATGCTGACTCTACCGATGTACCTACTACAGCAGCACCAGTTACTACCCTAAATGCTGACTCTACCGATGCACCTAATACAGCAGCACCAGCTACTACTCTGAATGCCGACTCTACCGATGCACGTACTACAGCAGCACCAGCTACTACCCTAAATGCTGACTCTACCGATGCACCTACTACAGCAGCACCAGCTACTACTCTGAATGCTGACTCTACTGATGAACTTACTACAGCAGAACCAGCTACTACACTGAATGCCGACTCTACCGATGCACCTACTACAGCAGCACCAGCTACTACCCTAAATGCTGACTCTACTGATGAACCTACTACAGCAGAACCAGCTACTACTCTGAATGCTGACTCTACCAATGCACCTAATACAGAAGCACCAGCTACTACTCTGAATGCCAACTCTACCGATGCACCTACTACAGCAGCACCAGCTACTACCCTAAATGCTGACTCTACCGATGCACCTACTACAGCAGCACCAGCTACTACTCTGAATGCCGACTCTACCGATGCACCGACTACAGCAGAACCAGCTACTACTCTGAATGCTGACTCTACCGATGCACCTACTACAGCAGCACCAGCTACTACCCTAAATGCTGACTCTACCGATGCACCTAATACAGGAGCACCAGCTACTACTCTGAATGCCGACTCTACCGATGCACCGACTACAGCAGCACCAGCTACTACCCTAAATGCTGACTCTACCAATGCACCTAATACAGAAGCACCAGCTACTACTCTGAATGCCGACTCTACCGATGCACCTACTACAGCAGCACCAGCTACTACCCTAAATGCTGACTCTGCCGATGCACCTACTACAGCAGCACCAGCTACTACTCTGAATGCCGACTCCACCGATGCACCTACTACAGCAGCACCAGCTATTACTCTAAATGCTGACTCTACCGATGCACCTACTTCAGCAGCACCAGCTACTATGAGTGCTGACTCTACTGATGTACCAACCACAGCAGCACCAGCTACTACTCTGAATGCTGACTCTACTGATGAACCTACTACAGCAAAACCAGCTACTACCCTTAATGCCGACTCTACCGATGCACCTACTACAGCAGCACCAGCTACTACCCTAAATGCTGACTCTACCGATGCACCTAACACAGGAGCACCAGCTACTACTCTGAATGCCGACTCTACCGATGCACTGACTACAGCAGCACCAGCTACTACCCTAAATGCTGACTCTACCAATGCACCTAATACAGAAGCACCAGCTACTACTCTGAATGCCGACTCTACCGATGCACCTACTACAACAGCACCAGCTACTACCCTAAATGCTGACTCTACCGATGCACCTACTACAGCAGCACCAGCTACTACTCTGAATGCCGACTCTACCGATGCACCTACTACAGCAGCACCAGCTATTACTCTAAATGCTGACTCTACCGATGCACCTACTTCAGCAGCACCAGCTACTATGAGTGCTGACTCTACTGATGTACCAACCACAGCAGCACCAGCTACTACTCTGAATGCTGACTCTACTGATGAACCTACTACAGCAAAACCAGCTACTACCCTAAATGCTGACTCTACCGATGTACCTACTACAGCAGCACCAGTTACTACCCTAAATGCTGACTCTACCGATGCACCTAATACAGCAGCACCAGCTACTACTCTGAATGCCGACTCTACCGATGCACCTACTACAGCAGCACCAGCTACTACCCTAAATGCTGACTCTACCGATGCACCTACTACAGCAGCACCAGCTACTACTCTGAATGCTGACTCTACTGATGAACCTACTACAGCAGAACCAGCTACTACACTGAATGCCGACTCTACCGATGCACCTACTACAGCAGCACCAGCTACTACCCTAAATGCTGACTCTACTGATGAACCTACTACAGCAGAACCAGCTACTACTCTGAATGCTGACTCTACCAATGCACCTAATACAGAAGCACCAGCTACTACTCTGAATGCCGACTCTACCGATGCACCTACTACAGCAGCACCAGCTACTACCCTAAATGCTGACTCTACCGATGCACCTACTACAGCAGCACCAGCTACTTCTCTGAATGCCGACTCTACCGATGCACCGACTACAGCAGAACCAGCTACTACTCTGAATGCTGACTCTACCGATGCACCTACTACAGCAGCACCAGCTACTACCCTAAATGCTGACTCTACCGATGCACCTAATACAGGAGCACCAGCTACTACTCTGAATGCCGACTCTACCGATGCACCGACTACAGCAGCACCAGCTACTACCCTAAATGCTGACTCTACCAATGCACCTAATACAGAAGCACCAGCTACTACTCTGAATGCCGACTCTACCGATGCACCTACTACAGCAGCACCAGCTATTACTCTAAATGCTGACTCTACCGATGCACCTACTTCAGCAGCACCAGCTACTATGAGTGCTGACTCTACTGATGTACCAACCACAGCAGCACCAGCTACTACTCTGAATGCTGACTCTACTGATGAACCTACTACAGCAAAACCAGCTACTACCCTAAATGCTGACTCTACCGATGCACCTACTACAGCAGCACCAGTTACTACCCTAAATGCTGACTCTACCGATGCACCTAATACAGCAGCACCAGCTACTACTCTGAATGCCGACTCTACCGATGCACCTACTACAGCAGCACCAGCTACTACCCTAAATGCTGACTCTACCGATGCACCTACTACAGCAGCACCAGCTACTACTCTGAATGCTGACACTACTGATGAACCTACTACAGCAGAACCAGCTACTACACTGAATGCCGACTCTACCGATGCACCTACTACAGCAGCACCAGCTACTACCCTAAATGCTGACTCTACTGATGAACCTACTACAGCAGAACCAGCTACTACTCTGAATGCTGACTCTACCAATGCACCTAATACAGAAGCACCAGCTACTACTCTGAATGCCGACTCTACCGATGCACCTACTACAGCAGCACCAGCTACTACCCTAAATGCTGACTCTACCAATGCACCTAATACAGAAGCACCAGCTACTACTCTGAATGCCGACTCTACCGATGCACCTACTACAGCAGCACCAGCTACTACCCTAAATGCTGACTCTACCGATGCACCTACTACAGCAGCACCAGCTACTACTCTGAATGCCGACTCTACCGATGCCCCTACTACAGCAGCACCAGTTACTACCCTAAATGCTGACTCTACCGATGCACCTAATACAGCAGCACCAGCTACTACTCTGAATGCCGACTCTACCGATGCACCTACTACAGCAGCACCAGCTACTACCCTAAATGCTGACTCTACCGATGCACTTACTACAGCAGCACCAGCTAGTACTCTGAATGCTGACTCTACTGATGAACCTACTGCAGCAGAACCAGCTACTACACTGAATGCCGACTCTACAGATGCACCTACTACAGCAGCACCAGCTACTACCCTAAATGCTGACTCTACTGATGAACCTACTACAGCAGAACCAGCTACTACTCTGAATGCTGACTCTACCAATGCACCTAATACAGAAGCACCAGCTACTACTCTGAATGCCGACTCTACCGATGCACCTACTACAGCAGCACCAGCTACTACCCTAAATGCTGACTCTACCGATGCACCTACTACAGCAGCACCAGCTACTACTCTGAATGCCGATTCTACCGATGCACCGACTACAGCAGAACCAGCTACTACTCTGAATGCTGACTCTACCAATGCACCTAATACAGAAGCACCAGCTACTACTCTGAATGCCGACTCTACCGATGCACCTACTACAGCAGCACCAGCTACTACCCTAAATGCTGACTCTACCGATGCACCTAATACAGGAGCACCAGCTACTACTCTGAATGCCGACTCTACCGATGCACCGACTACAGCAGCACCAGCTACTACCCTAAATGCTGACTCTACCAATGCACCTAATACAGAAGCACCAGCTACTACTCTGAATGCCGACTCTACCGATGCACCTACTACAGCAGCACCAGCTACTACCCTAAATGCTGACTCTACCGATGCACCTACTACAGCAGCACCAGCTACTACTCTGAATGCTGACTCTACTGATGAACCTACTACAGCAGAACCAGCTACTACACTGAATGCCGACTCTACCGATGCACTTACTACAGCAGCACCAGCTACTACCCTAAATGCTGACTCTACCGATGCACCTAATACAGGAGCACCAGCTACTACTCTGAATGCCGACTCTACCGATGCACCTACTACAGCAGCACCAGCTACTACTCTGAATGCTACCTCTACTGATGAACCTACTACAGCAGAACCAGCTACTACTCTGAATGCCGACTCTACCGATGCACCTACTACAGCAGCACCAGCTACTACCCTAAATGCTGACTCTACCGATGCACCTAATACAGAAGCACCAGCTACTACTCTGAATGCCGACTCTACCGATGCACCTACTACAGCAGCACCAGCTATTACTCTAAATGCTGACTCTACCGATGCGACTACTTCAGCAGCACCAGCTACTATGAGTGCTGACTCTACTGATGTACCAACCACAGCAGCACCAGCTACTACCCTAAATGCTGACTCTACCGATGCACCTAATACAGAAGCACCAGCTACTACTCTGAATGCCGACTCTTCCGATGCACCTACTACAGCAGCACCAGCTATTACTCTAAATGCTGACTCTACCGATGCGACTACTTCAGCAGCACCAGCTACTATGAGTGCTGACTCTACTGATGTACCAACCACAGCAGCACCAGCTACTACTCTGAATGCTGACTCTACTGATGAACCTACTACAGCAAAACCAGCTACTACCCTAAATGCTGACTCTACCGATGCACCTACTACAGCAGCACCAGCTACTACTCTGAATGCTGACTCTACTGATGAACCTACTACAGCAGAACCAGCTACTACTCTGAATGCTGACTCTACCAATGCACCGACTACAGCAGCACCAGTTATTACGCTAAATGTTGTCTCTTCCGATGCAACTACTTCAGTAGCACCAGTTGCTACTCTGAATGTTGACTCTACTGATGCACTTACCACAGCAGCACCAGCTACTACCCTAAATGCTGACTCTACCGATACACCTACTACAGCAGCACCAGTTACTACTCTGAATGCTGAATCTGCCGATGCAACTACTTCAGCAACACCAGCTACTACTCTGAATGCTGACTCTACCGATGCACCAACTACAGCAGCACCAGCTTCTATCGGCACATCTGCTACATTTTTCAATTAATACCAAATGGCTCTAGTGTTCAGGTAGTGGGCAGGCCCATCTTCTGCAGAGACAAATGGACAAATGGACATGGTTCTTTTGTTAGAAAGTTTTCACAATTAATTTATTTTGCTTTCACAGTAGTTCTCTTACTGCTGTTGTTTTTCCATCCTCTTTTCATTAATTACTAGCTTACCTGGCAGACGGTACTTGTGGTGTTTTTTCTACGGGGCACCTGTCTGGACCAATATTGCTACCGTAGGAACGGTTCGACGTAAATTTCAAAGCGTATAGGACGGTTAGTACTGAAGCCTTACCGGTACTTGCCGGTGTACTTCCAGTCGATCTTGAAGTACAGCGACGGGCTGCAATGCGCGTCAGACCACTGACGCAGACTTTTTAATCCTATGTGACCGTGCTAAGATTTCTAGATTATTCAAACCACAGACCGATGTCTGGGAATAACTTTTGTTTGAATGGCAATGAAGGTCGAATAATTCCATCAAGGGCCAACACCTCCACCTGTTCTTTCCATCCGTTCATGAACGGCTGGCCAGGACATGGCTGGAATTGATCACTGTGTTGCCCAATTTCTCACCGGTGATGGTAACTTTATCTCACTATCACACCCCACACCAAACACAAAATACTACCACACTTAAATCCCTTGTATAATTACTTCACGATTTTTAATTTTCTCTATTTCTTAGTCAGTTTTCATATAATTATTGTATAATGTTTATATATCTAAATTTTGTAGTCTAATAGTGTTGGAATTGTCATCCATTAATTCTATTATTTTAATAACGAAATTCTGTCCATGGAAGTGTACTAATTTCCAAGATACAGGTTCTTTACTTAGTTTGGAAGTCAGGCGTCCTTTTAGTTTTTTTGCAGCCTTCTTTGTACACCCCCTAATGGATGACATTGTGTTAAGATATATTTTTACTGAGTCCAATAAACGATTTATTATTATTATTGATGAGTAAATTATTTTCCTTCAAGTTTGTTGACTCGCCTTTTTGTCAATGTTCCACATCTGACTGCGAATATGAACAACCAGCACATCACATTAATGGGAGTGCAGTCTTTGGCAGATTGAACGCAATTATGTTGAATAGTGTACAGGTTACATCCGGAGTTATTTACTATACAGACCTTGTAGAAACTAGAACAAATTTCGGAGCGTTCAAGCGTTTTTCCATACCTATTATTGGAATCAAATAAACAGCTCACTACTTAGGACTCATTAATGTTAATATTTCCGTGGCTGGCGTGAACACATTGACATGTCGACTTCTATGTTTTTTTTTTATTGGCTTATTACATCCTGCGCATTGGGAACTTATATGAAAAAAATTGACAACTCCAAATATACATAATTTTTGGAGCAATCGACTTTGGTAATATCTCGCATTTTAACGTGTCTAACTTAACAAAACCTCATGTCCAATTAACGATTCACATGTTTTTGTGATCGAACATTGATATTTTGTTATATCAACCTATACTCAGTACCCAAAATAATATTCGTTATTTGATATCTCAACATATACACTTAAAAGTTTTCTCTAGGTACTAATGTTAAATTGACAACTTGAAGTATCAAGCTATTGTCAGCCGAGGTCTTGTTGATTAAATCGTGATAAATTGAGATATCAAGTTATGGCCAACCGAAGTATTTCTGTTTAAATTGCGATATGTTGAGATGTTCAGTTACGGCCAACGAAGTTCTGAACCCTAAATGTAATAAGTATAGGTATCAGTACATGTCCGTTACAAAAAACTTAAATGAATATATCCGTGGCTGGCGTGAATATGTTGACATGTCTAAAATTATAAATTGTCAGGGCAGCCATTTTAAAGTTTTGACGTCTTCTGGTAAATCGGTAAATTGGTTTAACTTATGTGTTTTAGTTGTTTTAGAGGTTATTTTATGCCATTTTTTAAATGATGACAATAAATAAATGAAATTCCCCATAGATTGCATAATAATAGACTTGTCAAGTCGTTCACCAACGAGTTATCAACTTATTCACCTTCTGAGTGGGGAGCGTTATTAGGTAAACAATGTTATTTTAATGACAAACACATTATTTAAATTGCATAGCAAACAGATGACAAACAAAAATCCATTTGATTTGCTGAAATAGGTACCTAATATTCACTTAAATCAAGCAATGTGAAATAAAAACAAAATAAATATAATTAATTGAAACACCACGAACCTACCAGTTTCATATCGCTTTTGCAATAAAACAATGATATTCTAACAAACAGATATGTTATACACCTACAAAACCACCGAAAAAAGTGTGCCGCGGGGGAGAGCCAGCTCACATACACGCAGTGACGCAGAATAAAGGAAAAACAGGCCAATTGACACGTTTTCGAGTCTTCACGATTGCGCGCTCATAACATATCTGTTTAATTAAATATCATTGCAATAAAAAAAAAACATAAAATAGAAAAAAAAATTGGACTATAAACAACGTCATACAGATACAAGTATGTTACTAACACAAATAACTAAAAATTGACTCCATAACCTCGTCGAAAACCCATTAATCACTCCCATTTAGACGACATTACCATTCATATATTTTTATTAGACCTCAGAATCCTCTTCATCTGGGTTGTCCTCGTCCAAATCTGGATCAGTAGATGCAGAGACATCACCGACAGTTTTTATATTAATATAAAACTCTTTGAACGAGTCGTCAATCAGGTCAATCATGTCCATCAAATCCTTTTTAGGGTTCCGTAGTCAACTAGGAACCCTTATAGTTTCGCCATGTCTGTCCGTCCGTCTGTCCGTCCTCGCTTAATGTCTGTGACCGTTAGCACTAGAAAGCTGAAATTTGGTACCAATATGTATATCAATCACGCCGACAAAGTGGTAAAATAAAAATTGGACAAAAATGTTTTATTATGGTAGCCCATATATGTAAAGTGGGAAGTGATTTTTTTTTTTTAATTTCAACCCTTACGTGTGATATATTGTTGGAAAGGTATTTAAAAATGAATAGGGGTTTTCTAAAATCATTTTTTGATAATGTCAATAATTTCGGAAATATTCGCTCCAAAAGTAAAAAACAATGTGTCCCCCCCCTCTAACTTTTGAACCATAAGTTTAGAAAATATGAAAAAATTCTGAAAAGTAGAACTTTATAAGGACTTTCTAGGAAAATTATTTTGAACTTGATGGAAACAACAGTTTTTGTACAAAAAAGACAAAAAATTGTACAAAATAATTTCTGGACTAAGTTTGTACTATATTTGTATATGCAAGCATTTTTACATAATGGATACCCACCTTTAAACACATAAATGGGAACACTTATTGTGACGGACGGGAAACTACGGAACCCTACACGGAGCGTGGCCCGACACGCTCTTGGCCGGTTTTTTTTTCTCTGCACTGATTGGCAAAGCTTCCTTTGAGATTTGGCTCAACTTAAAGATATCTAAGGTGGTTTTTCCTCTTTTCCGAAAATTTACTGATTTGAAAGGGGGTTCGCGATCCAGGCTTTATTGCAAAAACGATACGAAACTGGTAGGTTCGTGGTGTTTCAATTAATTATATTTATTTTGTGTTTATTTCACATTGCTTGATTTGAGTGAATATTAGGTACCTATTTCAGCAAATCAAATATTTTTTTGTTTGTCATCTGTTTGCTATGCAATTAAAATAATGTGTTTGTCATTAAAATAACATTGCTTACCAAATAACACTCCCCACTCAGAAGGTGAATAAATTGATAACTGCTGGTGAACAAGTTGGTGAATAAGTTGATAACTCGTTGGTGAACGACTTGACAAGTCTATTATTATGCAATCTATGGGGAATTTCATTTATTTATTGCCAACATTTAAAAGATGGCATAAAATAACCTCTAAAACAACTAAAACACATAAGTTAAACCAATTTACCGATTTAGCAGAAGACGTCAAAACTTTAAAATGGCCGCCCTGACAATTTACAATTTTAGACATGTCAACATATTCACGCCAGCCACGGATTTATCCGTGGTGCTAGGCAACTGGGCCTATCCCAGTTGTAAACGTCCCTTCGTGCCTATTGGCCTTGTGTCGTTCTCTCTCCTGCTGATATGGAGGGAAGTGGATATTACGGTGTTTTCCTACTACTTTGCTATACTTTTCTGATTAATTTCGCTGCGGGATCCAAGACAGTTATATTCATTCTCTGGGACTTCGACGAGTTTCATTGTCTCGGCGCTTTTCTGGTGGTCACTACTTTTGATTCTGGCTTTCAGGAGTTACAGTGGTTTGGGAATAGTGTGGCGGGCTTGACCTGGTAGACGTAGTCGTTCTGTCGAGAACTATTGGACGGTGGCAGTCCTACGAACTTAATATCGCTTTTGCATAAGTTGGGCTTAAGAGGTTTTGATAACAGATACATTTTTGATACTTCCTACATCTACAAATGTGTAGTGTAAACAAAAAAAACATAATTCAGAGTGAGCACTTTATTTTTGACTAACAAATAAGTACCGTTTTTGTTCCAACTGACGTTTTATCTACCAACAATAAATCTGCATAGTGTTAATATACTCTTGTATGTTTTTTTAAATGTCATAAACAACAACTACTGATGATGATTGATAATTGAGTACCACACCCAGCCAGGAGCAAGCTTGACCCGAACAAGCCGGTTACACAAGGGGGCACTATTTTATAAGGAAAGACATGCTCTGGGATGGGAGAGGAAGGCCGACCAACCGCAGCCACTCGGGCACAATCAGCCGATTATGCACGCTATAGCCAATATAGAAATAGTGGTAAAGACAGGTACAATCCATAGGAATGAGCATTGGTGTTTTGACCTTCGTTTGATTGGTCTCTTCTATCATTGGAGAATCATGTTCGTTACTGGTGACACGACACGATTTTGACACGGCTTATATTAAAAAATATGATTGTTCGTGGTATCCTGCCTTTTCGCCGAAAATTGTTTGGCAGATTATCACTTGCCAGCCAACGTTTCGCCGATGTTTCACTTTGACAACTAACGATTAGCAAATTTTTGTATGACAACGTTTCATTTGGTAGAATTATTGTTATGCTGATTATTGTAATGACACAAAACGTTTGGGATATTATTATTTTTATCAAACACTTCACTAGGCCACTTAACTATTAGACGAATGGCGTTTTGTCAGTGTAATAATTCTTGCATACATCTTTTTAGAAAATTCTTCTTTGCAAGACAGAAATAGGAGCCCCGCGTAGCGGGGCTCCGTCGACTACGCTTTTTAGGCGAACATATAAAGTGTCTCGGGACTTGGGGCACCCCGATGTTAAGTTAGTTAGGTTCCTTTAAACCCTGCAAGACAGATATAGAAGCCCCGACTCCGTCGACTACGCTTTTAAGGCAAATTAAGGCAAATCAAATGTTTCTGATCTTCGATTTTTATGAGTCAACAGGAAATGCCCATCAGACCAAACAACTTTTGCTAAGACGTCATTCCTATATGTGTTATGGTGTAGCTGGGCTCTTGGAGTTCCACAACAGGTGTTCCAGATCTTCGATTTTTATAAGTCAACAGAGAGTGCTTATCAGATTGAACATCTTTTGCTAAAACGTCATTCTTATATATATGTTAGTGTAGCTGGGCTCTTGGAGTTCCACATCAGGTGTTCCAGATCTTCAAATTTATTCTTTCAGCAGAAAATTCTCATCACGTGGAACAATTTTTGCTGGGGTACCATTTTTGTATCTCTTATAGTTTAGCTGGTCTGTTGCGGTTCTGCATCAGGTGTTCAAGTTTCCAAGATAAATTATAGCCTAATGTTGCCCAGACTTAATACCTATACAACAAAAAAAAAATATTTGAATCCGTCCAGTAGTTCCGAAGATTAGCGTGTACAAACAAACAGACCCACAGACAAACAGACAGATTTTTTTTTTAGGATTCGTGCTCTATTGATGTTTCCAAACCCCCCTCAATTATTTCTTTTTTAATATATTCAATGTACAGACACAGTTTTTTTACTGTTTTATTATATGTATAGATTATAAACTATAATATAAACTTAAATATAAAAAAAAGATAATGCCAGCCAGCGTTATATTCAGTCGGTTTTGAACTATGGTTGTGGGGGATTGGAGATAAACCCAGTACTGTTCCTTTTTTAGGGTTCCGTACCCAAAGGGTAAAAACGGAACCCTATTACTAAGACTTCGCGGTCTGTCCGTCTGTCCGTCTGTCTGTCTGTCCGTCTGTCCGTCTGTCCGTCTGTCTGTCACCAGGCTGTATCTCATGAACCGTGACAGCTAGACAGTTGAAATTTTCACAGATGATGTATTTCTGTTGCCGCTATAACAACAAATACTAAATATAATCAATGGTACGGAACCCTTCGTGTGCGAGTCCGACTCGCACTTGGCCGGTTTTTAATAGTTTAAATTAAATTGGTTTTTACAAAAATATGGCAAAGTATTAAAGTATTTAAAGATAAATCCCGTCCCGCCTGCGTTAAATCGCTAGGCGGACTCTGCTACCGCACAGCTGTCTCCACAGGAGGCTTTGAGTGGACTCGAGGAACGGGTCTCGCATCCAGGTCCCAGAGGCTCCTCTAGATCCTGGCGGCGAGACGAATCTCTCGAGTTGCCTCACCTGGAATTGACAATACGGGGACCCTATTAAATAAGGGAAAACTAAGGTGCTAGCTCCTTGAGTATGAATAGAGGTGAGGAGCTAGGGAACATTAGCCGGTCACGTGGCCTCTGGCTAACACAATTGAATAAGCTACGACTTCTGTTTGCCTAACCCTGCGTGGTGGGATAACAATGGTAATACTCACGGATGTGTTATGATGAAAACACTTCACTGCAAGATTCGACCGGCTGGAGAACAGGTCTGCCTATTTCATTTGCGAATCCTTTCAACACATGGAGTCCTATAATAAATATCCAAGGAACACGTCAATATCCTTTTAACTACCTAGGAAGGACTCAGAGATCACTTCCAAACACTAATTGACCAAAATCCTTACCCTTTAAAACAAGGGATAAAGTTTTTATCTTATCTCAAGCGGGATCAATTGCAAATTGACGCACGTGATCTTGCATTGTCCTGTCACGCCTCCAAACCGGAATTAGGCGGAGCACCTAGAAAATCTCCCCTGTTTCAGGTAAAACTTGTAAGAGCACTGATGACAGAAACACTACCCCAAGATATTTAATTCTTGAAAATCCCTAACAACTGTCCAACATGACGTTTATACTCTGAAACAATAATAATTTTCAGGATCCAAGCTGACAAACTAATTATTTCTTAGTTCTAACACTAAAGTTTGTCCTAAGTGGGGTAACTTTTCCCCTTACTCCTTCGGCGAATTGAGAATGTTTAACCTGGTTACACTACGTCATAGACAAACCACAGATTAATTAATATGGATTGTCCACCCCAGGATGTTTCTAGAATAAAGTCTATAATAAGCAAATAATTTCACTTCCGTTTACTGTTCATCATCTGCCTAGCCTTTTCCCAACTATGTTGGGGTCGGCTTCCAGTCTAACCGGATGCAGCTGAATACCAGTATTTTACATGGAGCGACTCACTTCCGTTTACTGTTAAGAGACAATAAAGTATTTTAACTAAAAATAATTAAGGATTGGCCTATACGATATTAGTTCGATGGTTTCCAATGAAAATGTTAAAATGTATCGATTGAAACTACAACTGCATATCGCAGCCGCTAGATGTCGGCTCTAAATGTCAGAAACTGACGTTTAACTGAATGACATTTGGAATGTAAACAATCGCAGCTTAATTACGATATGATGGATCTAATTTATTGTGAAAACCTGTTTAATAGGGTTTTGAAAAGTGATGTATCGTCAGAAAGTGTTACTAAAGAGTCCAGTGACCAAGTACAGATGAAAGGATGACTCCTTCTTTAAATCGCAACCCAAAGTCATTTGCACAAACTACAATGCACATTTCACTTGGAAACCATTGAGATCAATATTGGAAAACTCACAATTTACAATGTATGCTCACAGGTAAATGTTAGGTACAAAAAAAAACAACGTAACAATACCTCCCCAACCACCAGAGATTTGACCCGATAGGGCAAATCTCGACCCTGGCCCTCCAGCGTCAAAGCGGGCTCAAAGGAACCAAGCACGCTTACAATATTCTACAACGCTCGACCCTGAAAACAAGAACTGAGAAAAACGTTGAAACTGGTGCACGATTAGGTAGTTAAGGCATATACAACAATAAGCGGTGAGCAGCGGTGAGCAGCGGTGGCCCAGTGGTGGCGGCTAAAGATTCTACCTGGTGACTTCTACTCTCGATCTTCGGAAGCTAACTACGTGCCTGACTTACTACTTGTCTCGCAAAGCTATCCTGAAGTCTGACCGTAAGATCTATACTACCTTACTACAGAGCTGACCTGGTGCGTAACTTAAAGAGCTGCACGACGCCCTTCCAGCAGATTTCCTGAAGCTGATCCTTGAAGTTGCCCTGGTATTGACCTGCTACCCTGATGCCTGTTCCCGTCTCTCCTACAGTGCGTGAACTATAAACTACGTAACTATCCTAAGGTGCGTGAAGATTTTATAAATATAATTTAAAATTAAGCTATTTAGTAAACAATCGTAATTATTTATCAAATACATTAGCTAAGCATATTAATAAAAATAAATTAAATTATACAAACCAAAAAGTAAATATCATAGACTAACTAAACCAGGAAGAAATAAAAAGTAACTGACAGTTTGACAATATGGCGTTTGACGTAAGTGACATGAAAATATTATAAGTTAATATTTTATTTCAGCTATTTTTAAGTAAATGAATCGTATTTAAATCGATTTGCTGAGTGTAGATATATAAACAAATAAAAAGGATGATGAGTATAAGGATAGCAAAACAGTGTAAAAGAATATAAACTTGGAGTTTACAGGATCTGATTCGTACTTGGAATACTTATGGAGTTTAAGAGGGAAGGAGGGAAAGAGGGTTTAGGTCAGAACCGCAACACCGCAGTCAGTAAATTCCGAGTAGACGTCAGGGCAGCTCCCGTTATACTGTAATCGGTAAGCTCCGAGTAAAACGTCAAGATAGTCTGAGTGTTGGATACGGTCCAAAACTGTTTAAAATTTAAGAGTAAGACACGAGAGAGTCCAAAGAAAGTCGATTTTAGAGTATACAAAAAATATTAACTGAGTTGGTGGTAAAATTCGGAACTAAAGCAAAAAGTTTAGTACATATGATTGCCACCGCACAGTTTGATATACTTTAGTACCTAGTTTTGCCACCGCACAAACAGACTAGTACTCCTTGCCCATAATACTCCATGGCCTATTACCTAGCAACCAATGACAAATAACAAGTTGAAACATATTTTGAGAGCCCACGTTACTAAACTTGTTTTGGTATGATTCCCAGATGAAATATGTATAAATATATATGATAAAGTGTTTATGAGGATAGTGAAGTATTTGTAATCGGAGTTACGTAGATGAATAGGTTTGTATAAACGTCCACAGGATATTCTCCTGTTTCTGTCGTGAAGTGTCTCAGTCCCCTAACTTGGTAGTGACCACGAGGTGGTTTTAAAAACACGCCAAGCGAAGACTGAGTACGATTACCAGTAGGTCAACGCAGTGGTGTGCAAGTATGTGGAATGCAGTGTAGTGATGTATCGGTAGAGAGTTATGTGTAGGAGGAAACGTCTACGGGATATTCTCCAATAGTACGTCGTAGAGTAAGCAATCTCCAACCTTGGTAGTGCCCACAAGTGGGTTAACACTCCCAAGAGGCCGAAAGGGTGCCAATTACCTTTCGATAATGGTATGTGTGTAGGGGTGAAGAATACCTAGATGATGTTTAGTTGTAGAAGAATTGAGTCGAATATAAGAGTCTTCAAGGAGAGCTGAAGAAGAAAAATAAGTTAGTTAGTTAATATTCAAAAGACTAGGCCAAATAAGAAGTCTAAGCCAAAAAAGAAGTCCAAAAAGAAATACTAGTGTTAGTTTTTTTTAGAATTTTGAAAAGAAAATGAGTGGGTTCGAGTTGATTTCACGTTGGGGTGCCAAATTGTAACAAATCTACTTGCTCCTATTTCAAATAAATGGATAAGCAGACTTGTTCAATTAAATTTTAATTAGGGAAGTTTTTTACAGGTGATAAAAAATACAGCTAATTATAGAAAACCTACTTAGCACGCACTCTAGGATAGTTACGTAGTTTATAGTTCACGTACTGTAAAAGAGACGGGTTTTAAACAACGTAGAGTTTCCGTCAGATCATCGAATGGTAAGAGCAACAAAAATCATAAAAATCGCTGAAAGAGCAGGAAAAACTTCCAAAACTCAGCAACATCGCTGAAAACGGACAAAGAAATAAAAACATACCTTTCCAACTTACAAACTAATATTATGGACCTAACCTACTTTGATGAAAATAACATACAAGAAACCTATAACAAACTTGAAGGCTGCATAAAAAATAGCTTAAAACTAGAGACCACGGACAAGAGCAAAGATCATAGTTGCTATTTCTTCAACGAAACAACCAAACTCTTGAACCAAAGACGCACAGAACTTATAAAAACCAAAAACAAATCACAAGACATGAAAAAAGAGTTATCATTCCTATTCAAACAAACTAGCAAGTCAATAAGAAATAATTACAAGCAGCACAGGAAACGTTAAAAATCATTAGCACAACCACTATCACTATCACTACCACCATTACTATCACAACCACCATCATTATCACAATCACCATCACTATCAAAACCTTCATCATTATCACAATCATTATCACAATCACGATCACTATCACAGTCACCAACATTATCACAATCACCATTACTATCACAACCACCATCATTATCACAATCATTATCACAATCATCATAACAATCACCATCACAATCACCATCACCAACACAATCCCCATCACCATCGCTATCACCATCACAATCACCATCACCATTACAATCCCCATCACCATCGCTATCACCATCACAATCACCATCACCATTACAATCCCCATCACCATCGCTATCACCATCACAATCACCATCACCATTACAATCACCATAACCATCACAATCACCATCACAATCTCGATCACAATCACTAACATTATCACTATCACAATCACATTCATCATTTTAACAATCATTATCATCGTAATCACAATCATTATCATCGTTATCACAATCACAATCACTATCACAATCACAATCTCCATCACCATCACAATCACTATCACAATTACCATCACAATCACCATCACAATCACCATCATAATCATCATCACAATCACTATCATGATCACAATCACTCTCATGATCACAATCACTATCATAATTTTAACAATCATTATCATCGTAATCACAACCACTATCATCGTAATCACAATCATCGTCATCACAATCTCCATCCTCGTCATCACAATCATTATCATCGTAATCACAATCATTATCATCGTAATCTTTGGACCCCGTTTCAACCCCTTAGGGGGTTAATTCTGAAAAATCCTTTCTTAATGCACCCCTAAACCCCATAAAAAACCTATGTGCCAAATTTGGAATCTCTAGACTAAGTGGTTCGGGCTGTGCATTGATTTTTATACTTTGCCACCCCATTTCCCCCTCTTAGGGGTTGAATTCTGAAAAATCCTGAAACCCGTTTTTACTCATTTATTAATAGGAGCACTCCTGCGAAGTATCGAATAAAATAGTCTAACTAATCTTGTTTCCCCATACAAACTTTGGAGCCCCGTTTAACCCCCTTTTTTTTTTTTTTTTTTTTCGGATGGGAAATCAACAAATAACTCCTCCCGCTCTGGGCGGAGCAGGAGGGAGTGTCAGACTTTTACTGACTAAAACCCATCCATGTTCCTTCATGGCCCTTTGTGTTCCGGGGCCGCGGTATCTCTTTCGAACTGTCCCGCAACCCCGGCAGGCATCGGTCCTTACGGACCCCTTCCTTTTTGCTGACTCTTTGAGGCGCGCATGGAACACGAACGCGCCGTCGACATGGCCTGTCGTCATGAGACGGACGGACGGCGAGCTAGCCCATAGCCCACCGTCCACAGGCCCGCGCCTACGGTGGCCGGGGGCCACGTGGAGGTGGCCCCCGACGCCCGGGGCGTCTCCCGCGGCGGCCGGGACGTTGAGAGGTTCGCTCCCTCTCACGTTCCGCCACCTCCTTCTCTAGCATTACTGCTTCGCAGAAGGAGGTGACGGCGTCCCATTCCGTCTCGCTCCGGACCATGGCTTGCACCAGGGCCGGACGCGAGAGGTCGCCGCTGCCAATCGCCGCTTCGAGGACACGGCGGTGCTCCGCCCAGGCGGGACACACCTCCACCGTGTGCTCCACCGTGTCCTCCGGTCGATCCTCGCAGTGGAAACACCCGGGCGTTTCCTCCCGCCCGATTCGGTGCAGGAACCTCCCGAACACTCCGTGTCCGGTGAGGACCTGCGTCAGGCGGAAGGTGAGGACGCCGTGGCGTCTCTCAAGCCACTCCTCAAAGAGGGGACTTATCGCCACTATCGTGGCGTGCTCTCCGTTTAACCCCCTTAAGGGGTGAACTTTGGAAAATCCTTTCTTAGTGCACCCCTAGACCACATAAGGAACCTACTTGCCAAATTTGGAATCTGTAGACCCAGCGGTTTTGGGCTGTGCGTTGATAGATGAGTCAGTCAGTCAGTCAGTCAGTCAGTCAGTCAGTTTCTTCTTTTATATATTTAGATTAATTTATTTGATAAAATTGAGTTTATTTGAAATATAGTGGACGCTGAAAATGCATACATTTTAGATCAATATTGCTTTTGAATATCGTTTTTTTTTGCGTCGATTCAATTTTTATTTCAATATTCTAATCAATCTACAACCTTGAGGACTATATGACTAGTACATATATATTTTTTTTAGATTTTTCCGTGTTACCAGTTTGATACAAATGGCAGGAGAAAAACTAATGTTTAACGTTTGCTTGAAATTGGCTGTCGGAAAATCAATCAATCAATCTACGAACTAAAACAAAGCCAGATTTATGATTCTTCATTTAAATATTATGACATTATCTTTATATAACAAATATCGAGGACTTGGAAAAGTACGTATTTTTGGTCAAACGCCCAAAATATGTGAGCGCGCTCTTAAAAGATGGACAAAATGAAACTAAGTCAAGTAAAGACATAATATCCTGCGCTACGGAATTCTATAAGGATCTTTATGCTAATAAGCTATTTGACGCTACACCGGTCATAGAAATAAACAACTTAGAGACAAACACTAATGAAACAACTATTATAGAAGAAACAGACGTCCTGGAAAATATTAAAAAATTGAAGCGAGAGAAGAGCCCTGGGTCCGATGGTATAAAGAATGAGGCATTAATAGTAGGAGTAAAACTACTGACCGGGCCATTGACACGCATATTTAATATGGTTCTAAGTACGGGAATAATACCAGAGCAATGGCAAAAATCAGACATAATACTGCTATATAAAAAGAGAGATCCACTCGACATCGCTAACTACCGCCCAATAAGCCTGCTCTCAAGTGTGTACAAGATGTTCACTTCAATTATACTCAGCAAAATCAGCCCACAAATAGACAGTATGCAACCAGTGGAACAAGCAGGCTTTCGCTCCAGATGTTCGACTATGGACCACATTCATACGATAGAACAAGTAATAGAAAAATATACAGAGTATAACAAAAACCTGTTTATACGTTTCATCGACTACACAAAAGTATTTGATAGTCTCCATCATAACTCTATTTGGCAAGGTTTACACAAGTGTAACATAGATCCAATAATCATTAGAACCCTGAAAAACATATATCAGAATAGAGCGAGCAGAGTCAAACTAGAATCTCGAGGTGATGAGTTCAGAATAGCCCGAGGCGTCAGGCAGGGAGACCCGATTTCCCCAAAACTGTTCATAGCGGTCCTTCAGTGCATATTCTCAAAACTAAACTGGGCCTCTGAAGGCGTCCCAATTAACACACGCTTCACCCATCTAAGATTTGCTGACGATATCGCAGTCTTCGCCGAAACCCATAAGAAGAAAACATGATATCCCAACTAAATGAAGAAAGCAAACGCGTGGGCTTACATATGAACCTAAGCAAAACAAAAATAATGTCCAACAGTATTAAAGAAAAAAACATGTTAGACGGTGTAGAACTAGAGTATGTTGAGAAGTACATATACTTAGGAAAGCAAGTCTCATTTTGTAAAACAAATAATGAAGACGAGGTCATTAGAAGAATCACAGGCAGCTGGAACAAATACTGGGCGCACAAGGAAATACTGAAAGGTAACTACGACCTAGATATGAAAAAGACTGTAATGGACACTTGCATTCTGCCTTGCCTGACTTATGGCTCCCAAACTTGGACCTTTACAAACAAGATCATTAACAAAAGAAATAGTTGTCAGTGAGCAATGGAAAGAAGTATATTAAACCTACGAAAAATTCACAAAATAAGAAGTCAAGAAATAAGACAAAAGACAAAACTTACAGATGCGCTACATCATGCACTAAAACTAAAATGGAACTGGGCCGGCCATGTAGCGAGATACACCGACCAGAGGTTGACTCTCAAGTGTACCAAATGGAGCGGTCCACAAGGAAAGCGAAAAGTGGGCAGACCACAAAAACGATGGGTGGATGACATAATATCGGTAGCGGGGAAAAACTGGACCAGTACAGCGCAGGACAGGGAGAAATGGAAGAAATTGGAGGAGGCCTATACCCTATCCAGGGGTTCCTATAACAATTAGGTATAAGTAACTACTACATACTACATTAGAATAAGTATTGTGTAAATGTTTAATGTTTATAGGAAATAAAAAGGCTTATTATTATTTATTATTATTATAAGAGAGACGGGAACAGGCATCAGGGTAGCAGGTCAATACCAGGGCAAGTTCAAGGATCGGCTTCAGGAAATCTGCTGGAAGGGTGTCGTACAGCTCTTTAAGTTACGCACCAGGTCAGCTCTGTATTAAGGCAGACTAGATCTTACGGTCAGACTTCAGGATAGCTTTGCGAGACAAGTAGTAAGTCAGGCACTTAGTTAGCTTCCGAAGATCGGGAGTAGAAGTCACCAGGTGGAATCCTTAGTGGAATCCCCTGGGTAATATAGAAATGTAGTAGCCAAAAACCAAACTGTTGCATCATGCTAAAGATATCAGATCCAAGAGTAGTCTTTTCAGCTCGTTTCTCCAAAGAAGTCGTCTTCCTTTTTCAATTTTCACATATTAGTTTTCTTAGTGTGGCACTGTGGCCATCATCTCATCTGACAAGTGTAGTCGGCCAGGACATATCCATAAATGAAGCTATTTAGTAAACAATCGTAATTATTTATCAAATACATTAGCTAAGCATATTGATAAAAATAAATTAAATTAAACAAACCAAAAAGTAAATGTCATAGACTAACTAAACCAGAAAGAAATAAAAAGTACAAACTGACAGTTTGACAATTTGGCGTTTGACGTAAGTGTCACAACATGAAAATTATAAGTTAATATTTTATTTCAGCTATTTTTAGGTAATGTATTTAGATCGATTTGCTGAGTGTAGATATATAAACAAATAAAAAGGATGATAAATAGTATATGAATGGTGAATATGAAGTGTAAGTATAGCATAATACTATAACTGTCGCGAGGATCTTTGTGTGAGACTGCACCAGCAGACTCACGATGTCCGCGATTACGCGGAGCCCTAATCAAAGAATACTCTTCCAATTGACAAGGGGAAAACAAATATTAGTTACCCATCACGTTGGTACCGGTGATGTGACGCAGTCCTGGTCACGTCTTATCTGGGTGGGGTGTAAGTATATCTGTGGTTTGTGTGGTGTATGTGAAGTTATGTGAGATTACGACGGTTCCATGGACGCCCACAGCGCGCACCGTCGACTCCAGGATCAAACCTTCAGATCCCACACGTGGCACCTTTCACGAATGTCCAACTGAATTTTATCCCGGTTTGCTAACCCAATCGGGGATATAATAGTCCAGCACTGAATTTAGGAAATTACCGGCGTTCAAATAAAACACAAAGGCCGGCTACATAACCAACAAATCACTCGCGGTCATGACCCAAAATGGCGAGATTTCTCAATTTTCACTCAATTGTCAACAAAATATCAAACACCGATCAAGATTGTATCGGATTAACAATAACTCAAAGTTTTCAAACAATAATTACACGAAACAGCGTGTACCAAAATCACAAGACCACGGAAGCAAACTTTTTCCAAACCAATATGGCACTGACAAGCAAACGTCATCGCACAGATTCACACAGACAACGAAACGTAATCTGTCAAACGTCAAAAAGGTGCGTTCAGAAACTTGGTGGATGAAACAATCTTTGACCCAAATGGTTGGATATGCCCGGTATTGTTTTGGGAAAAATGCTTTCTTCAGCACTTTTGGACCGCTGAACTTGGTTGGGATGAGCCACTTCGGGAAACCCTGTTGGAAGATTGGCTCCAATTTGTATCCGCACTTCCTGCGGTCAACAAGGTCGCACTACCACGCGCTATCCTCCCCCCTGGGAGCTATACTGCTACCCTTCATGGGTTTTGTGACGCGTCTACACGCGGTTATGCAGCCGTTGTTTATCTGCGCACCGTCAGCGCAACAGGCCAGGTGAAGTTGTCACTGGTCATGGCCAAGAGCAAGGTGGCCCCCCTCCGGACGGCTTTGACCATCCCTAAGTTAGAATTGTCAGGAGCGGCGCTTCTTGTGCGTCTTCTAAACCACGTTGCTCACACCTTGGGTGGAACTGTGGACATTTGGGCTTCTTACGCCTGGACGGACAGTCAAATTGTTTTGTGTTGGTTGAAAACGTCCGTCCACTCTTTGGAAGTATTTGTTGCGAACAGAGTGTCACAGATACAAAATAATTCGCCAGATAGAACCTATTCCCATCAACAGAGCACAATACCAGACTCCGTGCCTGCTGTAATTCGTGATGGCATAACCCAAGACCTCAAGTCACGCTTGCGACCACTCAATCAACAAGGCAGTCTCACACACACATCAACATTTTGACACGAACGAAGTCGCGGGTACCAGCTAGGAATACATAAAGGCGAAAACCCACAGCTGCGCACGGAGAGGTTACCCACGTGTTGAGCTTCGCTTTGCAAGAAAATGTGTGTGAATGTGCCCACTGTAAACCACGGACACGCATGACTTGACGTCATTAGTACATGCGTGGCTTGCTCGAATAAGGCGCTCACATAGCTCAACGCTGTCAATGGCGTGCATGTGGTACACGCTATACACGAATATTTACCCACGACCATACTGCGGTAGACCACGCACGCAACAGTTGTATTTAGTCATGGGCGTATAGTATATATACTGCAGTTGAAACGTAGACCCACGTTATCAAACAAATGAATCCACGCAGCTAAAATGCACCGCGTGCCCGTGCACAGCATGCACCGCGGTGGGTTTGCGCCTATCTCTTTAATGCCGACCGCATACAGAAGCCTGATAGGCCGGTAGCTCCAAGGTTTCGCCTTGGATTTACCGGGTTTGCATCTGCAAATTCCGCATCCCAATTACAGGTACTGATAACAGTGGCTGGCCTCTTTCCATACGTAGGTACTGAACGCCGAGAATAGCCATCATAGCGACGGTTATTGTTACAATGATGCCCATAGGACCTTGTTAAAATATATGTATGTCAACCTAGTATCTATCCTGTCAGATGCTGCCATTGCTTCTTATGAGCGCGGGGGAACGCAAAGGAGAGGTGGATATATAGCAGGGTGGAATAAACACGTGGCTGGTTACCACAGGGAAGCCAGACTGAAATTTTTGTTATGGGTTCAAGCTGGTAAGCCTAATAAGCCTAATAAGTCAAGTATACTCCGATATGTGCGATAGTAGAACAGCGTTTAAAAAACAGCTAAAGTGGTGTCAGGATAGGCAGGATCAGATAAAGATGGACATCCTGGCCTCACGTCACACTGGCAAAGATTTTAAGTTGTTTTGGAAGCAAACGGGGAAAATGAATGTTAGGCCTGGCTTTTCTGTGAGTGTGGATGGGGTCAGTGATCACGACGTAATCGCTGATCTCTTTAAAGACCATTTTAGAATAGCACCGCATTTTGATTCTACGGAACAGAGGCGTCCCTAAACTCTTGGATGTATTGGTGCTGAGACAGAAGAGAAGACAGAACACAGACAGAAGACAGACAGAAGCGAGTTGTGAGATTTACGGCAAAACGTGTGCAATGAGTTATTCACAGCATGCAGCGAGGTAAGTCTCCCGGCTATGACAGTCTCAGCATTGAGCATCTAAGAAATGCAGGAGTTCACCTGCCGCACGTACTCTCCATGTTTTACAATCTATGTTGTGTCATGGTTATTTGCCGGTTGAACTTACCAGAACGATCGTTGTTCCGGTTGTAAAGAATAAGACCGGGGATCTGTCAGATGGGAGCAACTATCAGCCTATATCGCTGGCTACGGTAATATAAATAATGGCCAAGGTATTTGACAGCTTGCTTAATGACACCCTTAAAACTTACGTCGACTTACACGATGCCCAATTCGGCTTTAGAAGTGGACTTTCTACGGAAAGTGCTATCTTGTGTGTTAAGCAGGCTGTCAGGTATTACACTGAGAGGAGTCCGCCGGGTCGCCGGTATACGCGTGTTTTCTAGATTTATCCAGAGCCTTTGATACTGTTTTGTACGATAGACTGTGGATGAAGCTGGAGAGCGCTGGTGTGCCAGCAGAGGTTGTCTCAGTGTTAAGGCATCGGTATCGGTGCCAGCGAAACCGTTACGTTTGTTACCGTTCGTTACGAACAGCGAAACGTTGTGCTGGGGCTCTGTCCCAGGAATATGGCATGGAGTGTAGCGTGAGGCAGGGGGGCATTACTTCTCCTCTGTTGTTCAACCTATATGTAAATGACCTCATTGGTGAGCTCAGCAGTACTCATGTGGGTTGTTTCGTGGATGGAGTTAGCGTCAATAATATCAGCTATGCAGACGACATGGTACTGCTGGGCACATCGGTGAGGGCAGTCCGTAAACTTGTGGAAATCTGTGAGGCGTATGCGGCGGAACTTGGACTAAAATATAACTGTAAAAAGAGTGAAGTTCTTGTTTTTAAGAGTGGAAAACGTGGTCAACCTCATGTTCCGCCTATTGTGCTTAATGGCGCAGCTCTGGCAGTGGTGAGTAGTTTTAGGTATCTGGGGCACATTGTGACAGACGAATTGCAGGATGACGCTGACATTGAGAAGGAGCGCAGAGCATTAGCAGTCAGGGGAAACATGGTTGCGCGTAGGTTTGCTCGCTGCTCGAGGGAAGTTAAGATAACTCTTTTCAAGGATTATTGCCAGTCTTTTTACTCGAGCAGTTTGTGGGTAAATTACAATCAGCGGGCTGCTAATGCTCTGCGTGTCCAATATAACAACATTTTCAGGATGCTTATGCGGCTGCCTCACTATTGTAGTGCGTCTGGTATGTTTGCGGAGGCGCGTACGGACGGCTTCCATGCGATTGTGCGCAAAAGGGTAGCTTCCTTGTCACTGCGTGTGCGAGGCAGTAGCAACGGCATTCTGCAGATGATTGTATCTCGTACGGATTGCCCTATCCAAAATAAATGAATGCGCATTGTTTTGGGCGCTCACTGACACAATTCATTGTTTTTGTCCAATTCCTACTAACACAATTTTGTTTTAATTTTAATGTTATTTTGATTTGGTTGTAAATTATTTAATTGTTTTGTATTATATGACATTGTATTGTAATTGATTTTAATTTAGTTTTATGTAATTGTGTTTGTGTTATAAGTGTACAAATTTATTTTAATATGTATTTTATGGATTTTAATAATCTGAAATAAATGGATTAATAATAGCGGGGTTGTCAACGTTTTCAAACAAATGAGGATCTTGCCTTTGATCCTCCAGCACACCTTCCAATAGCGCTGGCGAGTTGGACACCCATTTACGCAACTCATAGCCATCGGAAGCCAGAATCTGAACCAACTCGTCACGCAACAGGATAGCTTCCTCAACTGTGGGAGCTCCAGTGCAGACGTCATCGACGTATAGGTCCGTTTTCAAGATGGCGGACGCCCGAGGGAACTTCAAACGCTCTCGGTCCGCGAGCTCCCAAAGCGAAAGAATAGCAACAAAAGGGCTCGATCGAAGACCGTATTCGTGTTGAGCTCGTATACAATCATGGGATCCTGGGGGTTCTCTCGCCACAGGATCAACTGATAACGTCTGTCATCCCGGTGAATAACCGTTTGCCGGAACATCATTTTGATGTCGGCCACAAAGACTACTTGATGACGACGAAAAGACGTGATGACGTCACAAAGATCCCTCAACAATTTAGGGCCGGAATGCAGGCAATCATTCAAAGAGACACCAGAAGATGTCCGCGCAGACCCATCAAACACTGTGCGCAGTTTACCGGTGGATGGTTTGAGGACCACGTGATGCGTCAGGAAGAAATGCTCGACTGAGCGCCAATCCAAATTTGACACCGACATGTGTCCCATGTCTGCGTACTCACGCATGAAATCCACATATTTCTGCCGCAACAACGGGTCCCTGCTCATGCGGCGCTCCATCGCCAACAATCTCTTCTCGGCCGTGAATTTGGATTGGCCGAGAGGTGGTCGCACCGCAACAAAAGGCAGCCGTGTCACAACGTCGCCCTAGTGCTTGAATGGCCAAACGACCATTGAGCAAATTTTACAGGAGACATTTTTTTAAAGTTACGTAATGGATATAACGAAAAGTTTACCAAAATCTTTTATGAATTTGAAACCTGACTAGTATTTTTTATACCAAAATTAAAAAATATATACATTATAAAGCGTGTAATAAGGGTTGCTATAGTTTGATATAAAAAAGTCTATTTTGGTAAAGTTGGTCGTTTGGCCATTCAAGCACTAGGGCGGCTTGTCAAGCCGACCGGAACGGAGTCGACCCGTGTTGTTCTGATAGAACAACTTGCACTCCTCGTGCTCCGGGTTCAAGCGGGCCACCTGAGGGCGCTCCTTAACCTCCCAAAACCTCTGAACGGTGTCAGAGAGGGCAGAGCCGGACAACAACGCAACATCAGGCTCAGGTGGAGGGGCAACCTTCAACACGAGGCCCATCACCGCAAAGCCAAAGATGGTCGAGACAGCCACCAAGCCTCGCTCGTGGCGCCGCGGGGTCTCCGGCTGCAAGACCTTTATATTACCCAACATTATTCTCCGTGTATGTACCCATATTTGCAAAATAAATATCTAATCTAATCTAATCTAATCTAGCACATCGGAACCCAACAACAAATGCACCGTACAAGGGGAATCAAACCGGGGGTCAGCCAAATCTAGCTCTGACGTCAACCGTAAAACATCTAAAGGCAGCTGACCTTGAGGATGGTTACCCAAAATATTCGGCAGAACGAGGGCCGGAGCACCAATTTTAGGGTATAAACCACTCACAGGGGTAATCTCAAACCAAGTCTTTCCCTCAACAGTGGTGACAGCCGTTTCGCCCACTCCTTGAATCTTGTCTGAAAAGTCCTTCACATTCAGGCCCACCTGTCCCGCTTACCAGGACGACAAAAGGCAGCCCTGGGCTCCCGTAACCAAAATGGCACGGACAACAACAGAGTCACCCAGGGGTCCCCAGACCTTGACCGATGACCTTGTAAATCTGCCTTACCACAGTTTGCCTATGACAGGTGACAAACAATTAGATCATAATAATACAAACGACCACAACATAACAATTCTAACTGAGTTGTATAATACTGTTGTTAGTCTCAACCACAAGTCAAACTACATGACATAACACACATGTATATTTTAACAAAGTGAACACCAATGATGCTTAGATTGCTAGTCTATCAGTCCCAAGGGGCTACAATATATGTCAACAATTAACTTAGTTGAATAAGTTCCAACTTTGAGCTCGGCTGACACAGCAACAAATCGGGTTAAACTTCAATACTTCCAATTGACCAGGCACTAAGTAAATTGATTTTATAATATATTAAACCACCCTCTGCTACCAAATGTTCCTAACCAGGGCAAGCTCTGGGTGTCGATGTCCGCGATCCGCAGAGCCAACTAATAATACTCTTGCCTTATTTGTACTTACCTAGCGCTGGTGATGAGGTCCTGTCAGGGGATCACGTCGTTTCTGTGTATGTATGTAGGTGTATTTGTTTGTGTAGTGAGTGAGGAGTTTGATGTAAGATTCGACGATGTTCCCAAATGACGCTGATCCTTACAGCGTGTAACAGCTCGAATGCACCACTACGATTATCCAAGATGATCACAATACGGCTCCGGGCCTGAACTAAATCGTTCACACTTCTCACCAATGTCTTTATATGAAACTAGCGACCCGCCCCGGCTTCACACGGGTTGTTTCGTACCTGCTTAACTCTTTTATTTCTGTTTTTAATTTTTTTTTTTTGTTTTTTTTTTTTGTTTTTTTTTTTGTTTTCTCTTTACCTTAATGCTTCACTATATACTATGTTCGCTCGCTTCGTTATGTATGTAGTAGTATTTGTAGATGGCATTAAAACATATTGGTTTTCAGGAGATTCTACTCGAGAAAGTGCAAAATATAATTGGCCATGAGAAAAGCACTCTTTTCTGAGATCGATGCCTACCATTGAAAAAGTTTGACCCTGGGATTTATTTATTGTAAGGGCAAACGATACCTTGACGGGAAACTGTAATCTTTTAAAGGAAATAGGCAAATCTGTCGGTATCATCGGGATCCGCGGAATGTGAGCGAGCTGTCCAGCCGCCGAGCCGGTGATGATGGTCGCTACAATCACATTGGCTCGCAATTCTTTTATCAAAAGTCTTGTCCCATTGCACATATTAGGAGGGCTTAAATTTCTTAATAGCATAATGGGCGTACATACTTTTAATTTCAGTTCGTGGGGTGGCAAGCCGGCAGGATTGAGTGAGTTTAAAAATTCCTGTGGATAGTGTACTGTATCTTCGGTGTTACACACGGTGTCGATGGATTTAAAACATTTAAAATCACCGGGTACTTTTTCAATAATCATTTTGTTAATTTCATTTACTGCATCGTTTCTCGGTGCCACTATTGCTCTCGAACAGAGCCAATTGGAATTTCGTTCTGTTAGTTTTTCGATGTCGGGATAGATTGTCTCTACCAGTATTTGTAGACTGTAAACAGTTTGAGCCAATTCATTGTTTAATAATACTTGGGAGCTGTTTGGGACTGGAGTTGGTAATTTTCCGTCACCAAGTTGAAGTATTTTTTGGGGAAAATTGCTATCACGGTTATTATTTAAGTGTGCTCTTATTTATAAGTATTTTTGAAAAGAACTTTAATTTGATAATGAGTATCTAAATAGTTCCGAAATCAATTTTAATAAGTGCATGAATTCAGTATTTTTACTCGATTTGGCCGCGTCCGCTGCGTAGAGAGCCGACCTCGCGAGTGAGCCGCGCGGCGACCTGCTTCATAGATGTGCACCCCCCTCCCCTGCGGTTTCGCCGTGCGAGTCGTGCGACACCATCATTCATTTTAATACCAATTACAATTTTAAATTCGTAATATCTTTTGAATGGATTGTCCGATTGGAATAAAATAAAAAGTAATTTATAGCTATTGAAACAATCTTGCTTAATAAATAGTTTATTTGGATAAGGATTAGTATTTGACGATAATAGAAGCATTTTTCCTGATACAAAAAATGTCATATTATGTATCTAGCCTGTCTGAAACCTAGTAAACATGTGAGATAGGCGTTTCGACTTTCTCGGTATTATCGGCATTATTTGGGTCACAGTGATAACAATTTTTATAAATTTTCTCTCCACTGTAGGTAGGTGCAGTGTGTGTGAGTCTATAAAATAGATAGCATTGTCACGCGGACTTCAGTTGTAAACTCACCATGCAGAAATGACTAGGTTTCAGACAGGCTAGATACATAATATGACATTTTTTGTATCAGGAAAAATGCTTCTATTATGTAGTCTGAGCCTGTCTGAAACCTAGTAAACATGTGAGATGTGTTTATTATCGCATGGTGGAGAGAAAATCAACTGTGACCCCATTAGTAGGTACAGAAATGTATTCATTGAATCAGAGATTAGTATATCATTTATTAATCAATAATTATATAAATCACAATCAAATAGGTTGAAATAATTAGCATATGAATTATCAAACTGGTTGAAAAGAAGATACCACTGAGCTGGTATCCCTTATAGGTTGAGCGATCGGACGCCTGTAGAATTGTATATATAGAAGAGTATTCAGGGACGCCCAGTTTCCACCAGCCACCGATGACAGTGCGGCTCGCTGCACGTGGAGCACCACGTGTTGTGATAAATAGACTAGGTGTGTTGTCAGCTTGAGCCCGCCTTGAAGCAGACAACTCCAGCAATCTTCTTAGCCAGTGGACCACGTCAATGATTAAATGAGGACCAACTGATAGCCGCCAGCCCGACTGCTTGTGAGTCAGCGAGTCGTTTTTGGACCCAAATACTGGCCAGAATGTAATATGGTCGTCTTGGTCGACCATGTGATCCGCAGTGATCGAGAGCAGCGTCAGGTCATGAATGTGTCTTCCAGACGCTAAGAGTAACAGCATGGTGCATCTTCTGGAAACATCAAACAGACTATCGACCTGTGGACTATTACTAATAAGCCAGTCTACAACTAGCTGAGGGTTCCAAATGGGTGGCTTATTGGTAACAGTCTTTGCACAGGATTCATTAGCAATACCCTTGAGTGCTTGTCGCACTAATGGATGTGAGCATAAGCTATTGGCATCTTGTGGTCTACAGAAGTTAGCTACCACTGATTTGTGCACGAGAATAGTTCTATAGCTAAGGCCCAGTGTTTTATGTTAATAAATTAAATACCTCGCGATGCCGTCTGGACCTGGATTTTTTGGCATCGGTTTTTACTGATTGACACCAAGTAACCCATTTCAGCCATGATTGCTTATATGTCCTCAAGGTGGATGGCTTCCGCCTGGACTCGATCAACGATCATTGTGACGATCACCAGTCACGTAATAAGTCGTCCCACCCCGTATCAGCCATACCTCCAATGCAAGACGGTCCATTTGAGGAGGTGGACGGCCCGTGGTTGAATTTATCAACACCCTGTGTAGGTTGCGAATGGTGAAGGGCGGGCACAGAGCTCTCGTCTTGAGGTCCGCTCGCCAAAACACGTTCAGCCACCGTGGACACACAACCATGTACTTTCCCCTCACATGATTGAGTGCAAACAGTACCTGGTGCATGACGCACGGTGGTGGAAATACCCATGCCAGTATGTACGACCAACTCCTGCTGAACGCGTCGTGATACACTGCCATCAGATCCCTGAAATCCCTCGATGCATACCGGGGAACTACGTGGGCAGTTTGCGATGCAAATAGATCCATTACTGGAGTTCCCCATTTGCGAAATATGACTTCGCAGGCTTCGGGAAGTAGATGCCACTCGGGAAGCTCTTTGAATCTTGACAGACTGTCTGCCACAGAGTTCAGCGGGCCTGGTATGTAACTTGTTACCAAATGGATTTTATAAATTATTAGGTAACTGTAAATAGTCTTGGCGATACTTAACAAAGGTTCGGAGCGAGTCCCGCCCTGGTTTCGAAGATAAGCAAGAGCCGTCCGATTGTCGCTCTGCACCAGAACCGTCTTGCCCGCGAACAGTTGAGCTTTGTTCTGTAGGACAAACAAAACTGCTAGGAGTTCCTTCCTGTTGGCTCGAAGCGAGGTTTCTTGACGTAACCACGGGCCCTGCAAGAGAGCTCAGTCTACATAAGCTCACCAACCGAGATCCGACGCATCCGTAAAGTGAGACGGTGGTTGGGGCCAAATTTTGCTCACCTTCCGAAAGCGGTCCCTCCACCAGACAAGGTCTGCTCGAGCTTGAGGATTTGGTACTACCGAGGTTTCCTCGCGGACTGCTCTCTGCATGAGTGCCAGGATACCGCGGAAGTTTATTCTGCCGTATGGAACTATGAAGCTGGCGAAATTTAACCAACCTACTACTTTTTGGAGTTTCAACGGGGACCAGACTGTCCTGACAAGCAACCCCTCTATACAGTGATTCAGACTCCTTGCCTTGAGATTTGTCCTCGTGCTCCACTCGATACCTAAAAAAATCGAGATTCTGGACTGGCCTCGATGACGATTTCTCGTTGTTTATTTTCCAGCCCAGTTCGTGGAGCAGGGCCTTGATAAGGCGTGCATGTCTCTGGAGCTTGCGCCTGGACTGATTTACCAACAAGAAGTCGTCGAGATAGACGAGAACCCTTACCCCTCGTAGCCGCAGCTGCTGGGCTACCCAATTTGAGAGTGGTCATCTGCCACACGGTTTGGGCCTTGAAAGGCGCCTGAATGTCTGGTGCTACAAACCTTAGAAAACGGCGATGTGACTCGGCAATCGGCACATGAAAGTAGGCCTGGCTCAAGTCGATTTTCATCATCCAGTCGTCGGGTTGGAGAAAACCTGGTACCTTGAACATGTTGACTAGACGGAACTTTGTTGAGCTCAGGTACCTGTTGAGTGCCTTCAGATTGAGCACCGGGCGGTTCGACCCGTCTTGCTTCGGTACCAAAAATAGATGAGATTCGAAACCAGCATGGTCTGGAGCAGGCTCGATTACACCCTGCGCTGCCATCTTTTGAATCTCGTGCCGCATCGCCAGCGAGTTGTCGACTGGAAATTGGCTGTGTGTGGCAAATCTCCTCAGCGGAAGCTTTAAAACGAAAGGGATTCGGTATCCCTGTATTACCATTAAGATGTGAGGGGGAGCCGCTTGGCCGTCCACGCAGCTAGGAAACGACGAAGCTGACCCCCTCTGAAGGAGTCATTGTTGTCGGCGGAAGTGGCCATCGTCCTGGCGGCGCTGCTGCTGACGATTGCGCTGCCCATCCGATCGCTTCCCAGCTGGGGGTGCCTTGGATCTAGTAGCCGGTGCAGGGGCGTGCGGCCTGTTGAATCTGATAGTGGAGCTTGAGCCACGAAAATTCTGCGCCATCTGAAGCTGAGTCCGATGTGGCGAAGCCTGCCTACCCTCAGCGGGTAAGTTCGGCCGGCGGAATATATTGGAAACCCCCTCCAAACCGGTTGAGCGTCTCGGTGAATGCTGCTCTGTTGAACAGACAGTCGCGGCTCGGCGGGACACGTTTAAGGGCGGCTTTGTTTTACTTGTCCCGAACGCCGCTGAGTAGCGCATCACGACGCTGTTCTAGAATGCTGGCCCTTCTGCCACACACAATCTGCAACAGATCTTTAGAAACTTCTGAGAACAAACTGCCGCTTGCAAAAGCTTCTGAAAGCGTGGCGTGCAAGGAAGCTGGAGTAGCCTTCATTGCGAGAATATTCTTAATAGCTATTTGCACAGCTTCACGTTGAGCCAAGAGCATATTCGTAATAGCGGCAAATAATTGGTCAAGAGATCTAAAAAAAATAAGGTTTATGTTCGAACGGGGCTAATTCTTCATTTAAATCTAAATGTGTAAAAGCGAGGGTAGTCAGATATTTTTTCTGAGTCTAAACATAACGTATATTTGTCCATTCAAGATCATCGAAATGTTGTAATTTTGTGACTGCATCAAGACGCGTCTTATCAGCCTTTTTAATAGATTCAGCCAACGTGGTTTCCAAATCTTCTAGCTCAGGCGCCAATGGTGGGGCCGGAGGCATAAGATCGGACAGAGCGGCCGAGTCATTATTCTGCCGACCCTGTTGCGTGGGATTAATAAACCCAAGCGCCGCTGGAGCAGATAAACCAGGTAGCTGCACATGCGAAAGTAACAATTTAATTGATTCTAACTCACGGTTAAACTGTTCAAACCTCTTGTCAAGGACATCCGGGGGGTTTTCATCCTTGATGCGCGAAACGGAACGCGGTACGTTTGGCGGTATGTCGGGTGATCGCAACGTCTGCGACGTGCGCGACAACGGTGGTGTCCGCAGCAGCGATGGCAGGTCCAGCATGACCTGCGCCGACGTGCTTGAGGCCCCGACACTCACGTTCGCCTACCCCGCGTCACGCCGCGGCGTTTTGGGCGGCAGCAAAGACTCGTCCGAATCGGAAATATCTTTATCCGGGAAGCAAAGCCGCCAAGAACCGTGACTACGTTTAGCCATTTTTGCCGATGTGAACGCGACGAAGTCGAAAAACCAACTGAAGTCCGCGTGACAATGCTATCTATTTTATAGACTCACACACACTGCACCTACCTACAGTGGAGAGAAAATTTATAAAAATTGTTATCACTGTGACCCAAATAATGCCGATAATACCGAGAAAGTCGAAACGCCTATCTCACATGTTTACTAGGTTTCAGACAGGCTCAGACTACATAATATGATCAATAAACCTAGGCTAATAATTTTAATTACTTTTATTCTATGGAAACTTTTCCATAGAATACAAACATTTATATTTTAGCCATTATAACCACTTGGTTATAATGGCTAAAATATAAATGTTTGGTTTATACTATCGCGAACTTTTTTGTAGGCATTATTGAGATTTTCTATAGAAGTCAACCATACATCTCTAACCATTTAGGCAGCGTTCGCGAGAATCGTTAACGTACGGCAGTTTTTTCGACGCCTTACTCCACAATTTTCACTACCACGAAAAATCCTATCTATTTTCCGAGACAAAATATAGCCTATAGGGATTCGGAAGAATTCCTATATGTAATGGTAAAAGAAATTTTGAAATCGGTCCAGTAGTTTTTGAGCTTATTCAATACAAACATACAAAAATACAAAAATACAAAGGTTTCCTCTTTATAATATTAGTATAGATAGTATAGATATGCAATTCCACGCGCGGGATGGCTCACTTAACCTCAAAGAGGCGTTTTGCCCAAAAAACACTAACTATCCCGGGTAAATACCTCAAGGGGGGATGTTAGGCTCTATAAGCTCTAATTTCAACCAATAATTCGGAAAACAATTAGGATTCAAAACGATTTACAATTTCCTCAGCGAAATACAATCAAAACGTTCCGTGCAAAATCAAAGCTTTTCAACAATGACATTACAATTGACATGACAGTGACAGCTGCCCAATACGTCACAAACTGCGTTCGGAAACGAGTGTGGTACTAAACAAAAAATATAAATTATCCAGCATTAATATCAGCAGCAGCTATTCATTGTATTATTTAATAAAACATGATATTTGCAACATTAAGTTACTGTTAATCTTTTGACACTACACATCGACGAATATTATTGTCATGTTATATTACTGTACTTATATATTACGGTATTATTCGTTTAAATACGGTACCGAAAAGCCTGCCGGCAATATGATATTACGATAATGCATTAATACTAACTACGATATCGTTGAGGTTACACGCGAATAATATCGTAATGATGATGCATACTATTGTTTTGTCCTACAATTTTAGTAACATTATTTTCGTCAATAACTTTGTTGTTTTTTTTTATACTTACTATTGCAAAGAAATGCATACATTATAACAGACTGCAAAAATTAGCTTTGTTTTGATGTATAAATGGCTATCGTAGGATTCACCCATGCTCAGATATATGCATGAAACAGTTTATTATTTTTCCTGTAATATTTAGAATTGTCGATTACCGGATTACTCGTATTCGGTGGAAGGTGCGTTGTGACTGTGACTGTAGTTTTGTTTTTTTGTATTTTTGACATTCAAAAGTGCCGTAATGGTCTTATTGAAATAAATGCTTTGAGTTGGAGTTAAAAAAAAAGTGTGTAAAAAAATAAAACCGACTTCATAAACAAAAAAAAGTGAAAATTAACTTTAGCTTCAGAAGTCGGTGACCTTTGTTTGATTGATTTAGTTTTTTTTTGTCACCGTCTTCTGAAGCTAAAGTTATTTTTCACTTTTTTGTGTTTTTTGAAGTCGGTTTTATTTTTTGCAAAAAAGTTTTTTTTTCCATTTTTAGTTGTTCCCAAACAAATATTTGCCATTAATGTATTTAACATTAGGCCTCCTCTAAAAATTTTCATTTTTCCCTGTCTTTTGCCACTCGGATCCATTTTGGACCCGTCACTTTTTTGATATCGTCCTCCCATCGTTTAATTTGTCGCCCTTTGTTTCTTTTACCATCTCTTGGGTACCACTCCGATACAACTTTGGTCCATTTCTCTTGTCTTTCCCTTAACATGTCGAAAGACAAGCTGTTTGTGAACCGAACGCCGATACATGAAGTTAGATATAAGTAAGAAAATAAATACATAATATGGTTAGTTAGATTTAATGTTTTGTAGGTTTAAACAGCATTATAGGCTAATTTAATTTAATTTATTTTATTTTTATTTGACATTGTTAACAATACATGTCATGGTAATAGGCGTATCCCCAATATATGGAACTTAACATACCTTTTTTTGTTTTCGGATGGGAAATCATCAAATTAGGGGCCCGCTCTGGGCGGAGCAGAAGGGAGGGTCAGACTTTTCCTGACTAAAATCCATCCATGTTCCTTATGATAAATGATGTTTATTTTGCAAGTAGGTTTTTACAAACACTTTTATACGTCATTTTTTTAAAACTAGATGGGGCCGGTGTTTCGTACCTGACTTCTCTGAGAAGAAACAGCCGAAACAAACTCAGAGGTCATAGTCTCTTTTGAAGTCCAGACATAATCTTGCTCAATTCACATGAGGACTATGCAGATTATTGTCTGAGATGGTCTTTTGAAGAAAGAACCACACAGATTTGAGTGGACCTGCCCAGTCAGTGCAAGCATTTGTCAGTTATCGTGTAGCTCGACTTATAACTCAAGGAGCTCAATGAAACGACGAACAATACCAAAGAAAGGACATTTGGGTAGGTCGCCAAAAGTACTCAAACTGCCAGACAGTTGTGGGAAAAAATCAAACAAAAATAAAAAAAAATGTAACCCACATGGTCCCCACATTCACAATAATAATCAAATAAAATTAATAAAAAGTTATTTTCAAAATTAATGTAAATAAAAATCACAAAAATCATTAAATGTCAAAATGATAATAAAAAGTAAACTACTTAATAAAATAAGTATTCATGTCAAATCAGTAAATGTCACATAAAATAATAAAAAAATAAAGTAAAAAATAATAAAATGTCAAATCATTCAATGTCAGAGTTTATAAAAGAAAGGAATCAACAATAAACAAGCGAAGTCCGAAATTTCGCCATTCACAGAGCAAATTTAATTGGAGCAGCTTAATCCCAAGCCTCTTTATCTTCGAGATAGTGATTAACATGATAGTAGGCTTTCAGGCATAACTTCCGTTTTATGAACGATTTGAATTTATTTAGACTTAGTGCTTGAATATGGCTCGGAAGTTTATTGTAAAAACGTATACATTGGCATCTAAACGTACCCCCTATTTTTTTGAGCCTCGTTGCAGGAACAACAAATTTGTGTTTACTACCACAAAACAAACAACAAAACAAAACAAATTTGTGTTTGTGGTACTAAAGTATTATGCTATATTTACGCTTCATATTCACCATTCATAATACTATTCATCATCCTTTTTATTTGTTTATATTTCTACACTCAGCAAATCGATCTAAATACGATTCATTTACTTAAAAATAGCTGAAATAAAAATAATATTAACTTGTAATTTTCATGTTGTGACACTTACGTCAAGCGTCAAATTGTCAATCTCTCAGTTTCTGCTTAGTCTATGATATTTACTTTTTGGTTTGTAAAATTTAAATTATTTTTATCAATATGTGTTTAGCCATTATATTTTGTAGATTATTACGATTGTTTACTAAATAACTTAATATTAAATTATATTATAAAATTCTTTACGCACTCATGGATATGTCCTGGCCGACTATACTTGTCAGTTGAGATGATGGCCACACTAAGAAAACTAAGATTTGAAAGAAGAAGACTACTTTGGGAGAAACGAGCTGACGGACGGCTGAAAATTCTACTTTTGGATCTGATTAGATGAGCATCAGAGAACCGCTTGGTTTTCGCTGAGATATAAAAACTACCCAGGGGATCCAGTAAAGATCCACCTAGGACTATTACTCCGACGCTGAGCTATTCTGGCCCTGAAATCTACGCTGCCCCACTACAGAGCTGACCTGTTGGTCTCTGAGATCTGCACGACGCCCTTCCAGCTGAGGTTTCCTGAAGGTAATCCTCGACGTCTCACTGGTATTGCCTACCTGCCACCCCTGCAACCTGCTACCCTGACGCCTGTTCCCGTTACTTCAGAGGTGAACTCATTCTTGTCATCTAAGTGCGTGAACTTTAAAACTATAGAGAGTGCGTGCTAGGTAGGTTGTATATAACTAACTGTATTTTTTATCTTGCTCCTAAATTAAAATTTAATTGAACAAGTCTGCTTATCCTTTTATTTTAATAGGATCAAGTAGATTTGTTACAGTATCACTGTATTTTTTAAACAAATTAATATTTTTGTGTGCGTACAAAAGGTTTTCATAAATAAACTGAGAGGGCACAGTAAGAATATTAATCTCTTTAATTTTTTCTCTGAGGGAGTATCTGGATCTTAATTTATAAATTGAACGAATTGCCCTTTTTTGCAAAACAAAATAATATTGTCTGAATATCGGCGTCATTACCCCACAAGAGAATACCGTACGACATCACGCTATGGAAATAACTAAAGTAAACTAAACGGGCTGTCTCTAAATCAGTTAAATCACGAATTTTTCTAACGGCGTATGCTGCAGACCTAAGTTTTTTCGACAATTTGTCTATATGCGGGCCCCACTGAAGCTTGGCATCCAAAGTTATGCCTAAGAACACTGTGCTCTCTTCCGGTTTCAACTCTTCATCCTTAATTAGTACAGTAGTTTCCACTTGTCTTACATGGGGTATCGTAAACTTAATACATTTTGTTTTTTCTCATGTAGGAGTAGATTATTAACATTATACCAATTAACGACCTTTGCCAGGGCGCTATTAACATCATCCGTAACTAACTGCTGACGTTTGAGTTTAAATAAAAGAGAAGTGTCGTCTGCAAACAATACTATGTCATGATTATCCTTTATTAGTCATTTATAATAAGAAACAAAAATGGACCAAGAATTGAGCCCTGGGGTACCCCCATTCTTACTACGGATCCGGGAGATCTTTTCCTGTTAACATCAACTCTCTGAATCCTATCACTCAAATATGAAATAAGAAGATCCAGAGAGACGTTACGGATTCCGTAGTGGTGTAGTTTCCTGATTAATGTTTCATGAAGAACACAATCGAAAGCTTTAGATAAATCGCAAAAAATGCCCAAAGCGTCGCATTTGTCCTCCCAGGCATTATAAATGTGTCCTCGGCATCAGTAGTTGCCGACCCCTTGTAAAACCGAACTGTTTTTTATGTAATAACTTATGTTTATTAAAAAAACTTTGCATTTGTGCCAAAATTAATTTTTCAAAATTTTTACTAAAGGTGGGTAGTACAGAAATGGGTCTATAATTAGTGGGGTCTGATGTACTACCCGATTTAAAAAATGGTATTATTTTACTATATTTCATTAGATCAGGAAACTCACCACGGTCAATACAATCGTTAAATATTACAGCTAATGAAGGAGCTACAATGTTTATAATGGATTTAGCAACGTCTACAGAATGATCCCATAGATCGGCGGTCTTTTTAACATTTAAGGTGTGAAAAGTTTTAATTATATCCTTCTTAGCCCTTTGTGTTCTAGGGCCACAGTATCTCTTTAGAACAGTCCCTTTTGCTGACATCTCTTTGAGGCATGACATCTGGTGTATTGTACACATCTGCGTACCTCCTTAGAGCATACAGGCGTAATGTTACGTCATGGTGTTGTATAAACAATAAACATCCAAGCGATTGCAACATTCACGGCAGATTTGCCGTCTATTTTTGAAGAGTTCCATTGTATATCTCCGAAGATCAGCATCAGATGTTTACAAAATATGACCACAAGGGAAGTACCAGCTTTCAAATAAAAAAAAATCATCAAAATCGGTTCACCCAGTCGAAAGTTCTGAGGTAACAAACACAAAAAAAACAGTCGTAATGAGAACCTCCTCTTTTTGGAAGTCGGTTGAAAAAAACTCTTAACGAAGCCGAAAGGCACTTGTTCTCCCCGTCACGCCATTGCAATCATTTTTTTGTTCTACGCCATACCTGGGAACCTTCTATAGTTATATTCTATAGTTATGGTGCCAGTTAAGATGAGAATAGCGGTCATTGACCCACCTACATTTTTTAAACTTCTTACCATTGAAAACCACAAAATATAAGCCTGTTCAAGTCTGGAATCGTCATCTATCGTGATCTTCTTTTTTGTAATGTTAAACGATACATATTTTATTTGTTTTGGTTCGTACGAAGATATTTAGGGAAAGGGCTAACCGCTAATTCTCATCTTAACTGGCACCAACTATAGTTACTAGTCTGGTTAGATATTGGGGGTCAAAGTTCCAACCTTTTGATAAGTTTTTTTTTTAAATACCTACAAGTTTTTAATGTAAGATTATTACTTTAACACCTCCACAACCCCTGTACTATTCAATCCATCCATCAGCACAATGTTTTAAATGCGTTACATCATCATCATCTGCCTAGCCTTTTCCCAACTATGTTGGGGTCGGCTTCCAGTCTAACCGGATGCAGCTGAATACCAGTATTTTACATGGAGCGACTGCCTATCTGACCTCCACAACCCAGTTAGTACTGGGTAATACGGTATCCCTTCGTAAGACTGGTTGAGTTGTACATTGAATTGTACCACAAATAATTAATTTCTCACCCCGAAAAAAAAAAATTAAGCATAGTTTCCCAGCAATAATTTTTGCGTACAGTTACTTAGTTTGATGTACAGCATGCTTGGTTGACGGCTTCGTAATGAGTTTGTTTACATACACCCTGTATACATCAAAATGTCCACGCGAATGAAGTCGCAGACAACAGCTAGTATTATAAAAAGCGAAAGTAACTCTGTTACCTTTTCACGCTTTGCTGAGTAGGTTTCGACGAAACTTGGCAAACGGTAATAGTCTATACTATCATATGGCCTAGGTTAGGTTATAGGGTTTATTTCCCGTAGTACTTTCGCAAAGATAACACTCATGTAGTTTCTGCTTACCTCTATGGAAAAGTGGCGTAAGTTTATGTAGTTTGTATTTACGTTGTTTTGGTATCGCCTGCGTTTACGTCGGATATTATCTATCCGACGTAAACGCAGGCGCAGCCGAGAGCAAAAGCTAGTCTTAAATTAATAAATGCAATAATTCTACGACGCAAGCAGTATACTTTTATTAATAAAGGTAACAAAACAAACTACCAGCCACCTAACTATAATTATAATAGTAATAAATAATTATTTATTTGCATATCAATATTGTAGCGTTATAATATTCTGCAACTATGTAAATAAATATTTAAATGACAACGGCCACTTCGAATCAAAACAAAAGTTATTTGTCTGAATGTTGACTGATTTTAATTGTTAATAATTTTTATAAACATCACCTTTAGAAATGAATACAAAAAAACCATATGTTACGACGCTAATCTATTCTAGTAGTAGGATATAAAAAGAGAAGTTGTTAAATTTTTCCTATAAATCCCGTGGAACCGCAGTGAAGAATGGCGGCGAATATTGTGACTGTGGTTTTGGTGATACTTGCAGTGAGTATTTAGATTTTAAAAAATCCTTTGGATAAGCCGTACCAGGAGGTAGATTTCGAAGAAAGTTCCACCCATATTTTTTTCAACCTCTTGAAACAAAAAACTTTTTTATGTTAATTAACGGGTAGATGATGGTTTTAAAGCTGAGAAATGGTTATCATCAATTTTAAAATCCCCCATAAGAGTTTAGCATGGAAACTCCCTCAATTTTACAGTTAACATTTTTAATTTCGAAAACTATAAGTTTTATCGCTAAACTTTGAAATTAAAAATTGTAGAGTAAATAAACAATTTGCTTTAAAAAAATTGCTACCCTGAAAATATTTACCGTTTCGGAGATATAATACTTTTGCCAAACAATTTGGAAATTTCGACCCCCTCCCCAAGTTAGAGGTTGCATCAAAAAAGTTTAAATTTAAAATTTGTCCGTATTCTTACTCGGAATGATAAAAAATTTAAACGGTTCAAAAATTTACCATAGGAAAAAAGGTATGAAAAATTCATTTTCGAAAACTCTGACATCTCGATAGGCACGATACAGAAGATGAAGATTACGAATGCCTCGCTGGTCTAGTGGTCATAAATATGACTGCTGAGGTCATGGATCGAATTATAGGTTGGCCAAGCTGTTATTGGGTTTCACCATCAGGAATTTCTCAGTAGCAGCTATGGAATCCGGATTTGTGCCCAACAACAACAACAGCAGCCCATAACGTCCACTGCTGGACATAAGCCTCTCCCATGATGGGAGGAATTTGCCGTAATCTCCACGCTTGGCAGGCGGATTGGAGATCGCAGTGATGAAAGACTAACAGAAAACGCTGCTGCCCATTCTCTGGTCTACGGAGGCGCAAGGTGTTCTGCCTCAGACATTAGCCACCTTATACGATACCCGTGAGTGTAATGGGTTGGTTCTATTCTACTCTGCCGGATACCACACGGCTAATTATGAGCCTAAAGTAGTCTTATTGGTGAAGTTTTTCAAAAAAGTCAAGTGCGTAGTTCTCGCAACCAGCTTGCGCGTCCTACTCCTCCATTATACTTTTCTGATTAATTTCGTTGCGGGATCCAAGACAGTTAAATTCATTCTCTGAAACTTCGTGAAGCTTCATTGTGTCGGCGCTTTCCTGGTGGTCGCCACTATTGATTCTGGCTTTCAGGAGTTACAGTGGTTTGCTCCCGACCGATTTCAGCCATGTCAGCCATGCCCTGTATACGAGTATACAGGGCTAGTTTTCCATGACCAGCAAAAATTTAAAATTAAGATCTAGATACCAAACCAAAAGTGTCTTTTAAATATTATTGTCGAAAAATATAAAATCAAATAATAGCATTCATTTGAAAATTTCCTAAATCAAAAACCAAGTGGGAATCAATGCACTTGTGTGCGTGCATGCACCGCCAAATTTATGTGTGCTAACTGCTACCTATCTAGGTTGTTGAAATGAATTGCTGTTGCAATATCCACACGTTTGCTTTTTAGTGGTGGACAGGAAAGAAGTTTTATTTTAAAAAACTTGTTTTTTTTTCATTATATCGAAAATATTATCTATTCTAAACCATCTCTGAAAATTTGGCCGGTCATTGAAAACTAGCCATGTATAGCCAAGTACGCAAAATATATTATAATGCACAAGTGTGTGCGTAAATACAGGTGCGCTCACTATCCTTTTACTTTAAAAATCTGATGGGATAGTAATCCCACAGCATCTGGGAGAGATCAAGAGCCATATTCATAGTCATTTATTCATGAACAAGTAACTTGTATCTGAATTTAAACACAAAAATTACACAATTACGGTTGACACACTAAAATAAACATTACATTTTACAACAACAATTTAACATCAACTGTTTAAAAATAATAAGTTCACATTTCATCAATAAGTCAACATGTAAATGAAACAATATAGCCAACAGCATAATTAAAAAAAAAATGTTTTTTAAAGTGTTTTATCTAGATTTTGTTTTTAATAATTATGTAAAATCGTGAATAAATGAAATAATTAACAAAAAATAAATTTTATACATTGTTAAAACTAATTAAAAGTAATAATATCAATAAATCAGAACGAACAAAATCTAATGTCATTCAACATGGTTTCCTCAATAAAAATAAAAATTACAGTTCAATAAAATTACAGCTCTTCTACCGCATATAGACACTTATTCAATAGGAATTCCTAAAGTTTTATTTTGAAGGTAGACAGCACCTTTTATGTCTAAAGGCATTTCTGTTGGTGGGTATTTCTCATCAAATTTCGAAATTTGAGACGATATAGCATAGCAACTCAAAACTTTGTACTCAGAGATAACAAAATAAAGTCAAATAATTAATATAAAAACATTTAATTATTAGTTTTAATAATATAATAATGAGGGAATGATCTCACTCTGTTAGTCATTCCCTCATTTATTTATTTCTTTATTACTAATTGTTTATAGATTATATACAAAAATATGGAAAACCAATACTCTTATATAGATCTCATATAGCCACTTTATAATTTCTGCAAAAAAAAAATACCAATGTTAACAAAAAATAAAGAAATTTCAATAACATCTCAAATTTTGAAATTTCATGAAATACCCTTAATAAAAATACTACTGTGAACTAAGTGTACCAGTTTTAAATTAAATACCACGAAATACAACTTCCAAGAAATAAATAAAAAATCTAAAAGAACCGTAGAATACTGTATAAATCATTCCCTCATACAACCATCATTCCCTCACTCCTAAATGCAATGAGGGAATGACCGTGAGAGAATGACGAATTTTTACTAAAGCTACATAAATACGGCACATAACCTCAATTTGCTTATTACATTTCGAATATATGCATTTTACTACCAAAAACGCATAAAAGCAACAAATTATATACATATACTAAAATGCTTAATACATATATATGTGACGTGAGGTAATGATCGCTATAAATGTAACTCTTAATTATTTTTTACTTAAGAGTCCTATTACATTTTTAGGCAAATTTTTGATTTTTACTTCCTGGATCAAATTATTTCGGTCGGCGTACACGAGTCGATAATAATAGCGATATTTGGATGATTGTCGATTGATATTGACGAATATTAGAGACGAGACTGACATGAGACTGAGGAGCGAGCTGAATTGAGAATTATAGTAGGTACTTTAATTTTATTTATTGTATTTTTGTCTTATTATATTGACAAACGAAAACTAATGAAACTTATTCATTGTAGATCGAAGTTTTATATCATATTATTTGTTTGATAAAATTGAGTTTATTTGGAATGTAATGGACGCTGAATTAAGACATTTATGGCTTAAATTACTATTTCTTTACGATTTTTTCCGTGAAAATTCAAGGAATTTAAAGAAATTCTAAAACTCCAATAAACAAGTAATACATTCAACTTATCGTTTAGTAATTTTAACTTTTATAAAAATTGAATGTAACTATGTGAATTTGTGCGTTAAAGTTCCATCGTCGACGGTTTTTCTTGCAAACTGAGTTCGTAAAATGTTTATAGTAAATTACACGAAAAGAAAAATGAAAATGTGTAACTCCAACTTACAAGAAAGAGAATGGCACTATCGTTATTCTTAAGCAAATAATTAAAATATCTTACTGCTGCTGAGAATTACTGCGTCAAAAATCATGAATTTACGTAAAAAATGTAATAGGACTCTTAATATTTTTTTGCACAAACACACCTACGGTTGAGAAGAAATCGCCATCTTGAAACATTTGAGAGTGTTGCCAGGTACTAAAAACCTAAGATTGCGTTCCTAAATATCGTTCGATACGTTTAGAAATCGAATATTCGTAATACGGTGAGGGAATGATTTTTTTGGGGGGACATCACTCTCACCGCCACCCATATTATATAGAATTTTTCAGTGCAGCAGGCCATGCGGTCTACCGGCGGCCGCAACTTTGCCTACCCGTGCAGGCCGCGGTGAAAAATCTGTAACGAGTGAAGCAGGCCGTACGGGCCGCCGCGCCGGCTGGACTCACTGCTTGTTTTTAATAACGGAAATTTTGTTCGATTTTGGCGCGCAAGAAACGGTGCGCCGTCGCGCGCCGGCCCGTATGGCCTGCTGATCTCGCTTAGTGCAACATGTAGGTGGGGTACCTTACTCGAAAAGATACGCCCCGCCGGCGGACCGTATGGCGGTGAGATTGTTTGTTAGTGTGTTAAATTATTGTTAGTGTGTTAAATTCGAATTATCGTTTTATAAATTCGTCGTTGTAAGATGAAAGTTTTATAGACAACAACACACAAATCTTTCTGATATATTCCCATGATGATGATGCCATCTAGCCGATTTCGACCACAGCGACTGCATTCGATGGCTTTCTAGTGTGGTTGTAGAGAGCTTTGGTGTGCTGCTCTTTCATGTGCTCTCAAGTGGCTAGCATATCCAACTTTGGCCGAAAAACTCCGAGCACAAATCGGACATGTCAGAACACCATTGACGAATTGTAGGGTATAGCTGTAGGTGGTCTAGCTTTAAGTTCATCACACTTTAAGTCCAGCTGCAACCTTCTCTCTTCAAAGGCGTCGACCTGCCGATGCACACGACGTCTCCACTCGGGCTGATTTTGTGCCTGCTTTTCCCACACTAACGGGTCAGTTTCGCATCTTTTGAAGTGTCTATTCTGAACATCCTTGAAACGTAAAAACTGTCCACCACATTTCCGTTTTCCTTCCTGGAGTTCAGAATAGAAGATGCGTTTCGCCAGTCTGTCTTCGCGCATCCTAGAGACATGCCCGCCCACACCATCTTAGCTGACGTCTCATCAAGTAGGCCTCTATGCCAAGGACCTTGGCTTGCCTTAAAACGTTCGTGTTTCTAACAGGGTCCGACCATTTGATGTTAATTATGTTTACAAGCACCTCGTTTCCGACGAGTACAAAAGATTTGGAAGGACTGTTGCCATGTATACAGAGATCTTGGTCTTGAGCTTCAAATCGTGCGAGCTGAAAACTTTGGGCTTCAATTTGCCAAAAGCTGCTGCTGCAGCACATATTCTCTGATTATCCTCTGCTTCAAGATCCCCTTTACTGGTAATTATGCTGCCTAAATACTTGAAGCTTTCTACTCGTTTCAGCTTGCCACTGTCGATTAGGATGTCAGGAACCAACAGCTGTTCGTCTACGTTCATAGCCATAACTTCGTTTTTTTTTAACGTTTATTGAAAGACCAAACTTACAACAAACGTCATTGAGGCTACCTATATACCTACTTAGTGTGCCATGAACTTAATTTTTAAATAACAAGGAAAAAGGAGCAAAAGAACAGAACGTAGATAGATGAGTCAAGGAGAATAAAAAGATAATAATTATTATAACAGTTAAAAAAGTGTCATTATTTGTTTCAGACATGTTACGCAACACAAGCAGCCCCAGGTATTATTTCAGAATCTGGAGGTAAGTCAATACATTATTTAAAAAAAATAACTACCTGAATAATTTACTTTACTGAGTAGTTTCTGTGACTAGAGTACGCTTCGTTTGCCGACGATATGGTGGTCATGGCAGAGACCATGGAAAACCTCAGTACAATCCTCGATTACCTCAGTAGAGCTTCCGAAAGAGTGGAGTACGCTAAGATATAATTAAAATAAAATCGTTTTTAAGGTTCCGTACCCAAAGGGTAAAAACGGAACCCTATTACTAAGACTTCGCTGTCTGTCCGTCTGTCCGTCTGTCTGTCACCAGGCTGTATCTCATGAACCGTGACAGCTAGACAGTTGAAATTTTCACAGATGATGTATTTTTGTTGCCGCTATAACAACAAATACTAAAAACCGGCCAAGTGCGAGTCGGACTCGCACACGAAGGGTTCCGTACCATTGACTATATTTAGTATTTGTTGTTATAGCGGCAACAGAAATACATCATCTGTGAAAATTTCAACTGTCTAGCTGTCACGGTTCATGAGATACAGCCTGGTGACAGACAGACGGACAGACGGACAGACGGACAGACAGACGTACAGTCAGCGAAGTCTTAGTAATAGGGTTCCGTTTTTACCCTTTGGGTACGGAACCCTAAAAACAGAATAAAATTAATATTTAAGGGGGGCTCCCATACAACAAACGTGATTTTTTTGCCGTTTTGTCTAATGTATAGATAATGGTACGGAAGCCTTCGTGCGCGAGTCCGACTCGCACTTGGCCGGTTTTTTTTGTTACAGTTAAAATTGTATCAACGATTATGGAAAAGTGGGAAGTAAGTACTTTTTAGTACTCTACATTGAATTATAAAGGATGTCACCATCCTAATTTAAATAAACTCATTTGTTATTCCGAAAGACGTAAATACGATTAATTGTTTGTTGTCCGATTTCCTTATGTCCAAAGAATCAAATGTTCGATGAATTGTTGGTCCGAAAAACGACATTCCGATTTTCAATACTTCGAATAAACTGCTAAAATTAGGTTTTAGTGACAGAAACCAAATACCACGGAAATAAAATAGAACTCAGAATTAGAATGAGACCAAACAACAACAACAATTCAGTATTTCTTAGTGCTTTTCTGCAGCGGGTCTTGCTAGTTGGCGTAAGGAGTGTAGGCCGAAGGCTAGCGCAGCGCCGACGATATTTGAGACAGAAAGTGGGTGACCTCTGGACCGCGTTTTGTCACACTCGTTACAAACCCGTTATCAGCATAACCGCGGGGTGTCACATGTGTTACACGCGGCTTTATGAAGATATTTTAAATAAAAATCGACTAAAACTTGCACTGTTCATGTTTTCAATAGTTTATTTCACATCTCTATAACATTTCCAAACGCCGTACCAAAAATCACAGCTCTACTCCATTGACAAGTTGTCAAATAACATAAACAAAGTTACGTCAACAGACCGAGCCATTTTTTGGGTCATCGTGTTAGCGTTAGTGTCACATTTCAAGTGATTACGAGCTACGTATTTGTTATTGTATTATAGTGTAATTAATACCTTTAAATGTTCATGAGAAGTTGTACTATCGTATTGTGATAACGCAAATTAGGTTTCGAATCGCAAAGTTGCAGTAAATTATTACGCCTGTGAAATTGACGTAGGTATAATTACCTATTTTGATTGTGAAGTGTGAAGAAATAAGTGATTTTGTGGTTAAAACGTGTGTGAAATGGGAAAAATAGTGCTTAATTAGTGAGGTGATTAGATTGCTCAACTATCTACACCAAAAAACAAGTAGTTTTGTGTGTTTTTCGTCCAAACAGCGACTGACAATAATTAGTTCCAGATATAAACAAACAGTGAGTATCTAGTTTCATACAATTATTTTGATATGATGCTAATGAGATATTAATGAGATTAAGGTCTTATTAGAAAGGTAATATAATCTAGTTTATCTTTAAATAATAAAAAATAGGAACAAAGTTAATAGTTTTTGATCAAATTAATATTTTATTAGCAACATATCCGTTTTTATCACTGTTTTTCAAGTTCTAAATTGTTTTTGGAGTATCAAATTATAATTCGATATGTAAAGTAAAAATTAACCCACGCTGATTCCAAAACCATTTGGAGATTTTAGGTTCCTAAGCCTTATTATTCTATTTTTCATTAAATTATCACAAAATTGTGTTTATTTTCACAATAATACATGTAACCATTTGACTTTCATTTGACCTCTAAATGACGTCATAACGTAGCCTGAACAGACTGCTTCCTTCGCGCTTTTCAAGATAAATAAAAAAAAAAAAACTGTTGTTAGTCTGTCATACCGTCAGTGTCAAAGTGTCAATGCTAGTTATTAGAGATGGATCGCGCGCTGCCATAATTTCTCTTTCTCTGCGTTAATTCTTTGTATACGACAGACCTTGCTTTCCCGTTGGACTTTGATACTTACTGCAACATTGATCAACCATTGCATGCTTTACGGAACCGCCTGCCTATTCAGACTATGAAATGACGTCATCACGAAAAATACTTTAAAAAATAATTAAAAAAAAAAACTGTTACTTGAAAAAAAAAGCTTCAAATTAGTGGCTTAAAATTAAATGTTTTACGAAATAAAAATATAAAAAAAATACCTGAAAAATACTTTACATACCGAATTGTATGTCTTGATTTTTAGTTAAGCATTTTCCTTATCTATTCTGCTATTCACTGTAATTTTTCTAGAGCTCTAACTCTTGCAGTTTGCGATCGACAAATGTTTTTATATAAAGTGTCAAATTACGTGCAAGTTTTTCGCAAGCATGCGCGGTATGCCGCGGTTCTGTCTTTGATTTAGCGTGGTTGACGTAATTCAGAGGGTAATGTAAAATGCGATCGTAGCGAATGCGCGTCACAGTCGAATTCTAATTAATCGGTGTTTTAAAATCGGAATTCCTAGTTGTAGCACTTAGATACCCGCAATTACAGACATAATTACAATAACAATGCACCGTGCCCGGTCGGGCACGGCTGGGGACATGTTTCGTATGATTTGTTACTCGATCGGACTTTTACTTTTTTTTTTACTTTACTTTTTTTGGATATTTTGAGAATAGTTTTTTTTTATTTTTTATTTTATTTTATAGAAGGCTTACAGACTAACAAGCAAAAAATGATAAACAGTGTAGTATTTCCAAATCACTAATTACAAGCCTCCACACGTAGATAAAAAGAAAATACATATAACGGGAAAAAAAAAAGTAAGATGACAATTCATTACATGCGAGAGAAGCTCCTTAATCATCGAAAAAGTTGTGTGCCATTTGCCGTCGCAAGGACGCCACACTAGTGCAGAACAAGTCGATATCATGGTCCCTAGAAAGTTTATTGAAATCACGTGCACTCCTTATTGAAAAAACATTTTTCACATAATTGGTCGTTGTGAAAGGTACACTTAATATTGGTCGATGACGTAATCCCATTAGGTTCGTGCGTAATCCTATATTTGCAACAAGTTCAGGACAGTCAATATGGCCATTTGCGACACCCATAAGCAGTCATGTCTCCAATATGGCGCCTCATCTCCAGAGGAAGGAAGTGCTACCGTTTACAGCGGTGCTTTTAGTCAACCGAGTATTGCTGTGCTCTATAATCTAGGTAACGTAGAAATTTTCTTTAGACGCCTTCAATACGGGCCTTATAGATCTCATACTGCGGGTTCCAAACCTGAGATACGTATTCTAAATGGCTACGTACAAAAGAACAATATAAAATTTTAACCGGTTTAAGAGATCGAAAACAGGCCGTGGTGCGTAGTGTAAATCCCAGAGCTTTTGATGCCTTTGCAACTATGCTATTCACATGTTGATCAAACAGAAGCTTGTTGTCCACGGACACCCCCAAATCTCTTATGCTATTTAGCCTGCTAATTAATTCATTGGTGATAGTGTAATTAAACTTGATCAAAGACGTACGTCGTGAGAATGTTAGGACGAAACATTTAGAGACATTTAATTAGAGTTTGTTACGTTTGCAATATGTCTCAAATCTGTGCAGGTCGTCTTGCAATTGATATGCATCAGACATGTCTCTTACAACTTTGTGAATTTTCATGTCATCAGCATAGAGAAGAATATACGAATGATGAAAGCACTGCTTGATATCTGTAATGAACAATATGAATAACAATGGACCCAGAATGGAACCTTGAGGCACTCTTGAAGGGACAGAACTCCAACCAGAGGTGTACCCTTGAAGCACGACAGCCTGTGTTCTGTTCTCTATATAGGATGAGAACCATCGGTACAAGTCTCCGTGAATTCCGGCGAGAATCAGCTTTTTTAGTAGCATCATCATCATCTGCCTAGCCTTTTCCCAACTATGTTGGGGTCGGCTTCCAGTCTAACCGGATGCAGCTGAGTATCAGTATTTTACATGGAGCGACTGCCTATCTGACCTCCACAACCCAGTTCATACTGGGTAATACGATACCACTTTGGTAAGACTGGTTGTCAGACTTTCTGGGTCACTGACTACCTGTAACGACTGTCAAAGATGGACAAATGACAGCCGGGACCAACAGCTTAACGTGCTTTCCGAGGCACGGAGGAAACTCGGTATGTAGGGTGGTCACCCATCCACAGACCAACCTAGGCAAGCACAGCTTAGCTTTTTTAGTAGCATGCGATGATCTAAATGAATACGGTCGAAGCATTTGCTATAGTCGGTATAAATTACGTCAACTTGACGCTTTGCCATGCCGTTCGTAATAAATTCCTGTGACAGAAGTAAGTTGGACGTGGTCCAGCGATTCCTAACAAAACAGTGCTGTTCATCACCAAGAACAGTCTTAAAAGCCGCGTAGACATCAGCGTAAACAATACGTTCAAGAACTTTGGAAAATAGGCAGATTTTGGAGATCGGACGGTAGTTTTCTATATTTGCTTTATCGCCTTTTTAAAGACGGGAGTGACGAAAGCAGACTTCCAAATCCCTGGAACTTTACCTTCAGACAGAGAACGCCTGAATAAGATAGTGATGGGTTCAGCCAGACTATCAGCACAAGTAACAATGAACAATGGAGGTATAAGATCTGGTCCTCTCTCTGGTCTAGTCTGGTCCTGATTTAGTTAGGTACAAGGATTTGAGCAACTTCAATACACGTGATTGGTTTATGTCAACTGAGCTGATAGACATAGCAGTATTACTATATCGCTCACTGGAAGTACATTCATCATCAGCCGTTGTTGTTTCAGGTTCTAAAAAGGTGGATTGGAAATAGCTAGCGAAGAGGTTGCTAATATCTTGCCCTGTGTTCACAGAGGTCTCACGGTAGAACATCTCACTAGGAAATGAGCCAGCCCACCGCTTGCTTTTAACAAACGTCCAAAAAGCTTTCGGATTTTTTACAATAGAAGCCTCAATAATAATAATAATAATAATATTGCTGGACATTACACACAGCGCCATCTAGTGCCACACTAAGCAACGAGGCTTGTGTCGTGGACACCAGATAGTTGATATACTACATAGATACTTTTTGTTTGTAAATACATACTTAAATACATATAAACAACCATGACTCGGAAACAAATGTCCATGCTCATCACACAAACATTTGCACCGACCGGGATTCGAACCCGGGACCCTAAGAACGTAAGGCAGCCTTACTACCGCTGCGCCAATCGGGTCGTCGAATGTTAGTCATATAGTTATCATAACAAGCCTTTTCCAACTTTTTGGTACGCAATAATGAAAAAGAATGATAATCAGATGAATTATTGTATTTTTTATAGTTTTTATGATATTTATGTTTTTCTCTAATAACTTTAACTAATGCTGCAGTGTACCAAGAAGGATAAGAGGATTGTTTTACCAATTTTAAAGGTATATGTTTATCCCTCAGTTCATACAGTTACGTTTATACAGTAAAATTTTGTGACCGCATCTTCTAAGCTTGTTGACAGTAGAAACTGAGGCCAATTCATTAGATAAAGTTCAGATATTTTGAACCATTAGGAATTATGAAAACTGGTATTTTGATATTCGAATTTGTGATTTTCGGAATAAAGTTTTTCTTATTTCTCGTTATTAATGTAGTGTACCTACCCAGTTTGGAGTACAGAGCACGGATCCTAGTGATAACTAAAGCAATCGATTTGTCGACACAAAAAAAAAATCAAATAAAAAAAAACACTAGCCGACGTCACGCAGTTTCACCCAAAGAGTTTCCGTTTTCGTGTGAGAACGGGGATAAAATATAGCCAATGTTACTCGATGATATTGTAGCTGTCCAATGCTAAAAGAATTTTTCAAATCAATACAGAAGTGTTTAAGTTTATTCGTTAAATACAATAAAACCAAATATTTCCTCTATATAATAGAATTTTGCCTAATCAAATAATATTTTTGTAGAAATTTCATCTGGCGAACTGGAACTGTTGTCTCCCGATCCACATGGCGGCCAAAAATCACAAGACGATAACAAAAAGAACACAAAGGAGCCAAAACATCCAACAAGTCCGACAAAGTCTACGAAACGGTCAACCGCTTCCAATGCTAGTAATAGTGCTAAAAAAACAGCAACTACTAAAAGCAAGTCTAACACCACTGTGCCAAAGGCTACCCATACTACTGCAGCACCAACAGCTTCTATTGGCACGTCTAGCGCAACTACTCTGAAAGCTGACTATACCGACGAAACAACTCCAGCAGCACCAGTTACCACCCTGAATGCTGGCTCTACCGAAGCAACGGTAACAACAGCACAGGCTACTCTAAATGCTGACTCTACCGATGCCATAACGACAGCTGAACCAGCTACTACTCTGAATGCTGACTCTACAAATACAACAACTACAGCAGCAGTAGCTACTACTTTTGCTGACTCTACCAATGCTACTACTACAGCAGCTCCAGCTACTACTCTTGCTGACTCTACCGATGCAACTACTACAGCAGCACCAGCTACTACTCTTGCTGACTCTACCGATGCAACGACTACAGCAGCACCAGCTACTACTCTTGCTGACTCTACCGATGCAACTACTACAGAAGTACCAGCTACTACTATTGCTGACACTACCGATGCAACTTCTACAGCAGCACCAGCTACTACTCTTGCTGACTCTACCGATGCAACTACTACAGAAGCACCAGCTACTACTCTTGCTGACACTACCGATGCAACTTCTACAGCAGCACCAGCTACTACTCTTGCTGACTCTACCGATGCAACGACTACAGTAGAACCAGCAACAACTCTTGCTGAATCTACCGATGCAACGACTACAGCAGCAACAGCTACTACTCTTGCTGACTCTACCGATGCAACGACTACAGTAGCACCAGCTACTACTGTTGCTGAATTTACCGATGCAGCTACTACAGAAGCACCAGCTACTACTCTTGCTGACACTAACGATGCAACTACTACAGCAGCACCAGCTACTACTCTTGCTGACTCTACCGATGCAACGACTACAGCAGCACCAGCAACTACTATTGCTGACTCTACCAATGCATTTACTACAGCAGCACCAGCTACTACTCTTGCTGACTCTACCGATGCAACTTCTACAGCAGCACCAGCAACTACTATTGCTGACTCTACCGATGCAACTACTACAGCAGCACCAGCTACTACTGTTGCTGACTTTACCGATGCAGCTACTACAGAAGCACCAGCTACTACTCTTGCTGACACTAACGATGCAACTACTACAGCAGCACCAGCTACTACTCTTGCTGACTCTACCGATGCAACGACTACAGCAGCACCAGCTACTACTCTTGCTGACTCTACCGATGCAACGACTACAGTAGCACCAGCTACTACTCTTACTGACACTACCGATGCAACGACTACAGTAGCACCAGCTACAACTCTTAATGACTCCACCGATGCAACTACTACAGCAGCACCAGCTACTACTCTAGCTGACTCTACCGATGCAACAACTACAGCAGCACCAGCAACTACTATTGCTGACTCTACCGATGCAACTACTACAGCAGCACCAGCTACTACTCTTGCTGACACTACCGATGCAACTACTACAGCAGCACCAGCTACTACTCTTGCTGACTCTACCGATGCAACGACTACAGCAGCACCAGCTACTACTCTTGCTGACTCAACCGATGCAACTTCTACAGCAGCACCAGCAACTACTCTTGCTGACTCTACCGATGCAACTACTACAGCAGCACAAGCTACTACTCTTGCTGACTCTACCGATGCAACGACTACAACAGCACCAGCTACTACTCTTGCTGAATCTACCGATGCAACGACTACAGTAGCACCAGCTACTACTCTTGCTGACTCTTCCGATGCAACTACTACAGCAGCACCAGCAACTACTATTGCTGACTCTACCGATGCAACAACTACAGCAGCACCAGAAACTACTATTGCTGATTCTACCGATGCAACTACTACAGCAGCACCAACTACAACTCTTGCTGACACTACCGATGCAACTACTACAGCAGCACCAGCTACTACTCTTGCTGACTCTACCGATGCAACGACTACAGCAGCACCAGCTACTACTCTTGCTGACTCTACCGATGCAACGAATACAGTAGCACCAGCTACTACTGTTGCTGACTCTACCGATGCAGCTACAAGAGAAGCACCAGCTACTACTCTTTCTGACACTACCGATGCAACGACTACAGTAGCACCAGCTACAACTCTTAATGACTCCACCGATGCAACTACTACAGCAGCACCAGCTACTACTCTTGCTGACTCTACCGATGCAACTACAACAGAAGCACCAGCTACTACTATTGCTGACACTACCGATGCAACTTCTACAGCAGCACCAGCTACTACTCTTGCTGACACTACCGATGCAACTACTACAGCAGCACCAGCAACAACTCTTGCTGACTCTACCGATGCAACGACTACAGCAGCACCAGCTACTACTCTTGCTGACTCTACCGATGCAACGACTACAGTAGCACCAGCTACTACTGTTGCTGACTTTACCGATGCAGCTAATACAGAAGCACCAGCTACTACTCTTGCTGACACTACCGATGCAACTACTACAGCAGCACCAGCTCCTACTCTTGCTGACTCTACCGATGCAACGACTACAGCAGCACCAGCTACTACTCTTGCTGACTCTACCGATGCAACGACTACAGTAGCACCAGCTACTACTGTTGCTGACTCTACCGATGCAGCTACTACAGAAGCACCAGCTACTACTCTTACTGACACTACCGATGCAACGACTACAGTAGCACCAGCTACAACTCTTAATGACTCCACCGATGCAACTACTACAGCAGCACCAGCTACTACTCTAGCTGACTCTACCGATGCAACAACTACAGCAGCACCAGCAACTACTATTGCTGACTCTACCGATGCATTAACTACAGCAGCACCAGCTACTACTATTGCTAACACTACCGATGCAACTTCTACAGCAGCATCAGCTACTACTCTTGCTGACTCCACCGATGCAACTACTACAGCAGCACCAGCTACTACTCTAGCTGACTCTACCGATGCAACAACTACAGCAGCACCAGCAACTACTCTTGCTGACTCTACCGATGCATTTACTACAGAAGCACCAGCTACTACTATTGCTGACACTACCGATGCAACTTCTACAGCAGCACCAGCTACTACTCTTGCTGACTCTACCGATGCAACTACTACAGAAGCACCAGCTACTACTCTTGCTGACTCTACCGATGCAACTACTACAGAAGCACCAGCTACTACTATTGCTGACACTACCGCTGCAACTTCTACAGCAGCACCAGCTACGACTCTTGCTGACACTACCGATGCAACTTCTACAGCAGCACCAGCAACAACTCTTGCTGAATCTACCGATGCAACGACTACAGCAGCACCAGCTACTACTCTTGCTGACTCTACCGATGCAACGACTACAGTAGCACCAGCTACTACTGTTGCTGACACTACCGATGCAGCTACTACAGAAACACCAGCTACTACTCTTGCTGACACTACCGATGCAACTTCTACAGCAGCGCCAGCTACTACTCTTGCTGACTCTACCGATGCAACAACTACAGCAGCACCAGCAACTACTCTTGCTGACTCTACCGATGCATTTACTACAGAAGCACCAGCTACTACTATTGCTGACACTACCGATGCAACTTCTACAGCAGCACCAGCTACTACTCTTGCTGACTCTACCGATGCAACTACTACAGAAGCACCAGCTACTACTCTTGCTGACTCTACCGATGCAACTACTACAGAAGCACCAGCTACTACTATTGCTGACACTACCGCTGCAACTTCTACAGCAGCACCAGCTACGACTCTTGCTGACACTACCGATGCAACTTCTACAGCAGCATCAGCAACAACTCTTGCTGACTCTACCGATGCAACGACTACAGTAGCACCAGCTACTACTGTTGCTGACACTACCGATGCAGCTACTACAGAAGCACCAGCTACTACTCTTGCTGACACTACCGATGCAACTACTACAGCAGTACCAGCTACTACTCTTGTTGACTCTACCGATGCAACGACTACAGTAGCACCAGCTACTACTGTTGCTGACTCTACCGATGCAGCTACAACAGAAGCACCAGCTACTACTCTTACTGACACTACCGATGCAACGACTACAGTAGCACCAGCTACTACTCTTGCTGACTCTACCGATGCAACGACTACAGCAGCACCAGCTACTACTCTTGCTGACTCTACCGATGCAACGACTACAGTAGCACCAGCTACTACTGTTGCTGACTCTTCCGATGCAACTACTACAGCAGCACCAACTACTACTCTTGCTGACACTACCGATGCAACGACTACAGCAGCACCAGCTACTACTCTTGCTGACTCTAACGATGCAACGACTACAGCAGCACCAGCTACTACTCTTGCTGACTCTACCGATGCTACGACTACAGTAGCACCAGCTACTACTGTTGCTGACTCTACCGATGCAGCTACAACAGAAGCACCAGCTACTACTCTTACTGACACTACCGATGCAACGACTACAGTAGCACCAGCTACAACTCTTAATGACTCCACCGATGCAACTACTACAGCAGCACCAGCTACTACTCTTGCTGACTCTACCGATGCAACTACTACAGAAGCACCAGCTACTACTATTGCTGACACTACCGATGCAACTTCTACAGCAGCACCAGCTACTACTCTTGCTGACACTACCGATGCAACTACTACAGCAGCACCAACAACAACTCTTGCTGACTCTACCGATGCAACGACTACAGCAGCACCAGCTACTACTCTTGCTGACTCTACCGATGCAACGACTACAGTAGCACCAGCTTCTACTGTTGCTGACTTTACCGATGCAGCTACTACAGAAGCACCAGCTACTACTCTTGCTGACACTACCGATGCAACTTCTACAGCAGCACCAGCTACTACTCTTGCTGACTCTACCGATGCAACGACTACAGCAGCACCAGCTACTACTCTTGCTGACTCTACCGATGCAACGACTACAGCAGCACCAGCTACTACTCTTGCTGACTCTACTGATGCAGCTACTACAGAAGCACCAGCTACTACTCTTGCTGACACTACCGATGCAACTACTACAGCAGCACCAGCTACTACTCTTGCTGACTCTACCGATGCAACGACTACAGCAGCACCAGCTACTACTCTTGCTGACTCTACCGATGCAACGACTACAGTAGCACCAGCTACTACTGTTACTGACTCTACCGATGCAGATACTACAGAAGCACCAGCTACTACTCTTACTGACACTACCGATGCAACGACAACAGTAACACCAGCTACAACTCTTAATGACTCAACCGATGCAACTACTACAGCAGCACCAGCTACTTCTCTAGCTGACTCTACCGATGCAACAACTACAGCAGCACCAGCAACTACAATTGCTGACTCTACCGATGCATTAACTACAGCAGCACCAGCTACTACAATTGCTGACACTACCGATGCAACTTCTACAGCAGCACCAGCTACTACTCTTGCTGACTCCACCGATGCAACTACTACAGCAGCACCAGCTACTACTCTAGCTGACTCTACCGATGCAACAACTACAGCAGCACCAGCAACTACTCTTGCTGACTCTACCGATGCAATTACTACAGAAGCATTAGCTACTACTATTGCTGACACTACCGATGCAACTTCTACAGCAGCACCAGCTACTACTCTTGCTGACTCTACCGATGCAACTACTACAGAAGCACCAGCTACTACTCTTGCTGACTCTACCGATGCAACTACTACAGAAGCACCAGCAATTACTATTGCTGACACTACCGCTGCAACTTCTACAGCAGCACCAGCTACGACTCTTGCTGACACTACCGATGCAACTTCTACAGCAGCACCAGCAACAACTCTTGCTGACTCTACCGATGCAACGACTACAGCAGTACCAGCTACTAATCTTGCTGACTCTACCGATGCAACGACTACAGTAGCACCAGCTACTACTGTTGCTGACACTACCGATGCAACTACTACAGCAGCACCAGCAACAACTCTTGCTGACTCTACCGATGCAACGACTACAGCAGCACCAGCTACTACTCTTGCTGACTCTACCGATGCATTTACTACAGAAGCACCAGCTACTACTATTGCTGACACTACCGATGCAACTTCTACAGCAGCACCAGCTACTACTCTTGCTGACTCTACCGATGCAACTACTACAGCAGCACAAGCTACTACTCTTGCTGACTCTACCGATGCAACGACTACAGCAGCACCAGCTACTACTCTTGCTGAATCTACCGATACAACGACTACAGTAACACCAGCTACTACTCTTGCTGACTCTTCCGATGCAACTACTACAGCAGCACCAACTACTACTCTTGCTGACACTACCGATGCAACGACTACAGCAGCACCAGCTACTACTCTTGCTGACTCTAACGATGCAACGACTACAGCAGCACCAGCTACTACTCTTGCTGACTCTACCGATGCAACGACTACAGTAGCACCAGCTACTACTGTTGCTGACTCTACCGATGCAGCTACAACAGAAGCACCAGCTACTACTCTTACTGACACTACCGATGCAACGACTACAGTAGCACCAGCTACAACTCTTAATGACTCCACCGATGCAACTACTACAGCAGCACCAGCTACTACTCTTGCTGACTCTACCGATGCAACTACTACAGAAGCACCAGCTACTACTATTGCTGACACTACCGATGCAACTTCTACAGCAGCACCAGCTACTACTCTTGCTGACACTACCGATGCAACTACTACAGCAGCACCAACAACAACTCTTGCTGACTCTACCGATGCAACGACTACAGCAGCACCAGCTACTACTCTTGCTGACTCTACCGATGCAACGACTACAGTAGCACCAGCTTCTACTGTTGCTGACTTTACCGATGCAGCTACTACAGAAGCACCAGCAACTACAATTGCTGACTCTACCGATGCATTAACTACAGCAGCACCAGCTACTACAATTGCTGACACTACCGATGCAACTTCTACAGCAGCACCAGCTACTACTCTTGCTGACTCCACCGATGCAACTACTACAGCAGCACCAGCTACTACTCTAGCTGACTCTACCGATGCAACAACTACAGCAGCACCAGCAACTACTCTTGCTGATTCTACCGATGCAATTACTACAGAAGCATTAGCTACTACTATTGCTGACACTACCGATGCAACTTCTACAGCAGCACCAGCTACTACTCTTGCTGACTCTACCGATGCAACTACTACAGAAGCACCAGCTACTACTCTTGCTGACTCTACCGATGCAACTACTACAGAAGCACCAGCAATTACTATTGCTGACACTACCGCTGCAACTTCTACAGCAGCACCAGCTACGACTCTTGCTGACACTACCGATGCAACTTCTACAGCAGCACCAGCAACAACTCTTGCTGACTCTACCGATGCAACGACTACAGCAGTACCAGCTACTACTCTTGCTGACTCTACCGATGCAACGACTACAGTAGCACCAGCTACTACTGTTGCTGACACTACCGATGCAACTACTACAGCAGCACCAGCAACAACTCTTGCTGACTCTACCGATGCAACGACTACAGCAGCACCAGCTACTACTCTTGCTGACTCTACCGATGCATTTACTACAGAAGCACCAGCTACTACTATTGCTGACACTACCGATGCAACTTCTACAGCAGCACCAGCTACTACTCTTGCTGACTCTACCGATGCAACTACTACAGCAGCACAAGCTACTACTCTTGCTGACTCTACCGATGCAACGACTACAGCAGCACCAGCTACTACTCTTGCTGAATCTACCGATACAACGACTACAGTAGCACCAGCTACTACTCTTGCTGACTCTTCCGATGCAACTACTACAGCAGCACCAACTACTACTCTTGCTGACACTACCGATGCAACGACTACAGCAGCACCAGCTACTACTCTTGCTGACTCTAACGATGCAACGACTACAGCAGCACCAGCTACTACTCTTGCTGACTCTACCGATGCAACGACTACAGTAGCACCAGCTACTACTGTTGCTGACTCTACCGATGCAGCTACAACAGAAGCACCAGCTACTACTCTTACTGACACTACCGATGCAACGACTACAGTAGCACCAGCTACAACTCTTAATGACTCCACCGATGCAACTACTACAGCAGCACCAGCTACTACTCTTGCTGACTCTACCGATGCAACTACTACAGAAGCACCAGCTACTACTATTGCTGACACTACCGATGCAACTTCTACAGCAGCACCAGCTACTACTCTTGCTGACACTACCGATGCAACTACTACAGCAGCACCAACAACAACTCTTGCTGACTCTACCGATGCAACGACTACAGCAGCACCAGCTACTACTCTTGCTGACTCTACCGATGCAACGACTACAGTAGCACCAGCTTCTACTGTTGCTGACTTTACCGATGCAGCTACTACAGAAGCACCAGCTACTACTCTTGCTGACACTACCGATGCAACTTCTACAGCAGCACCAGCTACTACTCTTGCTGACTCTACCGATGCAACGACTACAGCAGCACCAGCTACTACTCTTGCTGACTCTACCGATGCATTTACTACAGCAGCACCAGCTACTACTCTTGCTGACTCTACCGATGCAACTACTACAGCAGCACAATCTACTACTCTTGCTGACTCTACCGATGCAACGACTACAGCAGCACCAGCTACTACTCTTGCTGAATCTACCGATGCAACGACTACAGTAGCACCAGCTACTACTCTTGCTGACTCTTCCGATGCAACTAATACAGCAGCACCAGCAACTACTATTGCTGACTCTACTGATGCAACAACTACAGCAGCACCAGCAACTACTCTTGCTGACACTACCGATGCAACTACTACAGCAGCACCAGCTACTACTCTTGCTGACTCTACCGATGCAACGACTACAGCAGCACCAGCTACTACTCTTGCTGACTCTACCGATGCAACGAATACAGTAGCACCAGCTACTACTGTTGCTGACTTTACCGATGCAGCTACAACAGAAGCACCAGCTACTATTCTTTCTGACACTACCGATGCAACGACTACAGTAGCACCAGCTACAACTCTTGCTGACTCTACCGATGCAACGACTACAGCAGCACCAGCTACTACTCTTGCTGACTCTACCGATGCAACGACTACAGTAGCACCAGCTACTACTGTTGCTGACTTTACCGATGCAGCTACTACAGAAGCACCAGCTACTACTCTTGCTGACACTACCGATGCAACTACTACAGCAGCACCAGCTCCTACTCTTGCTGACTCTACCGATGCAACGACTACAGCAGCACCAGCTACTACTCTTGCTGACTCTACCGATGCAACGACTACAGTAGCACCAGCTACTACTGTTGCTGACTCTACCGTTGCAGCTACTACAGAAGCACCAGCTACTACTCTTACTGACACTACCGATGCAACGACTACAGTAGCACCAGCTACAACTCTTAATGACTCCACCGATGCAACTACTACAGCAGCACCAGCTACTACTCTAGCTGACACTACCGATGCAACTTCTACAGCAGCACCAGCAACAACTCTTGCTGACTCTACCGATGCAACGACTACAGCAGCACCAGCTACTACTCTTGCTGACTCTACCGATGCAACGACTACAGAAGCACCAGCTACTACTGTTGCTGACTCTACCGATGCAGCTACAACAGAAGCACCAGCTACTACTCTTACTGACACTACCGATGCAACGACTACAGTAGCACCAGCTACAACTCTTAATGACTCCACCGATGCAACTACTACAGCAGCACCAGCTACTACTCTTGCTGACTCTACCGATGCAACTACTACAGAAGCACCAGCTACTACTATTGCTGGCACTACCGATGCAACTTCTACAGCAGCACCAGCTACTACTCTTGCTGACACTACCGATGCAAATACTACAGCAGCACCAGCAACAACTCTTGCTGACTCTACCGATGCAACGACTACAGCAGCACCAGCTACTACTCTTGCTGACTCTACCGATGCAACGACTACAGTAGCACCAGCTACTACTGTTGCTGACTTTACCGATGCAGCTACTACAGAAGCACCAGCTACTACTCTTGCTGACACTACCGATGCAACTTCTACAGCAGCACCAGCTACTACTCTTGCTGACTCTACCGATGCAACGACTACAGTAGAACCAGCAACAACTCTTGCTGACTCTACCGATGCAACGACTACAGCAGCACCAGATACTACTCTTGCTGACTCTACCGATGCAACGACTACAGTAGCACCAGCTACTACTGTTGCTGACTTTACCGATGCAGCTACTACAGAAGCACCAGCTACTACTCTTGCTGACACTAACGATGCAACTACTACAGCAGCACCAGCTACTACTCTTGCTGACTCTACCGATGCAACGACTACAGCAGCACCATCAACTACTATTGCTGACTCTACCGATGCATTTACTACAGCAGCACCAGCTACTACTCTTGCTGACTCTACCGATGCAACGACTACAGTAGCACCAGCTACTACTGTTGCTGACTCTACCGATGCAACTACTACAGCAGCACCAGCTACTACTCTTGCTGACACTACCGATGCAACTACTACAGCAGCACCAGCTACTACTCTTGCTGACTCTACCGATGCAACGACTACAGCAGCACCAGCTACTACTCTTGCTGACTCTACCGATGCAACGACTACAGTAGCACCAGCTACTACTGTTGCTGACTCTACCGATGCAGCTACTACAGAAGCACCAGCTACTACTCTTACTTACACTACCGATGCAACGACTACAGTAGCACCAGCTACAACTCTTAATGACTCCACCGATGCAACTACTACAGCAGCACCAGCTACTACTCTAGCTGACTCTACCGATGCAACAACTACAGCAGCACCAGCAACTACTATTGCTGACTCTAACGATGCAACTACTACAGCAGCACCAGCTACTACTCTTAATGACACTACCGATGCAACTACTACAGCAGTACCAGCTACTACTCTTGTTGACTCTACCGATGCAACGACTACAGTAGCACCAGCTACTACTGTTGCTGACTCTACCGATGCAGCTACAACAGAAGCACCAGCTACTACTCTTACTGACACTACCGATGCAACGACTACAGTAGCACCAGCTACTACTCTTGCTGACTCTACCGATGCAACGACTACAGCAGCACCAGCTACTACTCTTGCTGACTCTACCGATGCAACGACTACAGTAGCACCAGCTACTACTGTTGCTGACTTTACCGATGCAGCTACTACAGAAGCACCAGCTACTACTCTTGCTGACACTACCGATGCAACTACTACAGCAGCACCAGCTACTACTCTTGCTGACTCTACCGATGCAACGACTACAGTAGCACCAGCTACTACTGTTGCTGACTCTACCGATGCAGCTACAACAGAAGCACCAGCTACTACTCTTACTGACACTACCGATGCAACGACTACAGTAGCACCAGCTACAACTCTTAATGACTCCACCGATGCAACTACTACAGCAGCACCAGCTACTACTCTTGCTGACTCTACCGATGCAACTACTACAGAAGCACCAGCTACTACTATTGCTGACACTACCGATGCAACTTCTACAGCAGCACCAGCTACTACTCTTGCTGACACTACCGATGCAACTACTACAGCAGCACCAGCAACAACTCTTGCTGACTCTACCGATGCAACGACTACAGCAGCACCAGCTACTACTCTTGCTGACTCTACCGATGCAACGACTACAGTAGCACCAGCTACTACTGTTGCTGACTTTACCGATGCAGCTACTACAGAAGCACCAGCTACTACTCTTGCTGACACTACCGATGCAACTTCTACAGCAGCACCAGCTACTACTCTTGCTGACTCTACCGATGCATTTACTACAGCAGCACCAGCTGCTACTCTTGCTGACTCTACCGATGCAACTACTACAGCAGCACAATCTACTACTCTTGCTGACTCTACCGATGCAACGACTACAGCAGCACCAGCTACTACTCTTGCTGAATCTACCGATGCAACGACTACAGTAGCACCAGCTACAACTCTTGCTGACTCTACCGATGCAACGACTACAGCAGCACCAGCTACTACTCTTGCTGACTCTACCGATGCAACGACTACAGTAGCACCAGCTACTACTGTTGCTGACTTTACCGATGCAGCTACTACAGAAGCACCAGCTACTACTCTTGCTGACACTACCGATGCAACTACTACAGCAGCACCAGCTCCTACTCTTGCTGACTCTACCGATGCAACGACTACAGCAGCACCAGCTACTACTCTTGCTGACTCTACCGATGCAACGACTACAGTAGCACCAGCTACTACTGTTGCTGACTCTACCGTTGCAGCTACTACAGAAGCACCAGCTACTACTCTTACTGACACTACCGATGCAACGACTACAGTAGCACCAGCTACAACTCTTAATGACTCCACCGATGCAACTACTACAGCAGCACCAGCTACTACTCTAGCTGACACTACCGATGCAACTTCTACAGCAGCACCAGCTACTACTCTTGCTGACACTACCGATGCAACTACTACAGCAGCACCAGCAACAACTCTTGCTGACTCTACCGATGCAACGACTACAGCAGCACCAGCTACTACTCTTGCTGACTCTACCGATGCAACGACTACAGTTGCACCAGCTACTACTGTTGCTGACTTTACCGATGCAGGTACTACAGAAGCACCAGCTACTACTCTTGCTGACACTACCGATGCAACTACTACAGCAGCACCAGCTACTACTCTTGCTGACTCTACCGATGCAACGACTACAGCAGCACCAGCTACAACTCTTGCTGACTCTACCGATGCAATGACTACAGTAGCACCAGCTACTACTGTTGCTGACTCTACCGATGCAGATACTACAGAAGCACCAGCTACTACTCTTACTGACACTACCGATGCAACGACTACAGTAACACCAGCTACAACTCTTAATGACTCAACCGATGCAACTACTACAGCAGCACCAGCTACTTCTCTAGTTGACTCTACCGATGCAACAACTACAGCAGCACCAGCAACTACAATTGCTGACTCTACCGATGCAATAACTACAGCAGCACCAGCTACTTCAATTGCTGACACTACCGATGCAACTTCTACAGCAGCACCAGCTACTACTCTTGCTGACTCCACCGATGCAACTACTACAGCAGCACCAGCTACTACTCTAGCTGACTCTACCGATGCAACAACTACAGCAGCACCAGCAACTACTCTTGCTGACTCTACCGATGCAATTACTACAGAAGCATTAGCTACTACTATTGCTGACACTACCGATGCAACTTCTACAGCAGCACCAGCTACTACTCTTGCTGACTCTACCGATGCAACTACTACAGAAGCACCAGCTACTACTCTTGCTGACTCTACCGATGCAATTACTACAGAAGCACCAGCTACTACTATTGCTGACACTACCGCTGCAACTTCTACAGCAGCACCAGCTACGACTCTTGCTGACACTACCGATGCAACTTCTACAGCAGCACCAGCTACTACTCTTGCTGACTCTACCGATGCAACGACTACAGCAGCACCAGCTACTACTCTTGCTGACTCTACCGATGCAACGACTACAGTAGCACCAGCTACTACTGTTGCTGACACTACCGATGCAACTACTACAGCAGCACCAGCAACAACTCTTGCTGACTCTACCGATGCAACGACTACAGCAGCACCAGCTACTACTTTTGCTGACTCTACCGATGCATTTACTACAGAAGCACCAGCTACTACTATTGCTGACACTACCGATGCAACTTCTACAGCAGCACCAGCTACTACTCTTGCTGACTCTACCGATGCAACTACTACAGAAGCACCAGCTACTACTATTGCTGACACTACCGATGCAACTTCTACAGCAGCACCAGCTACTACTCTTGCTGACACTACCGATGCAACTACTACAGCAGCACCAGCAACAACTCTTGCTGACTCTACCGATGCAACGACTACAGCAGCACCAGCTACTACTCTTGCTGACTCTACCGATGCAACGACTACAGCAGCACCAGCTACTACTCTTGCTGACTCTACCGATGCAACGACTACAGTAGCACCAGCTACTACTGTTGCTGACTTTACCGATGCAGCTACTACAGAAGCACCAGCTACTACTCTTGCTGACACTACCGATGCAACTACTACAGCAGCACCAGCTACTACTCTTGCTGACTCTACCGATGCAACGACTACAGCAGCACCAGCTACTACTCTTGCTGACTCTACCGATGCAACGACTACAGTAGCACCAGCTACTACTGTTGCTGACTCTACCGATGCAGATACTACAGAAGCACCAGCTACTACTCTTGCTGACTCTACCGATGCAACGACTACAGCAGCACCAGCTACTACTCTAGCTGACTCTACCGATGCAACTACTACAGCAGCACCAGCTACTACTCTAGCTGACTCTACTGATGCAACAACTACAGCAGCACCAGCAACTACAATTGCTGACTCTACCGATGCAACGACTACAGTAGAACCAGCTTCTACTGTTGCTGACTCTACCGATGCAGCTACTACAGAAGCACCAGCTACTACTGTTGCTGACTTTACCGACGCAGCTACTACAGAAGCACCAGCTACTACTCTTGCTGACTCTACCGATGCAACTACTACAGAAGCACCAGCTACTACTATTGCTGACACTACCGATGCAACTTCTACAGCAGCACCAGCTACTACTCTTGCTGACACTACCGATGCAACTACTACAGCAGCACCAGCAACAACTCTTGCTGACTCTACCGATGCAACGACTACAGCAGCACCAGCTACTACTCTTGCTGACTCTACCGATGCAACGACTACAGTAGCACCAGCTACTACTGTTGCTGACTTTACCGATGCAGCTACAACAGAAGCACCAGCTACTACTCTTGCTGACACTACCGATGCAACTACTACAGCAGCACCAGCTACTACTCTTGCTGACTCTACCGATGCAACGACTACAGCAGCACCAGCTACTACTCTTGCTGACTCTACCGATGCAACGACTACAGTAGCACCAGCTACTACTGTTGCTGACTTTACCGATGCAGCTACTACAGAAGCACCAGCTTCTACTCTTGCTGACACTACCGATGCAACTACTACAGCAGCACCAGCTACTACTCTTGCTGACTCTACCGATGCAACGACTACAGCAGCACCAGCTACTACTCTTGCTGACTCTACCGATGCAACGACTAGAGTAGCACCAGCTACTACTGTTGCTGACTTTACCGATGCAGCTACTACAGAAGCACCAGCTATTACTCTTGCTGACACTACCGATGCAACTACTACAGCAGCACCAGCTACTACTCTTGCTGACTCTACCGATGCAACGACTACAGCAGCACCAGCTACTACTGTTGCTGACTCTTCCGATGCAGATACTACAGAAGCACCAGCTACTACTCTTACTGACCCTACCGATGCAACGACTACAGTAGCACCAGCTACAACTCTTAATGACTCAACCGATGCAACTACTACAGCAGCACCAGCTACTACTCTAGCTGACTCTACCGATGCAACAACTACAGCAGCACCAGCAACTACAATTGCTGACTCTACCGATGCATTAACTACAGCAGCACCAGCTACTACAATTGCTGACACTACCGATGCAACTTCTACAGCAGCACCAGCTACTACTCTTGCTGACTCCACCGATGCAACTACTACAGCAGCACCAGCTACTACTCTAGCTGACTCTACCGATGCAACAACTACAGCAGCACCAGCAACTACTCTTGCTGACTCTACCGATGCAATTACTACAGAAGCATTAGCTACTACTATTGCTGACACTACCGATGCAACTTCTACAGCAGCACCAGCTACGACTCTTGCTGACACTACTGATGCAACTTCTACAGCAGCACCAGCTACTACTCTTGCTGACTCTAACGATGCAACGACTACAGCAGCACCAGCTACTACTCTTGCTGACTCTACCGATGCAACTTCTACAGCAGCACCAGCTACTACTCTTGCTGACACTACCGATGCAACTACTACAGCAGCACCAGCAACAACTCTTGCTGACTCTACCGATGCAACGACTACAGCAGCACCAGCTACTACTCTTGCTGACTCTACCGATGCAACTACTACAGAAGCACCAGCTACTACTCTTGCTGACTCTACCGATGCAACTACTACAGAAGCACCTGCTTTTACTATTGCTGACACTACCGCTGCAATTTCTACAGCAGCACCAGCTATGACTCTTGCTGACACTACCGATGCAACTTCTACAGCAGCACCAGCAACAACTCTTGCTGACTCTACCGATGCAACGACTAGAGCAGCACCAGCTACTACTCTTGCTGACTCTACCGATGCAACGACTACAGTAGCACCAGCTACTACTGTTGCTGACACTACCGATGCAGCTACTACAGAAGCACCAGCTACTACTCTTGCTGACACTACCGATGCAACTACTACAGCAGTACCAGCTACTACTCTTGCTGACTCTTCCGATGCAACTACTACAGCAGCACCAGCAACTACTATTGCTGACTCTACCGATGCAACAACTACAGCAGCACCAGCAACTACTATTGCTGATTCTACCGATGCAACTACTACAGCAGCACCAACTACTACTCTTGCTGACACTACCGATGCAACTACTACAGCAGCACCAGCTACTACTCTTGCTGACTCTACCGATGCAACGACTACAGCAGCACCAGCTACTACTCCTGCTGACTCTACCGATGCAACGACTACAGTAGCACCAGCTACTACTGTTGCTGACTCTACCGATGCAGCTACAACAGAAGCACCAGCTACTACTCTTTCTGACACTACCGATGCAACGACTACAGTAGCACCAGCTACAACTCTTAATGACTCCACCGATGCAACTACTACAGCAGCACCAGCTACTTCTCTTGCTGACTCTACCGATGCAACTACTACAGAAGCACCAGCTACTACTATTGCTGACACTACCGATGTAACTTCTACAGCAGCACCAGCTACTACTCTTGCTGACACTACCGATGCAACTACTCCAGTAGCACCAGCTACTACTGTTGCTGACTCTACCGATGCAGCTACTACAGAAGCACCAGCTACTACTCTTGCTGACACTACCGATGCAACTACTACAGCAGCACCAGCTACTACTCTTGCTGACTCTACCGATGCAACGACTACAGCAGCACCAGCTACTACTCTTGCTGACTATACCATTGCAACGATTACAGTAGCACCAGCTACTACTGTTGCTGACTCTACCGATGCAGCTACTACAGAAGCACCAGCTACTACTCTTACTGACACTACCGATGCAACGACTACAGTAGCACCAGCTACAACTCTTAATGACTCCACCGATGCAACTACTACAGCAACACCAGCTACTACTCTAGCTGACTCTACCGATGCAACAACTACAGCAGCACCAGCAACTACTATTGCTGCCTCTACCGATGCATTAACTACAGCAGCACCAGCTACTACTATTGCTGACACTACCGATGCAACTTCTACAGCAGCACCAGCTACTACTCTTGCTGACTCCACCGATGCAACTAATACAGCAGCACCAGCTACTACTCTAGCTGACTCTACCGATGCAACAACTACAGCAGCACCAGCAACTACTCTTGCTGACTCTACCGATGCATTTACTACAGAAGCACCAGCTACTACTATTGCTGACACTACCGATGCAACTTCTACAGCAGCACCAGCTACTACTCTTGCTGACTCTACCGATGCAACTACTACAGAAGCACCAGCTACTACTCTTGCTGACTCTACCGATGCAACTACTACAGCAGCACAAGCTACTACTCTTGTTGACTCTACCGATGCAACGACTACAGCAGCACCAGCTACTACTCTTGCTGAATCTAACGATGCAACGACTACAGTAGCACCAGCTACTACTCTTGCTGACTCTTCCGATGCAACTACTACAGCAGCACCAGCAACTACTATTGCTGATTCTACCGATGCAACTACTACAGCAGCACCAACTACTACTCTTGCTGACACTACCGATGCAACGACTACAGTAGCACCAGCTACAACTCTTAATGACTCCACCGATGCAACTACTACAGCAGCACCAGCTACTACTCTTGCTGACTCTACCGATGCAACTACTACAGAAGCACCAGCTACTACTATTGCTGACACTACCGATGCAACTTCTACAGCAGCACCAGCTACTACTCTTGCTGACACTACCGATGCAACTACTACAGCAGCACCAGCAACAACTCTTGCTGACTCTACCGATGCAACGACTACAGCAGCACCAGCTACTACTCTTGCTGACTCTACCGATGCAACGACTACAGCAGCACCAGCTACTACTCTAGCTGACTCTACCGATGCAACTACTACAGCAGCACCAGCTACTACTCTAGCTGACTCTACCGATGCAACAACTACAGCAGCACCAGCAACTACAATTGCTGACTCTACCGATGCAACGACTACAGTAGAACCAGCTACTACTGTTGCTGACTCTACCGATGCAGCTACTACAGAAGCACCAGCTACTACTGTTGCTGACTTTACCGACGCAGCTACTACAGAAGCACCAGCTACTACTCTTGCTGACTCTACCGATGCAACTACTACAGAAGCACCAGCTACTACTATTGCTGACACTACCGATGCAACTTCTACAGCAGCACCAGCTACTACTCTTGCTGACACTACCGATGCAACTACTACAGCAGCACCAGCAACATTTCTTGCTGACTCTACCGATGCAACGACTACAGCAGCACCAGCTACTACTCTTGCTGACTCTACCGATGCAACGACTACAGTAGCACCAGCTACTACTGTTGCTGACTTTACCGATGCAGCTACAACAGAAGCACCAGCTACTACTCTTGCTGACACTACCGATGCAACTACTACAGCAGCACCAGCTACTACTCTTGCTGACTCTACCGATGCAACGACAACAGCAGCACCAGCTACTACTCTTGCTGACTCTACCGATGCAACGACTACAGTAGCACCAGCTACTACTGTTGCTGACACTACCGATGCAGCTACTACAGAAGCACCAGCTACTACTCTTACTGACACTACCGATGCAACGACTACAGTAGCACCAGCTACAACTCTTAATGACTCTACCGATGCAACTACTACAGCAGCACCAGCTACTACTCTTGCTGACTCTACCGATGCAACTACTACAGAAGCACCAGCTACTACTATTGCTGACACTACCGATGCAACTTCTACAGCAGCACCAGCTACTACTCTTGCTGACACTACCGATGCAACTACTACAGCAGCACCAGCAACAACTCTTGCTGACTCTACCGATGCAACGACTACAGCAGCACCAGCTACTACTCTTGCTGACTCTACCGATGCAACGACTACAGCAGCACCAGCTACTACTCTTGCTGACTCTACCGATGCAACGACTACAGTAGCACCAGCTACTACTGTTGCTGACTTTACCGATGCAGCTACTACAGAAGCACCAGCTACTACTCTTGCTGACACTACCGATGCAACTACTACAGCAGCACCAGCTACTACTCTTGCTGACTCTACCGATGCAACGACTACAGCAGCACCAGCTACTACTCTTGCTGACTCTACCGATGCAACGACTACAGTAGCACCAGCTACTACTGTTGCTGACTCTACCGATGCAGATACTACAGAAGCACCAGCTACTACTCTTGCTGACTCTACCGATGCAACGACTACAGCAGCACCAGCTACTACTCTAGCTGACTCTACCGATGCAACTACTACAGCAGCACCAGCTACTACTCTAGCTGACTCTACTGATGCAACAACTACAGCAGCACCAGCAACTACAATTGCTGACTCTACCGATGCAACGACTACAGTAGAACCAGCTACTACTGTTGCTGACTCTACCGATGCAGCTACTACAGAAGCACCAGCTACTACTGTTGCTGACTTTACCGACGCAGCTACTACAGAAGCACCAGCTACTACTCTTGCTGACTCTACCGATGCAACTACTACAGAAGCACCAGCTACTACTATTGCTGACACTACCGATGCAACTTCTACAGCAGCACCAGCTACTACTCTTGCTGACACTACCGATGCAACTACTACAGCAGCACCAGCAACAACTCTTGCTGACTCTACCGATGCAACGACTACAGCAGCACCAGCTACTACTCTTGCTGACTCTACCGATGCAACGACTACAGTAGCACCAGCTACTACTGTTGCTGACTTTACCGATGCAGCTACAACAGAAGCACCAGCTACTACTCTTGCTGACACTACCGATGCAACTACTACAGCAGCACCAGCTACTACTCTTGCTGACTCTACCGATGCAACGACTACAGCAGCACCAGCTACTACTCTTGCTGACTCTACCGATGCAACGACTACAGTAGCACCAGCTACTACTGTTGCTGACTTTACCGATGCAGCTACTACAGAAGCACCAGCTACTACTCTTGCTGACACTACCGATGCAACTACTACAGCAGCACCAGCTACTCCTCTTGCTGACTCTACCGATGCAACGACTACAGCAGCACCAGCTACTACTCTTGCTGACTCTACCGATGCAACGACTACAGTAGCACCAGCTACTACTGTTGCTGACTCTACCGATGCAGATACTACAGAAGCACCAGCTACTACTCTTGCTGACTCTACCGATGCAACGACTACAGCAGCACCAGCTACTACTCTAGCTGACTCTACCGATGCAACTACTACAGCAGCACCAGCTACTACTCTAGCTGACTCTACTGATGCAACAACTACAGCAGCACCAGCAACTACAATTGCTGACTCTACCGATGCAACGACTACAGTAGAACCAGCTACTACTGTTGCTGACTCTACCGATGCAGCTACTACAGAAGCACCAGCTACTACTGTTGCTGACTTTACCGACGCAGCTACTACAGAAGCATTAGCTACTACTCTTGCTGACTCTACCGATGCAACTACTACAGAAGCACCAGCTACTACTATTGCTGACACTACCGATGCAACTTCTACAGCAGCACCAGCTACTACTCTTTCTGACACTACCGATGCAACTACTACAGCAGCACCAGCAACAACTCTTGCTGACTCTACCGATGCAACGACTACAGCAGCACCAGCTACTACTCTTGCTGACTCTACCGATGCAACGACTACAGTAGCACCAGCTACTACTGTTGCTGACTTTACCGATGCAGCTACAACAGAAGCAACAGCTACTACTCTTGCTGACACTACCGATGCAACTACTACAGCAGCACCAGCTACTACTCTTGCTGACTCTACCGATGCAACGACTACAGCAGCACCAGCTACTACTCTTGCTGACTCTACCGATGCAACGACTACAGTAGCACCAGCTACTACTGTTGCTGACTCTACCGATGCAGCAACTACAGAAGCACCAGCTACTACTCTTACTGACACTACCGATGCAACGACTACAGCAGCACCAGCAACTACTCTTGCTGAATCTACCGATGCATTTACTACAGAAGCACCAGCTACTCCTATTGCTGACACTACCGATGCAACTTCTACAGCAGCACCAGCTTCTACTATAGCTGACTCTACCGATGCAACAACTACAGCAGCACCAGCAACTACTCTTGCTGACTCTACCGATGCAATTACTACAGAAGCATTAGCTACTACTCTTGCTGACTCTACCGATGCAACTACTACAGAAGCACCAGCTACTACTCTTGCTGACTCTACCGATGCAACTACTACAGAAGCACCAGCTACTACTCTTGCTGACTCTACCGATGCAACTACTACAGCAGCACAAGCTACTACTCTTGTTGACTCTACCGATGCAACGACTACAGCAGCACCAGCTACTACTCTTGCTGAATCTACCGATGCAACGACTACAGTAGCACCAGCTACTACTCTTGCTGACTCTTCCGATGCAACTACTACAGCAGCACCAGCAACTACTATTGCTGATTCTACCGATGCAACTACTACAGCAGCACCAACTACTACTCTTGCTGACACTACCGATGCAACGACTACAGTAGCACCAGCTACAACTCTTAATGACTCCACCGATGCAACTACTACAGCAGCACCAGCTACTACTCTTGCTGACTCTACCGATGCTACTACTACAGAAGCACCAGCTACTACTATTGCTGACACTACCGATGCAACTTCTACAGCAGCACCAGCTACTACTCTTGCTGACACTACCGATGCAACTACTACAGCAGCACCAGCAACAACTCTTGCTGACTCTACCGATGCAACGACTACAGCAGCACCAGCTACTACTCTTGCTGACTCTACCGATGCAACGACTACAGTAGCACCAGCTACTACTGTTGCTTACTTTACCGATGCAGCTACTTCAGAAGCACCAGCTACTACTCTTGCTGACACTACCGATGCAACTACTACAGCAGCACCAGCTATAACTCTTGCTGACTCTACCGATGCAACGACTACAGCAGCACCAGCTACTACTCTTGCTGACTCTACCGATGCAACGACTACAGTAGCACCAGCTACTACTGTTGCTGACTTTACCGATGCAGCTACAACAGAAGCACCAGCTACTACTCTTGCTGACACTACCGATGCAACTACTACAGCAGCACCAGCTACTACTCTTGCTGACTCTACCGATGCAACGACTACAGCAGCACCAGCTACTACTCTTGCTGACTCTACCGATGCAACGACTACAGTAGCACCAGCTACTACTGTTGCTGACTCTACCGATGCAGCTACTACAGAAGCACCAGCTACTACTCTTACTGACACTACCGATGCAACGACTACAGTAGCACCAGCTACAACTCTTAATGATTCAACCGATGCAACTACTACAGCAGCACCAGCTACTACTCTTGCTGACTCCACCGATGCAACTACTACAGCAGCACCAGCTACTACTCTAGCTGACTCTACCGATGCAACAACTACAGCAGCACCAGCAACTACTCTTGCTGAATCTACCGATGCATTTACTACAGAAGCACCAGCTACTCCTATTGCTGACACTACCGATGCAACTTCTACAGCAGCACCAGCTACTACTCTAGCTGACTCTACCGATGCAACAACTACAGCAGCACCAGCAACTACTCTTGCTGACTCTACCGATGCAATTACTACAGAAGCATTTGCTACTACTATTGCTGACACTACCGATGCAACTTCTACAGCAGCACCAGCTACTACTCTTGCTGACTCTACCGATGCAACTTCTACAGAAGCACCAGCTACTACTCTTGCTGACTCTACCGATGCAACTACTACAGAAGCACCAGCTACTACTATTGCTGACACTACCGATGCAACTTCTACAGCAGCACCAGCTACTACTCTTGCTGACACTACCGATGCAACTACTACAGCAGCACCAGCAACAACTCTTGCTGACTCTACCGATGCAACGACTACAGCAGCACCAGCTACTACTCTTGCTGACTCTACCGATGCAACGACTACAGTAGCACCAGCTACTACTGTTGCTGACTTTACCGATGCAGCTACAACAGAAGCACCAGCTACTACTCTTGCTGACACTACCGATGCAACTACTACAGCAGCACCAGCTACTACTCTTGCTGACTCTACCGATGCAACGACTACAGCAGCACCAGCTACTACTCTTGCTGACTCTACCGATGCAACGACTACAGTAGCACCAGCTACTACTGTTGCTGACTCTACCGATGCAGCAACTACAGAAGCACCAGCTACTACTCTTACTGACACTACCGATGCAACGACTACAGCAGCACCAGCAACTACTCTTGCTGAATCTACCGATGCATTTACTACAGAAGCACCAGCTACTCCTATTGCTGACACTACCGATGCAACTTCTACAGCAGCACCAGCTACTACTATAGCTGACTCTACCGATGCAACAACTACAGCAGCACCAGCAACTACTCTTGCTGACTCTACCGATGCAATTACTACAGAAGCATTAGCTACTACTCTTGCTGACTCTACCGATGCAACTACTACAGAAGCACCAGCTACTACTCTTGCTGACTCTACCGATGCAACTACTACAGAAGCACCAGCTACTACTCTTGCTGACTCTAGCGATGCAACTACTACAGCAGCACAAGCTACTACTCTTGTTGACTCTACCGATGCAACGACTACAGCAGCACCAGCTACTACTCTTGCTGAATCTACCGATGCAACGACTACAGTAGCAACAGCTACTACTCTTGCTGACTCTTCCGATGCAACTACTACAGCAGCACCAGCAACTACTATTGCTGATTCTACCGATGCAACTACTACAGCAGCACCAACTACTACTCTTGCTGACACTACCGATGCAACGACTACAGTAGCACCAGCTACAACTCTTAATGACTCCACCGATGCAACTACTACAGCAGCACCAGCTACTACTCTTGCTGACTCTACCGATGCAACTACTACAGAAGCACCAGCTATTACTATTGCTGACACTACCGATGCAACTTCTACAGCAGCACCAGCTACTACTCTTGCTGACACTACCGATGCAACTACTACAGCAGCACCAGCAACAACTCTTGCTGACTCTACCGATGCAACGACTACAGCAGCACCAGCTACTACTCTTGCTGACTCTACCGATGCAACGACTACAGTAGCACCAGCTACTACTGTTGCTTACTTTACCGATGCAGCTACTACAGAAGCACCAGCTACTACTCTTGCTGACACTACCGATGCAACTACTACAGCAGCACCAGCTATAACTCTTGCTGACTCTACCGATGCAACGACTACAGCAGCACCAGCTACTACTCTTGCTGACTCTACCGATGCAACGACTACAGTAGCACCAGCTACTACTGTTGCTGACTTTACCGATGCAGCTACAACAGAAGCACCAGCTACTACTCTTGCTGACACTACCGATGCAACTACTACAGCAGCACCAGCTACTACTCTTGCTGACTCTACCGATGCAACGACTACAGCAGCACCAGCTACTACTCTTGCTGACTCTACCGATGCAACGACTACAGTAGCACCAGCTACTACTGTTGCTGACTCTACCGATGCAGCTACTACAGAAGCACCAGCTACTACTCTTACTGACACTACCGATGCAACGACTACAGTAGCACCAGCTACAACTCTTAATGATTCAACCGATGCAACTACTACAGCAGCACCAGCTACTACTCTTGCTGACTCCACCGATGCAACTACTACAGCAGCACCAGCTACTACTCTAGCTGACTCTACCGATGCAACAACTACAGCAGCACCAGCAACTACTCTTGCTGAATCTACCGATGCATTTACTACAGAAGCACCAGCTACTCCTATTGCTGACACTACCGATGCAACTTCTACAGCAGCACCAGCTACTACTCTAGCTGACTCTACCGATGCAACAACTACAGCAGCACCAGCAACTACTCTTGCTGACTCTACCGATGCAATTACTACAGAAGCATTAGCTACTACTATTGCTGACACTACCGATGCAACTTCTACAGCAGCACCAGCTACTACTCTTGCTGACTCTACCGATGCAACTACTACAGAAGCACCAGCTACTACTCTTGCTGACTCTACCGATGCAACTACTACAGAAGCACCAGTTACTACTATTGCTGACACTACCGCTGCAACTTCTACAGCAGCACCAGCTACGACTCTTGCTGACACTACCGATGCAACTTCTACAGCAGCACCAGCAACAACTCTTGCTGACTCTACCGATGCAACGACTACAGCAGCACCAGCTACTACTCTTGCTGACTCTACCGATGCAACGACTACAGTAGCACCAGCTACTACTGTTGCTGACACTACCGATGCAACTACTACAGCAGCACAAGCTACTACTCTTGCTGACTCTACCGATGCAACGACTACAGCAGCACCAGCTACTACTCTTGCTGAATCTACCGATACAACGACTACAGTAGCACCAGCTACTACTCTAGCTGACTCTACCGATGCAACAACTACAGCAGCACCAGCAACTACTATTGCTGACACTACCGCTGCAACTTCTACAGCAGCACCAGCTACGACTCTTGCTGACACTACCGATGCAACTTCTACAGCAGCACCAGCAACAACTCTTGCTGACTCTACCGATGCAACAACTACAGCAGCACCAGCAACTACTATTGCTGATTCTACCGATGCAACTACTACAGCAGCACCAACTACTACTCTTGCTGACTCTACCGATGCAACTACTACAGCAGCACCAGCTACTACTCTTGCTGACTCTACCGATGCAACGACTACAGCAGCACCAGCTACTACTCCTGCTGACTCTACCGATGCAACGACTACAGTAGCACCAGCTACTACTGTTGCTGACTCTACCGATGCAACTACTACAGCAGCACCAGCTACTACTCTTGCTGACTCTACCGATGCAACTACTACAGAAGCACCAGCTACTACTATTGCTGACACTACCGATGCAACTTCTACAGCAGCACCAGCAACTACTCTTGCTGACTCTACCGATGCAACTACTACAGCAGCACCAGCAACAACTCTTGCTGACTCTACCGATGCAACTACTTCAGCAGCACCAGCTACTACTCTTGCTGACTCTACCGATGCAACGACTACAGTAGCACCAGCTACTACTGTTGCTGACTTTACCGATGCAGCTACTACAGAAGCACCAGCTACTACTCTTGCTGACACTACCGATGCAACTACTACAGTAGCACCAGCTACTACTGTTGCTGACTCTACCGATGCAGCTACTACAGAAGCACCAGCTACTACTCTTACTGACACTACCGATGCAACGACTACAGTAGCACCAGCTACAACTCTTAATGACTCAACCGATGCAACTACTACAGCAGCACCAGCTACTACTCTTGCTGACTCCACCGATGCAACTACTACAGCAGCACCAGCTACTACTCTAGCTGACTCTACCGATGCAACAACTACAGCAGCACCAGCAACTACTCTTGCTGAATCTACCGATGCATTTACTACAGAAGCACCAGCTACTCCTATTGCTGACACTACCGATGCAACTTCTACAGCAGCACCAGCTACTACTCTAGCTGACTCTACCGATGCAACAACTACAGCAGCACCAGCAACTACTCTTGCTGACTCTACCGATGCAATTACTACAGAAGCATTAGCTACTACTATTGCTGACACTACCGATGCAACTTCTACAGCAGCACCAGCTTCTACTCTTGCTGACTCTACCGATGCAACTACTACAGAAGCACCAGCTACTACTCTTGCTGACTCTACCGATGCAACTACTACAGCAGCACAAGCTACTACTCTTGCTGACTCTACCGATGCAACGACTACAGCAGCACCAGCTACTACTCTTGCTGAATCTACCGATACAACGACTACAGTAGCACCAGCTACTACTCTAGCTGACTCTACCGATGCAACAACTACAGCAGCACCAGCAACTACTATTGCTGACACTACCGCTGCAACTTCTACAGCAGCACCAGCTACGACTCTTGCTGACACTACCGATGCAACTTCTACAGCAGCACCAGCAACAACTCTTGCTGACTCTACCGATGCAACAACTACAGCAGCACCAGCAACTACTATTGCTGATTCTACCGATGCAACTACTACAGCAGCACCAACTACTACTCTTGCTGACTCTACCGATGCATCTACTACAGCAGCACCAGCTACTACTCTTGCTGACTCTACCGATGCAACGACTACAGCAGCACCAGCTACTACTCCTGCTGACTCTACCGATGCAACGACTACAGTAGCACCAGCTACTACTGTTGCTGACTCTACCGATGCAACTACTACAGCAGCACCAGCTACTACTCTTGCTGACTCTACCGATGCAACTACTACAGAAGCACCAGCTACTACTATTGCTGACACTACCGATGCAACTTCTACAGCAGCACCAGCTACTACTCTTGCTGACACTACCGATGCAACTACTACAGCAGCACCAGCAACAACTCTTGCTGACTCTACCGATGCAACGACTTCAGCAGCACCAGCTACTACTGTTGCTGACTCTACCGATGCAACGACTACAGTAGCACCAGCTACTACTGTTGCTGACTTTACCGATGCAGCTACTACAGAAGCACCAGCTACTACTCTTGCTGACACTACCGATGCAACTACTACAGTAGCACCAGCTACTACTGTTGCTGACTCTACCGATGCAGCTACTACAGAAGCACCAGCTACTACTCTTACTGACACTACCGATGCAACGACTACAGTAGCACCAGCTACAACTCTTAATGACTCAACCGATGCAACTACTACAGCAGCACCAGCTACTACTCTTGCTGACTCCACCGATGCAACTACTACAGCAGCACCAGCTACTACTCTAGCTGACTCTACCGATGCAACAACTACAGCAGCACCAGCAACTACTCTTGCTGAATCTACCGATGCATTTACTACAGAAGCACCAGCTACTCCTATTGCTGACACTACCGATGCAACTTCTACAGCAGCACCAGCTACTACTCTAGCTGACTCTACCGATGCAACAACTACAGCAGCACCAGCAACTACTCTTGTTGACTCTACCGATGCAATTACTACAGAAGCATTAGCTACTACTATTGCTGACACTACCGATGCAACTTCTACAGCAGCACCAGCTTCTACTCTTGCTGACTCTACCGATGCAACTACTACAGAAGCACCAGCTACTACTCTTGCTGACTCTACCGATGCAACTACTACAGAAGCACCAGTTACTACTATTGCTGACACTACCGCTGCAACTTCTACAGCAGCACCAGCTACGACTCTTGCTGACACTACCGATGTAACTTCTACAGAAGCACCAGCAACAACTCTTGCTGACTCTACCGATGCAACGACTACAGCAGCACCAGCTACTACTCTTGCTGACTCTACCGATGCAACGACTACAGTAGCACCAGCTACTACTGTTGCTGACACTACCGATGCAACTACTACAGCAGCACAAGCTACTACTCTTGCTGACTCTACCGATGCAACGACTACAGCAGCACCAGCTACTACTCTTGCTGACTCTACCGATGCAACGACTACAGTAGCACCAGCTACTACTGTTGCTGACTTTACCGATGCAGCTACTACAGAAGCACCAGCTACTACTCTTGCTGACACTACCGATGCAACTACTACAGCAGCACCAGCTACTACTCTTGCTGACTCTACCGATGCAACGACTACAGCAGCACCAGCTACTACTCTTGCTGACTCTACCGATGCAACGACTACAGTAGCACCAGCTACTACTGTTGCTGACTCTACCGATGCAGATACTACAGAAGCACCAGCTACTACTCTTGCTGACTCTACCGATGCAACGACTACAGCAGCACCAGCTACTACTCTAGCTGACTCTACCGATGCAACTACTACAGCAGCACCAGCTACTACTCTAGCTGACTCTACTGATGCAACAACTACAGCAGCACCAGCAACTACAATTGCTGACTCTACCGATGCAACGACTACAGTAGAACCAGCTACTACTGTTGCTGACTCTACCGATGCAGCTACTACAGAAGCACCAGCTACTACTGTTGCTGACTTTACCGACGCAGCTACTACAGAAGCACCAGCTACTACTCTTGCTGACTCTACCGATGCAACTACTACAGAAGCACCAGCTACTACTATTGCTGACACTACCGATGCAACTTCTACAGCAGCACCAGCTACTACTCTTGCTGACACTACCGATGCAACTACTACAGCAGCACCAGCAACAACTCTTGCTGACTCTACCGATGCAACGACTACAGCAGCACCAGCTACTACTCTTGCTGACTCTACCGATGCAACGACTACAGTAGCACCAGCTACTACTGTTGCTGACTTTACCGATGCAGCTACAACAGAAGCACCAGCTACTACTCTTGCTGACACTACCGATGCAACTACTACAGCAGCACCAGCTACTACTCTTGCTGACTCTACCGATGCAACGACTACAGCAGCACCAGCTACTACTCTTGCTGACTCTACCGATGCAACGACTACAGTAGCACCAGCTACTACTGTTGCTGACTCTACCGATGCAGCAACTACAGAAGCACCAGCTACTACTCTTACTGACACTACCGATGCAACGACTACAGCAGCACCAGCAACTACTCTTGCTGAATCTACCGATGCATTTACTACAGAAGCACCAGCTACTCCTATTGCTGACACTACCGATGCAACTTCTACAGCAGCACCAGCTACTACTATAGCTGACTCTACCGATGCAACAACTACAGCAGCACCAGCAACTACTCTTGCTGACTCTACCGATGCAATTACTACAGAAGCATTAGCTACTACTCTTGCTGACTCTACCGATGCAACTACTACAGAAGCACCAGCTACTACTCTTGCTGACTCTACCGATGCAACTACTACAGAAGCACCAGCTACTACTCTTGCTGACTCTAGCGATGCAACTTCTACAGCAGCACAAGCTACTACTCTTGTTGACTCTACCGATGCAACGACTACAGCAGCACCAGCTACTACTCTTGCTGAATCTACCGATGCAACGACTACAGTAGCAACAGCTACTACTCTTGCTGACTCTTCCGATGCAACTACTACAGCAGCACCAGCAACTACTATTGCTGATTCTACCGATGCAACTACTACAGCAGCACCAACTACTACTCTGAATGACTCCACCGATGCAACTACTACAGCAGCACCAGCTACTACTGTTGCTGACTCTACCGATGCAGCAACTACAGAAGCACCAGCTACTACTCTTACTGAAACTGCCGATGCAACGACTACAGCAGCACCAGCAACTACTTTTGCTGAATCTACCGATGTATTTACTACAGAAGCACCAGCTACTCCTATTGCTGACACTACCGATGCAACTTCTACAGCAGCACCAGCTACTACTATAGCTGACTCTACCGATGCAACAACTACAGCAGCACCAGCAACTACTCTTGCTGACTCTACCGATGCAATTACTACAGAAGCATTAGCTACTACTCTTGCTGACTCTACCGATGCAACTACTACAGAAGCACCAGCTACTACTCTTGCTGACTCTACCGATGCAACTACTACAGAAGCACCAGCTACTACTCTTGCTGACTCTAGCGATGCAACTACTACAGCAGCACAAGCTACTACTCTTGTTGACTCTACCGATGCAACGACTACAGCAGCACCAGCTACTACTCTTGCTGAATCTACCGATGCAACGACTACAGTAGCAACAGCTACTACTCTTGCTGACTCTTCCGATGCAACTACTACAGCAGCACCAGCAACTACTATTGCTGATTCTACCGATGCAACTACTACAGCAGCACCAACTACTACTCTTGCTGACACTACCGATGCAACGACTACAGTAGCACCAGCTACAACTCTTAATGACTCCACCGATGCAACTACTACAGCAGCACCAGCTACTACTCTTGCTGACTCTACCGATGCAACTACTACAGAAGCACCAGCTACTACTATTGCTGACACTACCGATGCAACTTCTACAGCAGCACCAGTTACTACTCTTGCTGACACTACCGATGCAACTACTGCAGCAGCACCAGCAACAACTCTTGCTGACTCTACCGATGCAACGACTACAGCAGCACCAGCTACTACTCTTGCTGACTCTACCGATGCAACGACTACAGTAGCACCAGCTACTACTGTTGCTTACTTTACCGATGCAGCTACTACAGAAGCACCAGCTACTACTCTTGCTGACACTACCGATGCAACTACTACAGCAGCACCAGCTATAACTCTTGCTGACTCTACCGATGCAACGACTACAGCAGCACCAGCTACTACTCTTGCTGACTCTACCGATGCAACGACTACAGTAGCACCAGCTACTACTGTTGCTGACTTTACCGATGCAGCTACAACAGAAGCACCAGCTACTACTCTTGCTGACACTACCGATGCAACTACTACAGCAGCACCAGCTACTACTCTTGCTGACTCTACCGATGCAACGACTACAGCAGCACCAGCTACTACTCTTGCTGACTCTACCGATGCAACGACTACAGTAGCACCAGCTACTACTGTTGCTGACTCTACCGATGCAGCTACTACAGAAGCACCAGCTACTACTCTTACTGACACTACCGATGCAACGACTACAGTAGCACCAGCTACAACTCTTAATGATTCAACCGATGCAACTACTACAGCAGCACCAGCTACTACTCTTGCTGACTCCACCGATGCAACTACTACAGCAGCACCAGCTACTACTCTAGCTGACTCTACCGATGCAACAACTACAGCAGCACCAGCAACTACTCTTGCTGACTCTACCGATGCAACTACTACAGCAGCACCAGCTACTACTCTTGCTGACTCTACCGATGCAACGACTACAGCAGCACCAGCTACTACTCCTGCTGACTCTACCGATGCAACGACTACAGTAGCACCAGCTACTACTGTTGCTGACTCTACCGATGCAACTACTACAGCAGCACCAGCTACTACTCTTGCTGACTCTACCGATGCAACTACTACAGAAGCACCAGCTACTACTATTGCTGACACTACCGATGCAACTTCTACAGCAGCACCAGCTACTACTCTTGCTGACACTACCGATGCAACTACTACAGCAGCACCAGCAACAACTCTTGCTGACTCTACCGATGCAACGACTTCAGCAGCACCAGCTACTACTCTTGCTGACTCTACCGATGCAACGACTACAGTAGCACCAGCTACTACTGTTGCTGACTTTACCGATGCAGCTACTACAGAAGCACCAGCTACTACTCTTGCTGACACTACCGATGCAACTACTACAGTAGCACCAGCTACTACTGTTGCTGACTCTACCGATGCAGCTACTACAGAAGCACCAGCTACTACTCTTACTGACACTACCGATGCAACGACTACAGTAGCACCAGCTACAACTCTTAATGACTCAACCGATGCAACTACTACAGCAGCACCAGCTACTACTCTTGCTGACTCCACCGATGCAACTACTACAGCAGCACCAGCTACTACTCTAGCTGACTCTACCGATGCAACAACTACAGCAGCACCAGCAACTACTCTTGCTGAATCTACCGATGCATTTACTACAGAAGCACCAGCTACTCCTATTGCTGACACTACCGATGCAACTTCTACAGCAGCACCAGCTACTACTCTAGCTGACTCTACCGATGCAACAACTACAGCAGCACCAGCAACTACTCTTGCTTACTCTACCGATGCAATTACTACAGAAGCATTAGCTACTACTATTGCTGACACTACCGATGCAATTTCTACAGCAGCACCAGCTTCTACTGTTGCTGACTCTACCGATGCAACTACTACAGAAGCACCAGCTACTACTCTTGCTGACTCTACCGATGCAACTACTACAGAAGCACCAGTTACTACTATTGCTGACACTACCGCTGCAACTTCTACAGCAGCACCAGCTACGACTCTTGCTGACACTACCGATGCAACTTCTACAGAAGCACCAGCAACAACTCTTGCTGACTCTACCGATGCAACGACTACAGCAGCACCAGCTACTACTCTTGCTGACTCTACCGATGCAACGACTACAGTAGCACCAGCTACTACTGTTGCTGACACTACCGATGCAACTACTACAGCAGCACAAGCTACTACTCTTGCTGACTCTACCGATGCAACGACTACAGCAGCACCAGCTACTACTCTTGCTGACTCTACCGATGCAACGACTACAGTAGCACCAGCTACTACTGTTGCTGACTTTACCGATGCAGCTACTACAGAAGCACCAGCTACTACTCTTGCTGACACTACCGATGCAACTACTACAGCAGCACCAGCTACTACTCTTGCTGACTCTACCGATGCAACGACTACAGCAGCACCAGCTACTACTCTTGCTGACTCTACCGATGCAACGACTACAGTAGCACCAGCTACTACTGTTGCTGACTCTACCGATGCAGATACTACAGAAGCACCAGCTACTACTCTTGCTGACTCTACCGATGCAACGACTACAGCAGCACCAGCTACTACTCTAGCTGACTCTACCGATGCAACTACTACAGCAGCACCAGCTACTACTCTAGCTGACTCTACTGATGCAACAACTACAGCAGCACCAGCAACTACAATTGCTGACTCTACCGATGCAACGACTACAGTAGAACCAGCTACTACTGTTGCTGACTCTACCGATGCAGCTACTACAGAAGCACCAGCTACTACTGTTGCTGACTTTACCGACGCAGCTACTACAGCAGCACCAGCTACTACTCTTGCTGACTCTACCGATGCAACTACTACAGAAGCACCAGCTACTACTATTGCTGACACTACCGATGCAACTTCTACAGCAGCACCAGCTACTACTCTTGCTGACACTACCGATGCAACTACTACAGCAGCACCAGCAACAACTCTTGCTGACTCTACCGATGCAACGACTACAGCAGCACCAGCTACTACTCTTGCTGACTCTACCGATGCAACGACTACAGTAGCACCAGCTACTACTGTTGCTGACTTTACCGATGCAGCTACAACAGAAGCACCAGCTACTACTCTTGCTGACACTACCGATGCAACTACTACAGCAGCACCAGCTACTACTCTTGCTGACTCTACCGATGCAACGACTACAGCAGCACCAGCTACTACTCTTGCTGACTCTACCGATGCAACGACTACAGTAGCACCAGCTACTACTGTTGCTGACTCTACCGATGCAGCAACTACAGCAGCACCAGCTACTACTCTTGCTGACACTACCGATGCAACGACTACAGCAGCACCAGCAACTACTCTTGCTGAATCTACCGATGCATTTACTACAGAAGCACCAGCTACTCCTATTGCTGACACTACCGATGCAACTTCTACAGCAGCACCAGCTACTACTATAGCTGACTCTACCGATGCAACAACTACAGCAGCACCAGCAACTACTCTTGCTGACTCTACCGATGCAATTACTACAGAAGCATTAGCTACTACTCTTGCTGACTCTACCGATGCAACTACTACAGAAGCACCAGCTACTACTCTTGCTGACTCTACCGATGCAACTACTACAGAAGCACCAGCTACTACTCTTGCTGACTCTAGCGATGCAACTTCTACAGCAGCACAAGCTACTACTCTTGTTGACTCTACCGATGCAACGACTACAGCAGCACCAGCTACTACTCTTGCTGAATCTACCGATGCAACGACTACAGTAGCAACAGCTACTACTCTTGCTGACTCTTCCGATGCAACTACTACAGCAGCACCAGCAACTACTATTGCTGATTCTACCGATGCAACTACTACAGCAGCACCAACTACTACTCTTGCTGACACTACCGATGCAACGACTACAGTAGCACCAGCTACAACTCTTAATGACTCCACCGATGCAACTACTACAGCAGCACCAGCTACTACTCTTGCTGACTCTACCGATGCAACTACTACAGAAGCACCAGCTACTACTATTGCTGACACTACCGATGCAACTTCTACAGCAGCACCAGCTACTACTCTTGCTGACACTACCGATGCAACTACTACAGCAGCACCAGCAACAACTCTTGCTGACTCTACCGATGCAACGACTACAGCAGCACCAGCTACTACTCTTGCTGACTCTACCGATGCAACGACTACAGTAGCACCAGCTACTACTGTTGCTTACTTTACCGATGCAGCTACTACAGAAGCACCAGCTACTACTCTTGCTGACACTACCGATGCAACTACTACAGCAGCACCAGCTATAACTCTTGCTGACTCTACCGATGCAACGACTACAGCAGCACCAGCTACTACTCTTGCTGACTCTACCGATGCAACAACTACAGCAGCACCAGCAACTACTCTTGCTGACTCTACCGATGCAACTACTACAGCAGCACCAGCTACTACTCTTGCTGACTCTACCGATGCAACGACTACAGCAGCACCAGCTACTACTCCTGCTGACTCTACCGATGCAACGACTACAGTAGCACCAGCTACTACTGTTGCTGACTCTACCGATGCAACTACTACAGCAGCACCAGCTACTACTCTTGCTGACTCTACCGATGCAACTACTACAGAAGCACCAGCTACTACTATTGCTGACACTACCGATGCAACTTCTACAGCAGCACCAGCTACTACTCTTGCTGACACTACCGATGCAACTACTACAGCAGCACCAGCAACAACTCTTGCTGACTCTACCGATGCAACGACTTCAGCAGCACCAGCTACTACTCTTGCTGACTCTACCGATGCAACGACTACAGTAGCACCAGCTACTACTGTTGCTGACTTTACCGATGCAGCTACTACAGAAGCACCAGCTACTACTCTTGCTGACACTACCGATGCAACTACTACAGTAGCACCAGCTACTACTGTTGCTGACTCTACCGATGCAGCTACTACAGAAGCACCAGCTACTACTCTTACTGACACTACCGATGCAACGACTACAGTAGCACCAGCTACAACTCTTAATGACTCAACCGATGCAACTACTACAGCAGCACCAGCTACTACTCTTGCTGACTCCACCGATGCAACTACTACAGCAGCACCAGCTACTACTCTAGCTGACTCTACCGATGCAACAACTACAGCAGCACCAGCAACTACTCTTGCTGACTCTACCGATGCATTTACTACAGAAGCACCAGCTACTCCTATTGCTGACACTACCGATGCAACTTCTACAGCAGCACCAGCTACTACTCTAGCTGACTCTACCGATGCAACAACTACAGCAGCACCAGCAACTACTCTTGCTTACTCTACCGATGCAATTACTACAGAAGCATTAGCTACTACTATTGCTGACACTACCGATGCAATTTCTACAGCAGCACCAGCTTCTACTGTTGCTGACTCTACCGATGCAACTACTACAGAAGCACCAGCTACTACTCTTGCTGACTCTACCGATGCAACTACTACAGAAGCACCAGTTACTACTATTGCTGACACTACCGCTGCAACTTCTACAGCAGCACCAGCTACGACTCTTGCTGACACTACCGATGCAACTTCTACAGAAGCACCAGCAACAACTCTTGCTGACTCTACCGATGCAACGACTACAGCAGCACCAGCTACTACTCTTGCTGACTCTACCGATGCAACGACTACAGTAGCACCAGCTACTACTGTTGCTGACACTACCGATGCAACTACTACAGCAGCACAAGCTACTACTCTTGCTGACTCTACCGATGCAACGACTACAGCAGCACCAGCTACTACTCTTGCTGACTCTACCGATGCAACGACTACAGTAGCACCAGCTACTACTGTTGCTGACTCTACCGATGCAACTACTACAGAAGCACCAGCTACTACTCTTGCTGACACTACCGATGCAACTACTACAGCAGCACCAGCTACTACTCTTGCTGACTCTACCGATGCAACGACTACAGCAGCACCAGCTACTACTCTTGCTGACTCTACCGATGCAACGACTACAGTAGCACCAGCTACTACTGTTGCTGACTCTACCGATGCAACTACTACAGAAGCACCAGCTACTACTCTTGCTGACTCTACCGATGCAACGACTACAGCAGCACCAGCTACTACTCTAGCTGACTCTACCGATGCAACGACTACAGCAGCACCAGCTACTACTCTAGCTGACTCTACTGATGCAACAACTACAGCAGCACCAGCAACTACAATTGCTGACTCTACCGATGCAACGACTACAGTAGAACCAGCTACTACTGTTGCTGACTCTACCGATGCAGCTACTACAGAAGCACCAGCTACTACTGTTGCTGACTTTACCGACGCAGCTACTACAGAAGCACCAGCTACTACTCTTGCTGACTCTACCGATGCAACTACTACAGAAGCACCAGCTACTACTATTGCTGACACTACCGATGCAACTTCTACAGCAGCACCAGCTACTACTCTTGCTGACACTACCGATGCAACTACTACAGCAGCACCAGCAACAACTCTTGCTGACTCTACCGATGCAACGACTACAGCAGCACCAGCTACTACTCTTGCTGACTCTACCGATGCAACGACTACAGTAGCACCAGCTACTACTGTTGCTGACTTTACCGATGCAACTACAACAGAAGCACCAGCTACTACTCTTGCTGACACTACCGATGCAACTACTACAGCAGCACCAGCTACTACTCTTGCTGACTCTACCGATGCAACGACTACAGCAGCACCAGCTACTACTCTTGCTGACTCTACCGATGCAACGACTACAGTAGCACCAGCTACTACTGTTGCTGACTCTACCGATGCAGCAACTACAGAAGCACCAGCTACTACTCTTACTGACACTACCGATGCAACGACTACAGCAGCACCAGCAACTACTCTTGCTGAATCTACCGATGCATTTACTACAGAAGCACCAGCTACTCCTATTGCTGACACTACCGATGCAACTTCTACAGCAGCACCAGCTACTACTATAGCTGACTCTACCGATGCAACAACTACAGCAGCACCAGCAACTACTCTTGCTGACTCTACCGATGCAATTACTACAGAAGCATTAGCTACTACTCTTGCTGACTCTACCGATGCAACTACTACAGAAGCACCAGCTACTACTCTTGCTGACTCTACCGATGCAACTACTACAGAAGCACCAGCTACTACTCTTGCTGACTCTAGCGATGCAACTTCTACAGCAGCACAAGCTACTACTCTTGTTGACTCTACCGATGCAACGACTACAGCAGCACCAGCTACTACTCTTGCTGAATCTACCGATGCAACGACTACAGTAGCAACAGCTACTACTCTTGCTGACTCTTCCGATGCAACTACTACAGCAGCACCAGCAACTACTATTGCTGATTCTACCGATGCAACTACTACAGCAGCACCAACTACTACTCTTGCTGACACTACCGATGCAACGACTACAGTAGCACCAGCTACAACTCTTAATGACTCCACCGATGCAACTACTACAGCAGCACCAGCTACTACTCTTGCTGACTCTACCGATGCAACTACTACAGAAGCACCAGCTACTACTATTGCTGACACTACCGATGCAACTTCTACAGCAGCACCAGCTACTACTCTTGCTGACACTACCGATGCAACTACTACAGCAGCACCAGCAACAACTCTTGCTGACTCTACCGATGCAACGACTACAGCAGCACCAGCTACTACTCTTGCTGACTCTACCGATGCAACGACTACAGTAGCACCAGCTACTACTGTTGCTTACTTTACCGATGCAGCTACTACAGAAGCACCAGCTACTACTCTTGCTGACACTACCGATGCAACTACTACAGCAGCACCAGCTATAACTCTTGCTGACTCTACCGATGCAACGACTACAGCAGCACCAGCTACTACTCTTGCTGACTCTACCGATGCAACGACTACAGTAGCACCAGCTACTACTGTTGCTGACTTTACCGATGCAGCTACAACAGAAGCACCAGCTACTACTCTTGCTGACACTACCGATGCAACTACTACAGCAGCACCAGCTACTACTCTTGCTGACTCTACCGATGCAACGACTACAGCAGCACCAGCTACTACTCTTGCTGACTCTACCGATGCAACGACTACAGTAGCACCAGCTACTACTGTTGCTGACTCTACCGATGCAGCTACTACAGAAGCACCAGCTACTACTCTTACTGACACTACCGATGCAACGACTACAGTAGCACCAGCTACAACTCTTAATGATTCAACCGATGCAACTACTACAGCAGCACCAGCTACTACTCTTGCTGACTCCACCGATGCAACTACTACAGCAGCACCAGCTACTACTCTAGCTGACTCTACCGATGCAACAACTACAGCAGCACCAGCAACTACTCTTGCTGAATCTACCGATGCATTTACTACAGAAGCACCAGCTACTCCTATTGCTGACACTACCGATGCAACTTCTACAGCAGCACCAGCTACTACTCTAGCTGACTCTACCGATGCAACAACTACAGCAGCACCAGCAACTACTCTTGCTGACTCTACCGATGCAATTACTACAGAAGCATTAGCTACTACTATTGCTGACACTACCGATGCAACTTCTACAGCAGCACCAGCTACTACTCTTGCTGACTCTACCGATGCAACTACTACAGAAGCACCAGCTACTACTCTTGCTGACTCTACCGATGCAACTACTACAGAAGCACCAGTTACTACTATTGCTGACACTACCGCTGCAACTTCTACAGCAGCACCAGCTACGACTCTTGCTGACACTACCGATGCAACTTCTACAGCAGCACCAGCAACAACTCTTGCTGACTCTACCGATGCAACGACTACAGCAGCACCAGCTACTACTCTTGCTGACTCTACCGATGCAACGACTACAGTAGCACCAGCTACTACTGTTGCTGACACTACCGATGCAACTACTACAGCAGCACAAGCTACTACTCTTGCTGACTCTACCGATGCAACGACTACAGCAGCACCAGCTACTACTCTTGCTGAATCTACCGATACAACGACTACAGTAGCACCAGCTACTACTCTAGCTGACTCTACCGATGCAACAACTACAGCAGCACCAGCAACTACTATTGCTGACACTACCGCTGCAACTTCTACAGCAGCACCAGCTACGACTCTTGCTGACACTACCGATGCAACTTCTACAGCAGCACCAGCAACAACTCTTGCTGACTCTACCGATGCAACAACTACAGCAGCACCAGCAACTACTATTGCTGATTCTACCGATGCAACTACTACAGCAGCACCAACTACTACTCTTGCTGACTCTACCGATGCAACTACTACAGCAGCACCAGCTACTACTCTTGCTGACTCTACCGATGCAACGACTACAGCAGCACCAGCTACTACTCCTGCTGACTCTACCGATGCAACGACTACAGTAGCACCAGCTACTACTGTTGCTGACTCTACCGATGCAACTACTACAGCAGCACCAGCTACTACTCTTGCTGACTCTACCGATGCAACTACTACAGAAGCACCAGCTACTACTATTGCTGACACTACCGATGCAACTTCTACAGCAGCACCAGCTACTACTCTTGCTGACACTACCGATGCAACTACTACAGCAGCACCAGCAACAACTCTTGCTGACTCTACCGATGCAACGACTTCAGCAGCACCAGCTACTACTCTTGCTGACTCTACCGATGCAACGACTACAGTAGCACCAGCTACTACTGTTGCTGACTCTACCGATGCAGCTACTACAGAAGCACCAGCTACTACTCTTGCTGACACTACCGATGCAACTACTACAGTAGCACCAGCTACTACTGTTGCTGACTCTACCGATGCAGCTACTACAGAAGCACCAGCTACTACTCTTACTGACACTACCGATGCAACGACTACAGTAGCACCAGCTACAACTCTTAATGACTCAACCGATGCAACTACTACAGCAGCACCAGCTACTACTCTTGCTGACTCCACCGATGCAACTACTACAGCAGCACCAGCTACTACTCTAGCTGACTCTACCGATGCAACAACTACAGCAGCACCAGCAACTACTCTTGCTGAATCTACCGATGCATTTACTACAGAAGCACCAGCTACTCCTATTGCTGACACTACCGATGCAACTTCTACAGCAGCACCAGCTACTACTCTAGCTGACTCTACCGATGCAACAACTACAGCAGCACCAGCAACTACTCTTGCTGACTCTACCGATGCAATTACTACAGAAGCATTAGCTACTACTATTGCTGACACTACCGATGCAACTTCTACAGCAGCACCAGCTTCTACTTTTGCTGACTCTACCGATGCAACTACTACAGAAGCACCAGCTACTACTCTTGCTGACTCTACCGATGCAACTACTACAGAAGCACCAGTTACTACTATTGCTGACACTACCGCTGCAACTTCTACAGCAGCACCAGCTACGACTCTTGCTGACACTACCGATGCAACTTCTACAGAAGCACCAGCAACAACTCTTGCTGACTCTACCGATGCAACGACTACAGCAGCACCAGCTACTACTCTTGCTGACTCTACCGATGCAACGACTACAGTAGCACCAGCTACTACTGTTGCTGACACTACCGATGCAACTACTACAGCAGCACAAGCTACTACTCTTGCTGACTCTACCGATGCAACGACTACAGCAGCACCAGCTACTACTCTTGCTGAATCTACCGATACAACGACTACAGTAGCACCAGCTACTACTCGAGCTGACTCTACCGATGCAACAACTACAGCAGCACCAGCAACTACTATTGCTGACACTACCGCTGCAACTTCTACAGCAGCACCAGCTACGACTCTTGCTGACACTACCGATGCAACTTCTACAGCAGCACCAGCTACTACTCTTGCTGACTCTACCGATGCAACGACTACAGTAGCACCAGCTACTACTGTTGCTGACACTACCGATGCAACTACTACAGAAGCACCAGCAACAACTCTTGCTGACTCTTCCGATGCAACGACTACAGCAGCACCAGCTACTACTCTTGCTGACTCTACCGATGCATTTACTACAGAAGCACCAGCTACTACTATTGCTGACACTACCGATGCAACTACTACAGCAGCACAAGCTACTACTCTTGCTGACTCTACCGATGCAACGACTACAGCAGCACCAGCTACTACTCTTGCTGAATCTACCGATACAACGACTACAGTAGCACCAGCTACTACTCTAGCTGACTCTACCGATGCAACAACTACAGCAGCACCAGCAACTACAATTGCTGACTCTACTGATGCATTAACTACAGCAGCACCAGCTACTACAATTGCTGACACTACCGATGCAACTTCTACAGCAGCACCAGCTACTACTCTTGCTGACTCCACCGATGCAACTACTACAGCAGCACCAGCTACTACTCTAGCTGACTCTACCGATGCAACAACTACAGCAGCACCAGCAACTACTCTTGCTGACTCTACCGATGCAATTACTACAGAAGCATTAGCTACTACTATTGCTGACACTACCGATGCAACTACTACAGCAGCACCAGCTACTACTCTTGCTGACTCTACCGATGCAACGACTACAGCAGCACCAGCTACTACTCTTGCTGACTCTACCGATGCAACGACCACAGTAGCACCAGCTATTACTGTTGCTGTTTCTACCGATGCAACGACTACAATAGAACCAGCTTCTACTGTTGCTGACTCTACCGATGCAGCTACTACAGAAGCACCAGCTACTACTGTTGCTGACTTTACCAATGCAGCTACTACAGAAGCACCAGCTACTTCTCTGGCTGACACTACCGATGCAACTACTACAGCAGCACCAGCTACTACTCTTGCTGACTCTACCGATGCAACGACTACAGCAGCACCAGCCACTACTCTTGCTGACTCTACCGATGCAACGACTACAGTAGCACCAGCTACTACTCTTGCTGACTCTACCGATGCAACGACTACAGTAACACCAGCTACTACTGTTGCTGACTCTACCAATGCAACTACTACAGTAGCACCAGCTACTACTCTTGCTGACTCTACCGATGCAACGACTACAGTAGCACCAGCTACTACTGTTGCTGACTCTACCGATGCAACGACTACAGCAGCACCAGCTACAACTCTTAATGACTCCACCGATGCAACTACTACAGCAGCACCAGCTACTACTCTTGCTGACTCTACCGATGCAACTACTACAGCAGCACCAGCTACTACTCTTGCTGACACTACCGATGCAACTACTACAGCAGCACCAGCTACTACTCTTGCTGACTCTACCGATGCAACTTCTACAGCAGCACCAGCTACGACTCTTGCTGACACTACCGATGCAACTTCTACAGCAGCACCAGCAACAACTCTTGCTGACTCTACCGATGCAACGACTACAGCAGCACCAGCTACTACTCTTGCTGACTCTACCGATGCATTTACTACAGAAGCACCAGCTACTACTATTGCTGACACTACCGATGCAACTTCTACAGCAGCACCAGCTACTACTCTTGCTGACTCTACCGATGCAACTACTACAGCAGCACAAGCTACTACTCTTGCTGACTCTACCGATGCAACGACTACAGCAGCACCAGCTACTACTCTTGCTGAATCTACCGATGCAACGACTACAGCAGCACCAGCTACTACTCTTGCTGACTCTACCGATGCAACTACTACAGCAGCACCAGCTACTACTCTAGCTGACTCTACTGATGCAACAACTACAGCAGCACCAGCAACTACTATTGCTGACTCTACCGATGCAACTACTACAGCAGCACCAGCAACTATTCTTGCTGACACTACCGATGCAACTACTACAGCAGCACCAGCTACTACTCTTGCTGACTCTACCGATGCAACGACTACAGCAGCACCAGCTACTACTCTTGCTGACTCTACCGATGCAACGACTACAGTAGCACCAGCTATTACTGTTGCTGTTTCTACCGATGCAACGACTACAATAGAACCAGCTTCTACTGTTGCTGACTCTACCGATGCAGCTACTACAGAAGCACCAGCTACTACTGTTGCTGACTTTACCAATGCAGCTACTACAGAAGCACCAGCTACTTCTCTGGCTGACACTACCGATGCAACTACTACAGCAGCACCAGCTACTACTCTTGCTGACTCTACCGATGCAACGACTACAGCAGCACCAGCTACTACTCTTGCTGACTCTACCGATGCAACGACTACAGTAGCACCAGCTACTACTCTTGCTGACTCTACCGATGCAACGACTACAGTAACACCAGCTACTACTGTTGCTGACTCTACCGATGCAACTACTACAGTAGCACCAGCTACTACTCTTGCTGACTCTACCGATGCAACGACTACAGTAGCACCAGCTACTACTGTTGCTGACTCTACCGATGCAACGACTACAGCAGCACCAGCTACAACTCTTAATGACTCCACCGATGCAACTACTCCAGCAGCACCAGCTACTACTCTTGCTGACTCTACCGATGCAACTACTACAGCAGCACCAGCTACTACTCTTGCTGACACTACCGATGCAACTACTACAGCAGCACCAGCTACTACTCTTGCTGACTCTACCGATGCAACTTCTACAGCAGCACCAGCTACTACTCTTGCTGACACTACCGTTGCAACGACTACAGTAGCACCAGCTACAACTCTTACTGACTCCACCGATGCAACGACTACAGTAGCACCAGCTACTACTCTTGCTGACTCTTCCGATGCAACTACTACAGCAGCACCAGCTACTACTCTTGCTGACTCAACCGATGCATTTTCTACAGCAGCACCAGCTACTACTCTTGCTGACTCTACCGATGCAACTACTACAGCAGCACAAGCTACTACTCTTGCTGACTCTACCGATGCAACGACTACAGCAGCACCAGCTACTACTCTTGCTGAATCTACCGATGCAACGACTACAGTAGCACCAGCTACTACTCTTGCTGACTCTTCCGATGCAACTACTACAGCAGCACCAGCTACTACTCTTGCTGACTCTAGCGATGCAACAACTACAGCAGCACCAGCTACTACTCTAGCTGACTCTACTGATGCAACAACTACAGCAGCACCAGCAACTACTATTGCTGACTCTACCGATGCAACAACTACAGCAGCACCAGCAACTACTATTGCTGACTCTTTCGATGCAACAACTACAGCAGCACCAGCAACTACTATTGCTGACTCTACCGATGCAACTACTACAGCAGCACCAGCTACTACTCTTGCTGACACTACCGATGCAACTACTACAGCAGCACCAGCTACTACTCTTGCTGACTCTACCGATGCAACAACTACAGCAGCACCAGCTACTACTCTTGCTGACTCTACCGATGCAACAACTACAGCAGCACCAGCAACTACTATTGCTGACTCTACCGATGCAACAACTACAGCAGCACCAGCAACTACTATTGCTGACTCTACCGATGCAACTACTACAGCAGCACCAGCTACTTCTCTTGCTGACTCTACCGATGCAACGACTACAGCAGCACCACCTACTACTCTTGCTGACTCTACCGATGCAACGACTACAGTAGCACCAGCTACTACTGTTGCTGACTCTACCGATGCAGCTACAACAGAAGCACCAGCTACTACTCTTACTGACACTACCGATGCAACGACTACAGTAGCACCAGCTACAACTCTTAATGACTCCACCGATGCAACTACTACAGCAGCACCAGCTACAACTATTGCTGACTCTACCGATGCAACTACTACAGCATTACCAGCTACTACTCTTGCTGACACTACCGATGCAACGACTACAGTATCACCAGCTACTACTCCTCCTGACTCTGCCAATGCAACTTCTACAGCAGCACCAGCTACTACTCTTGCTGACTCTACCGATGCATTTTCTACATCAGCATCAGCTACTACTCTTGCTGATTCTCCTTATGCAACTTCTACAGCAGCTCTAAATGCAACTACTACAGCACAACCAGCTACTTTTCTGAATGCAACTACTACAGCAGCACCAGCTTCTACTTCGAATGCTGTCTCTTCCAATGCAACTACTACAGCATCTTCACCTACTACTCTGAAAACTGCCTCTTCCAATGCAACTACTACAGCAGCACCAGCTACTACTCCAAATGCTGTCTCTACTAATGCAACTACTACAGCATCGTCACGTACTACTCTGAAAACTGCCTCTTCCAATGCAACTACTACAGCAGCACCAGCTACTACTTCAAATGCTGTCTCTACTAATGCAACTACTACAGCATCCTCACGTACTACTCTGAGAGCTGACTCTACCGATACAACTAGAAGACATAAGAGACCAAAATACGACTAGTATTTTATTTAATGAAACGTTTATTTTATGAAATGATTAATAATGAAACGCTTTTACAATGTCTATGAATATCTAACGGATAAATCTAATAATAATACGTCATAATTATTTTCTTAATTAGAATAATAAAAATAAAAATAAATAATAGTTTTACACTTCTATATATACACACTATACAATTATATAACACTAGCTGGTGCCCGCGACTTCTTCCGCGTGAAAATTTTGATGTGTTTGTAAAACTGCCTCGTTGATTTAGTGGTCACAAGCGCGACTACTAAGCATCAGGTCCTGGGTTAGATTCCCGGGTTAAGCAGTGTTGAAAAAAAAAGTATATTTCAATTACATTAAGTTATAACACCGATTATTTAGAGGTCACCTTTTAAGCAAGCAGATGCTTGTGTTAGGTGACTCCGCTCTTCCACTTAACATTAAACAATGTATTCAATTGAAAAAAATACTTGATTTAGTTTTATTGGGTTATTCCGGCAGGAATTTCTCACGGAATCTATGCAGATTGGTTGATGGCAATAGGCACGCCCCCTATTACATAAGACTTAAACATAACTGGCGACATGTGGGTGTACGATTTAGTTACACCTCTGCCTAACCTTTGTTATGTGTGAGAACTGACTGCCTGATCAAAATGTGTTAATGTGGGTGATGACTACAAATTAAAGGCGTCCTTTTGGGTGCTGTAATTCTGAGTGGCAGAGGTCCGAAACCAATTTAAATGGCGTTGAGGTGACGATAGTGCTTAAAAACGGACCGACACAACTTTCTTTTCAAAGTAATCCATCAAACATCTTGTTGGGTGCTATTTATTCTAATAGCGTTCTATATACAACATTAAATGACTTATTATTTACTTATTTTGAAGTTTCCGGGCACTGAACAACCAACATATCATTTGACCGCGTGAGAAGCATGGAGTGCAGGATTGAATGCCTGTCACTTTTAAGGTTTGGCCCTGGCATCTGTTGATTATCATTGTAAAAGCCAATTTTAAGGGACATTCTTAAATTGAAATGGCAATTTATTTGGAATAATGGGTGTGCGGAGAATTTAAACGCTCTCTCCTTTATCAGTTCCGTTTTTATAATGTTATTGCCCAGCTCTGTGATAGCCTGGAGGCCTAAAATGGCCGCCCCATCAGAATCAATATTAACCACATCAAAAATTCAAAATTCTAAAATAGACTTTAGTCATTTCAAGAATTCCAAATTCCCAACGTGATTCATATTATGAGTCTGACAAAGCAGCCATTTTAGGCCCCCTGGTGCCGTTGCGTATTCTGGGTGCATCAAGTTTTTGCATCAGCAGAACTGGAATACCACCTTTAAGCGCCAGCTGCTGATGGGACAGTGCGCTCGTTAACTCCAGGGAGTTGAGAAATTCAACGGGGTAGGCAATACCATCGTCATCAGCCATCACAGTGTCTATGGATGTGTATACTTCTGAATCACCGACGATCTTGTAATTTGTTGCTGTTTTTCCGACTCTTTTATTCTTTGGCGGCCTATGGCCTACAGGTAGTTGTTCCGGGTCTGGCTGTTTGTGTTTGTGAGTTTAAATGTTTGTAAACACACCCATGATACAGGAGAAATTTCTAGTATGAGGCTAAACTTTTGCGGTCTCCGCGGAGTTGGGCAAGCTGATGATTCAGCACAAATGTAAATATGTGATGGCACAGTTGCCGCAGTGGCTGAGCAATGACTGCGGCGTTGCGTGTCGTGGGTTCGATTCCTTTACGGATAAATTTACATCTTGGATTTTATTCAAATTTTAATTTTGTTTTCATTTTTAAACCTTTTTGAGTTTTTTTTTTTCGTACTGTGTAAATTGGTCAAGTTTAATTCAAATTACTGATTACCTGCCTTTTGAATGGTTAAAAAAACTAAAACTCAAGACTATTTTGTACTGATCATAAAGCATTAGCCGCCATTGGCCATTGGCATTTGGGTCGTGTGGTATCCGGCAGAGTAGAATAGAACACAACTAAAAACATGCACCAATGAAAACCAAACCCATAACTGACAACTGCATCAAAATCAGACTTTTTTGTTTTTTGTTTTGGAGAAAATTGCCAACTTGTATTTGCACAAAAAACGTTTGCTGCAGCGCCCCCTGGTAAGTTGTCACCGTAAAACTTATCTAAGAACATGCACTAATTAAACCCAAACCCATAACTGAAAACTATATGAAAATCGGACTAGCAGTTTTGGAGAAAAATAGCAACTTGTACTTGCACAAAAAATGTTTGCTGCCGCGCCCCCTGGTGAGTTTATTTATTTAGGTAACCAACAGCGAATACAAAAAAAATAAGCTTGATGTAGTTATTTTAGCCAATTATAGGTTTCCCTGTATAACTGGGATTATTATAACACATGCGAACGGATTAATGCCAAATATTTCCTAAAATAAAATTACAAAACAATACAAAATAAATTTCAAGTTAAATTTAGATGTCAATTTTGAAAAATTTAAAACAAAAAGATTGAATAAAAGATAGTACAAGAAAAAGATTGGTTGCTTGAGTTGTCACCGTAAAACCTATCTAAGAACATGCACCAATTAAACCCGAACCCATAATTGAAAATTGCATTAACATCGGACAAGTAGTTTTGGAGAAAAATGGCAACATGTATTTGCACAAACAAACAAACACACAAACAAACATCCTCTCACCCCAAACGCATATACCGTCTCCGTTCCGTCGTGGGAATGTAAACGTATAATTGTGAATGTCTAATAGTAGACAAATAATTTGCAATAACATGATATTGCGACTATAAATCAAGATGTAAGCTATCCTATCTTTCAAGTTGGATCAATCTGCACACGGTGTACAACTTTGACTAAAATTGGTTAAGTAGTGTTATGTAGGAGTCCATCGCGGACAAACAACGTGACACGTAATTTATATTATATTAAGATTAGTAGACACGCTACGAATCTACGATCGATTGAGGAACTTACATTGATGATATGCATTACTGTGGCTTAGATAGTACTTTTAAGACGTACACTAATGGTGGGTGACCTAATAATTCAGAGGACTGGATAGATTTTAGAGGAGAATTTAAATAGAAGTCGTTTTAATTACTACCCTCAATATATAACCCTCATTTTGCCGCTACAACAAACCACTGAAGTAAACTGATTTATTTAAAAAAAATGTCACCTTTTGTATTCGACGCTGTAAACATCATTTTTTTTCCTATATTGGAACAGATGCAAATAGCTTGAAAAAAAACAGAATAATTTGACTTTTATATCTATTCAAAACAAATAATACCTATGTTTGTTTTGTTGTAGGTTAACGTACATCAATATTCTATGTTTGTTAAAATTTAATAATTACTACGCAAGTGATATTGTATTTAATACAATATCACTTGCGTAGGTAGTGTAATTACAAAACATTATTATAGGTTTATTTTAAAAGGCACAAACAACTTATTATTGATCATCTTTACACAGAATGTTTTTAATTGCCTTTGAAAAATTATACAATGTATTAATGCAGCTGTAGAGCCTTTGCGCTGGGACAATGCTGTGTTCAAATGGCTATAACTCTTAAAATAAAAGGTGTTGAGTTAATATTTTGATATCATTTTGTAGGTTAACTCAAATACTTCTCATTTAATATAAAAATATTCCGAGGCTAATTTTGCACCAGAGTAAAAAATGTAAAAAAAGAAGTAATTTTTATGTAGAATTTCGTTTTTTTTTTTTTTTTTTTCTCTATATGCAAATTTTCAAATAAATTTATTGAATAATTTGATAGCCTCGTTGTTAACCCTTACAATAAGATCATTTGCACGTCTCTAGGTCTCTTACATTCAAAGATATTAGCATTTCATTGAACATATCCTAGATCAACCGGTTAGAAAAACAAAATGGCTGCCATTCGACGACCCGAATGGCGCAGCGGTAGTGAGGCTGTTCTTAGGGTCCGGGTTCGAATCCCGGTCGGAGCAAATGTTTGTGTAATGAGCATGGACATTTGTTTCCGAGTCATGGATGTTTTTATGTATAATAAGTATGTATTTACAAACAAAAATTATCTATGTAGTATATCAACTATCTAGTGTCCACGACACAAGCCTCGTTGCTTAGTGTGGCACTAGATGGCGCTGTGTGTAATGTCCAGCGATATTTATTTATTTTTATTATTTATTCGCGGGGTGTGGGTTAGGAGGACTATTTTTGTCGATAGAAATGAGTAAATAATAATATGTCTTTAAAATATCGTTAACTGGTAGCCAAACACATTGTTTATGGGAGTGTTCAAAATGGTGTACTTAATAGGTGGTAACCGTTTGAGTTGGTGTCATTTCCAGCCCGCATAATTATGTACGAAGTGAACCGAAGGGCAGCTTGTTCGGAACGCCTATCATCGTCATCTGCGTAGCCTTTTCCCAATTATGTTGGGGTCGGCTTCCAGTTTAACCGGATGCAGCTGAATACCTGTATTTTACATGGAACGACTGCCTGTCTGACCCCCACAACCCAGTTAGTACTGCGTAATAAGATACCCCCTTGGTAAACCTGGTTGTCAGACTTTTTGGGCCACTGACTACCTTTAACGACTGTTAAAGATCTGCAAATGACAGCCGGGACCAATGGCTTAACGCTTTTTCGGAACGCCTTTAAAGGGTGGAATTTTTCAACGCCACCTGGAGGGAAAGTACTCTAAATATTGGAGATAGCAAATTTTACTCAAAGGAATCATTCCTTTATTTTTTTAAAGAAACAAATTTGCATTCACAGACTTCGGGAATTCACTTGCCACACTCGGGAATCGAACCGGCTAAAATTCGAAAAAATTACACACTGTACTTTTACGGAATCAAGCGATAAGGTCAATCATTAAGAATCAAATCTCACCTAAGGATGGACTTATGAGTAAAAGTGTTATCTTACCCCATTGAATTTATAACACTTTAGATTTAATGGTTTTCCTTTCATTAAAATCATGTTTGTTAGAGACATTTGATCCATATGTTTGACTCTATCGATTGATGACTAAAAGTACAGGGTTGTTATTTTTTCGATTTATAGTTGGTTCGATTCCTGAGTGCGGCAAGTGAAATCTCGAAAATCTATGAGTGCAGATTCGTTTCTTTAAAAAAATAAAGGAATGTTTACTTTGAGTAAAATTTGCTATCTCCAGGAATTTAGGGTATTTTCCCTCCAGGTGGCGGGCGTTGAAAAATTCCACCCGATACCTGAATTCATTTGATCAATATCTTGTCTTTATCCCAAATTTTTTGGAGTCAGCGCAGCAAGTCAGAAAGCGTCTTCCATACTGACAAGTAATGAATTTTCTTTTTTTTCAAATTCCAACTGTGTATTTTTTATTTCATTATCTTGTAGAAAAGTTGTTCTGTTTCATGGTCCGAGAGACCACACGGGAGGTCTTGCGTTTATTATGTTACACCTTGGACATAATAAAAAAATACTCAATTTATAAAACCTTTTTCTACAAAGTACCAACAAGCGTACCTACAAACAGCAAAACACGTGGTCCCCCTCCTTTAAAAAATACCGGTATCAAGTTCAGGTATCCAATTCCGTCGCACTTTACCGCTAGTTAAGACGTTCCTGTATCATTTTACGTAAACAAACTTCCCTCCCGACTTTATGGAGGGGAAGTGCAATTATTTACTGAGATTGCACGCCGCACGGCGTTTAGGGTTTCACAGGGGCGATCCGAGAATTTGTTTATTAAGCACTTGTTAGATATTCATGTGGTTAGGAGTCATGGTTATAAATTGTCAGCGGAGGGTAGAATTTTGCTAATTGGACAGATGTATTTTGAGTTCTTTTTTTGTAGTTTTATCTTTATGTCGAGTTTTGTTTAGAGAAAATAATTGCCATCTAATAGAAGATTATACCACTCCACAGATGAGGGTTCATGAACGGCGCAGAAGTTTCTTCCCACAGATAATGGCACCTTCCACTTGGACACATGCCCTGCCACTGCGCCATCCATGCCATCGTCTTGAGATTGCTCTCTTGCTCATCACTGGTACCTTATCTTTGATTCTTAACTACTTAGTGTGTGGTCGTGTATTAAAAGGTAGTCGCTATTGTTCGAAGGGTGAAGCAGTTTTTGAGTTTGATGTTGTTTATCTACTAAGTTTCTAAACACAGAAAAATAGTATACCTGTTTCATCCACCAAGTTTCTGAACGCACCTTTTGACGTTTGACAGATACAGATTACGTTTCGTTGTCTGTGCGATGACGTTTTTGCTTGTCAGTGCAAGATTGGTTTGGAAAAAGCTTGCTTCCGTGGTCTTGTAATTTTGGTACACGCTGTTTCGTGTAATTATTGTTTGAAAACTTTGAGTCATTGTTAATCCGATACAATCTTGATCGGTGTTTGATATTTTGTTGACAATTGAGTGAAAATTGAGAAATCTCGCCATTTTGGGTCATGACCGCGAGTGATTTGTTGGTTATGTAGCCGGCCTTTTTGTTTTATTTGGACGCCGGTAATTTCCTAAATTCAGTGCTGGACGACTGTACATCCCCGATTGGGTTAGCAAACCGGGATAAAATTCAGTTGGACATTGGTGAAAGGTGCCACGTGTGTGATCGGAAGGTTTGTCCAGGGAGACGTCGGTACGTGCTGTGGGGCGCCCTTTGGTTGCTGTCGAATCTACATAACTACACATACACCACACAAACCACAGTTATACTTACACCCCACTCAGATACGACGTGACCAGGGACTACGTCACATCACCGGTACCAACGTGATGGTAAGTGTATCTAATAGTTGTTTTCCCTTTGTCGATTGAACAAATATTATTTTGATTAGGGCTCCGCGTAATCGCGGACATCGTGAGTCTGTTTGTGCAGTCTCACACAATACCTACCTAATGTTTTCATACATTTTCACAAGATTTATGTTCTCGCGAAAAACAGATGGTTTTGGGACGCACAGAGCAGAGAAAAAGACAGGGGAGCTCAGTCTGGTATTGCGTCTTCTGAAAACATTCTTTAGTGGGCCTAAGAAGGCGTATTGTCTGCGTCTGCGTACTTAAACACTATACTGATATCTAGTCCTATATTCAGTGTCATAAAAAACGTGCGCGAGGGTCTTTTCGCATTGTGGAAACGGACCATAAGAGGTCTACCAAAGCTGCGCCGTCGGTACGCCTTCGCTTTTCAGATCTCAGCCGTATTAGCCATCCATATTACTAACTAGCTGACGTCCCGCGGTTTCACCCGCGTAGTTCCCGTTCCCGTGGGAGTACGGGAATAAAATATGGCCTATAGCACTCATGAGTAATGTAGCTTTCTACCAGTGAAACAATTTTTAAAATTGGTTCATTACTTCCGGGGATTACCCCTTACATACAAACTTACAAACATACAAACAAAAATGTTACCTCTTTATAATATTATTATAGATATAAATTATGACTAGGTAAAATATCTAGAAACGCCAAACTTATGAAGGATGATTTCTAAATAACTAGCTGACCCACGCAACTTCGTCTGCGTCACATAAGAGAGAGAGAGAGGGTTAGAGAGAGTGTGAGTCAACCTTAAGAGATAGACATTATGCTATCGAGGACTTTTTTATTTTTTTAATAGGAGCATGCCATACATAATTGTCGCGTAACTTTAACCGTTTACGCAACGCACGCAACGGAAGCTCTCAAAAGTAATAATTGTTTCCCGTTTTTGCAACATTTTTCATTGCTGCACAGCTACTGTTGATTGTAGCGTGATGTTATATAACTTACATATATATATACTTATATAATATACTCATCAAGGTGCATGAAATGAGCCGAAAACACGATATTCTCCTTCTCTATCGTGTGGTTAGTGCCTAACCTGGTGTCAGAGTTTTTATGCCACCCATGGGCCTGTAACTTGGCTTTGAAATATCTCTCATGCATGCTGGTTTCCTCACGATGTTTTTCTTCACCGAAGCAAGTGATAATTATACAATACGCACATGAATCTGAAAACTCAGAGGTGCATGACTTGGGTTCCAACACGATTTTTTTCAATTTTAAATGGGACCAACTTTGAGATATACGCTTTTCACTAAAAAAGAATCATGCAAATCGGACCTCTCTGGAAAAAGTTTTGCGTCATCATCATCATCACCATCCACAGTCCGAATTCACCCACTCCTGGGTATGGGCCTCTCTTTGTTTGTGCTAAGCTCCACGCTCTTTCCGTTCCTAGGACGCCACTCGGTAACAGCTTTACTCCACCTGCCATCACCGCGCCTTACTAGGTGTCCTGTCCAACTCCATTTGAGTTATGCGTAGCCATACATAAGAAAAACCAAACTTGAGACAGCTGACGGGCGAATGACAGTATCATTTTTTCACGATCATCTTAACACCGTGATTCTGAAATTGGATTGAACAACGCCATTTATCGAGCACGAAGTTAAACTGCTAAAATATATGCATACAGAAGCTCCACCTCTACAGATTTACTTAAATGTATACATTTATATTGATTATTTATCTAGTTTTAGGGATTGAAATGAAATAACTATCTGAAGTGTGACGGAAAGGGTGTCCGTGGGGGTAAATAAAAGAAAACCACGGACCCAGGTCAACATAAAAATATATTAATAAACTAAACGGGTGTGGGTAGGTTTATGGTCACAAGATTCTCCAAGCCCGCCCGGGGGTTTGCACGGTACTCTCCTGGCTCAGCCCGGCGTGACGATGACCGTAGCGGTGTGCCACGCTGCAGACGCCAGGTAGGGTGACGGACGGCAGATGTTCGCGCCGACCCGTAGAATTTCGACGCGGCCACGCAGGTAAAGGGTACCCGCTGCGGAGCCCGCGGCAAATTGGATGCCGGTAAAACGGTTGTCAGCCGAAATCCTGACTGTCAGCCGGAATCTTGAACGTCAGCCGTAATCTGGAACGTCAGCCGTAATCTTGAACCCTGGAAAATAACGTCCAGCGTGTCACGGAATGGCTAGCAGTCATCCCCGCTGATTGTGACACCAAGGCAAAAGCAAAGCGAGAAATACCCGTGCGCCAATGAAGGTGATGTGTGGTAGTCACAATCAGTACGGAGTTTACATGATGGTGGTGGTAAGCACGACATGATTTGCACATTATGAGTGTCATGAAAAATGTCAAACACACTCGGCTGAAGGCTACAAGATTATGCATATACATATTAAGCATTTGAATGTACATAGCAAAAACGGTGATAGAAAGTGGCTCACATGTTGAGACCACGTAGCTAGTGATACACAAAATATGAGAACGTGAATTGCTGTTCAACACTTACCCAGTATGGGGTTTACGTAGACACAAAACGGAAAGAGTTAGGTTAATAACAAAAATTAAAGCTGCCTGCTTTAAGCCCGAATATTCTAGATCACGAATACTTCTAGAAATTTAATTTCTTATAAAAAAACGCGTCTAGTCACTGGGAGCAGAATATTTCCAAAAAAGGACTCGTCATCGCGAGTCCGTGACATTTATACTGGCGTGTTTACGCATAGACAAGTCTTCACTCATTCGATCAGATACACGTAACGCGCGCACAGCACTGGTAAATACAGCTAATTTTAGTCGTTTAGTAACTGGACGGCCCAATGAGTATGTATACTCTGTGGCGTTTGTTTTGACATTTAACTTAATTAAAGTGTTGAATAGGTTATGTTTACAAAGTAACGGTAGAAACTATTCTGAGATTCTACAACGTTACAGAAGTTAACAAAAGTAAGTAATCTATTAAAAGGCAAAAGTAATTTTACGTTACAAAAATTAATCAGGTGAACAGAAATCAAGGAACAGTTAGTGAGTGCGCGCGCCAGATGCGGGAATGAGCCCGAATGAGCCCCCGGCCATTTTTTTTTTCTTTTTTAGGAGGGACCACTCGCAGTTGCAACGCTCTACGGTCGCTTTACTGCTTAACCGGACAATCCTGTGGTGGCCAAAAATTACTTTAAGGCCCCCAGCCAGGGCTTACAAACTAACAGGAATTACAATTAAATGAACCGTCACTAAGGGCACCCCCTGTGGGGTTCGGGCCCCGGCTTAGTGGGTCATTGACAAGAGGGCAGCAAGGGACAACAACAGGCTGGGTCGGGTCATTATTTGGGGACGGGTTTATAGTTACTTGCTCAGCGTCGCGGGCTGGCTCGTCGAGCAAGGGTCGGGCAGTGATGTTACTGGGGAGTCGCGGGGGTCCTCGGCGGCGGGACCGGATTCGCGGTTTATATCGGTTCTTGTATTTGTACCTACGTAGTGTACTCGTTTCCCTACAGCTCTCTTGGTAAAGGGTGATGGGATCATCGGGTGTGAGAAGGGTAAGCCTAGGTCGACGAATCCTAGATATGTTAGAGGGGACATAACTGGCTGCTGAGGAAATCAGCGGATTAGGGTGTTTTTCGGCCACATCGAAAAAGCCCTTGGTCAGACGCTTCATGTACTGCATCATGGTGGGGATTTTGAGATCAACATGGAGTTGCTCATTCCTAACGTAAGGTGGGGCACCTGTGGCCTTTCGCAAGAACCTATTCTGGAGGGTCTGCATCTTATGAAGATGGCAGGGTTTGGTGTGCGCAAAAACGGGACATGCGAAAGTCATGATAGGCCTGATGCACGCGGTGTAAATACGCAATTTGCACCTGAGTGACAATTTGTTACGTGCGTTCAGTATGGAGTGAAGCCTACCGAGAGCAAAGGCGGCACGCGAACGCACCGTCTTTATGTGCTCACCAAAGTTAAGGCGTCGTCGGTCTAGGGTGACTCCCAAGTACTTGGCTCGCTTCTCCCAGGGGATCGGCTTATCTAGCATGGTGATCGGTCTAGAACCCCCGGCCACGCTACTCGTTGGCTTATATAGGCTCGATGACATGCTCCGGGCTTTCTGGAGGGGTATATGTTGGAGACGCAGCTAACAATAGATAATTTTTTATTGAAATAAATGATTTCCTATAAAACTATGTAGCAAAAATTTGGAAACCTTAAAGCTTTGAAAAAAATCAAAATACTTAGTTACAAAAAGTGAAAACCGGGTGGGGATCGAACATGCGAACCAAAGTTATTATTGGAAATCTTACAGCAATAAACAAATCATAATAAATACAAAAAAAAAGCGAGTCTTGACTGAGGCTCGAACTTACGCACCACTGTTCACAGACCCGGTCCGGTGGACATTTTATTTTTAGGGTTCCGTACCCAAAGGGCAAAAACGGAACCCTATTACTAAGACTTCGCTGTCTGTCCGTCTGTCTGTCACCAGGCTGTATCTCATGAACCGTGACAGCTACACAGTTGAAATTTTCACAGATGATGTATTTCTGTTGCCACTGTAACAACAAATACTAAAAACAGAATAAAATTAATATTTAAGGGGGCTCCCATAGGGCACGCCACGATAGTGGCGATAAGTCCCCTCTTTGAGGAGTGGCTTGAGAGACGCCACGGCGTCCTCACCTTCCGCCTGATGCAGGTCCTCACCGGACACGGAGTGTTCGGGAGGTTCCTGCACCGAATCGGGCGGGAGGAAACGCCCGGGTGCTTCCATTGTGAGGATCGAGCGGAGGACACGGTGGAAAACACGGTGGAGGTGTGCCCCGCGTGGGCGGAGCACCGCCATGTCCTCGAAGCGGCGATTGGCGGCGGCGACCTCTCGCGCCCGGCCCTGGTGCAAGTCATGGTCCGGAGCGAGACGGAATGGGACGCCGTCACCTCCTTCTGCGAAGCAGTAATGCTAGAGAAGGAGGTGGAGGAACGTGAGAGGGAGCGAACCTCTCAACGTCCCGGCCGCCGCGGGAGACGCCCCGGGCGTCGGGGGCCACTACCACTGCGATCTCCAATCCACCTGCCAAGCGTGGAGATTACGGCAAATTCCTCCCATCATGGGAGAGGCTTATGTCCAGCAGTGGACGTTATGGGCTGTTGTAGTAGTGTAGTAGTATGCAGGATACACCATGTCATACATACACATGTCATACATACCTATTTCCTATAAGAGCGCGATTTAGTTCTAAAACCTATACTTGTAACGAAGTATAAATTAAAAGTATGAAAACATGTTTTTGTAACATTTTCACGCCATTATGTTCAGCATTTTGTGCAATATGTTCAGCCTGTATGCTGTTAGCCGTGTGGTATCCGGCAGAGTAGAATAGAACCAACCCATTACACTCACGGGTGTCGTATAAGGCGACTAATGTCTGAGGCAGAACACCTTGCGCCTCCGTAGACCAGAGAATGGGCAGCAGCGTTTTCTGTTAGTCTTTCATCACTGCGATCTCCAATCCGCCTGCCAAGCGTGGAGATTACGGCAAATTCCTCCCATCATGGGAGAGGCTTATGTCCAGCAGTGGACGTTATGGGCTGTTGTAGTAGTGTAGTAGTATGCAGGATACACCATGTCATACATACACATGTCATACATATACGAGGAACAAACACAAATTTGTTGTTCCTGCAACGAGGCTAAAAAAATAGAGGGTACGTTCAGATGCCAATGTATACGTTTTTACAATAAACTTTCGAGTCAAATTCCAGCCCTAAGCCTAAATAAATTCAAATTGTTTATAAAACGGAAGCTGTCTATCTCGAAGATAAAAAGGCTTGGGATTAAGATACTCCAATGAAATTTGCTCTGTGAATGTCGAAATTTCGGACTTTGCTTGTTTATTATTTATTCCTTTCTGTTATACACTCTGATATTGAATGATTTGACATAAATACTTAGTTCAGTATTTCATTATTTTTTACTTTATTTTTTATTTTATGTTATGTTAACCTACTGATTTGACAGGAATATTTACTTTGTTAAGTATTCTACTTCTTCATTATTATTGTGACATTTAATGATTTTTATTGACATTGATTTTGTAAATTATTATTAATTTTATTTGATTATTGTGAATTGCTTGCTCGCTTGTAAACATTTTGCAATATGGTGCTTGTGAATTTTGAATAGGGTAGAAGTGGGAGTGAATGGGTATTGTGCATTCATTTACATTCATATCATTACATGGCTATTTGTTGTTTAATCGTTGCAATATACACGCACCTTTTCTCTACGTTATAAAAGGTGGCCGTGTGAAATAAATTATTTTGATTTAAATACAAATAAAAGGGCCCATAAATTAAGCAATCAAGTAATTTATTTTTAACAGAAGTTCCGAAACTTGCGTGTATAGGTAGATACACTTCAGCCTAGCCCCTCGGGGATAAAAAGCGTGGTGTTAAGTTATTGAGACTTATTATGTTTATAATGTCGCTAGTAAGTAAGGAGCTCGTGGCTAAATAATAACAGCCACTCGGGTCGATCTTTAGGTTAAGCCGTGCTTGCCTAGGTTGGTACGTGGATAGGTGACCACCCTTACATACCGAGTTTCCTCCTTGCCCTAAAGCATGGAATGGATGAATGGAAAGCATGTTAAGCTGTTGGTCCCGGCTGTCATTTGTAGATCTCTGACAGTCGTTACAGGTAGTCATTGGCCCAAAAAGTCTGACAACCAGTCTTACCAAGGGGTATCGTTTTACCCAGTACTAACTGGGTTGTGGAGGTCAGATAGGCAGTCGGTCCATGTAAAATACTGGGTAATTAGCTGCTTTCGGTTAGACTGGAAGCCGACCCCAACATAGTTGGGAAAAGGCTAGGCAGATGATGAGTGTCGCATGAAAGTACTTTAGCTTAACACCTAACGTAGCTATTAACTGTAGTGTTGTATTGAAATCACTTTATATTCTAGCATTGTTACTTTCCTTGACGAATAATGTTTACATGGTCCCCATGTGGGTCACATTTTTTTCTTTGTTTGCTTTTTTTCCCAAAACTGTCTGGCAGTTTGAGTACTATAAGCGACCTACCCAAATGTCCTTTCTTTGGTATTGTTCGTCGTTTCGTTGAGCTCCTTGAGTTATAAGTCGAGCTACACGATAACCGACAAATGCTTGCACTGACTGGACAGGCCCACTCAAATCTGTGTTGTTCTTTCTTCAAAACACCATCTCAGACACTAATCTGCATAGTCCTCATGTGAATTGAGCAAGATTGTCTGGACTTCAGAAGAGAATATGACCTCTAAGTTTGTTTCGGCTGTTTCTTCTCAGAGTAGTCATGCAGGTACGAAACATCGGCCCCATCGAGTTTAAAAAAAAATTACGTGTAAAAGTGTTTGTAAAAACCTACTTGCAAAATAAACATCATTTTATCATTTTTTTATTACTTTCCAGCGCGACAGTACGGTATCGTGGGATAACTTTCAGCTTCAGCACGGGCCAGGCTGAGGACAAAAGCTAGTAACATAACATCACGCCTGTAATCCTCGAAGGGTCAGGCAGAGGTGTAGTTATGTTTAAGTCCCATGTAAAAGGACGCGAACTTATGAAAAAAAAACCGGCCAAGAGCGTGTCGGGCCACGCTCAGTGTAGGGTTCCGTAGTTTCCCGTCCGTCACAATAAGTGTTCCCACTTATGAGTTTAAAGGTGGGTATCCATTATGTAAAAATGCTTGCATATACGAATATACTACAAACTTAGGCCAGAAATTATTTTGTACAACTTTTTGTCTTTTTTGTACAAAAACTGTTGTTTCCATCAAGTTCAAAATAATTTTCCTAGAAAGTCCTTATAAAGTTCTACTTTTCAGATTTTTTTCATATTTTCTAAACTTATGGTTCAAAAGTTAGAGGGGGGGGACACATTGTTTTTTACTTTTGGAGCGATTATTTCCGAAATTATTGACATTATCAAAAAATAATTCTAGAAAACCCCTGTTCATTTTTAAATACCTTTCCAACAATAAACTCACACGTTAGGGTTGAAATTAAAAAAAAATCACTTCCCAATTTACATATAGGGGGGCTACCCTAATAAAACATTTTTTTTCAATTTTTATTTTACCACTTTGTCGGCGTGATTGATATACATATTGGTACCAAATTTCAGCTTTCTAGTGCTAACGGTCACAGAGATTAAGCGAGGACGGACGGACAGACATGGCGAAACTATAAGGGTACCTACCTAGTTGACTACGGAACCCTAAAAACGAAGTTAATAAGTAAATTTAAATACTACTTCGGAAATCATCATCTTATCTTTGCAAATAAGAACATTTATGATGAGATCTTATACAAGCTTAGTTTTGCAACTGTATTAAATTTAACCAATCATTTAAATTTATATAAAATCTTGGTTTTTGTCATAAAAATAATATAATGCGTGTGAATAATAATTCCTTTTCAACACACTTGCTCATAAAGTGGCTCTAATTTCACCGCAATTAGGCACATAATGACACCTGTTAACAAACTGTGACTTTTTCATTGCTATTACTCACAAGTGAGCTATAGGTTTTTTTTTTTAATGGTTGAGGTGCTTGTTGCTTTGTTCTTAAAAAAGTATTGATACAAAAAAGATCGTGTTCAAAATAAATTAATGTACATATTGCTTGTTTATTTCAAGCAACTTCGTATTTAAACAGATAATTTCAACTTGTACATTTTTAAGAAATAAAACTTCACTAAAATATAACTTTTGTTTTCTCTGTAATAAAGAAAACTTTGAATTCCCCATTTTGTACGTGGCTCAAACGCTATCCGCGAAAAGCCAAAAAAAAAGAAACCTCATTCTTTTAGTCTATGGCCGATCGCCATTGTTAGATGCCCGCCCATAGGAAAACTGATTAATTTTTCCCGCCATTGCGAAAAATTTTTCACAACTCGTTTTCATTGTTGAAATTATAGTTATTTATTAATTGAAATTTCCACAAGTACTAGTTATGAAGAAAATGATTTATATATATATTGTACACACCGGGACTTACAGCTTAGTACGGCCGTTATTCCTAGTGCGTACGATGTGACTACGGTTGAGACAATTGAGCCTGGATCAGTACCTAAAGCCCACCTGACGCCAACCTAGCCCTACAGTAACTACCTAGCACCCTAGTTATCCTAGCCCTATAGTAATTACCTACCGAGCACCCTAATAAGTTACCCTAACGCCCTAGCCTACCATACAAACCATACCAAACGTAGGTTACGTTGGTTATATGAGAGGGAAGTCTGTCACAAGGAGACCTACGGTAACAGACGGAATTTGGGTAAGAAGAGGGTTTTGTGTACGTCGTGCAATGTACACAGGAAATGGTTTTCTTACTGCCGATCCCACAGACTCATAGGACCGATGATGGCTAAAGGTGTCTTGGCCACAGTAAGAGGAGGTATAGGAGATAAATCACACTCGACTCCAGCTTGATGACTAATTTAATTACAATAATAAACTTAATTATATACAATTTTTGTGGTCAATACACAATGATACCTATAAATGCATGTGTGTCGTGTGTGTATCGAGCCGATGAAGCGAAGATCTTAGTAGGCCACCTCTTAGCGCTGACGGTGTGCTGGTGTTGCCGGCGCGTAGACCGTATGTATGTCGCTGACGCTGTGATGCTGTTGTTGGCTGTATGCTCGTGTAATAAAGGTATGTTAATGGTTGAACAGATATGAAACCCTTAACGTTAAAGACAGTTTACTACCTGAAAACTCCAAGGACAAATATCTATTATCTAATAAATAAAATGATTTATTAGTATTTCTTCACAAGTGTGTTGAAAAACGTCGTATGATAAAGGTGTGTATTGATGATTACCGTCCTCGTCTCTTTTAAAACCCCTTGCCTGATGGCTCGGGTCTCGATAGCGCCTCAGCGGTAATCACCAACATTACACACTTGTAAGTACCATAATGTACTATTACAGAGATTTTTTAACTTTTTCACAAGTTTTTTTGAAATACAAGTTTTTAATATATAATTATTGTAAAAAGTAGTGCTTGGCGATAGCGCCAACCGCGTACTCAACAAGTGTTAGGTCACCATAGGGTGACCTAATACTTTTTGAGTACTCGGTGTCTCTAATGAGATCTGAACACGAACTGGCCCACATTTTGGTGAACGACCGAATGTGCATACTTGCATTCGATACAATTATGCATTTTCGCTTAGTGTTCGATTTAAACTCGAACAATTATGTTAACGGAAAAGTATGTTATCCGTCATTGTATACAACTCCTAGGAAATATGTCATCATCTGCCTAGCCTTTTCCCAAGTTAGTTGGGGTCGGTTTCCAGTTTTACCGGATGCAGCTGAATACCAGTATTTTATATGGAGCGACTGCCTATCTGACCTTCATAACCCAGTTAGTACCGGGTAATACGATACCCCTTGGTAAGACTGGTTGTCAGACTTTTTGGGCCTCTGACTACCTAACGACTGTCAAAGATCTACAAATGACAGCCGGGACCAACGGCTTAACGTGCTTTCCGAGGCACGGAGGAAACTCGGTATGTAATGGGTGGTCACCCATCCACAGACCAACCTAGGCAAGCACGGCTAAACCTAACGATTGACCCGAGCGGCTGTTATTATTTAGCCACGAGCTAAAATATCCTAGGAAATATGTACAATTCCTAAAATAGATAGGAAATCTGTGATCTATTTTGTAATGTTAACCTCGAATTATTTATTCAATGACATTGAGTCAAAAAAATATTTTTTGCGTAGTTACGTACACGAAAATCGAAAATGTCTTTATTCAAAAAACAGTCAAAGAAATATTCATAAAACTATTCTACAAAATATAACGCATGTTATCTCCGAAGAGTAACGCAGAGATGTCCTACAAATTAGTACAGCCTCATTTCGCCAGTTATATCTCATGTTATAGGGGGCGAACCTATTGTCATCAACGGTGCTTAAACCCAGACTTCGAAGACTGAATTTCCTGATGGAAAAATTCAGTATTCCATTAGCCCAAGAGTCGCAAGACCTCATCTAAGTAGCACTTGCAATAATGGTCTATTCTACAATAAGGCGGTCCACATTGAGGTAGAAGTCGAGGGAATCCTCACTAATCGTATCTTATTACTATTTGAATGTGCATTTTGTGTGTTTGTTTGTGTGTGTGTGTCTTGTGTTGAATGCAAAAGTAAATCTGTCTGTTACCTAATCAAGTAATCACGAAGCTATTGCAGATTGGATTTCGACCTTGGTTAGAACGTAGGATACTTTATGATCTTGAAAGGACGCGCGCGTTAACCTATCGTTCAATAAATGCAATATTGTTTTCTGTGACGCAAACAAGCATGTTTTCAATTACCTTACAAAGCGGACAGCTATGTCATTACACTATTATTTTAATTAACTATTTAGTTCTGCAACTATTTAACTAGGTAAATAAATATGTCAATGACAACTGCCACATCTGTTTTATAACAAAAGTTATTTGTCTGCATGTTGACTGAATTCAATTGTCAGCTGTTGTTTTTGAATTAATTAAGTTATTATATTACTGTTTACTTTTACTGTTGAATGAAAAAAAAACATGTTATGGCGTTAATTTCTCCGAGTAGTGAGGTATAAAAAGGGTGGTTGCAACAATTTTTATTATCATTCGCTTGTAACTTAACTGAAGTGAAAAGTTCCTTACTTTGAAAATGCAGGCTAATATTGTAACAGTGGTTTTGGCGATTCTTGCAGTAAGTACTTAAATATGAATATTTAATATTCACTTATTATCTACTATGATCAAGGGTGTAAAAAGACCGGGGTTGCGGGACTGTTCGAAAGAGATACCGTGGCCCCGGAACACAAACGGCGATGAAGGAACATGGATGGGTTTTAGTCAGTAAAAGTCTGACACTCCCTCCTGCTCCGACCAGAGCGGGAGGAGCCATTTGATAATTTCCCATCCGAAAAAAAAAACGATGTAAATAGACCCTTAGCGAAGCCGAAAGGCACTTGTTCTCCCCGTCATTGCGATATTCTTTTTGTTGTGGACCATACCTGGGAACCTACTAGTTCGGAGATATTGGAGGTCAAATTTCCAACTTCTTTACAAGTTTTTTTCAAATACTAGTTGTAAAGGTCATATTAACTTTAATTACCTTCATACCCCGTTTACTATTAAATTCGTCTATCAGCACCATGTTTAGAGTGCGTTACTTTGAGTTTTAAGGTAAAACGTGATTTTTCACCCCAAAAAATAAGTCGTTTCCTAGCAATATGTTTTGCTCAGAGTTACTTACTTTGATGTACAGAATGTTTGGTTGACGGCTTAGTGAAAGGTCCGTTTACACCCTGTATTTTGGATATCAGACTGTATTCGTAATGTTCCCAACATTTTTTTTCTTTCTTCGCCACTGTTGGGACACAGGCCTTCTCTCATGAGAGGGTGTGGGCTGTAATCCAGCACACGGGCTCAGTGCGGGTTGGTAGATGCCACGTGATCTATATCAATGAAATAATTTCTAACATTGTCTCTTCACGTTTAATATAAGTAGAATAATATTTTAATCCAAGCGCCGGCATCGCATTGGGTGACCGCTTTGTTTATCACTTACGCTTGACGTTTAGATTAAAATATTTGATGTATATGAAACGTGGATCCACTGGATGCGAGACACACGGGACCGGTCAATGTGGCGACACTTGGTGAAGGCCTATGTCCAGCAGTGGAAGTCTTTCGACTGAAATGATAATGATGATGATATTAAACGCAAAGGCACAATATTTAGATATTATTTTGTGGTTGTTTTGTGATTTGGGTATTCTACATGATCCTGGTGATACGAGTACCTGCGCATCAGGTCAAGGTTATCATATTTTTTATATCATTGACTAAATTATCATTGACATCGACTAAAAAAGAGTTGATAATCTGCAAATGTCTGAGCAGATTTCCTTAAAATATAGCTCAACGCATTCCAAATGAAAATCAATAAAAAAAAAAACGATTTATCCTTTTAGGACATAAGATGCCACAGACAGACACACAGATTCACACTTCAAACGTATAACACCTCTCTGTTTTGAGGGGGGGTTAAAAAAAGAAAAATATACGGAATAATGAAACACTACGAATAACGTCACGCCTGTAATCTCCAAAGTGTTAGGCAGAGGTGAACCTAATAGTAACACCCTCATTTCACTAATAAAACACTAATTTATTGTTATTATTTGTTTCAGATGTGTTACGATACACAAGCTCAACTTAATTTAGGTAAGTACTCTACTTCAAAATATTGCAAAGTAGTTTTTTTTCAAAGCTATTAAATACGAAACCCTTTAGTAGTTTCTCTGATAAAATCAATTGAAGCTTTGAATTTGAAGTAAAACTAATAAATAATCATTCGTTGTTACAGAAGGGTCTCTGGGCAGCGTTGGGAAAACATTTGGTAAGTAATTTGATGTTATGTACAAGGACACTCCACAAATAGTTATTATAGCGAATAACATAGCAAGTCGAAACATTTAATTAAATAATAATAATCGTTTGATGCATGTTTGAAAAGCGTCTTTTTTCACGAATCCTTAAGACACCTCCTTGAAGACATGGATTACTTGAAAACAATTTCAATACTACTGAAAATTATCATTTAGTTAGGACAAAGGGCATTTATGGTCCGTGCTCTTGGGATGAGTCAAAGTGATCACTTTAATAAATCACTCAAAACCGGCACGGTTGGCGCAGTGGCTGAGCGATTGACTGCTGCGTCGCGTGTCGCGGGTTCGATCTCCGCACTGAACAAATATTTATATGGCCTACAGTTAATTGTTCCAGATCTGGCTGTTTATGTACGTGAATTTTAATGTTTGTTAACGCACCCACGATACAAGATAAATCCATAGAGTGGGGCAACGATAAAAAAAAAACTTGAAATCCAAACAAAATGACTTCATGACCAAAGTGTTTGAATATGTGTTTCACGAATTTTAAAATAAGGTACTGCCGTCTCTAGATCGTAGTATCGCCACGTTTGTGTGTGCTCTGTATAGGATATTAAGTATAAAATCCTATAACTATTTTAATTGAAACAATTTTTTTTAGATTCTTTGATGGGACAGGGCTCTTCGGGAGGAACTGGCAGCTTGACGAATACAGTAGTCAATACAACAACTAATACACCATTGCCAACAACGAATACACCATTGCCAACAACTAATACACCATTGCCAACAACTAATACACCATCGCCAACAACTAATGCAACACTGCCTACGATAGTGCCAACAATTAATGGGTCACTGTTTACAGTGGCACCGAATATCAGTTTAGTGTAGCATCACCACGATAAAGGCCACCACCACTAAATTTTCAACAAAGCCATCTATTAATACGACAGAATGTCCATGTAACAACACGGAGACAGAAGCTACCACTTCCACTGTAACTACGACTGAGCCATCCAAACTTTTATGAAAATGTAGTCTTTGAAATTAAAAACTCATTTATATACGTATATATCCCTATAAACGATGAATACTAATTCGTCGATCGCCTGATCAGCCAAGAGGTCTAGACAAAGTGACATGGTGATAACGACTGTCGAAAGTCTAAATGTACAGGAAATTTACCTCCTCTGCCTTGCCTTTACCCAACTATATTGGGGTCGGCTTTCAATCTTACCGAATTCAGCTGAATATCGGTATTTTACATCAAGTGACTGCCTATCTGACCTCCACAACCCAGTTAGTTCAGGGTAATACGATACCCTTTGGTTGGACTGGTTGTCAAACTTTCGGGTCACCAACAACCTACAACGACTGGCAAAGATTTACAATAAAATTGACAGCCGGGACCAACGGCTTAACGTGCTTCCCGAGGCATAGAGGAAACTCGGTATGTACCTAATGGATGGTCACTTGTGATGGACTTGGGTATGCTGTGGCCGCATCCGTCGTTCCCCGACCAGGCACAAAACCAAATTGATTTCATAAAATTTCACTATTTTCTCTCAATCGCCATTCAATAACTTTCTCCCAAATTTTCATACTATGTGCCATTAGCTTTATTTCTCTATAGTTCTTGCACTCCAGCATATCACCTTCGTTTTTGCACCAGTGAACTGCTGCACCATTAGTCAGGTATTCTTCCAGCAACAAATTATTGAAGAATACAGTTAACCACGTCCATCCATCTACCCATAATAACTCGCTAACTTCAACTGGTATACCGTCAGGTCTTACCGCTTTACCATTCTTCGTTATCGCTGTTAGACGGTCACTCTGTCTAGAACCTCAGTTGATGCTGAATGGCATGGCTTTGACCTCGTCCATGCTGAGTAAAGCAGGTCAGACGTCGCTGTTAGCAAAACTAGTTTAAGCTAAAATTGTTACAGTTATTAAGGAACTTTTAGATACGTATAATTTTTTTGCATTAATAATTTTATACACTTGCTTATTTATGTGTGTTGTGGCCGTAATACTATTTCTAATTGTTTCTTTTATTTCGAATTGTTTCTTTTCTTTCTAATTATTTATTTTCTTCCTTATTCATTCTATTTGTATCTTTATTTTAAACTCTTAACATTCTTTTTTAAATAATTTGTACAAAATACCTATGATTGTAATGCTTAGTTATGTTTAATAAATTTAATTTTCAACATCTAAATTCAGGCGCTTTATTACCTTACCCTTATTTCTATGTTATACATAGTCATCATCTGCCTAGCCTTTTCCCAAGTTTTTGGGTCGGCTTCCAGTCTAACCAGATGCAGCTGAATACCAGTATTTTACATGGAGCGACTGCCGATCTGACCTCCACAACCCAGTTAGTACTGGGTAATACGATACCCCTTGATAAGACTGGTTGTCAGACTTTTTGGGCCACTGACTGCCTGTAACGACTGTCAGAGATCACAAATGACAGCCGGGACCAACTGCTTAACGTGCTTTCCGAGGCACGGAGGAAACTCGGTATGCAATGTGTGGTCACCCATCCACAGACCAACCTAGGCAAGCACGGCTTAACCTAAAGATCGACCCGAGCGGCTGTTATTATTTAGCCACGAGCTCCTCTATGTTACACATGGTCTACAGTGTAAAAAACATAGAGAGACATTCTCCGTTCCTTGTATTCTGATAGCTGATATGAAAAGTCTAGTGACTCAATTTATAATTTAATATAACACAATAATAACGCCCGCGATCTGCGTCTGCTACTGAGAAATTCCTAATGGAAAAGCTCATTATCATTGTCCACCATTTAGCCACGAGCTAAACTATCCTAGGAAATATGTACAATTCCTAAAATAGATAGGAAATCTGTGATCTATTTTGTAATGTTAACCTCGAATTATTTATTCAATGACATTGAGTCAAAAAAAAATTGTTTCCCAGTAATATTTTTTGCGTAGTTACGTACACGAAAATCGAAAATGTCTTTATTCAAAAAACAGTCTAAGAAATATTCATAAAACTATTCTACAAAATATAACGCATGTTATCTCCGAAGAGTAACGCAGAGATGTCCTACAAATTAGTACAGCCTCATTTCGCCAGTTATATCTCATGTTATAGGGGGCGAACCTATTGTCATCAACGGTGCCCAAACCCAGACTTCGAAGACTGAAATTCCTGATGGAAAAATTCAGTATTCCATTGCAAAGTTGCCCGATCTGGGAATCGAACCCAAGACTCACAAGACCTCATCTAAGTAGCGCTTGCAATAATAGTCTATTCTACAATTAGGCGGTCCACACTGAAGTAGAAGTCGAAGGAATCCTCACTAATCTTATCTTATTACTATTTGTATATGTGTATTTTGTGTGTGTTTGTTTGTGTGTGTGTGTTGTGTTGAATGCAAAAGTAAATCTATCTGCTACCTGTTCACGAAGCAATTGCAGATTGGATTTTGACCTTGGTTAGAACGTATGATACTTTATGATCTTGAAAGGACGCGCGCGTGAACCTATCGTTCAATAAATGCAATATTGTTTTCTATGACATAAGCAAACATGTTTTTAATTACCTAACAAAGCGGACAGCTATGTCATTACACTATTATTTTAATTAACTATTTAGTTCTGCAACTATTTAACTAGGTAAATAAACATGTCAATGACAACTGCCACATCTGTTTTCTAACAAAAGTTATTTGTCTGCATGTTGACTGAATTCAATTGTCAGTTGTTTTTGAATTAATTAAGTTATTATATTGCTGTTTACTTTTACAGTTGAATGAAAAAAAAACATGTTATGATGTTAATTTCTCTGAGTAGTGAATGTGATACAGTTGAATGAAAAAAAACATGTTATGATGTTAATTTCTCTGAGTAGTGAGGCTTCAAAAGTCGGTGACTTTTATTTGTTTCATTAAGTTTTTTTTTGCCACCGACTTCTGAAGCTAAAGTTATTTTTCACTTTTTTTGTGTATTTGAAGTCGGTTTTATTTCTTGCAAAACAGATATTTATTTTTTCTATTTTTAGGGAACTCTTCAATATACCACTACACAAAATCATTACATAACATCACGCCAAGTCATAATGTTACGTCATAATGTTGTATAAACAATAAACATCCAAGCGATTGCATCAATCACTACCAATTTGCCGTCTATTAAAAAGAGTTCCCTTGTGTTTCTCCGAAAATCAGATCTTCACCAAACTTAAACGGCACTACCGCAAAATAATATTCGTCCAATCAAAAAAAAAACATCAAAATCGGTTCACAATTGGCGAAGATATCGTTGAATATACAAACAAAAAAAAACTGACAAATTGATAACCTCCTTCTTTTGGAAGTCGTTTTAAAATTATCATTTAGTGAGAACAAAAGGCATTAATGGTCCGTGCTCTTTGTACGAATTGAAGTGATCACTTTAATGAATCACTCTAAACCGGCACAGTGGCTGAGCGATTGACTGCTGCGTCGCGTGTCACGTGTTTGATCCCCACACCGAACAAATATTTATATGGCCTACAGATAGTTGTTCCAGGTCTGGCTGTTTGTGTATGTAAATTTTAATGTTTGTAAACGCACCCACGATACAAGATAAATTCATAGACTGGGGCAACGTTTAAAAAAAAAAACTTGAAAGTCAAACAAAATGTCTTCATGACCAAAGGGTTTGAATAATGTGTTTCACGAATTTTAAAATAAGGTACTGCCGTCTCTAGACGCTGCCGGCTACAAAATTATCGCTAAGTTTGTGTGTGCTCTATATAGGAAATTAAGAATAAGATGCCTTAACTCCTTTATTAAAATAAATTATTTTGTAGATTCGATGCTCCAACCTGGCTCCAGCTTGATGAATACAACAACTACGACAACAACAACAACAACTTCAACAACTATTACACCATTACCAACAATTAATACACCATCGCCAACAACTAATGCCACACTGCCTACGCTACTGCCAACAATTAATGGGTCACTGTTTACTGTGGCACCGAATACCAGTTTAGTGTAGCATCACTACGATAAAGGCCACCACCACTAAATTTTCAACAAAGCCATCTATTAATACGACAGCAGCTACCACTTCCACTAACTAAAAATGTAGTCTTTGAATAACTCGTTTATATATTATCCCCATAAACGATGAATACTAATTCGTCGATAGCCTGATCTGCCAAGAGGTCTAGATAAAGTGACATGGCGATAACGACTGTCGAAAGTCTAAATGTACAGGAAATTGACCTCCTCTGCCTTGCCTTTACCCAACTATAATGGGGTTGGCTTTCAATCTTACAGAATGTCGCTGAATATTGGTATTTTACATCAAGCGACTGCCTATCTGACCCCCACCATCCAGTTAGTACAGGGTAATACGATACCCCTTGATAAGACTGGTTGTCAAACTTTCGGGCCACCAACTACCTACAAAGACTGACAAAGATTTACAATAAAATTGACAGCCGGGGCCTACTGCTTAACGTGCTTCCCGAGGCATGCAGGAAACTCGGTACGTAATGGATGGTCACTTGTGATGGTCTTGGGTATGCCTTTTCAAAGTCAATGAATAAAATGTGTATGTATTTCTCGTACAGCTGTGGCCGCATCCGTCGTTCCCCGACCAGGCACAAAACCAAATTGATTTCATCAAATTTCACTATTTTCTCTCAATCGCCATTCAATAACTTTCTCCCAAATTTTCATACTATGTGCCATTAGATTTATTTCTCTATAGTTCTTGCACTCCAGCATATCACCTTCGTTTTTAAAAATGGCACCAGTGAACTGTTGCACCATTCGTCAGGTATTCTTCCAGCAACAAATTATTGAAGAATATAATTAACTACGTCCATCCATCTACCCATAATAACTTGCTAACTTCAACTGGTATACCGTCAGGTCCTAACGCTTTACCATTCTTCGTTATCGCTGTTAGACGGCCACTCTGTCTAGGTCCTCAGTTGATGCTAAACGGCATGGCTTTGACCTCGTCCATGCTGAGTAAAGCAGGTCAGACGTCGCTGTTAGCAAAACTAGTTTAAGCTAAAATTGTTACAGTTATTAAGGAACTTTTAGATACGTATAATTTTTTTGCATTAATAATTTTATACACTTGCTTATTTATGTGTGTGTTGTGGCCGTAATACTATTTCTAATTGTTTATTTTATTTCGAATTGTTTCTTTTCTTTCTAATTATTTCTTTTCTTTCTTATTAATATTATTTGTTTAATTATTTTAAACTCTTAACATTATTTTTAAAATAATTTGTACAAAATACCTATGATTGTAATGCTTATTTATGTTTAATAAATTTTATTTTCAACTTCTTAATTCAGACGCTTTATTACCTTACCCTTATTTCTATGTTATACATGGTCTACACTGGACAAAACATCGAGAGTTCTCTATTACTTGTATTCTGATAGACATGAAAAGTGACTCTATTTATAATTTAATATAACACAATAATATAACGCCTGCGATCTGCGTTTGCTACTGAAAAAATCCTAATGGAAAAGCTTATTAACACTGTTCAACATGGAAATCGAACCCAGGAATTCATGCTCAATGCATGTGACCACTAGACCAATGAGGCTGTCAATATAAAGATAAACTGTTACTAATCTTGCACAGCGGTGACACACAATATTATCTCTTTTTATTGTAGGTTTATTTTTATTTTTTGTTGTGTGCCCTTTTAATACGCTGAATAAATATGTTTTGTTTTTTTCTTGTCTTTAAGTCAGCTGTCTCTTGTAATCAGCTGTGAAGGTATGGAAGGTATGGAAGGTATATTGGTTCCCTATCCATTTGCATAAAATTTTAAGACCTAATATAACTTGGCATACTTTTATTACTACTAATTATATTTTCGCATAACATTATTTACGCATAACAGCTTACGCATAATTTTTTTAAGCATACTTTATCTAATCATAATAATGATTAAGCATAACATTGTTAGGCATAAATTGATTTACGCATAATGATACTAAAACATAATTTTTATAGGCATAACAAAGAAGCATAATCCTAAAATGTGAGACATACCCTAATTGGATATACCAATTTATTTTGACGATTGGAAAAAACCATCTCTCCGAAGCAGGTAATACATAACATATTTGTTTTGAACATAGTTGATTGTGAACATATGTGAGTTTTTTCCCTGTAAGAAGCATGCAAACAAGCACACACCATGCATGCAGCAAAAATGTAGCTTGCAAACATTTAAACAAGCATACACCATGCATGCAGCAAGCATAAAGCAAGCATGCATGCAGCAAGCATAAAGCAAGCATGCGTGCAGCAAGCATGCAGCAAGTATGCAGCATGCAAGCAAGCATGCAGCAAGCAAGCAAGCATGCAGCAAGCAAGCAAGCATGCAGCAAGCAAGCATGCAACATGCAGCAGGCAAGGTTTCTGTCACGGCTCCGGCGCTGCGGGGCTCCGGCGGTCCCACGCGAGCTTATCGTCGCAGATGTGTTTTACGCTCACCACCGCAGGCCGCCTCGCCCCTCCGCGCCTACGCGGGCTTAGATTACACTCTAGGGGTAGGGCAGACAAGACTACGTGGAGTCGGTTTTGCAGCAATTCGTTTCTGTCACTGACTTTTATAGCACAACTTAATGAATTTTTAATTCAAAATAAATACGTAAAAATAACTCAAATTTGATTCTGATATTTGTATTATTTGTATGCGTAAATACTATTATGCTAATAGTCATTATGCCTAGTAACATTATGCAAAATTTAATTTATGCCAAAACAAATTAGCCTTCAAGATGATTATGCCAACATAAACAGTATGCCAAAAAAAAATTTGGCAAAGTATTATTATGGAAAAACAAATTATGCCAAAACAGTTATGCCAAAACATATTAGGAAAAAGAAGATTATGCAAAAAAAAGGGATCCCAGGTATATTTTGTAATGTAAACCTCGTATTATTTATTCAATGACATTGAGTCAAAAAAAAATCGTTTCCCAGCAATATTTTTTGCATAGTTACGTACATGAAAATCGAAAATATCTTCATATAAAAAACAGTCTATGAAATATTCATAAAATTATTCTACAAAATATAACGCATGTTATCTCCGAAGAGTAACTCAGAGATGTAGTACAAATTAGTACAGCCTCATTTCGCCATTTATATCTCATGTAATAGGGGGCGAACCTATTGTCATCAACGGTGCTTAAACCCAGACTTCGAAGACTGAAATTCCTGATGGAAAAATTCAGTATTCCATTAGCCCAAGAGTCGCAAGACCTCATCTAAGTAGCACTTGCAATATTGGTCTATTCTACAATAAGGCGGTCCACATTGAGGTAGAAGTCGAGGGAATCCTCACTAATCGTATCTTATTACTATTTGAATGTGCATTTTGTGTGTTTGTTTGTGTGTGTGTGTGTGTGTGTTGTGTTGAATGCAAAAGTACATCTGTCTGTTACCTAATCAAGTAATCACGAAGCAATTGCAGATTGGATTTCGACCTTGGTTAGAACGTAGGATACTTTATGATCTTGAAAGGACGCGCGCGTTAACCTATCGTTCAATAAATGCAATATTGTTTTCTGTGACGCAAACAAGCATGTTTTCAATTACCTTACAAAGCGGACAGCTATGTCATTACACTATTATTTTAATTAACTATTTAGTTCTGCAACTATTTAACTAGGTAAATAAATATGTCAATGACAACTGCCACATCTGTTTTATAACAAAAGTTATTTGTCTGCATGTTGACTGAATTCAATTGTCAGCTGTTGTTTTTGAATTAATTAAGTTATTATATTACTGTTTACTTTTACTGTTGAATGGAAAAAAACATGTTATGACGTTAATTTCTCTGAGTAGTGAGGTATAAAAAGGGTGGTTGCAACAATTTTTATTATCATTCGCTTGTAACTTAACTGAAGTGAAAAGTTCCTTACTTTGAAAATGCAGGCTAATATTGTAACAGTGGTTTTGGCGATTCTTGCAGTAAGTACTTAAATATGAATATTTAATATTCACTTATTACTATGATCAAGGGTGTAAAAAGACCGGGGTTGCGGGACTGTTCGAAAGAGATACCGTGGCCCCGGAACACAAACGGCGATGAAGGAACATGGATGGGTTTTAGTCAGTAAAAGTCTGACACTCCCTCCTGCTCCGCCCAGAGCGGGAGGAGCCATTTGATAATTTCCCATCCGAAAAAAAAAACGATGTAAATAGACCCTTAGCGAAGCCGAAAGGCACTTGTTCTCCCCGTCATTGCGATATTCTTTTTGTTGTGGACCATACCTGGGAACCTACTAGTTCGGAGATATTGGAGGTCAAATTTCCAACTTCTTCACAAGTTTTTTTCAAATACTAGTTGTAAAGGTCATATTAACTTTAATTACCTTCATACCCCGTTTACTATTAAATTCGTCTATCAGCACCATGTTTAGAGTGCGTTACTTTGAGTTTTAAGGTAAAACGTGATTTTTCACCCCAAAAAATAAGTCGTTTCCTAGCAATATGTTTTGCTCAGAGTTACTTACTTTGATGTACAGAATGTTTGGTTGACGGCTTAGTGAAAGGTCCGTTTACACCCTGTATTTTGGATATCAGACTGTATTCGTAATGTTCCCAACATTTTTTTTCTTTCTTCGCCACTGTTGGGACACAGGCCTTCTCTCATGAGAGGGTGTGGGCTGTAATCCAGCACACGGGCTCAGTGCGGGTTGGTAGATGCCACGTGATCTATATCAATGAAATAATTTCTAACATTGTCTCTTCACGTTTAATATAAGTAGAATAATATTTTAAACCAAGCGCCGGCATCGCATTGGGTGACCGCTTTGTTTATCACTTACGCTTGACGTTTAGATTAAAATATTTGATGTATATGAAACGTGGATCCACTGGATGCGAGACACACGGGACCGGTCAATGTGGCGACACTTGGTGAAGGCCTATGTCCAGCAGTGGAAGTCTTTCGACTGAAATGATAATGATGATGATATTAAACGCAAAGGCACAATATTTAGATATTATTTTGTGGTTGTTTTGTGATTTGGGTATTCTACATGATCCTGGTGATACGAGTACCTGCGCATCAGGTCAAGGTTATCATATTTTTTATATCATTGACTAAATTATCATTGACATCGACTAAAAAAGAGTTGATAATCTGCAAATGTCTGAGCAGATTTCCTTAAAATATAGCTCAACGCATTCCAAATGAAAATCAATAAAAAAAAACGATTTATCCTTTTAGGACATAAGATGCCACAGACAGACACACAGATTCACACTTCAAACGTATAACACCTCTCTGTTTTGAGGGGGGGTTAAAAAAAGAAAAATATACGGAATAATGAAACACTACGAATAACGTCACGCCTGTAATCTCCAAAGTGTTAGGCAGAGGTGAACCTAATAGTAACACCCTCATTTCACTAATAAAACACTAATTTATTGTTATTATTTGTTTCAGATGTGTTACGATACACAAGCTCAACTTAATTTAGGTAAGTACTCTACTTCAAAATATTGCAAAGTAGTTTTTTTCAAAGCTATTAAATACGAAACCCTTTAGTAGTTTCTCTGATAAAATCAATTGAAGCTTTGAATTTGAAGTAAAACTAATAAATAATCATTCGTTGTTACAGAAGGGTCTCTGGGCAGCGTTGGGAAAACATTTGGTAAGTAATTTGATGTTATGTACAAGGACACTCCACAAATAGTTATTATAGCGAATAACATAGCAAGTCGAAACATTTAATTAAATAATAATAATCGTTTGATGCATGTTTGAAAAGCGTCTTTTTTCACGAATCCTTAAGACACCTCCTTGAAGACATGGATTACTTGAAAACAATTTCAATACTACTGAAAATTATCATTTAGTTAGGACAAAGGGCATTTATGGTCCGTGCTCTTGGGATGAGTCAAAGTGATCACTTTAATAAATCACTCAAAACCGGCACGGTTGGCGCAGTGGCTGAGCGATTGACTGCTGCGTCGCGTGTCGCGGGTTCGATCTCCGCACTGAACAAATATTTATATGGCCTACAGTTAATTGTTCCAGATCTGGCTGTTTATGTACGTGAATTTTAATGTTTGTTAACGCACCCACGATACAAGATAAATCCATAGAGTGGGGCAACGATAAAAAAAAAACTTGAAATCCAAACAAAATGACTTCATGACCAAAGTGTTTGAATATGTGTTTCACGAATTTTAAAATAAGGTACTGCCGTCTCTAGATCGTAGTATCGCCACGTTTGTGTGTGCTCTGTATAGGATATTAAGTATAAAATCCTATAACTATTTTAATTGAAACAATTTTTTTTAGATTCTTTGATGGGACAGGGCTCTTCGGGAGGAACTGGCAGCTTGACGAATACAGTAGTCAATACAACAACTAATACACCATTGCCAACAACGAATACACCATTGCCAACAACTAATACACCATTGCCAACAACTAATACACCATCGCCAACAACTAATGCAACACTGCCTACGATAGTGCCAACAATTAATGGGTCACTGTTTACAGTGGCACCGAATATCAGTTTAGTGTAGCATCACCACGATAAAGGCCACCACCACTAAATTTTCAACAAAGCCATCTATTAATACGACAGAATGTCCATGTAACAACACGGAGACAGAAGCTACCACTTCCACTGTAACTACGACTGAGCCATCCAAACTTTTATGAAAATGTAGTCTTTGAAATTAAAAACTCATTTATATACGTATATATCCCTATAAACGATGAATACTAATTCGTCGATCGCCTGATCAGCCAAGAGGTCTAGACAAAGTGACATGGTGATAACGACTGTCGAAAGTCTAAATGTACAGGAAATTTACCTCCTCTGCCTTGCCTTTACCCAACTATATTGGGGTCGGCTTTCAATCTTACCGAATTCAGCTGAATATCGGTATTTTACATCAAGTGACTGCCTATCTGACCTCCACAACCCAGTTAGTTCAGGGTAATACGATACCCTTTGGTTGGACTGGTTGTCAAACTTTCGGGTCACCAACAACCTACAACGACTGGCAAAGATTTACAATAAAATTGACAGCCGGGACCAACGGCTTAACGTGCTTCCCGAGGCATAGAGGAAACTCGGTATGTACCTAATGGATGGTCACTTGTGATGGACTTGGGTATGCTGTGGCCGCATCCGTCGTTCCCCGACCAGGCACAAAACCAAATTGATTTCATAAAATTTCACTATTTTCTCTCAATCGCCATTCAATAACTTTCTCCCAAATTTTCATACTATGTGCCATTAGCTTTATTTCTCTATAGTTCTTGCACTCCAGCATATCACCTTCGTTTTTGCACCAGTGAACTGCTGCACCATTAGTCAGGTATTCTTCCAGCAACAAATTATTGAAGAATACAGTTAACCACGTCCATCCATCTACCCATAATAACTCGCTAACTTCAACTGGTATACCGTCAGGTCTTACCGCTTTACCATTCTTCGTTATCGCTGTTAGACGGTCACTCTGTCTAGAACCTCAGTTGATGCTGAATGGCATGGCTTTGACCTCGTCCATGCTGAGTAAAGCAGGTCAGACGTCGCTGTTAGCAAAACTAGTTTAAGCTAAAATTGTTACAGTTATTAAGGAACTTTTAGATACGTATAATTTTTTTGCATTAATAATTTTATACACTTGCTTATTTATGTGTGTTGTGGCCGTAATACTATTTCTAATTGTTTCTTTTATTTCGAATTGTTTCTTTTCTTTCTAATTATTTATTTTCTTCCTTATTCATTCTATTTGTATCTTTATTTTAAACTCTTAACATTCTTTTTTAAATAATTTGTACAAAATACCTATGATTGTAATGCTTAGTTATGTTTAATAAATTTAATTTTCAACATCTAAATTCAGGCGCTTTATTACCTTACCCTTATTTCTATGTTATACATAGTCATCATCTGCCTAGCCTTTTCCCAAGTTTTTGGGTCGGCTTCCAGTCTAACCAGATGCAGCTGAATACCAGTATTTTACATGGAGCGACTGCCGATCTGACCTCCACAACCCAGTTAGTACTGGGTAATACGATACCCCTTGGTAAGACTGGTTGTCAGACTTTTTGGGCCACTGACTGCCTGTAACGACTGTCAGAGATCACAAATGACAGCCGGGACCAACTGCTTAACGTGCTTTCCGAGGCACGGAGGAAACTCGGTATGCAATGTGTGGTCACCCATCCACAGACCAACCTAGGCAAGCACGGCTTAACCTAAAGATCGACCCGAGCGGCTGTTATTATTTAGCCACGAGCTCCTCTATGTTACACATGGTCTACAGTGTAAAAAACATAGAGAGACATTCTCCGTTCCTTGTATTCTGATAGCTGATATGAAAAGTCTAGTGACTCAATTTATAATTTAATATAACACAATAATAACGCCTGCGATCTGCGTCTGCTACTGAGAAATTCCTAATGGAAAAGCTCATTATCACTGTCCACCATTTAGCCACGAGCTAAACTATCCTAGGAAATATGTACAATTCCTAAAATAGATAGGAAATCTGTGATCTATTTTGTAATGTTAACCTCGAATTATTTATTCAATGACATTGAGTCAAAAAAAAATTGTTTCCCAGTAATATTTTTTGCGTAGTTACGTACACGAAAATCGAAAATGTCTTTATTCAAAAAACAGTCTAAGAAATATTCATAAAACTATTCTACAAAATATAACGCATGTTATCTCCGAAGAGTAACGCAGAGATGTCCTACAAATTAGTACAGCCTCATTTCGCCAGTTATATCTCATGTTATAGGGGGCGAACCTATTGTCATCAACGGTGCCCAAACCCAGACTTCGAAGACTGAAATTCCTGATGGAAAAATTCAGTATTCCATTGCAAAGTTGCCCGATCTGGGAATCGAACCCAAGACTCACAAGACCTCATCTAAGTAGCGCTTGCAATAATAGTCTATTCTACAATTAGGCGGTCCACACTGAAGTAGAAGTCGAAGGAATCCTCACTAATCTTATCTTATTACTATTTGTATATGTGTATTTTGTGTGTGTGTGTTGTGTTGAATGCAAAAGTAAATCTATCTGCTACCTGTTCACGAAGCAATTGCAGATTGGATTTTGACCTTGGTTAGAACGTATGATACTTTATGATCTTGAAAGGACGCGCGCGAACCTATCGTTCAATAAATGCAATATTGTTTACACTATTATCATTACACTATTATTTTAATTAACTATTTAGTTCTGCAACTATTTAACTAGGTAAATAAACATGTCAATGACAACTGCCACATCTGTTTTCTAACAAAAGTTATTTGTCTGCATGTTGACTGAATTCAATTGTCAGCTGTTGTTTTTGAATTAATTAAGTTATTATATTACTGTTTACTTTTACTGTTGAATGGAAAAAAACATGTTATGACGTTAATTTCTCTGAGTAGTGAGGTATAAAAAGGGTGGTTGCAACAATTTTTATTATCATTCGCTTGTAACTTAACTGAAGTGAAAAGTTCCTTACTTTGAAAATGCAGGCTAATATTGTAACAGTGGTTTTGGCGATTCTTGCAGTAAGTACTTAAATATGAATATTTAATATTCACTTATTACTATGATCAAGGTTGTAAAAAGACCGGGGTTGCGGGACTGTTCGAAAGAGATACCGTGGCCCCGGAACACAAACGGCGATGAAGGAACATGGATGGGTTTTAGTCAGTAAAAGTCTGACACTCCCTCCTGCTCCGCCCAGAGCGGGAGGAGCCATTTGATAATTTCCCATCCGAAAAAAAAAACGATGTAAATAGACCCTTAGCGAAGCCGAAAGGCACTTGTTCTCCCCGTTTTTGCGATATTCTTTTTGTTGTGGACCATACCTGGGAACCTACTAGTTCGGAGATATTGGAGGTCAAATTTCCAACTTCTTCACAAGTTTTTTTCAAATACTAGTTGTAAAGGTCATATTAACTTTAATTACCTTCATACCCTGTTTACTATTAAATTCGTCTATCAGCACCATGTTTAGAGTGCGTTACTTTGAGTTTTAAGGTAAAACGTGATTTTTCACCCCAAAAAATAAGTCGTTTCCTAGCAATATGTTTTGCTCAGAGTTACTTACTTTGATGTACAGAATGTTTGGTTGACGGCTTAGTGAAAGGTCCGTTTACACCCTGTATTTTGGATATCAGACTGTATTCGTAATGTTCCCAACATTTTTTTTCTTTCTTCGCCACTGTTGGGACACAGGCCTTCTCTCATGAGAGGGTGTGGGCTGTAATCCAGCACACGGGCTCAGTGCGGGTTGGTAGATGCCACGTGATCTATATCAATGAAATAATTTCTAACATTGTCTCTTCACGTTTAATATAAGTAGAATAATATTTTAATCCAAGCGCCGGCATCGCATTGGGTGACCGCTTTGTTTATCACTTACGCTTGACGTTTAGATTAAAATATTTGATGTATATGAAACGTGGATCCACTGGATGCGAGACACACGGGACCGGTCAATGTGGCGACACTTGGTGAAGGCCTATGTCCAGCAGTGGAAGTCTTTCGACTGAAATGATAATGATGATGATATTAAACGCAAAGGCACAATATTTAGATATTATTTTGTGGTTGTTTTGTGATTTGGGTATTCTACATGATCCTGGTGATACGAGTACCTGCGCATCAGGTCAAGGTTATCATATTTTTTATATCATTGACTAAATTATCATTGACATCGACTAAAAAAGAGTTGATAATCTGCAAATGTCTGAGCAGATTTCCTTAAAATATAGCTCAACGCATTCCAAATGAAAATCAATAAAAAAAAAACGATTTATCCTTTTAGGACATAAGATGCCACAGACAGACACACAGATTCACACTTCAAACGTATAACACCTCTCTGTTTTGAGGGGGGGTTAAAAAAAGAAAAATATACGGAATAATGAAACACTACGAATAACGTCACGCCTGTAATCTCCAAAGTGTTAGGCAGAGGTGAACCTAATAGTAACACCCTCATTTCACTAATAAAACACTAATTTATTGTTATTATTTGTTTCAGATGTGTTACGATACACAAGCTCAACTTAATTTAGGTAAGTACTCTACTTCAAAATATTGCAAAGTAGTTTTTTTCAAAGCTATTAAATACGAAACCCTTTAGTAGTTTCTCTGATAAAATCAATTGAAGCTTTGAATTTGAAGTAAAACTAATAAATAATCATTCGTTGTTACAGAAGGGTCTCTGGGCAGCGTTGGGAAAACATTTGGTAAGTAATTTGATGTTATGTACAAGGACACTCCACAAATAGTTATTATAGCGAATAACATAGCAAGTCGAAACATTTAATTAAATAATAATAATCGTTTGATGCATGTTTGAAAAGCGTCTTTTTTCACGAATCCTTAAGACACCTCCTTGAAGACATGGATTACTTGAAAACAATTTCAATACTACTGAAAATTATCATTTAGTTAGGACAAAGGGCATTTATGGTCCGTGCTCTTGGGATGAGTCAAAGTGATCACTTTAATAAATCACTCAAAACCGGCACGGTTGGCGCAGTGGCTGAGCGATTGACTGCTGCGTCGCGTGTCGCGGGTTCGATCTCCGCACTGAACAAATATTTATATGGCCTACAGTTAATTGTTCCAGATCTGGCTGTTTATGTACGTGAATTTTAATGTTTGTTAACGCACCCACGATACAAGATAAATCCATAGAGTGGGGCAACGATAAAAAAAAAACTTGAAATCCAAACAAAATGACTTCATGACCAAAGTGTTTGAATATGTGTTTCACGAATTTTAAAATAAGGTACTGCCGTCTCTAGATCGTAGTATCGCCACGTTTGTGTGTGCTCTGTATAGGATATTAAGTATAAAATCCTATAACTATTTTAATTGAAACAATTTTTTTTAGATTCTTTGATGGGACAGGGCTCTTCGGGAGGAACTGGCAGCTTGACGAATACAGTAGTCAATACAACAACTAATACACCATTGCCAACAACGAATACACCATTGCCAACAACTAATACACCATTGCCAACAACTAATACACCATCGCCAACAACTAATGCAACACTGCCTACGATAGTGCCAACAATTAATGGGTCACTGTTTACAGTGGCACCGAATATCAGTTTAGTGTAGCATCACCACGATAAAGGCCACCACCACTAAATTTTCAACAAAGCCATCTATTAATACGACAGAATGTCCATGTAACAACACGGAGACAGAAGCTACCACTTCCACTGTAACTACGACTGAGCCATCCAAACTTTTATGAAAATGTAGTCTTTGAAATTAAAAACTCATTTATATACGTATATATCCCTATAAACGATGAATACTAATTCGTCGATCGCCTGATCAGCCAAGAGGTCTAGACAAAGTGACATGGTGATAACGACTGTCGAAAGTCTAAATGTACAGGAAATTTACCTCCTCTGCCTTGCCTTTACCCAACTATATTGGGGTCGGCTTTCAATCTTACCGAATTCAGCTGAATATCGGTATTTTACATCAAGTGACTGCCTATCTGACCTCCACAACCCAGTTAGTTCAGGGTAATACGATACCCTTTGGTTGGACTGGTTGTCAAACTTTCGGGTCACCAACAACCTACAACGACTGGCAAAGATTTACAATAAAATTGACAGCCGGGACCAACGGCTTAACGTGCTTCCCGAGGCATAGAGGAAACTCGGTATGTACCTAATGGATGGTCACTTGTGATGGACTTGGGTATGCTGTGGCCGCATCCGTCGTTCCCCGACCAGGCACAAAACCAAATTGATTTCATAAAATTTCACTATTTTCTCTCAATCGCCATTCAATAACTTTCTCCCAAATTTTCATACTATGTGCCATTAGCTTTATTTCTCTATAGTTCTTGCACTCCAGCATATCACCTTCGTTTTTGCACCAGTGAACTGCTGCACCATTAGTCAGGTATTCTTCCAGCAACAAATTATTGAAGAATACAGTTAACCACGTCCATCCATCTACCCATAATAACTCGCTAACTTCAACTGGTATACCGTCAGGTCTTACCGCTTTACCATTCTTCGTTATCGCTGTTAGACGGTCACTCTGTCTAGAACCTCAGTTGATGCTGAATGGCATGGCTTTGACCTCGTCCATGCTGAGTAAAGCAGGTCAGACGTCGCTGTTAGCAAAACTAGTTTAAGCTAAAATTGTTACAGTTATTAAGGAACTTTTAGATACGTATAATTTTTTTGCATTAATAATTTTATACACTTGCTTATTTATGTGTGTTGTGGCCGTAATACTATTTCTAATTGTTTCTTTTATTTCGAATTGTTTCTTTTCTTTCTAATTATTTATTTTCTTCCTTATTCATTCTATTTGTATCTTTATTTTAAACTCTTAACATTCTTTTTTAAATAATTTGTACAAAATACCTATGATTGTAATGCTTAGTTATGTTTAATAAATTTAATTTTCAACATCTAAATTCAGGCGCTTTATTACCTTACCCTTATTTCTATGTTATACATAGTCATCATCTGCCTAGCCTTTTCCCAAGTTTTTGGGTCGGCTTCCAGTCTAACCAGATGCAGCTGAATACCAGTATTTTACATGGAGCGACTGCCGATCTGACCTCCACAACCCAGTTAGTACTGGGTAATACGATACCCCTTGGTAAGACTGGTTGTCAGACTTTTTGGGCCACTGACTGCCTGTAACGACTGTCAGAGATCACAAATGACAGCCGGGACCAACTGCTTAACGTGCTTTCCGAGGCACGGAGGAAACTCGGTATGCAATGTGTGGTCACCCATCCACAGACCAACCTAGGCAAGCACGGCTTAACCTAAAGATCGACCCGAGCGGCTGTTATTATTTAGCCACGAGCTCCTCTATGTTACACATGGTCTACAGTGTAAAAAACATAGAGAGACATTCTCCGTTCCTTGTATTCTGATAGCTGATATGAAAAGTCTAGTGACTCAATTTATAATTTAATATAACACAATAATAACGCCTGCGATCTGCGTCTGCTACTGAGAAATTCCTAATGGAAAAGCTCATTATCACTGTCCACCATTTAGCCACGAGCTAAACTATCCTAGGAAATATGTACAATTCCTAAAATAGATAGGAAATCTGTGATCTATTTTGTAATGTTAACCTCGAATTATTTATTCAATGACATTGAGTCAAAAAAAAATTGTTTCCCAGTAATATTTTTTGCGTAGTTACGTACACGAAAATCGAAAATGTCTTTATTCAAAAAACAGTCTAAGAAATATTCATAAAACTATTCTACAAAATATAACGCATGTTATCTCCGAAGAGTAACGCAGAGATGTCCTACAAATTAGTACAGCCTCATTTCGCCAGTTATATCTCATGTTATAGGGGGCGAACCTATTGTCATCAACGGTGCCCAAACCCAGACTTCGAAGACTGAAATTCCTGATGGAAAAATTCAGTATTCCATTGCAAAGTTGCCCGATCTGGGAATCGAACCCAAGACTCACAAGACCTCATCTAAGTAGCGCTTGCAATAATAGTCTATTCTACAATTAGGCGGTCCACACTGAAGTAGAAGTCGAAGGAATCCTCACTAATCTTATCTTATTACTATTTGTATATGTGTATTTTGTGTGTGTGTGTTGTGTTGAATGCAAAAGTAAATCTATCTGCTACCTGTTCACGAAGCAATTGCAGATTGGATTTTGACCTTGGTTAGAACGTATGATACTTTATGATCTTGAAAGGACGCGCGCGAACCTATCGTTCAATAAATGCAATATTGTTTACACTATTATCATTACACTATTATTTTAATTAACTATTTAGTTCTGCAACTATTTAACTAGGTAAATAAACATGTCAATGACAACTGCCACATCTGTTTTCTAACAAAAGTTATTTGTCTGCATGTTGACTGAATTCAATTGTCAGCTGTTGTTTTTGAATTAATTAAGTTATTATATTACTGTTTACTTTTACTGTTGAATGGAAAAAAACATGTTATGACGTTAATTTCTCTGAGTAGTGAGGTATAAAAAGGGTGGTTGCAACAATTTTTATTATCATTCGCTTGTAACTTAACTGAAGTGAAAAGTTCCTTACTTTGAAAATGCAGGCTAATATTGTAACAGTGGTTTTGGCGATTCTTGCAGTAAGTACTTAAATATGAATATTTAATATTCACTTATTACTATGATCAAGGGTGTAAAAAGACCGGGGTTGCGGGACTGTTCGAAAGAGATACCGTGGCCCCGGAACACAAACGGCGATGAAGGAACATGGATGGGTTTTAGTCAGTAAAAGTCTGACACTCCCTCCTGCTCCGCCCAGAGCGGGAGGAGCCATTTGATAATTTCCCATCCGAAAAAAAAAACGATGTAAATAGACCCTTAGCGAAGCCGAAAGGCACTTGTTCTCCCCGTTTTTGCGATATTCTTTTTGTTGTGGACCATACCTGGGAACCTACTAGTTCGGAGATATTGGAGGTCAAATTTCCAACTTCTTCACAAGTTTTTTTCAAATACTAGTTGTAAAGGTCATATTAACTTTAATTACCTTCATACCCTGTTTACTATTAAATTCGTCTATCAGCACCATGTTTAGAGTGCGTTACTTTGAGTTTTAAGGTAAAACGTGATTTTTCACCCCAAAAAATAAGTCGTTTCCTAGCAATATGTTTTGCTCAGAGTTACTTACTTTGATGTACAGAATGTTTGGTTGACGGCTTAGTGAAAGGTCCGTTTACACCCTGTATTTTGGATATCAGACTGTATTCGTAATGTTCCCAACATTTTTTTTCTTTCTTCGCCACTGTTGGGACACAGGCCTTCTCTCATGAGAGGGTGTGGGCTTTAATCCAGCACACGGGCTCAGTGCGGGTTGGTAGATGCCACGTGATCTATATCAATGAAATAATTTCTAACATTGTCTCTTCACGTTTAATATAAGTAGAATAATATTTTAATCCAAGCGCCGGCATCGCATTGGGTGACCGCTTTGTTTATCACTTACGCTTGACGTTTAGATTAAAATATTTGATGTATATGAAACGTGGATCCACTGGATGCGAGACACACGGGACCGGTCAATGTGGCGACACTTGGTGAAGGCCTATGTCCAGCAGTGGAAGTCTTTCGACTGAAATGATAATGATGATGATATTAAACGCAAAGGCACAATATTTAGATATTATTTTGTGGTTGTTTTGTGATTTGGGTATTCTACATGATCCTGGTGATACGAGTACCTGCGCATCAGGTCAAGGTTATCATATTTTTTATATCATTGACTAAATTATCATTGACATCGACTAAAAAAGAGTTGATAATCTGCAAATGTCTGAGCAGATTTCCTTAAAATATAGCTCAACGCATTCCAAATGAAAATCAATAAAAAAAAAACGATTTATCCTTTTAGGACATAAGATGCCACAGACAGACACACAGATTCACACTTCAAACGTATAACACCTCTCTGTTTTGAGGGGGGGTTAAAAAAAGAAAAATATACGGAATAATGAAACACTACGAATAACGTCACGCCTGTAATCTCCAAAGTGTTAGGCAGAGGTGAACCTAATAGTAACACCCTCATTTCACTAATAAAACACTAATTTATTGTTATTATTTGTTTCAGATGTGTTACGATACACAAGCTCAACTTAATTTAGGTAAGTACTCTACTTCAAAATATTGCAAAGTAGTTTTTTTCAAAGCTATTAAATACGAAACCCTTTAGTAGTTTCTCTGATAAAATCAATTGAAGCTTTGAATTTGAAGTAAAACTAATAAATAATCATTCGTTGTTACAGAAGGGTCTCTGGGCAGCGTTGGGAAAACATTTGGTAAGTAATTTGATGTTATGTACAAGGACACTCCACAAATAGTTATTATAGCGAATAACATAGCAAGTCGAAACATTTAATTAAATAATAATAATCGTTTGATGCATGTTTGAAAAGCGTCTTTTTTCACGAATCCTTAAGACACCTCCTTGAAGACATGGATTACTTGAAAACAATTTCAATACTACTGAAAATTATCATTTAGTTAGGACAAAGGGCATTTATGGTCCGTGCTCTTGGGATGAGTCAAAGTGATCACTTTAATAAATCACTCAAAACCGGCACGGTTGGCGCAGTGGCTGAGCGATTGACTGCTGCGTCGCGTGTCGCGGGTTCGATCTCCGCACTGAACAAATATTTATATGGCCTACAGTTAATTGTTCCAGATCTGGCTGTTTATGTACGTGAATTTTAATGTTTGTTAACGCACCCACGATACAAGATAAATCCATAGAGTGGGGCAACGATAAAAAAAAAACTTGAAATCCAAACAAAATGACTTCATGACCAAAGTGTTTGAATATGTGTTTCACGAATTTTAAAATAAGGTACTGCCGTCTCTAGATCGTAGTATCGCCACGTTTGTGTGTGCTCTGTATAGGATATTAAGTATAAAATCCTATAACTATTTTAATTGAAACAATTTTTTTTAGATTCTTTGATGGGACAGGGCTCTTCGGGAGGAACTGGCAGCTTGACGAATACAGTAGTCAATACAACAACTAATACACCATTGCCAACAACGAATACACCATTGCCAACAACTAATACACCATTGCCAACAACTAATACACCATCGCCAACAACTAATGCAACACTGCCTACGATAGTGCCAACAATTAATGGGTCACTGTTTACAGTGGCACCGAATATCAGTTTAGTGTAGCATCACCACGATAAAGGCCACCACCACTAAATTTTCAACAAAGCCATCTATTAATACGACAGAATGTCCATGTAACAACACGGAGACAGAAGCTACCACTTCCACTGTAACTACGACTGAGCCATCCAAACTTTTATGAAAATGTAGTCTTTGAAATTAAAAACTCATTTATATACGTATATATCCCTATAAACGATGAATACTAATTCGTCGATCGCCTGATCAGCCAAGAGGTCTAGACAAAGTGACATGGTGATAACGACTGTCGAAAGTCTAAATGTACAGGAAATTTACCTCCTCTGCCTTGCCTTTACCCAACTATATTGGGGTCGGCTTTCAATCTTACCGAATTCAGCTGAATATCGGTATTTTACATCAAGTGACTGCCTATCTGACCTCCACAACCCAGTTAGTTCAGGGTAATACGATACCCTTTGGTTGGACTGGTTGTCAAACTTTCGGGTCACCAACAACCTACAACGACTGGCAAAGATTTACAATAAAATTGACAGCCGGGACCAACGGCTTAACGTGCTTCCCGAGGCATAGAGGAAACTCGGTATGTACCTAATGGATGGTCACTTGTGATGGACTTGGGTATGCTGTGGCCGCATCCGTCGTTCCCCGACCAGGCACAAAACCAAATTGATTTCATAAAATTTCACTATTTTCTCTCAATCGCCATTCAATAACTTTCTCCCAAATTTTCATACTATGTGCCATTAGCTTTATTTCTCTATAGTTCTTGCACTCCAGCATATCACCTTCGTTTTTGCACCAGTGAACTGCTGCACCATTAGTCAGGTATTCTTCCAGCAACAAATTATTGAAGAATACAGATAGCCACGTCCATCCATCTACCCATAATAACTCGCTAACTTCAACTGGTATACCGTCAGGTCTTACCGCTTTACCATTCTTCGTTATCGCTGTTAGACGGTCACTCTGTCTAGAACCTCAGTTGATGCTGAATGGCATGGCTTTGACCTCGTCCATGCTGAGTAAAGCAGGTCAGACGTCGCTGTTAGCAAAACTAGTTTAAGCTAAAATTGTTACAGTTATTAAGGAACTTTTAGATACGTATAATTTTTTTGCATTAATAATTTTTAGCACTTGCTTATTTATGTGTGTTGTGGCCGTAATACTATTTCTAATTGTTTCTTTTATTTCGAATTGTTTCTTTTCTTTCTAATTATTTATTTTCTTCCTTATTCATTCTATTTGTATCTTTATTTTAAACTCTTAACATTCTTTTTTAAATAATTTGTACAAAATACCTATGATTGTAATGCTTAGTTATGTTTAATAAATTTAATTTTCAACTTCTAAATTCAGGCGCTTTATTACCTTACCCTTATTTCTATGTTATACATAGTCATCATCTGCCTAGCCTTTTCCCAAGTTTTTGGGTCGGCTTCCAGTCTAACCAGATGCAGCTGAATACCAGTATTTTACATGGAGCGACTGCCGATCTGACCTCCACAACCCAGTTAGTACTGGGTAATACGATACCCCTTGGTAAGACTGGTTGTCAGACTTTTTGGGCCACTGACTGCCTGTAACGACTGTCAGAGATCACAAATGACAGCCGGGACCAACTGCTTAACGTGCTTTCCGAGGCACGGAGGAAACTCGGTATGCAATGTGTGGTCACCCATCCACAGACCAACCTAGGCAAGCACGGCTTAACCTAAAGATCGACCCGAGCGGCTGTTATTATTTAGCCACGAGCTCCTCTATGTTACACATGGTCTACAGTGTAAAAAACATAGAGAGACATTCTCCGTTCCTTGTATTCTGATAGCTGATATGAAAAGTCTAGTGACTCAATTTATAATTTAATATAACACAATAATAACGCCTGCGATCTGCGTCTGCTACTGAGAAATTCCTAATGGAAAAGCTCATTATCACTGTCCACCATTTAGCCACGAGCTAAACTATCCTAGGAAATATGTACAATTCCTAAAATAGATAGGAAATCTGTGATCTATTTTGTAATGTTAACCTCGAATTATTTATTCAATGACATTGAGTCAAAAAAAAATTGTTTCCCAGTAATATTTTTTGCGTAGTTACGTACACGAAAATCGAAAATGTCTTTATTCAAAAAACAGTCTAAGAAATATTCATAAAACTATTCTACAAAATATAACGCATGTTATCTCCGAAGAGTAACGCAGAGATGTCCTACAAATTAGTACAGCCTCATTTCGCCAGTTATATCTCATGTTATAGGGGGCGAACCTATTGTCATCAACGGTGCCCAAACCCAGACTTCGAAGACTGAAATTCCTGATGGAAAAATTCAGTATTCCATTGCAAAGTTGCCCGATCTGGGAATCGAACCCAAGACTCACAAGACCTCATCTAAGTAGCGCTTGCAATAATAGTCTATTCTACAATTAGGCGGTCCACACTGAAGTAGAAGTCGAAGGAATCCTCACTAATCTTATCTTATTACTATTTGTATATGTGTATTTTGTGTGTGTGTGTTGTGTTGAATGCAAAAGTAAATCTATCTGCTACCTGTTCACGAAGCAATTGCAGATTGGATTTTGACCTTGGTTAGAACGTATGATACTTTATGATCTTGAAAGGACGCGCGCGTGAACCTATCGTTCAATAAATGCAATATTGTTTTCTATGACATAAGCAAACATGTTTTTAATTACCTAACAAAGCGGACAGCTATGTCATTACACTATTATTTTAATTAACTATTTAGTTCTGCAACTATTTAACTAGGTAAATAAACATGTCAATGACAACTGCCACATCTGTTTTCTAACAAAAGTTATTTGTCTGCATGTTGACTGAATTCAATTGTCAGCTGTTGTTTTTGAATTAATTAAGTTATTATATTACTGTTTACTTTTACTGTTGAATGGAAAAAAACATGTTATGACGTTAATTTCTCTGAGTAGTGAGGTATAAAAAGGGTGGTTGCAACAATTTTTATTATCATTCGCTTGTAACTTAACTGAAGTGAAAAGTTCCTTACTTTGAAAATGCAGGCTAATATTGTAACAGTGGTTTTGGCGATTCTTGCAGTAAGTACTTAAATATGAATATTTAATATTCACGTATTACTATGATCAAGGGTGTAAAAAGACCGGGGTTGCGGGACTGTTCGAAAGAGATACCGTGGCCCCGGAACACAAACGGCGATGAAGGAACATGGATGGGTTTTAGTCAGTAAAAGTCTGACACTCCCTCCTGCTCCGCCCAGAGCGGGAGGAGCCATTTGATAATTTCCCATCCGAAAAAAAAAAACGATGTAAATAGACCCTTAGCGAAGCCGAAAGGCACTTGTTCTCCCCGTCATTGCGATATTCTTTTTGTTGTGGACCATACCTGGGAACCTACTAGTTCGGAGATATTGGAGGTCAAATTTCCAACTTCTTTACAAGTTTTTTTCAAATACTAGTTGTAAAGGTCATATTAACTTTAATTACCTTCATACCCCGTTTACTATTAAATTCGTCTATCAGCACCATGTTTAGAGTGCGTTACTTTGAGTTTTAAGGTAAAACGTGATTTTTCACCCCAAAAAATAAGTCGTTTCCTAGCAATATGTTTTGCTCAGAGTTACTTACTTTGATGTACAGAATGTTTGGTTGACGGCTTAGTGAAAGGTCCGTTTACACCCTGTATTTTGGATATCAGACTGTATTCGTAATGTTCCCAACATTTTTTTTCTTTCTTCCCCACTGTTGGGACACAGGCCTTCTCTCATGAGAGGGTGTGGGCTGTAATCCAGCACGCGGGCTCAGTGCGGGTTTTTAGATGCCACGTGATCTATATCAATGAAATAATATCTAACATTGTCTCTTCACGTTTAATTTATGTAGAATAATATTTTAATCCAAGCGCCGGCATCGCATTGGGTGACCGCTTTGTTTATCACTTATGCTTGACGTTTAGATTAAAATATTTAATGTATATGAAACGTGGATCCGCTGGATGCGAGACGCACGGGACGGGTCAATGTGGCTACACTTTGGGGAGGCCTATGTCCAGAAGTGGAAGTCTTTCGACTGAAATGATAATGATGATATTAAACGCAAAGGGACAATATTTAGATATTATTTTGTGGTTGTTTTGTGGGTTGGGTATTCTACATGATCCTGGTGATACCTGCGCATCAGGTCAAGGTTATCATATTTTTGTTATATCAGTGACTAAACTATCATTGACATTGACTAAAAAAGAGTTGATAATCTGCAAATAGCTGAGCAGATTTCCTTAAAATAAAGCTAAGAATGCTCTCAGTAATGACACGCATTCCAAATGAAAATCAATAAAAAAAAAACGATTTATCCTTTTAGGACATAAGATACCACAGACAGACACACAGATTCACACTTCAAACGTATCTGTACACCTCTCTGTTTTGAGGGGGGGTTAAAAAAAGAAAAATATACGGAATAATAAAACACTACGAATAACGTCACGCCTGTAATCTCCAAAGTGTTAGGCAGAGGTGAACCTAATAGTAACACCCACATTTCACTAATAAAACACTAATTTATTGTTATTATTTGTTTCAGATGTGTTACAATACACAAGCTCAACCTAATTTAGGTAAGTACTCTACTTCAAAATATTGCAAAGTAGTTTTTTTCAAAGCTATTAAATACGAAACCCTTTAGTAGTTTCTCTGATAAAATCAATTGAAGCTTTGAATTTGAAGTAAAACTAATAAATAATCATTCGTTGTTACAGAAGGGTCTCTGGGCAGCGTTGGGAAAACATTTGGTAAGTAATTTGATGTTATGTACAAGGACACTCCACAAATAGTTATTATAGCGAATAACATAGCAAGTCGAAACATTTAATTAAATAATAATAATCGTTTGATGCATGTTTGAAAAGCGTCTTTTTTCACGAATCCTTAAGACACCTCCTTGAAGACATGGATTACTTGAAAACAATTTCAATACTACTGAAAATTATCATTTAGTTAGGACAAAGGGCATTTATGGTCCGTGCTCTTGGGATGAGTCAAAGTGATCACTTTAATAAATCACTCAAAACCGGCACGGTTGGCGCAGTGGCTGAGCGATTGACTGCTGCGTCGCGTGTCGCGGGTTCGATCTCCGCACTGAACAAATATTTATATGGCCTACAGTTAATTGTTCCAGATCTGGCTGTTTATGTACGTGAATTTTAATGTTTGTTAACGCACCCACGATACAAGATAAATCCATAGAGTGGGGCAACGATAAAAAAAAAACTTGAAATCCAAACAAAATGACTTCATGACCAAAGTGTTTGAATATGTGTTTCACGAATTTTAAAATAAGGTACTGCCGTCTCTAGATCGTAGTATCGCCACGTTTGTGTGTGCTCTGTATAGGATATTAAGTATAAAATCCTATAACTATTTTAATTGAAACAATTTTTTTTAGATTCTTTGATGGGACAGGGCTCTTCGGGAGGAACTGGCAGCTTGACGAATACAGTAGTCAATACAACAACTAATACACCATTGCCAACAACGAATACACCATTGCCAACAACTAATACACCATTGCCAACAACTAATACACCATCGCCAACAACTAATGCAACACTGCCTACGATAGTGCCAACAATTAATGGGTCACTGTTTACAGTGGCACCGAATATCAGTTTAGTGTAGCATCACCACGATAAAGGCCACCACCACTAAATTTTCAACAAAGCCATCTATTAATACGACAGAATGTCCATGTAACAACACGGAGACAGAAGCTACCACTTCCACTGTAACTACGACTGAGCCATCCAAACTTTTATGAAAATGTAGTCTTTGAAATTAAAAACTCATTTATATACGTATATATCCCTATAAACGATGAATACTAATTCGTCGATCGCCTGATCAGCCAAGAGGTCTAGACAAAGTGACATGGCGATAACGACTGTCGAAAGTCTAAATGTACAGGAAATTTACCTCCTCTGCCTTGCCTTTACCCAACTATATTGGGGTCGGCTTTCAATCTTACCGAATTCAGCTGAATATCGGTATTTTACATCAAGTGACTGCCTATCTGACCTCCACAACCCAGTTAGTTCAGGGTAATACGATACCCTTTGGTTGGACTGGTTGTCAAACTTTCGGGTCACCAACAACCTACAACGACTGGCAAAGATTTACAATAAAATTGACAGCCGGGACCAACGGCTTAACGTGCTTCCCGAGGCATAGAGGAAACTCGGTATGTACCTAATGGATGGTCACTTGTGATGGACTTGGGTATGCTGTGGCCGCATCCGTCGTTCCCCGACCAGGCACAAAACCAAATTGATTTCATAAAATTTCACTATTTTCTCTCAATCGCCATTCAATAACTTTCTCCCAAATTTTCATACTATGTGCCATTAGCTTTATTTCTCTATAGTTCTTGCACTCCAGCATATCACCTTCGTTTTTGCACCAGTGAACTGCTGCACCATTAGTCAGGTATTCTTCCAGCAACAAATTATTGAAGAATACAGTTAACCACGTCCATCCATCTACCCATAATAACTCGCTAACTTCAACTGGTATACCGTCAGGTCTTACCGCTTTACCATTCTTCGTTATCGCTGTTAGACGGTCACTCTGTCTAGAACCTCAGTTGATGCTGAATGGCATGGCTTTGACCTCGTCCATGCTGAGTAAAGCAGGTCAGACGTCACTGTTAGCAAAACTAGTTTAAGCTAAAATTGTTACAGTTATTAAGGAACTTTTAGATACGTATAATTTTTTTGCATTAATAATTTTATACACTTGCTTATTTATGTGTGTTGTGGCCGTAATACTATTTCTAATTGTTTCTTTTATTTCGAATTGTTTCTTTTCTTTCTAATTATTTATTTTCTTCCTTATTCATTCTATTTGTATCTTTATTTTAAACTCTTAACATTCTTTTTTAAATAATTTGTACAAAATACCTATGATTGTAATGCTTAGTTATGTTTAATAAATTTAATTTTCAACTTCTAAATTCAGGCGCTTTATTACCTTACCCTTATTTCTATGTTATACATAGTCATCATCTGCCTAGCCTTTTCCCAAGTTTTTGGGTCGGCTTCCAGTCTAACCAGATGCAGCTGAATACCAGTATTTTACATGGAGCGACTGCCGATCTGACCTCCACAACCCAGTTAGTACTGGGTAATACGATACCCCTTGGTAAGACTGGTTGTCAGACTTTTTGGGCCACTGACTGCCTGTAACGACTGTCAGAGATCACAAATGACAGCCGGGACCAACTGCTTAACGTGCTTTCCGAGGCACGGAGGAAACTCGGTATACAATGTGTGGTCACCCATCCACAGACCAACCTAGGCAAGCACGGCTTAACCTAAAGATCGACCCGAGCGGCTGTTATTATTTAGCCACGAGCTCCTCTATGTTACACATGGTCTACAGTGTAAAAAACATAGAGAGACATTCTCCGTTCCTTGTATTCTGATAGCTGATATGAAAAGTCTAGTGACTCAATTTATAATTTAATATAACACAATAATAACACCTGCGATCTGCGTCTGCTACTGAGAAATTCCTAATGGAAAAGCTCATTATCACTGTCCACCATTTAGCCACGAGCTAAACTATCCTAGGAAATATGTACAATTCCTAAAATAGATAGGAAATCTGTGATCTATTTTGTAATGTTAACCTCGAATTATTTATTCAATGACATTGAGTCAAAAAAAAATTGTTTCCCAGTAATATTTTTTGCGTAGTTACGTACACGAAAATCGAAAATGTCTTTATTCAAAAAACAGTCTAAGAAATATTCATAAAACTATTCTACAAAATATAACGCATGTTATCTCCGAAGAGTAACGCAGAGATGTCCTACAAATTAGTACAGCCTCATTTCGCCAGTTATATCTCATGTTATAGGGGGCGAACCTATTGTCATCAACGGTGCCCAAACCCAGACTTCGAAGACTGAAATTCCTGATGGAAAAATTCAGTATTCCATTGCAAAGTTGCCCGATCTGGGAATCGAACCCAAGACTCACAAGACCTCATTTAAGTAGCGCTTGCAATAATAGTCTATTCTACAATTAGGCGGTCCACACTGAAGTAGAAGTCGAAGGAATCCTCACTAATCTTATCTTATTACTATTTGTATATGTGTATTTTGTGTGTGTTTGTTTGTGTGTGTGTGTTGTGTTGAATGCAAAAGTAAATCTATCTGCTACCTGTTCACGAAGCAATTGCAGATTGGATTTTGACCTTGGTTAGAACGTATGATACTTTATGATCTTGAAAGGACGCGCGCGTGAACCTATCGTTCAATAAATGCAATATTGTTTTCTATGACATAAGCAAACATGTTTTTAATTACCTAACAAAGCGGACAGCTATGTCATTACACTATTATTTTAATTAACTATTTAGTTCTGCAACTATTTAACTAGGTAAATAAACATGTCAATGACAACTGCCACATCTGTTTTCTAACAAAAGTTATTTGTCTGCATGTTGACTGAATTCAATTGTCAGCTGTTGTTTTTGAATTAATTAAGTTATTATATTACTGTTTACTTTTACTGTTGAATGGAAAAAAACATGTTATGACGTTAATTTCTCTGAGTAGTGAGGTATAAAAAGGGTGGTTGCAACAATTTTTATTATCATTCGCTTGTAACTTAACTGAAGTGAAAAGTTCCTTACTTTGAAAATGCAGGCTAATATTGTAACAGTGGTTTTGGCGATTCTTGCAGTAAGTACTTAAATATGAATATTTAATATTCACGTATTACTATGATCAAGGGTGTAAAAAGACCGGGGTTGCGGGACTGTTCGAAAGAGATACCGTGGCCCCGGAACACAAACGGCGATGAAGGAACATGGATGGGTTTTAGTCAGTAAAAGTCTGACACTCCCTCCTGCTCCGCCCAGAGCGGGAGGAGCCATTTGATAATTTCCCATCCGAAAAAAAAAAACGATGTAAATAGACCCTTAGCGAAGCCGAAAGGCACTTGTTCTCCCCGTCATTGCGATATTCTTTTTGTTGTGGACCATACCTGGGAACCTACTAGTTCGGAGATATTGGAGGTCAAATTTCCAACTTCTTTACAAGTTTTTTTCAAATACTAGTTGTAAAGGTCATATTAACTTTAATTACCTTCATACCCCGTTTACTATTAAATTCGTCTATCAGCACCATGTTTAGAGTGCGTTACTTTGAGTTTTAAGGTAAAACGTGATTTTTCACCCCAAAAAATAAGTCGTTTCCTAGCAATATGTTTTGCTCAGAGTTACTTACTTTGATGTACAGAATGTTTGGTTGACGGCTTAGTGAAAGGTCCGTTTACACCCTGTATTTTGGATATCAGACTGTATTCGTAATGTTCCCAACATTTTTTTTCTTTCTTCCCCACTGTTGGGACACAGGCCTTCTCTCATGAGAGGGTGTGGGCTGTAATCCAGCACGCGGGCTCAGTGCGGGTTTTTAGATGCCACGTGATCTATATCAATGAAATAATATCTAACATTGTCTCTTCACGTTTAATTTATGTAGAATAATATTTTAATCCAAGCGCCGGCATCGCATTGGGTGACCGCTTTGTTTATCACTTATGCTTGACGTTTAGATTAAAATATTTAATGTATATGAAACGTGGATCCGCTGGATGCGAGACGCACGGGACGGGTCAATGTGGCTACACTTTGGGGAGGCCTATGTCCAGCAGTGGAAGTCTTTCGACTGAAATGATAATGATGATATTAAACGCAAAGGGACAATATTTAGATATTATTTTGTGGTTGTTTTGTGGGTTGGGTATTCTACATGATCCTGGTGATACCTGCGCATCAGGTCAAGGTTATCATATTTTTGTTATATCAGTGACTAAACTATCATTGACATTGACTAAAAAAGAGTTGATAATCTGCAAATAGCTGAGCAGATTTCCTTAAAATAAAGCTAAGAATGCTCTCAGTAATGACACGCATTCCAAATGAAAATCAATAAAAAAAAAACGATTTATCCTTTTAGGACATAAGATACCACAGACAGACACACAGATTCACACTTCAAACGTATCTGTACACCTCTCTGTTTTGAGGGGGGGTTAAAAAAAGAAAAATATACGGAATAATAAAACACTACGAATAACGTCACGCCTGTAATCTCCAAAGTGTTAGGCAGAGGTGAACCTAATAGTAACACCCTCATTTCACTAATAAAACACTAATTTATTGTTATTATTTGTTTCAGATGTGTTACAATACACAAGCTCAACCTAATTTAGGTAAGTACTCTACTTCAAAATATTGCAAAGTAGTTTTTTTCAAAGCTATTAAATACGAAACCCTTTAGTAGTTTCTCTGATAAAATCAATTGAAGCTTTGAATTTGAAGTAAAACTAATAAATTATTATTTGTTGTTACAGAACAGGCTGGGGCAGACGTTGGGTCAGCCGCTAGGTCAGTTCTTGGTAAGTATTTTGATGTTATGTACAAGGAGATTCCACAAATATTTATTAGAGCGAATAACATAGCAAGTCGAAACATTTAATTACATAATAATAATCGTTCGATGCATGTTTAAAAAGCGTCTTTTTTCACGAATCTTTATGACACCTACTTGAAAACAATTTCAATACTACTAAAAGTTATCATTTAGTTTAGAACAAAGGGCATTAATGGTCCGTGCTCTTTGGATGAGTCAAAGTGATCACCTTAACCTCTTGTGTGCCGGAACGTAGATCTACACGAGACACAATGACTTTTTAATTGTTTCTATAATTACGGCATACGAGTGGTTAATAAACCACTCAAAACCGGCACGGTTGGCGCAGTGGCTGAGCGATTGACTGCTGCGTATCGTGTCGCGGGTTCGATGTCCGCACTGAACAAATATTTATATGGCCTTTTGGAGGTATACCGGAGTGCGGAATAATACTCGACAGTGTACGTTGTAATTATTATATTGAGCAAAGCGCAAGCGAAAGTTTAACAGAGATGGAAATGAAGTTATAGCGAGAATAGAGAAGATTTAGAATAAGGAAGAATATAAACCAAGTTGTAGGTGATAGCGAGAAGAATAAATGATTTTACGATAGGCAAAATATAACCGCGGTAGCGAGCCAAAGCGACGTGGGTTCGCGTTGAAGGCGTCAAGTTGACTGGTCGGCGGTCCACGTTGTCTGCGGCTGGAGCGGGCTGCGGAAGGCGGTGCGGCGCGCGGCGTCCGGGGTGAGGTAAACCAACAGGTTTCCGCGGCCGGCAGCGCTCACGCACGATGATGGCGCGCGCCTTCACGCCAACATGAAGTAAAAGGGTAAGCAGGAATTTTGCTGTAATAATAATAAACTTATTTAGTTTTGTGGGTCAATTAATGTTTGACGCCACAGGACCCCCTTACGAATAAAAGGGCCATATTAAGGCGCATATCGTTCAGGAAACTTGACTTTACGTCCTGAACGAGTAATGAGCATCGGTTGCATCTCTTGCGTATTACGACTTCTTGCATTCATGTCCTCACGCCAGGTATAGGCAGGCTTAACTCTGTCAATTGACACCTTGACGGTTTTGTTGTTGAGCACAATGTCGATTGTCTTCGGACTTCTTGAAATGACCTTATGAGGGCCACTGTAAGGTGGTTCTAGCGATCCCCGAAGCAGATCTTGTCGCAAGAACACGTGCGTAGCGGTACGTAATTCCTTGTGCTCAAAAACTTTGTGCTGCGAGTGGTCGGATGCTGATCGCGGTCGTAGTTCGGACATTCTTTGTCGTAATTGACTGATGAAATCTGGGTAATCTACCTTGTTTTAGTTGCGGTGATAAACTCACCGGGGACACGTAACTGCTCTCCATACACCAATTCGGCTGGTGAGCACTGCAGATCTTCTTTGTAGGCCGTACGTAGACCTAGGAGCACTATGGGGAGAGAACTAACCCAATCCTTCGTTCCATGTGCCATCATAGCAGCTTTGAGCGTGCGGTGGAGACGTTCAATCATGCCATTGCAGGCTGGATGATATGCTGTCGTCCTCGCCAACTTGATGCCATACGTCTCTGCTAGATTTTGGAATAAGTACGACTGGAATTGTCTACCTTGGTCCGTTATTACCTTCTTCGGGCAACCATACCGAGCGATCCACTGCGACACGAATGCCTTCGCCACAGTCTCTGCTGTCATGTCAGGAAGCGGGATCACCTCAGGCCATCTGGTGAACCTGTCGATTATAGTTAGACAGTATTTAAAATTGGATGATACTGGAAGTGGGCCAATTAGGTCCATATTGACCTCTGCGAAACGAGCATCTGGTACCTCAAATTTGCCTAGAGGTGATATAGTATGCCTTGTCACCTTTGACTTCTGACACGGAATGCACTCTCTGACCCAAGCGCGAACATCTTTCCTAAGGGAAGGCCAAACATAACGCTCACTAACCATCTTGATGGATGCCTTCGCACCAGGGTGGCTTAGGCTGTGCAACGTCTCGAACACGCGGCGTCTATGGGTAGCTGCTACAAAAGGTCTGTGTTTGGACAAAGAAATATCACAATAAATTTGTACGTCTGAGTTTGGTACTTGCGTTAACTCCAGTTGCAGTGAATGGTTACCCTTCAGAAGTTCCAGTAGCTCTGGATCATCACGCTGCGCATGGGCAAGCTCCATGACGTCCACTGGCGCGGTGACTACCTCTATTCGAGACAAAGCATCTGCCACCTGGTTGTCCTGCCCAGAGACGTGTTGTATGTCAGTAGTAAACTGCGAAATAAAATACAATTGATTAATCTGTCTCGGTGAACCTTGTTGATCTTTCTTTTTAAATGCACTAATCAGCGGCTTATGATCGGTGTACACAGTAAAATTTCGTGCTTCTATCATATGCCGAAAATGTTTGATGGCCTCATAAATTGCAAGGAGTTCACGATCATAAGCGCTGTATTTTTGCTGTGTGGGGCTCATCTTCTTCGAGTAGAAAGCCAATGGCTGCCAGACGTCATCTACTCTCTGCTGTAAAACAGCTCCTATTGAAACATTTGATGCATCTACTACCAGGGCCAGCTGTGCATCTATAACCGGGTGAACAAGCAGAGCTGCATCTGATAGGCTACGCTTGCAACGCTCGAAATATTCTAGTAACTGTGGAGTCCACTTCACTGGTTTTGATCCCTTCATACCTGGGCCTGCCAACAAATCATTTAGAGGGGCCTGTAATTCGGCAGCACCCTTCAAGAAACGTCTATAAAAATTGAGCATCCCTAAAAACCTTCTCAAGCATTTGATCGTTTGAGGCGGTGGGAAATTTTGTATGGCCTTTACCTTCTCCTCTAGTGGGCGTACTCCTCCCGCCGAAACATTGTAACCAAGAAAAGTTACCTCGGGCTGTCCGAACTTGCACTTAGCCACATTCATGACCACACCGTACTCTTGGAGGCGTGAAAACAGCTTGCGTAGATGTTCTTCATGCTCCTGCGTACTTCTAGAAGCTACGAGAAGATCATCGATGTAAGGGAAACAAAAATCAAGATCACGTACCAGGCCATCGATAAAACGTTGGAACGTTTGTGCAGCGTTTCTCAACCCAAACGACATGAATGGAAACTCAAACAAACCAAACGGTGTCGTGATGGCTGTCTTCTCAATGTCTGCTGGATGTACTGGTATCTGCTGGTAAGCCTTGACCAAGTCTGTTACCGAAAAAATAGTGCTTCTGTGTAGGTGTTGCGAAAAATCCTCTATGTGCCGAACCGGGTACCTGTCTGGTACCGTCCTCGCATTCAGCGCACGATAATCGCCGCATGGTATCCACGTGTCATCATGCTTCGGTACCAGGTGTAACGCTGATGCCCAAGGTCCGCTGGAGCAACGAGCTGTTCCCTCTTTTACCATGGCTTGAAATTCAGCCTTGGCAATTTTCAAGCGATCTGGTGCTAAGCGTCGTGGCCTGCAGAACACGGGCGGCCCGGGAGTGGTATTAATAAAATGGACGGTAGAATGACGTACCTTTCTTGGTGCACCAGATGGTCGTGAGATGTCTGGAAACTCTCGCAATAGGTCGTGGTACCGAGAAGTACCGGTAACAGCTTTGACGCTGGGTATCTCCGTCTTCGCAATAGCTCCGTTAACAAATAGATTGGTTAGGCCATCAATCAACCTATTGTTGTAGCAATCCACTAAAAGGTTATAATGGGACAGAAAATCATACCCAATTATCGGCTTCGATACATCCGCGACGACAAACTTCCAGCTAAATTCCCTCCGTAGTCCTAAACTCAGCTGCAAATTAATATATCCGTATGTAGATATAACTGAATTATTAGCTGCGCTAAGGTCGTAATTTACCCGTACCCGCTTCTCATTTAAATAATTGCGGGGGTAGACGCACAGATCGGAACCTGTATCGATGAGAAAAAGTTTTCTAGATTGAAGATCTGTGATGAATAAACGGCTGGAAATACTGCAGCAATCGCTCGCCGTCATTAGCGACTGGCTTTGGCGTTTTCCGAGTCGAAATCGCAAGGCTTATTGCAGTGATGCGCTTTTTCCCCAAATTTGTGATGGTACCAACATAAATTACGGTTGTCCGCCATCTTGTAAGTGCGGCCTCTTGAACGACTTCTTGAACGGGAAAATCGCCGGTTACGACTCTTAACTGGCCTACCTGTACGAGTTTGTCGATCCACCTTCGTAGACAGCTCATCGAATTTCTGCGTGAGACCGGCTATCTCAGCACGCACTACCTCAAGTATGCTCCCTGCAGAGGACGAAGTACTCGTGACCTGGGCCACCGGGTTCACCGGGGCTATCTCTAATACCCGGTCAGCCAGCTCCGCAACAGCTTCCAGTGGCGTGGCAACCTGGGACGCTATGATTGCCTGCAGGCTGGTGGGCAGGCGGCTGGTCCAGATGGTGCGCAGGAAGTCATCAGGCACTCCACGGCCTGCCAAGCTCTGCAGGTGGCGCAGAAATGCAGACGGCTTACGGTCCCCAAGCTCCTCGTGGACAAGGAGTTGTCGCACTTTCTTTTCCTGGGAAACTGATAAACGCTTAATTAGCTCGGCTTTAAGCTTCTCGTACTTATTGGTTGCTGGTGGATTTTCTAAGACATCTTCTAGCTGGGCCATAATGGAAGGCTCTAAATTACCCACTACAGTATAGTATTTAGTCGCATCGGACGTTATATTGGACAGGGCAAACTGGGCTTCAATCTGAGAAAACCATACAGTAGGTTTCTCTTGCCAAAAAGGGGGAACGCGTACTCTGACCTTTGCAATTTCTGATGATCCTAGCGCTGCAACCAAAGCTTCAGTCAATCCTTCCGCCATCTTCGCAATTTTTTTCAGAATAAAATTTGCTCGACGTTAACGTGTCCTTCGCGAACGTTCCGGAAAGTTCTATGACGTCACGCGGTCACGCGGTCGCGCTACGATATCTACGCGCCGAATCACGACGGGGTCACCACTTTTGGAGGTATACCGGAGTGCGGAATAATACTCGACAGTGTACGTTGTAATTATTATATTGAGCAAAGCGCAAGCGAAAGTTTAACAGAGATGGAAATGAAGTTATAGCGAGAATAGAGAAGATTTAGAATAAGGAAGAATATAAACCAAGTTGTAGGTGATAGCGAGAAGAATAAATGATTTTACGATAGGCAAAATATAACCGCGGTAGCGAGCCAAAGCGACGTGGGTTCGCGTTGAAGGCGTCAAGTTGACTGGTCGGCGGTCCACGTTGTCTGCGGCTGGAGCGGGCTGCGGAAGGCGGTGCGGCGCGCGGCGTCCGGGGTGAGGTAAGCCAACAGGTTTCCGCGGCCGGCAGCGCTCACGCACGATGATGGCGCGCGCCTTCACGCCAACATGAAGTAAAAGGGTAAGCAGGAATTTTGCTGTAATAATAATAAACTTATTTAGTTTTGTGGGTCAATTAATGTTTGACGCCACAGGCTGTGGCGTGTGGCTGTGGCCCACAGCCTATAGATAGTTGTTCCAGGTCTGGCTGTTTTTTATGTGATTTTTAATGTTTGTAACGAACGGAGGCGACCTCTTGCAATATTATAAGGAAGCCAGATAGTAAATCAAGCGAATGTTTTGAAAGTTTTAATAGTATCAACCTGGTTCATCAAAATATTCAAGGATTTTTGAACAAAGAATTAGAAGTAGAACTTTTCCTGAATTGTAACAATATAGATATTCTTTGTATAACGGAGCATTGGCTCAAATGTCATCAATTAATTTTCAATTTCAGTAATCACCAGGTTGGTAGTTCATTCAGCAGGGTAAATGCTATACATGGCGGCGCATTAATCTTAGTAAATAATCATCTTAAATTTAAAGACCGCAAGGATATTGTCAGCCTATCTGTTGAGCGAACAGTTGAAATAGCCTGTATAGAATTGGAGCAGTTTATTATATTAAGTGTGTATAGACCTCCTTCAGGGTTGTATGATTGTTTTGAAAAGGTAATGGATGAAGTGTTGCATAAAATCTGTAGTTCTAAGAAGTCAATAATCATTTGTGGTGATTTCAATATTAATTTGTTAGAAAATTCTGGGTTAAGTACTAAAATTATAAGCCTCTTTCAGTCATACAATCTTGAAAACAAATTTCTCGAGCCCACCAGAATAACCCCAACTAGTGCTACTTGCCTAGATAATATTTACACTGATATTATACCCACCCAAAAAGCAATTATTAACTTAATAGATTCAGATCATTGTGGGCAATTGATCACAATTCCAAATGTAAGCAAGAAAGTAACTAAAAAGGATATCATCGTTAATCCAAAAAGTAAAAATCGCCTGGAAACTTTTAAAACTAAACTTTTATCCAAACTACCACTTTTGTCAGATAATGATGATCCAAATCAACAATATAACGATTTTTTCAGTATGTATTGCACACAATTTGAAAACACATTTGTCCCTAAGACAATATCTGTAAATAGTAACGCTTCTTTCAACGACTGGGCCACCATTGGTATTCATAAGAGTCGAAAACGACTTTATGAGCTGTATGAAGAGCGGACTTATGTAAAAACTGTAGAATTTAATTTGTATGTTAAGAATTATTCAAAATTATTTAAAAAAGTTTGTTTTATAGCAAAGTCACGTTACTTGAGTTCAAAAATTAAAAATAGTAGTAATGTGGTTAAAATGACATGGAACATTATTAATAGCGAAACGGGAAGGTCTTGCAACCGAAATGGTGACTACAGCCTTGCTATTGGCGATAATATTTTAAATTCAGATACTCAAGTTGCCACAGCCTTTGAAAATTTCTTTGCGGATATTCCCGTATCGACTACTAAATCGCTAAACTCGTCACCTACTGCTGCCGAGTCTTTACTAAGGGAAAACGTTTCAGTCTGTGAATCCGAATTTAATTTTCAATATGTTACCTGTAAAGATATAATTAAAACTTTTCACACCATAAATGTTAAAAAGACCGCCGATCTATGGGGTCATTCTGTAGACGTTGCTAAATCCATTATAAACATTGTAGCTCCTTCATTAGCTGTAATATTTAACGATTGTATTGACCGTGGTGAGTTTCCTGATCTAATGAAATATAGTAAAATAATACCATTGTTTAAATCGGGTAGTACATCAGACCCCACTAATTATAGACCCATTTCAGTACTACCCACCATTAGTAAAATTTTCGAAAAATTAATTTTGGCACAAATGCAAAGTTTTTTCAATAAACATAAGTTATTGCATAAAAAACAGTTCGGTTTCACAAGGGGTCGTTCAACTACTGATGCCGGTGTTGAACTTTTAGGACACATTTATAATGCCTGGGAGGACAAATGCGATGCTTTGGGCATTTTTTGCGATTTATCTAAAGCTTTCGATTGCGTTCTTCATGAAACATTAATCAGGAAACTACACCACTACGGAATCCGTAACGCCTCTCTGGATCTTCTTATTTCATATTTGAGTAATAGGATTCAGAGAGTTGATGCTAACGGGAAGAGATCTCCTGGATCCGTAGTAAGAATGGGGGTACCACAGGGCTCAATTCTTGGTCCATTTTTGTTTCTTATTTACATAAATGACTTGCCTCACCTCATAAAGGATAATCATGACATAGTATTGTTTGCAGACGACACTTCTCTTTTATTTAAACTCAAACGTCAGCAGTTAGTTACGGATGATGTTAATAGCGCCCTGGCAAAAGTCGTTAATTGGTTTAATGTTAATAACCTACTCCTAAATGAGAAAAAAACTAAATGTATTAAATTTACGATACCCCATGTAAGACAAGTGGAAACTACTGTACTAATTAAGGATGAAGAGTTGAAACCGGAAGATAGCACAGTGTTCCTAGGCATAACTTTGGATGCCAAGCTTCAGTGGGGCCCGCATATAGACAAATTGTCAAAAAAACTTAGCTCTGCAGCATACGCCGTTAGAAGGATTCGTGAGTTAACTCAAACTCAAACTCAAACTCAAACTCAAAGCATTTATTTCAATTAGACCATTACGGCACTTTTGAAAGTCAAAAATACAAAAAAGAAAATCAAAGCTACAGTCCCAGTCACAAGGCATAATAACTTGAGAAAGTACTGTAGTTGCCCATTCCCTAGCGTAGATCTCTATGGAGAAGAATGGGCAAGAAACTCCATGGACACTCTTTTAAAATCAAAATATTGTTACAAAATCTTGGTTACATCATTAATTTTGAGATTATACATATAACTGATTTAGAGACAGCCCGTTAAGTTTACTTTAGTTATTTCCATAGCGTGATGTCGTACGGTATTCTCTTGTGGGGCAATGCCGCCGATATTCAGACAATATTTGTTTTGCAAAAAAGGGCAATTCGTTCAATTTATAAATTAAGTCCCAGATACTCCCTCAGAGAAAAATTTAAAGAGATTAATGTTCTTACTGTCCCTTCTCAGTTTATTTATGAAAACCTTTTGTACGCACACAAAAATATTAATTTGTTTAAAAAATACAGTGATATCCACAACATAAATACGAGGAACAAACACAAATTTGTTGTTCCTGCAACGAGGCTCAAAAAAATAGCGGGTACGTTCAGATGCCAATGTATACGTTTTTACAATAAACTTCCGAGCCAAATTCAAGCACTAAGCCTAAATAAATTCAAATCGTTTATAAAACGGAAGCTGTGCCTGAAAGCCTACTATCATGTTAATCACTATCTCGAAGATAAAAAGGCTTGGGATTAAGCTGCTCCAATGAAATTTGCTCTATGAATGTCGAAGCTTCGGAGTTCGCTTGTTTATTATTTATTCCTTTCTTTTCCTTTTTTTATTTTTTCTTTTCCTTTTTTTATACACTCTGACATTTAATGTTTTGACATGTATTTTATTATTTTTTATACACTCTGACATGTAATGTCTTGACATGTATTTTATTATTTTTTTATTTGACATTTATTGATTTGACATGAATACTTATTTTGTAAAGTATTTTAGTTTTTTTTTATCATCATTGTGCCTTTTAATGATTTTTGTGATTTTGATTTACATTTTTTTGAATAGAACTTGTTATGAATTTTATATGATTATTGTGAATGTGGGGACCATGTGGGTCACATTTATATTTTTTGTTTATTTTTTCCCACAACTGTCTGACAGTTTGAGTACTCTAAGCGACCTACCCAAATGTCCTTTCTTTGGTATTGTTCGTCGTTTCGTTGAGCTCCTTGGGTTATAAGTCGAGCTACACATTAACTGACAAATGCTTGCACTGACTGGACAGGTCCACTCAAAACTGTATGGTTCTTTCTTCAAAAGACCATATCAGACACTAATCTGCATAGTCCTCATGTGAATTGAGCAAGATTGTCTGGACTTTAAAAGAGACTATGACCTCTGAGTTTGTTTCGGCTGTTTCTTCTCAGAGTAGTCAGGTACGAAACACCGGCCCCATCTAGTTTTAAAAAATGATGTGTAAAAGTGTTTGTAAAAACCTACTTGCAAAATAAACATCATTTATCATTTATCATTTATCATAGAACCCACGATATAGAAGATAAATTCATAGAGTGGGGCAACGATAAAAAAAAAACTTGAAATCCAAACAAAATGACTTCATGACCAAAGTGTTTGAATATGTGTTTCACGAATTTTAAAATAAGGTACTGCCGTCTCTAGATCGTAGTATCGCCACGTTTGTGTGTGCTCTGTATAGGATATTAAGTATAAAATCCTATAACTATTTTAATTAAAACCATTTTTTTTGGATTATTTGGTGGGACAGGGCTCTTCGGGAGGAACTGGCAGCTTGACGAATACAGTAGTCAATACAACAACTAATACACCATTGCCAACAACGAATACACCATTGCCAACAACTAATACACCATTGCCAACAACTAATACACCATCGCCAACAACTAATGCAACACTGCCTACGATAGTGCCAACAATTAATGGGTCACTGTTTACAGTGGCACCGAATATCAGTTTAGTGTAGCATCACCACGATAAAGGCCACCACCACTAAATTTTCAACAAAGCCATCTATTAATACGACAGAATGTCCATGTAACAACACGGAGACAGAAGCTACCACTTCCACTGTAACTACGACTGAGCCATCCAAACTTTTATGAAAATGTAGTCTTTGAAATTAAAAACTCATTTATATACGTATATATCCCTATAAACGATGAATACTAATTCGTCGATCGCCTGATCAGCCAAGAGGTCTAGACAAAGTGACATGGCGATAACGACTGTCGAAAGTCTAAATGTACAGGAAATTTACCTCCTCTGCCTTGCCTTTACCCAACTATATTGGGGTCGGCTTTCAATCTTACCGAATTCAGCTGAATATCGGTATTTTACATCAAGCGACTGCCTATCTGACCTCCACAACACAGTTAGTTCAGGGTAATACGATACCCTTTGGTTGGACTGGTTGTCAAACTTTCGGGTCACCAACAACCTACAACGACTGGCAAAGATTTACAATAAAATTGACAGCCGGGACCAACGGCTTAACGTGCTTCCCGAGGCATAGAGGAAACTCGGTATGTACCTAATGGATGGTCACTTGTGATGGACTTGGGTATGCTGTGGCCGCATCCGTCGTTCCCCGAACAGGCACAAAACCAAATTGATTTCATAAAATTTCACTATTTTCTCTCAATCGCCATTCAATAACTTTCTCCCAAATTTTCATAGTATGTGCCATTAGCTTTATTTCTCTATAGTTCTTGCACTCCAGCATATCACCTTCGTTTTTAAAGATGGCACCAGTGAACTGTTGCACCATTAGTCAGGTATTCTTCCAGCAACAAATTATTGAAGAATACAGTTAACCACGTCCATCCATCTACCCATAATAACTTGCTAACTTCAACTGGTATACCGTCAGGTCCTACCGCTTTACCATTCTTCGTTATCGCTGTTAGACGGTCACTCTGTCTAGAACCTCAGTTGATGCTGAATGGCATGGCTTTGACCTCGTCCATGCTGAGTAAAGCAGGTCAGACGTCGCTGTTAGCAAAACTAGTTTAAGCTAAAATTGTTACAGTTATTAAGGAACTTTTAGATACGTATATTTTTTGCATTAATAATTTTATACACTTGCTTATTTATGTGTGTTGTGGCCGTAATACTATTTCTAATTGTTTCTTTTATTTCGAATTGTTTCTTTTCTTTCTAATTATTTATTTTCTTCCTTATTCATTCTATTTGTATCTTTATTTTAAACACTTAACATTCTTTTTTAAATAATTTGTACAAAATACCTATGATTGTAATGCTTAGTTATGTTTAATAAATTTAATTTTCAACTTCTAAATTCAGGCGCTTTATTACCTTACCCTTATTTCTATGTTATACATAGTCATCATCTGCCTAGCCTTTTCCCAAGTTTTTGGGTCGGCTTTCAGTCTAACCAGATGCAGCTGAATACCAGTATTTTACATGGAGCGACTGCCGATCTGACCTCCACAACCCAGTTAGTACTGGGTAATACGATACCCCTTGGTAAGACTGGTTGTCAGACTTTTTGGGCCACTGCCTGCCTGTAACGACTGTCAGAGATCACAAATGACAGCCGGGACCAACTGCTTAACGTGCTTTCCGAGGCACGGAGGAAACTCGGTATGCAATGTGTGGTCACCCATCCACAGACCAACCTAGGCAAGCACGGCTTAACCTAAAGATCGACCCGAGCGGCTGTTATTATTTAGCCACGAGCTCCTCTATGTTACACATGGTCTACACTGTAAAAAACATAGAGAGACATTCTCCGTTCCTTGTATTCTGATAGACATGAAAAGTGACTCAATTTATAATGTAATATAACACAATAATAACGCCTGCGATCTGCGTCTGCTACTGAGAAATTCCTAATGGAAAAGCTCATTATCACTGTCCACCATGGGAATCGAACCCAGGAATTCATGCTCAATGCATGTGACCACTAGACCAATGAGGCTGTCAATATAAAGATAAACTAATCTTGCACATAATGAGACACACAATATTATCTCTTTTTTTGTCTAGATTTAAGTCTTTATTGTAGGTTTTTTTTTGTGTGCGCTTTTAATGTGCCGAATAAATATGTTTTGTTTCTTTCTTATCATCAAGTCAGCTGTCAATAAATAAATACCTCTAACCTTAGAGTGAAAAAAAAAGCAGTAGGGCTTCAATTTCATCAGCAACATAAATTAATTTACAAGCGTCAGACCAGACGCCTAAATAGTCAGTATTCTAACTTCTTTAGCGTTGTTGGTCCTACTCAGTGAACCAAGGATCCATGACAATGGATTAAACACGTAGTTATTCATTTAATACAAATGTATGAAGGGTAGGTTAGGGTAAACGAGTGATTTAAATTAAGAAAACAAAACTAGGGATAATAACGCCGAAGACAACGTGCAGACCTTTTATTTATTATTATTATAAGCCCGATGTGTCCCACTGCAGGGCCAAAGCCTCTCTTCCCTCTTTTCTTTCATCTCTGTCTTTGGCTATTTGGGCCCAAACCTTTTGATAAGAGTCCAGCTCGTCACGCTATCTCCTTCTGGGCCTACTGCGTCGCCGGGATCAGTTGGTCGGAACCCAATCTGTTGCTAGTTTGGCCCAATCTTGTTGCGACATGCAGCAGATGTGGCCTGCTCAGTTACATTTTAATTTGGCGGATGTGTTGCAAACATCTGTGATTTGGGTCTTGGATCAAAATATACTGTTCCATAGACGATCAGAAATGTTGACTCCTAAACCTTTTACTTGCAAATTATATAAACAAACGTAGATAATAATCCGTATGGTGTCGGACGGGGTCCGTATGGTGTCGGACGTAAAGAATAACATCATCCCATATCTTCCTGTGGGTGTCGTAAGAGGCGACTAAGGGATTTACCAGAGAATGGGCAGCAGCGCTCTCTGTGTCTGTTGTAAGAACCGCACTCACTGCGATCGCCAACCCGCCTGCCAAGCGTGGCGATTATGGTAAAACCCCCCCAAATGAATAGCGCATCACAAAAATGGCCCCTAGTGCCCGGCAGCCCGTCTACCCTCGACTACGGCAGCGGTCGAGGCTACGGCGTGGCAAGGGGTGCGAAGAATCTCCGGAAGGGATCCGGCTGCCAATACCGACGACTAGACCTGGCAACATATAACACGCGCACACTCCGGACCGACGAGAAGATAGCGGAACTCGAAGAGGAATTGAGCAGGCTGCGATGGAGTATTGTGGGATTATCTGAAGTCCGAAGAGAGGGGGAGGACACGATAATCCTGAAATCCGGCAACCTGCTCTATTTCTGTGAAGGTGACCGGCAATCCCAGGGTGGTGTTGGGTTTATCGTCCACAAGTCCCTTGTGAACAACGTGGTGAAGATCGAGAGTGTGTCGACCAGGGTGGCGTACCTTATACTCAGAATATCCTCAAGATATTCGCTGAAGGTCATACAGGTCTACGCCCCAACCTCGGCACACCCCGACGACGAAGTGGAGACCATGTATGAGGATATCTCTAAAGCCATGCATGGCTCCAAAACTCACTTCACAGTTGTCATGGGGGACTTCAACGCGAAACTGGGCAAACGAGACGGTGATGAGCTGCAGGTGGGGCAATTTGGAGTTGGACGTCGGAATCGCCGGGGCCACCAACTGGCTAGTTTTATGGAGAAGGAGGGCCTCTATATGATGAACTCCTTCTTCAGAAAGCGTGAGCACAGGAAGTGGACCTGGCAGAGCCCCGATGGTGCAACTAGAAATGAGATCGACTTCATTATGTCAACCAAGAAGCAAATGTTCAATGATGTCTCTGTGATCAATTCGGTGAAAACCGGGAGCGATCACCGCATGGTAAGAGGCACATTGAACATCAATATCAAGCTTGAAAGGTATCGACTGATGAAGTCTACGCTCCGTCCAGCACAGATCCAAATCCAAAACCCCGAGAGCTTTCAGCTTGAACTCCACAACCGTTTCGAGTGCCTAGGAAGCTCAGTGGACGAGTACAACGATGGGTTCGTGGAAACTGTCCATACGACCGGGTCTAAGTTCTTCAAGGCGCGTCGTACAGATCAGAACAAGAGGCTCTCCGATCACACTCTCAAGCTCATGAAGGAGCGGCGTGAGATGATCCTGCAGTCTTCAGACGAGGCGTGTAAATATCGGCAGCTCAATAGACGGATCTCTAAATCCTTGAAGAGTGACCTCCGCCGCTTTAATACCGAGCGTATTAAAGACGCGATTGAGCGGAATAAAGGCTCCAAGGTATTTGCAAGAGATCTGGCTATTGGGCAGAGCCAGCTCACGAAACTGAAGACCGACGATGGTAGGATCTTATCCGCCAAACCGGAGCTTCTGAGGGAGATCGAGAGCTTCTATGGACAGTTGTACACGTCAACTAGTAAACCCGTCGTAGATCTAGCAAACGACCCAAGAGCTAGACTGACCCGACACTATACTGAAGACATCCCGGACGTCAGCCTGTACGAGATTGGGATGGCTCTGAAGCAGCTCAAAAACAACAAGGCACCGGGTGATGACGGAATTACGGCCGAACTCCTGAAGGCGGGTGGAAAACCGGTACTTAAGGCCCTTCAGAAGCTGTTTAATTCCGTCATACTTGAGGGAAAAACGCCACAGGCATGGTGCAGGGGTGTGGTGGTGCTCTTTTTCAAAAAGGGTGACAATGCCCGGTTGAAGAATTATAGGCCCATCTCACTTCTAAGCCATGTCTACAAGTTGTTTTCTAGAGTCCTCACGAATCGCCTCGCGCGCAGGTTTGACGATTTCCAGCCACCCGAACAAGCCGGTTTCCGAAAAGGCTATAGCACCGTAGACCACATACATACGCTGCGGCAAGTTATACAGAAGACCGAAGAGTATAACCTGCCTCTCTGTTTAGCGTTTGTGGACTACGAGAAAGCCTTCGATTCGATCGAGACCTGGGCTGTACTGCAGTCTCTCCAACGGTGCCAAATCGACTATCGGTACATCGAGGTGTTGAAGTGTTTGTACAAAAACGCCACCATGTCAGTCCGACTTCAAGACCAAGTCTCAAATCCTATCCTCCTGCAGCGAGGTGTGAGACAGGGAGACGTCATATCTCCGAAACTGTTCACTGCTGCACTGGAGGATGTCTTCAAGGTTCTGGACTGGAGAGGGCTAGGCATCAACGTCAATGGCGAGTACATCACTCACCTTCGGTTTGCCGACGACATAGTAGTCATGGCTGAGACCATGGAGGACCTCAGTACAATGCTCGATGACCTCAGTAGAGCTTCCGGAAGAGTGGGTCTTCAAATGAACATGGACAAAACCAAGGTCATGTTGAATGCCCATGTCACACCCACTCCTATCAAGATCGGAGACTCTGCACTCGAAGTTGTAGACGATTATGTGTACCTGGGACAAACGGTCCAGTTAGGTAGGTCTAACTTCGAGAAAGAGGTCAATCGTCGAATCCGACTCGGCTGGGCAGCGTTCGGGAAGTTGCGCGGTATCTTCTCGTCCAACCTACCGCAGTGTCTCAAGACGAAAGTCTATGACCAGTGTGTGTTGCCAGTGATTACATACGGGACCGAAACTTGGTCGCTTACAATGGGCCCCATCAGAAGGCTTAAAGTCACCCAAAGGGCAATGGAGAGGGCTATGCTTGGAGTTTCCTTGCGCGATCGAATCAGAAATGAAGACATCCGCAAGAGAACCAAGGTTACCGACGTAGCCCGAAGAATTGCCAAACTTAAGTGGCAGTGGGCAGGGCACATTGCTCGCAGAACGGATGGCCGATGGGGCCGAAAAGTTCTGGAGTGGCGACCGCGAACCGGAAGACGTTGCGTTGGAAGGCCTCCCACTAGGTGGACCGATGACCTGGTGAAGGCTGCGGGAATCCGCTGGATGCGAGTCGCACGTGACCGTTCAATGTGGCGACACTTGGGGGAGGCCTATGTCCAGCAGTGGACGTCTTTCGGCTGAAATGATGATGAATGATGATGATGAGATAATAATAATGTCTGCCAACCATTGTCCCTTTTAAAATCCTCCGTCCCTCCAATGTTATTAAAATCCTAAACTTACTTTGACCTTTTTCCGAATTTTGAATCTTTTCAACAACCTCTATTAAAATACTGTAACGGCTGGTTCACATTGACCTTATCCCACTACGCGCTCGAAGACGTCTTTTTCCATATTTTTTCTTGTGGATAACTTTTCTAGTTATCCCCAACCTTGCGCAAACATTACATGAAAATAAATTTTCTCCGTTGAATTTGTACAACAAGTCTGGAAAATAAAGTTGGCAATCTAGTTGGATCTGATTAGATGGGTGAATACCTATGTATAGTAACTGTAATTAAGTGGAAGTGTAAGTATATTAGAACGTATAGGAAAGTGTTAAGTTGCGCAAAAAGAATCAGTATCAGAAAACCGATAGAAATGGCATCAGATTCTAGTAGGATGATTTGGAAAATAGTCAATCGACAGCGCAATGCTACGAAAATTCAACTAGGTTCGACAACAATGTCCACCTTAAAGCATGTGATCATAAATTGGCAATTACAAATCTGACTGAAAGTGTCAGCAGAGTAAATTCTAACATGAGTTTTGAAGCAGTTACACCCCTTGAAATTTTTAACATAGTTAAAAAGATGGTCAATAAATCTCCTACAGGCTATGACGAAATTCCATTGACTATCATTAAAGATAACATTGACATATTGGCAACTCCACTAGCATCTCTTTATAATAACTGTATTGAGGAAGGCAAGTTCCCTGATCAGTTTAAAATTGCAAGAGTAATTACTCTTGCAATTTTTAAGAAGGGTTTAAAAACGGATCATGGCAACTACTCAGGCCGATTTCCCTATTGCCTGTACTATCAAAGATTTTTGAAAAGATTATGAAGGATAGACTTATGAAACACTTACAAATGCCCTGCATCTTAGATGGACAACAATTTGGCTATCAAAAATCATTGGGAACCGCCGATGCTGTTGAGGCATTAATCGATGAGGTTATTTGCCATCTTAATGACAAACATAAGGTAGCAGGTGTTTTTCTGCCTTCGACACGGTGGACCATGACATTTTGCTGGCCAAGTTGGAACATTATGGTATAAGGGAGAACGTTCTGAAGCTATTTCGATCTTATTTGCATAATAGACGTCAATTCGTAGCTTATAAATATCTATATTAGTCTGTAAGGTATTATATGATATGGGTCTTTTGTTACCTGGATTAAATGATGTAATAAATTATTATTATTATTAAAGCGACTAAACTATTCATCCGAGTTTAATCAATAAGGTGTCAATTGATTCGTTATTATAGTCCGGGTAACATATCGGTTAACATTTTAACCGACTTCAGCAACAGGAGGAGTCGATTTTATCTTGTTTCGGGTTTTTTAGTTGCAGTATACCACACAAATTCTTGTTAATGAAAGAATCTCAAGTTCGGTCAATGACAATAGGCCCGCCCACTGTTATCTTGAACTTTAAACAAACTATGCTAGGTACTGGGGTACTACTAACTGTACTAATATCTGCTTATCCCTTCAAGGAATTCGTCCTGTGTGAAAGCGTCAAAATGATCTTTTTATTTCGAGCACTGAACGGGAATGTGCAACAACAATGCGAGGAGGCAAGGACCCTATTAGGTAGACCAATAACGACACGGCTGTGTACGGATCGAGGGGTACTGTTGAAAGAAGAATCCTTACCTTCGTAGAGCGGTGACCAGTATCTATAAATTATTAACACCAAATCCATTATTCAGGACGTACATACAGGTTGTAAGCAACCTCATCACGAAGCCGTCAACTAAGCATTCTGTACATCAAACTAAGTAACTTAACGTAAAAATTATTGCTGGGAAACGACTTTTTTTTGTGTAAAAAATCTTGTTTTGTGGTAGAATTCAATGTTACGTACTTTATTAAACATTGTGCTGATGGATGGATTGAATAGTACGGGGTCATAGAGGTGTTTAAAGTATAAATCTTACAATAAAAACTTGTAGGTATTACAACTAAATAATACCTCAAGATACGCATATTTTTTGTGTATAAAAGTTATCCACATTAGTTTCGTATATTTTACGTGATGCTTGATCATCGAAACAGACAAACAGATAAACAGACATAAATTCCAAAAATGCTGGAAATGAGTTCTGTTGGTTATCCTTTCATACCCTGGCAATTTTTTTTCGAAATATTTTCGATGTACAAAAAATATTTTTCTACAGATTTATTATATGTATATAGGATAGATAAATAATGTTGCACCTCTTGAGTGGCCCATGGCCCGTATTGTAAAGGTGAAGATGGAAAAGTAAGAGTCGCAGAAATAAAGATGGCTAATTCAGGCAAAGTGTTTCTACGCTCATACTCTAAATGATGTCCACTACCAATCAATGAAAATTCGTGATTTTTTTTTTAAAGTTTAATTTCATCTCATTACTAAACCTAAGTAAAGGAATAATATAGAAGTATGAAAATTTTAATTTTAATTTTGTATCTACAACAATTTTGTATCGATACTTACTTCAAACGCTCATAATTTATAAAGGAGCCTTAGATTCAAGTACCGACGCATGACGGTAGCAAAAGGAAACCATAACCCTGTTTTATGGGTCCAGTTTCAAGATTTATTGACTACCTCCGTGTGACGTCGCCTTTACGCTTTTCACTAAAAAAGCATCATGCAAATCGGACCTCTCTGGAAAAAGTTTTGCGTCATCATCATCATCATCCACAGCCCGAATTCACCCACTCCTGGGTATAGGCCTCTCTTTGTTTGTGCTAAGCTCCACGCTCTTTCCGTTCCTAGGACGCCACTCGGTAACAGCTTTACTCCACCTGCCATCACCGCGCCTTGCTAGGTGTCCTGTCCAACTCCATTTGAGTTACGCGTAGCCATACATAAGAAAAACCAAACTTGAGACAGCTGACGGGCGAATGACAGTAACATTTTTTCACTAAAATCTTAACACCGTGATTCAGAAAATGGATTGAACAACGCCATTTATCGAGCACGAACTTAAACTGCTAAAATATATGCATACAGAAGCTCCACGTCTACAGATTTACTTAAATGTATAGATTTATATTGATAATTAAATGTAAAGATTTTGATTGAAATAAATGATTCCCTAACTGTCGTTTAAATGGTTTAAAAAAACTAAAAGTATTTATAAAACTATGTAGCAAAGGTTTGGAAAACTTAAAGCCTTGAAAAAATCAAAATACTTAGTTACAAAAAGTGAAAACCGGGTGGGGATCGAACATGCGAACCAAAGTTATTATTGGAAATCTTACAGGAATAATCAAATAAAAATAAATACAAAAAGTGAGTCTTGACTGAGGCTCGAACTTACGCACCACTATTCAGCGGACGGTTGCTGTCGCCGCCGGCTACTTGTTATACTGCCAAATATTTTAAAATAGCTGTTCTATTGTAATGCATGTTATGACAGTTGTCAAACAGTTGAAAAATATTGACGTAATGCTATTGCTCACCCCCCTAATTTATTAGCGTGATAATATATAGCCTATGTCCTTCCCCAGGTTGAAATATATCTCCATGCAAAATTTCATTACGGACCAATCAGCCGTTTAGTCGTGAAAAGGTAGCAAACAAACAAATAGAGTTACTTCCGCATTTATAATATTAGTATGGATATTATTATTTATTATACTAGCTGCCCCTCCCAGCTTCGCACGGGTGGACATTTTTTTTTTTATTCTATCCTTTCTTTCAAGTTGGATCAAACTGCACACGGTGTGCAAATTTGATTAAAATCGGTTAAGTAGTTTAGGATTCCATCGCGGACAAACAACGTGACACGTAATTTGTATTATATTAAGATTATATTAGTGTAGATAGTGTAGACTAGCCTAACAATTTAAGGTTTATATTACATTCGTTACTAAACTTATTATTAAGTATATACTCTTCGTTACATACCTATTTCCTATAAGAGCGCGATTTGTGTGAGCGCGAATGGTGTTAATTCAAAGGGTTTAAAAGTAAAAATGGGGGTTCCGCAAGGCTCAATATTGGGTCCTTTCCTCTTTCTCGTGTATATAAATGATCTACCCTATTTATTGAAAAACCAACCTCAAAATATGGTGTTGTTTGCTGATGACACTTCCCTAATTTTTAAGATAAATAGACGGGCCCAAAATCTAGATGACCTGAATAATGCCCTACTTCAGGTCCATAATTGGTTCACAGCAAACAATTTGGTATTAAATGAAAAAAAAAATGCATAAGATTTGCTTTACCCAATGTTAAGAGTAGTGATTGTGAAATAATATTGAATAAAGAGAAACTTGAATTCGTAGATAAAACGGTTTTCCTGGGGATTACGCTTGATTTAAGGCTACAATGGGGTTCACATTTAACATCCCTTGCGGGCGGCTAAGTTCAGCAGCATACGCTATTAGAAAAATCCGTCAATTTACTGATGTAGATACCGCTAGACTGGTGCATTTTAGTTACTTTCATAGTATATTGCTATCATAATGTCTTATGGCATTTTGCTATGGGGACGGGCTGCAGATATTGAGTCTATATTTATTCTGCAAAAAAGAGCCATCAGAGCCATATATAATCTTCGTAGGCGCGATTCTCTAAGGGAACTGTTTAAAGATATTGGCATCATGACGGTACATTGTCAGTATATCTACGAAAACATAATGTACGTCAGAAAAAATCTGCATCTTTTTGGTAAAAGAGGTGACAGACATAATTACAGTACTAGAAATAGGGACCAACTAGTTCAGCCAGGCTTCAGACTCGCTAAAGTAGACTCATCTTTCATGGGGTACTGTTTGAGATGCTATAATAAAATTCCACAAAGTATTCTTGAACTGAATGAGACGAAATTTAAAACATGCATCAAACGCACACTATGTAAGCAAGCTTATTACAAGTTGGGCGATTATATCGCTGATAAAAATGCGTGGCTCAATGCTGGTCCTGCTCCACATGGACAGGGGCGCATAAATTAGATAGCATTACATATAATTGTTGGAGCTGCTGAAGATTGTACAACTATCTTTGCATTGTATAGATTCAATCTCTAGTATTATATAATCGCATAGCCTATATTGTGTGAGTACTATGTAAAGCTATCATTCACTGGAATCCTACGTCTTTTCTTGACTTGAATGTGCCCAGGCAGTTGAGAGTATGTCATGCTCACTCTAATGTCTCGCTGATGGTGGCGCGTGTGTCCGATCATTTGGTTCCCTACAAAATGGTTGAGTTAAATGGTGCTGATCCATGCGTCATGTTCGTGAACGGGCGCTGTCAGTTGTGACTGGTCATCTCTTAGTTGCCGTGGCTTATTTTAATGTTATTTTTTAATTGTATTTTTTGTTTTTACTATGGACACTTTTAACGTGCACATCTTGCTACATTGTTCTCACATAATATACCATCTCAACACGAATGATGTAACCAAGATTTTGTAACAATTTTATGATTTAAAAGAGTGTCCATGGAGTTTCTTGCCCGTTCTTCTCCATAGAGATCTACGCTAGGGAACGGGCAACTACAGTACTTTCACAGTTTTTATATCTTGTGACTGGGACTGTAGCTACATTTAATTTTCATCTTTGTTTCGACAATTCAAAAGTGCCTGCAACTGGCCTACTTGAAATAAATGATTTGATTTTGATTTTTGATTTAGTTCTAAAACCTATACTTGTAACGAAGTATAAATTAAAAGTATGAAAACATGTTTTTGTAACATTTTCACGCCATTATGTTCAGCATTTTGTGCAATATGTTCAGCCTGTATGCTGGGCCAAATATTATTTGGACCAGGCACAGGATACACCATGTCATACATACACATGTCATACATATACGAGGAACAAACACATATTTGTTGTTACTGCAACGAGGCTCAAAAAAATAGGGGGTACGTTCAGATGCCAATGTATACGTTTTTACAATAAACTTCCGAGTCAAATCAAGCCCTAAGCCCAATAAATTCAAATCGTTTATAAAACGGAAGCTGTGCCTGAAAGCCTACTATCATGTTAATCACTTTCTCGAAGATAAAAAGGCTTGGGATTAAGCTGCTCCAATGAAATTTGCTCTGTGAATGTCGAAATTTCGGACTTCGCTTGTTTATTATTTATTCCTTCCTTTTATACACTCTGACATTGAATGATTTGACATGCTATACATACTTAGTTCAAATTTTTATTATTTTTTACTTTTTTTATGTGTTTTATTTTATGTTATATTTACCTACTGATTAGACAGGAATATTTACTTTGTTAAGTGTTCTACTTCTTCATTATTATTGTGACATTTAATAATTTTTATTGACATTAATTTTGTAAATTATTATTAATTTTATTTGATTACTAGCTGACCCGCGCAACTTCGTCTGCGTCACATGAGAGAAAGAGAGGGTTAGAGAGAGTGTGAGTCAACCTTCAAAGATAGACATTATTATGCTATCGCGGATTTTATGTTGAACTTTTTAAAGACGCTGTTACGTTTTTGATGAACTCAAATTTAGGTATCTAAAGTCGCACGCAGCAACATCACGCGTACGCCCACATTGAACCACTCTGAGCGTTCGATTTTATACTTCACTTATATAATAATAAATTTATTTAAAAAAAAACTTAGTAATATTTTACAGAAAAATAGTTTGGCAGTATTAATTTCTAATAAGTGGATGTAGCCACTGCAACTGAACTAGGCAATGCCTGTATTTCGGTTTTCAGCGCCTTGTCCCTCGATATTTCAACAATAAAATGCCAACAAAGAAATATGGTCGGTTGTACTAATCATTACATTTTGAATGACTTAAAACTAACTTAAATGCTACATTGTTTAATATAATCTTGGTCCTTGATATTATTTTTTAATGTTATTGTAATCTATACTTAATATTATAAAGAGGTAACATTTGTTTGTAAGTTTGTATGTAGGGGGTAATCTCCGGAAGTAATGAACCAATTTTAAAAATTGTATCACTGGTAAAAAGCTACATTATTCGTGAGTGCTATAGGCTATATATATTTTATCCCCGTACTCCCATGGGAACGGGAACTACGCGGGTGAAACCGCGGGACGTCAGCTAGTAGGGAATATGCATGTAATTTTTTCTTCACTTAAATCAATAAAATACACTAATATCAACCCAAGAAAAGTATTAAAAGTTAAGTTCAACGACTGCTTGTGCTCAAAAATATTATTAAACTTCTGCAATTTTCTACGGAAGTTCAAACGTGCGTGACTGTCGTGGCCAAGATGTGACGTCATTTACCTCAATCTGTGTAATAACATTATTTGACTAATTGTATGTGCTTTATTCAAGCATAAATTGCAATAACAATATTATAATAAAATATTCGTCAAACTTTAAGTACTTTTCAAGTATAAGTGTTTGTTTTTTACATATAGACTTTGACGTCACTACCAGCGTTATCGAGGGACGATGTGTTTTGAGAGTGCGTTCCGTTTAACTTAAAACATGCTACATAAAACAATAAATTGTAAATAAGTTATGTTTTAGAAACTTAAACAAGTGATCCACAATGTTCTTATGCACCTATACTTATTTTTAATAAATAAAAAGTTTCACTCAAATATAACTTTTGTTTTCTCTGTAATAAAGAAAACTTTGAATTCCCCATTTTGTACGTGGCTGAGACGCTATCCGCGAAAAGACAAAAAAAAGAAACCTCATTCTTTTAGTCTATGGCCGATCGCCATTGTTAGATGCCCGCGCATAGGAAAACTGATTTATTTTTCCCGCCATTGTGAAAAATTTTTCACAACTCGTTTTCATTGTTGAAATTATAGTTATTTATTCATTGAAATTTCCACAAGTACTAGTTATGAAGAAAATGATTTATGTTGTACACTGCCCGATATAAGATATGAAGCCCTAAACGTTATGGAAAGTTTACTACCTGAAAACTCTAAGGACAAATATCTATTATCTAATAAATAACATGATTTTTTAGTATTATTTTCTTCACATGTGTGTTGCAAAACGTTGTATGATACACGTGTGTATTGATGATTACCGTCCTCGTCTCTCTTAAGACCCTCACCTGATGGCTCGGGTCTCAATAGCGCCTCAGCGGTAATCACCAACATTACACACTTGTACCATAATATACTATTATAGAGATTTTTTACCTTTTTCACAAGTTTTTTTTAAATACAAGTTTTTAATATATATTTATTGTAAAAAGTAGTGCTTGGCGATAGCGCCAACCGCGTACTCAAAAAGTGTTAGGTCACCATATAGGGTGACCTAACACTTTTTGAGTACGCGGTGTCTCTAATGAGATCTGAACACGAACTGGCCCACATTTTGGTGAACGACCGAATGTGCATACTTGCATTCACAACAATTATGTTAACGGAAAAGTATGTTATCCGTCATTGTATAGAACTCCTAGGAAATATGTCATCATCTGCCTAGCCTTTTCCCAAGTTAGTTGAGGTCGGCTTCCAGTTTTACCGGATGCAGCTGAATACCAGTATTTTATATGGAGCGACTGCCTATCTGACCTCCACAACCCAGTTAGTACCGGGTAATACGATACCCCTTGGTAAGACTGGTTGTCAGAGTTTTTGGGCCTCTGACTACCTAACGACTGTCAAAGATCTACAAATGACAACCGGGACCAATGGCTTAACGTGCTTTCCGAGGCACGGAGGAAACTCGGTATGTAATGGGTGGTCACCCATCCACAGACCAACCTAGACAAGCACGGCTTAACCTAACGATCGACCCGAGCGGCTGTTATTATTTAGCCACGAGCTAAAATATCCTATGAAATATGTAAATAGGTAGGAAATCTGTGATCTATTTTGTAATGTAAACCTCGTATTATTTATTCAAAGACATTGATTTAAAAAAAAGTCATTTCCCAGCAATATTTTTTGCATAGTTACGTACATGAAAATCGAAAATGTCTTTATACAAAAAACAGTCTTAGAAATATTTATAAAACTATTCTACAAAATGTAACGCATGTTATCTCCGAAGAGTAACGCAGAGATGTACTACAAATTAGTACAGCCTCATTTCGCCATTTATATCTCATGTAATAGGGGGCGAACCTATTGTCATCAACGGTGCACAAACCCAGACTTCGAAGACTGAAATTCCTGATGGAAAAATTCAGTATTCCATTGCAAAGTTGCCCGATCTGGGAATCGAACCCAAGACTCACAAGACCTCATCTAAGTAGCGCTTGCAATAAAAGTCTATTCTACAATTAGGCGGTCCACACTGAAGTAGAAGTCGAAGGAATCCTCACTAATCTTATCTTATTACTATTTGTATATGTGTATTTTGTGTGTGTTTGTTTGTGTGTGTGTGTTGTGTTGAATGCAAAAGTAAATCTATCTGTTACCTGTTCACAAAGCAATTGCAGATTGGATTTCGACCTTGGTTATAACGTAGGATACTTTATGATCTTGAAAGGACGCGCGCGTGAACCTATCGTTCAATAAATGCAATATTGTTTTCTATGACACAAGCAAACATGTTTTTAATTACCTAACAAAGCGGACAGCTATGTCATTACACTATTATTTTAATTAACTATTTAGTTCTGCAACTATTTAACTAGGTAAATAAACATGTCAATGACAACTGCCACATCTGTTTTCTAACAAAAGTTATTTGTCTGCATGTTGACTGAATTCAATTGTCAGTTGTTTTTGAATTAATTAAGTTATTATATTGCTGTTTACTTTTACAGTTGAATGAAAAAAAAAAATGTTATGATGTTATTTTCTCTGAGTAGTGAGGTATAAAAACCGGCCAAGTGCGAGTCGGACTCGCGCACGAAGGGTTCCGTACCATTATTATCAAAAAAAGAGCAAAAAAATCACGTTTGTTGTATGGGAGCCCCCCTTAAATATTAATTTTATTCTGTTTTTAGTATTTGTTGTTATAGCGGCAACAGAAATACATCATCTGTGAAAATTTCAACTGTCTAGCTGTCACGGTTCATGAGATACAGCCTGGTGACAGACAGACGGACAGACGGACAGACGGACAGACGGACAGACGGACAAACGGACAGACGGACAGACGGACAGACGGACAGACAGACGGACAGACAGCGAAGTCTTAGTAATAGGCCGTTTTTAAAAAGGGCGGTTGCAACAATTTTTAATATCATTCGCTTGTAACTTAGCTGAAGTGAAAAGTTCCTTATTTTGAAAATGCAGGCTAATACTGTAACAGTGGTTTTGGCGATTCTTGCAGTAAGTACTTAAATATGAATATTTAATTCCCATTTATTACTATTATAAAAGGTGTAAATAGACCTTTAGCGAAGCCAAAAGGCATTTGTGCTCCCCGTAATTGCTTTATTTTCTTGTTGTGGACCATACCTGCTAGTTGCGGAGATATTGGAGGTTAAAGTTCCAACTTCTGCACAATTCTTTTTCAAATACTAGTTTTACAGCGCATTACTTTATTACTATTAAATGAGTAAATATTTTGAGTGCGTTACTTTATGTTTTACAGCGCATTACTTTATTACTATTAAATGAGTAAATATTTTGAGTGCGTTACTTTATGTTTTACAGCGCATTACTTTATTACTATTAAATGAGTAAATATTTTGAGTGCGTTACTTTATGTTTTAACGAAAACGTGATGTTTCACCCCAAAAGAGAAGTCGTTTGCTAGCGATAATTTATATTTACTTTCATGTACAGAATTCTTGGTTGACGGCTTAGTGAAAGGTTTATCAGACTGTATTCGTAGGTAACGTTCCCAACATTTCTTTTCCTTTCTTCCCCACTGTTGGAACACAGGCCTCCTCTCATGAGAGGGTGTGGGCTGTAATCTAGCACGCGTGCTCAGTACGGGTTGGTAGATGCCACTTAATATATCAATGAAATAATATCGAAACACTACATAGGTACTTTTTTGTTTGTAAATACGTAAATACATACTTATTATACATATAAAAATCCATGACTCGGAAACAAATGTCCATGCTCATCACACAAACATTTGCTCTGACCGGGATTCGAACCCGGGACCCTAAGTACGTAAGGCAGCTTCAGTACCGCTGCGCCATTCGGGTCGTCGAAATCGGATATGAAACGGGGATCCGCTGGATGCGAGTCGCACGGGACCGGTCAATGTGGCGACACTTGGGGGAGGCCTATGTCCAGCAGTGGACGTCTTGCGACTGAAATGATAATGATGGTATTAAACGCAAAGAGACAATATTTAGATATTATTTTGTGGTTGTTTTGTATTCTACATGATTGTGGTGATACTGCGCATCAGGTCAAGGTTATCATATTGTTTAGATAAATCATTGGCAAGTGAGAATCGATCAGACCTCAAACTTTACATCAAGTAAAAAAGAGTTGATAATCTGCAAATGGCTGAGCAGATTTCCTTGAAACATAGCTAAGAACACTCTCAGTATAGTCACATTCCACATTAAAAAAAAAAAATCGTTTCGTCCTCTTAAGACATATGATGTCACCTACAGACACACAGATTCACACTTCAAACGTATATACGGAAAAATAAAACACTACGAATAACGTCACGCCTATAATCTTCAAAGAGTTAGGCAGAGGTGAACCTAATAGTAACACCCACATTTCACTAATAAAACACTAATTAATTGTTATTATTTGTTTCAGGTGTGTCGCAATACACAAGCTCTATATGTTTTTGGTAAGTTCTCTACTTCAAAATATTGCAAAGTAGTTTTTTTTAAAGCTATTAAATACGAAATAGTTTAGTAGTTTCTCTGATAAAATCAATTGAAGTTTGAATTTGAAGTAAAACTAATAAATAATTATTTGTTGTTACAGAACCGGCTGGGGCAGGCGTTGGGTCATATATTGGTAAGTATTTTGATGCTATGTACAAGGAGAGCATGATCGATGCATGTTTGAACAGCGTTTTTTTTCACGAATCGTTTAAGTATTTCATTGGAAAAGTTGTTAAATATGGCGTAGGCTCACTTCCTCGTAGACTGTCATGGATTACTTGAAAACAATTTCAAAACTTTTGAAAAACACAAAAAAGTGAAAAATAACTTTAGCTTCAAAAGTCGGTGACTTTTATTTGTTTCATTAAGTTTTTTTTTGCCACCGACTTCTGAAGCTAAAGTTATTTTTCACTTTTTTTGTGTATTTGAAGTCGGTTTTATTTCTTGCAAAACAGATATTTATTTTTTCTATTTTTAGGGAACTCTTCAATATACCACTACACAAAATCATTACATAACATCACGCCAAGTCATGATGTTACGTCATAATGTTGTATAAACAATAAACATCCAAGCGATTGCATCAATCACTACCAATTTGCCGTCTATTAAAAAGAGTTCCCTTGTGTTTCTCCGAAAATCAGATCTTCACCAAACTTAAACGGCACTACCGCGAAATAATATTCGTCCAATCAAAAAAAAAAACATCAAAATCGGTTCACAATGGGGGCTATCGTTTTTCAGCTCACCAGATGGCGCACTGTCGAGTAAGGTCCTGTCAGTAAATCTGTTTAATACTATAAAGCACCAATAACTTCGTAAAAAAGTTTATTTTATTACCTTTAACAACACTGTGTAAGCTTTAGATATATGTTTACAATATGCTTCCTTAAATTAACAAGCATGAAACATTTAAAAATCATTCTACCTCCAAGTATTAAAAATATTATGATCCTAAGTTGCTACCTACTTAAAATCTTCAAGTCATAATTAATCAGGAATGGGCTCAATCTAGAACACAATCGTGAGTATTAGTATAAATACGTGATAAAAAAGCACGCAACGCGCAAACACTCTATGACATCTGACATTTTGGAGGACCTCAGTCTACACAAGCGCCTCTAGTGGCAAATTCACACGCGATAGCCCCCATTGGCGAAGATATCGTTGAATATACAAACAAACAAAAAAACTGACAAATTGATAACCTCCTTCTTTTGGAAGTCGTTTTAAAATTATCATTTAGTGAGAACAAAAGGCATAAATGGTCCGTGTTCTTTGTACGAATTGAAGTGATCACTTTAATGAATCACTCTAAACCGGCACAGTGGCTGAGCGATTGACTGCTGCGTCGCGTGTCACGTGTTTGATCCCCACACCGAACAAATATTTATATGGCCTACAGATAGTTGTTCCAGGTCTGGCTGTTTGTGTATGTGAATTTTAATGTTTGTAAACGCACCCACGATACAAGATAAATTCATAGACTGGGGCAACGTTTAAAAAAAAAAAACTTGAAAGCCAAACAAAATGACTTCATGACCAAAGGGTTTGAATAATGTGTTTCACGAATTTTAAAATAAGGTACTGCCGTCTCTAGACGCTGCCGGCTACAAAATTATCGCCACGTTTGTGTGTGCTCTATATAGGAAATTAAGAATAAGATGCCTTAACTCCTTTAAATTATTTTGTAGATTCGATGCTCCAACCTGGCTCCAGTTTGACAAATCCAACCAATACAACAACTACGACAACAACAACAACAACTTCAACAACTATTACACCATTGCCAACAACTAATACACCATCGCCAACAACTAATGCAACACTGCCTACGCTAGTGCCAACAATTAATGGGTCACTGTTTACTGTTGCACCGAATACCAGTTTAGTGCAGCATCACCACGATAAAGGCCACTACTACTAAATTTTCAACAAAGCCATCTATTAATACGACAGAATGTCCATGTAACAACACGGAGACAGAAGCTACCACTTCCACTGTAACTAAAAATGTAGTCTTTGAATTAATAACTCGTTTATATATTATCCCCATAAACGATGAATACTAATTCATCGATAGCCTGATCTGCCAAGAGGTCTAGACAAAGTGACATGGCGATAACGACTGTCGAAAGTCTAAATGTACAGGAAATTGACCTCCTCTGCCTTGCCTTTACCCAACTATAATGGGGTTGGCTTTCAATCTTACAGAATGTCGCTGAATATTGGTATTTTACATCAAGCGACTGCCTATCTGACCCCCACAACCCAGTTAGTACAGGGTAATACGATACCCCTTTTTTTTTTCGGATGGGAAATCATCAAATAACTCCTCCCGCTCTGGGCGGAGCAGGAGGGAGTGTCACACTTTTACTGACTAAAACCCATCCATGTTCCTTCATCGCCTTTTGTGTTCCGGGGCCGCGGTATCTCTTTCGAACTGTCCCGCAACCCCAGCAGGCATCGGTCCTTACGGACTCCTTCCTTTTTGCTGACTCTCTTTGAGGCGCGCGTGGAACACGAACGCGCCGTCGACACGGCCTGTCGTCATGAGACGGACGGACGGCGAGCTAGCCCATAACCCACCGTCCACAGGCCCGCGCCTACGGTGGCCGGGGGCCACGTGGCGGTGGCCCCCGACGCCCGGGGCGTCTCCCGCGGCGGCCGGGACGTTGAGAGGTTCGCTCCCTCTCACGTTCCGCCACCTCCTTCTCTAGCATTACTGCTTCGCAGAAGGAGGTGACGGCGTCCCATTCCGTCTCGCTCCGGATAATGGCTTGCACCAGGGCCGGACGCGAGAGGTCGCCGCCGCCGATCGCCGCTTCGAGGACACGGCGGTGCTCCACCCACGCGGGGCACACCTCCACCGTGTGCTGCACCGTGTCCTCCGGTCGATTCTCACAGTGGAAGCACCCGGACGTTTCCTCCCACCCGATTCGGTGCAGGAACCTCCCGAACACCCCGTGTCCGGTGAGGACCTGCGTCAGGCGGAAGGTGAGGACGCCGTGGCGTCGCTCAAGCCACTCCTCAAAGAGGGGACTTATCGCCACTATCGTGGCGTGCCCTGCACGGGGTTGCGACAGTCGCTCTCTCCATGTCGCCATGAGATCCCGCCGGAAGTCTGTCCGCTGAGCGAGAATTATAATTTATTAATACGATACCCCTTGATAATTGATTATAAAACCAAATTGATTTCATCAAATTTTACTATTTTCTCTCAATCCCCATTCAATAACTTTCTCCCAAATTTTCATACTATGTGCCATTAGCTTTATTTCTCTATAGTTCTTGCACTCCAGCATATCACCTTCGTTTTTAAAGATGGCACCAGTGAACTGTTGCAACATTAGTCAGGTATTCTTCCAGCAACAAATTATTGAAGAATATAGTTAACCACGTCCATCCATCTACCCATAATAACTTGCTAACTTCAACTGGTATACCGTCAGGTCCTAACGCTTTACCATTCTTCGTTATCGCTGTTAGACGGTCACTCTGTCTAGAACCTCAGTTGATGCTGAATGGCATGGCTTTGACCTCGTCCATGCTGAGTAATGCAGGTCAGACGTCGCTGTTAACAAAACTAGTTTAAGCTAAAATGGTTACAGTTATTAAGGAACTTTTAGATATGGATAATGTTTTGCATTATAAATTTTATACATTTGCTTATGCTTTGTGGCCGTAATATTATTTCTAATTATTTCTTTTATTTCAAATTGTTTCTTTTCTTTCTAATTGTTTCTTTTCTTTCTAATTATTTATTTTCTTGGTAATTGTTTCTTTTCTTTGTAATTATTTCTTTTCTTTCTTATTAGTATTATTTGTTTATTGATTTGAAACTCGTAACATTATTTTAAAAATAATTTGTACAAAATACCTATAATTGTAATGCTTATTTATGTTTAATAAATTTAATTTTCAACTTCTTAATTCAGACGCTTTTTTACCTTACCCTTATTTCTATGTTATACATGGTCTACACTGGACAAAACATCGAGAGTTCTCCATTACTTGTATTCTGATAGACATGAAAAGTGACTCCATTTATAATTTAACTAGCTGTTGCCCGCGGCTTCGCCCACGTGAAGTTCGGTAACTGTCCCACTAAATCATACTAAAGAGATAATAGTGTCCTCCATGTTAATCCAGGTTATAAACTATCTTTGTGCCACATTTCATAATCATCAGAATTATTATTATCACAATCACCATCACTATCACAACCGCCATCATTATCACAATCACCATCACTATCACTATCACAATCACCATCACCATCACAATCCCCATCACCATCACTATCACAGTCACCATCATTATCACCAATTATCATCGTTAACACAACCACCATAATTACTACAATCATTATCACAATCACCATCACAATCACCATAACAATCACAATCACCATCACTATCACAATAACAATCACCATCACAACCCCCATCACTATCGCTATCACAATAACTATCACAATCACCATCACCATCACAATCACCATCAAAATAACTATCACAATCACCATCATCGTTATCACAATAATTATCATCGTAAACACAGTCATTAACACACTCACCATCACCATCACTATCTCAATCATTATCACAATCACCATCACAATCACCATCACAATCACCATAACAATCACAATCACCATCACTATCACAATCACCATCACAATCCCTATCACTATCGCTATCACAATCATTATCATCATAATCACAATCGCTATCATCACCATCACAATCACCATCACAATCACCATCATAATCACAATCACCATCACAATCACCATCACAATCACCATCACAATCACCATCACAATCAACATCACAATCACCATCACAATCACCATCACAATGACCATCACAATCACCATCACAATCATCACAATCACCATCACAATCACCATCACAATCACCATCACTATCACCATCACAATCACCACCACTTTCAAAATAACTATCACAATCACCATCATCGTTATCACAATAATTATCATCGTAAACACAGTCATTATCACACTCACCATCACCATCACTATCTCAATCACCATCACAATCACCATCACAATCACCATAACAATCACAACCACCATCACTATCAAAATCACAATCACCATCACAATCCCCATCACTATCGCTATCACAATCACCATCACAATCACCATCACAATCACCATCACAATCACCATCACAATCACCATCACCATCACCATCACAATCATCATCACAATCACCAACACAATCACCATCACAATCACCATCACAATCACCATCACAATCACCATCACAATCACCATCACAATCACCATCACATGCACCATCACAATCACCATCACCATCACAATCAACATCACAATTACCATCACAATCATCATCACAATCTCCATAGCTATCACCATCACAATCACCACCACTCTCAGAATAACTATCATAATCATCATCACCATCACAATCACCATCAAAATCAGTAACACAATCACCATCATCGTTATCATAATCATTATCATCATAATCACAATCGCTATCATCACCATCACAATCACCATCACAATCACCATCACAATCACCATCATAATCACAATCACCATCACAATCACCATCATTATCAAAATCACCAACACTATCACAATCAAAATCACAATCACCATCACCATCACAATCACCATCACCATTACCATCACCATCACAATCACCATCACAATCACTACCCTCGTTATCACAATCATTATCATAGTAATCACAATAATCTACATCATTATTACAATCTCCATCACTGTCACAATCACAATCACAATCACCATCGCTATCACCATCACAATCACTGCCACTTTCACAATCACCATCACAATCACCATCACCATCACAATCACCATCAAAATCACTATCACAATCACCATCATCGTTATCACAATCATTATCATCGTAATCCCAATCATTATCATCTTAATCACAATCATCATCATCACAATCTCCGTCCTCGTTATCACAACCATCGCTATCACCATCACAATTACCGACACTATCACAATCACCGTCACTGTCACAATCACCATTACAATCACAATCACCATCATCGTTATCACACTTATTATCATTGTAATCACAATCATTATCATCGTTATCACAATCATCATTATCACAACCATCATCATCGTAATCACAATCATTATCATCGTAATTAATCAAAATCATCATCATCACAATCATCGTCATCATTATCACAATCATTATCATCGTAATTACAATCATTATCATCTGGATCTCAAAATAAATGCCATTTGCGTAATCAGCACCTCTGATAATCTCGGTATCGACACTCATATTGACTTTTAGACATTTCAATCCCATCGCAACCCAACAGGGAATGGTAGTATTTCAGGTCTGCCACATAAAATCTTAAAATCGTTGTTTTTGTAATACACCCGACCCAATTCACCATAAAAACAATACCTATGTTGATTTTCAGGCTCTGTTACCCCATTTCCCCCTTTAGGGGTTGAATTCTGAAAAAAAACTGAAACACAAACGTTAACTCATTTATCGATTGGAGTACTCCTGTTAAGTTTCGAATAAAGTAGTCTAACTAATCTTATTTCCCCACGTAATCTTTGGACTCCCGTTCCAACCCCTAAGGGGGTGAATTTTGAAAAATCCTTTCTTAATGCACCCCTAAACCTCATAAAGAACTGTTGAGGATGAGGTCTGTTCCCGGGTGATGAAATGAATCTATCGTTATGGTTTCACATCTATATTGAATAATTTACGATTTGTACAGAGTTTTGGGTTACACCGCCATGGCCATGGCGGGGGGTCTGTACTGGATCATGGATGCGAGGTGAAAAGGAATGATTCGATACAATGCAAGCCTTTTTATAGCCGCTGTGAATGAACAGAATGACTGAATGACGGTGCCACTGCGCTCACGCACCGAGTGCGTCATCTTGTGGATAGGTGGCGCTAGCAGTAGGCGTGAACAAGAACCTTTGTGCCAAATTTGGAATCTCTAGACTCAGCGGTTTGGGCTGTGCATTGATTTTTATACTTTGCCACCCCATTTCCCCCTCTTAGGGGTTGAATTCTAAAAAAACCTGAAACCCGTTTCTACTCATTTATCAATAGGAGAACTTCTGTGAAGTTTCGAATAAAATAGTCTAACTAATCTTGTTTCCCATACAAACTTTGGAGCCCCGTTTAACCCCTTTAGGGGATGAATTTTGAAAAATCCTTTCTTAGTGCACCCCTAGACCACATAAGGAACCTACTTGCCAAATTTGGAATCTGTAGACCCAGCGGTTTGGGCTGTGCGTTGATAGATGAGTCAGTCAGTCAGTCAATCAATCAGTCAGTCAGTTTCTTCTTTTATATATTTAGATATAACACTATAATATAACGCCTGCGATCTGCGTTTGATACTGAGAAATTCCTAATGGAAAAGCTTATTAACACTGTTCAACATGGAAATCGAACCCAGGAATTCATGCTCATTGCATGTGACCACTAGACCAATGAGGCTGTCAATATAAAGATAAACTGTTACTAATCTTGCACAGCGGTGAAACACAATATTATCTCTTCTTATTGTAGGTTTATTTTTGTTTTTGTTGTGTGCCCTTATAATACGCTGATTAAAGGAGTCAATTTTTTTTGTTTGGAGAACAGGCCACCCCATAAATTGTAGCAGATATTAATGAAACGTATATAGATTTCTTCCTTATAATTTCTAGATTACAGTGGTAATATTAGCTAAGCCATGTCTAACCGGAATGATGAGAAATTCGAAAATGAAAACGTGTATCTAACAATAACCATACAAGTTGCTGCACGTCTGTAGCAGTCTGAATGTAATTGTATTCGCACATTGCCTTGAAATTTTACTGCACAATTGACACAACGACCAGAAGATGCCATTTTCATAAAATAGTTTTTCATTATATGCGAATAAATCGCAGAAACATTTTCAAAAAAATCGAAATAAACTGAGTAAAAATAGCTGCGTTCTGAATTAGGCTGTAATCGATTTGAGCGTCCATAAACCCGTTCCGAATTACCGTGAGCGCAATAACGATGTCCCTTGAATCGTCATAGATGACGTCATGACATGCATCATCTTGCGATTACACCGACCATGCTCCAAATAAATATTACCGTGAACGCTGTCAAAAATGACAGTTGTGTTGACAGGTTGTGTCGTTTTGTTATGAACTTATGACTCGCATCTAACTATACATTATATTTAATTATCGTTGCATCTATGTTATTTGTAATTCGTGCTATTTTTTTAAGGGGTAAATCTTTGCCGGGTGCAAAATACGCTAATATAAACACTTCCGTCCTCCTTTTCATCACTGGACGAATCGTCGTTCTCTATCTCAAAATCTGAGTTATCAGTGTCGATAGAGTCAACTAACTTATCTTCCATTTTCAAAAATAGGTCTTGTGATTGGGGTTATGATCACTGGCAACGCGTTCATGAGCGTTCCGAATTGATGACAGTTCTTAGCTGTCATAATCGTGATATCTAAATCGGAACGCAAAATATTGATGTGAGCGATTATTTTGTAATACGGAATGCAACCAATGTCAAATGAAGTTGTAAATGTCAAAAAGAGTAAATGTCAAATGAAGTTGTCTGGTTGTCTGTCAGCCACCAAAAAGACGGATTTACAACGTTCCGTGCCATGATGATTTTCTATACCATATAAAAGATTTTAGCGGAAACCTTTAAAAATAGCGCTAAAAAGCTCACAGTTTAATATTATTTATTTTTATGTTATATTCTATTTCTATTATAATTAAAGCAGATATTAATACCAATGGATACCGTATTTTTTTTTGTAAACTGAAAAAAAAACCGCCCCTAATTACGTAAGTATTTTCTGTCAAATAACATTGATCACAACAGGAATGATTTGACTCGCAAAAAAATATCATAATATAACTTATTTATTAGGATTTTAAGATTCCGGTTTCGTTTCTGTGTAATCTTTCGTTTATTACCATAATAAAATGGTTACTTTTTTTTGGTGTAATATGAATAATATCTAGGCAACATCGAAGAGGGCCTAAAAAAAACTGTCTCCTTTGTTTTGTTTTTTTCTTGCCTTTAAGTCAGCTGTCAATAAATAAATGCCTAGATCCTTAGCGTGAAACAAAAGCAGTAAGGGCTTCAATTTTATCAGCAACATAAATTAATTTACAATCGTCAGACCAGACCCCTAAATATGACTATTTAGGGGTCTGGTCTGACGATTGTAACCTAGTAGGACCTACAATGCTAAAGAAGTCTTCTTTAGCATTGTAGGTCCTAGTCAGTGAACTAGGGATCCATAACAACGGAATTTATACGTAGTAAATTATTTAATACGAATGTATAACGGGTAGGGTGGGGTAATTGCATTGTATTGTATAGCGGGCTGGTGTCCGCAACTCCACGTCAGAGCGCGTATTTTGCGTACAGGTGGGAAATTTATTCAATCCACCCTAACTCCCCGGGAAAGGCCACCAGTGCCTTGGTGTTGCTGACAATCTCGCGGAGAGTACCTGGGTTACCGAAGTACTTTGCCCTGAAGTTGTGGTTCGGGTCCCACCACTGCCATGGTCAATCCCCTTCTAGCGAGTTCGTCCGCCGCATCATTGCCACGGGAATGGTTATGTCCCTTGATTCATTGGATGGTTATATTATTGAGATTACCAACCTGGTTCAGGCGTTGGTGACGCTCGTGTATTAACCCAGAGTTGACTGTGTGGTTGTTTAGTGCTAGCAGTACAGCCATGCTGTCTGAGAGTATACGAATTGAGTGGTTCACAACCTTCTTGGCTAAGATGGCAGATGCCGCCAGGGAAATGCCCATGCATTCTGCCTGAAATACCGTGTTGTGGGCCCCCAGAGGTTTGGCTATGTGGATGTTGAGATCCTCCGAGAAGACTCCAGCACTTGTGCCAGTACCTGTTTTAGATCCATCCGTGAAATCCGTAGTTCCACGGGGTTTAATCCCTCGCTGCGGTGATTCTCGTGGAGCTGGATTTTGTACTTTTTATCGAATACGAATTGTTTTGGTATCCGATCGTTTATTGCTTTCGCCAGGGAGAACTCGTTGTGGAATCCTTCCAGTACCGCGGTGTGCTGTGTTTCTTTCTTACCCCAGAGTTAAAGTGTATTAAGGCGTACAACCGTCATCGTTGCTTCCTGCTGTATGGACAGATGAAGCGGTGGGAGGCGATAAGGGCCTAGTGTTCGTTTTTGGGTTAACATGACTAGTTCAGTTTTCGTGGGGTTCACTGAGAGATCGAACTCTCTGCAACACCGCTCAACGATGCGTAGCGCATATTGAGTGAGGTTGCAGATTGTCCCCGTCACTTTACCTGAAATGAAGATAGCAAGGTCGTCAGCATATCCTATTGTGTAGAAATGGTTCGCGTTGAGTTTTGTGATGAGATCATTCAGCACCAGATTCCAAAGGAGCGGGGATAGTACTCCACCTTGAAAGCGTTCCGTTCATGACCTCAGACGATGCGATTTGCGTATAGCGACATGGATGTGCGATAGTTTTTTCCTTCGCAGCAGCCTCATATGGCGCGAAGCAGTTACTCTTGGTATGCTATAAGCAATTTATTTTGTTTATCTTACTACCAATGTAAATCGGAAAGTTTGTGAGGATGGGTGGTTGTTACTCCTCCACGTAAAATCTACTGAACGGATTTAGATGTTTTTTTTTTTTTTTTTCATATGTTCCTTTTTATCCCAGTAGTACGATCCCGTGAGACAACTACCGAACTCCACGAAGGAGAAGCCGCGGGTATAAAACAACAAGAACATCAATTTATTTCAGGCTACAATGCCTAGCCTTTATGCTAATTCGACATTTGGCATTAATCAAAGTTGCCAGCTTAGAAAAATTACCCCAATTCAGGGAGAACATTTAAATTACCGACACTGTTGTTTTTGGAATTCGAATTGCCTCTTATTGCTAAACATGCATCGCACGCTTCGCTCTCCCCCGAAGACTCCAAACGCCTGTATTTTGCCGCAAACGCGGTCAGAACCCGATCTTCTCCTGCCACCTTGGTCTCAGATAGTAACCTGTTTGGTTCAATTAATGTAACTACAAGGCCGGGCAATAAACGTTTTCGAGGGGATGACAGCAGTACAGAGACAGATGGCGGATTCGAGGAACTGAAGAACATGCTTAGTTCTTGGAAGGCTGATCAGGATAAAATCCTCAATGAATTAGTGACCGACGTTTTTGAATTGAGGCAGCAGAATATCTCCATCCAAAAGTCCAACTCGGAGATTAAAAAATCCCTTAAATTCTTCAACGCGGGATATGAGGTTATGAAGTGTCGCTTTGACGCCGTGGAAGCCGAACACAGGGAAATACGTGAAGCACTTTCATGAAATTGCCAGCAATAGTAGCGAACAAAGGGTGGCCACACTGGAAGCAAAAATAGACTCCATGGAACAACAGGCACGCCAGCTCAACATAGAGGTCTGTAATCTACCAGAAAAACGCAATGAAAACCTTGTGACAATCATGGAGTCGATATGTAGTGCCATCAATTCACCGGTGTCGCATAATGACATCATATCTATAAATAGAGTCCCACACGCGCGTGTTAGATAAATTAAATTATTATGTGTCTAGTATTAAATACATACATACTTGAAATACCTATAAATGCAAATATTATCTGTTTTATATTGTATAATCAATTGTTAAAATGAATTAATTAAATAACAAACTTATTTGTGTACAAATCAAACACTGATTTGACTCAACGGTCACTTGTGAATCATACTTATTTGTTAACGGGTATAAAAGAGCGGAGCCTCATTGGAGCGGGCTCAGTCGCTCTACGAATTTTAAGGCGTTAACATCTAAGGTATGACATTATTTTGATTATGGTTGATAATACTTTTCTGATTATATTGTTGATTTGTCGTGATAACGATGATAGTGATGGTGATAACGATGATAGTGATTGTGACAACGATGATGGTGATTGTGATAGCGATGATGGTGATTGTGATAGCGACGATGGTGATTGTGATAGTGCGACGATGATGATTGTGATAGCGACGATGGTGATTGTGTTAGTGACGATGGTGATTGTGTTAGTGATTGTGAATAACGACGATGGTGATTGTGTTAGGTTAGGTTTAGGTTAGGTTAGGTTAGATTAATATTGTGATAAAATGATAATTATTGTGATAAAATGATAATGATTGTGATAAAATGATAATGATTGTGATAAAATGATAATGATTGTGATAAAATGATAATGATTGTGATAAAATGATAATGATTGTGATCATATGATAATGACTGTGATGAAATGATAATAATTGTGATAAAATGATGATGATGTGATAAAATGATGATGATGTGATAAAATGATGATGTGATAAAATGATGATGATGTGATAAAATGATGATGATGTGATAAAATGATGATGATGTGATAAAATGATGATGATGTGATAAAACGACGATTGTGATAAAATGATGATGATGAGATAAAATGATGATGTGATAAAACGACGATTGTGATAAAACGACGATTGTGATAAAATGATGATGATGTGATAAAATGATGATTGTGATAAAACGACGATTGTGATAAAACGACGATTGTGATAAAACGACGATTGTGATAAAATGATGATGATGTGATAAAATGATGATGTGATAAAACGACGATTGTGATAAAACGACGATTGTGATAAAATGATGATGATATGATAAAATGATGATTGTGATAAAACGACGATTGTGATAAAACGACGATTGTGATAAAATTATGATTGTGATAATAAAGGTGAATCACAATCATCTTCATTATTACAAGATAATGAAGATGATTGTGGTTATTATGATGTGATTATTATGTTACTAGCTGTTGCCCGCGGCTTCGCCCGCGTAAAGTTCGGTAACTGTCCCACTGAATCATACTAAAGGGATAAATAGTGTCCTACATGTGAATCCAGGTTATAAACTATCGATGTGCCAAATTTCATAATCATCACAACCACCATCACTGTCACAACCACCATTATTATCACAATCACCATCACTATCAAAACCAACATCAATATCACAATCACCATCACTATTTCAGTCACCATCACCATCACAAACACCAACACAATCACCATCACAATCACAGTCACCATCAATATCACCATCACCATCACAATCACCATCACAATCACCATCATAATCACCATCACAATCACCATCACAATCACTATCAAAATCACCATCACAATCACAATCACAATCACCATAACAATCACCATCATCGTTATCTCAATCATTATCACAATCGCCATCACAATCGCCATCACAATCACCATCACAATCACCATCATCACAATCATTCACTATCACAATCACACTATCACAATCACCATCACCATCACAATCACAATCACCATCACAATCACCATCACAATCACCATCACGATCACCATCACAATCACCATCAATGTTGAATGATCACAACCGTTTCAAGGTTCCATCTATCTCTATACCAAAATTCATTTAGTAGGGATATACGATACACAACTGCACTCTGCGTTTCCACCCGTATAATTCCGGGATCGGGATCGGGATCTGGATAAAAAGTACCCTATGTCCTTTCCCAAGGTTCCATCTATCTCTATACCAAAATTCATTTAGTAGGGATATACGATACACAACTGCACTATGCGTTTCCACCCGTATAATTCCGGGATCGGGATCGGGATCTGGATAAAAAGTACCCTATGTCCTTTCCCAAGGTTCCATCTATCTCTATACCAAAATTCATCAAAATCGGTTCAGCGGTTTAGGCGTGAAAAGGTAACAGACAGACAGACAGACAGACAGAGTTACTTTCGCATTTATAATATTAATATATAAGTAGGGATATTGCTACATAACGTTGTGTAATATACACTACTAGGGTTAATTGTTATATACTACAAGGTAAATATAATGTTATTATGAAGTGAATCTCATTGTTTATATTTTATACCTAATAAGTAACGAACATTAAATGTTTAAATACATCCAGTTACATATCTACATAGTTATATTTTTAAAATGCTAACACGCGCCAGCAGGATACCGAACCCAAGAATTTAATTGTCAAGCTTGTTCGCGGTCGCGGATCGTTCGTGACAACTTACTAAGCGCCTACCGTAATGTGAAGAGTCTCAAGTCTGATCAGGTAGGAATATCAAGCGCTACTCTCCTTATATTTACTCTCCATATATTTAAATGAACATCTAACCCTAAAAAATAAGGCTTTATTTCGTGAGGCCAAAACGCTTGCAAATAAAAATGGATTTAAATATGTTTGGGTTAGAAATGCGACAATACTTGTGCGTGAGCGAGACAATGACAAATCATTTGCGATTCGCTCGACCGAAGACCTCAAAAGGATCGTTGCTAGCGAGAAAACCGGTACATGTGGTGCAAATCAATGACGTTAAATGCATTACTGTATTAATAAGCATTACCTTATCATTTTGCTTTCTGCTTTCATGTGATGTATTGTTAGTTCAAACCTACATTTTCTCAGTTCTGTGCATGTGTTGCTGTTATTTTTCAATTTTCTTCTCTGGCCTGTATGTTATTTTGCTGTTAAATATTAATGCAATCCTGTGTCTTCCTCAGTTTGATGGTATGTTTCATGTGTGTTGTTTCATAATTGTAAGCAACTAAAATTATGTTTAAAAAAAAATCCCTTCTTATTATTTTACCAGATAGTAGTAGACTGGGCTACAGACTCTGGGTTGCTATTCCAATTATATGTTCAAAATATTCTTGTATCATTTCTAATTGTTGCAAACTTTTCAATCAATGGCTTCTAACAACGTTATGATTTATATATAATAACTACTTTTTCACGGGCGAAATATTGCAACTTCGAGATTCCAAAACGAATTTACGTTGACAAAATAATGAAGCACGGTTCACAAGGATAATTTTGATATATAATAGTATCAGCTACCATTAAAAATACCAGAGTTATCACGACATTTGCTGCGCAGGTAAATTCGTGTGTTCACCGTCTGTCAAATGAAAGTTTTTTTTTTTTTTCGGCAAGTTGTCTATGGAGTAGTGTTGCGATGTTCGATTTTATTATTGAGGAATTTAGTAACGAATTGAACACAGAGGTATAAGCTCTAGAGGAGACAGTTTTAGACGGTTTTTAATGCAGTTTTTTTTTAGGCGGGTGCGCGCCATACAAATGTACTAGATAGCTATCAAGTGTAATGCAGCCATAACGCAAATGACCCAGATAGCTGCGGAGAGGGTATTACCAGAACTGTAGAGGGATTCGGACGAAGTTACATACTCTTTATATGAATATACTGGCTAACGCCTATGATGTCATCATACTGACTGAAACCTGGTTGATCGCTATCTTGGATGCTGGGGAGCATCCAAGATAGCGAATTCATTGACGATCGGTACATAGTCTTCAGATGCGATCGCGATCGCTCTGCGACTAAAAAAACACGATGGCGGGGGAGTTTTGGTAGCAGTGCTTCATGAGTTACGTCCTACTAAGTTAACAACATATTTTGTCAACCCAGAAGTTGAACACGTTGTGGTCCAACTGCCTGCTTTCCAACACAACAAACGCCATATTATCAGTGCTACATACATGCCACCGCGAATGCGTGAAGAACTATACACACAATACTTGGACATGTTACAATGCTTAGTTAACGCTCCTGCCACTGACTCGTATTTTATTGTTGGTGATTTTAACCTACCAGACATCGCTTGGTTGGGCCAAGGGAATCACGCAATTGCACAAGTTTCAGACACAAAAGGACGAATAATGATTAATTTTATGAATTTAATCAATGGCTTACTATTTAATGTCACTAAAAATAGATTAGGTCGTATACTCGATTTACTTATATCCAATGTCGATTGTCAGGCGGTATCATGCAACGCTTTACTTGATCCCGATAGCCATCACCCAGCTATTTCTGCTTTGACTTGCTTGACCATGCAAGACACTCCCTTGAAATGCCGCACGGTTCATAGACATAACTTTCATAAAGCCAACTACGATGCTATAAACTATGAACTAAATAAAATTGACTGGGGCAGTGAACTCTCTCACCTCGGGTCTGAGCAAGCTGTGAACGCCTTTTATGAGATACTATACGGTATTATCAAATTGCATGTTCCGTTAACTAGAACCAAAAATTCTAGCTTCCCAGTCTGGTTTTCGCCATCTCTCATAAGAATCTTTAAAACTAAAGAACGCGCCTGGATTAAATGGAAGACATAAAACAATCAATCCGATTACTTCAAATTCTCCAACTATCGGAAACTTTTCCACAGTGAGTCTATCAAATGCTATAAGAAATATATTGGAGTGGTCGAAGACAGCATTCCTAAGAATATAAAGAATTTCTGGACTTACATCTCATCTAGAAAGGGAAAAGCTAATTATCCGGCCAGTATGTACTTCAAAAATGTTTCTTCTGATGACCCCACGGACATATAATCAAATCAAATCAAATCAAATCATCTTTATTTGTGAACACAGGTATTGTAATAAAGGTCTTATTCATACATTTTAGTTCGCTCTGTCCTACCAATGAAATTGGTGTACAAATATTGTTTTTATTTTAAGTAATAAGTCTGGATTTATACAATACAAAGTCAGGTTCGAGTAAATAATGAGAATTCAATGTATTATTAATCATTAATGAATCAATTATAATTTTATTTTTCATGCATGTCAACGATATAATTATTATTTAGAAAGCTATTAATGTCAAATTTTGTAAAATTGAAAATAATGTCCATTAGATGTACCTATTACTAATAAATAAATTATAATAAGGGCTGGTCATGTCATATTTTATCATTTAAAAATTCTTCGATAGAGTAATACGTCTTTTCTATTAGAAATGAATGCAATTTACTTTTGAATATGCGGACATTAGCTTCACTCCTTATACATTTTGGTAATTTATTATAGACCTTTGGAGCCATTACAAAAATACTGTTTCTGTACAGTGCAGTACTAGATCCGACTGTTTGTAACCGATCACAACGGCGCTGACTAGTTACTCGAGCAAATTTATGTAAATTATTTTTTACGAACATAGACGTTTCATAGATGTACAACGACGGCATAGTTAATATTTTTGTATTTTTAAAAAACGGTTTGCAGCTATCTGTTGTCTGCAAATTATAAATAGCTCTTATACACCTTTTTTGGCACTTAAATACCATATCTTTACCTGTGGCATTGCCCCAAAATATAATTCCGTATCTCAATGTTGAAGCTACTAGACCATGATACGCTGTTAGGACTGTTGCTCGATTGGCCGTTTTACTTAACATGTGTAAAGCATAGGAATGTTGGTTTAGCTTACTGCATACTTTGTCAATATGGGAATTCCATTTTAAAGTGTTTTCTATATTTAGTCCAAGGAATTTAGTCACTTTCGCTTCATTAATAGTTTTGTCATTGCATTTAATATTTAGGTCCAAATTGTAATTTATTCTTTGTTGAAATTTCATTAATACTGTTTTATCAAGATTTATAATCAAATTATTATTATGCAGCCAATTCACAACTGATAGTAAAGTAGAGTTAATCTCGGCCTCCAGTGTACTTACTTCGTCACTATTGAACAGTAAAGTGCTGTCATCTGCAAACATTGTCATGGGATACGGTGATGCTGTCGGAAAGTCATTAATATAAACAATAAATAAGGGGGGTCCGAGTACACTACCTTGTGGTACTCCATAATTTACCGTTCTCTGACTGGATTTATATGTTATTTCGTTTTTTTTAGAAATTCTACTAATGTAAGTTATTTGTTGCCTATCACACAGATAAGATTCTATTAAATTTGATATATTTCCTCTTATTCCGTATGCATATATGTTTATTTATTAGTAATTTATGGTCTACGCGATCAAAAGCTTTTGACATGTCCATATAAAGCGCTAGAGTTGGTAGCCTCTTATCCACTCTACTGGTAACCATATGTAAGAAATCGTATATGGCCATGTCTATAGATCTGTTTTTCCTAAAACCTTTTTGGTTTTCAACGAAAAGGCAATTTTTCTCAAAGTATGAATTAAGTTGATAATATATTGCTTTCTCGAATATTTTTGAAAAAATCGGTACCAACGCTACAGGTCTGTAGCAGGACATATCTTCTCTGTTGTCCTTCTTGAAGAGAGGTTTTATAATTGTTATTTTTAATTCTTCTGGAAAGTAGCCATGGTATATGCACATATTGATAAGATGACTCAACACAGGAGCAATTATTGTGGATACCCGTTTAACAATGTTTGTACATATATCGTCATACCCAGTGCTAGACGTATTCTTTAGCGACATAATAATTTGGTGAATTTCTTGTGGTAGTGTAGGTGACATAAACATGGAAGTAATGCTACTGTTTATTTTATGTTTATTATTATTGTCTAAACTAGTAACTGTTTTCACTTGATCTACAAAGTGATCGTTAAAAGCTTGTGCTATTTCAAGAGGATTAGTTATGATTTTGTCATTTGATTTGATTTTTGTTATGGTTTCGCGTGGCAAATTATGTTTATTATTATTTTTATTTATAACTTTCCATGTTGCTTTACATAGATTCTGTTGATTGATGATTGTCACAGATTATTACTCAAAATACATAGAGATAGCATTATTAAATAAAAACAGCACCTCTCAAAATGTAATTACTCATTTAAAATCTATTTTTGCTCGTCATGGAATACCATTGTCACTGGTGTCAGATGGTGGACCTCCTTTTCAGTCAATTGATATCAAAAATTTCTTACAAGAATGGGACATAGAACATGTTGTTACTAGCCCATATCATTCACAGTCAAATGGTCAAGTTGAAAGTTCATTAAAAATAATAAAAAACATGTTAAGGAAATGTAAAGAAAACAAAACAGATCCATACATAGCTTTATTACAGTATAGAAATACACCTAAAAATAATTTGTCATCACCAGCTCAATTGTTAATGTCTAGAAACTTGAGAGATAATATTCCAGTGTCATATAAGAAATTAAGGCCAAAAGTAGTAACATTTCAGGATTATAAAGAGTCAGTCAAGAAAAATGATGAAAACAAATCTAGAAATTATGATAGAAATACTAAGTCTATGTCAATGCTACATCACAATGACCATGTCTATTTTAAAAGAAATCCTAAAAGTAACTGGGAACAAGCTATTGTCAAACAAAGAATGATGAACATTAGGTCGTACGTTGTTGAGGATGTCAATGGTGTACAGTATAGGAGAAATAGAATACACTTAAGACATAAGTATTCTCATGACTAAGCAAACCCTCCTATGCAATCCAACTCGTCACAGGGGAGAGAGGAAGGTGACAGACAGGAGTCTAGACTTCAAGAATCCTCATCTCAAAAATCCTCAAGCGTAACAACCAGGTCAGGTCGAATTGTAAAACCTACAAGAAGGTTAATAGAGGAAATAGATTAACTATGTAACTATTAACTAAGTAGTATTAAGAATGTTGTCTAGTTTTAATATAACTATAAGTATCATAAAGTATGTTGTCATAAGTAAAGTCGCTTGTCATAGTACACCTTATTAATTGTTAGTCAGGGGTCTAATTTGAACTCAACAAGGGGGATGTTGTAACATCACTAATTAGTTAGTTATTAGTGTGTACACCACTAGATATAATATCTATGGTTCCGGTTTATACCTGTCACTCCAGCACTGCTATGTCGGATCCCGTCTGTGATACTCCTACTAAACTGTCTTTGTATATTATGTGTTCCTCGTCTTAATAAACCAAGTCTACTCAACGGTGTCTTTCATTCCAACAAACATAACACCACGAAACCAACGAACGAACGAAGCCATACGTACGAAACGCCTTGTTTATGTTAACATGTTAAAACAAACAACATAATTTTAAACGTGGCAAACATTTTGGACTTTGAACCCAGTCAATTTATTTATTTATTTATTTATTTATTTATTCAAAAAACGTCCAGCTGGCTAAGTGGCTTAGCGCTCTCGGTACGTGCGTCGTCGGTCCCGAGTTCGAGCCCTGCATTTCACTACGAGCAAAACATTTTTCTTTTTGTTTTTGCTTTTTGGTAGGATAAAACTCCATAATACTGTAAACCATGGAAGTGTAGGTTGACAAATAGATATATTTTATGAATATGTAGGAAAAGCTATGTGTAGGTATTGGGTAGATATATATTTTATTTCGTGGTTTAGAAAAGCAGTAATTGTATGTTATAATAGCTAATATATAAATGTAGGTTGGAAAAATATTGCTTAGTGTGAGTGTGCATAAAGCGTTGTATATATTTATTGCATAGTTATATATTTTATTGCTTAATTTAACATAATAGCTGTGTGTTATAGAGACTGGTATGAAAGCGTTACTATGTAAATAATTATATTTTGTGGGTGTTGGTGTGTGGAGCAGTTGCAAATTCAAATTGAATTTAAGATACATTTTATACAGAGACATGCTAAACATTTTCATAAAAAGTAATGTAACAAAACATTGCAAGTGTGTTATATAACAAGATTTACCGTAGTATTCAAAAAAGCAATCATAAAATAAATCACGAACAAAAGTAAATGGAGGGTATACAGAAAAAAATAGTCATTGTGATTTCAATTTAGTAAAGTCCTCTTCTCGTGAAATAAGTATTGGCTGGTCGCCGTCCTTTTGGCGAATAAACACCTTCCCATATGAAGTCCAGCAAGTTGCGCCTTTATGATTTTTGACGTGTTGACGAGCGAGGTAGTATAAGTTCCGCCCGCAGGTGATGAGGCATTCTGCTATGAAGATTGGTTTGGGGTCGCCGTTTAACTTCAGATGGGTCGAGTTAAGTTTATCATTGCCTTTGTCTTTGTTGTATTTCTTAGATGACATTATAATATTTTCTTTAAGAGTAGTCGAGCAGAATTCCACTATTATGGGAACGGATTTGTGCGAAGATTTTTTAGGCCTAAAAATATTTTTTATGTCCGAGTCGAGTACTTTAACATTCAGTACTTCACCAACATTCTTTACCAAACCAATTAATGCAGATTTGTCTTCCAGATGTGTTTCTGGCACATTTCTCAGTTCCAAGGTCGATGCCTTTGAGTTGCGTTCAAGGATCTCAATTTTTTGTTCTAGAGTTCTAATTTGGGTCTTAAACACATTATTTTCAGATTTCGTTTGACGAAGTTGCGACAAGATTTCATCATATTTGTCTGACATGTACTGTATGGATTCCGTAATTTTTTCATTTTGCTTTACCAATCGTTGCATCTCTTCATCAAATTTCAACGCCTGAGTTTTTTGTTGAAGTTGAACATCAGCCAGCATATCTCTTAATTCAGCCAGCGCTGAATCATCATATTTACGTTTAAAACGTCGCGTAATATTTTGCTGACCAACACAGTCAGTTTCCGAACCCATACAATCCGAGGCAGTATCAGATTCCTGTGCCAAAATAATTGGTTTCAATAATGTTGTGGTAGATTTTTCGGGTGGAGTTCTCTGGGTAGAAGCCATGGCAAAATTAATAATAGGTTAGTTTAGACTTTTTAAATGGAAACAAGTATTTAATGGTATTAAAATAATTTGTATGTGACCAAATGAAATTAAGATATGTTTAACTGAATTAAATGGGAATAAATTATTTAAATTAATTTATAATACATCAAAGACAGCCGTCACAGAAGGCTCTGTATTCTGTAAAATCTACCCACAGAGTACACTGTATATATATTGAAACCACAGTTTGTTATTCTTTTGTTAAGACGTGGATATTGGTGTGGGTTACATGTTTGTGATTTTTAGTTTATAGGGTTTTTTTGTGTTTTCTGTAGCATGTAACTGTTTTATGTCCCTAATAAATAAATAAATAAACAAATAAATAAATAAATGGCCCATAAATATATACCTTTTATAAACTAACATAAATATAAAGTAAATACAAGACTTGTGTTAATAAATAAGACTTAAAACTATGTTAGTAGCACTTCACTTAGTCACTTCACTTGTGTTGGCTGTCCAGTGGAACTTGTCCGTGCAAGCGACGGAACACCACATCCTGCGGCCAAAAGTCTTCCTCCATCACCATGAGCAGATAACAATTCGATATTCGCACCACGAACGCCTTGAAGTTGACGTTGTGGCGCGACTTCAGTAACTGCACCCTCGGTGTGTACCTTGTCTTTTGGCGCACGTACTCCATGATGTCCTCCGCTTTAGTGGTGTAATGCAAGCGGGAAATGTACACCGGTGTATTCGGCTTGGCAGCACGCAGGCTCACTTTAGGGTCCGCAGGAGCCTTGCCGCAAAGGTCCTTGGTTGTTCGCGAACGGCGCTTAAGCTAAGCTAGTAATGAATAAAACGAAAAAATGTTGTAGGCTGTGACGGTCTGTCAATCCAGTGTCAGATCACATGGGGTGAAATATTTGTATTTATTGTCAGTGTACTAAGTGGCTGAAAATTTCATAAAGGCATTTAATGATTTAAATTTTTTTTTATATTCAACCACTGTTTTAGCTTTCATGGTTTTTAACTAAACTTAAAATGTCACTTACGGGACATCTTCCGTATTGTTATTGTACGTGTTTGTTATATTTCGTATTTGTTGTTTTTATAATCACGGAACACTTTAAGATTTTTTATTCAGTTCAGATAAAACGGTACACTATTAAAAAGCTTGTTAGAAAATAAGCTTTAAACGCTAGATGAATACACATTCCCATGGACTCTACACTAGGATATCCTGTGTTTATGACATACAGAAATAGAGAGCCTAGAGATAGGAGCCTTTTTGGCCTCGCACAGGGCGAGGCCAAAAAGGCTCCTATCTCTCTCTTCTTTTGCTCTTTTCTTTTTATGATTTAGTTTTAGATTATTTTTATTATTTAGTTTTAGATTATTATTATTTTAATATTATTTTTGTAGTTCCTGTGCTTGTACCAAATAAATATATTTCTTTCTTTCTTTCTTTCTAAATGCTGGCGTGTTTATGACATGCAGAAATGCTGGCGTGTTTATGACATACAGAAATGCTGGCGTGTTTATGACATGCAGAAATGCTGGCGTGTTTATGACATACAGAAATGCTGGCGTGTTTATGACATGCAGAAATGCTGGCACGTTTATGACATGCAGAAATGCTGGCGTGTTTATGACATGCAGAAATGTTGGCGTGTTTATGACACACTGTTAGCCTGAGTCATCCCACTGCTGGGCAAAAGCCTCTCTCCATGACTTCCAGTTTTCTCTATCCAGGGCTAATGTGGACCACTGGTCGTTGGGTTGGCCAGCTCGTCCTGCCATCTTCTACAAGGTCTGCCGCGACGCCTTCTGGCTGTGTCAGGGCTCCAGAAAGTGGCTATTTTGGCCCACAGCTCATTGGGCATGCGGCAGACGTGGCCAGTCCAGTCCCGTTTCAGCTCGGCGGCTTTTTGAGCAACGGCAGCAATTTGTGTTTTGGAGCGCAGTGTGGTGTACCTACATGGTTGGTTAGTTTGACGCCTAGAATGCTGCACTATATTGCACGTTCATGACATATTGATCCCAAAAAGAACCTGCATTTTCTGCATTGCAGTTTCTTTTAGGTAAAAAATGAAGAAGTACTTTTTTTTCCTGTTCAGTCCCACTGCTGGGCAAAGACCTCCCCCAATTTCTCCCATTTTTTTATATGAGCTCATTTCCGGTACCTACTAGTTGTGAATAAGAATAGAAGCTAAACATAGGAATGACAATATAGAAAATGAACAACAATTATAAACCACAACACAAATCAGTATTATCAGCTGCAAGTTTCGGCTGGGAAACAGGCCCGGGAGGCTACCAGTCAATCTCGCGTCGGATTATATGCGATGCGGATACGTGACGTCAGCTTACTAGATTCGCCTGTGTGTCAACGGATGTACGCTCGACACATGATACCGTTTGGTTCAATATCCCTTTCAGTGGTTGTATTTTGACCGGCAAAGTATATAATATAGTAGCTGTAGTTATTGAATATTTAGTCATACTCAAAGCTGAGCTTGTCTAGACATTGAATAAAATAATTTTGGACTGTTGTGTACTTAGGTCTAATAATAATGTAATCTATGTAATGCCCAAGTATTCCTTTAAATCAAATAATTTATTTCTTTGCAAACATAGGTAATAAGTACATGATGCTCTTTTATAATAAAGTTTTCCACATTTTGCCGTCACATGGGCATGCAAATAGTTGGTTTACAATTATAAATTTAAAATAAATACCATGTTATTGGAATAACTTACAATAAAAAAATTACAACATGTTCAAAGTAATTAAAAAAACCTGGAAGATATTTCTTATGAAATAAGCAGTACCTTTGTGCTCTTCTATCTTAATGTAATGTCCTGTTAAGTATTTTGTGTGTACATAAATAAATAGTATTAAAATTTCAGACGGAATATTATCTATACTAATATAGTATAATAAAGAGGTAACATTTGTTTGTAAGTTTGTATGTTTGTAAGTTTGTATGTAGGGGGTAATCTCCGGAAGTAATGAACCAATTTTAAAAATTGTTTCACTGGTAGAAAGCTACATTATTCGTGAGTGCTATAGGCTATATTTTATTCCCGTACTCCCACGGGAACGGGAACTACGCAGGTGAAACCGTGGGACGTCAGCTAGTTTAGAATTTAGCCAACTAGAATGACAATAATAATTATGTCAATTAGAGTAACAGTAGGTAACTATATTATAAATCAGTCAATAACAGTAGTGCATATCGTAACAGTAAGTACCAGTCAGTGAATCATCATTCAAAAATTGTTAATACAGTCAAGTTTTTTGTAACATTAGGCACTCTATTGTATAGGGTGGAATTTTAAAATGCCATCTGGAGGGAAAGTACTCTAAATACTGGATATAGCAATTTTAACTCAAAGGAAACATTCCTTTATTTTTAAAAAGAAACAAATCTGCATTCACCGATTTCCGAAAATTAGCTTGCCACACACGGGAAATCTAACCGACTAAAATTCGAAACATTAATATTTGTCTTTTTTTGACATCATATCAAATTTCTCTAGGGCTTGAATTTCTGTCACGCTGACGGGCGGACGCGCACGGTGGGTCGCGTACATCAGCAAGAAAAACAGAAGCAAATACGCGCCGCCGCTGCCATCGGCGTCGCAGTGTGGTGCTTTAAAGAACATAATGTATACTCGTACGCGCGTTTGACGCACGCGACCGACGCACGTGACCGACGCACGCGACCGCCGTCAACGCGACTGGAATTCAGGCCTAACAAATATTATATTTTAAATTAAAGAAAAACCATGAAATCTATAGTAAATGACGTTCTCTATTATGCGAATTTTCTTTGGTGAGTCAGATTCAGAATGCAAGAAACAGAGAAATGTCGATGTTTTGTACAGTATATACCTTATTTATCTCAGAGATAAGGGTAAGGTAATAAAACGCCTGAATTAATAAGTTGAAAATTACATTTATTAAACATAAATATGCATTTAAGTACAATCATAAAAGTTTTATATAAAAAATATTTTAAAAATAATGTTAAGAGTTAAAATTAAAGAAAGGACACCAACCGACCACAACTTATCACACATGTAAGTGAGTGAGAGTGTCATGTGAGTTATTAATGCAATTAATTTTACCTAAAAGTTCCTTTATAACTATAAACATTTTATGAAGTAATTAGTCATTGAATGACATTTTCATATCAAAAAACGACAACGCTAGGTATTTATTTATCAACTAGCTGACCCACGCAACTTCGTCTGCGTCACATAAAAGAGAAACAGCTCACAAAAGGAATACATTTTTCCCCGTTTTTGCAATATTTTTCATAGGTATATGCTCCGCTCCTTTTGGTCGCAGCGTGATGTTATATAGCCTTCCTCGATAAATGGACTACCCAAAACTGAAAAAATCATTCAAAGCGGACCAGTAGTTCCAGAGATTAGCGCGTTCAAACAAACAAACAAACACTGCAGCTTTATAATATTATAGTATAATAGTATATAGTATAGATGTTTCAGGTTGTGTCCAAACATAAATTTTTATTTATTTATTTTATTTATTTTTTATTTATTTATTTATGGCTCTCCAACAACTTATTCACTGATACACATACAATAAACACAGTAGAATTTCAGATTACAGTGAACTTGTCAATTATAGGAGTGCACAACACTTGCAAAATTATACGAGTTTAACATAAAGCATAAAGCAGTACACTACGCAAACTAATTACAAAATAAAATTACAAACTAAACTAAATAAGTATACACATGACAATACAATGTGATAACTAAAACGAAATACAAACGAACAAAATGCAATAATGAAATTAATAATGTTACAAAACAAAATAAAAATAACAAAAATACTTAACACAATAGAAACAGTAACCGTCGTGATTAGTGAATGCTTTTTTTTTTTTTTTTTTTTTTTTTCTCCCCTCGCTAGACGATGCACTTTATAAGTACCAAAACCTTTAAGAGTCTTTATTAGCGTTTTCTTTAAAAGCCAGTACATTTTTGCGAAATTGTGGCAATGTGTTGCAGAATATGTCCATATCATTGGAACGTGTGCTGATTTCATTATAACCTCTCATCAGTCGGTTCATAGGTGCAGATGAGCCAAGATTAGTTTTTGACGTGGATGTTTGAAAGATCTCTGTACTACGCTTAGATCTATAAAAAGTACGACGAGGTATAGATAAAGCAATTTCAGATAATAAGTCCGGAACGTTTACGACGTTACGAATAATTTTAAAAAGTAAAATTACGTAATTACGTAATTAGACGCGTAATCTAACGTACTACGTACTAGTGTGTTGTACAAAAGTTTGAGGGTTGAGGTACACCGGAAATCTTTGCATGTTCTTCTGATAAAACCAGACATTTTGGAGGATTTTGAAATTATTTTGTCGAAATGATTTCTGAAAGTCAGTTTACTATCGAGCTGTACCCCTAAGTCTCGGATTGTATCCACTTTCACAATTGAGACACCATTAAGTGTGTAATTTGAGAGTAGTGCTCTTTTTTTCCTCGTGAATGGGATGTGATAACATTTGCTGGCGTTAACGGACATCCTGTTCTTTAGGCACCAATCGGCTAAAGAGTCCAGGTCCTCCTGAATTTGAGCAATGTCACGATGTGATTTTACCTCTTTATACACTTTTAAGTCATCTGCGAACATGGAGCATTTGCAGTATTTTATGGAATTCACGATATCATTGACGAAGATCAAAAAAAGAATAGGACCCATGTGTGAACCTTGTGGTACGCCCGATGTAGCAGTGAACAGCTGTGACTCATATCCTTTTACTACTACTCTTAGCTTTCTGTGTGATAAGTAGGATTCAAACCAACGAAGCAGGTGGCCATGCACGCCGTAATCTTCGAGCTTTTTTAACAGGACCATATGGTCAACCTTGTCGAATGCGCTACTGAAGTCGGTGTAGATGGCGTCGACCTGCATACGGGAGTCAAGAGACTTGCTAAGGTCGTTAACGTATTGCACTAAGTTTGTTGTGGTTGATTTGCTACTGCAGAATCCGTGCTGTTGGGGAGATAATTGTGTTTTGATATGGGAGGTCAAAATAGGGCATACCAGCGACTCAAACACTTTAGAAAATATTGATAGGAGTGATATTGGTCGGTAATTTTTGACATCATTGGCTTCCCCTTTTTTGAATATTGGGACAACATTCGCGATTTTCCACTCAGTAGGGAATTGTGCTGATTCAAGAGAGAAGTTGCAAATTAACTTTAGTGGGAAAGCTAAGCCAGCAGAACATCTTACTACAAATAGTGACGGAAAACCATCGTAGCCTGGTCCCTTGCAGACATTCAATTTTTTTAATACGCTTAAGACATCTCTCTCGGTAAACTTAATTTTACATAGCGCAAGCTGATCATACGTATTGGGCTTGGTATATTCTTTTGAACCCACCGATTGTATGAAAGTGGATGAGAAGTGGGTGGCAAAGAGTTCACATACCTCGTCTCCTGTAGCTGCAATATTGTTACCCAGAGACATCTCCGAGGGTATTTCACCGGATTTTGATTTCTTTGCCTTAACAAAAGACCAAAATAGTTTAGGGTTAGATTTTATACCCTTTTCGGTGTTTTTCACGTAATTTTTATAGCAATCTTTTATCATTGCTTTGGCTCTTTCGTTGAGCATTTTATACTCGTAGTTGTCTCTGGGATTTTTGTATTTTTTAAACCGTATCCTTAGTTTTTCTTTCTCATTTAAAAGTCTAATGAGAGGTTTGGTGAACCAAGTAGGATACTTATGATTTGTTATTTTGACTTGTGGTACACACTTGTTCACAATATCGTTAAGGTGCCTATAGAAAATATCAATCATAGCATCGACGTGGGAAAGACCAGAAAATTCATCCAACCAGTCTATGGCTTTCAGTTTATTGTTGATCAACGTGTAATCAGCTTTCCTGAAGTTCCTTCTAACCAAGTTTTTGTTTTGCAATGACGGCGGTACAGTATTGCCAACAGAGACTTCTAAAGGTGGGTGATAGTTGTCCACTAGCGATATCGGATTTTTGCATTCAGAGACAATCCCCCCATGGAAATTACATAATATCAGATCTAGCGTTTTATGATAACAGTTTTTAATAGTATTTAATTGAAATAGATTATTATATGAGATGAAGTCCACTAGTGAGTAACCCAACTTAGTTTTAAAGTTATTAGCAGTTGTGAATAGGAAATTACTTGCACTATGATCTAAGACCCAATCTATACTACTGAGGTTAAAATCACCGGCTATTATCGTGTCGTCGCCTGTTGAGTCCATAATTGAAGAGGCTTTGTCCAGAAACGAATCTAGTGAAAGTTGCTGTACAGGTGGTGGCATATATACGGCGCAGATGTTAATATTTCGCGATATTTTTCCTTTAGACACTTTAAGTCTAACCCATAAGTTTTCAGTTTCCGTTTCCCATTTAGTCATGCGTACAGAGTCTATACTTTTATTCACAGCCACTAGTACACCCCCACCTCTCTTAGCGCCAAGACTAGTTGAGATTCTGTCTCTGCGATAGATGTGATATCTGGAGTCGAGTATTTCACCATCATTGATGCTATCATCTAACCAGGTCTCCGTGCCAATAACGATATCGTAGTTGGAAAGTAGCGTATTTATTCTTATGTCGTCCAATTTGGTTTTCATGCCTCTAAAGTTTTGATAGTAAATGTTGAATGTTTTACTTCTATCCACGGTATTATGTTAGTTGTTTTTTTGGGTTGTTCATAGCAAAGCAACGGCATCTAGGCTTCTTATCTGTTTCGCTTGCTCTCCGTCAGCTTTTCTGATAAGTATTCTACCATCTCGTACCCACACATATTTGTACCCTTTATCACGCGCTGCCTTTCTTGTTGCTGCATGTATTTGTTTATTTAGAGGCGAGAGGTGTTCAGATACAAATATTGGCTTTGCAGGACCTCCATAGCCGAGATGTTTGGAGTTTAGCTTTTTGGACGGATTTGCTTTATTAAAATTCATCACGGAAGTTAAAATAACATCCCTTGAATGGGTGCTGCGCAAGTTTACAATGACTGCTCTAGGGTTGCGATTCTCCGGGTCCAACTTCCTCACTCGTACAGCAGACAACACCTCGTCTTCTTTGATATCACAGGATACAGATTGACTCAGTTGAATAACTGTTTTAATAAGATTTTCTGCAGTATTTTCCGGTATACCATTAATCTCAACGTTTTGTTGACGGGAGTTTTGCTCAATCAGATTAACTCTAACTGACAAATCTAAGACAGATTTCTTTAGTGACTCATTTTCTTTGACAAGGGTTGCGTTACAGGTTTTGTACGAGTCTAGATCTAATTTTATGCGATCGAACTCGTCGCTCATAAAATCAACAGATTTTTTTAAATCGCCAAACACTTTTTTTAATTCGCTGGTTTCTTCGGCAAGGCAGGCTTTAATCGTGGCGGATACCTCAGTTGACAGTACCGCACGTATCTCTTTACGAATAGTGTCGAGTAATTCATACTCTTTAACGTGGTAGCTATGAGCCTTGGATGAGCTCTCCGAGCGCGGTTGTTCGTCCTTTTTTGGTTTTTTTGACTGTTGAGAATCAATTTCGGGCGAGCTCTCGTTCCGTGGTCGCCTCGGCCGGACAGAAACCTTCGACGTCGGTTCTGGCGTATCAGAGATTATGCTAAGCATATCAGGTTCCGATTGCGTATGAATAATATTTCCTGTAGCAAGTTCTTTGGGCGGCGTGCGCTGTCCAAGAGGCATTGTTTACCAAAAAATGTAAAAAGAAAAAACAAAAAGTGATTTGCTTTGGTTGGATTTGAACTCACGCACAGTCAATTCTTGAATAATCGAAACCGCTACTTTACGGACTAAGCTACGGAGCCCGTGAGTATAGCGTCGAAATTGGTTACCGTATTTGTCCCTTGTTTCGCTCGACAGAAATTTGTTATTTGATAAACATACTTGTGAAGGTATTTTAATATTTTGATAGAATCGAGAAATAACTTTAAATTGTTTTTCCTTCCAAGTTATTGGATTGTTTTAGATACACTTTAGCACATTTAATAGTACGTAATACACTGAATATTTTGGTATAACTCAATCACAGGAACCGTCACTTTTTCACAGTTTATTTTAATTATAATGACAGAGCGAGCAGTAGTGTTTATGACTTGAATGAACTCAGAGAGTCTTAGAGTCGCGCGCGGCGGCTTGTGCGCTTTGCAATAAACAACAGCCGCGGGCGGCGGCGATGTTGCTGCCGCGCTCTTGCCGCTTTATGTTTGGACACACCCTACGTAGTTTCAGCCCAAGTTAAGTTTCATTATGTTAGGAATTCTTGTCGAAAGTGGTAAAGCACAATTTCAAGCTCAATTTCAGTCTCAGGCCACACTGCCAGCTGGCGAACGAGCGAGCGAGGCAGACGAGGCATCCTTTCACCTCTTGTCATACTTTTGTTCACAACACGAACTAGTTACCGAAAGAGCCGGAACGAAATATGAAAATAGCATCATCCACCTCGCTCGCTCGCTCACTAGCTAGCGATGTGGTCTGCGCTTTATCGTTTTGTCTTTGTCTTTAGGATGATGTTCTTTTAAGTGTGTACACTCACATAGATAATGTGAACATTTCACAAACTTAATAAAAATATGTGTAAATCAAACAAAATAATATTCCTAAAATTCCTTTTTAAGGCAACGAACTCCAAAGGCTGAGAAATAGGTACAAAAAAATTTTGCTTAAAATAATAAAATAAAATTTCAATCTACTGTTATAAAAAAATAATAAAGCAAATCTACTGTATTCAAAGAACTTCTGTTTATTTACATTTTTCACATTATTTACTTTATTCATAACAATCATACTTTTATATTATTGCTTATATGTACCTATAGGTACTGTATGTCTACTACTTCACTAGTAACACTTTGACCTTGAGCTGGCTTGTCGTAGTAAGGAGTTTCAATAGAATGCGAGCCCAGCTTAATCTGGTTATTTAACAGCGACGTCTGACCTGCTTTACAACATGGGGACAGAAGCTACCACTTCTACTGTAACTACGACAGAGCCATCCAAACTTTTATGATTTAGTCTTGAAATTATTAACTCTTTCATTTCAAACACGTTCCTATAAACGATAAATACTAATTCGTCAATCGCCTGATCTGAAAGGACGAGGTCAAAGCCATGCTTCTGCTGAGAAGCATGGCGTTGACCTTTGGTCTTTTGGCTTGGTTTTCCTCGATCAGCTGAGGTTCTAGACAGAGTGACCGTCTAACAGCGATAACAACAGTAATAATATATGGTTTGATGTTCAAAAACCACGAGGTGATTATGTAACGCATGTCAATATCCCGTACTGATAGAATGCGTAACAGATGAAGATAGAATGGTTCATTCGGTTGACGAAAAAATTAAGAATAGGTGGAAGGGGTATTTTGAAGTTAGTGGCCCGAAAGTCTGACAACCAGTTCTACCAATATTGCAGCATCAGATAGGCAGTAACTCTATGTAAAATACCGATATTCAGCTGCATCCGGTAAGATTGGAAGCCGACCTCAATATAATTGGAAAAAAGTAGCCCATATGTGGTAAATTTCCCGTACATCGAAAATTTCAACAGTCATTATCGCCATGCCACTTTGTTTAGATCTCTTGGCAGATCAGGCGATCGACGAATTCGTTTTTATCGTTTACGGGAACGTGTTTGATATGAACGAGTTAATAATTTCAAAGACTAAATCATAAAAGTTTGGATGGCTCTGCCGTAGTTGCAGTGGAAGTGGTAGCTTCTGTCTCCGTGTTGTTACATGGACATTCTGTTGTAATAATAGATGGCTTTGTTAAAGATTAAGTGGTGGTGACTTTTATCACCACCACTAAATCGGAGACTCTACACTCGAAGTTGTAGACGATTATGTGTACCTGGGACAAACGGTCCAGTTAGGTAGGTCTAACTTCGAGAAAGAGGTCAATCGTCGAATCCGACTCGGCTGGGCAGCGTTCGGGAAGTTGCGCGGTATCTTCTCGCCCAACCTACCGCAGTGTCTCAAGACGAAAGTCTATGACCAGTGTGTGTTGCCAGTGATTACATACGGGACCGAAACTTGGTCGCTTACAATGGGCCTCATCAGAAGGCTTAAAGTCACCCAAAGGGCAATGGAGAGGGCTATGCTCGGAGTTTCCTTGCGCGATCGAATCAGAAATGAAGAGATCCGCAAGAGAACCAAGGTTACCGACGTAGCCCGAAGAATTGCCAAACTTAAGTGGCAGTGGGCAGGGCACATTGCTCGCAGAACGGATGGCCGATGAGGCCGAAAAGTTCTGGAGTGGCGACCGCGAACCGGAAGACGTTGCATTGGAAGGCCTCCCACTAGGTGGACCGATGACCTGGTGAAGGCTGCGGGAATCCGCTGGATGCGAGTCGCACGTGACCGTTCAATGTGGTGACACTTGGGGGAGGCCTATGTCCAGCAGTGGACGTCTTTCGGCTGAAATGATGATGATGATGATGATGACTTTTATCGTAGAGACTACAATGTCCCATTAGTCGATCTTACATTTAGACAATGTGCCATTAATTACTGACAGTGTTCCATTAGTTGATGGCACTGTTAGATTAGTTGGTGGCACTGTTATAGTAGGTGGCGCTGTTATATTAGTTGGTGGCGCTGTTATAAAGAGTGTAAATAGACCCTTAACGAAGCAGAAAAGCACTTGCGGAGAGCAAGTGCCTTTTGCTGTTTTTGTTACTGCGATATTTTTTTGTTCTAGACAATACCTGGGAACCATCTAGTTACGGAGATATTGGGGGTCAATGTTCCAACTTTCTCATAAGTTTTTTTTTTATGTATATTTTTTTTATGTTATTACTTTACTTTAAATACCTCCATGACCCGTTTACTACTCAATGCATCTATCAGCACAATGATGATTGAATGCGTTACATTGAGTTTTATCGTAAAATGTGATTTTTCGCCCCCAAAAAAGGTAGTTTCCCAGCAATAATTTGTGTGCAGAGTTACTTAGTTTGATGTACAGAATGCTTAGTTGACGGCTTCGTGAAGAGTCTGTTTACACCCTGTATTAGTTGGTGGCGCCGTTATATTATATTAGTTGGAGGCGCCGTTACATTAGTAGGTGGCACTGTTATATTAGATTGGTGGCGCCGTTACATTAGTTGGTGGAATTGTAATATGAATCGGACTTATTATCGTTGAGGTGAAATGGATCTCTCGTTTGCTTGAAAGTGTCTTGCAGAATTTATTAGCTGACTCCCTTGATCCGTATGGCTGGCAGATATTGGCCTTGAGAGCAGCAACGAAGCGCCATTTGAAGCTATAAAATAATTTGTTTTAATTAAAGGAATAGCATCTTATACTTATAAATAACCTACACAGAGCACAGAATTGCTACATTTGTAGACGGCAGTATCTAACACTCTCCCTGCCGACAATATATAAAGCTTTTTAAGTTCAGGAGGCCATGGAGGCCGCCGGCGGGTCCCAAATTTGCTGATTGTGAACGCCGTGAGTCAATAGTTAAAATTACTACAAGCGGCCGTGGGAGCCGCCGGCGGGTCCAAAAAAATCTTTCAAGACGCCGCGGGATCCGCCCTGACCTCCCGAATTCAAATATTTTTTACAACTACTGGCGTGCTGTTATGCAAACGCTAATAAAAGTATTAAGAAATGTGCTTTGGCCTGCTGAACAAAATTTTTTGGGGATCGCCGGCGGTTCCCATGGCAGGGAGAGTGCTAGAGACGGCAGTACCTTATTTTGAAATCCGTGACGCACCTCATGACTACATCGGCCGCTTTGGTCACGGAGTTATTTTGTTTGGCGAACTTGAATACGACGCCGCGACTACAGAGGGTGGTTTGTTTTTTTTTTAAACGTTGCCCTACACTAGGAATTTCTCCTGTATCGTGGGCGTGTTTATAAACATCTAAACACTCACATACATAAACAGACAGGCCCGGAACCACTAGGTATCTACTAACTTTAAGAAAAAAAACAATAGATCTGAAATTGTTTTCAAGTATTCCATGTCTTTAAGAAGCCCGTCACCCGCCCGTCTAATCCGTCTTTCAATAACTTGTCCAATGAAATACATAAACGATTCGTTTAAACTTTCTATGTTATTTTTATTATTCTCTCTAATAACTATGTGTGGAGTCTCCTTGCTCTTAACATCAAAATACTTACGTCTAAATGACACTTCTATTCCTGTAACAACAACAACAGCCCATAACGTCCACTGCTGGACATAAGCCTCTCCCATGATGGGAGGAATTTGCCGTAATCTCCACGCTTGGCAGGCGGATTGGAGATCGCAGTGATGAAAGACTAACAGAAAACGCTGCTGCCCATTCTCTGGTATACGGAGGCGCAAGGTGTTCTGCCTCAGACATTAGTCGCCTTATACGACACCCGTCAGTGTAATGGGTTGGTTCTATTCTACTCTGCCGGATACCACACGGCTAGCTGTAACAACAAATACATATTTATTAGTTTTACTTCAAACAAACATACATCGAAATATAACAACTCCTAATTGATGTTATTTAAGCAGTTTTTTAAAGAAAAACTATTTGTTCTAGCACATCAAAAAAAAAGTATGTTAATATTCATCATAATATTTCAAAGACCGTGAACGGACTCGATACATAATTGGACGAAATCGGCTCGATAGAAAATAATTTGCAAAAAAATCATCATTAAACGGGTCTTTATTTTTTTGCATATGGGTCTGCAATTAAGAACATATTCATACCTAAACCGCTAACGGGTCATATTTCACAAATAATCCACACTTTTTTTATTTCAATATTTATTTAGTGGCCGTCCAGTAACTCTCTCGCTCTCTCGTTTTATTCCGATACAAATCAAGCGCGCGCGCGCATTTTGGTGTTGACCACTGATTTAATAAAGAAGGAGATATGCCCGCAAGACGAAAATGTATCGGAACCCTGTGTCTTCACTTTGCCCCTACCACATGGCAACTACTACACATGCAGTTCAGTAAAAGTAATAGATACGCAGTCGCGCACACACCCGCATTTCTTAAAACTGAACGTACTACACAATCAATTATAAACCTTATGACATCAACCACAGCGTGTATTTACCATGCACCGTACAACTTACCCACACAAAAACATCACTCACTACTACAGAAGCACCAGCTACTACTCTTGCTGACTCTACCGATGCAACTACTACAGAAGCACCAGCTACTACTATTGCTGACACTACCGCTGCAACTTCTACAGCAGCACCAGCTACGACTCTTGCTGACACTACCGATGCAACTTCTACAGCAGCACCAGCAACAACTCTTGCTGACTCTACCGATGCAACGACTACAGCAGCACCAGCTACTACTCTTGCTGACTCTACCGATGCAACGACTACAGTAGCACCAGCTACTACTGTTGCTGACACTACCGATGCAGCTACTACAGAAACACCAGCTACTACTCTTGCTGACACTACCGATGCAACTTCTACAGCAGCGCCAGCTACTACTCTTGCTGACTCTACCGATGCAACAACTACAGCAGCACCAGCAACTACTCTTGCTGACTCTACCGATGCATTTACTACAGAAGCACCAGCTACTACTATTGCTGACACTACCGATGCAACTTCTACAGCAGCACCAGCTACTACTCTTGCTGACTCTACTGATGCAACTACTACAGAAGCACCAGCTACTACTCTTGCTGACTCTACCGATGCAACTACTACAGAAGCACCAGCTACTACTATTGCTGACACTACCGCTGCAACTTCTACAGCAGCACCAGCTACGACTCTTGCTGACACTACCGATGCAACTTCTACAGCAGCACCAGCAACAACTCTTGCTGACTCTACCGATGCAACGACTACAGTAGCACCAGCTACTACTGTTGCTGACACTACCGATGCAGCTACTACAGAAGCACCAGCTACTACTCTTGCTGACACTACCGATGCAACTACTACAGCAGTACCAGCTACTACTCTTGTTGACTCTACCGATGCAACGACTACAGTAGCACCAGCTACTACTGTTGCTGACTCTACCGATGCAGCTACAACAGAAGCACCAGCTACTACTCTTACTGACACTACCGATGCAACGACTACAGTAGCACCAGCTACTACTCTTGCTGACTCTACCGATGCAACGACTACAGCAGCACCAGCTACTACTCTTGCTGACTCTACCGATGCAACGACTACAGTAGCACCAGCTACTACTGTTGCTGACTTTACTGATGCAGCTACTACAGAAGCACCAGCTACTACTCTTGCTGACACTACCGATGCAACTACTACAGCAGCACCAGCTACTACTCTTGCTGACTCTACCGATGCAACGACTACAGCAGCACCAGCTACTACTCTTGCTGACTCTACCGATGCAACGACTACAGTAGCACCAGCTACTACTGTTACTGACTCTACCGATGCAGATACTACAGAAGCACCAGCTACTACTCTTACTGACACTACCGATGCAACGACTACAGTAACACCAGCTACAACTCTTAATGACTCAACCGATGCAACTACTACAGCAGCACCAGCTACTTCTCTAGCTGACTCTACCGATGCAACAACTACAGCAGCACCAGCAACTACAATTGCTGACTCTACCGATGCATTAACTACAGCAGCACCAGCTACTACAATTGCTGACACTACCGATGCAACTTCTACAGCAGCACCAGCTACTACTCTTGCTGACTCTACCGATGCAACTACTACAGCAGCACCAGCTACTACTCTAGCTGACTCTACCGATGCAACAACTACAGCAGCACCAGCAACTACTCTTGCTGACTCTACCGATGCAATTACTACAGAAGCATTAGCTACTACTATTGCTGACACTACCGATGCAACTTCTACAGCAGCACCAGCTACTACTCTTGCTGACTCTACCGATGCAACTACTACAGAAGCACCAGCTACTACTCTTGCTGACTCTACCGATGCAACTACTACAGAAGCACCAGCAATTACTATTGCTGACACTACCGCTGCAACTTCTACAGCAGCACCAGCTACGACTCTTGCTGACACTACCGATGCAACTTCTACAGCAGCACCAGCTACTTCTCTAGCTGACTCTACCGATGCAACAACTACAGCAGCACCAGCAACTACAATTGCTGACTCTACCGATGCATTAACTACAGCAGCACCAGCTACTTCAATTGCTGACACTACCGATGCAACTTCTACAGCAGCACCAGCTACTACTCTTGCTGACTCCACCGATGCAACTACTACAGCAGCACCAGCTACTACTCTAGCTGACTCTACCGATGCAACAACTACAGCAGCACCAGCAACTACTCTTGCTGACTCTACCGATGCAATTACTACAGAAGCATTAGCTACTACTATTGCTGACTCTACCAATGCAACTACTACAGAAGCACCAGCAATTACTATTGCTGACACTACCGCTGCAACTTCTACAGCAGCACCAGCTACGACTCTTGCTGACACTACCGATGCAACTTCTACAGCAGCACCAGCAACAACTCTTGCTGACTCTACCGATGCAACGACTACAGCAGTACCAGCTACTACTATTGCTGACACTACCGATGCAACTTCTACAGCAGCATCAGCTACTACTCTTGCTGACTCCACCGATAAAACTACTACAGCAGCACCAGCTACTACTCTAGCTGACTCTACCGATGCAACAACTACAGCAGCACCAGCAACTACTCTTGCTGACTCTACCGATGCATTTACTACAGAAGCACCAGCTACTACTATTGCTGACACTACCGATGCAACTTCTACAGCAGCACCAGCTACTACTCTTGCTGACTCTACCGATGCAACTACTACAGAAGCACCAGCTACTACTCTTGCTGACTCTACCGATGCAACTACTACAGAAGCACCAGCTACTACTATTGCTGACACTACCGCTGCAACTTCTACAGCAGCACCAGCTACGACTCTTGCTGACACTACCGATGCAACTTCTACAGCAGCACCAGCAACAACTCTTGCTGACTCTACCGATGCAACGACTACAGCAGCACCAGCTACTACTCTTGCTGACTCTACCGATGCAACGACTACAGTAGCACCAGCTACTACTGTTGCTGACACTACCGTTGCAGCTACTACAGAAACACCAGCTACTACTCTTGCTGACACTACCGATGCAACTTCTACAGCAGCGCCAGCTACTACTCTTGCTGACTCTACCGATGCAACAACTACAGCAGCACCAGCAACTACTCTTGCTGACTCTACCGATGCATTTACTACAGCAGCACCAGCTACTACTCTTGCTGACACTACCGATGCAACTTCTACAGCAGCACCAGCTACTACTCTTGCTGACTCTACTGATGCAACTACTACAGAAGCACCAGCTACTACTCTTGCTGACTCTACCGATGCAACTACTACAGAAGCACCAGCTACTACTATTGCTGACACTACCGCTGCAACTTCTACAGCAGCACCAGCTACGACTCTTGCTGACACTACCGATGCAACTTCTACAGCAGCACCAGCAACAACTCTTGCTGACTCTACCGATGCAACGACTACAGTAGCACCAGCTACTACTGTTGCTGACACTACCGATGCAGCTACTACAGAAGCACCAGCTACTACTCTTGCTGACACTACCGATGCAACTACTACAGCAGTACCAGCTACTACTCTTGTTGACTCTACCGATGCAACGACTACAGTAGCACCAGCTACTACTGTTGCTGACTCTACCGATGCAGCTACAACAGAAGCACCAGCTACTACTCTTACTGACACTACCGATGCAACGACTACAGTAGCACCAGCTACTACTCTTGCTGACTCTACCGATGCAACGACTACAGCAGCACCAGCTACTACTCTTGCTGACTCTACCGATGCAACGACTACAGTAGCACCAGCTACTACTGTTGCTGACTTTACTGATGCAGCTACTACAGAAGCACCAGCTACTACTCTTGCTGACACTACCGATGCAACTACTACAGCAGCACCAGCTACGACTCTTGCTGACACTACCGATGCAACTTCTACAGCAGCACCAGCAACAATTCTTGCTGACTCTACCGATGCAACGACTACAGTAGCACCAGCTACTACTGTTGCTGACACTACCGATGCAGCTACTACAGAAGCACCAGCTACTACTCTTGCTGACACTACCGATGCAACTACTACAGCAGTACCAGCTACTACTCTTGTTGACTCTACCGATGCAACGACTACAGTAGCACCAGCTACTACTGTTGCTGACTCTACCGATGCAGCTACAACAGAAGCACCAGCTACTACTCTTACTGACACTACCGATGCAACGACTACAGTAGCACCAGCTACTACTCTTGCTGACTCTACCGATGCAACGACTACAGCAGCACCAGCTACTACTCTTGCTGACTCTACCGATGCAACGACTACAGTAGCACCAGCTACTACTGTTGCTGACTTTACTGATGCAGCTACTACAGAAGCACCAGCTACTACTCTTGCTGACACTACCGATGCAACTACTACAGCAGCACCAGCTACTACTCTTGCTGACTCTACCGATGCAACGACTACAGCAGCACCAGCTACTACTCTTGCTGACTCTACCGATGCAACGACTACAGTAGCACCAGCTACTACTGTTACTGACTCTACCGATGCAAATACTACAGAAGCACCAGCTACTACTCTTACTGACACTACCGATGCAACGACTACAGTAACACCAGCTACAACTCTTAATGACTCAACCGATGCAACTACTACAGCAGCACCAGCTACTTCTCTAGCTGACTCTACCGATGCAACAACTACAGCAGCACCAGCAACTACAATTGCTGACTCTACCGATGCATTAACTACAGCAGCACCAGCTACTACAATTGCTGACACTACCGATGCAACTTCTACAGCAGCACCAGCTACTACTCTTGCTGACTCCACCGATGCAACGACTACAGCAGCACCAGCTACTACTCTTGCTGACTCTACCGATGCAACGAATACAGTAGCACCAGCTACTACTGTTGCTGACTCTACCGATGCAGCTACAAGAGAAGCACCAGCTACTACTCTTTCTGACACTACCGATGCAACGACTACAGTAGCACCAGCTACAACTCTTAATGACTCCACCGATGCAACTACTACAGCAGCACCAGCTACTACTCTTACTGACACTACCGATGCAACGACTACAGTAGCACCAGCTACAACTCTTAATGACTCCACCAATGCAACTACTACAGCAGCACCAGCTACTACTCTAGCTGACTCTACCGATGCAACAACTACAGCAGCACCAGCAACTACTATTGCTGACTCTACCGATGCATTAACTACAGCAGCACCAGCTACTACTATTGCTGACACTACCGATGCAACTTCTACAGCAGCATCAGCTACTACTCTTGCTGACTCCACCGATGCAACTACTACAGCAGCACCAGCTACTACTCTAGCTGACTCTACCGATGCAACAACTACAGCAGCACCAGCAACTACTCTTGCTGACTCTACCGATGCATTTACTACAGAAGCACCAGCTACTACTATTGCTGACACTACCGATGCAACTTCTACAGCAGCACCAGCTACTACTCTTGCTGACTCTACCGATGCAACTACTACAGAAGCACCAGCTACTACTCTTGCTGACTCTACCGATGCAACTACTACAGAAGCACCAGCTACTACTATTGCTGACACTACCGCTGCAACTTCTACAGCAGCACCAGCTACGACTCTTGCTGACACTACCGATGCAACTTCTACAGCAGCACCAGCAACAACTCTTGCTGACTCTACCGATGCAACGACTACAGCAGCACCAGCTACTACTCTTGCTGACTCTACCGATGCAACGACTACAGTAGCACCAGCTACTACTGTTGCTGACACTACCGATGCAGCTACTACAGAAACACCAGCTACTACTCTTGCTGACACTACCGATGCAACTTCTACAGCAGCACCAGCTACTACTCTTGCTGACTCTACCGATGCAACAACTACAGCAGCACCAGCAACTACTCTTGCTGACTCTACCGATGCAACTACTACAGAAGCACCAGCTACTACTATTGCTGACACTACCGATGCAACTTCTACAGCAGCACCAGCTACTACTCTTGCTGACTCTACTGATGCAACTACTACAGAAGCACCAGCTACTACTCTTGCTGACTCTACCGATGCAACTACTACAGAAGCACCAGCTACTACTATTGCTGACACTACCGCTGCAACTTCTACAGCAGCACCAGCTACGACTCTTGCTGACACTACCGATGCAACTTCTACAGCAGCACCAGCAACAACTCTTGCTGACTCTACCGATGCAACGACTACAGTAGCACCAGCTACTACTGTTGCTGACACTACCGATGCAGCTACTACAGAAGCACCAGCTACTACTCTTGCTGACACTACCGATGCAACTACTACAGCAGTACCAGCTACTACTCTTGTTGACTCTACCGATGCAACGACTACAGTAGCACCAGCTACTACTGTTGCTGACTCTACCGATGCAGCTACAACAGAAGCACCAGCTACTACTCTTACTGACACTACCGATGCAACGACTACAGTAGCACCAGCTACTACTCTTGCTGACTCTACCGATGCAACGACTACAGCAGCACCAGCTACTACTCTTGCTGACTCTACCGATGCAACGACTACAGTAGCACCAGCTACTACTGTTGCTGACTTTACTGATGCAGCTACTACAGAAGCACCAGCTACTACTCTTGCTGACACTACCGATGCAACTACTACAGCAGCACCAGCTACTACTCTTGCTGACTCTACCGATGCAACGACTACAGCAGCACCAGCTACTACTCTTGCTGACTCTACCGATGCAACGACTACAGTAGCACCAGCTACTACTGTTACTGACTCTACCGATGCAGATACTACAGAAGCACCAGCTACTACTCTTACTGACACTACCGATGCAACGACTACAGTAACACCAGCTACAACTCTTAATGACTCAACCGATGCAACTACTACAGCAGCACCAGCTACTTCTCTAGCTGACTCTACCGATGCAACAACTACAGCAGCACCAGCAACTACAATTGCTGACTCTACCGATGCATTAACTACAGCAGCACCAGCTACTACAATTGCTGACACTACCGATGCAACTTCTACAGCAGCACCAGCTACTACTCTTGCTGACTCCACCGATGCAACTACTACAGCAGCACCAGCTACTACTCTAGCTGACTCTACCGATGCAACAACTACAGCAGCACCAGCAACTACTCTTGCTGACTCTACCGATGCAATTACTACAGAAGCATTAGCTACTACTATTGCTGACACTACCGATGCAACTTCTACAGCAGCACCAGCTACTACTCTTGCTGACTCTACCGATGCAACTACTACAGAAGCACCAGCTACTACTCTTGCTGACTCTACCGATGCAACTACTACAGAAGCACCAGCAATTACTATTGCTGACACTACCGCTGCAACTTCTACAGCAGCACCAGCTACGACTCTTGCTGACACTACCGATGCAACTTCTACAGCAGCACCAGCAACAACTCTTGCTGACTCTACCGATGCAACGACTACAGCAGCACCAGCTACTACTCTTGCTGACTCTACCGATGCAACGACTACAGTAGCACCAGCTACTACTGTTGCTGACACTACCGATGCAACTACTACAGCAGCACCAGCAACAACTCTTGCTGACTCTACCGATGCAACGACTACAGCAGCACCAGCTACTACTCTTGCTGACTCTACCGATGCATTTACTACAGAAGCACCAGCTACTACTATTGCTGACACTACCGATGCAACTTCTACAGCAGCACCAGCTACTACTCTTGCTGACTCTACCGATGCAACTACTACAGCAGCACAAGCTACTACTCTTGCTGACTCTACCGATGCAACGACTACAGCAGCACCAGCTACTACTGTTGCTGACTCTACCGATGCAACTACTACAGCAGCACAAGCTACTACTCTTGCTGACTCTACCGATGCAACGACTACAGAAGCACCAGCTACTACTCTTGCTGACACTACCGATGCAACTACTACAGCAGCACCAGCTACTACTCTTGCTGACTCTACCGATGCAACGACTACAGCAGCACCAGCTACTACTCTTGCTGACTCTACCGATGCAACGACTACAGTAGCACCAGCTACTACTGTTACTGACTCTACCGATGCAACTACTACAGCAGCACAAGCTACTACTCTTGCTGACTCTACCGATGCAACGACTACAGAAGCACCAGCTACTACTCTTGCTGACACTACCGATGCAACTACTACAGCAGCACCAGCTACTACTCTTGCTGACTCTACCGATGCAACGACTACAGCAGCACCAGCTACTACTCTTGCTGACTCTACCGATGCAACGACTACAGTAGCACCAGCTACTACTGTTACTGACTCTACCGATGCAGATACTACAGAAGCACCAGCTACTACTCTTACTGACACTACCGATGCAACGACTACAGTAACACCAGCTACAACTCTTAATGACTCAACCGATGCAACTACTACAGCAGCACCAGCTACTTCTCTAGCTGACTCTACCGATGCAACAACTACAGCAGCACCAGCAACTACAATTGCTGACTCTACCGATGCATTAACTACAGCAGCACCAGCTACTACAATTGCTGACACTACCGATGCAACTTCTACAGCAGCACCAGCTACTACTCTTGCTGACTCCACCGATGCAACTACTACAGCAGCACCAGCTACTACTCTAGCTGACTCTACCGATGCAACAACTACAGCAGCACCAGCAACTACTCTTGCTGACTCTACCGATGCAATTACTACAGAAGTATTAGCTACTACTTTTGCTGACACTACCGATGCAACTTCTACAGCAGCACCAGCTACTACTCTTGCTGACTCTACCGATGCAACTACTACAGAAGCACCAGCTACTACTCTTGCTGACTCTACCGATGCAACTACTACAGAAGCACCAGCAATTACTATTGCTGACACTACCGCTGCAACTTCTACAGCAGCACCAGCTACGACTCTTGCTGACACTACCGATGCAACTACTACAGCAGCACCAGCTACTTCTCTAGCTGACTCTACCGATGCAACGACTACAGCAGTACCAGCTACTACTCTTGCTGACTCTACCGATGCAACGACTACAGTAGCACCAGCTACTACTGTTGCTGACACTACCGATGCAACTACTACAGCAGCACCAGCAACAACTCTTGCTGACTCTACCGATGCAACGACTACAGCAGCACCAGCTACTACTCTTGCTGACTCTACCGATGCATTTACTACAGAAGCACCAGCTACTACTATTGCTGACACTACCGATGCAACTTCTACAGCAGCACCAGCTACTACTCTTGCTGACTCTACCGATGCAACTACTACAGCAGCACAAGCTACTACTCTTGCTGACTCTACCGATGCAACGACTACAGCAGCACCAGCTACTACTCTTGCTGAATCTACCGATACAACGACTACAGTAGCACCAGCTACTACTCTTGCTGACTCTTCCGATGCAACTACTACAGCAGCACCAACTACTACTCTTGCTGACACTACCGATGCAACGACTACAGCAGCACCAGCTACTACTCTTGCTGACTCTAACGATGCAACGACTACAGCAGCACCAGCTACTACTCTTGCTGACTCTACCGATGCAACGACTACAGTAGCACCAGCTACTACTGTTGCTGACTCTACCGATGCAGCTACAACAGAAGCACCAGCTACTACTCTTGCTGACACTACCGATGCAACTTCTACAGCAGCACCAGCAACAACTCTTGCTGACTCTACCGATGCAACGACTACAGCAGCACCAGCTACTACTCTTGCTGACTCTACCGATGCATTTACTACAGCAGCACCAGCTACTACTCTTGCTGACTCTACCGATGCAATTACTACAGCAGCACAATCTACTACTCTTGCTGACTCTACCGATGCAACGACTACAGCAGCACCAGCTACTACTCTTGCTGAATCTACCGATGCAACGACTACAGTAGCACCAGCTACTACTCTTGCTGACTCTTCCGATGCAACTAATACAGCAGCACCAGCAACGACTATTGCTGACTCTACTGATGCAACAACTACAGCAGCACCAGCAACTACTATTGCTGATTCTACCGATGCAACTACTACAGCAGCACCAACTACTACTCTTGCTGACACTACCGATGCAACTACTACAGCAGCACCAGCAACAACTCTTGCTGACTCTACCGATGCAACGACTACAGCAGTACCAGCTACTACTCTTGCTGACTCTACCGATGCAACGACTACAGTAGCACCAGCTACTACTGTTGCTGACACTACCGATGCAACTACTACAGCAGCACCAGCAACAACTCTTGCTGACTCTACCGATGCAACGACTACAGCAGCACCAGCTACTACTCTTGCTGACTCTACCGATGCATTTACTACAGAAGCACCAGCTACTACTATTGCTGACACTACCGATGCAACTTCTACAGTAACTTCAGCTACTACTCTTACTGACACTACCGATGCAACGACTACAGTAGCACCAGCTACAACTCTTAATGACTCCACCGATGCAACTACTACAGCAGCACCAGCTACTACTCTTGCTGACTCTACCGATGCAACTACTACAGAAGCACCAGCTACTACTATTGCTGACACTACCGATGCAACTTCTACAGCAGCACCAGCTACTACTCTTGCTGACACTACCGATGTAACTACTACAGCAGCACCAACAACAACCCTTGCTGACTCTACCGATGCAACGACTACAGCAGCACCAGCTACTACTCTTGCTGACTCTACCGATGCAACGACTACAGTAGCACCAGCTTCTACTGTTGCTGACTTTACCGATGCAGCTACTACAGAAGCACCAGCTACTACTCTTGCTGACACTACCGATGCAACTTCTACAGCAGCACCAGCAACAACTCTTGCTGACTCTACCGATGCAACGACTACAGCAGCACCAGCTACTACTCTTGCTGACTCTACCGATGCATTTACTACAGCAGAACCAGCTACTACTCTTGCTGACTCTACCGATGCAATTACTACAGCAGCACAATCTACTACTCTTGCTGACTCTACCGATGCAACGACTACAGCAGCACCAGCTACTACTCTTGCTGAATCTACCGATGCAACGACTACAGTAGCACCAGCTACTACTCTTGCTGACTCTTCCGATGCAACTAATACAGCAGCACCAGCAACTACTATTGCTGACTCTACTGATGCAACAACTACAGCAGCACCAGCAACTACTATTGCTGATTCTACCGATGCAACTACTACAGCAGCACCAACTACTACTCTTGCTGACACTACCGATGCAACTACTACAGCAGCACCAGCTACTACTCTTGCTGACTCTACCGATGCAACGACTACAGCAGCACCAGCTACTACTCTTGCTGACTCTACCGATGCAACGAATACAGTAGCACCAGCTACTACTGTTGCTGACTTTACCGATGCAGCTACAACAGAAGCACCAGCTACTATTCTTTCTGATACTACCGATGCAACGACTACAGTAGCACCAGCTACAACTCTTGCTGACTCTACCGATGCAACGACTACAGCAGCACCAGCTACTACTCTTGCTGACTCTACCGATGCAACGACTACAGTAGCACCAGCTACTACTGTTGCTGACTTTACCGATGCAGCTACTACAGAAGCACCAGCTACTACTCTTGCTGACACTACCGATGCAACTACTACAGCAGCACCAGCTCCTACTCTTGCTGACTCTACCGATGCAACGACTACAGCAGCACCAGCTACTACTCTTGCTGACTCTACCGATGCAACGACTACAGTAGCACCAGCTACTACTGTTGCTGACTCTACCGTTGCAGCTACTACAGAAGCACCAGCTACTACTCTTACTGACACTACCGATGCAACGACTACAGTAGCACCAGCTACAACTCTTAATGACTCCACCGATGCAACTACTTCAGCAGCACCAGCTACTACTCTAGCTGACACTACCGATGCAACTTCTACAGCAGCACCAGCTACTACTCTTGCTGACACTACCGATGCAACTACTACAGCAGCACCAGCAACAACTCTTGCTGACTCTACCGATGCAACGACTACAGCAGCACCAGCTACTACTCTTGCTGACTCTACCGATGCAACGACTACAGTAGCACCAGCTACTACTGTTGCTGACTTTACCGATGCAGGTACTACAGAAGCACCAGCTACTACTCTTGCTGACACTACCGATGCAACTTCTACAGCAGCACCAGCTACTACTCTTGATGACTCTACCGATGCAACGACTACAGCAGCACCAGCTACAACTCTTGCTGACTCTACCGATGCAACGACTACAGTAGCACCAGCTACTACTGTTGCTGACTCTACCGATGCAGATACTACAGAAGCACCAGCTACTACTCTTGCTGACTCTACCGATGCAACTTCTCTAGCAGCACCAGCTACTACTCTTGCTGACACTACCGTTGCAATGACTACAGTAGCACCAGCTACAACTCTTACTGACTCCACCGATGCAACGACTACAGTAGCACCAGCTACTACTCTTGCTGACTCTTCCGATGCAACTACTACAGCAGCACCAGCTACTACTCTTGCTGACTCTACCGATGCAACGACTACAGCAGCACCAGCTACTACTCTTGCTGACTCAACCGATGCATTTTCTACAGCAGCACCAGCTACTACTCTTGCTGACTCTACCGATGCAACTACTACAGCAGCACAAGCTACTACTCTTGCTGACTCTACCGATGCAACGACTACAGCAGCACCAGCTACTACTCTTGCTGAATCTACCGATGCAACGACTACAGTAGCACCAGCTACTACTCTTGCTGACTCTTCCGATGCAACTACTACAGCAGCACCAGCTACTACTATAGCTGACTCTACCGATGCAACAACTACAGCAGCACCAGCTACTACTCTAGCTGACTCTACTGATGCAACAACTACAGCAGCACCAGCAACTACTATTGCTGACTCTACCGATGCAACAACTACAGCAGCACCAGCAACTACTATTGCTGACTCTTTCGATGCAACAACTACAGCAGCACCAGCAACTACTATTGCTGACTCTACCGATGCAACTACTACAGCAGCACCAGCTACTACTCTTGCTGACACTACCGATGCAACTACTACAGCAGCACCAGCTACTACTCTTGCTGACTCTACCGATGCAACAACTACAGCAGCACCAGCTACTACTCTTGCTGACTCTACCGATGCAACAACTACAGCAGCACCAGCAACTACTATTGCTGACTCTACCGATGCAACAACTACAGCAGCACCAGCAACTACTATTGCTGACTCTACCGATGCAACTACTACAGCAGCACCAGCTACTTCTCTTGCTGACTCTACCGATGCAACGACTACAGCAGCACCACCTACTACTCTTGCTGACTCTACCGATGCAACGACTACAGTAGCACCAGCTACTACTGTTGCTGACTCTACCGATGCAGCTACAACAGAAGCACCAGCTACTACTCTTACTGACACTACCGATGCAACGACTACAGTAGCACCAGCTACAACTCTTAATGACTCCACCGATGCAACTACTACAGCAGCACCAGCTACAACTATTGCTGACTCTACCGATGCAACTACTACAGCATTACCAGCTACTACTCTTGCTGACACTACCGATGCAACGACTACAGTATCACCAGCTACTACTCCTGCTGACTCTGCCAATGCAACTTCTACAGCAGCACCAGCTACTACTCTTGCTGACTCTACCGATGCATTTTCTACATCAGCATCAGCTACTACTCTTGCTGATTCTCCTTATGCAACTTCTACAGCAGCTCTAAAT